>OX465600.1:177437781-178687781 GCA_950022295.1 Bromus sterilis | reverse complement strand
CTGCTCCTTTGCGGCCGCCAATAGCTCACGCATTCGGCGCGACTGCTCTCGCCGCTCATCTCCCTCCAGGTCTTCTAGCTCCAGTGCTATCTGCTCGGCTGCTCTCAGGTTTTTGTCCGGCGTGCTGTATGTCGGCCTCTGGATGAATGCCGACTGCGCCGGTTGCTCCGGTTGCACCGGCCTCCTTGGTCGCTCCGGCTGCTCGGCCCCTGACAGCTGCTGGTTGACTTCCCTGCCTCGGCTTCTCAGATCTTCCAGGACCGCGGGCTCAATTGGCCGGCGTGGTCCTGCATGCGCTGCGTTGTATTCCCTTGTGATGGCTCCCAGCCTACGCTCTTCTGCCAGCACCTGCTCAGCCCTGCGAGCCAGAGCGAGCCGCGTTGTTTCCAGCTCCGTGTGCACTTGTTCGGGATCACCGTTCCTGTTCACGGGTGTGTATAACACATCCCGCAACGCACAGGTGCCGATTCTCTCCGCAGCCTCCGCTGCCTCCTTGGCCTTTCTTGCTGCGCTCGCCGCGCCGCGATTGCTTGATGACGACGCCCCCGCCATCATGACAGCGGCGTGCACTCGTCCATCCTCTCTGCCAGGCGCTGCACTGCAGCCCCTGGTTGAGAGCGGATCTGTGGTGCACGAGAAGACACGAATCTCCCTAGGATATGCCTCGGGGAAGCTGCCGATGAAGAGGCGATGGCTGCCGACCTGCAGCGACACACCGGGCGGCAGGGGTGCTCCAGCCCTATACCGCGCCGAGTAGTCTACCACGTAGTCGATTCCCCCACGCCTTAGAATCAGGCCAGAGGTGTGGCTACCGCCTGATGTAGAGGAAATTCCCGTCCGGATCTTTACTCCAGTCGACGCCTCGGTCCGCCCCACGGTGGGCGCCAACTGTCGTCGATATGTGACGGAAGATGCCATGGGGATGGCTAAAGTGAGGGGAAGACGCGTGGAAGAAGGTGTCGATGGTGCCGGAATCGGGTTGGGCACAAACACGGTGAAGGACACCACGATGTACCCAGGTTCGGGGCTCTCCGGAGAGATAACACCCCTACTCCTGCTCGTCTCTTCTATATCAATGAACTGGACTACAATAACTGCTTCTCTATCTTGTCAGGGGAAGGTGAGCGCGGCCTTGGGCAAGGCTCTCTCCTGCTTCCCTGAGGAATAACTACTTGCAGTGAATGAACTTAGGTGGTTGGGAGTAATGGTGCTAAATGAGTGGATCGTCCCCCACGCAGGAGGGGTACCCGGGCTCTTATAGTATGAGACCGGGGTACATCGGTAACTTCACTGCCGATTGGGCCCAGTCGTCATCCTCTAATCGGCTGGGTCCCACCGACTGCCTCTCTCCGGGTGATCCAGAACCTACGAGCGGCGGCCCATGCTGTAGACTTGTAGGTCATGATGATGAACAGTGAGGCTAGGAGGTGCGGTCTTGTCGGCCTGTCCGCGGAATCGGCGGAGAGGTCGACACCGTATCTCTGCCAGATCTTCGATGTGACCTGGCTCTTCTGCTACCCCCGATCTCCCGGGATTGCGCATTTATGACCCCGTACTTGGACCTCCGACTGGTCCCGGGGTCAACTTCTTCAACTGCGATAAGTTACTCCGATTGCGCCTGGGCCGACAGGTGGCCCTTGAAAGGGTCGATTGCTCTAGGCAATCGGCCGTGCTAGCGCCTACCTCGGCCCAGCTGCGGGCCAATCAGATGATGATCTTGATGACAACGGGGTGGGCCGATTGCGCCTGGGCCGGCTGCCAAGCTCGGCCCAGCTGCAGCTGTAACAGCCCAGTTTTCACAAAAATTAAAAAAAATTGTTTTCGGTGTGAATTGTTTGATTGTCTGATTTATTTGCGGTGTTTGCGTCCCCGATTTATCGATCGGCGATTATTTTTCCCCTCTCTTATCTCGTACCGGACGGAGACCGACCCTTGCCACCCTGACACTCGACCTTTGCGACACTGGGTTTCACCCGATCACCGTCGCGAAAACCGCACGAGACCAGCCGCAGCCAACGGAACGAAAAACCCCGTTTAATAACTAAACGGATATTTTTATAGCGCGCCGGAAAGTGTTTTCGGAACGGTTCCAGCGCGAGGTGAACGCCTCCGGCTCGACGCACCGATCGCGCAGTTCGAAGTTTTACCCGAATCGGAGGTAATGCGGACCCCCAGCGGTCAGAAACGTGAGCACCGTGCGCACGAGGTAAAAACCGATGATGTTTTTGCAAACTGCCAGCCACCGGGGCTATATGAAGACCACCACACTCCCACCCATTTTTAGGGTTTCCCTGAGCCAAAATTGCAGCCACCCCCTGAGATTTGTCCAGATCTGCCCAATAAACCCCCAAAATCGCGAAACCCTAGCCCCAGGCGATCTGGACCGTCGGATCGGCCGATCCAACGGCCCAGACGCGCCCACAGCCCCACCTAGCCTCTCCTCTCTCTCACCTCCATCCGTGGACGCCCGAGGCCGCCGCCGGCAGCAGCCCCGGCGAGCTCCCCTCTTCCCGCCGGCGCCTCTCCTCCTTCCCTCTCTCCCCTCTCCTTTCTCTCCTCTCCCTCTCATCCTCTCTCTCTCTCCGGAGGAGGTCGGCGCAGCAGGAGCCCGGCCGCCATGGCCTTGAAGCTCGGCTCGGGCCACCTCGTCGCCGCGCCTCCCCGTCACCAAGCCGGCGCCGCCTCGACCGGATCCAGCCACGCCGACCTCCTCCGTCGCCTCTCCGCCGCGTGGCAGCCGCGCCGCCCGCCGCCGGTGGCCTGCCGGCAAGCCACCCGCCGCCGCGCCCCTCCATGGCTCGGGACGAGCAGCCAGCCGGCTGCCTCCCCTCCAGCCACGTGGGCCGGCCTGGCAGCCCAGCAGCCCCCAGCCCAAGCCAGGCCAGGCGCCAGATCCACACCAGCAGGCCGGCCAGATGGGCCTCGGCCCAAGAGGTCTAATTATTTTTTTCCCCCGAGACCCTCAAAATTTCTGCCAAGTCTTTTATGTTTTGGTGCTGATTCGATTCCGCGTTGACGATAGCAAGCGATCCGTAGCCCGGATGACTTCGCGCCCAAAAGACGAATTGTTTAGAATTGCGTGCTCTAGCATTCATCTTTTGTGAGCATTTGCATTTGAGCTCATCTTGATTGTGTAATTGTGTGCTAAAGTGGGCATCAGGCCGTTAAACTGCTACAAATTCCTGTTATGTGCTGCTGTTATTATTTTGTTGCAACTTTGCATGATGATTGTAACAAATCCATGAGGCCTATTGCATTGATTCCTTTTGCGTTGCGTTAAGCAATGTTTCTACTTCAGTTTCATGCATTCACATGCCATATTTGCTTGCTGCATCATGTTTATATCTTGCTCCAAAGTAGCTATCCTGATGTTATTGTGCTGCTATCGCGGAAACTGTTATTTTGTTGCAACTTCGGTCGACGAGTGTGTCGCGACCGTTTATCGGAATTGAGTGATTCAAATTGCATTTTGTTAAGCATCATGTCTACTTTCATCCCATGTATTTCTATGTCATTTTTCTGCACTTTTGCATATAGATTTACCCATGTTTATACAACTTGTGTGCGTAACTTGTTTTGCTTATATCTTTTTAACCGTAACTCCGTTTGGAGTGTTCTTTATATGTAACTTGATTAGTTTTTCATGTTCTTTGTGTTTATGCTATTGTTTGCTGCTGTTAACCAACCTAAAATATGGTTTAGGACAGAACAGTACCAAATGTTTTAATCATCGTGCGGCACTTAGTCTTATGCCATGTTTAGGTTGTGCCTCACTTAAATTGACTAGCATAGATAGTTTACATTGTGCTTCACCTCTTGCCATGTTTGTGTGCTATGCCATGCTTGTTTGAGTTTCCATGTTAATAACCGTTGTTAGGTCACCTATAGCTAAGCAACTTGAACCACCGTAAACGTGCGGTATTCGTCGTGTGTGACGAGTACTCCACTTAAACCGTTAGTAACCGTTCTCGACGATAGATCCGTATCGTGCTGCCGTGCCTTGTGTTGTCTCTTTGATCTTGTGTTGCTCCGTAGTAATAGTGGTGCACCGTTGATTGTTTTCCAGTGTTTACCCTCTTGTGTGCTTCCGCGGGTACCTCTCGGAGACGATGCGCGCTTGCGATCAACTACAGCTTCGGAACCCGACTTATCAACAGGCAAGGACTATACATTACTTATGATCCATTCTATTTCAACCAGCGGTTTGCATGCTAGTCTAGGTTAGGCTCGATGTTTGATCCTACCACATGTTTACAGCCTCTTTTAAACCGATACAGCCATTTCCCCTCCCAGCAAACCTTGTACTGCTATGTTACTATTGCTCGTTGCTCAGCCCCTGCTTAGTATGCATGCTTAGGATGCTACGATGCTACCCTGTTACTCTTTGGGTTGGGATATCACCTTATTATATTATTGTTGATGATATGATTATTATAATGTTGACTATATTCGACGAAGGATGGAAGGTCTAGGCTATCCCGCCCCGACGCTTTGTTCCATTCGAGTCACCTAGGATCCGAGTTCCGGGTATTGGTTTTAAGACTGAGCGTGCCTAACCGCGTGTGGGATTTTATGGGGTCCCCTTTTCTTACCTATCTAGCTTCAAACATTTCTAATGGTGGCCCAAGCTGATTTACCATTTGAAAACCATGCATATATGCCTGTCGGGTAGCTCCTGGCAGACATCCTTTAAAATAACTTGGACCAGTGAGGACATAGTTCCCTTGCTGGCCCACTTTGTCCGGCTGAGGACCCGGTTTCCCATGTGTGATTAACCTGTTGGATACGGGGCAGAAAACACAAATTTTTCATACCTACGGTACCCGAACCAAAGATCTATGCTATGGCGATGTAAGGTAACGGAGGGAATCGGTGTTCATACCTTTGACGACCGAAAGAGGGAAACGTTCTTGCGAACGTGGTTGGCGTAGTCTCAGAACTACGACCTCCCTGTCGTGTAGAAGACCACCACCGGCGAGGATGACTCCCGGTAAACCTCCAGCGACGAAGTAGCACCACAGGTGTAGTGCCTCGAAGAGATTACACACATACAGTGCAACCGATGTTCCCTCCGGGCTCCGAACCAGGCGAGCAGCGGAAAGAAGACGAATTCGGATCCCGACTCCGGCAGAGCGACGGCCTGCCTTATGGTGGAGAACTCCAATCCTGGTGCAGACTCCTAACAAGGGGAGTCCACTTCCAGAAATGGAGAAAGAGAGAGAGAGAACTCAATGAGATGATGGAAAAAGGGGGGTCTACCCCTCCTTATATAGGCCAAGGGGGGGTGCCACCCTCCCTCAACTTCCCATGTGGTACTAAACCAAAGGGGAGGGGAGGGGGTGCGCCATATGGAGGGTGGGCCCCTCCCTTGGCGCCATGGGCCAAGGGGGGAGGCTCCCTCCTTCCCCTAATGGGCCCTAAGGGGCCCATTTGCCTTTTTCCCATTTAATTAATTAATTTAAATATATTTTAATATTTAATTCAGATAATTAAATACTAAAACATTATTAAATATAATTAAACATTATTTTGAACCTTTCAAAATATCCGGAACAACTTCCGTTCTCTCCCGGAACTATGCCGGTGCTTTCTCCTATTTCACCGATGATCCCGAAACTGTCCCAGCATCGATTGCCCCTTAAGTGTGACACCCTAACGGTCCGGGAAACAGCAGACATGGTCGAGACTCTTCTCATTGACCAATGACTAGTCAGTTGGACCTGGTTACAATCCCTGACAGTCCCTGCGCTTCCATCGAATGAACTTCGATCGCTTTTGGAAACCGTTAACGATACGACGTAATCCCTTTGTGCTGCGGTACTTTGTTTTTCCGAGGTTTGATCGTCGGTATCCTACATACCGTGTTCACATCTCGTTCACAACAAACAAGTTTACTCGTCCATGATCATTGCATCTCTTGTGACCTAGTCACTTGCTTGCAAGCTGTTGATGCAATATCACCGAGTGGGCCCAGAGTACCTGTCCTGTCACAAGGACTGACAAATCCCGCTCTGATCTATTCACATACTCATCAACCATCTATTTCGGAATACCCAAAGTGCACCGTTATAGCCAGCATATTTCAGTCAGGCGGTGGGATACAAATCAAAGTCTCCTCATAGATGACAATTACGTATGATCATTGCGGTCTAAGGACTAAGCCATACGTTACAAAGTCATAGCAACGCTGAACTATGTGACTCGATCACATTGCAATACTTTAGGTGGGTGTCTGTCCATCACATCATTCCCCTAATGATATGACCTCATTGTCAATGGACTTAAGTGTCGCCATGATCAGGAAAGCTTGATCAATCAATTGCCCAATGAGATAGTTTACCCGAGTTAAACTACGGACCATGTTTTATACTACACCTGTATTAGTATTTCCAAGTAATACAGTTATAGCACAGTATAAAACGTATTATGAACAAAACGGATATGTGACAAATATCTTTATTAATTTGTCTCTAGGGCACATATCCAACAGTCTCCCACTTGCACTAGAGTACAAATTACACTAGTTTACATCAGGTATGTATCTAACACCAATGGTCTCTCGGTGTTCTTCAAACTTGCCCTGTGGAAGAGGTTTAGTCATCGGGTCTGCTGCGTTCAGATCCGTATGTATCTTGTGAATCCTAATGTGTCCATCCCTGACGTAGTCTCGCGTCACATGGAACTTTCGGAGGATGTGCTTGGCTGTAGAGTGAGTTCTTGGCTCCTTCGCGTTAGCAATGGCACCCGTGTTATCGCAGAAGATTCCCACGGGGTCAGTGCAGCTGGGAAAGACGCCAAGCTCGATCACGAACTTCTTCAGCCACAGCGCCTCGTTTGACGCTTCGCAAGCGGCAATATACTCCGACTCCATTGTAGATTGAGCGACGACTGACTGTTTGCCGCTCCTCCAGCTAATCGCGCCTCCGTTCAACATGAACACATATACCGTTTGGGATTTCGAGTCATCTAGGTCTGAGCCGAGGCTTGCGTCAACGTAACCCTTTACGGTGAGCTCCTCATCAACTCCTCCATAAACGAGAAAGAGATCCTTGGTTCTTCTCAAGTACTTAAGGATGTTCTTTACTGCTGTCCAGTGAGCCATTCCCGGGTTACTCTGGTAGCGATTAGTCATACTAATGGCCAGTGCTAAATCCGATCTGGTACATAACATAGCATACATGAGAGAACCTATGGCTGAGGCATAGGGCTTTGAGGACATTTCCTCCTTCTCTTTTGCTGTGGTTGGGCATTGAGTCACGCTTAATTTGACACCTTTTATAACTGGCAAGAGGCCTCTCTTGGAGTTATCCATACTGAACCTTTTCAATATCTTGTCAATATAAGTGTTCTGACTCAAGGCCAACCGTCGATTAGGTCTATCTCTATAGATCTTAATCCCCAATATGTACGCAGCTTCACCTAGGTCCTTCATGGAAAATTGTCCATTCAGATATTCCTTTACTCCCTCTAAGAATTTCTTATCGTTCCCTATTAGTAATATGTCATCCACATATAACACAAGGAATGCTACAGAGCTCCCACTCAGTTTCTTATAGACGCAGAATTCTTCGACGTTTTGGACAAATCCAAAAGCTTTAATGACCTCATCAAATCGAAGATTCCAGCTCCGAGATGCTTGCTTCAATCCATAGATGGACCGTTGAAGCTTGCACACCTTACCAGCATTCCTTGGATCGATAAACCCCTCTGGTTGCATCATATACAACTCTTCCTCAATGTTGCCATTAAGGAACGCAGTTTTCACATCCATCTGCCATATCTCGTAATCATGATAGGCAGCTATTTCTAGTAGGATCCGAATAGACTTTATCATCGCTACAGGAGAGAACGTCTCCTCGTAGTCAACTCCTTGAATTTGTCGGAACCCCTTCGCGACAAGTCGAGCTTTGTAGACAGATACGTTTCCGTCTGCGTCAGTCTTTTTCTTGAAAATCCATTTATTCTCGACGGCCTTGTGGTCCTCGGGAATATCCACCAAAGTCCAAACTTTGTTGGTGTACATGGAGTCTATTTCGGATTTCATGGCTTCTAGCCATTTCTCGGACTCGGGTCCCTCCATTGCTTCTTTGTAACTCGTAGGTTCATCCGACTCATCAGCCGAGATTGCATTCACAAGCTGTCCGTAAAACTCGGTAGGTTGACGGACTCTTGATGACCTACGGGGCAAAATAGGTTCCTCTTCATTCTCATCATGATCATCATGCATGTCATGATCGATATGAATGTCTTCCTGGCCATTCTCTTCAGCTCCCACTGTGGAAGAAGGTTCCAGAACAATTTCTGTTGCCGGTTCTTCCATTTGGAGTGATTGGTCAGTCACTTCATCGAGGTCTATTTTCCTCCTACTCAATTCTTTCGAGAGAAACTCCTTCTCAAGAAAGTGTCCAGTCTTAGCGACAAACGTTTTGCCCTCAGATTGGTTGTAGAAGGTGTATCCAACAGTTTCCTTTGGATATCCTACAAAGATGCATTTCTCCGCCTTAGATTCGAGTTTGTCAGGCTGAAGTTTCCTAACATAAGCCTCACAACCCCAAATCTTCAGGTAAGACAACATTGGTTTCTTGCCAAACCATTCTTCAAAAGGTGTTGTCTTCACGGATTTGGATGGTACCCTATTAAGAACGTAAGCGGCAGTTTCTAATGCATACCCCCAGAATGATGTAGGTAAGTCGGTATGAGACATGATTGACCGTACACTATCCAATAGTGTTCGATTACGTCGCTCGGACACACCGTTTCGCTGAGGTTTTCCAGCTGGCGTAAGTTGTGGTACAATACCACAAGTCTTCAGATGAGTGCCAAACTCGTGACTTAAATACTCGCCTCCTCGATCAGATCGAAGGTGCTTGATTTTCTTCCCGAGTTGATTCTCGACCTCACTCTGAAATTCCTTGAACTTTTCAAAGGTTTCAGACTTGTGTTTCATTAAATAGATATACCCGTATCTACTTAAGTCATCCGTGAAGGTCACGAAGTAACGAAAACCATTGCGTGCGGTGACATTCATTGGTCCGCATACATCAGTATGTATGATCCCTAATAAGTCCACTGCACGCTCCATTGTTCAATTGAATGGAGTCCTTGTCATTTTGCCCATTAGGCATGGTTCACATGTGTCAAGGGATCCAAAATCCAATGACTCCAGAAGTCCATCTTTATGGAGTTCCTCCATGCGCTTTACACCAATATGACCAAGTCGACAATGCCACATCGTCATGTGTTCTTCGTTACTAGGCTTTAATCTTTTGGCCTCTACGTTATTGATGTGGGAGTCATGATATTCGAGATCCATTACGAATAAACCATTACGCACCGGTGCATGAACATAGAAGACATTATTCTTATAAATCGAACAACCAGTTGTTTCGGATTTAAAAGAATACTGGTCTCGCATCAAGCAAGAGCCACTCACAATGTTCATACTCAACGCGGGTACATAATAGCAATTATTCAAGACAAGAATCAATCCCGAAGGGAGACTAAGACGAAGCGTGCCAATTGACATTACTTCAACCTTGGCACCGTTCCCAACGCGCATCGTCACTTCATCCTTTCGCAAGAGTCGTTTATTCTGCATCCCCTCCTGGGAGTTGCAGATGTGAGCAACTGATCCGGTATCAAATATCCAGACGTTGCTCCGAGCACTTGTCAGGAAAACATCAATAACATGTATATCACATATATCCATGTCTCTTCCGGCAACCTTGCCGGCCTTCTTATCTTCTAGGTACTTGGTGCAGCTGTGCTCCTTCTTGATTTCCATCTCAGCAATTTTGAGTATTGTGAACAATTCAGAAAGGGTCTCAACCATTCCTTGCATGTTGTACTTCAACACAAAACTCTCATAGCTAGGGGGTAGCGACCGCAACACCCTATCAATCGCCACTTCATCTGGAATCTTAAATTCTAGATCATTTAGGCGTTGAACGTGGTCAGACATTTTGACTACGTGCTCAGTCATGCTGGTGTGCTCTTCCATCTTTGCAGAGAAGAAAGCTTCACAAACTTCATTTCTCTCAACCTTGGCTTGAGGTGCAAAGACGGTCTTGAGGTCAGTGATTATCTCATAAGCACTGAAGCTCTCGAACCGTTTCTGCAGTTCAGCCTCCATGGCATGGAGCATACCCTTCTTGACAAGGGAGGAATCATTCGACTTAATGAGATAGACTTTCTTCTCAGTCGGAGTAGCGGTAGTTGCTGGTGCATCTCCTAATGCAGTCTCAAGTACGTAGGACATTTTGAGGGGAACGAGGAGAATCCTCAGGGTGCGGAACCAGGAGGTGAAGTTTGACCCATTAGTTTTCAGTTTATCTTTCTCTAGGAATGATCCTAAGTTGAACGAGGGGCGTGGTGCTGTCATCTACAATGTTGATTCACAAAGATACATATTTAGACTTTTGTTCATAATGTGGAGTTCAATTACAATTAATTCTAAAACTCCCACTTAGGAAAACATCTCTCAATTTTGCTAAGTGATTACACGATCCTAGAACACCATACCTCCCCCGTGTGACACGACCATCAGTATGTTGTTCAAGGTAGGCCATCATGCCAATCACATCATCCATGTGACTCATGCTCGACCTTTCGGTCTCTTGTGTCCCGAGGCCATGTCTGCACATGCCAGGCTCGCCACCACACCCTATGTGATTTGTTGCTGTGTCATACAAGGCCATGCTTCTGGGCATGCTAGGCTTGCTACACCCACCTCTTGTGAACGAAAAAATGTTTGACATCCGTGTGACACGTGATGCCTCCATAATGTAGAACTTTCCAGGTGGTGCTCACTAGGGTAAGGACACTATGTTGGTTTTAGCGAGAGATGGTCCTGTTTCGTGCTACCGTCGATATATCTAGCATATTAGCATAAAACAGGAAGTAAAACTGTAGATCATACAACCTATGATCCCCCTTCATGCAAAGCAAAGTTAAAACGCCTTTCTACTTTAGCTTGTGCAAGTTTTACGTGGCTGCTAGGGGTTTCGAGAGAGAGAACCGATTTCTATCCTGCGAAAACATGCCACAACACCGATCCCCAGTCGTCTCTATTACACCCCTGTCGGGGACCTCTGTTGCAAACATCTTCGCATCGCTAATGCAGAGAGACAGACACCCCCCCAGCCACTTTATATGGTACAAGCCATATGTCAAGCGTGGAAGCAGTCTCGCGTAAACGCGTAAGGTCGGTCGGGGGCCGCTTCATCAAACATTGCCGCAATGCTAAATGAGTACACGTGGGAGGGTAACGAATGAAGATTCGATGCCCACATCCTAGATGTGTTCTACCCGTACAATACATCTACGCATTGCTAGCTCATGATACCACTGTTGGATACGGGGCAGAAAACACAAATTTTTCATACCTACGGTACCCGAACCCAAGATCTATGCAATGGCGATGTAAGGTAACGGAGGGAATCGGTGTTCATACCTTTGACGACCGAAAGAGGGAAACGTTCTTGCGAACGTGGTTGGCGTAGTCTCAGAACTATGACCTCCCTGTCGTGTAGAAGACCACCACCGGCGAGGATGACTCCCGGTAAACCTCCAGCGACGAAGTAGCACCACAGGTGTAGTGCCTCGAAGAGATTACACACATACAGTGCAACCGATGTTCCCTCCGGGCTCCGAACCAGGCGAGCAGCGGAAAGAAGACGAATTCGGATCCCGACTCCGGCAGAGCGACGGCCTGCCTTATGGTGGAGAACTCCAATCCTGGTGCAGACTCCTAACAAGGGGAGTCCACTTCCAGAAATGGAGAAAGAGAGAGAGAGAACTCAATGAGATGATGGAAAAAGGGGGGTCTACCCCTCCTTATATAGGCCAAGGGGGGGTGCCACCCTCCCTCAACTTCCCATGTGGTACTAAACCAAAGGGGAGGGGAGGGGGTGCGCCATATGGAGGGTGGGCCCCTCCCTTGGCGCCATGGGCCAAGGGGGGAGGCTCCCTCCTTCCCCTAATGGGCCCTAAGGGGCCCATTTGCCTTTTTCCCATTTAATTAATTAATTTAAATATATTTTAATATTTAATTCAGATAATTAAATACTAAAACATTATTAAATATAATTAAACATTATTTTGAACCTTTCAAAATATCCGGAACAACTTCCGTTCTCTCCCGGAACTATTCCGGTGCTTTCTCCTATTTCACCGATGATCCCGAAACTGTCCCAGCATCGATTGCCCCTTAAGTGTGACACCCTAACGGTCCGGGAAACAGCAGACATGGTCGAGACTCTTCTCATTGACCAATGACTAGTCAGTTGGACCTGGTTACAATCCCTGACAGTCCCTGCGCTTCCATCGAATGAACTTCGATCGCTTTTGGAAACCGTTAACGATACGACGTAATCCCTTTGTGCAGCGGTACTTTGTTTTTCCGAGGTTTGATCGTCGGTATCCTACATACCGTGTTCACATCTCGTTCACAACAAACAAGTTTACTCGTCCATGATCATTGCATCTCTTGTGACCTAGTCACTTGCTTGCAAGCTGTTGATGCAATATCACCGAGTGGGCCCAGAGTACCTGTCCTGTCACAAGGACTGACAAATCCCGCTCTGATCTATTCACATACTCATCAACCATCTATTTCGGAATACCCAAAGTGCACCGTTATAGCCAGCATATTTCAGTCAGGCGGTGGGATACAAATCAAAGTCTCCTCATAGATGACAATTACGTATGATCATTGCGGTCTAAGGACTAAGCCATACGTTACAAAGTCATAGCAACGCTGAACTATGTGACTCGATCACATTGCAATACTTTAGGTGGGTGTCTGTCCATCACATCATTCCCCTAATGATATGACCTCATTGTCAATGGACTTAAGTGTCGCCATGATCAGGAAAGCTTGATCAATCAATTGCCCAATGAGATAGTTTACCCGAGTTAAACTACGGACCATGTTTTATACTACACCTGTATTAGTATTTCCAAGTAATACAGTTATAGCACAGTATAAAACGTATTATGAACAAAACGGATATGTGAAAAATATCTTTATTAATTTGTCTCTAGGGCACATATCCAACATAACCGGCTATCCAAACCTGCGACAGACGGTAGAGACCAGATCGAGAGAGCGGCCGGCTCCTGAGATGGATGTCGACTCACCGGGGGCCACCCGGATTTGTTCGTTGTTAGTTAGAGGGACCTGTCATTTCAGATCTCTTGGAACTAAATCATAAAATGGTTGCCTGTGATGGGTAGTAACTGAGAGTGATGAGCGTGCGTGCGGAGCCTCGTAATGGGCAGTTGGTACACCCCTGCAGGGTTAAATCTTTTCGAGAAGCCGTGTCCACGGTTATGGACGACTTGAGACCTACTCCTTGTTCATAGACAACAACAACTGAGATAATCTTAATATTACTTGATCAACGTGTGTGTGCCTTGATTGCTTCTTCTTTGTTGGGATGCGAAGAGGAGGACAAGGATAGGATAGGTGTTATGCTTGCGTAGTAGGTGGATAACAAGACTTGTTGGAGGCGATTCCTCATCGAATGCTTGGCTTCTTATCTTACTCTCTAAATCGTTAGCCACCTCATAAATGCTAGTGCGGCAGCAACCTCACCACTTACCCCTTCCTTACCGTAAACTACTAGTTGTCCTAGAATGACGAGTGATAAAGTCCTTGCTGTGTCAGATGACAACTACAGTTGGATGTTGAGTACCTCTGTACTCATGATACTACCCCCAAACTCTTTTCAGGGTTCTGATCGACGACATGTATGGTGATCGACGTTTCACGTGGAGACTCGACGACGACTAGTTAGGCGGATCCCGGCGGAGGGCCTGGACCCGTGTGGTTATGGGATCGATGCTTTTCTCTTTGCCACTAGGCATTTGCTTGTAGTCTGTACTCAGACATGTATCTTCCGTTGTTATATTGTATTAAGGCAGTTGTATGCCGATTGTATGAGATGTTGTATCCTTGTATCTTTAATGTTGTGATATCATGTTGGAAATCCGGGGCATATGACTCCGTCATATGTCGCGGTGGGACCGATATGTGCTTCGTCCACGGATCTGGATGGAAACATCCAGATCTGGAACAGTACCGCATATCGGGCCTTACAGCAGCCCAAACGGTCCATCCTTGTCTTGAAAGGTTGCTTCCGCTTGGGTTAACCTACCGGGGTACCAATCCCCCGACACACATGTGGGGGTATCTCCCCTAACTCTTAAATCCATGAATTAAATTATACGAAGTAATGGATTAAGACATTTCAGAGCATGGTGGGAGTACATATCAAGGTTATCATGAAAAAATAAAGCATACACCATATCACATTGCAAGGTCACACATATAATCATTTACGAGAATTATAACCAAGCAAGAGAAACATAACCATGCAAGATACTATATGATCCCAAACACTGACACAAGGTCTTAATACATACAGTTAAGAAGCATAGATCACCACCAAGGTTCGACTAAGGCCACGCAAACAAACAAATGAAAAACTACGATAGAAGGTGTCTCCCCCTTTGGAAGCAAGTACCAAAAAGGGGGAGGAACCACGAAACGATTTGGACAGCTACTCCTCCTCATCATGATCGTCGATCTCGTCGGTGAAGAACTCAGGGAAGTCCGCAGCCGACGGGAAGCCGAAGTCAGCAAGCCGAGGAGCGGTACGGGGCTCCTCATCAGCACTCACAGGGCTCCCCGGGCGGGCACAAAGACGGGCTCGAAGAGCATTGGACTGAGAGACACGACGGACTTCAAGCTCGTGAGCAGCGGTGGCTTGGGTAGTGCAAGCCTTGAAGATCGCCTGCTGAGACTTGCCTAGAAAACGAGCAATGCGACGGAGGGGTTCCGCCATGGGCTTGGCACGGCGAGAGCCACGTGAGGTGGAGGCAGTAGCAGCCGAGGGACGAGGGCCCCCGACATAGAGAGGAGATCCCTTCTTAGGAACCCATTCTTGGTGAACCACTGGATTCTGAATCAGAACGATGCAGAAGTGTTCAATCACGCGTTGAATGTAGGGTGCCAACGGGAAGTGGCCGCGCTTCATGAGGGAGAAGAGCTACACCTCGTGCCAGAGGAAATCATCCACATCAATGGGACGGGAAGCATGACCCAACTCCATTTGGTCAAGTGCCCCCTTGGCACAAGCCATAAGATCAATAGCAAACGAGCGCACCATCGCTTTGTCACCATGCTTAGGAACCAAGGTGCGCAGGAGGGAAGTGGCTGGAAATTGCTGGAGTTGTTCATTGCCATATTGCTCCCGGGAGGAATATCAGCCGCGCGCATCAGACATCCAATACACGCCTCAATGGACATGTACTCAAATTCGCTGGAGCGACTGTGAATCCGGTAGAGATCATCAGATCTGGTAGGCATACCCAGAGCCTCACACCACTGAGCATAGGAGATGGAAATGGTCTTCTGATGTGCACTCCGTGAGAGAAAGTCATCGATGTCGAAGGTGCACGTGGCATAGAACTGAACAATCGCTCCATGACTCTAATCACATTTAAGCGTCAAAGCATGACGCAGCCCCATGGCATCCACCAGACGGATTATAGTGCCAGACTTAGCCAGATGCTGCTCAAAGTACTCCATGTTGATGAACTTCTGTGGTGTAGTGGTATTGATCTCGAGGAACACGGTCTCATAAATGTCTTGTTGGACAAGAGTGTGAAAACGGATATCCGTAGCAGTGCCAGGAAGATTGAACTCATTGTCTTCAGATCGCATCTTTAAGTAGATCTTTGCATCCATGCGATAGTAGTCCACCGGAACACGACCACGCTTGTTTGGAGGAGCCACTGAAATAGCCACACTCCGAAGAGGTTCCCTCCGCGGAGGATGGAACGGACGCCTCGCAGGGGGAGAGACCGGTTCCCGCTGACGATTCAGGAGCGTCTTCTTGCGGGTATTGCGCGTGGGTGCAGATGAGCTGATCAGCTCCTCCTCGTCCATATCATCCTCTTCATTGTCCGACTCAAGGCGGACATGGCTCCTCCCCGCACCGTCACCACTACCACCACGAAGGAGGCGACGAGGGCGGAGACCATCTTGCGAATCATCGAATCCCTGTCGGCGAGCCGGACCACGAGTAGTTCCCATCGGAGGCACGAGGACTCAAATCCCTCACAAAATCTGGGCCAACACCATAAGTATTTGGATCAAAAGAGGGATCAGAGGGAGTGGAATCCGGAGGGATGAGGATAAGGGAGACGAACCAGAGGGAAAGGCGGGGAGGGGCACGGCCGGAGGAGACCAGACGAGGGCGGAGGCGATGAACAGGACGGGCGAGATCCCAATCCCAGGAGGAAAGAGGCAATTAGGGTTATGGATCGGGATGGGCAACTTAAGTAGTCGGGGGCAGGTCGGACGACCGAGGAACAGGCTGGACGGTCCGACAGATGGTCAGACGGTCTGGACACGAGACCGGACGACCGAGACGATCTTGGAGTGGGGAAGACTACCGCAGTGGGTCGGACGACCGAGCTGAAGGTCGGACCATCCGGGCTGGACCCGGACCGTCCGGCAATGGGCCCGGACCGTCCGAAGCGTGAGGAGCGACATCAGTGGCTTATTTGACTAATATTCGACTAGGTTGGACCGTCCAAGATGAAGCTCGGACCGTCCGACAAGATGAAAAAAGGCTAGTGTGCCTAGGATTTGGTGACTAATGGATGGTGATCAAGCATAATAGCAAGTATGTATTTAAGAGAAATTTTACGAGATAAATATAATACCTAGAGAACTCCAGTAATAGTCCATTTGAACAACAAATGTCTATGACGGGTTAGGTGGTGGCCGCAGCCACAATGTTCGAGTATATGTGATCTTGACACCACAAAGATGTACCTTGGGTCCAACAAACACAACTCCATCTTTAACCGCTACACATTGTCTCACCGTAGTGAGCATGCAGATTGTTGATGTGTGGGTCACTTTATTCATCGTGTGGAGAGTTTGAGAACTCATAAATTGAGCTTCTCCCCCTACATACATGCCTACATCTAGACAAGTTATTCGCTATGTGCATGAATGAGAGCAAGATATCCCTAGACCGTAAAGCTATAACGTTCCAAGATACCTAGTTCACCCCTTAGTTGGCAAAACATTGCTTCATCCAATGGCTTGGTGAAGATATCTGAAAGTTTCTTGTCGGTGCCCACATGTGCAAGAACAATATCTCCCTTTTGAATATGATCCCGTATGAAGTGATGACGAAAGTCAATATGCTTGGTGCGAGGATGTTGACAACGGTTGTTGGAAATCTTGATAGCACTTTCATTGTCACATAAGATGGGAACCTTCTTATAGGTGAGTCCATAATCCTTCAAAGTTTGCCTCATCCATAGGATTGTTGTAGCACAACTTGCGCCGGCCGCATACTCGGCTTCGGTGGTAGAGAGGGAGACACAATTTTTCTTTTTGGAGTGCCAACTTACCAATGAGCGCCCAAGAAATTGTCATGAACCGGAGGTTGACTTCCAATCCACCTTGTCTCCGGCCCAATCCGCGTCAGTGTAACCCAAGAGATCAAACTTCGCTTCCTTGGGGTACCAAAGTCCCAACAAAGGAGTATGAACAAGGTATCTAAGCATGCGCTTAACCGCCAAATGATGACTCTCCATAGGAGAGGCTTGATATCTTGCACACATTACTACGCTAAGCATAATATCCTGTCTAGATGCACAAAGGTGGTAAAGAAATGACCCTATCATAGAACAATAAAGATTAGCATAAAACGAAATACCGGAAAGGTCTTGATCTAGATATCCCTTGGTTGGCATGGGTGTCTTGCATGGCTTGGCATCCTTCATACCAAACTTCACGAGCATGTCTTGAATGTACTTTGTTTGGGAGATGAAGGTTCCTTCTGCAAATTGCTTGATTTGAAATCCACGGAAATACTTCAAGCTCCCCATCATGGACATCTCAAAGTTCTTGGTCATAGTTTGCGAGAACCACTTGCACAAAGATGGATTAGGAGAACCAAATATTATGTCATCTACATAGATTTGGCATATGATCAACACACCATTGGTTGTCTTGGTAAAAAGAGTGGCATCAATGACACCCCTCACAAATCCTTCCTCGAGTAAAAACTTCCTAAGATGGTCATACCAAGCCCGAGGGGCTTGATTAAGACGATATAATGCCTTATGAAGTTTGTACACGTGGTCCTTGTGATGAGGGTCATAAAAGCCGGGTGGTTGTGCCACATATACATCCTCTTGTAGCGGACCGTTAAGAAAATCACTTTTTACATCCATTTGAAATAATGGAAATACATTGAATACGGCATAAGCTAGAAGCATGCGTATAGATTCAAGACGAGCTACGGGCGCAAAGGTCTCATCAAAATCCAAGCCTTCAACTTGGGAGTACCCTTGAGCCACTAGCCTTTCCTTGTTTCGAATGATATTACCATATACATCTTGCTTGTTCTTGAAGATCCACTTGGTTCCAATGATGTTATGATCTTGACCAGAAGGCCTCTCCACGAGAGACCACACTTCATTCCGGGTGAAACTAGTGAGCTCATCTTGCATTGCAATGATCCAATCCGCATCCTCAAGTGCTTGTTCAACCCTAAGTGGTTCAATGCTAGACACAAACGAGAAGTGAGCGCAAAAGTTCATAAGTTGACGACGAGTAACTATACCTTGCCCCAATCCCGTGAGGGTTTTATCAACATCAACCCGTCTAGCCACCAATGGCATGGTAGAAGTTGGAGTTTAAATAGGTTCCACCCATTCGGGTTCATGATATATACATTTGGTTCATCATCAAGGGTGGATCCATCTTCAATAGCATCATTTTCTCCAGAGAACATGCGGTCAAGCCGATCACTTGGACCAACCGCATCATCAACTTGTGGTTGAGCAGCCGCATCGGATTGTGGAGGGTATTGTTCTTTTTCTTGGATAATGGGTTCATCATGAGCAATGGATCTTGAGTGGTAGGAGGAGGTACTTGTGGTGGTGGAGCCCTTGGCCCATCACCCACCTCATCATCTCTACGAACTTGAGCAATGGGCACAAGATCTCCAATGCCTATAGCCAGAATGTCTTGAGAGGAATCGTCATCATTACCTGCATCACTTAGATCAACTTGCTCCCAGTGGGAGCCATTAAATTCATCAAACTCCACATCAAAAGTTTCTACAACACATCAAGTGGATTTCTTGTAGACCCTATAGGCGTGAGAGTTTGAGTCATACCCAACAAATATACCCTCAATTGTTTTGGATTGAAACTTATCTAACAGGTCTTTCTTATTGAGAAAGAAACACTTACAACCGAATACTCGGAAGTATTTGACGTTTGGCTTGTGACCGGTTAGGAGTTCATAGGGGATCTTCATGAAGATCTTGCTAAGGAAGAGCTGGTTTGATGCATGACATGCGGTGTTGATGGCTCCGGCCCAAAAACTATATGGTGACTTGTAGTCATCCAACATGGACCGGGCCATCTCCACAAGAGTGCGGTTCTTCCTATCGGCTACACCATTTTGTTGAGGGGTGTATGGTGCGGAATATTGATGCTCAATCCCCTCATCACTCAAGAATTCTTCCAAGGTCTAGTTCTTGAATTAGGTGCCATTGTCACTTCGTATTGCCAAGATAGCCATGTTGTACTTCCTTTGGGCTTGCTTGGTGAAATCTATGAAGGTGGCCTTCGTCTCGTCCTTGGACTTGAGGAAGAACACCCATGTGTATCTTGAGTAATAATCAACAATGACAAGATCATATTTCTTCCCACCAAGACTATCCCATGATGGAGGCCCGAAGAGATCCACATGAAGGAGCTCCAAAGGCCTTGAGGTTGACACAATATTCTTGGGGGTATGCTTTGCTTGATGTTGCTTCCCGTCTATGCATTCACTACACACACGATCTTTCTCAAAAGACACGTTTGTTAGTCCGAGGATGTGTTCACCCTTTAGGAGATCTTTTAGATTTCTCATGCCAACATGGGCTAGCCGGCGATGCCATAGCCACCCCTTGTCGGCCTTGACCATTGGACAAGTTGCATGGTAGGTACTCTCTTTCGAGAAATCAACCGTGTAAAGTTTAACATCCAACTCTCCAACAAAGGCCACTTCGAGAATATCTCTCCTAAAGACTTTCACACTTGTTAGGCCAAAAGTGTATCATAACCAACGGAAGCTAATAGACGAAAGGAAAGAAAATTGTCTTGGAGGGAATGGACAAGTATGACATTTGAAAAAACATGTCATTAGCAATGGCCACCTTTCCCAACACAAGTACCTTTCCCTTAGAACCACCACCAAAGACAATGCTATATATGGTTGAATAGCATCCATGAAGTCCTTGAGCAAACAACTTTCTCCGGTCATATGATTGGTGTATCCACTATCAATCACCCATTTGACTCCACCGGAGAGAGCATCCTACACATAGGTTCAGACTTTGGTTAGAGGTTCCCATTTTGCAATGGGACCTCTAAGGTTAGTAACAAGGGTCTTTGGGACCCAAATACTATAGAAACGGAAAGCCTTACGAGGCCCAATGAATTTTCCAAACACCTCCCCATCCTTTTGCCTTACGGAGCACATAGGATGGAGGCATCTTCTCCTTCTTGTTAGGAATGGGCTTGCCCCTAGTGGCCTTCCCATTCCCAACACCAACCTCATCAACCTTTTTCTTACCTTTGTACTTGTGCCCTTCACAAACAAATATCACCTTTTGAGGAGTTGATCCCTTGCTAAGGGTGACATCCTTTGTCAAATTCGTACCTGGATCGAACCCAAGTCCCTCCTTAGAAAAGGACTCCTTGTGATGACTTAGTACATCATTTTGGTTTTCTCTCCTTGAGCACAAGACAAGAGGCCCTTCTTTAGTTGAGCATGAAGGGCTAAGTTCTCCTAAATGAGAGATGCTTTATCAACAGTAGAGTTAGTAGCACAAGCATCAATATGTACAATAGTGGGAGGAGACATCTTAGAAAGTGTTTTTTTGTTGGGGTTCGCAGTGGAAAACACAAAATTTTCTTAACTAGCGTTGCCCATAACCCACGATCTAGCTAGCCGTATTACCGTAACGGAAAGGAGTGCGGAATAACATACCTCGGGGTGTAGTCCGTTGCGCGGGAAACGATCCCGCAAATGTGGCTGGTGTATTCGAAATTTTTTCACAGCCCCCTGGCCGTGTTAGCACCCGGATAGGTGTAGTGCCACACGTGTAGCAGCTCGTAGTACTTGCACACGTACGAGACTCGATGACGACCTCCGATCTCCGATCCAGCGAAGGCGGCGGAAGTAGACCTTCGGAACCGGAGTTTCGGCAGCACGACTGCCTCGGTGTAGCAGAGATGCCTCAATCCCACTATAGGCCCCAAACAAGGGGGGCCCACCGTGGAAGAGACGAGGAAGGGGAGAAGACCGGAGAAAAACCGATCTCAATTCGGAGTAATATTAATTTTCTCATGAATTTCTGTGTCTTTAAAAAGTCCACCCTACATGCCTTTATATAGGGGGAGGGGAGGGAGTCAACCCCTCTCCCTTAGAAATGTGGGACTAAAGTCCCTTTGATAAGGGGAGGTGGCTGGCCAAGGGGGAGGGGGGCGCACCCCTCATGGGCCCTAGGGCCCATGGCGCCTCCCACCTCCTTTCCTTTTTTCCTTTTATTCCCCTAATGGGCCTCTTTCATAAATAAGGCCCATAGCACTTTTTAATATTAAATAAAATGTTTTTAATTATTAATTCAATTAATTAATAACTAAGACATATTATTCCTTCTCCCGGTGCTCCGGAACACCTTCCGGCTCACTCCGAAACTCCTTCGGGTCAACACGGAACTTTTCCGGTGCTGCTTCCTTTATTCTCCGATAACTCCGATAGTTCCGAAAAGGTCTCCAATTTCATCGAGCCCTTAAGTGTGTTACCCTACGGTCCGAGAACACTCCAGTCATGACCGAGATGAGGCTACGGTCAATGATCATCAGCGGGACCTGGATTCCCATAATGACCCCTGTGCATTCCGGATATCAATACCAATTGGACCTTACGTTGTATAGCATTCCCTTTGTTGGCGATACTGGATTGTTTCCGAGATTCGATCAATGACATCCTATGTCTGGTTCAACCTCGTTCTGAACAAATCCTTATTCACTCGTTCCCGTGATATTCATCTCTGTGACCTAGTCACACGATGCAGCTTTATGGATGGAATCTCACCGAGTGGGCCCTGAGTATCTATCCATCACATGGATTGACAAATCCCGCTCTTATAAAAATACTCCTAAACATATCTCCACGGAATACCCAAGATACAACCGTTATGGCCCGCATATTTCAGTCAGGCGGTGGGATGTAAGTCAAAGCATCCGAGAAGATAGCAATTATGCAAGTACTCACGGTCAAAGGAACGGTCTACTACGTTCTGTAATTACAACATTGAACCTTCATAAGTTTGATCATGCTATAATTCTTACGTTGGGTAATGTTCATCACGTCACTCATCCAGTGAGGTGACCTCACAGTCAAGAGACTTAATTGTCCATGATCGCGAAACCACCACCATCATGTTGACCATGAACTAGTTGAAATAGAGGCTAACTAGGAACACTAGGGGTTTCTATACCACACCTGTATCATTGTTTCACTGATACAGTTCTAGCACGGTATGAAACTGGTTATGAACTTGCTTAGATATATTGGAATAATCATATATTATTTGCCTCTAGAGCATATATCCAGCAGTCTCCCACTTGCACTAGAGTGCTAATAATCTAGCCGCATTTTCGTGATCATAATCAGCTTATCGCATAAGTGTTCATTGATCATGCTTGCTCATGGAAGAGGGTTCGTCAACGAACTGCACCAATTCAGATTCGTATGTTTCCTTTGCAATTGGTATATGTCAACTAGTTTGACATGCCACTCATTATCTATAATGGTTGGATATAAGTTTCGCGGGAGAGAGAGACTAATATTTGTATCCTCCAATGATCCTTTGGTTCAGTCTTCAGAAGACTTACCCATGGTCATATATACTGGGAAATACACTCAGCCAGAAGTCAATACTTCTTACGCTAAACTTTTATCCATACGTCTACTTTATTTAAGTAGTATTATGTTTGTAGTGTCGTGAACCTTGATCACATTTCTTTCATATCTTCGGTGATTGTAACAGCCCAGATTTCACAAAAATTAAAAAAATTTGTTTTCGGTGTGAATTGTTTGATTGTCTGAATTGTTTGCGGTGTTTGCATCCCCGATTTATCGATCGGCGATTATTTTTCCCTCTCTTATCTCGTACCGGACGGAGACCGACCTTTACCACCTTGACACTCGACCTTTGCGACACCGGGTTTCACCCGATCACCATCGCGAAAACCGCCTTAGACCAGCCACAGCCAACGGAACGAAAACCCCGTTTAATAATTAAACGGGTTATTTTTATAGCGCGCCGGAAAATGTTCTCGGAACGGTTCCAACGCGAGGTGAACGCCGCCGGCTCGACGCGCTGATCGCGCAGTTCGGAGTTTTACCCGAATCAAAGGTCCTGCGGACCAACGGCGGTCAGAAACGTAAACACCGCGCGCGCGCGAGAGAAAAACCAGGGATGTTTTTGCAAACTGCCAGCCACTTGGGCTATATAAATACCACCACACTCCCACCCCTTTCTAGGGTTTCCCTAGCCACAAAATTGCAGCCACCCCTCCACTTGCCCCAAAAATATCCCCATTTTTGTCCAAAACCTAGCTCCCAGATCTGGAGATCCGCCCAATGGGTTCTGGACCGTCAGATCGACCGATATGACGGCCAGGAACGCGCCACGTCACCCCATTTTTTTCTCTCTCCAAACTCTCCTCTCCCTCCCGTGGATGCCGAGTCGCCTCCTTGCTCCGGCCGGTGAGCCACCCGCGCGCCGGCGAGCAGCAACGCCGCTGGCCACCCCTCAGGCCTGCCCCGAGCCCCTCCTCTTCTCCTCCTCCTCCTCCTGACCTCTCTCTCTTTTCCTCGCAGCAGCCGCGCCATGGACGCGAGGAGCTTCGAGCTCGACGTACCACGCGTGGGACGCCTCCCCGCTCGGACCAGCACCGTCACGTCTCCACCACGCGCCAACGCTGCCGGCCAGCTCCCGGCCTCCCGCACCCCCGCGCCCTGCCTCACCTGCACCCTCGCCGGAGAGCTGCCCCACGGCCGCCGCCTGTCGCCATCCCCGTCGCAGCGCTCGGGAATGAGAGGTTCCCGATCCAGCGCTCGGCTGGCCTCCCCAGTAACATGGGCCGGCGCGCCCACAGGCGGCCCATTCCCCCCTCGGCCCAAGGCGGCCCAAGGTGAGCGCCCCCTTTGCCTTTTTTTCTTTTTTCCCTTCAGCGCTAGTGGGCTTGGCCAAGTTCTGATTGTTGCTATAGTGTTCCCCTGTGCGTTGGATAGTAAGTAGTGCCCCCCTGTTAGGCCTGTTTAGGCAGATTCGGCCCATTAGGCATTTTTTTCCTTTCAGGATTTATTAATATTCGCAGATTGTATTATTATATTGCGGTGCCCGTATCTTTTTAACAGTAGCTCGGATCGCGACGCTCTAAACATGAAAGTTTCTTAGTTTTTCGTGTAGAATAATAAAATGTGCTCTCTTGCCATGTTTGACTTTGTTTACATGTTGTTTGACTGCTAATTACATCGCATGCCACTGTAAATTGTTTCTTTAATAACTTTTTAACCATTGCTCCGATTAAAATGTTCTTTACATGTAACTTGACTAGAATTGCATGTAGATTGTGATTTTTCTGCTCTTGCTTGCTAATAAAAATAATAAAATATTTTTTAGGACATAACAGTAACAAAATTCCATTTTTATCGTGGGGTACGCATTAGTTTTCCATGTATAGGTTTTACCCCCCTCCCACTTAAACTGACTAGATTAGATCGTTTATTTATGCTTCACCTCTTTCCATGTTTGTGTACTATGCCATGCTTGAGTGAGATGCCATGTTAACAACCTTTGTTGATAACCTATAGCTAAACAACTTGAACCATCGTAAACGTGCGGTATCGTCGTGTGTGACGAGTACTCCACTTAACCTGTTAGTAACCGCTCTCGACGGTAGGTGCAATGTCTCGTGTTGCCTTCTTGTTGATGTTTGCTCGTGATTGCTCCGTTGTAATAGATGCTTTCTCGTTGATTGCTTTCCAGTGGTTATCCTCTTGTGTGCTTCCGCGGGTACCTCTCGGAGACGATGCGAGCTTGAGATCAACTACACCTTCGGAACCTGACTTATCAACAGGCAAGGACTATACATTACTTATGATCCATTCTATTTCAACCAGCGGTTTGCATGCTAGTCTAGGATAGGTTCGATGTTTGATCCTACCACATGTTTACAGCCTCTTTCAAACCGATACAGCCATGTCCCCTCCCAACAAACCTTGTACTGCTATGTTACTATTGCTCGTTGCTCAGCCCCTGCTTAGTATGCATGCTTAGGATGCTACGATGTTACCCTGTTACTCCTTGGTTTGGGATATCATATTATTATATTGCTGTTGATGATTATTATAATGTTGACTATATTCGACGAAGGATGGAAGGTCTAGGCTATCCTGCCCCGACGCTTTGTTCCATTCGAGTCACCTAGGATCCGAGTTCTAGGTATTGGTTTTAAGACTGAGCGTGCCTAACCGCGTGTGGGATGTTATGGTGTCCCCTCTTCTTACCTATCTAGCTTCAAACATTTCTAGTGGTGGCCCAAGCTGGTTTTACCTTTTGCAAAATGTGTGTGTGCGAGTGTCTACCTCGAAGATTTTCAAACAACTCGGGCCAGCGAGACATAGTTTTTCCGTTGGTCCAAACCTGGAAGCTCGGGGGTTGCCCACATTGTTTGGGTAACTAACCGTACCTCGTCCTGAAGGTAGAGGACGATTCGAGAGCGCGGCCGGCTTTTGAGTTGGATGTCCACTCACCGGGGGCCACCCGGATTTGTGCGTTGTTAGTTAGAGGGACCTGTCGTTCCTGATCTCTTGGGACTAAATCATAAAATGGTTTCCTATCATGGGTAGCAACTGAGAGAGTGGGCGTGCGTGTGGAGCCTTGTAATGGGCAGTTGGTACACCCCTGCAGGGTTAAATCTTTTCGAGAAGCCGTGTCCACGGTTATGGACGACTTGAGACCTACTCCTTGTTCATAGACAACAACAACTGAGTTAATCTTATTTATAACTTCATCAACGTTTGTGTGCCTTGACTGCTTCTTCTTCGTCGGGATGCGAAGAGGAGGACAAGCATAGGATAGGTGTTATGCTTTTGTAAGTAGGTGGATATCAAGACTTGTTGGAGGCGATTCCTCATCGAATGCTTGGCTTCTTATCTTACTCTCTAGATCGTTAGCCACTTCATAAATGCTAGTGCGGCAGCAACCTCACCACTTACCCCATCCTTACCGTAAACTACTAGTTGTCCTAGAATGACGAGTGATGAAGTCCTTGCTGGGTCAGATGACCACTACAGTTGGATGCTGAGTACCTCTATACTCATGATACTACCCCCAAACTCTTTTCAGGGTTCTTGATCGACAACAGGTGTGGTGACCGACGTTTCACGTGGAGACTCGACGACGATTAGTTAGGCGGATCCCGGCGGAGGGCCTGGACCCGTGTGGTTATGGGGATTGATGTTTTTCTCTTTGCCAGTAGGCATTTGATTGTAGTCTGTACTCAGACATGTACCTTCCGATGATGTATTGTATTTAAGGCAGTTGTATGCCGATTGTATGAGATGTTGTATCCTTGTATCTGTAATGTTGTGATATCATGTTGGAAATCCGGGGCATATGGCTATGTCACATGTCGCGGTGGGACCGATATGTGCTTCGTCACCGGATCCTGATGGAAACATCTAGATCTGGAACAGTACCGCATATCGGGCCTTACAGTGATGTCTCTAATTCCATATAGACTCATAATAAGGCTTGCAATTGTAATCTTGCATTACATTCAAGTCTATTATCCTTTCTATAATTTAGAGCATAGTCCTCAGTATTCCTCATATACTGAATGCATGGACCTTATTCAGATTCTGTGTTTTACTCCTAAAGCACATCGGAATATGTTCTTCTTTCAAGAACTTTTTAGTCGTTCTTTTGTTGGATTCAAAACACATGTTTTATGGTAGAATCATATGTCAAGAATATATGAGATCACATGTCCAAGTACATGGTCCATCTCTATCCTTCCATCAAGACATTGCTTGTGATATTTGGATTTTCATCCATTATATAATTTCTAGCCACAAGAACATGCTTCTTATCTAGAAGATTATTCCAATCTTCACTTTAGTTCATTAGACGTTTCTTAATCTATTCTTATAGATTTCAACGTGTAACGTGTTAGTACTTCACATAAAAGAATATTCTTGTAATCTTGCTATTATCTACCTTATGCTCTATATATATCATAATGCATATGTGTATACGAGACGATTCTCTATATACACAAATCAATGCATGTCCACATATATATACTGACATCGATGTCAGAATAACTATTCTGACAACATTCCAAACTGCAGTATTTTCGCAAAGAGAACCGCACTGCTGAATTCGGAGCACTTCAGCTCGGGTAAAAACGAACCGCATGCACCGTTTTCGCTTCAACTTTTTAACCGTTGGTCTTAATTGAGCGTATGATACACCGTTGGATTCGTATGGAAAAGGAGCATCTTCCGTATGTTGAACACTTCCCCCGATTCTTCACGGATTAAGAGAAGTTTCGAAAATGGTGCGGCGACCCACTTTCACAGCTGTAGTTTTTTTGCGTTTTTTCTTTAACCGTTCATCGGAATGATGCAAATGATATACCGTTGGAAAGATATCGATCAGGCGCTCCATCCACATGTAGAACATTTCGTCTAATTCGCTACGGATTTGAGAGAAATCTAGCTGCAAAAAAAACTCAGCAACTCTGTTTTTCGTTTTCCGATCTTGTACAGAGTAGAACTTTTTAATCTCTTGTCCGATCGATGCGTATGATACACCGTTGGATTCGTCTAGAGTAGTAGATTAATACATATGTTTAACACTTTTCCATATTCCACACGGTTTTGAAGTAATTTAAAAAACGGTGTTGCTGCCCTCTTTTGGACAGCGGGAGTTTTTGCTTAAACTTGTTTGATTTGTTCGTCCGATCGATGCAATTGATACACCATTGGATAGCTATCGTCGAGGCGCTCCATTTGTATGTAAAACACGTCCTCTAATTCCTTACGGTTTAAAAGTTGTGTCGATTTTAGTAAATCTCGGAACTCCGTTCTTCGCAGACACGGAATCGACGAGGTGAACTGCATTTGGCCGGGCAAGCGCACTGCATTATCGCCAGACAGAACGCACGTGATTTTCGTGGAACAAAAAACCGGCGAGTGAACTGCATCCCGGGGGCACCCGATTGCATCCGACAAACAAGCGCACTGCATTATCGCAAAACAGAATTGCACGTGTTTTTCGCGGATCCGAAATCGGGGAAGCGAACTGCATCATTCAGAGACCGGTTTCATTTATCGACAAAAAGAACTGCCCTTTTTTTTAACTTTCAACATAATTTTTTATCAACGAGCGTGCACCGCAAGGGCGAGACGAGTGAACTGCATTTTTTTTCAAAAAATTTACGAACTATAATGATACAATACTACTGGAAGTGAACCGCAATATTTTTTTGTACACCGATGTCATGCACACTAAACAACAAAAGATGGGAGTAGTGATCTGCACAAATCTTACCACCTCACCCAATGCAAAAAATTGCATTTTCACCGCCGTTGAAAATTGATACATCAAAGTACATAAAACCATACATATATTGCAATCAAAACTAAATTGAACCACAAGAACTATAAGGGAGAGCGGCACTGCGGGGGTCCGGCCTGGTGTCCACGGGGCCGGTCGGCGGGGAGAGGTGGAGGCCCGGGCGGGCCGCGACGCGGAGGTGGAGATGAAGTGGGTGGCGCTCTCTTGCCTCGACGGGCGACGGGTCGTGGTGGGGGCGGCGGCGTGAGGCGGCGGGCAGCACGAACTGGAGCACGAGGCGGCCGGTGGAGGGAGGTAGAGACCTGGCGACTGGCGCCGGGGCAGGAGGCGCCAGGTAGCCGGGCTGGGGCAGCGGCGCCATGCAGCAGCCCGCGAGGTGGAGGGGTGGGGGCGTGGGGTTGGGGGTTGGTAGGGATTAGAACGTGCGAGGGGGAGGTTGGATAAGGTAAGAAGATGTGGTTTTTTTGCATCGATCGGTCGAGTGGGATTCGTTTTCTCGGTGTTGGAAGAATAAGAAACTAGTGTTGTTAGAATAAGTCTTAAGGGGTGTTGTTAGAATAGACCCACCCTATTATATATATATATATATATATATATATGTTTGAGATAGTGATCATGCTCCCACTCAAATATATCTATCATATACTCATATATTTGTGGTTTAGCTTTCATCAAGTTAACATCTTTATTCTTATGTCTTACATAAAAATAATTCTCTCAAAGCTGCCACTCAGAAAATGCCCTCTCATTCCAAGTCTCTCGGAAGTCTCCGAAACTCCCACTCAGTTTCATGAAACTACAGGTCCACTCAATATTTTGGTCATCACAAAATATCTTGATCAAATCAAGGTTGAGGGTTTCCTGTCTTGAGGTACTATAGTCCATCCTTTAACAAAATAAAATTTCGTCATGCCTATTGCAATTCACTTTCAAATCCTAAGTTCGAACGAGACGCAATTCCAGGCTATGGTCCACTGTAGTGTAAATGAAATATTTTTTGATTAAAGCATTCCTACGTTTCCATAGTCAATCAATATTGAACTTTGGTCATAACAGTTTTATGAGCCAAATAATGCCTTATGCCTATTACATTATTCTCAATAACTTTCCAGTTTATCGGGAATATGAAATAACCGATTTATTTCACAGGATGTGAGCCATCCTATATGCAACTCAATATTATTTCATTTCTCCTCGTGTTCTAGGCTACCATCATTCCTTTGTATTTCAAGAAGTTTTATTCCTTTTGTTTCATTAAGAAGATTCATGATTATTGTTCTGTACAGAGCGTATTGATGACAACCTTCTAAATTTAACAATGGCTTCAACTCATATACCAAGATTAATCATCTATGGCATATCCTTCCTTATATAGTGTTGTTACAGCGGAACATGCTTCCGTTGCAATACTCTGATATTCTGAAGGCAAGGTCTAGTACCTCGGTCAAAGTTTCCATTATCTCCCATTGGATCCGTGTAGAGAAACTACTTCTCACACTACCAATTAAGCAATACAAGTTTTGCCATTCGAGGAGAATATGTAATTTCAATTGCTTGCTATTTGGTACAAACAAATTCTTTCTTTAGAAACTTTCTAACACCATCATTGACGGGGATCAATCCCGTCAAATCCCATGGTCAGGGACCCTGGGTAAGTCATAGAGATGGCACAGGTTGGACGATACTCGTCGGCTAACAGGAGAAGCACTTCTTGCTCGATATTATTACGTGAGGGGGAGATTACAGTGGAGTCCAAGGCGAGTTCTCGCAAGGCAAGGATGGGTAGATGCGTATTGAGTTGATCTGGACGTCTCCCCTCCCAGCCTTTATATACTAGGCTAGGTCTCGGGGAGTCCGTACTAGGTTACATAGGTAGTTTCCTAGTTCTAATCTTGCCTTGTACGCCAAGTTGTGCCTTCCATGTTAGTCGCGGACTCCTACGTCGGTGCCTGGTTGGGCCAGCCATGGGCTTCTCGCAGTTTCCCAGCGGGCCTTTTGTCTTTATACGCACCAGGTAGCCTTCCATGCAGGAGTCGTGGGGTCACCCCCTCATTAGTAGCCCCCCAGTGCCTGGGGGACTCGAAGAGTCGCGCAGGGACTCGAATTCATCTGCGCTTTATTGTTTATAAGCGTGGTATCGCCACGGGTCGCTGGCAGTTTTGAGCCATGACAATATCTGTTTCGAGGGATTGCTAAGCTGAAAGGGCCCAAGGAGTCGACTGGTCGAGCCTTGGTGAATTTTTCTAGTGACAACTACCACAGTTACCCAATCAAGCCCACGTCCCTCAACATGAACTTGGAACACCGGTGTCAAGCAAAGTCATGCCGCTGCAGGTCTTATAGGATCAATTGCTGCCAGTCTAAGCACATAGCCTGAGCACGTCCGCTCAGCTCTTTCTATCATGCAAGCGCATGGAAAAGGTCGGGAGTGAAATTGCTCTGCGGCAAGTCCCGGCCCGGCCGTTCTGCGCAGCGGGGTCTTACCTACACGCTAAGCTTGCATGGCATCTGGGTACAGTGTGTCGTATCCCAGGCATAATTTGTTTTTGTTGAGGCACGGAGCCTGATTTAGCAATGCACCCACTTGGAATAAACAATCAAGTGAGCTGTTTTAGTCGTCACTCGCGGAGATTTGTAGGGAACTCAGGCGAGGAAAATAAGATAGCACCCACTTGGAAAGTCGTCGAGTGCACGAGTAAGTCATGTTTGCTGAATGGCTAAGTCTCTTTGCGAGTAGTCACTCGAATGCTTTTCTGCTTTTGGGGTGAGAGAGCACCCGAACTCTGAGAGTATGTTGTTTCTGCAGGTGCGAGTGATCACTCGAGCACATCTTTGCCTTCTGGGTGAGGGAGCACCCGAGATCGAAAAGGTACTCCCGATGGGAGTAAGAATTTTTTAGAGTCAGGAAATTTGAACACATACCTGGCTCTTGGAATCGTTTGGTTTGTTCCAACTGCTTTTACCTTGATGCGTTCCCTTTGGGATGCCGTGCTGATATGCATTTTCATGTTGTTTGATGACCTATGATGATGCTTGATTTTTTTGATCCGTCACGTCTTCTGGACCGTCATGATGATGATTTGGACGTCGCGCTGTCTGTTGCCTTTTGGGTACCCGAGGCTTGTATGGGAAACAGGCGAGATTTGAAGCGTCCTGTAGATAATGCTGACCGTGTGAAGGCATCTTCATCTTGGAATTCGTAACGCCCGCCCTGTTTGGTCTTTGATGCAATGATGGCGTCACCTGGGCTTCTGTGTGTTTTTCCTTGTTTGCCCTTGGATTGCGCTATAAATACTTCCTTTGGTTGCCCGACTGATACGTCCAAAATGCATCACTATTTTATATCGTAATTCATCCTTATTCATTGATATATTTCATGTTACGATGATATTCTTATGTTGTTTTGGCTTATTTTACACAGTTTGCAACTTTCCGGTGCCGTAGCAGTAGACGCAGGATTCAGCGGTAAAAAGTGGACGCTGAGTTGCTGAAGAAGAATACCTCCAGATTACCTGAAAATCGACGGGGGATATTTTCCAGAAGAATAACAAAGACTCACCGAAGAGGGGCCAGAGGGGGGCCACAGGAGCCCCAGGCGGCCACCTGGCGCGGCCCCACCCCTGGCCGCGCCGAGAGGGCGCCTGGAGCCCTGGGGCCACTCCCGGCTCCCCCTCTGGCCTATATACTCCTCGTTACACGAAAACCCTAAAAGGGGAGGCCATCACGGAGTTCCGCCGCTGCTCCATGGCGGAAACCTACAGAGAAGAAAAGGGCTCTCCGGCGGGCAGATTCCGCCGAGGAGATCACCTCCCGAAAGGGGAGATCATTGCCATCGTCATCACCATCGTCAGGGGCATCAACGAGATCATCATCAACATCATCCCCAACATCAGCACCATCTCCACCACCATCCAATCTCACCTCACAATTTCATCTTGTGTTGTAATCCGTATTATCTATCCTCTCTACTCTACCGGTGTTGATTACTCCTTTGTGGTGAATGCTATTGAGTTTTGTTGGAGAAATACCATTATGTCCAGATTGTTTATTATATATTTAGGCAAATTTGATCTTTTGCCACCCCTTACTTCCCCATTTGATAATCCCCCCCCCCCCTGAGAATGACAGGTGGGGTCTGGGCCCAACCGTCATTGAGACACGGGGTGGCAAATCATCAAATCGCAATGTAACGGGTGGCAAAATATCAAATCGCCCTATATTTATCACCTATGATCATGTTCTGTTTTATGTCTTGTGAGTAGTTCCTTTAGTTCTTGAGGACTTGGGAGAAGTCTAGTTGCTAGTAGTCATATGATGTTGAAGTAATTTGTGTTGTTTGATATTTAAATTGTGTTGTTATTTTCCTAGTGGTGTTGGGTGAGTCAATCACTCAACACTTCGCCTTCTTAAGGACCTAGGGGAATTCATTGTGTATTAAGAATGCTTACGGTGGGTTGCCGGAGTGACAGAAACATGAACCCCAGTTTGCACACTTTTGCACAACGGAGTAATGGATCCTTGATCTTATTGTTGTGGTTAGGCTTTGCCTTAATTTCTATCTCGTATTTGCGGATGCTTGCAAGATGTTTAATCATAAGAGTGCACTTATCTTAGTCTAGAAGGTGTGCTAGCATAGATCCACCCACTCAACACTTATCAGCACAACACTTGTTATCGATACGGAGTATGGCGAAAGCACGTGACTACCTCTCCATGTGTCCTCAAGAACGCTTTAGTATTTATAAGTTCAGTTGCCAGGCTTATCCTTTGCACAAAAGGATTGGGCCACTTGCTGCTCCTCAGCGCTATTTACTTTGCTTGCTTTTGTCTTATCGTTGCTTATATCGAAAACCCCTAAAAAGTTATCTTTCAGTGTTTGCAGTTATTCCTTGTCCACCATCACCTATCAATACCTTTCGCTCCTCGTTGGGTTCGACACTCTTACTTATCGAAAACGCTAGAATAGATCCATTTACGTTGAGGGTCATCAAGCTACGTTTTCTGGCGCCATTGCCGGGGAGCATAGCGCTATTGGTAACTGAAGCTGGTAAGGAATTTTTTTATATCGTTGCTTTTATTTTGCCTTTGCTGTTCTTTGTCCGTATGGACAACCTAGCTATTGTATTGTTGCTTATGGGGAAACGCCCCACATCTTTGGTGGTTGTACCACCCCCTACTAAAATTGTGCCTTATAAAATACCAGCTGGTATTATCGATTGTGTCTTGGCTAATCGTTATGCAGGAGATAGACACCCCAGTGAACACTTGCTATATTTATCACAACTATGTTCTCTATTTAAACTTGCAGGTGTATCAAAGGAGTTTGTCATGAAGAAATTGATCTCCGTATCACTTATAGATAAAGCTTCAGATTGGTATAAGCTTCTCGGTAACTCTCATTTGCTTGATTGGCATGAACTTATGTCTCTCTTTTACACCAAGTTTTATCCTCTTCATGAAATTCATCGAGACAGGAATTATATCTATTACTTTTGGTCTCATGACGGAGAAAGCATCGCTCAAGCTTGGGGGAGATTGAAATATCTAATGCTCAAATGTCCTATTCATGAGCTCCCCAAGGAAACTATACTTACAAACTTTTATGCCAGACTTTCTCGTCAGGATAAGGAGATGTTGGATGCCTCCTCTAGTGTGGTATTTCAGACGAAAAGCGTTGAAGAAAGATGAGATCTCCTTGAAAGGATCCAGAGGAATACCGAAGATTTGGAAATAGACAAAGGTATTGAACCCACTATAAATTATGAGCATGATTATATAGAGAGCTATGTGAAAACTGATTCCTTTAATGCCTTTTTCTCTAAGGTTGGTCTTGATTCCCATCTAATGATTGATTTTTGTAAGGACTTTGCCTCTCATATCGACTCTTCTAAAAAGAAGAAGAGCCAGCATCATAAACCCTTCAAGGAATCATCTATTGATATTCATGTTGCTCACCCTATTGTGCCTGCAGTTATATATGAAAAGCCCCCTTTTCCCGTAAGAATAAGGGATCACTCTTTTGTTACAGGCATAATGAATAAGAGTGAGAGAAGAATTGATGAACCCGAGGACCAGATCAAGGTCGATCCTCGAGTTGCATTAGTTAAGGATCTTATTACTAATGATGATTTAGATTCCAATATAAATTTTTGTGCTGTTTCCACTAACCTTGTCACGGCCAAGAATAAGGGCCCAATTTCAGGTACTCCATTAGTATCTGTTAAAATAGGAGACCGTAATTATTATGGGCTATGCGATTTGGGATCGAGTGTCAGTGCTATCCCGTATTCACTTTATCAAGAGATCATGGGTGAAGTTTCACCTTGCGAACTTGAAGAAGTTGATGTCACTATTCATCTTGCAAACAGAGCAATTATCTCCCCCATCGTAATTGTGAGAGACGTTGAAGTCTTATGCAGAAAGGTAAAGTATCCTACCGACTTTCTAGTACTTGGTTCGGTAAGGGATAATTATTGTCCCATTATTTTCGGTAGACCTTTTCTCAGAACTTGTGGAGCTATAATAGATTGCAAGAAAGGTAAAGTTTCTGTTGAATTCAATGGTGAGCCTTATGAATTTAATTTTTCTAAGTTATCTAAGCAGCCTCGTGGTACTGATTTGCCTAGTAATGATAAGATTATTGAAGATATTGCTTCCATTGCTATCCCTCCTAACGATCCCTTGCAGCAATATATGGAGGACCAAGAGAATGATTTGCACATGCAGGAGAGAAATGAGTTGGACGAAATATTCCTAAGACAACCTGATATCCTAAAGCACAACCTTCCAGTTGAGCCTTTGGGAATTTTGTCTCAACCAAAAGAAGATCCAGTGTTTGATCTTAAACCTCTTCCTGATACGCTCAAATATGCTTATTTAGATGAAAAGAAAGTATATCCTGTTATAGTCAATTCTAACCTGTCAGGATATGAAGAGGAGCGTTTATTGGAAGTACTTCGCAAACATCGAGGTGCAATTGGCTATACCCTTGATGACCTTAAGGGGATTAGTCCATCTATTTGTCAACATACCATCAACCTTGAACCTGACGCCAAACCAGTTGTTGATCATCAACGACGGTTGAATCCGAAAATGATGGATGTTGTAAGGACTGAGATTCTCAAGCTGCTAGCCACAGGTATTATCTATCCTATAGCTGATAGTAAGTGTGTAAGCCCAGTTCATTGTGTTCCAAAGAAAGGAGGAACAACTGTAGTTCCTAATGAAAGAATGAACTAATACCTCAGAGAATTATTATTGGATATCGAATGTGTATTGATTACAGGAAGCTGAACAAGGCAACCAGGAAGGACCACTACCCGTTGCCGTTCATTGACCAAATGCTTGAAATGTTATCGAAAAACACTCACTTTTGCTATCTAGATGGCTATTCTGGCTTCTCTCAAATTCATGTTAACACTGCTGATCAAGAGAAGACCACTTTTACTTGTCCCTATGCTACTTATGCTTACAGACGTATGCCTTTTGGTTTATGTAATGCCCCTGCTGCTTTTCAAAGGTGTATGTCTGCTATCTTTCATGGTTTTTGTGAAGAAATTGTGGAGATATTCATGGACGATTTCTCCGTCTATGGAACCTCCTTTGACCATTGTCTCCACAACCTTAATAAAGTTTTGCACAGATGTGAGGAGACAAATCTGGTGCTTAACAGGGAGAAGTGCCACTTTATGGTCAGCGAGGGAATTGTTCTTGGCCACAAGATTTCTAAGAGGGGAATTGAAGTGGACAGATCCAAGATCGAAGCAATTGAAAGGATGCCCTATCCACGGGACATCAAAGGTATTCGTAGTTTTCTCGGTCATGCTGGTTTCTATAGAAGGTTTATTAAAGACTTTTCTAAGACTTCGAGACCCCTCACTAATCTTCTCCAGAAGGATGTTCCTTTTGTTTTTGATGAAGATTGTAAGGAAGCATTCGAAGTTTTTAAGAAAGCTTTAACAACTGCTTCTATAGTACAACCACCTGATTGGAATTTACCTTTTGAAATTATGTGTGATGCTAGTGATTTTGCTGTTGGAGCTGTTTTAGGACGAAGGGTTGATAAGAAGTTGAATGTTATATCTTATGCTAGAAAAACCCTTGATAGTGCTCAAAAGAATTATTCTACTACTGAGAAGGAATTCTTGGCAGAATTATTTTCCTGTGATAAGTTTAGGAAGTATATTGTTGATTCTAAGATTATTGTTCATATTGATAATGCTGCCATTAAATATCTCATGGAGAACAAGGATGCAAAACCAAGGCTCATCCGATGGGTACTCCTTCTTCAAGAATTTGATTTGAAGATTGTCGATAGGAAAGGAGCAGACCATCCGGTGGCGGATAATCTCTCAAGGATGGAATATATATCGCATGATCCCATTCCAGTCAACGATAGTTTTCCTAACGAATAGCTAGCTGTTGTTAAAGTACAATCTCTCTCCGATCCTTGGTTTGCAGATTATGATAATTTTATCGTTGCAAAGTTTTCTCCTCCAGGTTTAACATTTCAGCAAAGGAAGAAGTTCTTTCATGATTTGAGGCATTACTTTTGGGATGACCCACATCTTTTCAAAGAAGGTCCAGATGGGATCGTGAGAAGATGCGTACCGAAACACGAACAGAAGGACATTCTCAAACAATGTCACGATAGTCCATATGGAGGAAATCATGCTGGTGAGAGGACCGCACATAAGGTTCTTCAATCAGGTTTTTATTGGCCTACTCTCTTTAAGGATGCTAGAAATTATGTTTTATCCTGTGATAAGTGTCAGAGAGTTGGTAATATTAGTAGGAGTAATGAGATGCTATGAATTCCTCTCTAATGATTGATCCTTTTGATTACTGGGGTTTTGATTTTATGGGTCCTTTTCCTTCCTCACACAAGTACACTCACATTTTAGTCGCTGTTGATTATGTAACCAAGTGGGTAGAAGCAATCCCCACTGAAAGTGCTGATGACAAGACATCATTGAAAATGCTCAAGGATGTAAATTTTCCTAGGTTTGGAGTACCCAGGTACCTCATGACTGATGGGGGTTCACACTTTACACATGGAGCTTTAAGAAAATCTTTAGCCAAGTATGATGTCAATCATAGAATTGCTTCACCGTACCACGCCCAAACTAGTGGGCAAGTTGAGCTCACCAATAGAGAGATCAAGTTGATCTTACAGAAGACAGTCAATAGAAATAGAAAGGATTGGTCAAATAAGTTAGGATATGCTTTGTGGGCGTATAGAACTGCTTACAAAAACCCCATGGGCATGTCTCCCTATAAGATGGTTTATGGCAAGGCTTGCCATTTGCCATTAGAATTAGAACACAAAGCTTTCTGGGCTATTAGTGAGCTTAATGATGAACCGAAATTAGCTGGTGAAAAGCGTCTCATAAACTTGACTTCTCAAGATGAGTGGAGAAGTGAAGCTTACGAGAGAGCTAAAATGTTCAAGGAAAAGGTAAAGAAGTGGCATGATAGGAGGATTTTGAAACGTGAATTTAATGTTGGTGATAGAGTTTTGTTGTTTAGATACCGTTTCAGGTTTTCTCCTGGTAAATTACTTTCCAGGTGGGAAGGCCCATTTCATATTGAGAAAGTCTACCGCTTGCGTGCGATCAAGATTAACAATTTCGAAGGCACCAAACCTCAATTGGTGAATAGGCAAAGACTTAAGCATTACATAGAAGGAGATCTTGTCAATGTTGATGCGGATTTGGTATACAAAAAGTCTCATGAAGAACATGTAGCAGCCCCATTTCAGACACCAGCAGAAGCAGAATAAGGAAAGGTATGTATTACGGTAAGGAAACATCGCGAAACCGTCATGAAAGTTCCAGATTATAAGTTTTTGAAAAATATAGAAAATTTGAGGCCTAAGTGGAGCCGGAGGCTAGCTCCAGGGGGCCCAGGCGCCCCCCTGGCGCGGCTCCACCCCTGGCCGCGCCAGGAGGCCGCCTGGGCACCCCAGAGCCCGTCTCCGACTCCGCTTTGACCTGTTACCTTCCTTTCTGTGCAGAAATTTTTGCTATATATTTTCCCGGATTTTTCCGGCAGCGTATCTCGCGATCTCTTGTGTTTTCTATTCGAGTTGTTTCTGCCAGGAACACTTTCAGCTAGACCTAGGTGCCATGGCTTCCCCAAGTTCCCTGAAGGACAAGTTCGTCGTCAACGTCATCAACCCTTATCTCGCTGAGGTGAAGAAGCACCCCCAGATCCTTCGTGTGGAGGAAGGTGACCTCCATAAGGAGGATCTGAAGGGACCAGTCAAGGAGGGGAGCACCGAGGAGCGGCTGAAGGAGATGGAACATGAAGTCTTCAAGTTCAAGAAGATGGTGGAGCGTGGTGTTGAAGCTAACTTCGACATCTTGAACGAGATCGAGGCTTCCCACAAGGAGATGAAGGAGATGTGGTCAAGTTTGGCCGCACTAGAAGAAAAAGTTTATGAGCTTCAAGCACAGATCTATGATCTTCAGAACCAGAACTGTGAGTATGAACTATAGTTTCTGCGCATGGGTTTGGGTGCTGAGTGCAGGATCTTGGAGACGGGAATGTCCTTCGAGACTGGAGAGAAGCTGCCATGGAAGCGCTTCGCCAAGGAGTATGTGACCGACAAGAACAAGGATGAGGAGTAAATCTCCTTGGGTAATGGCATCCCCTTAGCTTGTTCCAAGCTTGGGGGAGTGCCCGGTATTTTTATCGATATCTATGTCTTTTAGAGTCAAGTAGAGTCGTATCATGTCTAGGGAAGTTATCTTATAAAATGGGTGTTTGCTTTGAGGTCTATCACTCCTTTCTGGAGATTTATGTATCCGTGAGTGTGGAGTCGTCTATGATGGAATATAATGAGAAGCTTATTGATCCCTTCGCTGCACTCGGTATTCTCTTCACGTAATCGACCTCGTGATGATTCTTATGGGGAGTATTGACCTTATATCAGGTATGGCTTTGAAAACTTTATTTAATCTTGGCAAACATAGCTTTGGTCATAACAACAAGCATGTTATTATTCTCGAAGTAGCGACATAGCCAAAACCCTCTTTGTTATTATGCTTGTAGTGTTATGTTGACAAGGAAGACAACTTGATATGTTATGCTTGTTTTAATGTTTATGCTTTATATTGTTTTGCATCCAAGTAATCATCAATTGTCTGTTCTCTCAAAGCCTTTGCTAGCCAAACCCCTGTACTAAGCGGAATTCTACTTGTACATCCATACCCTGAAACGAGTACCTTCGAGATGAGTCCACTATACCTTCCTATTCGTGGTATTCCACTACCACTCCTAAAGAATAGATTTGTTGTGTTATCCTTGGATGTTCAAAATCTTCTGTTTTGTGCCCCTGTTTTAGCTCATGAGGAAGTAGTGGTTAACTCATGACCTTCTTAAGTTGGACAAGTTTTACCCCGGGATTGCATGTCTAATCTGCAAACCCCTAATACGAGGAGGAACTGGCATGAGTGCGCCCAGCTCACAAGAGATAATCACAACCAACAACCCTCCTTCACGCTTTGTTCATGAGAAATCAGAAAACTTTGGCAGTGATAAACAAAGGATATTGTGTGGATGTGATCGTCCCCGTTTGGGAGCCGTTCCTCGAAACTTGTCCAATCTGAGAAGCAATTGAGTTATCTATTAGCATTCGTTGAAAAATCATGCACCTCTCAAAACTTGTTTTCATTCTGTTTGATCTAAGGATAGCACTTGGTTTTCCCTGCTTGCCTTTAACAAGGTTGTTAGTTCCTTTACTTTTGTGTTGAGTCAGTTTTCCCTACTTCCTCCTTTCCCAAAGATAACAGACACTTGATGCTGATGAAGATTCATCATTCTAATGCTGCATTAAAAGTTTTGCAATGCCATATCATTGTTGACATTATCTCTTGATAAGTAAGTTGTTTGTAAAAGCCTTTGCCAAGCAAACATCTTCCAATGTGTTAACATTTGCACTTCATGACTAATAGCTTGTTCTTTCAAAAAGTTCCAAATCACCACTTCACAATATAAAGAGAAAGAACAAAGGTAAAAACTTTTAGTTGTCCCTTGACCAAAGGACTTGTTTGCCATGGTTTGATGAGTTTCCTTAGCCCTCCTTTTGATTATAATTGTTATTACTCTTTCATAAGGGCTTTATGAGTTGGAGATTTCTGTTCAGGATGTTTGAGTTTGGTGAAAAGATCATGATGCTTCTTGTCCGTATTTTATTTATCGACACTTCACTCTCTAAACTTGTGGACAGGTTTACCGAGCTCAGCTTTCTCTTGGGGAAAAGCAAGGTCTAAGCTTTGGGGAGTTGATACGTCCAAAATGCATCACTATTTTATATCGTAATTCATCCTTATTCATTGATATATTTCATGTTACGATGATGTTCTTATGTTGTTTTGGCTTATTTTGCACAGTTTGCAACTTTCCGGTGCCGAAGCAGCAGACGCAGGATTCAGCGGTAAAAAGTGGACGCTGAGTTGCTGAAGAATAATACCTCCTTATTACCTGAAAATCGACGGGGGGTATTTTCCAGAAGAATAACGAAGACTCGCCGAAGAGGGTCTAGAGGGGGCCACAGGAGCCCCAGGACAGCCACCTGGCGCGGCCCTACCCCTGGCCGCGACGGAGGGCGCCTGGAGCCCTGGGGCCACTCCCGGCTCCCCCCTCTGGCCTATATACTCCTCGTTACGCGAAAACCCTAAAAGGGGAGGCCATCACGGATTTCCTCCGCCGCTCCGTGGCGGAAACCTACAGAGAAGAAAAGGGCTCTCCGGCGGGCAGATTCCGCCGAGGAGATCACCTCCCGGAAGGGGAGATCATCGCCATTGTCATCACCATCGTCATGGGAATCATTGAGATCATCATCAACATCATCCCCAACATCAGCACCATCTCCACCACCATCCAATCTCACCTCACAAGTTCATCTTGTGATGTAATCCGTACTATTTATCCTCTCTACTCTACCGGTGTTGATTACTCCTTTGTGGTGAAGCTATTGAGTTTTGTTGGAGAAATACCATTATTTCCAGATTGTTTATTATATATTTATCACCTCTGATCATGATCTCTTTTATGTCTTGTCAGTAGTTACTTTAGTTCTTGAGGACATGGGAGAAGTCTAGTTGCTAGTAGTCATATGATGTTGAAGTAATTTGTGTTGTTTGATATTTAAGTTGTGTTGTTATTTTCCTAGTGGTGTTGTGTGAGTCGAACACTCAACACTTTGCCTTCTTAAGGATCTAGGGGAATGCATTAATTATTAAGAATGCTTACGGTGGGTTGCCGGAGTGACAGAAACCTGAACCCCAGTTTGCACACTTTTGCACAAGGGAGTAATGGATCCTTGATCTTATTGTTGTGGTTAGGCTTTGCCTTAATTTCTATCTTGTATTTGCGGATGCTTGCAGTATGTTTAATCATAAGAGTGCACTTATCTTAGTCTAGAATGTGTGCTAGCATAGAGCCACCCACTCAACACTTATCAGCACAACACTTGTTATCGATACGTAGTATGGAGAAAGCACGTGACTACCTCTCCATCTGTCCTCAAGAACGCTTTAGTCTTTATAACTTCAGTTGCCAGGCTTATCCTTTGCACAAAAGGATTGGGCCACTTGCTACTCCTCAGCGCTATTTACTTTTCTTGCTTTTGTCTTATCGTTGCTTATAACGAAAACCCCTAAAAAGTTATCTTTCAGTGTTTGCAGTTATTCCTTTTCCACCATCACCTATCAGTACCTTTCGCTCCTCGTTGGGTTCGACACTCTTACTTATCAAAAATGCTACAATAGATCCCTTTATGTTGAGGGTCATCACCAACCTTGGCATCCATTCTTCGCATCTTTCCCTTGTACTTCTTCTTCTTCATATGGCGCCCAAGCGTGGTAGTGGTGTAGTTGGGCGAGGCCATGGTGCTGCTGGGCGAGGCCGTGGCCGCCGTGGTCGTGGTGGACGCACCCCTCGTTATTCGCGCGGTGAGCGTCATGGTACAGCGTTAGTGCCTTGTTCTTCTTCCTCCATGGAAGAGGATTTCTGGCGTTATGGCTTTCTTTTGCGTGTTCTTGGCCGGAATGCTGCCCGGATTCCTCTTCCTGCTTCGTTAGCCTCCATTTCTTCTGAGCGTGGCTTGAAGGGCTTCTGGCTCCGTCTTCATGGATGTTCTCGTTCCTCTTCTTGGGTGGAGATGGAAATTGATAGCTCGTCTTGTATTTTTCTTGGGTCTGGCTGGAGGGCATTTTCTCATCAATTGAATCTGCGCGGCGGAGATAGCCTTTCCTGTCATTTTGACGGCGAAGATACTGTTATTATCCGTGCATTTGATGCTGGTGGCAACCGTCTGGATCCGTACTTCGAGGAAACAAGCAGCAGTGATTCTGGTGGCTCGAGTGGTGGTTCGCCTGCTTCTCCCGTGTCTTCGTCTTCGGCTGATCCCTCGAGCGATGGAGTTTGCTCTTCTAGTTCTAAGGATGAACTGGACGTCAAGCCAGTCGTCAAGCGGCAGCGGCATTAGGCGCGGTACCTTGTAGAACTGGAGGACAGCGAGCTTCTCCCTCGCCGACTAGGCTGCCACTTTGTCTGTGATGGTGCCCGCCTGGTTATGGCATGAAAGTGCCAATTATCTCAGCATGAGCACACATGTAGAAGTTGAAATGTAGCCCAGCTTGAAGTTCAGCAGGTCCTTCTGTAACGGCAAACTGTCGTTTCGACTTCTTTGTAATGAAATTCCTTCGACTCCTTTGTAATGAGAATGTCTTTGACTCCTTTGTAATGAGAGTTGTCTTCGACTCGTTTGTAATGAAAATTATCTTCGAATCCATTGAGAGTTGTTTTCTCGGGTGCGCGTCAGCGCTCCCGATGGGAGTAGCCCCCGAGGCTGCGTTTGATTTGCAGAATCAAGCGCATGCTTTATGAATTGTTTGTCTCACCGGTGTGTAGTTGTCTTTGAATTTTTCCAAGTTTAGATCGGGTGCGCGGCAGCGCTCCCAATGGGAGTAGCCCCCGAGTCTTTAGGCGATCGCTTGCGATCGGGTGAAGACTAAAGATGCAACTTTCTTTTTCCTGAGCTTTGTTGTTTGGTGAGAGTCGTGTTTTTAGCGAGGACGTCTTTCAGGGACGTTTTATGTTCGAGCCCCCGAGTCTTTTTAAGCAAAAGTGGCGATTGCGAGGATAGCGTCTCTCGCGGGGAATTCTAGGCTCGAGCCCCCGAGTGCTTGTAAGTAAAAGTCGCGTTTGCGAAGATAGCGTCTCTCGGGGGGAGTTCTATGGTCGAGCCCCCGAGTGCTTGTAAGTAAAAGTCGCATTTGCGAAGATAGCGTCTCTCGGGGGAGTTCTAGGCTCGAGCCCCCGAGTGCTTGTAAGTAAAAGTCGCGTTTGCGAAGATAGCGTCTCTCAGGGGGAGTTATAGGCTCGATCCCCCGAGTGCTTGTAAGTAAAAGTCACGTTTGCGAAGATAGCGTCTCTCGGGAGGAGTTCTAGGCTCGAGCCCCCGAGTGCTTGTAAGGTGTTTTGGGCAACATTGCTTTATTCCTTCGAGTTTTTACATGAGTTGCCGATCGGTGCTGCTGTCGATGTCTCTGATAATGCCTGGAGGACTATGGGTAGAACAGGCGTAGGTTCGCTACGTTCCATGGATTTCCCACGTCCTCGTTGGTCTTCGGATTCTTCAATCTGTATGCTCCTCCTCCTATGACTTCCGAGATGATGAACGACCCTTCCCATTGAGGGGCAAGTTTGTGCACTTTTTCCTATATTAGTCGTAGCACAAGATCTCCTTTATTTAATGATCTGGTCCGTAGGAGACTGCTTTGATAGGTGCGCAGCTTGTCCTGGTATCCTTTAGATTTTGTGAGGGCTGTGCCTCGTGCTTCGTCTGCTATGTCTTTGTCGTTCTGCAGCGCTTCTTCTGCCTATTCCTCTTCGTACCCTGAGATTCTCGGTGCTCCGAATTTCAGGTCGTGCGGTAGCAGTGCTTCTGCCCCGTATACCAAGAAGAAGGGAATATATTGGATTGAGCTGTTTGGGGTGGTGCGTAGGCTCCATAGGACTGCGGGGAGCTCTTCTATCCAGTTGCCTGCGGCTTTCTCGAGTGGTGCCAGGAGTCGCTTCTTTATTCTTCCGCATACTAAGCCGTTTTCTTTCTCCACTTGGCCATTAGACTGCGGGTGTGCGACTGATGCATAGTTGATTTTGATGCCCAATTCTTGACAGAAGTTTTGGAACTCTGCTGCTGTGAAATTGGTACCGTTGTCTGTGATGATGTTGTGTGGCACTCCGAATCTAAAGATGATTTATTTGATGAAGTTGACTGCCGTGAGGGCTGTTGAGCTGGTGATTGGTACTGCCTCGATCCATTTGGTGAATTTGTCGACTGCGACCAGTAGGTGTGTTCTTCCTCCTTTTGATGATTTCTTGAGTGGTCCTACCATGTCGAGTCCCCATGTGGCGAATGGCCATCATAGTGGTATGGTTTTGAGTTCTGATGCTGGGGCGTGCGGCCTGCTGGCGAATTTTTGGCACGCGATGCAACGCCGTACAATATCCTCTACATATCTCATGGCGGTTGGCCAATAGAATCCTGCTTGAAAGGCTTTTGCCATGAGTTCTCGACTGTTGGCATGGTGCCCGCAGGTGCCTTCGTGAATCTCTAGTAGTAGGGCTTTTCCGTCTTCCTCGTCTATGCACTTTTGTAGGACCTGGGAAATGTTGCGCTTGTAGAGCTGTCTGTTGATTACTGTGAATGCTTTGGATCGTCGACTCATGCGTCGGGCTTCTGCAACATCTTGTGGTAGGGTGCCTTCGATTAGGAATCGAAGAATAGGTCTTGCCCAGGCCGAGTCTTCGAGTGTTGCTGGTGCTTCCGCTTCGATTTCTTGGTTGTTTGTAGCGTCAGGTGCGCTCGTTGCCGCCACCTGTGCTGGCTCATTTGTGTCGTCTTCTTCTGCGACTGCTTTGGGCTCCGCTGGGTTTTCTTTTATTGATCTCTGATTGATGCTTTCGAGGAAAACGCCTGGTGGTATTGGTCCTCGAGTCGACCCGATGTTCGCAAATTCGTCGGCTTCTGTTAAAGATAGGTGTCTCCTCCAAAGTTTTCACCGTTTCAACTCACTTGGCAATGGGTGTGTTTGCTTTAGCTCGAGGAACCTTGGGGACGTAAACGAACTTAGGTTCCTTCTTTTCCGGAGTTTCATCATTTTTGGTTTTGATTGAGGAAAAGGTATTTCCTAGAGTTTCAATAACCTCCTCAATCTTTTCTATCCTAGAAGACTTCTCATCAAGGGATTTAATAGTCTCCAAAGTTTTGACAATTTTCTGCATGGAGTTATCTAGCCTATTCAAATTCCCTTGAATCTTACGATCCAACTCATTCACCCTATCGATACTTGGCATCTCTAGCTCTATTTTTTCAAGTTTTCCCTCGGTGAAGATACCAAGGTTTGTCTCCAGTAGGACTCGCGAAAATACAAGAAGGTGGCGCCAGAAATTGGCTTATGGCTAGGGAGTTGACAGGACCTGCACACAGAAACAAATAACTTTGCTCCCAACGAGTACAGAGGAGTTGTCAATTCCTCCGGCATTGTTGTTTACAAAGGATCAACGCAAGAGATAATAATAGTGGCAGCTGAAAGTAAAGACTGAAAGTAAACTAAGGGTGTAAACAATAATGTGAAGATGGACCGGGGTGCCGTGATTTTCACTATTGATGTCTCTCTCCCAAAAGACGATGAAAGTGCTAGCGAGGTAAACAAATCACAGCTAGGAAATTGACAGAATTATGAAGGCACCGAATGCTAACTATGCTGAAAAGAAAGGAAGGGCTCAAAAGTAATGGTTAGTACGCCAAGGTAAGTAGACCGAAATCCAACTGCATCTACTACGAATCATCCACCTTGAGATATATATCCAGAACATCTCGCTGGTATTAAGTTGCGAATCCCACCCAAAGTGTAAACTCAAAGCAACAGACAACTGCATTAGAAGAACTTTGCGTAAAGTAAACAATCGTTGCACCCGCGGGTACAAGCACCGTTGTTTTATCCCTAGTGGCAAAAACACATCCCTTAGTCTCATGTTTCTGTCACTCAAGCTAGAAATCAGGGGGCTGAACCCACAATCAAGCATAACGCTCCCTCTTGGAGTTGCAAGAAAACTACTTGGCCAAAGCAAAATACTGCAACGGAGAACATGCAAGAATTTACTCAAGACCAAAATATAAAAGAGAAGAACCAAATATATTACTCATCATAATCTGAACATAGTCTCATAATCCATCAGATCCCAACAAACTCAGCATAGCAACAGCAGAAATTACAAAAGTGCCTCGATCATGTGAGGCATCTCACGAGGTCTCGAAAGTGGAAGCACAAAGAGGGGAGAGGTACATCACATAGCTACTAGTCATGGACCCATGGTCCAAGGGCGACTACTCACGGCACATCCTGGAGGCGTCCATGGCTATGGATGGTCTCCCGGAGGCGGTTCCTCCTCCCGGCAGGGTGCCGGGGAAGCTTCTCCAGGCAGGCCCGATCTTGAAACGGCGGCGGCGGTACAGAGGCGAGTTCGCGGAAAAGAGATCGATATTAGGGGTTTCCACCCCGAGGGCTAAATATAGGCGGAGGGGGGTGTCGAGGGGACCCACCAGGCAGCCAGGAGGCCTCCTGGCGTGGCCTAGGGTGGGGCCACCCCAGGGACCCTCCTGGTCTCCTGGTGGTGGCCCCCCTCCGCTACCTTGGTGATTCCGGAAGCTTCCGGGTCGCTGATTATTTATCTGATTTTTCCGAATTTTTTGGAGTACTTTTAATGGCCGGAAAACCTGAAATACAAAAACAGCAGAAAACAGCAACTGGCAGATGGGTGCACTGGGTTAATAGATTAGTCCAAATATGCTCAAAAGTGTATGAAAGTTCAAGCAAATCATGACAAAGTCACACAAAACATGCATGGAGCAAGCAGAAATTATAGATACGTTTGGGACTTATCACATGCCATGAATTAGCGCCTCGTACTCTGCTTCATTGTTGGAGGCGTTGCTGAAGTTGATCTGGAGGATGTATTTCAGCTTCGTTCCTTTGCGGGAGACTAGGAGGACGCCTACTCCGGCTCCTTGTTGCCTTTTGGATCCGTCGAAGTACATCGTCCATGAGTTGGACAAGTCTGGGGGCCCTGGTGTTTGGACTTCTGCCCACTCGACTAGGAAGTCTGGGAGTACTTGGGCTTTGATTGTTGTTGGGTGTTTGAACTGTAGGTCTCGCGGACTAAGCTCCGTGTTCCACTCGGCGACTCGACCGGTCGCGCCGAGATTGTTGAGGATGTCCGCGAGTGGTGCACTGCTCACGATTGTGATGGAGTGTTCGTCGAAGTAGTGCGATACTTTCCTGGAGGTCATGATGATGGCGAGCAAGAGCTTCTAGTAATGTGGGTATAGCTGTTGTGGCTTCGTGAGTAGCGTGCTCAGGTAATAAATTGGTCTTTGGATGCTCTGGATTTTTCCTTCTTCTGCACGCTCGACGACAAGCACTGTGCTCACGACGCTGCTGCGTGCTGCTATGTAGAGATACAACTTCTCCCTTTCTTTAGCCACCGCCAAGATTGGTGGGGTAGAGAGGGTTTTCTTCAGGTCTGCGAATGCATTGCTGGCTTCCTCGGTCCACTCGAATTTTGTCTCCTTTTCTCAGCAGTTTGTAGAAAGGTAGGGTCCTTTAGCCTAGCCTGCTGATGAAGCGGCTCAATGTTGCGAGCTTTCCTGCGAGCTGTTGTATTCCTCGGGTGTTGGTTGGCCTTTGCATTTTGGCGATTCCTTGAACCTTTTCCGGGTTTGCTTCGATTCCCCGGGAAGAGACCATGTACCCGAGTAGTTTTCCGGCTGGGACGCCGAACACGCATTTTTTGGGGTTCAACTTGATCCTGTACTTGTTGAGGGCCGCGAACGTCTCGTGGAGGTCGTCGAGTAGTGTGTTTGCGCTGTAGGTTTTGATGACAATGTCTTCTACATAGACCTGGACATTCCTGCTGATCTGGTCTCTCAGATATGCTTGCATCATCCGCTGGTACGTGGCTCCGACATTTTTTTAGTCTGAAGGGCATAGTTTGCTAACAGGATACTCCGTAGGGGGTGATGAATGAGGTGTGCTCTTCGTCTTCTTCCTTCATCCTGATCTGATTGTATCCTGAGTATGCGTCGAGGAAAGATAGGAGGTCGCATCCTGTTGTGGAGTCAATTATTTGATCGATTCTTGGCAGGGGGAAGTGGTCTTTTGGGCAATGCTTGTTGATAGGCCCATAGTCGACGCACATCCTCAGTACCTCGGTGTCCTTTTTAGGGACTAGGACTGGGTTTGCTATCCATGTTGCTTTGTTTGTCTCTCTGATGAACTATGCATCGAGTAGTCGGTTGACTTCATCTCCGATTGCTCTACGCTTGGGCTCTGAAAACTGTCGCAGCGCCTGTTTTACTGGCTTCGTGTTTGGCTTGATGTGAAGCGCGTGTTCCGCAAATTCTCGTGGTATCCCTAGCATGTCAGCTGGGCACCAGGAGAAAATTTTCCATTCTTCATGAAGGAAGATTATGAGGGCGGTTTCTTGCTCTTCTGGAAGGTGGGCATATACGCGGACTGTCTTCTCTGGGTCTGTTGGGTGTACTTGGTGTGTGATCGTGTCGCTGTCGACGCTGAAGTCGCGACCAAATTCCTTTGTCTCGCTTCCGTTTGCTAGTGGAAATATGATTTTGTCCGTCACCATGGCTATTTCTTGGAGCTGTTGTTGGGCCCCGAATGTGTCGGAGACTTTGTGGAAGTCGCGGTCGCACTGGTCCGATTTGATGAAGCTTCCCTTGACCGTGATGATTCCTGAGGTTCTGGCATCTTGAGCTTGAGATATGCATAGTGTGGAACCGCCATGAACTGTGCGAACGTCGGTCGCCCGAGTATGGCGTGGGATGAACATCTTGCGTAGAGTGCTGGCGATGATTATGTTTAGAGTTCTACCTCCGTCCATGAAGATTCTGTCCATGTCGTATCCTCCAATCTGCGCTTTGAGGACCAGGGGTGCATGCCCAGGCGTCGGGACTGCGGGCGGATGCTCGCTTTGTGAGAAGGTGATGCTGGTCTCGGCGCCGCTCAGTTGGTAGATTTCAGTTGTCTTTAGGTATTTGGCTGCTTCGGCCTGCAAGGTGTGGGCATCTTGCTTTGCTTTCGAGGGTCTTCCTTCCTGGATCATGCAGATTCGTGCCTGGGACGCGGGGTATTGCTCCTCTATACTCCGTGCAGGTGACTGCGTGCTTCTTCGAGTGCGTTTGGCTTCACACTGCTTCTCCTCCTTGAGGCTGTTGGAGAGTTCGGCGAATAGGCGGCAGTCTCCCAGTGTGTGGCTTGCTCTGAGGTGTCCTCGACTGTCTTCAAAACAATGGATCGCGCAAGGTCCTTCCAATTGTTTTTTAGCTGTGAGTTTGCTGGAGCCGGCGTGCCTTCTTCTCCTTGAGACTTGGAAGATTTGCGAGAGGTCTTCTGCTCGGCTGTGAACTCTTGGGTCGAGCTCTATCCCGTCGCTGAGTGATTGATTCCGAATGAAGTTGGCGAATTCGTTTGGCCTTCGATCTGGGTCGTAGTAATCTCCGGTCTGGGTCTCGGAGTCGCTGTCTTGGCGCGTGGTGGGGGTCCGGGTGGCGGCGGGTCGTTGACTGATGGGTGAGCCTTCGGCCACGCGCCGCGACTCCTCGAGTGTGATTCTCGAGTAGCCTCCTTCTGCTTGTCTTCTGGGTTGTCGAGTTCTTTTCCGTCGTTGATGGATCTGGCAGTCGTCGAGGGGCTGGACTTGGTTCTGCTGCAGGCTGGGTGGTCCTGATGGGGTGACGGAGACGCTTGCGGTGAACTTGAATCTCTCGAGCGGATTGGATCTGGCTCTAGTCCTCGAGTCTTGATCTGTTGAGGTCGGGACCGCCGAGATCGTGATTCCAACCTGTTTAGTTCCCACAGACGGCGCCAATTGACGGGGATCAACCCTGGCAAGTCCCATTGTCAGGGACCCTGGGTTAGTGATGTAGGGCAAGCCTAGGGTTTGGCCCAATCTTCACAATTTGGAGGTGGGGATCCACAACAAGAACAAGAACAAAGGGGATCAACACAAGAGACAAAGGGGGGACAAGATCCAAACACATAAACACTCAAATCCACTCCCAAATACCACACATCACAAGATCCACACACCACAAGAGGTAAGCTTGGTAGTCTCCCTGTCCTTCTATGAATAGGATTGGGTTCCTCTCCTTCTATGAGTGGGGAGAGGAGGTAGGAGGTAGGCTTGAGAGGATCTCAAGGAGATCTAATTCCCTAGGGGGAAGAAGGAGCTAAGCTCTCAAGTGATAGAGGCGGGTGTCCCGATCTTTCGATGAGATGATAACTATGATTTGATGGCGTCGACTTTGACGATCCGACTACAAACGTGCAACGACGTTTCTCCTTAGCAATCGCTAAACCAATCTCCTGAAGGTTATTGACCACGCCGGAGCACGATCAAACTGACCACGAAGGTCTAGTGCCTGCAAGCAATCGAAGAACAAGCAAGAACTATGATAAAACAATCTTAATATTGCGAATATGTAGATGAAGTATGCATAAAGTGGGGATTTCAAAAGCGGTCTTGATCTGGTCGTTGGACACAAACCGAGTACACGAAGATGCAGCAATTAGCTAAGCAGTCTTTTTAACTAAAAGAAATCCAAAGAAAAACCCTAGGGGTTGATCTACTTATATAGGACTAAAGGGTGGAGGCCAAGGGGGTGGAAGGACGTCCCAAGGAGTCCTAAAACTAAACCTAGGTCGTACAAGGCACTTGGGCCCATGTGGAGGTGATGCAACACCTATTGAGTTGGACTTTGATTCGGATTCTGCTGCTGGGTCTCACCGTTTTCGCAATAGCTCCACGCTCCGAAGAAATTTGAAGGTGAAACCAATTGCGTTGGAAACTAGACGAGATAAGCTATCACCAGAAAAAAGAATCACCCAATTTGGTCTTCGTATGTAGAAACGGCGGGTGTTTGAAGTTGGGTATATCTCTGCAGTCCGAATCTGAGTCCATGACGTGAAAGACTTGGTCTCTATCTTCTCTTGGCCCAAAAGTGACGTGAAATAACTTCTTGTACAGCACACAATCATGCCCGTTTGTATTGACTTCATTTCTTGATCAAATATAGAGGAATTAATGGTAATATCCATGATAATTATGTCCTCATCATCTTCATGCTTGAACATGCTCCAATGCTCATCCTTCTTGTCCATGCTAGGTCCTTCATTTGTCAGCAACAGAAATATATCGATGTTAGGCAGCATCATATTCACATGAACATTAGAAACATTACCAAGAAACGAAAGTACCTGATAATTTAATTGGTGTGCACGATCTCTCGTAATTGGTCCAGTAGGTATATTAGCAGGGGTTGTGGCTGTAACTATGGTAGTCATGTCCTCATCATCCTCCCCTTCTTGAAAATAAAGCCGTCCCCGGCGTTTCTTAATCTGAAATGTGGCTAACAAAAGAGACAAGGTGTACATGTTGTATATATATATGTCATCCATTCTTACTTTCCTTAGTTTTTGGACATGTAACACATGTATATATGAGTAACTTTCGTATGTCGTGAAATATAAACATATATGATCATCACAATACATAAACGACATGAAAGTATTGCAACTCAGTTTGCATATATAAGTGAAGCTCTTATTCATATCTAAAGATGTACAATGCTCATCATTAAACCATCCCAATACCGGTGAAGAAACGTTAATGTTTTTCAAAGGACATGCTACAACAGGCTTAACTAAGTAGTCATGCAACAAGTCATTCGACGCAGAATCATCACCAAGATTAGAGGTCATATCAAAATGATTAAGCATTGACAGTTTCATAATAGTAACATGATTATCCAAAATAGATGGTGTGCTCAAATCAACATGTAACTCAAGACATGATGTATTCAAGTCTATTCGGCAAGCAACATCTTCATGTGAAGTTATGACATTCTCGAAAATTGGTTGTGTGATGAAACTACTGGATAGCTCAACACATGTTGCTTTTAATTCAGCAAGGTTCTCATGTGGAGGGGAAAGATCCATACCTTTGTCATTACCTTTTTGTGATGATAGATCAGATATTGGAGGAGTGCTTACGACAATTGATGTGGTTATGGTAGTGCTCATAGTGGTTGAAGGAACAACCTTCTCAACTTTTGGTATTTGCGCATTCCGCTTGTTCGTCTTCTGGGCAACACGTCTGTCGATTTCCTGTTCAGCTTTACAAGCAAGACGAAACAAACGATCCATAGGATAACACTTTTCATGAATTAGGATATCCTGAATGTCACGGTTTAAACCTTCCCAAAATATGTCCATGAAATATTCTTCACTTTCCTCTAAAAGAGAATGCAAGAATGTAGTTTCTAAAGCATCATAATATTTTGAAACAGTTTTAGTACCTTGTTTTAATTTTTTTAATTTCCTAACCTTGTCACGATTATAATAAGAGGGAACGAATCTATATCGCATAGCAAGTTTGAGATCATTCCAAGTATTAGGTATATAATCAGGATATAAACTACAATATTCATTCCACCAAATAGAAGCAAAATCTTTGAAAGCACTAATTGCAGTTTTTACTTTCTTATGCTCAAGAAAATTATGGGAAACAAATATATCATTTATTTCAAACTCCCACTCAATGTATAAATCAGGTCTTAAACGTCCATGAAAGTGTGGTATAGAAACAATAACCTGATCATGTGCATGCTTATGTGTGTTTACCTTTTGCAGTGACTGTTGTGTAGTTGTAGGTGGTGGCAAATCTCCAACTATAGTTGCCGCCCAAGAAGATCTAACTCCAGAACCTGCCATGATTAGTAGAAAACAAGAAACAAATCACAAGTATATTTCCCTATGAACTACTAGGATGTGGTGGTAAAACGCTCACAGGATAGCAAATATCAATGTCTTACTAGTTCTTACCATGCAGCAGGTGGTGATCGGCAACCAACGGTGTCAAAGAACTCCAAAGATTAAGTAGAGCGATTGCCAGGTGAACGCACGCATACACGATGTAGAAATATGTGGAGCTTGGAAGGCTTTAATATGGTGGCAAAAATATCAGCAATAATCAATTCAGAGATGCAAAATTGAATTAACGCTCAACGACGATACTGTGCTGGTCCTAGTCTAGACCGGACTAGAGACGCGAGCCTAGAACACTAATGTGGTCACGGCGTAGCACAACTAGCAGCAATGAATGATATGAAGTAGCTCTGAATAGCAAGATATATGTGAAGATCATCAACAGAGCAAAGATAATGGTGAAAATAGGCTCCAAATCAAGATACACCAATATTCTCGCTACAAGTTTCCTCTGAATTATATTTGCTAATTTTTTGATATTTTTACTCCCATAGGGCACTGACTTAAGCTTTCCGACGCAATAAGAATCACTCAATTTAGAGTTCGGATGAGGTGTCAAAAAAATTGAGAATCGGCCCGAAATCTGACAAAAACTGTGTTCGGAAACTTTAGAGGTCAAAAAGTCCATCTTAGAAGCCGATCTGGAGTTTCAAATAACACACTAGCTCCAGAACTATTTAGAAGCGTCTCGGAATTATCTTTAATTTGAGTACTCGTGGAGCCAAAACGGACTTCGGATGACAAAGTTATGCCCGTTTTAGTGGACACTGCTCAAAACTGATTCCGACGAGATTTCAAATACGAGTTCAATTAGAGATAGATCCGAATTTTTTTTCTTCTTTTTTCTCTGTTTTCCTTTTTTCTTTCTTTTTTTCCTTTTTCTTTTTTCTCTCTTTTTTCAACTCTTTTTCTCTCTTTTTCTATGGTGGATGGTAGAAGTAGGCAGCGGATGGGATGATGGTGCAGCGGCGGCGGTGACTAACGTGAACAGAACTCGAAACTCTAAAGGACTAGATACTAAGACCAGCAACTGAACACGACGATGCAACCGATAATTCAATAAAGCAAAGCACCGAAAAGAAAATTGCGAAGTCTCAGATTGGTTTGGATATGATGATCTAATCCTATTTTTATGGGTTTTTGTGTGGATGATAGGTGATAAAAAAACAGATCTAATATATGGATGTGGAATTCTCACCGAGCAACCTGAAAACTGATACCACTTGATAGAGGTGGGTGTCCCGATCTCTCGATGAGATGAGAACTACGATTTGATGGAGTCGACTTTGACGATCCGACTACAAACGTGCAACGACGTTTCGCCTTAGCAATCGCTAAACCAATCTGCTGAAGGTTATTGACCACGCCGGAGCACGATCAACCTGACCACGAAGGTCTAGTGCCTGCAAGCAATCGAAGAACAAGCAAGAACTATGATAAAACAATCTGAATATTGCGAATATGTAGATGAAGTATGAATAAAGTGGGGATTTCAAAAGCGGTCTTGATCTGGTCGTTGGACACAAACCGAGTACACGAAGATGCAGCAATTAGCTAAGCAGTCTTTTTAACTAAAAGAAATCCAAAGAAAAACCCTAGGGGTTGATCTACTTATATAGGACTAAAGGGTGGAGGCCAAGGAGGTGGAAGTACGACCCAAGGAGTCCTAAAACTAAACCTAGGTCGTACAAGGTACTTGGGCCCATGTGGAGGTGATGCAACACCTATTGAGTTGGACTGTGATTCGGATTCTGCTGCTGGGTCGCACCGTTTTCGCAATATCTCCACGCTCCGAAGGAATTTGAAGGTGAAACTAATTGCGTTGGAAACTAGACGAGATAAGCTATCACCAGAAAAAAGAATCACCCAATTTGTTCTTCGTATGTAGAAACGGCGGGTGTTTGAAGTTGGGTATATCTCTGCAGTCCGAATCTGAGTCCATGACGTGAAAGACTTGGTCTCTATCTTCTCTTGGCCCAAAAGTGACGTGAAATAACTTCTTGTACAGCACACAATCATGCCCCTTTGTATTGACTTCATTTCTTGATCAAATATAGAGGAATTAATGGTCATATCCATGATAATTACGTCCTCATCATCTTCATGCTTGAACATGCTCCAATGCTCATCCTTCTTGTCCATGGTAGGTCCTTCATTTGTCAGCAACAGAAATATATCGACGTTAGGCAGCATCATATTCACATGAACATTAGAAACATTACCAAGAAACGAAAGTACCTGATAATTTAATTGGTGTGCACGATCTCTCGTAATTGGTCCAGTAGGTATATTAGCAGGGGTTGTGGCTGTAACTATGGTAGTCATGTCCTCATCATCAAGTCTTTGGTAATTTCTTAGATAACCCTAGAACTGAGATAGGAGACAACTATATATAGGCTAGGGGAGAAGAAGGAGATACACGGGCTATGGCCCAGCTAAATCTGCGCGCAGGCAGGTTTCGGACGTCCGTCGGGTTTCGGACGTCCGAACTTTCGGGACGTCGGACGTCCGTTGAACTTCGGATTTCCGGAAGTGGCTGTATCGGTGGAGTCCCGTAGACGACCTGGTGTCCTGGAGTAGTAGATTTCGGAAATCCGACAGGTTTCGGACGTCCGACCTGTCTGACGTCCGAAGTCTGTCGGTCGTCCGAAGTCTATCGCGCACTCGCTCCGATGGTGGGGCTCCTGACCGTAGCATGTCGGAAGTCCGACGAGTTTCGGACGTCCGAGCTGTCGGAAGTCCGAAAGCCTTCGGACGTCCGAAAACTCTCTGGAGTCAAGTCTTCTTCTCCTTCGGTTGCCTCCTCGCCGTTGGACCTAATGGAACAAATCACACTATTTTGAGGTAGCATCCAGTTCTCGTGCGTATGGTATTGAGTAACGGCAAGGAGTGAATGCACCTTTGCTTCTATGGCGCGTGCTTGTGCTCTCGTCATGGGTCCGTGTGTAGGATATGTATCCATGGTGATGTCGGTAGGATGCTCCGCATCATCTCCTCCCCCCTTGGGGAAGATCCGTCCACGGATCAAGGTCGCCATCACCATGGTAAGGCGCGAGGTCGGAGATGTTGAAGGTGTTCCTCACCGAGTACTTGTCGGTGGGGATGTCCACCGTGTAGGCGTTGTTGTTGACCTTGGTGAGGATCTTGAATAGCCCGTCAGCTCGAGGAAGAAGCTTGGACTTGCGGGCATCCGGGAACCGGTCTTTGCGGAGATGTATCCACACTAAGTCACCCGGTTGGAACGTTCTAGGTTTCTTGTGGATATTCATCTTGCGTGCATGGGCTTGGACATGTTTCTCGATAGTTGCCCGCGTATCTTCATGGAGTTGCTTGAGGAAGTTTGCCCGTGCGCTAGCATCCATGTTGGCGCGTTCTTGGAGCGGGAGAGGTAGGATGTCCAATGGGCACAAAGGATTGAACCCGTAGACCACCTCGAAGGGAGACCGCTTCGTGGTGGAGTGCGTGGCACGGTTATAGGCGAACTCCGCCACCGGGAGGTGATCTTCCCACTCCTTGATGTTCTTCTTGATGAGTGTGCGGAGTAGTGTTGATAGGGAGCGGTTCATAACTTCCGTTTTCCCGTCCGTTTGTGGGTGATACGCCGTGGAGAAGAGGAGCTTGATGCCGAGCTTGGCGCATAGTGTCTTCCAAAAGTAGCTTAGGAATTTGACGTCACGGTCAGAGACGATGGACTTGGGTACGCCATGGAGTCGAAGAATCTCCCTGCAAAAGATGTTAGCAATATGCGAGGCAACATCCGTTTTATTACAAGGTAGAAAATGTGCCATTTTGGAGAATCTATCAACTACCACAAATATAGAATCCTTGCCATTCCTTGTACGCGGTAGGCCAAGAACGAAATCCATACTAATATGTTCCCATGGTACGTGAGGAATAGGCAAAGGCATGTATAGACCATGTGATAGAGATTTTGACTTAGCCTTTTGACAAGTGTGGCACCGTTGTACAAGTCGACCCACGTCACGGAACATCTTTGACCAAAAGAAGTTGGCAGAGAGTGTAGCGTATGTCTTGTCGCGGCCAAAGTGTCCCATGAGGCCACCGCCATGAGATTCCTGCAAAAGGAGAAGACGCAAAGAGCACTCGCGAATGCAAAGCTTGTTAGCGCGCATAAGGTATCCATCCTTGGTATAATAGTTGTCCCAAGTGGTGTGCCGCTGGCAATTGGCGAAAGGTGTAGCAAAGGAAGGGTCATGAGCATATAGATCTTTGATGTGTTCAAATCCCACTATGTCAAATTCAAGCTTGGTGGTAAGCATGCATCTACGTGACAAGGCGTCCGCGACGACATTGTCATTGACCTTTTTATACATGATGATATAAGGGAAAGACTCAATGAATTCACTCCATCTAGCATGTCTACGATTCAATTTGGTTTGAGACTTCAAGTACTTAAGAGATTCATGGTCCGAGTGAATTACGAATTCTCTCGGGCGAAGATAGTGTTCCAAAACGTGTAAGACGCGGATCAACGCATAGAGTTCCTTATCGTATATAGGGTAGTTCAATTGGGCGTCGGAGAGTTTTTCGCTAAAGTAGGCTATCGGTCGTCTATCTTGCATAAGTACACCTCCTATACCCGTGCCGCTAGCGTCACAATGAACTTTGAAAGGTTTATCAAAATTGGGTAACACAAGTAAGGGAGCATTGGTGAGGCGCTGTTTGAGTACATTGAAAGCCTTTTCTTGGGAGGGTCCCCAAATAAAAGGCGCATTATTTTTACTCAAAGCGTGTAAAGGTGATGCGATGGTGATAAAGTCTTTAACGAAACGGCGGTAAAAACCGGCTAGCCCAAGGAAACTCCGGACTTGAGATAGGGTGGTAGGGTGAGGCCAAGTTTTAATTGCGCTTACTTTAGTTTCATCAACTTCAATGCCATTGGAGGAAACAACAAAGCCCAGGAAGATGAGTTTGGAAGTGCAAAAAGTACATTTTTCAATATTAGCATATAATTGTTCTTTACGCAGCACTTGAAGCACTTCACGAATATGGCTAGCATGTTCCTCTATGGATTTGCTATAAATGAGGATATCATCAAAGTAAACGACAACGAACTTGCCAATGAGATAGCGAAGAACATAGTTCATAAGGCGCATGAAAGTACTAGGTGCTTCGGATAGGCCGAATGGAGCTATCTTGTCTCATTAGATTCGGGATGGTTTCCTAATTCACGAAGTGGGTGTTTTAACTTAATGAATTAAACAACCTTATTCGTTAATAATTTTAGTGCAAGGGGAAAGAACGTTTTAGACCACACTACAGTTTAGTATGACTACGAATGGTTTAAGTAGTCTAGCACTTTCAACTTCCATCATAATTTGTGGTACAACTTCCACAAGTCTCCCATTATGTCAACTTTAATACTTATAACTTAGATCATAGCTTAGTGATTTGTATCCTTATATTCTTACTTCACACTGTGATTCCTAAATCTCAGTATTATGATCTCAATTGAACAAAACTTTCAATTAATCACATGAAGTCTTTAATGACAACTCACGTGCCCATTTAGTACATCATTTATGTATAATGATTGGCACAAGTTCTACATGCTAGAACCTTGTCTTGGTCATATTTATTGCAGAGGTTCATAGATCGTGTATCTAATCCATCTCACGCAATCAAGTTATGACTTTCATTCGGTAACGAATACACAAGTTAATAGATCATACATTTAATGAATTCATGAGTTATGAAATCACTTTATGCAATTAAATCTTTGACTTGTTGTAATCAAGACAACTTTATCATTAAACATTGAATATCACTTGACAATAATAGTGGTATTATAAATGCTTTCTATCATATTATAAATCAAGATGTAATCAAAGTATAATCACACTTTATTAATTTAACCAGAACAACTGACTTGTCTCATTACACGAATAACTTTGTCTCGCGAGATGCAAGACACTCAACTAAGTGTTTATACCATAATGATTATATAAGATTTATCTAATACTCTAAGTATCTCCTATGATAGATGTCTCGGTGGAATCCATGTTGGCCATCAACTGACTTGGTTGCCATCAATCCTCGATTTCACCTCTTATCGTCCATCCAACGGCAGGTCCTGTTTTCATAAAACAGAATAAGTATCAGATACTCATTTACTGCAAGTGTTGTATAAAGGGGAACAAACATTTATAAAGTATATCAAGTATATAACTTCTTCATCCACGACCTCTGCATCCTCAATAGGTGCAATGTTTGTGGCCAAGAGACCAGTCATGAAGTTCTGGAGAGTCATATTAGCTCCACTCCTGACATAGCTATGAACATAATCACCATAACTAGGGGGAAGCGAGTGCAATAACGTGTTTATCGCAAACTCCTATGTGGTGGTTTTGTTCATTGTCCAGTATTCATAATCCTCCACCAGATTCAGGTACATCTCATGCATCCTGTCTAAGTGATCACCAAGGCTTGTGAGTTCTTCCATCTTTGTAGATAGAAACTTTCTTTCTAACTCAAATCTGGCAACTTTGAACTCATGTATGAACATTGTCTTTAGCGTGTCCATCATGTCATATGAGTCAGTGTCCTGAAACTGAATACTCAAATCCTCTGACATGCTGAAAATCATGACATTCCTGACTATGGAGCACTTCTGTCGACGAGCATAATGATCAAGTATCTCCTGATCGCCAACATCGTTGTCCGGATGTTCTTCCACATGCATTTCTATTGTGAACAAGATGTTTGCTCTTTTGAGCGAATTCCTAAGGCGTGAGTACCAGTCAGCAAAGTTTGACCCATCTACTCTAAGTCTTTCACCCTCCATGAAGAAAGATAATTCACGTTGCTCTATTTCATTCATTTTCTACAACCATAATTGCAAGGTACACAATTAAGACTAGTTCACAACAATGAGTTCATATAATCACATTATAAATGAGCTCACACTAAAACAATCATCCCTAAGAAGTTTTAGTGATTACATGATCCAGATTCACTGCCCGACCTCGAATATCACACGGCCGACGGGTCAGTTTCAAAGGTAGACAACCACTTGTGCGATCACATTAGGTATGTGACTCATGCTCGATCTTTCGATCTCTAGTATTCCGAGGCCATCTCTGCATATGCTAGGCTCGCCAAATTAACCTCCGTGTTATATGCTGCTCAGCAAGGCCATATCTACATATGCCAGGCTTGCTGAACCCAACCTCATGCGAATGCCATTTAATATGTGTGACACCTGGTATGTACGGAATGTCGGCCACATGGGTGAACCTTCCAGGTGGTGCACACTTTGGTAGAATACTTGTGTTTGGCTTTGTTAAGGGATCATCTTATCACATGCTACCGTCGTGTATCCTATACTAGCAAGTTTTAAGATGTTTGAACTATGGCAACACTAAGTCTACAGTGTCTCCATTTGAGTTTGTTTTATCATGATGACTTTTACTGCTTACTAGTAACACATAGCAAAGCTATCACTACATCACAATCAAAAAAATGATATCCCCCACTTAGCAATACAAAGTTTAGATGATCTAGTTGTATATTGCAAGTTTTACGTGGCTGCTAGGGCTTTCATAGTTAAACAGGTTTTAACCTACAAGTCAACCACAACACTGACTATACGATTGTCTCTATTACACCCCGTACGGGGCCCTCCATTGCAAATGCCACATCCGCTAAAGTAGAGAGACAAACATACCCCAGAGCCACTTTATACGGTACAAGCCGCATGTCAAGCGTGGAACCAGTCTCGCGTAAGAGTACGCGTAAGGTCAGTCGGGGGCCTGCTTCATCAAACAATGCCACAGATGTGAACAAGTACACGTGGGAGGGTAACAATCATACAATCAACGCCCACATCCCCGATGTGTTCTATTCGTACAGTAATACTAAGCATAGACCTAGCTCATGATACCACTGTTGGGGTTCGCAGCGGAAAACACAAATTTTTCCTAACTAGTGTTTCCCATAACCCAAGATCTAGCTAGCCGTATTACCGTAACGGAAAGGAGTGCTGAATAACATACCTCGGGGTGTAGTCCGTTGCGTGGGAAGCGTTCCCGCAAACGTGGCTGGTGTAGTAGAACAACTTTCACAGCCCCCTGGTTGTGTTAGCACCCGGATGGGTGTAGTGCCACACGTGTAGCACCTCGTAGTACTTGCACACGTACGAGACTCGATGAAGACCTCCGATCTTCGATCCAGCGAAGGTGGCGGAAGCAGACCTCTGGAACCGGAGTTTCGGCAGCACGATGGCCTCCGTGTAGTAGAGATTCCTCAATCCCACTATAGGCCCCAAACAAGGGGGGGGGGCACTGTGGAAGAGACCAGGAAGGGGAGAAGACCGGAGAAAAACCGATCTCAATTCGGAATAATATTAATTTTCTCACGAATTTCTGTGTCTTTAAAACGTCCACCCTACATGGCTTTATATAGGGGGAGGGGAGGGAGTCAACCCCTCTCCCTTAGCAATGTGGGACTAAAGTCCCTTTGCTAAGGGGAGGTGGCCGGCCAAGTGGGCGGGGGGGCGCACCCCTCATGGGCCCTAGGGCCCATGGCGCCTCCCCCTCCTTTCCTTTTTTTTTATTTTTCTTTTTCCCTTTATTCCCCTAATGGGCCTCTTTCATAAATAAGGCCCATAGCACTTTTTAATACTAAATAAAATGTTTTTAATTATTAATTCAATTAATTAATAACTAAAACATATTATTCCTTCTCCTAGTGCTCTAGAAAACCTTCCGGCTCACTCCGAAACACCTTCGAGTCAACACGGAAATTTTCCAATGCATCTTCCTTTATTCTTCGGTAACTCCGATAGTTCCGAACAGGTCTACGATTTCATCTAGCCCTTAAGTGTATCACCCTATGGTCCGAGAACACTCCAGTCATGACCGAGATGAGGCTACGGTCAATGATCATCAACGGGACCTGGATGCCCATAATGACCCCTGTGCATTCCGGATATCAATACCGATTGGACCTTACATCGTATAGCATTCCCTTTGTCAGCGATACTGGATTGTTTCCGAGATTCGATCAATGACATCCTATGTCTGGTTCAACCTTGTTCTGAACAAATCCCTATTCACTCGTTCCCGTGATATTCATCCGCGTGACCTAGTCACACGCTGCAGCTTTATGGATGGAATCTCACCGAGTGGGCCCTGAGTATCTATCCATCACATGGATTGAAAAATCCCGCTCTTGAAACAATACTCCTCAACATATCTCCACGGAATACCCAAGATACAACCGTTATGGCCCGCATATTTCAGTCAGGCGGTGGGATGTAAGTCAAAGCATCCGAGAAGATAGCAAGTATGCAAGTACTCACGGTCAAAGGAACGGTCTACTACGTTCTGTAATTACAACACTGAACCTTCATAAGTTTGATCATGCTATAATGCTTACGTTGGGTAATGTTCATCACGTCACTCATCCAGTGAGGTGACCTCATAGTTAAGAGACTTAATTGTCCATGATCGCGAAACCATGACCATCATGTTGACCATGAAATAGTTATTGAAATAGAGGCTAACTAGGAACACTGGGGGTTTCTATACCACACATGTATCATTGTTTCACTGATACAGTTCTAGCACGGTATGAAACTGGTTATGAACTTGCTTAGATATATTGGAATAATCATATATTATTTTCCTCTAGAGCATATATCCAACATTTTTATGTGAGCAAGTTTGTGAGCCTCAAGATTCTTCTTAAGGGTGGTGAGTTCATCATCTTTTGTCTTGAGAGACAAGGTGAGTACCTCAACATCCTTAGAAATGGAGATGTTTAGCTCCACAAGTTTGCTCATATCATTTGCAAGTTCCTTACAAATTTCATTAGCCTTTTTCAAGGAGGAAACATGCTTGTCATTTAAGTCAATTGATGTGTGGACAACATTGCACAAGTTATCATTTCGAGCTTCCTCAATGTCAACCTTTCGCTGAAGGAGAGTATAGTTCTCCTTTTCCTCGGTGAGGAGGATTTCAAGATCCTTAATGGTTGTGGAGTGCTTACCCACCACATCCATAAGTAATTGAAACATTTTGAGCATGTTGCCTTTGAGATATCTCGTCATTTTGTTCACTTTAGCAAACAACAAATCTTCACAAGTAGCATGTGCATCATCACTTTCCACATCATGAAATTCATCAAGAGGTTCGGAAGAGAACATGAAGGACTCATCAATAGGAGTTACCTTGATCTTGGCCGAGGAGGAGGGAGTGTCATCATCAACCAACTTGGCCATGAGACACTTGTGTGCATTTCCGGTGTAGTCACTCATGTATTTGTAGTTTACAACTTCACCTTCCTTGTTGAGGAGCTTCAAGGTCTTTTGTGTGTCTTGAGCAACTCCGGCCAAACCACCAACATCCTTGGGATCGGACCCTTCTAGATCCAGCAATGCTTTCTTCTTGAACTTGTTGTTGAGAGGGTTTGGGAGCTTCTTGGCAACTTCCTTCCGAGGAAATCGAGGCTTGTCCTCTCTCTTCTCATACGGATAATCCTCCGCAAAGTGTCCCGGTCTCTCACAGTTGTAGCAGTTTCTTGTCTTCTTCTTTTGGAATCTTCCCTTGAAGTCTCCTTTGGTGAACCTCTTCACAGAGAGAGCCATATCATCCTATGAGGGAGTATCATCGGAGTTATCATCATCTTCATACTCATCTTCTTCCTCATCATCGTCAAACTCCTTGAGCCTAGCCTTGAGTGCAATGTTTGAGGATGGACCACCATATGTGGCAAGAAGTATCTTGGACTCCTTTAGGTGCTCTTCATATTGCAAGAAGGTGGCAATCACATTAGTCGGTGCTATCTTGAAGAAGTCGGGCATACGACTCAATTCCCACACCATTTGATGAGAATATACCATGAGAGCATTCAATATCTTGTCCACAAGGTAATGGTTGGTGATTTGATATCCATCCAAGGATTTCTCACATGTGAAGGATTGTACATGAAGGGAGAGAACTTTGAGACGCAAATGGAGTTTTTGTGGCGTCTCATCTTTCTTCGTGTGAAGGTTGTGCAAAGCATTCTTTGCGGTCTCATATCTTGTCATTTGAAGAGAACCGGTGCTGGACTTGGCTATGGGAAGAGTATCCCACATCTCCTTGGAATTGGTCATATGGAGAAATGGTGCACGTGTCAACTCATCTGTTCCTCTTTTCAAGAACCCAATAGCAGCAAGGTTGAGATGTCTATCAAACACTTCACTTGGTGTAAGGTTGTTTGGATCAACGGGATAATAGCCTTTCCCGGAGTCGATGAGGTTCCACATGGGTTCGCACACAAACCTAAGATAATCTTCCATAAGACTTTTCCAATCCAAAAAGTTAGTGTTCTCGGTTAGTACCGGCGGATTGCCATTCAAGTTATACTTAGGTTCCACAAGCTTAGGAGTAGGATAGTCCCATTGGTAGGGACTCTTTGCAAGGGAACTTCGGAACCGGGGTACACAAAGGTCGCTTGTGGGGACCTTGGGGCCGCACCACTTGATGTTTGTGACTCCGATGCCAGAGCCTTCATCCTTGCAAAGGAGGCTTCCATTTCCTTCCTTTGATTGTCTAAAGACTTTTTCAAGGCTTTTTCCATATCACCGGAGGTGAACAACTTAGGATCCTCAATCTCATAGTTAACATTCCCCGTGGTAGGAGGCAATGCAACATGTGCGGAGGCTCTTCGTTCGGTAGTCAATCTCTCGGCTTCCGAACTAGCGGCATCCGCAACAATTGCGACCTCCTCCACATTGGCACCCAAACTTTAGGGAATGTCGTCCTTGGTCATCTCACTCTAGGGCGGTTAAGCCACAAGAATAGAGCACGAGGCTCTGATAGAAATTGAAAGGATCGACATAGACCTAGAGGGGATGAATAGGTCTTATTAAAAAAATTAACACTACTTAACAATTTTAGGCAATAATGCGGAAGATAAATATGTGCCTAACAATTGCAAGGTTGACCTAGATATGACAAGATAAACAATAAGCACAATATACTAAAGCAGTGAGGGATGAATAATACGGTAGCACAAGTAATAAGGGGAAAGAGTAGGGATAACCGAATGACGTGAAGACAACGATGTATCCCGATGTTCACTTCCTTGGAGGGAAGCTACTCACCGTTCGGAGAGAGTGGGTGAAACCACGAAGGCACACCAACGCCACGAAGGCTCACTCTATTCCCCTTGAGATATCACCACGAAGTCGATTCCCAACCACTACCGGTTGACCTTAAAGGTGGTCACCAAACCCTCACAAACTCAACGGGGGTAATCACAATGGTCGATTCCTTTTTGAAGAACTCCTACCCTCCTATGAGTCTCCAACCTCTAAGAGTAACAAGATCAACGGGGAAAAGCTCAATACTTGATCAAATCACGATTTTCTTTGGTCGGAAGATGGGGAAGGGACGGATCAATCACGGGTGAAAGATCCGACAAGAACTCTCACAAATCTCTCCGGGATCTTGGTTTTAGTGTAGGAGATAAGAGAGAGGGAGCACTTGGTGTTCTTGAGTGAAATAAATGAAGTGGTCAACCATAATCCGGAGTGGGTAGGGGCTATATATAGAGGCTCAAGAACTAGTCATTTTCGTGCAGTCATAAGGAGGTCGGACGGTCCGAGCTATATGTCGGACGGTCCGGGACAAGCCTGGACGGTCCGACATACGGTCCGGAAGACCGAAGTGATCAGCGCCAGGGCACCACAGTGACCAAGGGGCGACCGCCATGTCGGACGGTCCGGGGTATACGTCGGACGGTCCGGGCTCGGCCCGGACGGTCCGACCTATATTTCGGACGGTTCGACAAGTCGTGTAAATACCACTGATCAATTGGCACCGTATGTCGGACGGTCCAGGACAAAGCGCGGAAGGTCCGACCTGCATACCGGACGGTCTGACCCAGGGTGAAAATGCCACTGATCATCGGACAACATATCTCGGACGGTCCGGGATACATCTCGGGCGGTCCGAGCACAGCTCGGACGGTCCGATATACACATCGTATACTCGAAACTTCGTGTGTTGATTTTCCTACATATCTACCACATTTTCATAGGCTGTAGAATAGTGTATTTTTATATGTTCCAGTAGTTTATGACTTGAGCAAGTCTAGAAGTCATCCTTATGACCCCTCTTAATAGTGTGGGGATCCCTATGACTCAAGAAGGAAATGATAAAGAGGACTTAGCATCGTCTCCCGTCCTTTTGTTGACTCCTTGAGCATGACTTAGGTGTGATCCCTACACGATGACATCAAGAGAACTAACAATCCATGTGTATCACTTAGCAAACGTAGTTAGTCCCCTACATGTATATTGTCATCAACAACAAAATATGCTTGAGTGAAAGATTGCACTTTCAACATCATCATAAGCAAACTACATCAACATAAGCAAACATTGTGGAAAAGCAAATAACAATGAAAGTAAACTAATCGACATAAGCAGAAGGAAAAAACTTGAGCACGCGTGATAGGAATCCTTGGTTATCAGCATCTTGCTTCAGCATCTGGCCTGCTTCAGCGGTGCCACTCGCCCCAGGTGGACGTGGAAGGTGATCCCACTGCTCCCTTTTCGCCAGGATGACCTCTGGTGCTTCCTGGTCTGCTCTTTTACAGCGTGGGTGAGGCCATCCTACACTCTGGTGATACGGTTCCATATCTCGAACGCAATGTAGGCGTCCTTGGCAACATACTCAATGTGCTTCCTATTGAGAATCCAAGTCAACTGGTGGTGCTCTTCTTCTCTTATCTTGTTCTTCATGTCTTTGTAGTAGTCATCGATGATGATGGCAGAGACATCCGCAAGTGAGTCCAGTTTCTTCGTTGCTTCAGGCACCCTCCAGAGCTTCTGAATGTCGATGAAGTCGGCGATCTTCAGGTATCAGCGTGAAATCTTCTCCATGTCCTTCGCGATGAGGAGCCAGCGAAGGTGTACCTATGTGAACCACAAGTTATTCTTTTAGGAACTGCCAACAGATGATTAATAGAACTGCATACATATGACAAGGAGATATGCATCAGCCTGCAACTATATTTACTCAGTAGAAAGAATGGCTTACTCTGGGTCGTTGAGGAACTGGTCGAAGGCGTAACATCTCTTGTTCATTGTAGCGCATACTTGAAAAAGAAGCACTTGGTGATCTTTGTCGATGGAGAGCTGAATCACGGTGCCGTTCTGGTACGGCTCCTTCTCCCAGGTTTACTCGACATCGACACCGACAATCTTGTCGCGGCGCCCCTGGAGAACTTGCTTCTACTCGGCGACGTACCTTGCGACAGTGGCCTCGTCGTTGGTGTAGACCACAATGAGGACGGTCTTTCGGTGCTCCTCCACATCCTCGAAGACCTTGTTGAACGTCATGGCTGGATAGCGAAGGAACAGGAGGAGGAAACGCAGTGTTTTGTTTTGTGAATGAGCAGCGTGATGCAGCGCAGAATTTAAAGGGGAGCGGGAGCAACATCTGCTGAGCGCACGATCTCATTCTCTCGCGCGGACACGACATAACGATCGTGGTGGTGTTCGTGGGGATCGTGGGGATCATGGGCTTCATGCTTTTTCGAACCGGCCGGATAGAGGAGCGGGTGCGCGGCACTTCCCGTGTGTTGGGCGATCGTGGCCGCGTATATTTCGGGCGGTTTTAACAAGCAATTGAACTTCGTTTTTTGTTTCGCACGTGAACCACTTCGTTGTTTGTAACTGAACTGCATCGTGTTGATTTAACTTTTTTAAAGAGAACGAGCCAGTTTTTCTTTTGTCTATGACATGTGGGTCGTGTCGTAGAGGAGGTTATTTTAATATGTGCCGCTGACTCGTCGGCCCACTCTTTTAGTCATTAACCTTCGCGTCCTCTATGTTTCTCGCCGTCCCCTTCTCATTCCTCTCCCCCACACGATAATCCCCTGCTCTCGTGGCGGAGAGCGACGACGCCCGTAGCCTCCTCCGTCCGCAGCCGCATCCTCCGCCGTCACCATGCTGCTCGGCCGGCCGTCATAGCATCCCACGGTGAGATCCTTTTTTTCCTTTCTACTATCTCCATATATTCCCGTCTTCTAGTTCGATTTCGGCGCTCGAAATCGCCATCGGCGTTCCCTATTGGGTCCTAGGTTTTTTTTTTGAGCAACTTCCTTTTCTTAACTTTGTTTTTTATGCTCGAATCGCAACACCCTATGGATTGAAACGTTTGGTTGTCGTTTTTTGGCCTTCAAATTTTAGAAATGTGCATCTAGGGTTTTTTCTCTGCCTGTTTTAGGTTGTTGTCTAGGGTTTAATTGTTATCCCTTTTTGTTTGCCGATACAACATGGCTTCTCGTACTAGAAGAAGTCCAAGGTTTGGAGGGAAATGTAAGTGAACTGCTTTTTCCTATGCGTGTGATTGATTGATGAATCATTTGTAGTTCTCTTCTAATGCTGCTCCAGCCTGATACTTTTCTTTCTTTTTGTATCTACAGTAGATAATACAGCTTCTGCCTTCCCAATTGATTCCCCACCAGTCAGCATGGCTCCCCCATCTGGTAATTATTAATGTGTTTTTGTCACTTTCACCACACAGTTTCTCTAACAAGCAGAAGGAAAAAAATCGGATAGTATTTTTTATAAGAACTGCATTTTATATGTGGTCAATTGCTTCTTGAATGAAATAGTGCATTGCATCATAGATTCCCTTACCAAGGTCCATTTCAGACATGTGGCAAATTGATATGAACTGCCTCAAGTTAATTGTTTTCAATTTTTTGAATGACATGAACAGCATAAAGTTTTCTGTTATGTTTATTGTTAAACATAAAATGCTAAAAGTGCACTGCATTTTTACATTGCTTTAGTATTTCTTTGTCTATCCACATGTGGTGGCCAAATTGATATGAGTTGCATTATGTTTAGTTTTCTCTCTCACACATATCTTTTCTTTTATTTTCTTACCTACAGTTTTATGTCCTGATGGGTCCGGGGGTGGTGGTCTTAACTATTTGATTACATGTTATTTCACAACCGATGTTGTCGGTGGAGGGACATCTGATCAGGGCAGCATGCTACCTGAAATGAGCGCAACCCAGTTCCAATATGTTGATGGCACAGAACCAGTTACACAGGATTGGATGGTCCCCGATCAGATGGCAGCTGATGTTGAGAGGAAAAGGAAGAAAGTGATTGCGCTCGGTAAGCGTTTCAGAAGGATCATAAGGTGTAGCAAGTAAATTTTGCTGAGGGTAAGGAGATAGGAAGGCGGATTGCAGATTCAAACAAGTCTGGTAAGTTTGCCCCCGTAAAGAATCCTATGAAGAGAAAATTCAACACTATTGCAGAGGAAGGTTTAAGTTTGTGGCATCCTGGCTTAATAGGAATGATAGACTACTCATATCAACAAGGTGCACCTTCTTTTCCGGAAGCACATCTTAAAAGAACTCCAAAGTTAAGCGTGCTTGGCTTGGAGCAATTTGAGGATGGGTGACCGACTGGGAAGTAGCTCCTAGGTGCGCACGAGTGAGGACAAAGTACGCAGAAAAGACTAGTGTTGGTCTGCGGGGACAGTCTAGATCCCGCCAGGCGTACGCCGGGAACCGGTGGCTGTGGCCGGGGCGTAACAAAATATGTGACATCCTGGCTTAATAGGAATGATAGACTACTCATATCAACAAGGTGCACCTTCTTTTCCGGAAGCACATCTTAAAAGAACTCCAAAGTTAAGCGTGCTTGGCTTGGAGCGATTTGAGGATGGGTGACCGACTGGGAAGTAGCTCCCAGGTGCACACGAGTGAGGACAAAGTGCTCAGAAAAGACTAGTGTTGGTCTGTGGGGACAGTCTAGATCCCGCCAGGCGTACGCCGGGAACCGGTGGGTGTGGCCGGGGCGTAACAAAGTTCTCCATGGCGAAGCCTGCGTGTTGATTACTCAAATAGGCCTAATTATGCTGAGGTCGATGTGGATGGGATTCAAGGAAAGTGGCCACGTGCGGAAGATTACTCGGGTGTTGATTTTGAGCGTCCATCTAAGCTGGCACGGGAAAATGCAGCTGGAGAAGGGCTAGACAATGATTCTGGTGGGGAGGATGTTGATGCTAGGAAGGTATACGATGTTTTTTTGTTTTTTTACTGTTGTTTAAGTTGTTTTGCAGGAGTTGCTGATGTGAACTGCATTTTTATTCTTTTTTTAGATTGCTAAGAGTACCAAGAGTAAGAGGTCTGAAGACGATGTCGTGGATGAATGGCGGTTTAACAACACTGTTCGGATTTCCATTCCAAATGTATGCAAAGCTGTTGCCTTATTGGATGAGACGGACAGAATTTTTGTGCGGCAAGCAGGTTTTGGTATCGTTTTCGACCTGAAAGTAAAGAAGAATGGTTCTCGTGTTCTCATGTGCAAGCTGATGGGAAAGGTCAACCCTGACACGATGAGATTGGACTGCGGGTCAAACAAGGTTCTGGAAATCAATCGTGAGGCTGTCCATCAAATTTTTGCTTTCCCTATGGGTACTCACACTGATCCCAAGCCTGCTGCCAGTGGCCATGATGATTTGCTAGCTATGCTGAAGGATGAACTTTGTTTTAACCATTCTCGTAGCATAGATGTGAAGGACCTTCTTAATTTACTTCACACGCTAGCTGCGGACCCTATGAAAGTTAATAAGACTGTGAAGGTTTTCTTTCTCATTATTTTCCAGAGCTTGCTTTCCCCAAGCCTTGCAACTCGGTTGTCCAGGGTAGCTACAATGGTTGAAAACATGAAATTTGCCTCTATGGCTAGCATGGACTTTTGTCATCTTGTTATTGATGAGATGCATGACGCTATGTACAAGTGGAATTCCTAAGGGAGCAAGAAGAATTGTGCCGAGGGTTGCACCATCGTGCCCCTGTTCCTGTTCCTTGATTGTTTGAATCTTCGCAACGTATCTGTTATGCATACACGCATGCACGCCACACGCTGCAATACTGTCACATGCCCAGTTCCTGAAGCTTTACAACACCGACATTATTGTCAAGGGAAAGATCCACCTAGATTCTTACAAGTTTGGCAAGCTGTCAGTCAGTGCATAGTGATGACCCTCAACTATAGGGGATCGATTGTAGCGTTTTCAATAAATAAGAGTGTCGAAACCAACGAGGAGCAGAAGGTATTGGTAAGTGACTTTGGTCAAGAAATAACTGCAGGCCGTGAAAGATAACTTTTTAGGGGTTTTCGGTATAAGCAACAAGAAGGTAAAAACAAGCAAAGTAAAAGATACTGAGGAGCAGCAAGTGGCCCAATCCTTTTGAGCAAAGGATAAGCCTAGCAACTGAACTTATAAAGGCTAAAGTGTTCTTGAGGACACACGGGAGAGATAGTCACGTGCTTTCGCCATATTCCGTATTGATATTATGTGTTGTGTTGATAAGTGTTGAGTGGGTGGATAACTAAGATAAGTGCACTCTTATGATTAAACACCTTGCAAGCATCCGCAAATACAACGTAGTAATTAAGGAAAAAGCCTAACCACAAAAATACGATCAAGGACCCATTATTCCCTTGTGCAAAAGCGTGCAAACTGGGGTTTAGGTTTCTGTTACTCCTTAAACCCACCGTAAGCATTATTTATACACAATGCATTCCCCTAGGTCCTTAATAAGGCGAAGTGTTGAGTGTTCGACTCACACAAACACCACTAGGAAAACAACAACACAACTTAAATATCAAACAACACAAATTACTTCAACATCATATGACTACTAGCAACTAGACTTCTCCCATGTCCTCAAGAACTAAAGTAACTACTCACAAGACATAAAAGATATCATGATCAGTTGTGATAAATAGAGGATACACAATCTGGACATAACAATATTTCTCCAACAAAACTCAATAGCATTCACCACAAAGGAGTAATCAACACCGATAGAGTAGAGAGGATAGATAGTACGGATTACAACACAAGTTGCAATTGTGAGATGAGATAGGATGGTGGTGGAGATGGTGCTGATGTTGGGGGTGATGTTGATGGTGATCTCGATGATGCCCGTGACGATGATGAGGACGATGGTGATGATCTCTCCTTCCGGGAGGTGTTGTCCCCGGCGGAATCTTCCCGCCGGAGATGTCTTTTCTTCTCTGTAGGTTTCCTCCACGCAGCGGTGGTGGAACTCGCGAAAATCCTCTCTTTTTAGGGTTTTTGGGTGGCGATGGATAAATAGGCCAGCGGGGGGAGCCTGGGGTGGCCCGAGGGGTCCAGGCGGCCACCCGGCGCGGCCAGGGGTGGGGTCGCGCCAGGGGGGCACCTGGCCTCCTGGTGGGCCCCCTTTGGTTCTCGTTTTGCGTGTCTCGTCATTCTATTGGAAAACAACCTCTGTCGATTTTCAGGTAATTTGGAGGTCTTATGATTCAGCAACTATGCGTCCACTTTATACCACTGAATCCTGCGTCCGCTGCTTCGGCATCGAAAAGTTTCAAACTGTGTAAAATAGGCCAAAACAACATAAGAATAGCATCATAACATGAAATATATCAATGAATAAGGGTGAATTACGATATGAAATAGTGATGCATTTTGGACGTATCAACTCCCCCAAGCTTAGACCTCGCTTGTCCCCAAGCGAATACTGAGCTCGGTAAACCTGTCCACAAGTTTAGAGAGTGAAGCCTCGATAAATAGAATACAGACAAGAAGCATCATGATTCCTTCACCAAACTCAAGCATCCTCAACAACAACCTCAACTCATAAGGCCCTTATGAGAAAGTAGTATCAATTATAATCAAAAGTAGGGCTAGGGAAACTCATCAAATTATGACAAACATATCCTTGGTCAAAGGACAACTAATAATTATTACTTATGCTCTTTCACTTTGTAATGAAACAATTTGAAGATTTTGAAAGAACATGTTATTAGTCATGAAGTGAAAATGCTAACACAAAGGAAGATGCTTGCTTGGCATAAGCTTTCGCAAACAACTTACTTATCAAATGATAATGTCAACAAGGATGTGGCATGGCAAAACTTAATGCAGCATTATATGAATGAATCCTCATCAACATCAAGTGTCTCTTATATTTGGGAAAAGAAGGAAGTAGGAGGAAAAATGACTCGACATAAAGGTAGAAGATAGGCCCTGTTATAGGCAAGTAGGGAAAAATCATGTGCTATCCTTCAATCAAACAAAATAAAAATAAATTTTAGGAGGTGCATAGTTTGTCAACGAATGCTAATAGATAGCTCAATTACTTCTCAAGCTGGACAAGTTTCAGGAACGGCTCCCAAGTGGGGACGATCACATCCCCTTAGTCTCCTTTGTTTATCACTGCCAAAGTTTCTGATTTCTCATAGACCAAGCGTGAAGGAGGATTTGTTTGTTGTATCATCTTACGAGTTGGGCGCACTCATGCCAGTTCCTCCTCGTATTAGGGGTTTGTAGATTAGACATGCAATCCCGGGGTAAAACTTGTCCAACTTAAGAAGATCATGAATTACCTACAACTTCCTCATGAGCTAAACAAGAGTCACAAAACAGAAGATTTTGAATATTTAAGGTTAACACATAAATTCTATACTTTTAGGAGTGGTAGGGAAATACCACGAATAAGAAGCTATGGTGGACTCATATGGAAGATATTGGTTTCAGGGTATGGATGCACAAGCAGAAATCCGCGTAGCAAAGAGTTTGGCTAGCAAAGGCTTTGAGAGAACAGACAATTGATGATGACTTAGATGCAAAGCATATAAAGCATAAACATTAAGTTGAGCATAATACATCAAGTTGTCTTCCTTGTCAACATAACACTTCAAGCATAATAACATAAAGCTTTTGGCTATGTCGCTACTTGAGAAAAACATGCATGTTGTCAAGACCAAAGCTATGTTTGCCAAAATTTAAATAAAGTTTTCAAAGCCATACCTGATATAAGGTCAATATTACCCATAAGAATCATCATATAAGGTCGATTGCGTGAAGAGAATACCGAGTGCGGCGAAGGAACCAATAGTATTCTCATTAATATTCCATCATAGACGACTCCACACTCACGGATACAAGACTCTCCACAATGGAGTGATAGACCTCAATGCAAACACCTATTTCATATAATAACTTCCCTAGACAAGATACGACTCTACTTCACTCTAAAAGACTAAGATAAAGATAAAGATACCGAGAACTCCCCCAAGATTTCACTCCTCATTATTGTTCCTGTTGATCACGTAGTCCTTGGCGAAGAGCTTCCACAGAAGGGGTTCTCCGGTCTCATATGAGATGTCAGTCGCCGAGATCCTGCACTCAGCACCCAAACCCATGCGCAGAAACTTTAGTTCATACTCACAGTTCTGTTTCTGGAGATCATAAATCTTCCCTTGAAGCTCAATAATTCTTTCTTCTGATGCGGTGATGTTTGCACACATCTCCTTCATCTCCTTATTGTAGAACGCCTTCAGCTCGTTGATGAGGTCGAAGTTGGCTTCAACACCTCGCTCAACCATCTTCTTGTACTTGAAGACTTCTTGCTCCACTTCTTCCAGACCGGCCTTGATGCTCCCCTCCTTGACAGGTTCCTTTAGATCTTCTTGTAGGAGAACACCATCATCCAACCGAACGGTTTGAGGGTGCTTCTTCACCCCAGCGAGGTAAGGGTTGATGACGTTGACGACGAGCTTGTCCTTGGGGGAACTTGGGGAAGCCATGGCACCTAGGTCTAGCTAAAAGATTTCCTAGCAGAAACAACTCGAGAAGAAAACACACGAAATCACGAGATATGCTGTCGGGACTATCCGGGCAAATATATAGCAAAACAATTTGCAACAAAATGAAAGTAACAAGCCAAAGAAGGGTCAGAGACGGACTCCGGGGTGCCCAGGTGGCCTCCCGGCGCGGCCAGGAGGTAGGCCGCGCCAAGGGGCACCTGGGCCCCCTGGAGCTCCTCTCCGACTCCAATTAGGCTTCAAATTTTCCTTATTTTGCAAAAACTTGTAATATGGAACTTTTATGGCGGTTCGCGATGTTTCCTTACCATAATACATACCTTTTCTTATTTTGTTCCTGCTGGTATCTGAAACAGTGATGCAACATATTCTTCATGAGTTGTTGTGTGTATTAAATTTACATCAACATTGACAGGGTCTCCTGCCATGTAATGCTTGAGTCTTTGCCCATTCACAACTTGAGGTTTGGTGCCATCAAAATTGTTAATCTTTATTGCACCGGAGTGGTAGACTTCCTCGATATGAAATGTCCCTTCCCATCTGGAAAGTAGTTTACCTGGAGAAAACCTGAAACGAGATCTAAACAACAAAACTTTATCACCAACATTAAATTCACGTTTCAGAATCCTTCTATCATGCCACTTCTTTACCTTTTCCTTAAACATTTTAGCACTCTCGTAAGCTTCGCTTCTCCACTCATCTAGAAAAGTCAAGTTCATGAGACGCTTTTGACCGGCCAACTTTGGGTCAGCATTAAGCTCTCTAACAGCCCAGAAAGCTTTGTGTACTAATTCTAATGGAAAATGGAAAGCCTTTCCATAGACCATTTTATAGGGGGACATGCCCATGGGGTTTTTGTAAGCAGTTCTATACGCCCACAAAGCATCTCCTAACTTCTTTGACCAGTATTTTCTAGAACGGTTAACTGTCTTTTGCAAAATCAACTTGATCTCTCTATTGGTGAACTCAACTTGCCCACTAGTTTGAGGGTGGTACCGTGAAGAAATTATATGATTGACATCATACTTGCCTAAAGCTTTTCTAAAAGCTCCATACGTGAAGTGTGATCCTCCATCATTCATGAGGTACCTTGTACACCAAACCTAGGAAAAATTACATTCTTGAGAATTTTCAAAGATGTCTTGTGATCAGCACTCTCAGTGGGGATCGCTTCAACCCACTTGGTTACATAATCAACATCTAGTAAAATGTGAGTGTACTTGTGTGAAGGAGGAAAAGGACCCATAAAATCAAAACCCCAGCAATCAAAAGGCTCAATCAATAGAGAGTAATTCATAGGCATCTCATTCCTCCTACCAATATTACCAACTCTTTGACACTTATCCCAAGACAAAACATAATTTCTAGCATCTTTAAAGAGAGTATGCCAATAAAAACCTGATTGGAGAACCTTATGTGTGGTCCTGTCACTGGCATGATGTCCTCCATAGGGACTATCCTGAAATTGTCTGAGAATGTCCTTCTGCTCGTGCTCCGCTATGCATCTTCTCACGATCCCGTCCAGACCTTCTTTGAAAAGATGAGGGTCATCCCAAAAGTAATGCCTCAAATCGTGGAAGAACTTCTTCCTTTGCTGAAATGTTAAACCTGGAGGCAAATACTTTGCAACGATAAAATTAGCATAATTTTCAAACCAAGGGTCGGAAAGAGATTGTACTTTTATAATAGCTATTTTTTCGTCTGGAAACTGTCGTTGACTGGAATGGGATCATGCGCTATATCTTCCATCCTTGAAAGATTATCCGCCACAGGATTGTCTGCTCCTTTCTATCAACAATATGTAAATCAAATTCTTGGAGGAGTACCCACCTGATGAGTCTTGGTTTGGCATCCTTTTTCACCATAAGGTACTTAAGGGCAGCATGGTCAGTATGAATAATGACCTTTGAGTCAACAATATAAGGTCTAAACTTATCACAAGAAAATACTACTGCTAAGAATTCCTTCTCAATAGTAGCATAATTCTTCTGAGCACTATCAAGGGTTTTGCTAGCATAATGTATAACATTCAATTTCTTATCAACCCTTTGTCCTAAAACAGCTCCAACAGAAAAATCACTAGCATCACACATAATTTCAAAGGGCAATTTCCAATCAGGTGGTTGTACTATAGGAGCGGTTATTAAAGATTTCTTAAGAACTTCGAAGGCTTCCTTAGAATCTTCATCGAATACAAAAGGAACATCCTCCTAGAGAAGATTAGTGAGGGGTCTCGAGGTCTTAGAAAATTCTTTAATAAATCTTCTATAGAAACCAGCATGACCGAGAAAACTACGAATACATTTGATGTCCCTTGGATAGGGCATCCTTTCGATATCTTCAAACTTCGCCTTGTCCAATTCAATGCCCCTCTCGGAAATCTTTTGACCAAGAACGATCCATTTGTTAACCATGAAGTGGCACTTTTCCCAGTTTAGAACTAAATTTGTGTCCTCGCATCTCTGCAAAACTTTATTAATATTGTGGAGACAGTGGTCAAAGGAAGTTCCATAGACGGAGAAATCGTCCATGAAGATTTCCACAATCTCCTCACAGAAACTATGAAAAATAGCAGACATATATGTCTGAAAAGTAGCAGGTGCATTGCATAAACCAAAACGCATACGCCTATAAGCATAAGTACCGTAAGGACACGTGAAAGTTGTCTTCTCTTGATCGGCAGTGTTAACATGAATTTGAGAGAAGCCAGAGTACCCGTCAAGATACCAAAACTGGGTGTTTTTAGACAGCCTCTCTAGCATTTGATCGATGAACGGCAGAGGGTAATGGTCCTTCCTGTTTGCCTTGTTCAACTTCCTGTAATCAGTACACATTCTATATCCAATAACAACTCTTTGAGGTATTAGTTCATTTTTATCATTTGGAACAACAGTCATACCTCCTTTCTTAGGAACACAATGAACTGGACTTACCCATCTACTATCAGCTATAGGATAGATTATACATGTGGCTAGAAGCTTGAGAATTTCAGTCTTGACCACGTCCTTCATCCTTGGGTTCAGCCGTCGTTGATGATCAAATACTGGCTTAGCATCGGGCTCGAGATTGATAGTATGTTGGAAAATCGATGGACTAATCCCCTTAAGGTCATCAAGGGTATAGCCAAGGGAATAGCCAAGGGCACCACGGTGTCTGCGAAGTGGCTCCAATAGTCGCTCTTCTTCAAATCCTGAAAGGTTAGCATTGATAATAACATGATATGTTTTCTTTTCATCTAAATAAGCATACTTGAGCGTATCGGGGAGTGGTTTGAGGTCAAACACCGGGTCTTCTTTTGGTTGTTCCCGGATTCCTAAATGTTCAACCGGAAGGTTGTGCTTCAGGATAGCAGTTTTCCTTGTAAAAATTTCATCTAACTCATTTCTTTCTTGCATATGCATATCGTTCTCGTGGTCTTCCATATATTGTTGCAAAGGATCATTAGGAGGAATAGCAATGGAACCAATATCTTCAATAATTTTATCATGAATAGGTAAATCAGTACCACGAGGCTACTTAGAGAACTTAGAAAAATTAAATTCTTACGGCTCACCATTGAATTCAACAGAAACTTTACATTTTTTGCAATCTATTATAGCTCCAGAAGTGCTGAGGAAAGGCCTACCAAAGATAATAGGGGAAAAAGTATCTTGTGCTAAAACAAGTACTAGAAAGTCGGTAGGATACTTTACCTTTCCGCATAGGACTTCAACATCTCTCACAATCCCAAAGTGAGAGATAGTTTCTTTGTTTTCTAGACAAATAGTAACATCAACCTCTTCAAGTTCACAAGGTGAAATCTCACCCATGATCTCCTGATATAGTGAATAACGAATAACGCTAGCACTTGATCCCAAATCTCGTAGCCGTAATAATTGTGATCTCCTATTTTAACAGATACAACTGGCGTACTGAAATTGGGCTTATATTCTTGGCTGTAACAATGTTAGTTGAAACAGCACAAAAATTTATATTGGAATTTAAAACATCATTAGTAACTAGATCTTTAAGCATCGCAACTTGAGGATCAACCTTGATCTCGTCGTCAGGTGCGTCAGTTCGTCTCTCACTTTTATTTATTGTGCCTGTCACAAAAGAGTGCTCCCTTATCCTTGCGGGAAATGGTTTTTTTCATATATAACTGCAGGCAGAATAGGGTCAGCAACATTAATATCAACAGGTAATTCTTTGAAGGGTTTATGATACTGATCCTTCTCCTCCTTAGAAGAGTCAATGTGAGAGGCAAAGTTCTTAAAAAATCAATCACAAGCTGGGAATCAAGACCAATCTTAGAGCAAAAGGTATTAAAGTAATTAGTTTTCACATAGCTCTCAATATAATCACGCTCATAATTTATAACGGGTTCAATACCTTTATTAATTTCCCAGTCTTCAGTGTTCTCTTGGATCCTCTCAGTGAGATCTATCTTTCATTAATGCTTCTTGTTTGAAATACCCCACTAGAGGAGGCATCCAACATCTCCTTATCCTGACGAGAAAGCCTGGCATAAAAATTGGTATGTATAATATCTTTGGGGAGTTCATGAAAAGGACATTTGAACATTAGAGACTTCAGTCTCCTCCAACCTTGAGCGATGTTTTCTCCGTCACGAGATAAAAAGTTATAGATGTAGTTACTGTCTCGATGAATTTCATGAAGGGGATAAACCTTTGTATCAAAGAGAGTCATAAGAAGTTGGTCCCAATTCTCTCTACATGCAAGGTGTCCACCTCACCATCCCACTAAGCCAATTATTTAAATTTTATTTCCCACTAGGCCGTGCAAATTATAATAAGGAAGCTCCCATTAATTTCACATTCGCATGCAACTTATCACATATAAATATTAACTTTATTTTGCACTTAAATTTATAAGTGACTTTTTTTAATAGAGAATCAAATTATAAGTTACCTCACATATTGTTTTTATATGCGATAAAATTTTTATGAATGCATATATTTAATTGCTATCATTGTAATATGTTTAATCAAGGGTGATGTCTCCACTGTGTCTATTCAATGTTAATTTCGTCTCATATCATCTGCCTATACATTGTCAAACTAATAAACTAAAAATTTAGAAAAGACACTCATTTTTTTATTTATCATCATTTTTTCTTAATTTTTTTCTCTAATCAATAATAATTTCAAAAAAATCATAAGTTTTCTTACATTCAAAAATATTAAATTATTTATTAGCAGTTCCGCAGCAACGCGCGGGATATCATGTAGTTAAGTAAATGTGAGTTATCGAGGAGCTTTTACCAATCGGAAGCTTTATCCATAAGTGATACGGAGAATAATTTCTTCATGACGAACTCCATTGACACACCTGCAAGCTTAAATAATGAACATAGTTGTGATAAATATATCAAGTGTTCACCTGGATGTCTGTCTCCTGCATAACGATTAGCCAAGACATAATTGATAATACCAGTTGGTATTTTATAAGGAACAATTTCAGTAGGGGTAGGAGTGACCACCACAGTAGTGGGGCGTTTCCCCATAAGCAACGAACCAAGAGTAGAAGTGTCCATAAGGACAAAAGGTGGAAACAGCAAAATAAAAACACAAATATAAAAGCTTCCTTACCAGCTTCACTTACTAATAGCGCTACGCTCCCCAGCAACGGCGCCAGTACTTGATGACCCTCAACTATAGGGGATCCATTGTAGCGTTTTCGATAAATAAGAGTGTCGAACCCAACGAGGAGCAGAAGGTATTAGTAAGTGACTTTGGTAAAGAAATAACTGCAAGCAATGAAAGATAACTTTTTAGGAGTTTTCCGTATAAGCAACAAGAAGGTAAAAACAAGCAAAGTAAAAGATACTAAGGAGCAACAAGTGGCCCAATCCTTTTGAGCAAAGGATAAGCCTAGCAAATGAACTTATAAAGACTAATGTGTTCTCGAGGACACACGGGAGATATAGTCACGTGCTTTAGGAAAATAACATGTATTGATACTATGTGTTCTGTTGATAAGTGTTGAGTGGGTGGATATATGATAGTACACCTTCTAGAACAAGATAAGTGCACTCTTATGATTAAACACCTCGCAAGCATCCGCAAATACAAGTTAGTAATTAAGGAAAAAGTCTAACCACAACAATACGATCAAGGACCCATTATTCCCTTGTGCAAAAGAATGCAAACTGGGGTTCAGGTTTCTGTCACTCCGGAAACCCACCGTAAGCATTCTTTATACACAATGCATTCTCCTAGATCCTTAATAATTTGAAGTGTTGAGTGTTCGACTCACACAACACCACTAGGAAAATAACAACACAACTTAAATATCAAACAACACATATTACTTCAACATCATATGACTACTAGCAACTAGACTTCTCCCATGTCCTCAAGAACTAAAGTAACTACTCACAAGACATAAAAGAGGTCATGATCAGTGGTGATAAATAGATGATAAACAATCTGGACATAACAATATTTCTCCAACAAAAATCAATAGCATTCACCACAAAGGAGTAATCAACACCGATAGAGTAGAGAGGATAGATAGTACGGATTACAACACAAGTTGCAATTGTGAGATGAGATAGGATGGTGGTGGAGATGGTGCTGATGTTTGGGATGATGTTGATGATGATCTCGATTATGCCCGTGACGATGATGATGACGATGGCGATGATCTCCCCTTCCGGGAGGTGTTCTCCCCGCCGGAATCTACCCGGCGGAGATGTCTTTTCTTCTTTGTAGGTTTCCTCCACGGAGCCGCAGCAGAACTCATGAAACTCCTCTATTTGTAGGTTTTTCGGGTGACGATGGATAATAGGCTAGAAGGGGATCCTGGGAGAGCCCCAGGGGTCCAGGCGGCCACCCGGTGCGGCCAAGGGTGGGGCCACGCCAGGGGGGGCACCTGGGCTCCTGGTGGACCCCCTCTTGTTCCCGTTTTGCGTGTCCCCATCATTCTTCTGGAAAACAGCCTAAGTAAATTTTCAGGTAATTTGGAGGTCTACTGATTTAGCAACTCTGCGTCCACTTTTCACCGCTGAATCCTGCGTCTGCTGCTTCGGCATCGGAAAGTTGCAAACTGTGTAAGATAGGCCAAAACAACATAAGAATAGCATCATAACATGAAATATATCAATGAATAAGGGTGAATTACGATATGAAATAGTGATGCATTTTGGACGTATCACATAGCCAGCCTTTGTTTTTTTTATTCTTCCCTTTTTTGCCATGCTAAATGTGAACCTCTTATATACTTACTTGTGTACTTCATATTTTTTGTTAATTTGTTTAATGGAAGGCGGCAGGGGACATTGTGTACAAGAGGACTCCAGTTGCCAAACTGCACGCAAGGTTTTGTGAGCCTCTTGCTAGGTGTTCTCCAATTCGACGGGTTCATGGTGTTGCTAGGGCGACTGCTGGAGGTTTTTCTAGCGAGGCTTGTGATGACGACAATAAATTTGTTCAGGTCGATGAGCTTCTCGACAGGTTCATCAATTTAACTTCTGATTTCCGAACATCCGGTTCTAGGATGAGGAATATTGCTGGATTGTTTCCTGAAGGCAAAGGCCCTTCTGAAGCAGAAATCGAGGCCGCTCATAACATTGACCGTGGGCATCTTGAATTCCTTAAGAAGACAGTTATGAATATCAGGTCTTCATTTGTTCAATTTAATCAGTCTCGGGATGACAAGTGTGCTAGGTACGAGCAGGAAGCTGAGGAAATTGTGAAGGAAATGAACAGGCGTGAACATGCTGTTCGGCCTTCTTTCTCTGACCGCGCAGTTGTGGATGTATGTCTTTTTTTCATATGTGAACTTCTTTTCAGTCATTTTGTTTTTTTTTTCTGCATGTTGTGGCATTGACCATTTTTTACATCCTTTTTTCCTTCACGTTACGGAGGAGAATCTTCTAATGCTAACGCGCGCCATCATGATGACCACCACATCCACTACGGTGTTGATTCTGATATTCTATTTGATAGGCCATCGTCCCTTGTTGATGAAGCTGCCAAAGACAATCCTGTTGACGAATGTGTCATCGACAAGGTTTGATTTCTTCCTATTATTTATAGTGGACTTCATTGTTTAATGTTTTTGTATTGTCCAAAACAAGGAATCATAGATGCACCAGCAGTGGCAGTGAACTGCAGTTTAATCTTTTGTAGTGTCCAGAACAAAGAAGTAAATCTGCACCAGTAGTGGTAGTGTACTGCAGTTATTGTATTGTAGTGTTGAAAAGCAAAGAATTATATTTGCACCAGTAGCGGCAGTGAACTGCATTTTTTTTGAATAACATGTAATAGAGAAGAAGCAGCATTAGTAGTGAACTACATGATCTGGTGTTGGCTTTGTTATAGAACTATATTTTTTATAATAGTTTTATCTACGTTTTTATTTTTTAGGACGGTGAATCAAATGATGAAATCATGGGAAGGAGGCAGAGGTTGACACTGATAAGGATGACAAGGATCACAAGTCTAAAGAGATGGAAGGCGATGATGGTCTAGTGAGTATAGAGAACTGCATTTGTGTTTTATTTTTATTTTTCATGCGAGCTTCATGGTTTGTTTTCTTAGTGAACTGCATTCTCTCTATGTGTAATGTGTTTTATTTAACTCATCAGGACTGCGGATTAAATTTTCAATTCCAAGTGGAGCGCACCGTGGAGGATGATAATGTAGAAGGGAGAGAAGCAGAGGAGCCTACTATGGAGGTTGATAAGGCAGAAGCTAGAGAAGGAGGGGAGTGTTCTATTGAGGCTGATAAGGTAGAAGAGAGAGAAGGAAGGGAGGATATTGTGGATGCTAATAAGCCAGAAGAGAGAGAAGGAGCTCCTCATGTTAAAGTTGAAATGGCAGAAGAGAGAGAATGAGCTCCTAGAGTCGGAGCTGATGCTGCAGGGAACGCCGCTGGCATTAATAGTGTTGTTGGGTGAACTGTTTTGCTGTTTGGCGATGAGGTGCCTAAGAATTTCTGTGTCGCCCCTTGTGTCCCCGAGCAATTTGACGACAATCTGGCTGACCCAGCCGAGACAACCAAAGTCCCAGCCGAGACTGCTTTGATTAGTTCTGAAGAGGAACAACCAAGACTCCCTCAGGACATGAGCAATCAAGCGTCGCTTGACGATGATATTACCGGGCTCGATCACTTGAGTCTCAGCGAAGATGGATCTGAGCAGCCGCAGGAAGTGGATTCTGAAACCGAAGGTAAGCTAACTGCATTATTTTGTTCTTTTCCGGTCGAATGGACCGTGTTTTTTTATTCTCTGATATCGGTCTCACTCTGTATGCAGATGAGGAATTATTTGTTGTTACTCCTTTGTAAGGCCCCAGATGCGGTGCTAACTCGAGTTAGTCGCTTTTGCGTCACGCTCAAGTTAGTAGCGCATAAAAGGCCACCAGCCCACAACACTCGCACTCGTGTCGCTGCCGGATCATCGACAACAGGTATATGAACAATGAACTTAATACTAAGACATAAATATATAGAGTCCAGGGCATACATCGCCACTGGAATTTATTACAACATGTCAGAGGTCCGTGGACCCAACAGAATATCATGCAACAAGCGGAAGACAAACACGACCGAGTACGGTCAAAATCCAAATTGCCCTAGAGAGGGATGCACATAAAGAGTCCACCCACGGATCGTCGAAGCCCAACTATAGGATCTACTTAACGAGATCATCCTCATCGTCGTCCTCCGGGGGCACCTCCACGAAGTATCGTCCAGTGCTCGGGTCGAGGTAGTAGTCCACTCCAGCGGCCGATCAGGCAAAACAGTAAAAGCACAAAAGGAAAACAGGGGTGAGATTATATCATTACAGGATAACTAGCTCCCTACGGTAAGACAAGATAAAGGTAAAGGTTGCAGCCGCAATAGCATATATGGTGGCTATCGTTCTATTAGAGTAGAGGTAAGATCCAAGAACACATGTGACATCGCGTCATAAGTCTGCTAACCACCTACTTACGTCAAACATAACACAACCTGGATCTTCTCTCGGTCCCCCTGGACGAAGAAAAGCAACCAAGGTACTCACACGGTAGGCAAGTTTTAATTATGATTCAAATTGATGTTATTCTATGAACAAGGAGTAGGTCTCAAGTCGTCCTTAAGCGCGGACACGGCTTTTCTAAAAGATTTAACCCTGCAGGGGTGTACCAACTGCCCATCATAGGCTTCGCATCTACGCCCGGTTTCCACTTGGCTAGGTAAACGCATGAAACTCCGGAACGTCAGAGTCCCTCTAACTAACAACGCACAATTCCGGGTGGCCCCCGGTGAGTCGACACCGAACTCAAAAGCCGGCCGCACTCTCGAATGGGCCTCTACCGTCTGTCGCAGGTTTGGATACTCGGTTAATGACACATGGGACACTGGGTCCTCAGCCGGACAAAGTGGGCCAGCCAAGGCACAAGTCCTCCTGGCCCAAGGTGGTTTGTAAACAACTGGGGTACCACCAGCACACACACATTGCAAATAGTAAATCAGCTCGGGCCACCACTAGAACTTTACGAAGCTAGGTAGGTAAGACAAGGGGACCCCGTATAATCCCACACACAATTAGGCACGCTCGTCAAGAAACACAATACCTCGAACTCGGGACCTAGGTGACTCAAATGGAACAAAACACCTGGCGGGAACAGCCTGGTCTCCCATCTTTCGTCAAGTATAAATTAACATCATCAATAATAAATATCAACCAACTTCTTTAAATAACATGATATCCCAAACCATAGCATAGAGTAAGAAGCAAGTTTTCCTACTCATACTAAGCAATGGCTGAGCAGCGGTAACTTAGCAATACAATGTTTTGCTGGGATGTGGGGATCATGGCTGTTTGGTTTTGATTAAGGCATAAGCAAAGTGGATAGTATCAAACAATCATTCTAGACTACAGCTAGGCATGTAGGAAGAAAGGTATCAAGTAATGTAATAAATCTTCCCCTTGCCTGGGTTATCCGTCGTCGAAGCAGACGTAGCAGGCTCCTCGGGCTCGGTGTCGGAAATCTCCACGTAAGTCTCCCTGGCAGTCTCAGGTGCTAACGTAAAGTACCGGCAAGGAAAAGGCACACAAGTAAACAATGGATACAATGCACAGGAAAAGATGGTATGATCAATTTTTAATAGACATGATGTGACCCTATCTAGTCAATTTAAATGAAGGTGGTGACGACACGTCAACAACTTCATATGCAATTTATTTACGTAAAATGGCTTTGGTCTTGGCCTTATTTAGGTGTAAGTAACATGGCAACATGACATGATCAGCAATGCAATTAACATAAAAAAAATTACAACGTGAAAGTAAAACATCGATTCCGGAGACGAAGAGATGTCGATGAACTTGACATCAGAGAGGTGCAACAGAAGAAAAGGAACCCAGCCACATTGCATATGACAATATGATAGGGGCTGGTTTTTGATGCAAAGATTTGAAGATGACATGAAACAAAGCCTGAAGGATCAGATGAACAACATTCCAACATGTACTGAAGTTGGAATGAAGCCAGGAAGGGAAAGTCAGGTTGATCCTGGTTAAGGTGGTCACACCTTGTCCACTTGGGTTACACAAAACACCAGATGGACATTACCATTGCAAACCTGGCAAAAATCTACCCTTAAACCATATATGATATGGTACCATTGGAATTTGCAAACACAGTCGCAAAATTCAAATGAATTTCAGGGGACTCAGTGCAAAGTTACACAAGATGCATTTTGAAAAAGGCTCAAATGGACAAACCATTATCACCATGCAAAACCTTGGGGAAAAGTACCCCAAAGTCATATATGGCATGGCCATATTTGAATTTTGGGGAACACTTTACAAAAACAAAAGATTGAGGGGGCTATTTGCGAAATTACCACACTCCAAAAAAAATAGAGGGGGCCAGGTGCAAAATTGACGTCACCATTGAGATCAGTGGGTCAAACTACCCCAAAAACATATATGGGATGCCCCCAAATGAAAAGGAAGTTCAAAACAGATTTGAATTTGAAAACAATTCAAATTTGAATTAAACAGAAAAGGAAATGAAAAAGAAAAATAAAAGGAAAAGGGGCCCAGACCCCACATGGGCTGGCTTCGGGAGAAAAGGCCCATCTCCCTCTCTCTGGCCCAAATGGACGAGCCCACTGGACAGGCCCATGGCCACTTCTCTCCTTCTGGCCCAGGGCGATAGGTGCCCTGCTTCTGAAACTCGCGACACCTGCGGCCTGAAGAAAAACAGGCGCCTTCTGAACCCGAAGCGAGCTGCCCTTCCGGCGAGCACCACGTTGCTCTCCGGCCATCTCCCGGCGAGTCCCGACACGGGAACCCGAGAGGGGAATTCCTTCTACCCCTGGGCGCCTGCACTGCCTCCAACTCGATTGTTGCTCGCCGGAATCAATGAGGATTCAGAGGGGCGGCAACCTGCTCTGAAGACACAGGACAGCAGCGCAATCCGGCGAACTTCGGGCGAGGCTAGCGCGGTGTACAGCTCGTCTCCGTCCGAACTCCGGTGTTCTGCTTGTAGCTGGGACATCCCTCTACGCAAACGCGCCGCGGATCCGGCCTCTAACTCAGAGACGGCGACGCGAGGGACACCTGAACACGGCGGCGCCATGGACTGCACCTGCAGCTCTTCAGCAGAGATGCGCTGCAGTTGCTGTGGTGGCCAAGGCGGCACCTTTGCAGCCATATGCGTGCTCTGGACGCGGCCACGACGGGCGCAAGCACTCCCGAGCAGCGCCATGGGCACGGCGTGCACTGGGCGCTCACGACGGCGACTACCGGCGGGCACAGACTACGGGCTACGCTGCGACACGGGCTTAGACGAGCTACGCGACTCGGGGCACTCCGAGGCTCACCTTAGGGGTGTTGGGGTCGTGCTCGATGCGCGGGTCAACGAGGAAGGAGACGATGGCGACAAGGCCGAAGACGCGGCCGTGGCGGAGGTCGTCGTGGCGGGACCGCGGCGGGGCTCCTGCAACCACAGCGGCGACGGGGAACGGTCAAGAAGGGCTGCAGGAAGGCGAGCGCGAAGGCGGGGTCGACGACATGGATTAACGGCAGCGCAATTGAAGAACTTGGACGGCGGCCATGGCGGAACAGGGGAGGGAACAGAAGACGAACCCGGCGGCGGCGAGGGGGAACAACTGGAGGAATGGAACCCTAGGGGGCTCCTGCGGCTCTGGGGCGCGGCTCTTATAGAGGGGAGGCCCTCTGGCCACGTCGGTGGGCGTCGACGTCGATGTCGGCGTCGGCTGTGAGAGGAGAGGGGGAGGGGACTTCTCCACGGTGGAAAGGCGACGCGTCCCCTCCCTCGGATCTTGATCGGGCGGCCAGGGCTCGTCCCGCATACCGCTTCGCTGGACAGGCCCAGGTGGGCTGCGGACAAAGGGAAGCCTAGATGGGCCGGCCTGCTGGATTGCCTCCAGGGAGAAAAGAAAAAGAAAAGGGGTTTTTCCATTAAGTAAATAACAGAAATTCCCAAAAGTTTTTGTGGCCAATCCACAAAAGAGAAAAACATATAAAAATATGTTTTGGAAACCTTGGAAGATTCTCCATTTTCTAAAATTAGTTTGACCAATTTTGGAGCAACTAAAATGTGGGTCCCTTTTTGAAAATTCAAATCACATTGAACTGTGGGCCACATTTTTTAAGTTGGCAAAAATGTTGCAAGGTTTTTAAAAGGCTTGGGAAAGGTAAGGAATTGGCTATGCCAAGTTTGGGGTCAAGGAGAGCAAGCATGCAACATTGAAAAATCTTCAAACACCCTTCTTGAACCATTTTGGATGCAAACTCAAACATACCAAATGGGCTCCAATCCCAATGCAATTTAAATCACCACATGAAATTATAATCTTTAGCATCATGCCAAGTTACAAAGTCAACAAACAAGGTACAATCTCATGGTGATTTTCATTTATTGCACATGGGCTGTTACATCCTTTGAGCATTGATCCAGTTCTTCTAAGAAGATACAACGAGTTATATGACACTGTTACGAGGGCTAGGAGGGATAAGAAGAATAAGTATGATATTTTTGGTCTTACACCCTGGTTATTTAATATGTTATTTTTTATGGACACGCATCTTATCACTTTTTGCTGGGATTTTTTCTTCTTTTCTGAAGGGATGTAGTTGCATTCAAGGACGAGTTTGGTGATATACTATAGGTCAGGTTGGCGAGTCTTTTTGGTCGTATGGCATGTTGAGCACGCGCCTCACAAATCATGGCGTTTCTATGTTAGCTGAGAGGTTCAAAGGATCTCAAACGATGATTGTCCCGTACAACCTATGTGTAAGAAGTTTCATTAATATATATTTCTCCCTCATCTACGTTTATTGTGTTATAAGTTTTTTTCAGTGGTCACATTAACTTTTTGTTTTGTGTTTTTGGCAGAATTGCATTTGGAACTGCGGTGCCACAAATAGGGCTTCGAAAAAGATGTTTTATTCAACCGCAGAGGAACGTGTGGACAAGAAAAACTTGGTAATGCATTTGACAATTTTCGTCATTTTGAAATAAGTTTTCTATTTTTCTTTTTTCTCATCTGGTTTGTTTTATTCTTTTTTAATACAGATTATGTTTGCAACATTTGATCCTCCTCCTGCAACAATGAAGTATGAGATAGGACACTACTGCTTGGTTACTTTGAACCTATTAGAAAAGCATTTTGAGTTTCTCGACTCATACAACGGTCCCGACAGTGCTTCTGCAAATATTGTTTGCAGGAAAATGGTCAAGAACATCAAAAAAGTTTGGAAAGATGGCAGTGCAAGATGCGATGAGCCGTTGAATCCTCCCACCCTCGATGGATTCGTGCTGACGCATGTTAATGTCCCACAGCAGGAAAACGGGTTTTTAATTGTTCTCCTTTTATTTTTCCTCCTTCAATTTTTTTTGTGTCGTGAGCTGCATTGTTTTCCTCCTTCACCTTTTCCTTGAGTGAACTGCATTACTAATGTGTTATTAGTTGTTCTCCCTCGGTTTTTTTATAGTGAGCTACATTTACTTACTAACATTAGAACACTTCCTTCTTTGAGGGAACTGCATTTATTAATGTGTTATCTTGTTTTTTTTTTCCAGGCATGATTGTGGATTTTACATGTTCCAATTCATGCAGACCTGGGATGGTGTAGTGATTGCCAAGTTTTGTAATGAGCACATTGGCTACATCAGGAAGGCGATGCTCTATAGTTGGCTGACCTCGTCGCATTGCTGTCTGGACCTAACATCTCTTTTAATTTTTAAAGAAGGTTATTACATTTTTTCATTCACACACAATATTTATTAAGTGAACTTCATTGATACAGAAAGGGGAAGTCCACTACTTTTGTTAAGTTTTAGTAGAATAAGCATCTCTCCTGTATGTCCATTCTCATTTGCATGTTAAAATGATTTTATATGAACTTCACAAATGTAATAGTTATTGTTTTGTAACTCAAAGCGCACTGCATTTTATATGTATCAATTGCTTTTTCTTTTTATGTTTCATTTCTGCATCTGTTTTTTGCCAAAATGATATTATATGAACTGCATTAAGTTATATGTCTTTTCATATGAAAAGTGCACTGCATTATACTTTTTCTCTTATACTTTACTTTGGCCAAATTGATTTTTTTCGTTTGAAAAAGTGCACTACATTATACATTGTTTTTAGTATTGTGCATTATACCCTTTTTTGTTAGTGAACTTCATGATTCTTTTCATTTTGCTTATTATCCCTTTTTTCGCGCAGGCTTTTTTTTACCGTTTTTCGCGCAAGATTTGATGAAGGTGCACACCATGGTGGAATTTCATTGTTTGAAACTCAGGTTCACACTCCAACGATTCAAAATTTTGTCCTTGATGAACCCCCTGTCAAACCTGGAAAGGAACCGGTGTGTAAGAGGACGAGAAGCGTTGCTGTCCCTTCGAACGAAGAAGCCCTTGAGAAATCCCCTGCCAAGCCTGGGAAGAAAGCAGTTAGCCCTCTGAATGTCGAAGCTACTGATGATGATTTCGTCATGCCACCACCAGTGTTTAAGAGGACCAGGAGTGCAGCTGTGGAATGCCCAACCGACAGTGAGGCAGTAGTTCTATCCAATAAGAAGCCTGTGCAGAAGCCATCAAAGTTTAGAACCCCGGTACAGAAGTTGAAGTCTGCGAGATTCAGCTATCTTTTGGACGCGAGGAAAGTCTTGCAACTTGTCACAAGCGCTGCATCCAGGCAGACACACAGCGAGTCAGTTCTCTTTTCGTTAGTATTTTTTCTCGATTTAATGTGTGTAATGTTGTGTTTTTTTCTTTTTGTTTCCTAATCCCCCCCCCTTCGTTGTTGTTTTTATGCAGGTCCTCGCTGTTCAAGCGCATGAATCCTATCGAATTGTACTCTGTGAATGTGGACTACATGTTCTTAACTTTCACCAAAGCTAGTTTCATGGACTCGGAATTGATGGATCATATCATCAGGTACTTGAAGAATGGCCAGCATATGAATGTGGTTTACCGATCCAGCGAACGCGTTCTTCTGTCCCCTTTATTTATCACGGTATTTCTCTTTATCGTTTTTTCTTTTTCTGCTATAGTGAACTGCATTAATAATTTCCAATAAAAGAGAGCTTCTTCGAACAAGATATTCAACCGCAGGCAATGTAGTGAACTGCATACATTATTGTTTTGGAATTGATGGCTCTTCCGTAGCGTTTTAACCCATGTAGCTTAAATTAAACAAATTGGATGGGGCACAGTCTATAACTCTAGAGAAGTGTGATCTGTTTTCAGTAGGCCCCAGAGTGAACTGCGTTAATATTTTGTGTTGATATTGTTCCTTCAGTTTTTGTGTGGCGAGATACATTGTTTTGCTAACATTAGAAGCACTTTCTTCTTTGAGGGAACTACATTAATGCTCTTTGTGAATTACCTACTCGCAGTATGTGCTTCAAATGAATGATCACGCGGATAAAGATAAAGATGGAAACGTTGTGTTGCCTTTTGTCCACAGCAAGTTTAATGTTGATGATGCAGCAAAGCAGTTCAAACTTTTTGTTCGTGATGACGAGAACCTTCTTGATTGCAAATTAGTAAGTTCTCAGATTTGCTGGTTCACCCTACTATACTTATTTTTTTCCCATTTCCAGTAATCCTTTTTCCCTCTTCAAACTCAAAACACTTTTGATGAAACAAAATCAGATCATGTTACCACGGATGAAAGACGAGCATTACTCGCTATACACGATGAATAGGCACCGTGAGACCCTAGATATTAATGACACTAGGAAGTAAAAAGGGCCGTTTGATCAAACAACGAGGTGGTGTAAGTATGACTACCACAGCGACCGCACCGAAATGGTAAAATGTTCCATTTTTCATCTTCTTCTTTTTTTCATCTGCGTGCGTGTCGAACAACAGTTTGTGATGTGTATTTTCGTATTCACCAGATGATCAGGATGAATGCATTGTCGAAGAAGATTTACGGAGAAAAGGAGTACAAGAGAAAGGAGTCGGTAGAATGGGTCGATGTTTCAAAGAAAGCTAGCTTATTGGGCGCCCCTGAACAGGGCCCCTATGAGTGCGCCTTCTTTGTTCTGAAGATGGCTCAATTTTACGACGACATAAACTTTGTTGTGAAACTCGGAAAGCGTAATTTAAGTATCTTATTTTAACCCAATAATAATTTCCCCCTACTCTGATTTTTTAGTTCTTTTGTAGATGAATTTTGTTCTAACCAAAATCTTGTTTTGGTTTATTTGTTTGCTTCATCGCAAGAAACTGATGTTGAGGACTAGAAGGTTAAGTTCTTGTTCCAGATTCTGTTCCACCCTGATAACATGGTCCTAGTCAGCGAGTTCGCGAAGGAGCTAAAAAATCTATGCATTTCTCTTGGTCTTCCTCCAAAACCGGATTCGTAGGAGTAGGCTGAGGCATAGAATGATAGCAGAGCTTATGTGTGTTGTTGTATTTGTGGTGCTTCAAAACCTTCTGTAAGCAGTATGTTGCCGTGTTTAGTTCTGGATCTGCAATACTTTTGCAATACGCCGTGTGCTTTTGTATATTCCGGTCTAGTTAGTTTGTGTTTCTCTTTTGTGGCAGACTGCGATAGTGTCAAATATGTACATAATGGATCTTCAGCTAATTATATCAGTGAAACTCATCCTCATCAATTCGCTTCTTTTTTACGTATTTTTCGTTGAAACGCAGCATCTGGTCTGCTACATACTATAATTCTCTTATTTTGTTTGTTTCATTGTGTAATCCAAACTTGTTCTAAGCGCACTGCGTTGCGCATATGAGTTGCAGCCAAGTTTTTTAACATACGGATCGGCACTGCATCTAATCTTTTTTCATGAAGCGCAAAGAGGACTTCAACGTGTTTGTCTTCGAGGTTAAAAATTTGGAACATATTTGCAGAAGACAGAACTTCATCTGTGTCTGCTAAGTGAGAGCTCAAATTTTTATTTTTTACACCAAGCGCACCGCAGTGTATACATGAAGCGCACTGCACTGTATGCGCGAAGCGCAGTCTCTCTATATATAGATATAGAACAACGAATTTTTGTAACTGCATTATATATTGTTTTTTCCATCTCAACTTCTGTATACAGAGAGAATTGCATTTCAACATTACATCCTCATCTTATTTTCTTCATACAGAGGAGAACTGCATTTCAACATTACATGCTCATCTCAGCTTCTGTATACAGAGGTGAACTGCATTTCAACATTACATTCTTGTCTCATTTCCTTTACATACTAGAGAACTGCATTTCGAAATGACATTCTCAAGCTTACTCATAGTGCATTAAACACAAGGTATATCTATTTTATTCTATATCTATTAAATTGGACTTCAACATTACATCTTGAAGTCTATTTTCCAGTCCATTGAACACAAGCTATATCTCTTATACGCTACATAAAAGGATGAAGTTAATATATGTAAAAGGTAACACTGTATCTGTGTTGAGCTATGTCTTGCTCCTGCTACTTCTTATCAAAGTGTGCACTGCATTCGTTTCCACAATTTTTGTTGCGTCTGTTTTCTTCTTGTTGTTCGCATTATTCCTCGTAACGCGCCCGTGTGACTGCGATGCTCGCCTATGCGCTGGTTTATACATTCTACCTCTTCCCTTCGATGTTGATGTTGGTTCTTCGCTGTCTTCATCATCTTCATCTTCTTCATCATCTTCCTCTTCAGGTACATCATCTTCGTCTTCTTCATCAGCATCTTCTTCGTTCTCTTCTTCGTCATCATCTTCCTCATCAACATCTTCTTCGTCATCTTCTTCATAATTTTCTTCTGTTCTCTGTGGAAAATTTCTCGTTTTATGCTTCCCTCTCTTGTTGTAGACGCTACATAGTCTTCTCTTTGTCATATCATCTTGTCGGTCAGCTTGGTGATTTATGGCGGCATTTTCAGCCTGGATTTTTCTAGCCTCTCCTTACATGTTCTTGAGTTGTGTCCCACAATCTTATTGCATGGTTAGCACATCCTTACTCCAAGTGGTCTTCCTTCGCTGTCCAGTTCTAGCTCAGGCTTGCTCTTTTTTCAGGATCTTTATCCTTTGCTGCAACTTTTTTATTTGCTGATTTGCTCTCTTTCTTTCTCCCCTTTGCGTTTCAAACAGGTGGGGGAAGAATTGTCTCATCCATATTATGAGCTGCACCATCAGCGGTATGTTCGCGCTCATCTCCTTGTTCTTCACTCTGCGCATCCTTGATGTTCTCTATTGCTTCTTCTTCGTTCAGTACGTCGACTTCTTCTATGACTGCTCTCATCCCAACTAAAGCTCTATTGTACATGCTATCCGATTTCACACCCCTGTTTGCTAGGCCCATGATATGTCCCAAACGTATCTATAATTTCCGCTTGCTCCATGCATGATTTGTGTGACTTTGCCATGTTTTGCTTGAACTTGCATACACTTTTTTATCATATTTGGACTAACCTATTAACTCAGTGCACCCAGTTTCCAGTTCTTGTTTTCTGCTATTTTTGTATTTCAGGTTTTCCGGCCATTAAAAGTGCCAAATAAATCCCGAAAAAATTATATAAAAAATCAACGACCCGGAAGCTTCCCGAAACACTAAGGAAGGAAGGGGGTGGACCCACCAGGGCCCCAGGAGGGTCCCTGGCGCGCCCCCACCCTAGGCCGCGCCAGGAGGCCTCATGGCTGCCCTGTGGCCCCTCTTGGTGCCCCCTTTGGCCTATATTTACCCTCCGTGACGGAAACCCCTAATATCAATCTGCTATTCCCGTTCTCCTCTCTGTACCGCCTCCACCGCCATTTCAAGATCGAGGCTGCCAGGAGAAGCTGTCCTAGCACCCTGCCGGAAGGAGGAATCCCCTCTGGGAGACCATCCATCGCCATGGACGCCTCCCGGATGTGCCGTGAGTAGGCCCTTTTGGACCCTTGTTCCGTGACCAGTAGCTATGTGATGTACTCCTCCCCTCTTTGTGATTTCACATTCAAGACCTCGTGAGCTTCCTCACATGATCGGGGCACTTTTGTAATCTTTTGTGTTGCTATGCTGAGTTTGCTGGGATTTTATGGATTATGAGATTATGTTCAGATTGTGATGAGTAATATATTTGGTTCTCTTTTATATTTGTGTTCTTTAGTAAATTCTTGCTTGTTCTCTGTTGCCGTATTTCGCTTTGGCCAAGTGATTTGTTGCAACTCCAAGAGGGAGCGTTATGCTTGATTGTGGGTTCAGCTCCTTGATGTCTAGCTTGAGTGACAGAAACATGAGACTAGGGGATGTGTTGTTGCCACCAGGGATAAAACAACGGTGCTTGTACTTGCGGGTGCAAGGATTGTTTACTTTACGCATAGTTCTTTTAATGCAATTGCATGTTGCTTTGAGTTTACACTTTGGGTGGGATTCACAACTTAATACCAGCGAGATGTTCTGGATAGATATCTCAAGGTGGATGATTCGTACTAGATGCAGATGGATTTCGGTCTACTTACCTTGGCGTACTTCCCATTGATTTTGAGCATCTTCCTTTCTTTTGTGGCATAGTTAGCATTGCGGTGCATTTATAATCCTGTCAATTGCCCAGCTGTGATTTGTTCACCTCGCTAGCACTTTTATCGTCTTTTGGGAGAGAGATATCACTAGTGAACATCACGGGACCCCGGTCCATATTCACACCATTGTTTACACCTTCAATACACTTTCAGTTCTTACTTTCCGTTGCACTATTATCTCTTGCGTTGATCCTTTGTAAACAGCAAGGCTGGAGGAATTGACAACTCCTCTGTACTCGTTGGGAGCAAAGTTATTTGTTGTGTGTGCAGGTCCAGACGACCGCCCAATTTCTGACGCCGTTAGTGTCGGGGGGATGGATCAGGCCCATAGACCCGGCAATAGAAACCTCTGGGCCGACTTACATGTGAAGGCGCACGAAGAAGACCCGGCCAAGAGCCGGACGTGCCAAGTGTGAAGATTGAAGCCCTAGAAGGAATTCGACTTACCTTGTATAGCACATAGTAAATTTGTAAAGTAGAATAGAACTCCACATCGTGTAGGATTCGGACTCATGGGATCCCGGGACCCGGTACCTTTATAAGTCGAGGTGCACGGGAGGCATAGCCAGAATTTACCTCAAGCCAGGACTAGACAACTCGCGATATAACCTAGATCTCCACGAGACTAAGGTTGTGAAACATCACCTCTGTAATCGATAAGATCGGCTCTTCCTATTGAGGAGTCTATCCACAATAACCAAGAAGCAGGAGTAGGTCTTTACCGCACCGTCGGGGCCGAACCTAGGTAAACCGTCGAGTCCCGTGTCTATGTCGATTCTCTCCTCGAATTCTCCTCGCAGCAAAGGTCCCACAATAACTCCGACTCCAGGGACATCTGCCGTGACTTCCCCACGATAGTTGGCGCCCACCGTGGGGCCTGCGCTCGCAGGTGTTGAGATTCTAGGAGGAGCTCTGCAAAGTATGGAAGGAATCGTTGCTGGTCGAATCACCAGAAGCCGGAGCGGGATTCTCTACATCGACGATGCCACCTGGGGTCCTGAAGCCGACTTCATTGAGTCTGGTTATCAGATCCCAGTCGGCTCCATCCACCTCTTCATCGGTGGATTGAACAGATCGGAGCCGGAACCGGATCATTATGCCCCTACTGAAGCTGCGAGCTGGCTACTTGCCGGTTCCGATCACGCCTTTATCGGATTCATCAACGAACCCCCGAAGTTGGCATGCTCTGTCGAGACCTTGATGGATGATGACTCGGCGGAACTCCCTAAACAATACGAAGTCCATGTGGAAACGCCGAGTAAGCCACCAATTAGGCTATACAACCTGACAAACACAGGAGCCACCTACCGGCGGGTAGGGAAGAGATACCTCGAAAAGAAGATAAGTCAAAACGCGCATACTTGTGCGGACGATATGTTCGGATCCCAGTTAACCGACTCACTTATCAGTGACCTACAAGTTCCTCTCAAAGAGACGAGTCGGCCTGATACTGCCTTCCATCACGCCTTCATCGGGTTTATTGGTGAGTTCCCAGAAGAGGAGCGTTCTGACGGAACCCTAAACCACGATAAGGATGGTCTCTCCGACGCCGACTCATATCGAGAAAAAGACAAATACTCAGATAACGGATCAATTCGATCCATCGGGGAAGGCAGACTGGGATCCGATCCAGAAGAATACGACCCAGACTCTCCCTACTTCGACAATTCGGCTCAGGAAACACATGGCAATGCCAACGCCACCCAAAACCCATCAAAAAACGGAAACGGCTCAGAACTACGAACCACCAATGTATGGCAGCGACTGAGCCGAAACAGAGCTGACCCCGATGAGGAATTAGAAGAAAACCGGAAAAAGGCCATGATGCTACAAGAAGAGATAGCTCGGGAGCATAAAAGTCTCACAGAGGCACAAGATCGACTTCCATAGGAGATACGGCATGACAAGGCCTAGGAGCCGATAGGCCTCCGGCTTACACCTATAACCAACGCGCTAAGACGCATAAAGGAGGTAGCCAAGGACCTAAAGGGGCTTGTGGATGCTGTCGCCAGATATGCCGAGTCCAGTGAGGCCAAATATGAGGAGTCCCAATTTCAATTTTGGACCCACCATAGAAAACGCAGGCACAAGTCGACCTCATAGGAATATGATAGCAACCACTCTCAGAGACAGAGTCGGCCACCAAGGAAATAAAAAAGGCAACGAGATGGTGACAAAGCTATGAAAGAAGCATGCCCAAAGCATTCCAGACCGGGTCTCCTCGCTAACCACACCTGGGATCAGTGCTACAAGAGTACAGACGCCAAGTCGAGAAAAACATTCTAGAGGGAAGTCAGTACGATGACGGCCCAACCGGCTCATACAGCCGCAAGAGGTCAAGAACATGGACTCATCCACAATAGAGAGTCGATCAGGGTTATGAAACCCAGGAAACAGGCCAAGGGACGAGACACCCCAACACCTCATTACAGTAAAGTATAAATACTGCTCATTAAAGCCCACTGACTCATGAAGCAAACGAAGAAGCCGGCAGCCCACGTACTTATCACCAAGTGAAAGAACATGGGATATCGTCCAGCTCCGTCCCTACTACATCTAGAGTCTGCCAAAAAAATTCGACACTTGTCGCACCGGCTCTCGCCATATAAACATAAGTCGACATTCGTCGCACCGGCTCTCGCCAACATAATAAATATAAGTCGACATTCGTCGCATCGGCTCTCACCGTACTTCAAAAAGCCGACTAATGTCGCATTAGGCCATCGTCGTTTACAATATAAGTCGATTCTCATCGCACCGGCTCTCGCCATACTATAAAAAATCAACTCTCATCATACCGGCTCTCGCCACATACAATGAATAAGTTGATTGCAGGTTGCATTGGCCGTTGCTACAGAAATTCTCGTCATTGACTACGGTCACGATGATCCTTTATGCATTACATCCTATGCTTTGCATGCAATTAATTTCTCATCATCTTTACATCATACATACTTTGCATTATTATATCTCAGAGACCTGGGGGCCTGATCAACCCTTCTATTGGTACTGAGCATGTATATTGCTTATTCAGGGGAATCGGTGAGCTCGATGACAATCATTGACTCTTTATCCGAAAACTCGGCATATATATGTAAAAATCCACATGTGTATAAGCTTATTCAGGGGGCATTAGGGGAGCTCGATGTCACTCATCGACTCCTATCCGAAGAAATCCCGGCATACGCATGAACTGGCTAAAACTACGCCTTAATCTTAGCCTGTATAGCTCAGGCTCATACGACCTACGTGTACTTGTCTTAGTCTAAATACCTTGGGGGCTTACAGCAACGCCTACCGAGTTTAGTCTTAAGTGCAGGGAACGCTAGTCATATGTTGCTGGCTTACAGAGAAATACCGACTCACAGATAACCCAGTAATCTATCTCAACAAGAAGATAAGGCGTGTTAAAACTGGATTCGACTTCTATATGAGCCTTGGCACTTTATTTTTTGCATACATCATAGCATTTTTTTCTCCCTTTACTACTATTTTCCTAACAATCTTATGACATATACGCCGACTTCCAAAAAGCATATGACTCGGCTGTAACCATGGCAAGCTAGCACGAATACTAGCTTTCTTCAAAGTGTCTTTTACAATACAAGCTTTGCCGCTGGAAACACCGACATATCGCAACATGAGCATTAACCTGTGTGACTCGGTATAAACACAAAGATGTTCATACCGACTCATGGGGACTACCGCTCGACTCTCTTTATGAGTCGGCATGACGCAATGATGATCATACCGACTCATGAGGATTATACCTTGAAACTATCTATGATTCGGCAAAACTTGTCGATTCACATACAACAAGGGTGGTCAGAATATTCATAAAGTCGGCCTTTGAGAACCTTCCCCTATGAAGCTAGCCGACTCCCAGAAGTCACACTAGTCCTGAACAGGGTAAAGACGGAACACGGATCTCTTCTACAACTCATATCAGAAGGAAAAGCTTCCTCAAGCAAGTAACAAATAAGTCAAAGGCAAAGCCAGATGGTATCACAAAGATTGGCATCCAAAAAGCCACAAGGCAAATCTCAAATAAAACGCCATAAAATTATCTGGCGACATACTGGTGACAAGCCATGGGACATGTTTCCCAAATATTACAAACTCGGCACTACGGCCGCACAAATATTTCAAAAAAAATTCTCCCTTCAAAGGCTTACGCTTGAACGTTGGCTTGGATCTGAGATGAGGACCCGGCAACATTTGCAACCGGCAAGATTTCATTTCAACTTCCCACTAAGTCCACGTCAGAAATATCATCCATCATCAAGTCGTCCTCTTCTCCTCCTGGAAACGGCTCCACAGGATTCGCCGGCTCCGATGTTTTCTTTGGAGTAGGAAGAAGAGAGAATTCGACGGGAGTCGGAAGACTGATCCGACGCCTCTTGCTGTGCTCATCATAGCCAGTTTCTAAACTATTTAACTCTATGTCGTCAGCAATCTTGGTGGAAAAAGGACGAGTCTCTTTATGCACCTTGACGTAATCCTCCTTGGAAAAATTGGACTCATCCGCCTTAAGCTCCGGAAAGCCGGCAACAAGATGATCCAGCTTCAAACAAGGTATGATATGCCTTGGCAAGCTCTAAGCCACGCATCACACCTAAACAGCAAGCCGATCGCTTCCCCAGCCTTACCCATTGAGGTACGACTGATAAAGGAACCATTATATCCATGATCCTCTTCATGCTTGGGGGCTTGGGCTGAGTCGCACATATCTCTTTACACGCACCCTCAAACAATTGTTTGACCAGGGCAAACGTGCAAGTAAACTTTATAGCAGGCGTTTCACCTAGGATGTCATGATCTTTGCCTATTACAAAGAAAAAACAAAGATAAAGTCGGCAAGGAATAAAGAAAATTGGAACACCTAGATTCGAAAAGCACCTTTACCGACTCACCAAAGATGGCTGATACAAGTCGGTGAAGACTATCCTTGAGTGTCTCCAGCTTCTTTTGTGCCAACTTTAATTTTTGCTCGGTTGTATCACGTTGGGCCGCTGCATCATTTACAGCTCTGGTCAAAACATTTGTGGCCTCAGACATTTCAGATTTTACAGCTTCGAGTTCTTTGTCCTTTTTCTCCAACTCATCACGGAGTCGGCCAATTTCTTCATCAGCTTCTTTTAGCTTTGCCGACTCCGCAGCGAGTCGTTCCTCCATCCGATGCCTGGACTGCCCAACATCCATGGCAACAGCCTACAACAACAAAATATCACTAAGTATTTACTTAGAGTTAATGCCTAACCAGTCACTTGGGGGCTACACCTTCAAAACATACACCTGACCCGGCAAAATGTGATCACATCCCGCCGACTCATGGGGGCTACAGCTCAAAAAAGTACGATGACTCGGCATACCACAAGATTGGTATGCCGACTCATGGGGACTACAGCTCAAAAAACTACGATGACTCGGCATATCACAAGATTGGTATATCGATTCATGGGGGCTACAGTTCAAACTTATTTTAACTCGGCATACCACAAGATAGGTATACCGACTCATGGAAGATACAGTTTATTTTTCTTATAACCCAGCATGGCACTCAATCACCAAGCCGGCTTATGGGGGCTACAGATATATGTCATCAAGGACAGTGCAGGAAAATAAAAATACATACCTCATAACGCCGCCGAAGTTGGAGGAATATGTCATGCTGCTCCGAAGAACAAGCCAATGACCGCTTGAACAATTCCTCAAGGAATGTCTTCTCAGATACCGACTCATCATATCGACCTACCACCTGATTCTTATCGTCCAAAACCTTCATCACGGTTGTACAAGCAAGTGGGTCACTCTTCTGAGTCCCGGTGATCATAATTTCATCTTCAACAACTGCCTTTTCCTTGGAACGAGTCGGCACAGAACTTGGAGCAACTTCCACCTTCTCAGGATGAGTGGACAGTTTATTAAAGCCGGCTTCAGGAGAATTATCCTTGCATATTCCTGACGGGCTTGATTCATTCAAATCAGCCTTCTTCAAAGCTTCAGAAACTGAAGTTTTTGGCAATTTTTCAGATATAATAGCCGACTCCTTAGCAAAAGAAGAGTTGGCCAGATCCTTGGGATCAATTCAAACACTGCTCAAAAACAAGAATAGGATTTATCAAGAATCATGCATATAAAAGAAAAGTTACCATCCTAACAAAGGAGTACTCACCCACGGTTGATCGGGAAGGGCGATATCTGGACAGAAGATCCCTCAGAGGAAGGGGTACCGGTGATACGGTGAGGATAGTTCTCTCACTCCTCGTTGGTTACCCCAAGTGGAAGGTGAGATGTAGCGTAGCAGCAAATTTCCCTCGGTGAAGATACCAAGGGCTCAAAAGCAATGGGCAGTACGCCAAAGTAAGTAGACCGAAATCCAACTGCATCTACTACGAATCATCCACCTTGAGATATCTATCCAGAACATCTCGCTGGTATTAAGTTGTGAATCCCACCCAAAGTGTAAACTCAAAGCAACAGACAACTGCATTAAAAGAACTTTGCGTAAAGTAAACAATCCTTGCACCCGCAGGTACAAGCACCGTTGTTTTATCCCTGGTGGCAACAACACATCCCCTAGTCTCATGTTTCTGTCACTCAAGCTAGACATCAGGGGGCTGAACCCATAATCAAGCATAACGCTCCCTCTTGGAGTTGAAAGCAAACTACTTGGCCAAAGCAAAATACTGCAATGGAGAACATGCAAGAATTTACTCAAGAACAAAATATAAAAGAGAAGAACCAAATATATTACTCATCACAATTTGAACATAGTCTCATAATCCATCAGATCCCAGCAAACTCAGCATAGCAACAGCAGAAATTACAAAAGTGCCTCGATCATGTGAGGCAGCTCACGAGGTCTCGAAAGTGAAAACACAAAGAGGGGAGAGGAACATCACATAGCTACTGGTCACGGACCCATGGACCAAGGGGGACTACTCACGGCACATCCGGGAGGCGTCCATGGCTATGGATGGTCTCCCGTCAGGGTGCCGGGGCAGCTTCTCCAGGAAGCCCCGATCTTGAAACGGCGGCGGCGGTGGTACAGAGGCGATTTCGCGGAAAAGAGATCGATATTAGGGGTTTCCACCCCGAGGGCTAAATATAGGCGGAGGGGGTTTCAAGGGGACCCACCAGGCAGCCAGGAGGCCTCCTGGCGCGGCCTAGGGTGGGGCCGCACCAGGGACCCTCCTGGTCTCCTCGTGGTGGCCAACCTCCGCTACCTTGGTGATTCCGGAAGCTTCCGGGTCGCTGATTTTTTATCTGATTTTTCCGGATTTTTTGGAGCACTTTTAATGGCTGGAAAACCTGAAATACAAAAACAGCAGAAAACAGCAACTGGCAGCTTGGTGCACTGGGATAATATATTAGTCCAAATATGCTCAAAAGTGTATGAAAGTTCAAGCAAAACATGGCAAAGTCACACAAAACACGCATGGAGCAAGCAGAAATTATAGATACGTTTGGGACATATCAACATCCCCAAGCTTAATTCCTGCTAGTCCTCGAGTAGGTAAATGATAACAAGCATAATTTATGTGGTAAAATGCCACACAACCATATAAGGACTTTTAAGTAAAGCAATTAAACCATGCAATTCAATTCAAGTCTTAACAAGCAAGAGTCTATATTAGCATTTACACAAGCAACAAAAGAACAAAAGGTGCAAGAGCTCTCGCTGTCCGTGACTCAAATGTCTCCAGATGGTGTTTGCGTGCAAGAAGGGGACTGGAAAAAAGAGAGAAAAAAGGTTGTTGAGAACAACTATCGACTAAAGTTTCACACTTAGTCTCCTTTGGATTCTTATCTTGACTCGTCCCCAGACCACTAGCTAGGTACAAGTCAAACTGAGCGTGAGCAAGAAAGTTGACACCTAAAAGGCGAAACAGAAAGAAGGTGGAGGAGGAAGACAAAAAGGTGTGAAAAGCTCACATCAATGAGGAAAATCATAGGAGAGAGAAGGCCATATGATAGATATGATGTGAGGAGTAGGGATTGCCATGCAACGGATGCAAATGTGAGCTAAAAGCTCTCCAAGGTAACTAGTGGGGGTGCATCTAACTTGCTTGCTCAATAAGACCTAGAGCTCGTTTGAGGAGGCTCATCATTGGAATATACAAGCCAAGTTCTATAGTGTGAAGGTCCCCACATAGCTATATGCATGATGATGATCTTCATGGAGTACAAGGGATAGAGGATGAAGTACTAGTGTGGATCTCTCAAAAGGAATAGTAGTGTGCCCCCTTCTCTCTTTTTATTTTTCTTTTTCTCTTTTTTCTATTTTTTGTATTTTTTTGGTGGCCTCAATGGCTCTTTCTATTTAACTCTCATTTTTCCTCTTTGGGATCTTTTGATTTTGTCCTCTTTTGGATCTTTTCCTCACTTTAGGGGCAACACTCTATATTTTACAAGAATATAGGAGATCTTTCACACTTTACAAAGGTACTCACATAAAAAAGATATAACTATCATGATGCAAATGTATGCCTCTGCCAGGATAGCAGGATATGAAATGATACTAGCGCGTCATGTAGCAATGATTAGGGCAAGGCCCAACTAGCATGCGGCTCATCGATCAAGCAAGTAGCATGTATGACATGAAGATCAAGTCATGAGAAGGTGGATGTTGCATGGCAATGTATCTCGAAAAGGCTATGGAAATGCCTTGTAGGTGGTATGGTGGCTGTTTTGAGGAAAGATATAAGGAGGCTTATGATGATAGAGCGTATCGTGCCAAGTGTTTGGATGCACCGGCGAAGTATGCGTCAACTCTCAAGGTGAGAAAGGGAAATGCACGGTACCGAAGAGGCTAGAAAAAGTATAGGTGGGTGGAAGTGTCAACTTTCGAATGCTCACATTAGTCCGAAGAACTCATGCACTTATTATCGGTAACTCTCAATCTAATCAGGAGGTTCACAAAGAGACAAGTACCTCGAGGAGGTGTGTATGGGGGTTTGGTTATCCTTGCGCATCCTCAACTCATGGTACGTGAGTGTACTCTAATATTCGAACCCTCCAGAGGTTAGTGATCCATCTAGTAGCATTCTCAATAGGGGTTTTTGGTTTTCCAAAATCACACGGATTGCCCAAAATACGACATCTATCACTAATAGGCTCGATCTCTTGACACCAAAAGTTCAAACATTACTCTATTCAATACCTCAAAACTATTGCAAGTTACTACTAGAAAGATAACAGCGACTTTAACTACCTACTTCTAGTCAAGACACAAAACTCAGTGCAACAGGAAAACTCTCTAACAAGATAAAACATGCAACCTATAGATAGTTCAACCTAAAACAAAAGAAAAGCTCTAGAAAAACTAAAGCAATACAACTAAACAGAGCAGCAGCTAAGAAAGGAAAAAGAACAACTCACAGCTAAAAAAATAAGCATGCAAATCCTATGAGGAGTTCTAGTTCAAGCGGAGCGTGTAACTCTCCCACACAAAAGAGTAAGCTGGGGTTTAACTTGTTACTACAGCAAACAATGCAAAAACAAACCTAGAAAAGTAAAGGCAAAACAGGACAGAATCTGTGAAAATCAGACCAGCAGGTAAAAAATAATTTTTTAGGGATACTTCTGCAACTCAAATCAAAAAACTCAGAACATACGCAAGTTTTGTAATTGTATAGATCACGCGGTGTAAAAAATCAGCTCAAAAAGATGAACTGGGATTTTTCTCTGATTTTTCTAGTCACGAGGACAGAATTTGTTTTCTGGGCAGCATGTCACAACTTTCACTTCCCTTGTCGTATGAGGCTAAACTTTGCACAAAGCTTGAAAAGTAAAGATACAATGATGTTGCTACAGTAGTAACAATCATCAAGACCACTAAAAACAGAAGAAAAACAAAAAGGAAAACCTAATTTCGTTGCGGGCTGCCTCCCGAAAGCGCTTCTTTAAAGCCATTAGCTAGGCTTAAAGCAGAAGATCAATTTGTATCCATTGAACCATCATCACGATCATCAAAAAGCTCTTAAATAGTAAAACTAGTCTTAATAGGTTTCTCAAATAAAGGACGAATGAAAATGCTTCTTGGAATAAAATCAAAAGGAGGGAAATCAATTGGAGTTTCATTAAAGTTAAAGATAGGTGTCTCCTCCAAAGTTATCACCGTTTCAACTCTCTTGGCAGTGGGTGTGTTTGCTTTAGCTCGAGGAACCTTGGGGACGTAAACGAACTTAGGTTCCTTCTTTTCCGGAGTTTCATCCTTTTTTGTTTTGATTGAGGAAAAGGTAGTTCCTAGAGTTTCAATAACTTCCTCAATCTTTTCTATCCTAGAAGACTTCTCACCAAGGGATTTAGTCTCCAAAGTTTTGACAATTTTCTGCATGGAGTTATCTAGCCTATTCAAATTCCCTTGAATCTTACGATCCAACTCATTCACCCTATCGATACTTGGCATCTCTAGCTCTATTTTTTCAAAATTTCTCGTAATGTGAGCTAAAGTAATGTCCTCCTTAATACTAACAACTGGGAGACTTCCAACAAAATTTTCAATAACATTAAGGGCTTCCCAAACTGGGGCCTCTATGAAGTTCCCATTGATAGCATTGTCTAAAAGAAACCTATTCCAAGAAGTGATCCCAACATAAAAAATTCTAAGCAAGATAGCAGTGGATTGCTTCATGGTGGCTCTTGTTGAGAATCATTAATTCTATACCGAGCATCTTTCAAACTTTCACCACCTCTTTGAGTAAAGGTAAGTACTTCTACCTCACCAAAGGCAAAAGCACCAGCCATAGTGGTAACTACTGACAAGGTAACAGGTATTTTTGGTATTTTTGATAAGGGACACAAAAGTAAAAACTGAAAGGTAAACTAACAAGACTAAAAAGCAAAGATAAAAGATAGTGTGCAACTCCCCTATCTTGTAGACTGGAGTCCCCGGAAACGGTGCCAGAAATTAGCTTGATACGGTGAGGATAGTTCTCTCACTCCTCATTGGTTACCCCAAGTGGAAGGTGAGATGTAGCATAGCAGAAAATTCCCCTCGGTGATGGTACCAAGGTTTGTCTCCAGTAGGACTCGCAGAAATACAAGAAGGTGCCAACGGCGACAGAAATTTGCTTCTGGCTAGGGAGTTGACAGGACCTGCACACAGAAACAAATAACTTTTCTCCCAACGAGTACAGAGGAGTTTTCAATTCCTCTGGCATTGTTGTTTACAAAGGATCAACGCAAGAGATAATAATAGTGGCAACTAAAAGTAAAGACTGAAAGTAAACTAAGGATGTAAATAATAATGTGAAGATGGACCAGGGTTCCGTGATTTTCACTTGTGATGTCTCTCTCCCAAAAGACGATAAAAGTGCTAGCGAGGTAAACAAATCACAGCTGGGCAATTGACAGAATTATGAAGGCACCGCAATGCTAATTATGCTGCAAAGAAAGGAAGGGCTCAAATGCAATGGGCAATACGCCAAGGTTAGTAGACCGAAATCCAACTGCATCTACTACGAATCATCCACCTTGAGATATCTATACAGAACATCTCGCTGGTATTAAGTTGCGAAACCCACCCAAAGTGTAAATTTAAAGCAACAGACAACTGCATTAAAAGAACTTTGCGTAAAGTAAACAATCCTTGAACCTGTGGGTACAAGCACCGTTGTTTTATCCCTGGTGGAAACAGCACATCCCCTAGTCTCATGTTTCTGTGACTCAAGCTAGACATCAGGGGGATGAACCCACAATCAAGCATAACACTCCCTCTTGGAGTTGCAAGCAAACTACTTGGCCAAAGAAAAATACTGCAATGGAAAACATTCAAGAATTTACTCAAGAACAAAATATAAAAGAGAAGAACCAAATATATTACTCATCACAATCTGAACATAGTCTCATAATCCATCAGATCCCAGCAAACTCAGCATAGCAACAGCAGAAATTACAAAAGTGCCTCGATCATGTGAGGAAGCTCACGAGGTCTCGAAAGTGGAAGAAAAAAGAGGGGAGAGGAACATCACATAGCTACTGGTCACGGACCAATGGTCCAAGGGGGACTACTCACGGCACATCCGGGAGGCGTCCATGCCAATGGATGGTCTCCTGGAGGGGGTTCCTCCTCCCGGTAGGGTGCCGGGGCAGCTTCTCCAGGCAGCCCCGATCTTGAAACGGCGGCGGCGGCGGTACAGAGGCGAGTTCGCGGAAAAGAGATCGATATTAGGGGTTTCCACCCCGAGGGCTAAATATAGGCGGAGGGGGTGTCGAGGGGACCCACCAGGCAGCCAGGAGGCCTCCTAAAGCGGCCTAGGGTGGGGCCGCGCCAGGGACCCTCCTGGTCTCCTGGTGGTGGCCCCCCTCCGCTACCTTGGTGATTTTGGAAGCTTCCGGGTCGCTGATCTTTTATCTGATTTTTCCGGATTTTTTGGAGCACATTTAATGGCCGGAAAACCTGAAATACAAAAACAGCAGAAAACAGCAACTGGCAACTGGGTTAATAGATTAGTCCAAATATGCTCAAAAGTGTATAAAAGTTCAAGCAAAACATGGCAAAGTCACACAAAACATGCATGGAGCAAGCAGAAATTATAGATACGTTTGGGACGTATCAACCGGCTCCAGAATCACCTCCCTGATGTTGTCCCTCAGAAACCCCTGCCGACTGACGAGCAGGAATTAAGCTTGGGTATGTTGATACGTCCCAGACGTATCTATAATTTCTGCTTGCTCCATGCATGTTTTGTGTGACTTTGCCATGTTTTGCTTGAACTTTTATACACTTTTGAGCATATTTGGACTAATCTATTAACCCAGTGCACCCAGTTGCCAGTTGTTGTTTTCTGCTGTTTTTGTATTTCAGGTTTTCCAGCCATTAAAATTGCCAAATAAATCCCGGAAAAATTATATAAAAAATCAGCGACCCGGAAGCTTCCTAAAACACCAAGGAAGGAGGGGGGTGGACCCACCAGGGCCCCAGGAGGGTCCCTGGCGCGGCCCCACCCTAGACCGCGCCAGGAGTCCTCCTGGCTGCCCTGTGGCACCTCTCGGTGCCCCCTTTGGCCTATATTTAACCCCCATGACGGAAACCCCTAATATCGATCTGCTATTCCCGCTCTCCTCTCTGTACATCCGCCGCCGCCGTTTCAAGATCGGGGCTGCCAGGAGAAGTTGCCCCGGCACCCTGCCGGAAGGAGGAATCCCCTCCGGGAGACCATCCATCGCCATGGACGCATCCCGGATGTGCCGTGAGTAATCCCCCTTGGACCATGGGTCTGTTACCAGTAGCTATGTGATGTTCCTCTCCCCTCTTTGTTCTTCCACTTTCGAGATCTCGTGAGCTGCCTCACATGATCGAGGCACTTTTGTAATTTCTGCTGTTGCTATGGTGAGTTTGCTGGGATCTGATGGATTATGAGACCATGTTCAGATTGTGATGAGTAATATATTTGGTTCTTCTCTTTTAAATTTTGTTCTTGAGTAAATTCTTGCATGTTCTCCATTGCAGTATTTTGCTTTGGCCAAGTACTCCTCCCCTCTTTGTGCTTTCACTTTCGAGATCTTGTGAGCTGCCTCACATGATCGAGGCACTTTTTTAACCTTCTGTGTTGCTATGCTGAGTTTGCTGGGATCTGATGGATTATGAGCTTATGTTCAGATTGTGATGAGTAATATATTTGGTTCTCTTTTATAGTTGTCTTCTTTAGTAAATTCTTGCATGTTCTCCATTGCCGTATTTTTCTTTGGCCAAGTGATTTGTTGCAACTCCAAGAGGGAGCGTTATGCTTGATTGTGTGTTCAACCCTTTGATATCTAGCTTCATGTTTCAGTTGCACTATTATCTCTTGCGTTGATCCTTTGTAAACAGCAAGGCCGGAGGAATTGATAACTCCTCTGTACTCGTTGGGAGAAAAGGTATTTGTTGTGTGTGCAGATCCAGACGACCGCCCAATTTCTGACGCCGTTAGCCCGAAGTAATTTCTGGCGCTGTTGTCACCTTCTTATATTTCTGCGAGTCCTACTGGAGACAAACCTTGGTATCTTCACCGAGGGAAATTTGTTGTTACGCTACATCTCACCTTCCACTTGGGGTAAACAACGAGGAGTGAGAGAACTATCCTCACCATATCAGTCCATCACTGTTTCTGCAAGCAATCTCCTACAGCAGAACATCGAACTCCCATCCGGAGCAGTTTGCTCATAGTCTCTGCGGTCAAAAGTTGCATTTTGGTGTGCGTTCCGTGTGTACCTCTTCAGGTATCTTGGCCACCCGCAGCTGATCTAACATGCAAACGATGTGCACGCAGAACAGGCCTGCAGCAAAGAATTTTTTTGGTTGTTCATGTTAGCAAACTTCACATAAATATGCAACATTCAATTGGGTTGTGAACTGCATTACAAATATATCCTGGTTTTCTGTTCTAGTGAACTTTACTAAGGTTTTTTGTTTTCATCTCTAGCTACCAGCGCTAAGTGAACTTCATCATCTTTTTGTGTGCTTATTTTTGTTTCTTGTCTCACTTACTTGTGTGTGTCCACAGCTTGCATTCGCATTTGTAGATATCGTTCGTCACATCAGCAATAACCTGGAACTCGTGTCTTGCCCAATCAAAATCATCAGACTGGTTGTAGTGGCGCACCAAATATTTCGTCGGGTTGTCAGGGGACTGCTCTAATCTGAATACTGTGTTGCGGTAGTGCGTTTGCTTGAAGTCAGCAAAGGCTGCCCTGGTGTAAATCTTGGAGAGATGAACCTCAAAACCAAACTGAGTATTAGTTTTTATTTCCGTCTGCGAAATAAAGAAACCAGTAAAGTAGCTATTTTTCACCGCAAAAATCAAGAAAGCATGCTCGACGCTTAAAATGTTTGCTCTGGTTATATACCTTGTTAGCTATGGTCTCCGCGTGCTCGACACCCTTCCTTGTCTCGATGCACCTGTCCACCTGCGATCCAAATATGTGTAGGTCGTGTCTTTCCTTGACAAAGTTCCTCTTCAACATCCGGTTCATGCTTTCACTTCTTTATGTCGACGTCATTCGTGCACAGAACACATCCTTGTAGTAAGCTGATATCCATTCTTTCTGGTCTATTCAAAGCGCCTTCATAATTTCATCATTTTGCAGGTTATACTTCTCCATGAGCTCATGCCAAGCGCGTTCAAACATTGATGTAATTAGTGGGTGGTTGAGAACTGAGGTCATCTCATCTTTGAATGTCTCATACGCTTAGTACAACAAGGATAGGTGATCCTTGTATTTTTTCAGTATGTGCAGACGACATAACTTGTGCAGCGTGCCTGTCAGTGTACTCTTTATCGCCGCATCCATGGAGGGGCATTGATCTGCATGTTTGAAAACAAGAAGTGAGTTATTGAGAGAACTACATTTCTTTTTATGCTTTTGCTGATTTTTTGTTGGATGGAAGAAATGGACTACAAAACTTGGCACTGAACTACAGTGTTATTTAAACCTATTCCTTAGCACACCTGTAACTATGCAGATTGGTCGCTTGTTGTTCATACAACGCAAGAACGTCCGGAACACCCACTCGAAAGACAGTATTGTTTCGTGTCTGACGAGAGCCACATCAAATATTGTACTTTGGAGGTGATGGTTGACTCCAACGAAGACGACCAGACGCATGTGGAACTTGTTGGTCTTGTAGGTCGTGTCAAATGTGACACAATCTCCAAAATCTTTGTAGGATCCCCGAAAGCTCGTGTTCGCCCAGAAGATGTTTCGCACAAGGTTATCGACATCTTTGTCGTAATCATAGAAGAACTCTGGGTTTATTTGCTGGTGCTCTTCTCCGAGTGCTCCTCGCCGTGCTCTTCTCCGAGTGCTCCCCGCCGCCGATTGCTGGTCTCCGACCTCCGTGCGCGTGCTTTCCGAGTGCGACTGCACTGCCGACTCCTCCGACTCGCCGCCCCGAGCTCCCCGACTGCGCCCGACACCAAGTCCGCGCCGAGATGGGCGTCCGGCCGCCGAGCTATACCTCCGCGCCAGCTCGGCTCGCGACCGCCTCCCAGCGCCCTGCCATCCGCGCCACCTGCGCCTGGTCCAGCTGTGCGCCCCAGGTCAGCTGCCGCCATCTCCAAGCTCTCCCGCCAAGTGGAGCCTCCCCGTGCAGCTCCTCCTCGCCCGCATTCGCCGCCGAGCTGCTCGCTGCAGTCGGCCACCCCCGCGTCGCCGCCGGCCTGGCATCGTCGAGTACCGCGTCCCAGGTCGGTTGGCCACGCCGAGTGCCGCCTCGCAGACGGCTGGCCGCGCCATGCCCAATTCATCCACGCCGGCTGCCTTCGCCTCCGGCTGCGCCCGCGTGTGACAGAGAAGTGTCAAAATTCAGAGAAGTTAGAAAAGGTTCAGAGAAAGGGCTTGCCGTCTGCTCAGCTCGACACAAAAAAAAACGTCAGTTAGGTCGGCCGATGTCAATCCGATTGCGCTGACCGGTCAGCCGATTGCGAAAAAGAAGTGTGGTTGTGACCCGGATGGCAGACCATCCGCTGGAGCAACCACAAAGGATCACTTGCCCGAATAACTCGACGAGTCACTCGGAGGCTCGGAGGACGAACCCGCCGAGTGCCCCATCTTCATCAACAAAAGACTCTCCGAACGACTCGGCGAGTCACTCGGAGGCTCGGAGGACGAGCCTGCCAAGTGTCCCGTCTGCTACATCAACAGAAAACCCTCCGGATGACTCACCAAGTCACCCTGAGGCTGCACCTTCACCCGGTGGGTGTTCCGACTGCGCCAAAAAATTCAATGTGAGTTCTCACTCAATACTTCTTACCATAGCAAGCATGACGGATGAACCTGAGTAGTCTTCGGGGGTTATCTCCTCGTTATTTCCAGTTGGCTACATGTTCGGCCCGGGACCGGCTGCCTCTGGGTAGACCGGATAACCCAAATAGTCATTTTCGACAGACGGATTAGTAGTGTGTACGGGGCCAAAGGCCTGCGATTTGATCCATCTGCAGACCGCATGACGGCTGCAACGCTGGCAAAGAGCAAAAGCTGGAGGTCACCACACATGAACAACGTCCAAAGAGAAAACAATTTGGACGACCCGATCGTTTCCTTTTGGAAGTTTGCTCGGTTGAGTTTTCTCCCCAAAGTCTAAGTACTGTACACTTCATCTTGCGGCCGACTGTTCGATCCATCTACAGACCGCAAGCCGGCTGTAATGCTGGCGAGAGCAAGAGCCAAAGGATGGAATGAACAGAAAAATGACTGCGGGGCGAAGGCAAAGCCGAGTCGGCCTCCCGATTGCACAAATCTAAATTTTTTTAAAAATAAGAAGTATTCGGTATATCCGAGATAACTAACGTTTGTCTTATGCATGATTGTTTCCGGGGGAAAATTACTGAGACCCTCGACGCCATCAACTACAACAAAATCAAGGAACCCTCCGGATGAATCTCTGAGTCACCCGGAGGCTCGGAGGCTACACCCAGTGGGTGCGCTTGCGCGCCCCCACTGGAAAGAAGTTGCACCAAGTGCAATCGACGTCCGTCTACATCGACAAAGAAGAAACCCTTCGGATGACTCACCGAGTCACCCGGAGGCTCTGAGGCTACTGTCGGAGGGAATACCCCCGGGTATACCAAAGTCACCGATTCGACGCAGCGCCAACTGCGCGCCTTCGCCGACTGCGCTCCGGCTCGGCTCCCCGCCGACTGCTCCATGACGATTGCGTGCCAGCTCGGACGCCGGTCGATTGCCCCGCAGTCGGCCGTCCGCGCACTCGGCCGACTGTTCGCGCACTCGGCTGTCCAAGAGGTCAACCGAGACATCTACATCGAGCAGACAAGACAACTGAGTGACATCTCTAGTCATGTCAGGAATAGTGTAGTGGTTAGATGTCACATTACATTACATCATGGTGTCACTTCACTTGTACTTCTTGTCTCCCCTTTGTCTCCTTGTTCCCTCTCTCCCTCACCCCCTTGCCACTACTATATAAAGGGCAAGGGTACCCACGGTGAGAAAGAGGAGGGAGCCTGGAGCATTAGTACTAGCTAGCAATCCATCCATCCATGAGTAGATCAGCTCGGCCGCAGCACCTTTAGCTCGGCAGTAGAAGATATACAGCTCGAGGAGCACCAGTGTACAAAGATATGCCTATAGTCCAGACAGGCAGGAGTAGGGGTTTTATCTCTACGGAGAGCCCCGAACCTGGGTACTTCGCGGTGTCCGACTGTGCTTTTACCTAGACCCGTCCGGAGCGCCGCCGTCTGCGCATTGTTCCCCCATTTTAGCCATCCCATGGCATCTGCCGTCACATATCGACGACATCATTTTCTCAAAGAAATCCAGGAGTTTCTTCACATCGTCCTTTGTTTCCTCCTTCGCGAACTGGTACTTCCTGCAGTTCAAAAGAAGAATATACTTGCATCATTAAAGACACACAGAAACGCACAAGCGAACTGCATCAAATAGACGAGAGATCGCTTTGTTTAATGAACCTACTTGTTCAGCCAGTCACGGCTAGTGCGCCCCATAAAGTGCATCCCTCCCGACATTCTTGAAAGGGTTGAAATCATCTGCGTGTGCGTCAGGTTGTCGCTCTGCGTGTCCTTCACTAGTTTATCAAGTAATGGATCATCCGTCTTATGCGAGTGCATGTGCAAAAGCATAGCCGGGCTCTCAATCATTATGTGGTTGTGATTGAGCTTACTATGTGCTACCACAAACACATCCTTGATTTTTTTCACTCTTATTCTCGCCTTGCAGCCAATTCTTGTCGTTGTTTTCTCTCGCTTTCTATCATAATCTACCACAGTCTCCTTGATCTTGCCCTCCCTTGAGGTAACTATGTAGATGTTTGTCTTGAATCTTCCCCCTTTGCGTGTGCCGAAGCCTGCATGCCTCACATACGTTTTGTAGAAGTTTTGTGCTGCAGCGTAATAGGTGAACTGCATACCTTTTGCTGGCACAAGTTCTTGCAGCATGTTCTCATTCTGCACGACAATATGAAATGTTTTTCTTGTTAACGAAGAATGCACAGGCTAGAAAAGAATGCATAACTGAACTGCAATAGTTAGGAAAGGAATCTTAAATGTGTGTACTGCTTCTTCAAAAACGGTGTTTGCAGCTAACCGATGTTTATTGGGCATGGAGGAGTGACAACAGATCTGTGTAAACGAAGATCTCGAGGAGGCAGAAGTGGTGAGGAGTTTACTTTTTTGTCTCTTGCGACTCTCTTTGATTCGGCTTCTGATTCTTTTCTTGCGTGGTAGACGGCCTGGGTGGAATTCCACCGTTTCTGTGTTGACGAATTGCTTGCTCCCGAACTTGCTGGGGTTCAACATTGGTTTTTGGAGGTGCAATATCATCTGTTCTTATATGCTAGCCAAATTTTTCAAAAACGCGCGTGTACCTTGGCTGCATAACTATTATGATTTGCTCTTCATCATCATCCTCATCATTGTTTTGCTCCGCACACTCCCCCATGAAGACCAGATCGTCGTCCTCCTCATCTTGCACGCTCTTTACTTCAATGTTTTCATCTTTGTCCTCTACATCTTCCTCTACCGAGTACGCAGTTATGTTTGTTGTGTTGAAAAACCCCCTAGGTATTTCTAGTGTTATCCATGCAGCCATCTCCCACTCTTCTCTTCCAACGCAGTTTAGAGGATGTGTGTTGTGAATCACTTGTTGCATTTTCTGGTTTGTAGGCATAGTCATGTCCTGTAGAGGACAATAGGCAGTGAACTGCTTCGGTATTAACTCAAAGTACTACACATGTTAACAGTGAACTGCTCTGCATTTCCATATTATATGTCATTCTATACGCAACTGCAGAAACTGCACTTCAATTTTCATTCTATAACATGGCACTGGAAGTTATTTAACAGGGAAAAATAGGCAAACTAGTTCTTTGCAGTTTCAGCTTTAAGACACGGTGCTCTACATATGTAAGCCATGGTGCACTACATTGTTCAGCCATAGCGCCTTTTCATCTTTGAAATTTTATTTTTTGTTTTTGGGGGAGACAGATGGCAATGCAGTTGACGTAAGAGGGAACTGCATGGTATTAAACAGGGGCACTTCAATTTGAATTAAAAATGAACACTAGAAGCCAACCGCACTATATTAAACTGGGGGTGAGGGTGCTCGATTATCAAACTTCTTACATTATCTAGATGTGTGACCCTCCTCTTAAGAGTAGTTATGTTGTCTTGTAGATTCAGTTCGACCTGCTGTCACCGTGCAGCCCACCTACGCTGCAGGAACTCATGAGCTTTTTCAACTTTTTCCATTATCGTTGGAGAAGACTGGATGGGAGATATGACCATTGCAGTTCGCACCCACGACGAATGCGATTTTGCCGGAGAAGGTATGCAGTTCACTTCCACCTACCATGCATCACCAAGGCTGGATGCGTCAGCTTGGTGAACGGCAGTGGATCTCCCAGACCAGAGGCTCGGATCTGCGGCAGGGGTGGAGTTGTAGGCGCGCTGAATCGAGGTGGCGGCGCATCAACATCCCCAAGCTTAATTCCTGCTCGTCCTCGAGTAGGTAAATGATAACAAGCATAATTTCGGTGGTGACATGCTAGCAACCATATAAGAACTTTCAAAGTAAAGCAATCAAGGTATGTGATTCAATTCAAGTCATAACATGCAAGAGTCTATATTAGCATTGAAACAAGCAACGAAAGAACATTAGGTGCAAGAGCTCTCGCTGTCCGTGACTCAAATGTCTCCAAATGGTGTTTGCGTGCAAGAAGGGGGATATGGGAATACGAGAAAAAAGTATTTTTGTTGAGAACTCAATCTACTAAAGTTTCATACTGGGTCTTCTTTGGAATCTTATCTTGACTCGTCCCCAGACCACTAGCCAGGTACAAGTCAATTTGATCCGCTCCTTTTCGATATTTTGAGCACTCATGCAATGTATGAGCGTAAGCACGAAAGTTGACACTTAGGACGGCAAAGAGAGAAGTATGGTGGAGGAGGAAGACAAAAATGGTGAGAAAGGCTCACATCAATGAGGACAATCATAGGCGAGAAGGCCAAATGATAGATATGATGTGAGGATTAGGGATTGCCATGCAACGGATGCACATATGAGCTAAGAAAAGCTCTCCAATGGAACTAGTGGGGGTGCATCCAACTTGATCGCTCATGAAGACCTAGAGCTCATTTGAGGAGGCTCATCCTTGGAATATGCAAGCCAAGTTCTATAGTGTGAAGGTCCCCACATAGCTATATGCATGAATGATCATCTCTATGGAGTACAAGGATAAGAGGGAGTACTAGTGTGGATCTTTCAAAAGGAATAGTAGTGTTGCCCCTTTCTCTCTTTTTATTCTCTTTTTCTCTTTTTTCTATTTTTTGTATTTTTTTGGTGGCCTCAATGGCTCTTTCTATTTAACTCTCATTTTTCCTCTTTGGGATCTTTTATATTGTCCACTTTGGGATCTTTTCCTCACTTAAGGGGAACACTCTATTTTACAAGAAGGTATAGAAGATCTTTACACTTTATAAGGTACTCAAACATAAAGAAGATGTAGCTATCATGATGTATGCAATGTATGCCTCTGCCAGTGTAGCAGCAACATGTATGACATGAAGATCAAGTCATGAAGAGGTGGATGTTGCATGGCAATATATCTCGAAAAGGCTATGGAAATGCCTTGATAGGTAGGTATGGTGGCTGTTTTGAGGAAAGATATAAGGAGGTTTATGAAGACAGAGTGTATCATGCCAAGGGTTTGGATGCACCGGCGAAAATGGACGCCAACTCTGGGAGTGAGAAGAGGGCAATGCACGGTATGGAAGAGGCTAGCAAATATGAGGAGGTGGAAGTGACAACTTTCAATACTTACATTAGTCTGAAGAACTCATGCACTTATTATCGGTAACTGTCAATCTAATGAGGAGGTTCACAAAGAGACAAGTACCCCGACGAGGAGTGTATGGGGGTTTGGTTATCCTTGCGCATCCTCGACTCATGGTATGTGAGTGTACTCTAATATCCGATCCCTTAAAAGATTAGTGATCCATCTAGTAGCTAGAGATCTCAACTAGTTTTTTAGGTTTTTGAAAATAAATACGGATTTCCCAAAATACAACACCTATCACTAATAGTCTAGAGCTCTTGACACCAAAAGTTCAAACATTACTCACAACCATACCTCAAAACTATTGCAAGTTACTACTAAAATTAAATAGCAACCTCAATTACCTACTTCAAGAAAAGACACAACTCAGTGCAACAACCAACTCTCTTACCAAGATAAACATGGAAACTAAAGAGATTTCCAGCAACAAACTAAACAAAATCCAAGGATCTTGCTAAAGACAAACTAAAACTAAAACTAAACATGGCAGTAGCTACGAAAAGATAAAGAACACACAATAGCAGAAAGATAAGCATGAAAATCCTATGATGTGTTCTAGATTGGAGTGGAGCGTGTTTCTCTCCCACACAAAGTAAGCTGGGGTCTAACTTGTTATGAACATCAAGAAAAGCTAAAGAAAACTAAAAAGTATACCTAAGAGAGAGACGCTCCAAGCATAGCACATAACGCATGAAGTGATAAAAATATAGTGAGACGAAGGACGAACTGATGATTGTTGGTGGAGAAGGGGATGCACGGGGGCATCCCCAAGCTTAGACGCTTGAGTCTCCTTGAATATTTAGTGGGGATGCATGGGGTATCCCCAAGCTTGAGCGCTTGACACTCCCGGATCTTCTTTCATCATCTTCCCTCGCACACTTGAAAACTCCCTTCATACATAACTCATCATAAGCTGATTAGAGAAGTTAGTACCCTTAATAAAATAATTTTACCCCATTGGATATAAATATATTCTTCACGAGCTACTGTTTCTCAAGATTTCCAAAAGGTTTATGCAAAGAAAAAGCAAGCTTAAGGTTTGCAGAAGTAAAGAGAGGCAAAACGTGGCAGAATTTGTGAAAAACAGAACAACAGGTGGTAAATAAAAAATTTGCGGTACTTCTGCAACTCAAATAAAAAAACTCAGAACATACGAAAGTTTCACAATTGTATAGAGCATGATGTGTAAAAATTTCAGCTCAAAAAGATGAACTAGTGATTTGTTTCCATTTTTCCGTCAAGCAGACAGAATCTGTTTTCTGGACAGCATGTCACAACTTTTGCATCCCTTATCATAAGAGGCTATAACTTGGCACAAAGCTTGAAAATAAAGATACAATGATGTTGCTACAGTATTAAAAATCATCAAGACCACTAAAAACAGAAGTAAAAACATCTTGGGTTGCCTCCCAACAAGCGCTTTCTTTTACGCCTTTAAGCTAGGCATAAGGCAAAAGAAGAATCAATTTTATGAAGAGAGAGAGAATAGCTAGCCCGTGTAACGGACTCAAAAGGTAACTTGATTTTCTTTGTAGGGAAGTGTTCCATCCCCTTTTTGAGAGGGAATTGAAATTTTATATTCCCCTCTTTTATGGCAATAACGGCACCAACAGTGCGAAGAAAAGGACGTCCCAAAATAATTGGACATAAAGGTTCACACTCTATGTCCATAATAATAAAATCAACGGGAACATAATTTTCATTGACAATGATAAGAAAATCATCGATCTTCCCCAAAGGTTTCTTTAGGGAAGAGTCGACGAGACGAACACCAAAAGAACAAGGATCAAAAGGTTTCAATTCAAACATGTCATACATTCTTATAGGCATAACGGAGGTACTAGCTCCAACATCACATAAAGCATAGCAAAATAAGTTATTTAATTTAGTTTTTATTATAGGGTCCCAACCATCATCTAGCTTCCTAGGTATGGAGACTTCTATTCTAATATTCTCCTCCCTAGCTTTGATCAGAGCATTAGTGATATGCTCCGTGAAGGCAAGATTAAGTGTGCTAGTGTGGGGGTCTCTAGACATTTTGTGTAGCAAGCTAATAACTTCTGAGAGGGTGCAACTATCAAAATCAATATCACTACTATCAAAGGTGGTAGTAGTGTCATCTAGGCTCACTTGTTTGAAACCCTCTATGTTCATAGGAGTTTCTTCTTCTATGGTTGAGGTATTAGCATCACCATTAATAGGTCCAATGGGACTAGGAGTGTATTGGGTGCTAATAGTTTGGGTGTCCTCAACAATTTAGATAGTAGCAACTATGTGGTGTGTAGGAAGGCTCTTAATTTTATCCTCTTCCTCTTTTTCTCTAGACCATCTTTCTTTAAGTTTTTCCATCATCCTAATATTATCATTGATTTGTAACTGGATAGCATTAATAGAAGTGGCCTTCCTCTCCTCAAGGGGAGAGGTTCTAATTTTAAGCATCTCAACATCAAGGGCTAAGCTATCTACATTCAAAGAGAGATTATCTAATTTAGCTAATTTCTCTTCTACATTCTTGTTGAAGGATTTTTGGGTAGTGATAAAGTCTCTAAGCATGCTTTCTAGTTCAGAAGTGGGGTTCTTGTTGCTAGGATAGGTATTGTTGTTCCCATAGTTGGATGTAAACGGTCTAGGATTTCTAGCAAAATTGCCCCTATAAGCATTGTTGTTGAAGTTTTTTCTAGCAATAAAGTTCACATCTACTTGTTCCTATGAAACCAAAGAATTTAAATGAACATCATGAGGATCAATAGAGTGTTGCTTGGTAAGTAGAGACATAATCAAGTCAACTTTTTCATTTGGGGAGGTAATTTCCTCGACAGAGTTTACCTTCCTACCTGTTGGAGCGCGTTCGGTGTGCCATTGGGAATAGTTGGTCATCATCTCATCGAGAAGTTTTGTGGCAGCACCAAGTGTTGTTGACATAAAGGTTACTCCCGCGGTCGAATCTAACAGGTTCCGCGGGGTAAAGTTCAAGCCTGCATAAAAAGTCTGGATAACCATCCAAGTAGTCAAACCATGTATAGGGAATTTCTTAACAAGAGATTTCATACGTTCCCAAGCGTGGGCAACGTGTTCATTATCTAGTTGCTTAAAATTCATAATGCTAATCCTCAATTGGATAATTTTAGCAGGTGGGTAGTACTTCCCAATAAAAGCATCTTTGCACTTATCCCAAGAATCTATGCTATTCCTAGGAAAATATTGAAACCAAATTTTAGCTCCTTCCCTCAAACAAAAAGGAAAAAAGCTTAAACTTAACAACATCACCTTCTACTTCTTTATACTTTTGCATATCACATAATTCAACGAAATTATTCAAGTGTAAATCAGCATCATCTCCAGCACCAGAGAATTGATCTCTCATAACAAGGTTTAACAAAGAAGGTTTAATTTCATAAGAGGTAGCTGAAGTGGCAGGTGTCGCAATAGGAGTGCAGATAAAGTCTTTGTTGTTGTGACTAGTCAAGTCACACAACTTTGTGTTTTCAGTGGAACCCATAGTATCAGCAAGTGTGGCAGATTTTTTTGTAGTTTTTGACATAGGACACAAAGATAAAAACTGAAAGGTAAACTAACAAGACTAAAAAACAAAGGTAAAAGATAGTGTGCAACTCCCCTATCTTAGCACTCCGAGTCCCCGGCAACGGCCCCAGAAATTTGCTTGATGTGCGAGATGATGATAATGGTTTCTCGCCCTTCGTTGGTTACCCCAAGTGGAAGGTGAGATTTAGGATAGAAGCAAATTTCCTCTAAGTAGAGGATAGGGTCTGTCTCCCGTAGGACTCCGGTAATGATAAGTAGGTGGCAAGGAAACAATGACACCGAATAAGACAAAAGTTGCTTCCTTGACCTGGACCTGCACACAGAAACAAATAACATTGCTCCCCACGAAGTTCAGAGAGGTTGTCAATCTCTCCGGTCTTGTTGTTTACAAAGGATCAAACACAAGGGATAATGATAATGGTGATAGAAACTGGAAAGTAAAAGAAGGAAATTAAATGAGCGTGTAAACAATGATGAGAATATGGACTGGGGTCCCGTGATGTTCACTAGTGATGTCTCTCTCTATAAGAGCAAAGTTTTGCCCCCGTGTGTTTTGGATATTGTTGGACAAGACAGTAGAGGAACTAACAATGTTTTCTAGTGTAAACAGTTGCATAGGTTCCTGAAGGACAAGCTAAGTGATAAAGCTTCAGGGAAGGTCTTCAAGTTAACGAATCATAACCCTCGGAGCGAAGCTTAATCACGAAGGATGACCCCCAAAAATGAAGGTGTCCTGAAGCTCTACTCATTGAAGGAATTGAAGAGGACGGCGCAAGACTTAGATGTTTCTGTGTAGTTCTTTTTCGGTTCTTTGAGTCATAGGGCAAACCGTACTATCAAGAGGGGTATTTAGTTTGTGGACAACGAAGTCATTGAGAAAATGCTCAGATCAAATCCAAACCAAGTGAGAAGCCTGAGCGAAGAAATCTCATGTGCACTGAGTTAAGCTTTGGTAGCAAAGCCTTCGTTCTTTGGCTTCTGAAGCAGAACTAAGTCCATGAGTCAGCTTTACTTGTTCCTCAAGTAAAGTTGCGCATTGATGACAAATCCGACCGTTATGGACACGTGTCAAGCTGTCACCTCGGGTTAGTTTGGTCATTCCGCACCTCGGGATCGCCAACTATAAATACGCCGCCCCCTCCTCCATTTGCGGGTGGCTGCTCTGAGATCATTCCAAGAGAGACTGAAGAGAGCACCCCAAAAATGCCACCGAAGCAAAACCCAAAATCCAATATACTGAAGCCTAAGTCCCATTGATCTGAGTAGATTTGAGATGACTTAGGTGAAAGCTTGCTAGCCTTTTTATCTTGGAGAGCTGCAATTCTCCTAGACGGTTAGAGTGTTGTTCTTCAGAGAGCGAAGAGTAATTGTCGCCTCGAAGTCCAGTTTGTCAAAAGTTTCGGTGATTTCCTCAATAATCAACCACGAGTGAAGAACTGACCAAGCTCAAGGAGTTTGGTGCAGTGCAGCAACGGACGGAGAGAGATTTTCTCCAGGTGTTCAATCACCAGTCCCTCCAACCAGACGTAGCGCTTTGCAGAGCGTGAACTGATCGAACAAACATCGTCGAGTTCCAGTTCGTTTTACTTCAAGCATTTACCTTCAGTATTGCATTTGCTTCACAGTTATGCTTCAATGGGTTTTGATTCACTGCACTTAGTTTCGCTTCCAGTTGTACTTTGCTATTCCGCACTACTTATGCTTCACTTCAAAAGTTTCAGTCGAAAATTTTGATGTGATCATTCACCCCCTCCCCCTCTGATCACATACTTGGACTTTCAATTGGTATCAGAGCTAGTCACTCCCTACACTCTGTGTGTTTTGGATTAACCTCCTGGAGTGTCTTCAAGTATGTCTTTCGCAGCTATTCGCTCTGGCAAACCTATTCCTGTTTTCAATGGGAAGGACTACCCTTACTAGAAGGACAAGATGAAAAGAAACATCATGGCTATCAACTCGACTGCCTGGCAAGTTGTCTTGTATGGAGTCACTGTTGCCGATGAGAAGGCCATCACCCCTGAAGAAACAAAACTGATTGATCTTGATTCTGAAGTTTGGGTTTTCATCACCAATCACTTGACACCAGAAAAGTATCATGAAGTGAAGAATATTCCATCTGCCAAAGGTGTCTGGGACTATCTTGAAAAGATTGGTGAAGGTGTTTCTACCCAGAAGGATGCCAGAATTGACACACTCCGAAGCAAATTCTATCGCTTCAAGAGAAACGAGGGTGAAAAAGTCAGCTCCATTTACAGCAGACTCACAGCTCTTGCTAATGAGTTGATTTCCGTCGGTGCTGATGACATTACTCCTCACTCTGTTGTGAGAACTTTGCTTCGCTCATTGGATGACTCGTTTGATCACATTGTGTTGATGATCAAGGAAAGGACTGATTTCAGACGTCTTGTTGCCGCTGATATTTTTGAGAGACTCAATACCTTTGAAATGGAAGAAGATGAGAAACGTGACATAAATGTCTCTCGAAGAAAAACTCATGCCTTGAAAGCAAAAGCTTCGCGTCATTCTTCACCCGAAGTCAGTTCTGCTTCAGGTGTCGAATCAGATGATCCTGCAAGCATTGGAAAAGATTTAGCACTGATCATGAGACGCTTCAATCGCTTCCAGAGAAAAGGTTTTTCTTCACCAAGAAAGAGTTATTCTTCAAGAAGTTCAACTCACTCATCTCACCGCTCATCCTCAAGAAGCTCTCCATCTAAGGATAACTGCTGCTACAAGTGCAAGAAGCCAGGTCACTACATTGTTGATTGCCCTCTGTGGGAAGCTGAAAACAAAGCAAAGCATTCTCTCAGAGACTCCTCTTCCAAGTCCCACAGATCTTCCAGAAGCTATGAATCCAAGAGACATGATTCCAGTTCTAGAAGAGATAAGAAGAAAGATTCTGATGATGACAAGAGGAAGAAGTATCACAAGAAGCGTGAGGGTTCTTCATCGAAGACTCACTCGTCTCGTTGAAGCAGCTCTCACCGAGCCAAGGCCTATCTGGGAAAGGAGATGAACTCTGAAGACGAAGCCTCTGGGTCCGAAGCTGAATCAGGCTCAAGGTCTAGGTCTGGGTCCGAATCAGATGGTGTTGCTGGTTTGGCATTCGCTTCAGCAGATGCTTCGACAGAATCTTTGAGCTCATTCTTCACCAACAACAGTAGTGAAGATGAATCTCCTGCATATTGCTTCATGGCCAAGGCGAAGGTATCTTCATCAAAATCTAACTATGATACTTCTGATTGTTCCTCATATGACAGTGATTCAACGACAAGCTATGCTAAACTTGCTAAAATTGCTTCAATCCAACAAGATGAACTTGATTCACTAAGAAAAACCATTAAGAAATGAGAAACTCTGTTGATCGATGAGATAGAGAAAGGTCAAACTTTAACTAATGAGCATGAAGCTCTGAAAGAAAAGTTTGAAGAATTATCCTCTCGGCATGATCTTCTTTCAGTTGATTATGAGAAGCTCACCTATGAATTTCTTCAGAGGAAAATGCCTCTCGAAAAACTGAAAGAGGCTCATGAAGAGTTGGAAAATGTCAATCTCTCTCTCATGGCTCAACAAGGTTCTGAAGCAAATCATATAACTGAATCACCTTGTTTGGATTGTTTGGAACGAAGAAAAATTGATTCCAAAGGCAAAGCTCCTATTTTTATTGATGATACTAATGCCTCTGATGAGGAAAATCCTGCTGTTACCGAGGAACTCCTCAGGTTGAAAAACTTATTTGAAACAGGCATGTTCAAAAGTGTGCAAGGTCACCAGTATCTCTGTGATATCCTGAGGAAGGATCTCCTTCACAGGAATCCTAGGAATGAAGGTGTTGGTTTCGAGAGAAAGATAAACCCTGATGGCACCTATTGGGAACCTGAGCAGTATCCTAAGACTGTTTGGGTCCTTGCGAAGGGGAACCCCATTGATATAGCTAACCTTTCAGGTTTGGACTGCAAGATGAACAAAGCTATTGTAGACGAATCACATTATTCAGACTACAAGCTCATCAAAGATGAATAGGGAAAGGTTACAGCTGAGTATGTTGGTACTCCTCCTAAGAATGGCTTCTATAAGAGGCAGATATGGGTGCAGAAAGAACTTGTGGAAAAACTGCCTGCTAACCATACCATGCAGGGAAAGTCTTCGGTACCACCGAATCATTTCTATTCTCTTGAAACGAGAAATGATCCATTGGTGCCCGAATCAAATGTTCCGCAGAAGCAATACTATCGCACTGGTCGTCATACTTATTGTCCTCATAATAATCATACTAAGATTGCATATGCTCATTCTTATGCTAACCATTCGCAGAGGACTTACATTTATGGTGTGCTTGATGGTACACCGAAGCAATACACTCCTGTTCGCTTTAATATTGCTTCAACCAGTGCTTCAACATCTTCTCAGTCACCTGCTCGTTTGTGGGTGGTTAAGAAGAACTAATTCTTCTGCAGGGCTATGTCTCCGGTGGATCCGAATGGGTCATGGATAGTGGTTGCACAAATCATATGACCGGAGACAAGGAGTTATTCACCGAAGAAAAATTATCTCACTCTTCTCAGAAGTACATTACCTTTGGTGATAACAATAAGGGTAAAGTTTTAGGTTTGGGTAAGGTTGCCATATCGAAAGATAAGCACATTGACAAGGTTATGCTAGTCCAATCCCTTGGATATAATCTAATGTCTATTTCGAAGTTATGTGATATGGGTATGCTTGTTCTATTTTCTGTTTCGCGTTGTGTTGTCTTTTCACAGGATGACTATACGTTTGTCTTCGAGGGTTACCGAAAAGGAGATTTATACATTGTTGATTTTTCTTCGGGCCCTGTTGTATCCACGTGCTTAATGGCAAAAGCTTCATTTGGTTGGTTATGGCATCGAAGACTTGGTCATGCAGGGATGAGAAATCTTCATAACTTAGTGAAGAAGAATCATGTTATTGGCCTTCGCAAAGTAAAATTCGATAAGGATCGTCTCTGCAGTGCTTGTGAAGCTGGTAAAATTACGAAGAAACATCATTCAGCAAAGACTATCATGACTACCACTCGTCCTCTTGAATTTCTTCATATGGATCTTTTTGGTCCTCAAAATTATGCAAGCCTGGGAGGAAATAAATATGGTCTAGTTATTGTTGATGATTTCTCTCGTTATACTTGGGTTTTCTTTTTGGATGACAAGAGCAAAGTTGTTGAAATCTTCAAGTCATTCGCCAAGAGAGCTCAAACAGAATATGAATTATCTCTGAAGCATATCCGAAGTGATAATGGAACTGAATTCAAGAATACTCATATTGAATATTTTCTTGATGATCATGGTTTTACTCATGAGTTCTCTGCTGCTTATACACCTCAACAGAATGGTGTTGTCGAAAGGAAGAATAGAACTCTCATTGAGATGGCCAGAACCATGCTTGTTGAATACAAGACTCCTATTAGGTTCTGGGCCGAAGCAATTAACACAGCTTGTCATATCATCAACAAGGTTTACCTTCACAAGTTTCTGAAGAAAACTTCACATGAGCTTATCACTGGTAACAAACCAAATGTTTCGTACCTTAGGGTATTTGGTGCTCCATGCTTTATTAGAGATATGAATCATAGCTCCAAATTTTCCCCTAAGGCACATGAAGGTTTTCTTTTAGGTTATGGCTCAAACTCTCACACCTACAGAGTCTATAACTCTCACTTTGGGAAAGTTATGAAAACTATGAATGTGAGGTTTGATGAAACTAATGGCTCTCAAAAAGAGCATTTTCCTCATAATCTAGATGAACCACCTCTTGATGAAGTGATCAGGTCCATGGCTATTGGAGAGATTCGCCCTGTTGAAGCCAATGCTCGTCAAGCTAATAGGGATGATGATGGTCCAATGTTCCCACACATAGCCCGGGGCGTTGGAGATCAACATCCTGAAGCTAATGATGAACAGGACGAAGAAGATCAAGGGAACGAAGGAAATGCTAATACCGAAGGAAATGCTGAAGGTGAAGCAGATCCTGAAGCTGAAGCAGATCCTGAAGCAGAAGCTGAGCCTGAAGCTAATGATTCAACCTTATCACGAGTTCTAAGAAGAGTTGATGTTGATTCGATCCTTGAAGAAATTCATCAACCAGGTCGTCCCACAACTCGCTCTCGTACTCGTTGGCTAACTTATGTGGAAACTTTTCATTTGTCTCCATGCTAGAACCTTCAAAGTTTGATGAAGCCATGAAGGATCCAGATTGGTTAACTGCTATGCTCGAAGAACTTAATCAGTTCGAGCAAAACAAAGTCTGGTCCTTAGTTGACAGACCTGATCCCATGAAGCACAACATCATTGGTACAAAGTGGATTTTCCGCAACAAGCAAGATGAAGACGGTATAGTGGTAAGAAACAAAGCACGACTGGTAGCACAAGGATACACCCAAATCGAAGGTATCGATTTCGGCGAAACTTATTCTCCAGTTGCTGGTCTCGAATCCATTCGTGTTATGCCTGCTTTTGCAAATTTCAATGGTATTCTGCTTTATCAAATGGATGTGAAAAGTTCTTTTCTTAACGGAGAAATCGAGGAAGAAGTGTATGTTATGCAGCCTCCAGGTTTTGAAGACCCGAAGAAACCCGACATGGTGTACCGGTTACACAAGGCCCTCTATGGGTTGAAGCAAGCACCTCGTGCTTGGTACGACACATTGAAGGATTTCCTTCTGAAGAAAGGCTTCAAACCAGGAACAACTGACCCAACGCTTTTCACTCGATCTTATAATGGTGATTTGCTTGTATGTCAAATATATGTAGATGATATCATTTTTGGATGCACTAACACTGAAATCGGCGAAGAATTTGCCAACATGATGTCGAAGAAATATGAGATGTCTATGATGGGTGAATTGAAGTTCTTCCTTGGACTTCAAATCCGTCAACAGAAGAATGGAACCTTTATTTCTCAAGAAAAATATCTCAAGGATTGCCTGAAGAAGTTTGGTCTTACTGAATGCAAAACTATTAAGACGCCTATGCCTACCAATGGCTTCTTAGATGCAGATGAGAAGGGCAAAGCCTTCGACCAGAAGAAATACCGATCGATGATTGGATCCCTCTTATATCTTTGTGCATCTAGACCTGACATTATGCTTTCAGTATGTACTTGTGCTCGTTTTCAGGCAAATCCAAAGGAATCACATCATACTTCTATAAGAGAATTCTTCGTTATCTAGCTCACACTCCTACCTTGGGGTTGTGGTATCCCAAGGGAGCTCAGTTTGATCTTATTGGCTATTCTGACTCAGACTGGGCTGGTGATCGTGTGGATAGGAAATCAACTTCAGGGACTTGTCATTTCCTTGGAAGATCACTTGTGTGTTGGGCTTCAAAGAAGCAAAACTGTGTATCAATATCTACTGCTGAAGCCGAATACATTGCTGCTGGGTCATGATGTACTCAAATTCTATGGCTGAAGCAAACGCTGAAGGATTATGGTATACATGTGAAGAAAATCCCTCTCCTATGTGATAATGAGAGTGCAATCAAAATTGCTCACAATCCTGTACAGCACTCTCGCACGAAGCATATTGACATTCGCCATCATTTTCTTCGTGATCATGTTCAGCGTGAAGATATTGTTATTAGTCATGTCAGAACTGAAGATCAACTGGCAGACATATTCACGAAACCATTGGATGAGAAAAGGTTTTGTACGTTAAGGTGTGAGCTCAATATATTGGACTCACGACATGTACTGTAAGACCGAACCTTTTTACTTCTGTATATATTCATTTACTTCCTTGCTTACCTATTTAGTTTCGTTGTTTGTTTTTGCTTCGTTTAGTTTATTTTTTTCACTTGGTTTTAGTCCTCTATGCTTATCACCTTTTGCTTCGTTTTTTTAAGGTGATAAGTTTCGGACCCTACCCTTTCTGTTTCTTTTTCTTTCTTAATCTGTCTGTCCAAAATGGTTGAGCACAATTGAAACGGAAAACATTTGCATCGAACATCATTGAGTTCCGAATCAAATGCTTCCAATTTTTATCGAAGTTTTACTCAAGTCGAGGACATATTCTTCGGTCGTTGAGATCCCGTCAAATCCGGGTCGTCGAGATTTTCTCGCGATTCGCCACGAAATCCTCGTCGTAGAATCCAGAGAGACAGTCGCTGGGGGCCGTTCGATCTGATCTGACAGCTCCTGTCAGACCGGCCTATATAAGGCATCCCACCCCAGCGAATCCATCCCACCTCCTCATTCGCATCTCCCCGGAACCCTCTCTCTCCCGAGCGCCACCGAGCTCTTCGTCCCCATCGCCGTTCTCGCCGCTTCACTGCCGGAAGAACACCGCCGTGGACTTCACGCCGTCGACGAGCACGTCCTCCTCGCTCCTCGCCGTCGTAGCTGCTCGACGCCACCGAGTTAGGGTACGCCGAGCCACGATCCAATCTCCATCCCATCTGTTCTTCCGTTTCCCGATTGGATCCGTGTTCTTAGTCTGTTTGTTTTTGGATGAATTCCTTAGGTTTCTTTGATCCGTTGGATCGTTGCATTGTTGGGAAATCTGTTTCTGCTAGCCAACGGTTTCCATCCCAATTCAGGTTAGAAATTAGGGTTAGAATCCATCTGTTCTGTGTTAGGGTTTCAACTTATCATTGCATAAGGTTAAGTCTAGCTCAGAACAGACCAGAATCTTTACCCAAATTCTTCACTGAATCTCTTATCAAAACTTTTGTTTTTGGATCGAAACTCTTGCTGGTGCTCATTCCATACTCGCCTTTTTCCCTCGCTACCTTTGTGCTTTTTCACAGGATGTCTGCTGAGTTAGGCTTCGGAAATGAGTCACCAAATCTTGACCACATCAACGAAGCAGAACGGTCTGCTCCGAAGAAGAAAGGAAGCAGAATGAAGGAAACCAACAACACCAGAGGCATCCCCGAAACCATTCGTCTTGCTCTGGGTTATGACACGCCTCCTGGAGAAACCAAGGATCAGCGCAAGAATCGATTGCAAAACATTCGCCGGTACTGGGCTGTTAGATGGTACAAGTACAAGAGCATCCCTACCTGGAAGTGGGCTATGCAGTTTGCCTTCAGTCCACCCTATCAGTATACTTCGGCCATGTGAAGTCAGTACACCGAAGAGAATCGCCACCTTTACTACCCAGTTCCACCGAAGCTTCCTCACCCCAACACTCTTAAGACACCAGATAATTATCCAGAAGAGCAAGAACGTTTGAGGATTGCTGCTGAAATCAAGAGACTCAAAGAAGAGAAGAAGGCAGCCAAGATGGCTGAAGCTGAAGCTGAAGCCCATGATGAAGGGCCAAGCTCGAAGAAGAAGAAGAAGAAGAAGAAGAAGAAGAAGAAGCTGAAGAAGAAATCTGCTTCTCCTCCCCATGCTACCACAGAAAATGAAGAGCATGTCAGGCTAGAGCAAGCTGCTCTGGAAGATTCAATTATGGACGAATCAAATGCTGCTGACAACGAATCTGAATTCGAAGCAGATGATGAATCTGATGATCCTGCTCCCCCCAAGAAGCAAAGACTTCAGATCCCACTGAAGAAGAAGCCAGGAGAGAAACTTATGCTAAGGGGCTTAAGTTTCAAGACCCCAAGGACAAGTCTTCTGCTCGCCCCACCATTGATTTGTCAAACTTGGTGGTTGCGAAGCCCTTGGCCTCCAAGCCACCGGCTGATGCCCTCAACACTGAGAGGCGGACGAAGCAGAAGCACGACCTCGCCAAGAAACAACCTGCAAAGGCTTCAGCATCAACGAAGTCCAAGCAGTCTGCTGCAACAAACCCTTCAGCGAAGCACAAGCTCACTGAAGAAGAATTGAGACAGAAAGACCTCGAAGAGGCACTTGAGCGCAACATGCTTGCCAAAAGCTCAGCTGAGAAGAAGAAGGCAGATGAGGATGCTGCCAGAAAGCGAAAGGAGTTGGACTCCGCTAGATTGGCTGCGGAGAAGGCTGAGACGAAGCGCAAGCTCGCCGAAGCCGCAAAGAACGAATAAAAAGCTGCCGCTGATGCTAAACAGCTGGCAGAGCATGAAGGTAAACGAAAGGCTACATTAGACAACCTCAGGACAAAGAAAGCAGAGAAAGCTGCTAGGGCAAGTCAGAAGAAACCCGTTGTTGACATGACTCCCTCCTCTATTCCATCGAAGCAGAAAGGCATATCTCTGCCTGAAGCTCAAACTGAAGGTGATCGTCAGAGTGACCATCAATTCCCTGACCCTCGTGAAGGTGAACTCTGGGATCAGTTGGGCATCACTGAAGCCCTTTGGGAGAAGTGTGCAGCTGAAGATCCTGATGCTGTTGATCTTGGAGAAGTTTACATCTCCTGATCTATCGAAGCAATGATCACCACAATGATCAGCCAGCTGAAGGATCTACATTCAAGAGATAGGGCTGAAATCAAAAAGATTCATAACTATCAGAAGCGAGCTGAATCAGAACCTGATGAAGAATTCAAACAGCACACCCTGAAGTTGCTTCAACAAGTGACGGATGTCAATTCCACCACCAAGAACAACATCAAAATCTTCAAAGGAAAAATCAAGGCTGATGTGGATGATATGGTGAAGACCCATAATGCATCCATTATGGAAAGAGATTCATGGAAACGCAAGGCTTCGCCCGAAGCTGAACGTGTTGTTGCTCCGGCACCATCTCCTAAGCCTGCTGCATCTAAGGCATCAAGTCCTTCACCCAAGAAGAGGACCACCAAGAAGCGCAAGGTTACCTTGGCCTCAGCCGCAGACATGGATACCAGTGATGAACAGCCACAGGAAACTCCTGAAGCATTTCCCACTCCTACACCGAAGACAAAGCCATCCAAGCCCACACCTAAGCCTTCAGCTCCACCCACCAAGACTCCCACACCTCCTCCTACCAGAACCACCCCCAAACAAACTCCAGCACAAAGAGCTCCTACCCCGACCCCAACGCCTGCACGAACCCCCACACCCATACCACCCCGTGTTCCCACACCCATCCGTGCTCCAACCCCCGAACCACAAAGAATTCCCACTCCACCAGTTTCTCCCGCACCACCTCCATCACCTCCCCGTGAAGCTAATGCTCCATCACCAATCCACTCCAGAACCCATGTATCCCGAGATTTCTCCCCTGCCAGAACTGTTCAAGATTCCGAAGCAAATGTGCCCCATACCGAAGCACATGATGACGAAGAAGAACAAGTCCAGATTCTGAATCTATCGCAAGAGCAAGCGCTTATAGTCGCTCAATCTGCTGTCCCTTCTAGATCCAACCCAATTGCTCCTCTGCAAAGGATTCGTGCGCGTTCGCGCCCCTGCCAAGATACCCAGCTTGAATCCAATTACCCTCGTGAAACTTTTCCTATTTTCAAGGGTGCTGGTTATTCTTCAAGACATGGCCCGGACTTCAACTTGGAACAGCATCAGAAGCGCCACCGTTTCTTTGGTGTCAGTCCGTATGCTTCAGATCGCACCGCAGATGATCTTCGCTTTTGGACTGCAGAACAGCAAATCTTATACACCAAAGTCTTCTGTCAGCAAGGAGTTCTGTTCAGGCATAAATTTCTGGATATGCGAAGTATTTCCACTGCCACTTGCTTTCAGAACGTCGCCGAAACCATTGAGAATCAGAATTTGACTCGGTTGTTTGCTTTGAGCACTCCCTTCAATTCTGAACTTATCAAGCAATTCTATGCAACTCTCTATGTTTCTGGTGAAGCAAATGAACCCAGCTCATGGACGCTGGAATGGATGATTCAAGGCAAAGTCTTCAGGATGTCCTCTTCTGAATTCATGGAAATTGTCAATATACCAAGGCATTCTGGAGTCCACGAAAAGATTCACTTAGAATCGGATCTGAATGACGAAGAATTTTCTACTCTGTTGGACCCCGAAGTCACTGCAAGCTACATTCCTGAAAACATTCGCCCGAAGCATTTGAACTTCATTTCAAGGACTTGGTTCTATATCTTGTCCAACTTATTGATTCCTTTGAGTACTGCTTCGGAAGAATCGTAAATTTATCCAGAGACAAGGCATGCCATTATGAAGCTCACACATGGTCTCATATTTGACTTTGAGGATTGCTTCATTAGGAATTTGGTTCATGCAGCAGAGCTACCTTTCACACTGAAACCTTATGCTCCCTGGCTGCAAGTTGTTTGTGACTATGGAAGGAACGAAGACTTTGTGGCTCGCCATCACCCGAAGCTTTTCTCGCCACCAGTGCGTGACTCTCTGGCACTATTGAGAAAGCCTAATGATCCTTTTGCTATATATGTTGGTGTGCGCCATGTAGTCAATGAGCGAAACTTATCCAAGAAGTTCCAGAAAGACTGCCATCACTTTGAAATTAATCTTCGGTCGCAGCAAATGCTTGACAACTACATTGAAGCAAATCAGTGCCAGATGCAGTTTCTTGCTGATGAGATAAACAGAGTTGGCAATATTGCTCTCAACAACAATCAGTTTTTGCGTGTGCTCAAGCGTCATTCCTGGAAGGGGCTCCGGAAATTCAACTCTGTCAAAGGCCTTCGTAAAGATCGCATCTACAAAGATTATGAGCACCGCCAGCGAAACTTTTCCCGTGATGACTCTGTGGACCGCCCGAATCAGAAGATCCCTCCCCTGCACAAGATTGATGAAGTATTCTTCGTCAACGAACCTGAACCCATTCGGCCTGATACCGTCTCCAAGAATGACTCCATCACTTCAAAGGACGACGACGGCCTCGACGACAGCGACCTCGACATCAACCTCATCACTCAGACACGCCACGAAGCTTTTCCTACGTCTTCTTCCGAAGAAGAATCCTCAGGCGACCAGTCTTCGTCGGATGAGTCTTCGTCTAGCACAGCTTCGTCGGGTTCTCAGGGTGCTGATGCCGCGCAATAGACCTCTCGAACCTTTTCTCAACCTTTTGTCCAATCATTGACAAAAAGGGGAGAATGAGGGCATCGATGAGTTAGATTTGCATCGGGGAAAGGGTTCTTGCCATTTGCTTTTGCTTCGTTTGGTTAAGTTACAACAAACATTCCATTCTCTTCGATTGGGTTGTAACTTAAGTTTAACTTCGTTCATGCTACTCCTGTGATACGCTTAAGTGTTAATAACCCCTTTGCTTGCAAGTATTGCTTCGTATCTTCTATCTTGCAGGTGGTTATTATTTTCTAAGTCACAGGTCATTGGAAGCAATTGCATACATTCCTGGATATATATCTTCAATACAATTGTATTCGCTAAGATATTTTGTTTTGCTCTCCACCGAAGAAAATTTATCTCAAGCATTAACTTCGATTATATAAATCTTCGATGCTTGTATTCAGGGGGAGCCAAAAACTTCATATCTTAGAGTTTGTCCCATCACTTCACAAAAACTTCAATATTTTTTCGATGCCTGTTTTGTCAACAATAGTCCAAAAAGGGGGAGATTCTAAGAGAAAAGTTTTGCCCCCGTGTGTTTTGGATATTGTTGGACAAGACAGTAGAGGAACTAACAATGTTTTCTAGTGTAAACAGTTGCATAGGTTCCTGAAGGACAAGCTAAGTGATAAAGCTTCAGGGAAGGTCTTCAAGTTAGCGAAGCATAACCCTCGTAGCGAAGCTTAATCACGAAGGATGACCCCCAAAAATGAAGGTGTCCTGAAGCTCTACTCATTGAAGGAAATGAAGAGGACGGCGCAAGACTTAGATGTTTCCGTGTAGTTCTTTTTTGGTTCTTTGAGTCATAGGACAAACCGTACTATCAAGAGGGGTATTTAGTTTGTGGACACCGAAGTCATTGGGAAAATGCTCAGATAAAATCCAAACCAAGTGAGAAGCCTGAGCGAAGAAATCTCATATAGGCGAAGGGGGGAAGCCAGGGGGGCCACCAGGGGTCCAAGCGCCCCCCCCCCCCCGGCACGGACAGACCCTAGGCCGCGCCAGGTGGCCACCTTGGTCCTTGTTGGTGGCCCTCTGGCCCCACCCAGATGATTCCAGAAGGTTCCTTCATGCTGATTTTTATCTGATTTTTCCCGAATTTTTGGAGCACTTATAACCGCGGTGGTGCACTCGGGGATTTCAGGGATGAGAAATCTTTAAACTCTTATGAAGAAGAATCATGTCATTGGACTCAGTGAAGTAAAATTTCACAAGAATCATCTCTGTAGGTGCCTGTGAAGACAATAATGACTACTACTCGTCCTCTTAAATTGCTTCATATGGATCTATTTGGTACCCAAAACTATGCTAGTTTGGGAGGTAACAAGTACGGTCTCATTTTTTTTGATGATTTCTCTCGCTTCACTTTGGTTTTCTTTCTAGATGACAAGAGCAAAGTTGTTGAGATTTTCAAGTCATTCGCAAAAAGAGCCCAGAATGAATATGAATTGAAAGTGAAGCACGTCCAAAGCAATAATTGAATTGAATTCAAGAATACTCATATTGAAGATTTTCTTGATTATTATAGTATTACTCATGAATTTTTAGCTGCTTATACACCTCAACAGAATGGTGTTGTTGGGAGAAAGAATCGTACACTTATTGAAATGGCCAGAACTATGCTTGTTGAATACAAGAATCCTCTCAGGTTCTAGGCCAAAGAAATTAACTCTTCCTGTCATATCATCAACAAGGTTTACCTTCACAAGTTCCTGAAGAAAACTTCACATGATCTTATAACTGGGAACAAGCCTAATGTTTTTAACCTTAGGGTGTTTGGTGCTCCATGTTTTATTAGAGATATGAAACATAGCTCTAAATTTGCCCCTAAGTCACATGATGGTTTTCTTCTAGGATATGGCTCAAATTCTCATACTTACAGAGTGTATAACTCCCACTTTGCGAAAGTTATGGAAATTGTAAATGTGAGGTTTGATGAAACTAATGGCTCTTAAAAGGGGCATTTGCTTCATGATCTAGATGAACCTCCTCTAGATGAAGTGATCAGAACCATGGCTATTGGAGAAATTCGTCATGTCGAAGGAAATCACCGTCAAGTCAACAGGGATGATGGTGATCCAATGTTCCCACACATATCCCAGGGCGCTGGAGATCAAAATCCTGAAGACAATGATGAACATGACGAAGAAGAACCTATGAACGAAGAAAATGCAGATCCCGAAGGACAAGCCGAACCCGAAGGACAAGCTGATCCCGAAGGACAAGCTAATCCCGAAGGTCAAGAAGATCCCGAAGGAGAACCAGATCCACAAGAAAATTAAGTAGCTCTAACCCGAGTCCAAAGGAGAGTTGATGTTGATTCGATCCTAGAAGAAATTCATCAACCAGGTCGTCCCACTACTCGATCTCGCACTCATTTAGCTAACTTTTGTGGAAATTTCTCATTTGTCTCCATGCTAGAACCATCAAAATTTGATGAAGCCATGAAGGACTCAGACTGGTTAATTGCAATGATCAAAGAAATCAACCAATTTGAGAGAAATAAAGTCTTGTCATTGGTTGAGAGACCTGATCCCACGAAGCATAATATCATTGGCACAAAATGGATTTTTCGCAACAAGAAAGATGAATATGGTATTGTGGTAAGAAAAAAAGCACGACTGGTTGCACAAGGATACACCCAAGTTGAAGCTATTGACTTCGGCGAAACTTATGCTCCAGTGGCACGTCTCGAATCCATTCGTGTTATGCTTGCCTTCACAAATTTTAATGGTATTCTGCTATATCAAATGGATGTCAAAAGTGATTTTCTTAATGGTTAAATCGAGGAAGAAGTATACGTTATGCAGCCACCAGGTTTTGAAGACCCTAAGAATCCGGATATGGTGTACAGATTGCACAAATCTCTCTATTGGTTGAAACAAGCACCTCGTGCTTGGTATGAAACTCTTAAGGATTTTCTTCTAAAGAAGGGCTTCAAACCAGGAACAACTGACCCAACTCTTTTCACTCGCTCCTATTATGGTGATCTATTTGTGTGTCAGATATATGTAGATGATATTATCTTTGGCTGCACTAACCCTGAAATCAACGAAGATTTGCCAAAATGAAATATGAAAAGTCTATGATGGGTGAATTTAAGTTTTTCCTCGGACTTTAGATTCGTCAACAGAAAAATGGGACATTTATATCTCAGCAGAAATATCTTAAGGATTGCCTAAAGAAGTTTGGTCTCACTGGATCCAAAACTATCAAGACACACATGCCAACCAGTGGGTTTCTTGATATTGATGAGAAGGGAAAACCCTTCGATCAGAAGAAATATCGGTCTATGATTGGTTCTCTTTCATATCTATGTGCATTTAGACCTAAAACTATGCTTTCAGTATGTATTCGTTCTCGATTTCACGGGAATCCAAAGGAATCACATCACATTGTTGTAAAGCGAAACGTTTGATATCTAGCTCACACACCTTCATTGGGTTTATGGTATCCCAAAGGTTCTCGGTTTGATCTAATTGGGTATTCTGATTCGGACTGGGCTGGTGATCGAGTTGATCGAAAATCTACCTCAGGAACTTGCCATTTTCTTGGAAGATCACTTGTGTGTTGGGCTTCGAAGAAGCAAAAGTGTGTATCAATATCTAGTTCTGAAGTCGAATACATTGTTGATGGATCATGTTGCACTCAGATTCTTTGGCTCAAGAAAACGCTGAAAGACTATGGTATTCATGTGAAGAAAGTTCCTCTTTTATGTGATAATGAGAGTGCTATAAAAATTGCGCACAATCCAGTTCATCACTCTCGCACGAAGCATATTGATATTCGTCACTTTGTGATCATGTTCAGTGTGAAGACATTGTGATTAGTCATGTCAGAACCGAAGATCAACTCGTAAATATATTCACAAAACCATAGGATGAGAAAAGGTTATGTGCGTTGAGATGTGAGCTTGGTATCTTAGACTCACACAACGTTCAGTAAGGCTAAATCTCTCTTCATATGTATATATTTCTTACATCTTAGATTTTTTGTTACACTTGCTTGTTTTTCTTCTTCTTAAGATTTTTCTTCTAATTCGCTTTGATTTTTGTCCCCTATACTTATCACCTTTAGCTTCGTTTTGTTGTTTGGTTTCGAGGTGATAAGTTTCGGACCTTCTCCCCTTCTATTTCTTTTTCATTTCCATTCTGTCTAAGTCTTATATGGTCAAGAACACTTGAAATGATATGCATTCTGCTTCAAATGTCATTGAGTTCCGAATCAAATGTTGTCAACTTTTATCGAAGTTTTCGCTCATGGTCGAGTGTTCTGATTCGGCCGTTGAGATCCCTCAATCACGGGTCATTGTGATTTTCTCGCGATCCGCCACTAGATACTCGCCACAGAATCCGGAAAGACAACCGCTGGGAGCCGTCCGATTCGATTTGACAGATCCATCAGATCGGCCTACATAAGGCAATGCCCCCAGCGAAACCTAACTCCTCTCATCGTCTCTCTTGAAATCCCCTTTGCTCCCGTGCGCACTACCGTGCTCTTCTCGCTCCGGTCGTCGACCTCGTCGCTTCACTGCCGGACGGTCATCGCCTGGAGATTTCCTCGCCGTCGAGAGCACAGTCTCATCCGCTCTCGCCGCCGTAGCCATCCGCCGTCACCGAGTTAGGTTACATTGGACTCGATCAAATCTACTCTCTCGTCTTGGACTCCTCTGTGAGATTGGAATTGATTTTATTAGGATTTGTTGTTGATTTTCTAGGGCTGTTCAGATCTTGTGGATTCCATGCACCGTGTGAAACATGTTTTTAGAATCCAAGTTTTCACTCCTATTCAGGTTAGACTTGTGTATTGATTCGTCGATCTGTCTGTCATGTGCTAGGTCATTTTCTCAAATTTTTCTAGCTCAGTACAAACATGAACGAGTATCAAAACAACTTTTATCGAATCTCTTGTCAAATGTTTTTTGGAAACTTTTGCTGGTGCTTGATCATGCCCATCTCTATTCCTTTGTTCCTATTTCTTCTTCACAAGATGTCTGCAGATATGGATTTTGGGAATGAATCCCCAGTGCTCGAAGAAGATGCTCCAGCTATTGTGGAGCAAGCAGATCCGAAGAAAAAGAAAGGAGGCAGAACAAGAGGGATTAATAATGCTCGCGGTATTCCTCTGGCAGTTAGAGAAATAATTGGTTTCGTTACACCTGATAAAGAAACCCCCTAATGCACGGAAGATAAGGCTGCAAGGAATTCTCCACTATTGGGCAGTCCGGTGGTACAAATACAAGAGTGTGCCCGAAGGAAAATGGCCATTCAATTTGCATTCAAGGATCCACATGTGTACTGCCAGCACATGGCCGAGAAGTACACTGCTGAAAACCGCCACCTCTATTATCCAAAGCCTCTGAAGGAACCGCATCCCACCACACGCAAAACCCATGATGACTGCCCAAAGGAACATGCACGGTTAGTTGCTCTGTCTGAAAAACTTCACAAGAAGAAAGATCAGGATGCAACAAAGATGCGTGTTGCTGAATTTGCTGGAGAAGAAACCAGCACTCCGAAGAAGAAATCTCAGAAGCTGAAAAAGAAAGCAGCCTCTCCTCCCCTTGCCTTCACTGATGATGAACAAACAATCCTCCTTGTTGCAGCACTTGATGACACAAGCGAAGAAGAAGATGGCCCCGCCGGTCATGCTGATGATGAGTCTGAAAAGGCTCCTATTGCCCCCCGAGAAAAGATTTGTGTTCCCCTGAAGAATAAGCCTGGTGAGAAACCGTCTACAAGAGGGATTCAGATTCATGACCCTACACACATGGTCGTTGACACCACCCACCTGCTTGTCGATAATCCATTAGCTTCCGAGCATCATCCTCAAGCTGTTTAGACAGAGAAGAGGTCGAAGCAAAAGCACGACCCATCGAAGCAAACAAAAACTGCTAAAAAACAAACTACTGTTCCCAAGACAAAGGGAACGGTCACCAAGTCAAACCCTACTGTGGCCCCCAAGTTGCTAAAAGGCCTTCGGAAGCAGAAATCAAGAAGAGGGACTTTGAAGAACCAGAACGACGCCTCGAGTTGGCTACAGATTCCGCTGCAAAGGAAAGAGCAGCGAAGGATAGGCAGAACCTTGAAGATGCGAACAAGGCTGCAACTGAATCTGACGCGAAGCGCAAGCTAGTCGAAGCAAAAGAGAATTAGAAGAAAGCTGTTGCCGAAGCTCAAAATCTTAGGGCTTCTGACCCAAAGAGAAAGGTAGCTCTTGAGAAAATTTCCACCAGAACTGCTGAGAAGCGAGCCAAAGATGCTCAGAAACAACCTGTATCCACAGTTCAAAAGAATATTGATGAAGAGACTAAGGGCCAAGATGACATGGACTGCCACAGTGAACACCAGTTTCCAGATCCAAGGGAAGCTGAATTATGGGATGCTTTAGGCATCACCGAATCTCTTTAGAATAAGACCGAAGCTGAAGAAGAAGTTGACGCTCCCAGCACTTTGAACATGCCCCCAGCCATCGAAGAAATTATTGTAAATCTAATGGCGAATTTGAAAGAACTGTATGCTCAAAGCAAAGATGAATCTGCAAAGATTCACAAATATCAGAAGAATTCAGAGACCGAAGACGATGAGGATATCAAAGAATCTGTTCTATCTCTCCTTCAGCAAGTAACTAACAAGAACTCTGCTACTAAGGAGGAAGTGGAGAATCATAAAGGCAGGATCAAGAAAGTTGTATAAGATCTTTGCCTCAGCCACAACAAAGCTATTCTGGCTTCTGATTCGAGGAAGCGGAAGGCCAATGATGATCTTATTGTGAAGAAGAATCAAGAGAAGAAGAGGCCCCGCATCATCTCTCTTGGCAATGTAGCAGACATGGCAAACGAAGGCGAATCACCTTCACCAGTGCTTCATGCACACGTTTCCAAGTCTGGCTCCAAGCTTGCTCCTCCCAAGGCCCCAGCTCCACCAAAAGCTCCCACCAAAACCCACACTCCTGCCCGAATCCCAACTCCCACTCCACCTAGAACTCCAACCCCACCAAGACAGCCTACACCACCAGCTCCAATCCATTCACTTCCACCCGCCAACGAAGAAGAAATTCCACCCCACACTCCCACACCACCTCACGCCGCTAATCCACCCCAAGTGCAGTCACCCCAAAAACAAGCTACACCCGAATCTGGTGCTCCCCAAGCCTCACCCCCAGCTGCCGAAGCTCAAAGGACGCATGATTTTTCACCAGCTCGCTCGTCTTACGAATCACATGTTTCTCCCCCCAAATGATTCACCTGCAGAGGATGAAGAAGTTCAAATCATGAATCCTTCTCAGGAATTAGTCCTTGCTCAGGCAAAGGAGGCAGGGCCGTCACATGTGATTCCATCCCCTCGCCATCCCATGATCCGATCTGCCCGGCAAAGTCAACCTGTACAAGACACTCAACTGGACTCCAACTATCCCAGGGAAACTTTTCCCATGTATTTGGGTGCAAGAAGCTCTTCCAGACATGGTCCTGAGTTTGACCTTGAGCGCCATCGAAGCAAATTGCGCTTCTTTGGAAACAATCCATATGTTTCAGACCGAACTGGTGATGACCTTGGCTTCTGGACTGCTTAACAACAAGTGTTGTACACCAAGGTCTTCTATCAAAAAAATGTGTTGTTTCACCAGCGCTATCTTGATATGCGAAGCTTAGCGTCTGCTCACTGCTTCCGGAATATTTGTGACACAATCAACTCTCAAACCTTGGTCTGAAAGTTTGCTTTGCGCGACACATTCAACTCCGAAATGATCAAGTAGTTTTATGCAACCCTTTATGTCTTAGGCAAATCAAATGATCCCAGCACTTGGATACTTGAATGGATGATTCAATGGCAAGTCTTTCGCATCTCCTCGCAAGAGTTCATGGAAATAATCAACATTCCCCGCCATACTGGTGATCAGCCCAAGATTCATTTTCTTCAGGATATGTCACATGCAGAATTTGCTTCCTTGCTGGATCCAGAGGTCACTGAGAATTTTATGCCATAGAACATTCGCCCGAAGCCCTTGCCATTTTCTTTGTAGATCACTTGTGTGGTGGGCTTCAAAGAAGAAAAACTATGTATGATTATCTACTTCCGAAGCCGAATACATTGCTGCTGGATCATGCTGCACTCAGATTCTTTGGCTCAAGCAGACGCTGAAATACTATGGTATTCATGTGAATAAAGTTCCTCTTTTATGTGATAATGAGAGTGCTATCAAAATTGCGCACAATCCAGTTCAGCTCTCTCGCACGAAGCTGTAACGACCCGGTTCATCACAAACCGGAGTCTCTGTGCATTCTGTGCTAGTCCCTGGATCAATAGCTAGCACACACAGTACATGATGTAATATCAAGAATAAACCACATGTCATATATATTACATCCATGATCCAGTATTACAAATAAACATACCTGCATAGCTCATGGCTAGCTTACAAATATAATACAGCGGAAAAAAAATATAAGCTCCGTGGCGTCCATCAACTCCACCGGCAAGTTGAGTATAGACATCGCAACCCTACATCGTATCACTTACTCGTCGTATACAATCCTGCAACACCGAAGGTTACAGCCCGACAACGGGTCAGTACATCTGATTTGTACGGCAAGTCACACGAAAAAGTATATAACAGACCTACATCTACATGCAAGGTATGTCAAAGTAAAGGCTTATGGTTTTGTTTTGCTGAAAGCTGATTTTTCCCTCACATACTACAACTAATCAAATTTTAATTTAACTTGCTAGTCCTAAATATGGCTGAATCGGGCTACACCAATTCCAACCATCCCTTTATTAAAAGTTCCCACCCAAATTCTTATTAAGGTGAAATATCTGTCAAGACCATCCAACAACAATAATGCCCAGTTGCTCAAAGTTTTCCGTAACCGTGGACACGGCTAATCATGATCAGTTTTTACACTCTGCAGAGGTTTGTACACTTTCCCCACTGGACTCAACCCGAAGATTGAGACATAGTCTTTCAGAAGAGGTTGCCTCCACCCTTTGGTAGCCGGTACACCTATCATATCTACATCAGCTAGCTACCAGGGCCAGGTTCCCCACAACTTACTCATCTAAGCCAGAGCCCATATAGCCAGTGGTTGTACATGGAAGCTACTAGTCACACTGTCTGTCCGATCTTTTTGAGCCTGGACGGCGCCCACTGCGTTCAGAGGGTACGCGCCATGACGCACCCGGTTCACCACCAAAACAACCATTCGGGAAGCATTTAGCCCTGGTCTCTCCTTATCCAAGGCATGAGCACCAGGATGCATTCCCTTCCCGTCCAGAGGTGATTTCTATTTAAGTTTGCTAATCAAGTCATTAATCCTCACATAGCTCCATGATAACTCAACCAATCCCCGTCTACAAAGCAATAGCAGTATATAACAACCACGATCCTAGGGCGACAACGAAATACAAGGTCAGAGCATATGGCTATCCTACTAGGTTTAAAGCATAACTAATATATAGTCCTACACATGCATAGAGTGATAATTTGCTACATGCATAATAGAAAATATAGGTTGAGGTATGGTCAAAGTGTAACTTGCCTTATACATTCGATGAAGTTCTTTGCTCACGCGGTCCAGTCAACTCTACTCGTCACACTCCGAGAATCTATCGCAACGAAGGAACACGAATAAGAAATCACATCACAAGGCAAACAAAAGATCAACAAACAAACACAAAGGGTTTTAGTAACAAAACAAAGGCTTTGAAGTACGGAGGTGTGGATGTGCTCGAAGGTGATCGGTGGAACGTGAACTCGAGAGAGTCAACGGACAAAGAATTGTCGATACAAGATTATGATCAAGGCATTATGAAATCAAGGTAAAGATCATAGTAATATATATGGTGTGTGGATATTGCCGATAGGATGTCTCATATGATCCAATATGCAAAAAGAATCACGTGAAACGGAATACTACAACGCATGTCATAGCAAGTTCAAATTTGAACTGAATTTGAAATTAAACAGATAAAGAAACATTGGAATTTTTGTGTACACATGTTATAGACAGAAAGTACATGGAACGAGTGATCCAACGCAAAAAGAATCACTCGATTTGGATCAACGGCTTAAAAGATACAGCCACTGATATTTGAATTTATATTTGAAATAAATTCAAATTTAAAGTGTTCAAAAGTTTGAAAAGTTGATTCTATGCTAAAGTACAGAACAACATGCGCGTGTAGCAAAAAGAATCACCTAATTCCGATACACGGTTTAAAAGATACGGCTACGAAGATTATAGGGTGCAAACTGTGAAAAATGGCCTATTCGTAAATAAAATAAAAGTTTCTTTCGAAGACAGATCCTTTTCACAACAGGACAAAATTGCTGACGTACCGATGACGTGGCGATGGCGCGGAAACCGAGGTTTTCCGGGCAGGGAAACCGAGATTCGCAGGCACAGAAATCGAGGCGGCGGCGGCACGGCAACCGAGGTTCGCCGGCACGGAAAGCGAGGCAGCGGCGATAAGGAAACCGAGGGTTCGTCGGCACGGAAACCGAGGCGGCGGCGGCACGGAAATCGAGGTTCGCCGGCACGGAAATCGAGGTGTCGGCGGCATGGAAATCGAGGTGGCGGCAGCACGGAAATCGAGGCGCTTTAGGGTTTCTGAAAAAAAGCAAAAAGAAAAATTTCGAAATCTTATATAGCCCGAAAAAAAGAATTAAATCCGTCTCGGGCTTAAATTGCGCTCGTGGGCGGAAAAGACTATTGGGCCGGCTCGGTACGCATTTTATTTTTCTTTAAAAACCGAACTTCAAACAATTGTAGAAAAATAAATGCTCATCAGAAAAATATGAAATAAATTTCTAAATTCATCAAATAATACAAAGAAATTTATTTAATGAATACATTTTCCAAAAATTAAAATAAAAATAAAAACATTTTCTAAATACTTTATTTAAATATAAAATATTTTTCATAAAACAAATAAAGTCCGATAAATTATTAAAAGTATTTTTATTTGGTCAAAAGCATTGACAAACCATTTCTAAATTATAAAATATAAATTTTAAAATTGTTTCACCAATAAATAATTTGGAAAAATAAAAATATCCCATTGAAATACTTTTTCAACTCTTTTAAAATATTTAATAAAATCATTTCAATGAAATGAAAACTCTCTTAGCATTATAAAATCCCTAAAATAATTTTAGACTTATTTATAATACTCAAAATAAAATTTAAAAAACTTTAAAGTAATATTCTAAATATTTTCCAACATTATTAAAAGGGGATAAGTCATTTTATATCCTCTCAAATGAGTTTCCTTTAGTTGAAAAATGTTTTGAATATTCAAAAGAATTCCAATAAAGATTTAAAACATTATCCAAACTTTTAATATGTTGAAGGAGTCATTTTACCTTCTCTCATTTTTTTTGTTCGTTTTGTTTTAAATAATAAATTCCAAAAACACCAATTATGAATATTAGGGAAAGTCCTTTTGTTCCCTCTCTTTTTAATATTCAATAAACTCCAAAAGTTTTAAATCCTAGAGAAAATCAAACACATCAATCAAACAATCATTATCTATTTAATTTTATTAACATTCCAAAATTCGGAGAATTTTGGGATGTTACAGAAGCATATTGATATTCGCCATAATTTTCTTCGTGATCATGTTCAGTGTGAAGACATTGTGATTAGTCATGCCAGAACCAAAGATCAACTGGGAAATATATTCACAAAACCATAGGATGATAAGAGGTTCTGTGCGTTGAGATGTGAGCCTGGTATCTTAGACTCACACAACGTTCAGTAAGGCTAAATTTCTCTTCCTATGTATATATTTCTTACATCTTAGATTTTTTTTTCACTTGTTAATTTTTCTTCTTCTTAAGATTTGTCTTCTTATTCGCTTGGACTTTCATCCCCTATAATTGTCACCTTTAGCTTCGTTTTGTTGTTTGGTTTCGAGGTGATAAGTTTCGAACCCTCTCCCCTTCTATTTTTTCGTTTCCATTCTGTCTAAGTCGTATATGGTCAAGCACACTTGAAATGATATGCATTCTGCTTCTAACGTCATTGAGTTCCGAGTCAAATGTTGTCAAATTTTATCGAAGTTTTCGCTCATGGTCGAGTGTTCTGATTCGGCCATTGAGATACGTCAATCACGGGTCGTTGAGATTTTCTCGCGATGTGCCACTAGATCCTCGCCAAAGAATCCGGAGAGACAACCGCTGGGAGCCATCCGATTCGATTGACAGATCCGTCACATCGGCCTATATAAGGCAATCCCCCTAGCAAAACCTAACTCCTCACATCGTCTCTCTTGCAATCCCTGTTGGCGTAGAAAATTTCACCTGCGCAACACAACTAGGCGATGATAAGATTAAGGAGTCGCCAATCGCACTCTCGTGTACGATGAACGTATTCTTTTCAGCGCAAAGCAACAAAGATGATTCCCTCGTTAACGTGGAAGGAGAACGACTGATTTTCAGTGCAAATCAGCAAAGATGAACTAGAAATCATAAAGAAACAGAAAAGGTAAAGGTACGAGTAAAAAGTAGATTGATATTGGATGTATGTCAATTGTGTGTTGTCTCAAATGGTCGTCACCTCATCTATATATGAGGAGGTTGTACTTTCCGTACAAGAAAAGGACTCCAAATCTCAAATCTTTCCATACAGAACCGAGCTCGGATTACAGGTGGGCCTCGGACAGCAGTTCGGTTTTTGGGCGTTTCGGGGCTGAAAACGTCCTCGGATGAAAAAAGTCAAAACATCAAAATTGTAGCCCTCAAAATTTCCAAGGACCCTCATGTTGAAAGGTGTCTGGCTCCGGGCGTCAGTTTTTCTCTTGACAGGTATACATTGTGATGGATCTAACTTTTGCATACCAACTCGTATTGAGATGATCCAAAAACAAAAATCAACCGGCTCGACGAGACCAAGCCGCATCATGTAGATTATTTTTCCATTTGATGACGTATTAAAGGCCTCATTGGCATAATATTGCTTCCAATGCTAGGATCTTACTGCTTCAAACAAAGTTTCAGCCTTTGAGATGGAATCGGATAGCGATGGCTCGAACTGCAAAGATGTTCACCTCGACAATACCCAACTTTTTGAAGAAGAGCACTTATTCATTTGAGGTCATCTTATATAAGTTTATTGCCATGCCAAAAACTGGTGTCAACACATGACCCCTGTTTTTCAGCAAAAACTTGTGTGCCGAAAAATAACTTGCTCATGTTTGTGCTAAGAACGATGCCAGCACTCCATCGGCCATGTGTTTTCTAAGGACGATAATTTCATGTCGGCCATGTTTGGTTTCTTAGGGAGATAATTGTATATCGGCCATAACATGCTCAAGCTTCTAACTCGGGTGCATGGAACTCGGCGGGCAATGCAAAAACCATGTTGATATTCGTAGCACTGACCTCATTGTTGCTCCCTTCCGAGTTGGTAATATCTTCCAAGTTGATAACAGTTTCTGAGTTGTCGCCAGGGTCATCTTCCGAGTTGTTGATGGTTGTAACTTCATCATCCATCAGGTCTTCCTTCAGGTAATCTGTAGCCCCTGCATCAACCAAGTCATCAACGGCCGCATCCGAGTTGCTTGTGATTGTGAGCTTTCTCTGCCAAGTCAATCGAGGTATCATTGGCTTCTCTGTATTGAACTTCTCATCATGATTTTTCTTGGCTATTCCCTCTTTGATCTCCAGTGCCCGCAGTCGTTGTACTCGGTGCTTCTGAGTACGAGTTAATCCCATCGGACACCATCGCGGTTCTGGTTGAGTTTTTGGGGCGAGAGATTTGTTGCCCCCCGAGCTACTCGGCCCTGATTGGGTTCCTGGAGCAAACGAGCTGATTTTGCTGCCCCCTCCCCTCCCCCGATCTGCTTGGCTTGTCCTGACGCATCGGCATGTTGGTCTCCGAGTTACCCAGCCTATAGTAAGTGTCTCCCGAGTAGTTTGTCCTGAAATTGTTGCCCCCCGAGTAACTAGTCTGAACCGAGTAGTAGAAATATTCCCCCGCTATTGAGATGGAGCCCCTATTGCAATTTTCTGGCTTCCATTGGTATTCGGGTTTTTACTTCGATTGAATGAGCCAAAAATAACCGAAGACTGATCAGAGGGTGTATGCGAGCTGTTTTCTTTGATGAGTGGATCGATAATTACGCCAATCGATCCACCTTTCCGAGTAACACTAGAGGGTGCAGCACTGTTCACCTCCGAGTTAGTTGTAACTCGGCGCGCATTTGTTTCATCAAACCGAGTCTTTTTCTCATGTGTTTGTCCGCTGCACATAGTACTCGGCTGATCCCATCTTGATTTAATGTAACCCGGATGCCCCGTAGGGTATGGCGCCCAAGGATTGAAACTCCATGGGTAAAAATGTGGATGCATGGGTGGTGTACATCCCCAATAAGCCGATTCCATTGAGAAACACAGTTGTTGTTCATACGGGTTTCTCCACCAATGCTCCTGATTTTTAAGTCTAGTGGGAGATCTCGTGCACTTCTCTTCTCCAAGCCGACTACACATGTTGTCGGCCACGCGTGAAGTATACTTTTCCAACAGCATGCTCACTGTTGGCTTGGGCTTTGGCGCCCGCTTCTTCTGTCCCTTAACTTTCCATACTCCTACCTCTGGATTTTCTGATTCGATCATCCTTGGTGGTGCATCATCATCAACAATGTTCTTTTCTTTTGCTGACTCGGTCTGATCTGGCCGAATTAGCATTTTTTCCCTCAAACTCGATCACGTTGATAGGAAAAGGATCAATATCTAACTTCATCTTGTCCCCATCTGTGAACGTCAATCGTCCGTCATTGGTGGCCGATTGAACCTGTCGACGAAACACATTACAGTCATTGGTACCATGCGATAAAGAGTTATGCCACTTACAATACGCTTTTCTCCTCAACTCTTCTAGAGATGGAAATATGTGGCCTCCTCTCAACCGAATATGTTTCTCTTGCAACAACATGTCAAATATTTTATCACACTTGCTAATATCAAAAGTAAACTTGACTTCTCTCTTAGCAGGTGTAGGTTTTAGAGCAGGACAAGAAAATGGTTTAGATTTTGGCTTGTGCACCCACTCGGCTACACATATTTCTACTTCATCATCACTAGTCGAGTCAGTATCATATTCTAAAGTATTAACCGTTGGGCCAACCTTTTCTTTCTTATGATTAAACCGAGTAGATTGTTTGACCTCCCTAACTCGGTTTTCCTGTACCAACGCCTTTTGCAACACTTGGCTAACGTCTAAAAATTCCTGCCCTTCCAATTTATCTTTGATGTGAGCAAGCAAACCTGAAAAGGCAAGATCAGAAAGATCCCTTTCGCTTATAACTACATTAAAGCAACGGTTTTTTACATCTCGAAATTTTCTAATATAATCGTGCATCGACTCATTATATTTTTTCTTGACCATAGTTAAGTCAGAAAGCCGAAGCTCGGATTCACCACTATAAAAATAATCATGGAACTTCTCCTCCAATTGCGACCATGAGATAATAGCATTAGGAGCCAATGAAGTAAACCATGTGAATGCAGTGCTAGATAGAGACAAAGGAAATAACCTAACTCTATTAATATCTGAATTGCCAAACTCACTGCATTGTGCTAAGAATTGTCCCACATGCTCATAAGTGGTCCTACCATGCTCCCGGTGAATTTGAAAAAGTCAGGGATCCTAACCCCATGAGGATAAGGTGTGGATTCAAAGTATTCAGGGTACGGATTTTGATAAGCACGAGCCCTAACCTTAGGTCCTAGACCATACCCTTTTAGTAGGTCATCCAACTGATATCTCAAACTAGATGGTGTAGATTTTACTTGCGAAGCAGATGGGCTAGCATTACCGAATTGAGTGTAACTCGGTGATGTATCTGTACCGAGTTGTGTGTGACTCGGTTGAAGGTTTTTACCGAGTTGGGTGTGACTCGGTTGAAGGTTTTTACCGAGTTGGGTGTAACTCGGTGATGTATGTGTACCGAGTTGTGTGTGACTCGGTTGAAGGTTTTTACCGAGTTGGGTGTAACTCGGTTGCGGGGTTGTACCGAGTTGAGTATAACTCGGTTGAAGGTTTGTACCGAGTTGGGTGTAACTCGGTTGCGGGTTTGTACCGAGTTGAGTGTAACTCGGTTGAGGGTTGTACGCCGAAGTTTGATAATAAGGCTGCTACAAATTAAGGTTTAAAGCACCACTTCGGTTATTGCTGCTGTGATATTGGGCAACCAAAGTAGCAAAAGTAGGAGGAGGAGCGCTAGGAGTAAAATTCTTAGCCGAACCACTTGCATAGTTCAGGCTACCTTGATTGTTATCTAAATGAACTTGAGTATTTGGTGTAACACTAACCGATGCACATGGTGTAGACATATGATCAAGTAATTTGCCACTATCATTAGGCATCGGCTTCTTACCAAGAGCTTCATCATTAACCTGTAATACTGCTGAACGAACAAGACGAGATATACTTTCTTCGATATGCCCTTGTATCTTATCAAATTTACTATCTACAGCTCAAGTAATTAGGCGTGACATCTCTTCTAAATCTGAACCGTATTTACTAGCTACGGATATATCAACTAAATGAGCAAGGTTTTCGATAGAATCTTTCACCTCACTACCGAGTGGTTTGGAGGCACTCGGCATAACTGGCTTCTTGATGACGTCGTTCCTTGTTTTCTAAAATCTGGCTAGCTTGAGCTTCACTTGTTCCTCTATCTCCCGTTCCAACTCGCACCGATCGTCTTCATGTAGATCTTCTACCGTGACGGCTATGTTGTTGTCCGGGTCGATGTCGCTGGCGTTCTTGAGATTGGGATCCATGGCGTCCGAGTTGGAGGTGTTCTTGTCGCTGAGATCAGAAGAGCTCGGCATCATTGTCCGAGTTAGATCTAACTCGGCCTCGTCCCCAGCGGAGTCGCCAATTTGTGTTGGCGTAGAAAATTGCACCTTCGCAACACAACTAGGCGATGATAAGATTAAGGAGTCGCCAATCGCACTCTCGTGTACAATGAACAGATGCTTTTCAGCGCAAAGCAACAAAGATGATCCCTCGTCAACGTGGAAGGAGAACGACTGATTTTCAGTGCAAATCAGCAAAGATGAACTAGAAACCCTAAAGAAACAGAAAAGGTAAAGGTACGAGTAAAAAGTAGATTGATATTGGATGTATGTCGATTGTGTGTTGTCTCAATCGGCCGCCACCTCATATATATATGAGGAGGCTGGACTTTCCGTACAATAAAAGGACTCCAAATCCCGTCCAAATCTTTCCATATAGAACCGAACTTGGATTACAGGTGGGCCTGGGACAGCAGTTCGTTTTTTGGGCAATTCGGGGCTGAAAACGTCCTCGGATGAAAATATTCAAAACATCAAAATTGTAGCCTTCGAAATTTCCAAGGATTTTTATGTTGAACGTTTATTTATTCGGCGCCATATTGAGGTCCGAAATCCTCACGCTCTCCATCAGACATCAATTGTATAGGTGTCTGGCTCCGAGCGTTAGTTTTTCTCTTTGACAGGTATACATTGTGATGGCTCTAACTTTTGCATACCAACTCGGATTGAGATGATCCAAAAACCAAAATCGACGAGACCAAGCCTCCTCATGTAGAATATGTTTCCATTGGATGACGTCTTGAAGGCCTAATTGACTTAATATTGATTCCAATTCTTGGATCTTACTGCTTCAAACAGAGTTTCAGCCTCCGAGATGGAATCGGATAGCGATGGCTCGAACTGCAAAGATGTTCACCTCGAAAATAACCAACTTTCTCATGAAGAGCACTTCTTCATCTGAGGTCATATTATATAAGTTTATTGCCGTTTCAAAAACCAGTGTCAACAATCCCCTTTGCACCCGTGCGCACTGCCGTGCTCTTCTCGCTCCCGTCGTCGACCTCGTCGCTTAACTGCCGGACGGTCATCGCCTGGAGATTTCCTCGCCGTCGAGAGCACAGTCTCATCCACTCTCTCCACCATAGCCGTCCGCCGTCACTTAGGTTACATTGGACTCGATCAAATCTACTCTCTCATCTGGGACTCCTCTGTGAGATTGGAATCGATTTTATTAGGGTTTGTTTTTGTTTTTCTAGGGCTGTTCAGATCTTGTGGATTCCTTGCACTGTGTGAAGCATGTTTGTAGAATCCAAGTTTTCACTCCGATTTAGGTTAGACCAATGTATTGATCCGTCGATCTGTCTGTCCTGTGCTAGGTCATTTTCTCAAATTGTTCTAGCTCAGTACAAACATGAACGAGAATCAAAACAACTTTTACCGAATCTCTTGTCAAAAATGTTTTTTGGAAACTTTTGCTGAAGCTTGATCATGCCCATCTCTATTCCTTCGTTCCTATTTCTTCTTCAAAGGATGTCTACAGATACGGATTTTGGGAATGAATCCCTAGTGCTCGAAGAAGATGCTCCAGCTATTGTGGAGCAAGAAGCTCCGAAGAAAAAGAAAGGAGGAAAAACAAAAGAGCTTAATAATGCTCGCGGCATTCCTCTGGCAGTTAGAGAAAATTTTGGTTTTGATACACCTGATGAAGAACCCCCCCCCCCCCATGCACGAAAGATAAGGTTGCAAGGAATTCGCTGATATTGGGCAATCCGGTGGTACAAATACAAGAGTGTACCCGAAGGAAAATGGGCCATTCCATTTGCATTCTAGGCTCCATATGTGTACTGCCAGCACATGGCCGAGAAGTACAATGCTGAAAACCACCACCTCTATTATCCAAAGCCTCGGAAGGAACCGCATCCCACCTCACTCAGAACCCGTGCTGACTACCCGAAGGAACATGCACGGTTAGCTGCTCTGGCTGGAAAACTTCACAAGAAGAAAGAGAAGGATGCAGCAAAGATGCGTGTTGCTGAAATTGCTGGAGAAGAAACCAGAACTTCGAAGAAGAAATCTCGAAAGCTAAAAAAGAAAGATGCCTCTCCTCCCCTTGCCTTCACTGATGAAAAGCAAGCAAACCTCCTTGCTGCAGCACTTGATGAAACAAGGGAAGAAGAAGATGACCCCGCCGGTCATGCTGATGATGAGTCTGAAAAGGCTCTTATTGCCCCCCGAGAAAAGATTTGTGTTCCCCTGAAGAAGAAGTCTGGTGAGAAACCGGCTACAAGAGGGATTCAGATTTGAGACACTACAGACATGGTCATTGACACCACCCACCTGGTTGTCGAGAATCCATTAACTTCCAAGCCTCCTCCTCAAGCTGTTTAGACAGAGAAGAGGCTGAAGCAAAAGTACGACCCGTCGAAGCAAACAAAAACTGCTGAAAAACAAACTACCGTTCCCAACCCAATGGGAACGGTCGCCAAGCCGAACCCTTCTGTGGCCCCCAAGTTGCTAAAAGGCCTTCGGAAGCAGAACTCAAGAAGATAGGCTTTGAAGAAGTTGAACGACGCCTCAAGTTGGCTAAAGATTCCGCTGCAAAGGAAAGAGCAGCGAAGGATAGGCAGAACCTTGAAGCTGCGAACAAGGCTGCAACTGAAGCTGGCGTGAAGCGCAAGCTAGCCGAAGCAAAAGAGAATGAGAAGAAAGCTACTTCCAAAGCTCAAAAGCTTAGAGCTTCTGACCCAAATAGAAAGGCAGCTCTTGAGAAAATTTCCACTAGAACTGCAGAGAAGCGAGCCAAAGAAGCTCATAAACAACCTGTGGTATCCACAGTTCAAAAGAATATTGCTAAAGAGCCTAAGGGCCAAGATGACATGGACTGCCACAGTGAACACCAGTTTCCAGATCCAAGGGAAGCTGATTTATGGGATGCTTTAGGCATCACCGAAGCTCTTTGGAAGTAGAGCGAAGCTTAAGAAGAAGTTGATGCTCCCAGCACTTTGTACATGCCCCAAGCCATCGAAGATATTATATTAAATCTAATGGCGAAGCTTAAAGAACTGTATGCTCAAAGCAAAGTTGAATCTTCCAAGATTTACAAATATCAGAAGAAGTCAGAGACTGAAGACGATGAGGATATCAAAGAATCCGTTCTATCTCTCCTTCAGAAAGTAACTAACAAGAACTCTGCTACTAAGGAGGAAGTGGAGAATCATAAAGGCAGGATCAAGAAAGCTGTAGAAGACCTTTTCCTCAGCCACAACAAAGCTATTCTGGCTGCTGATTCGAGGAAGCGGAAGGCCAATGATTATCTTATTGGTAAGAATAATCAAGAGAAGAAGAGGCCCCACATCATCTCTCTTGGCAATGCAGCAGACATGGCAAACGAAGGCGAATCACCTTCACCAGTTCTTCATGCACACGTTTGATACGACCAAAATGCATCACTGTTTTATATTTTAATTTCATCCTATTCATTGATATATTCCACTTTAAAGTATTGTTCTTATGTTGTTTTGGCTTGTTTTACACAGTTTACAACAAGCCAAAACAACATAAGAACAATACTTTAAAGTGGAATATATCAATGAATAGGATGAAATTACAATATAAAATAGGATGCATTTTGGACGTATCAATGTTTCCAAGTCTGGCTCCAAGCTTGCTCCTCCCAAGGCCCCAGCTCCACCAAAAGCTCCCACCAAGACCCACACTCCTACCTGAATCCCAACTCCCACTCCACCGAGAGCTCCAACCCCACCAAGACAGCCTACACCACCAGCTCCAATCCCTTCACCTCCACCCGCCAACGAAGAAGCAATTCAACCCAGCACTCCCACACCACCTCACCCCGCTACTCCACCCCAAGTGCAGTCACCCCAGCAACAAGATACACCCGAAGCTGATGCTCCCCAAGCCTCACCCCCAGCTACTGAAGCTCAAAGGATGCATGATTTTTCACCTGCTCGCTCAGCTTCTGAACCACATGCTGCTCCCCCAAATGCTTCAACTGCAGCGGATGAAGAAGTAGAAATCATGAATCCTTCTCAGGAATTGGTCCTTTCTCAGGGAAAGGAGGCAGGGTCGTCACATGTGATTCCATCCCCTCGAAATCCCATGATCTGATCTACCCGGCAAAGCCAACCTGCACAAGACACTCAACTGGACTCCAACTATCCCAGGGAAACTTTTACCATCTATTTGGGTGCAAGAAGCTCTTCCAGACATGGTCCTGAGTTTGACCTTGAGCGCCATCGAAGAAAATTGCGCTTCTTTGGAAATAGTCCATATGCTTCGGACCGAACTGCTGATGACCTTCGCTTCTGGACTGCTGAACAACAAGTGATGTACACCAAGGTCTTCTATCAGAAAGATGTATTGTTTCACCATTGCTATCTTGATCTGCGAAGCTTAGCGTCTTCTCACTGCTTCCAAAATATTTGTGAAAAAATCAACTCTCAGACCTTGGTGCGACAGCCGTCTTTGCGCGACACATTCAACTCCGAATTGATCAAGGAGTTTTATGCAACCCTTTATGTCTCAGGCGAATCAAATGATCCCACCATTTGGATACTTGGATGGATGATTCAAGGGAAAGTCTTTCGCATGTCCTCGCAAGAGTTCATGGAAAAAATCAACATTCCCCTCCATACTGGTGATCAGCCCAAGATTCATTTGCTTCAGGATATGTCAGATGCAGAATTTGCTTCCTTGCTGGATCCAGAGGTCACTGAGGATTTTATGCCAGAGAACATTCACCCGAAGCACTTGGTGTTTATCTCCAAGACATGGTTTACATTCTGTCAAACTCTCTGCTGCCACCCAGTACTGCTTCAGAAGAATCAAACATCTATCCTCAAGTGAGGCATGCTATTCTGAAACTCTCCCATGGCATGGTATTCGATTTTGAAGATTGCTTCCTCCGCACCTTGGTTCTTGCTGCTGAATTTCCATTCACCTACAAGCCCTATGCACCTTGGCTTCAGGTTGTTAGTAATTATGGACGGAATGAAAACTTTATTGCCAGGCACCACCCGAAGTTGTTTGTTCCACCAGTGCGCGACACCATGAATATGATTCGTTAGCCCAACAACCCCATGATTACTTATGTTGGCGTCCGACAAGAAGTGAATGAGAAAAATCTCCAGAAGAACTTCCAAAAGGACTTCCCTTCGTTCCTAGAAAATGCTAGAGAATTACATCGAAGCCAATCAGCGCCAGATGAAATTTCTCTCAGATGAAATCAATCGCGTGGGCAACATTGGACTGGATAACAATCAATATCTTCGCATGCTGAAGTGTCATTCTTGGAAAGGGCTTCGGAAGTTTTATTCTACCAAGGGACTGAACAAGGAGCAATTCTATAAGGACTACCCGCATCCCAACCCCAACTTCTCCAGAAATGACTCTATTGATCGCCAGAATTAAAGCTGCCTCCACTGCAAAAGCTAGATGAAGTCATGTTTGTCAATGAGCCAGAGCCCACCAGGCCGGACACTGTTTCAGAAGGCGATTCCACCACCTCTGTAACACCCCGGGAGTCAAGCTACAGTGATCACCATCTTGAATTCCATGTCACTGTGTTTTGCAACTGCTAATCACCTTTGATCGTGCCCAAGTCATTTCAAACAAAAATCAATTGCCCAAATTTTAAGTGGAAATTAAACTTGAACTTTAAATTGTGGAAACAATATTATAGAAACTTTAAAAGTCAGTAAACCAAGATTCTATGTTAGAGGATATTTATTGTAACATTAAATATTTTAAATAATTAAAAATTGTGCCAAAACAACCCCATTTGCTCAATGCATTTTCAAATGGCACCCCAAATGATTTTATTCATGTGCCAAATTTTTGTGGCATCACTATGTGGTGCAACAGGAATATTGGTATTGGTTGTACATTTTTATAAAATGCAATTACTATCCAAAATAATATAAAACAGAAAGAAAAATGTATAGGAAAACAAAAAAAGGAAAATATCGCCTAGGGCAACTCCCTCCCCTTCCTCACAGGGCCCAGCCCACCCCTCTCCTCTTTCTCTTTCCTCCCACTTCTCCTCATGGCGTCGTGGCACCATGGCTACTCGACAGCGGCCAGGCCGCAGCCGCAGGGGAATAAGACACCCTTCCCCCTGGCTACTCTATCCTCTACCTTCCCCATGCCCCCCCTTCTACCTCAAAATCTCCCTCGATCTGGAGAAAAGGCCGGGCGCATCTGCCACCGCCGTCGCCATGGCCTTGTCGCCGCACGGCCACGGAGCTCCCGCGCCCTGTCGGTGAGCCCACCGGACCGCCGCGCTCCTTCACGCCGGCTCGGACCCTAAGACGAGGCCAGGACACCCTCGAGGCACCGCCATCATCGTCATCTTCCTCACCACAGCCTGTGAATCGCGTCGGCCCTCCGCCACGGCTGTCGTCGGTCTCGTCGGAGTTGACGCCCCTCCGACCTTCCCCAGCCTCCCGGGCCTCGCCCCTGCGCTCACTGTGAGCCTCCGTCCATATTCCCCTACTCCCCTTTGTCAGAACCTCCGCCGTAGCCCCTTCCCCCGTCGATGCCATGGCCACGGCCACCATGGACGGGAGCTCAAGCTCCTATAACTCCCCCCTGTGTCACTTACCTGTCGGCCCAAGGCCAGTGAGTTAGTAAAAGAACTATTAGATTAACTACCTTTGTGACTTACATGTGGACCCAACTATGTAGTTAATCCCCTGGTTAATTAGATTAAATTGATTATGTCCTATGTGCATGACAGATGGACCCCATTAGCTTCTTATTTAAATAAACGAATTTGTTAAATAACCTTTGTATGACATGTGGGACCCATGTGCTAATTAAATAGCAACAAATTTATTTAAATATCCAGAGACTTACAGGTGGGCCCTCTGTGTCAGGTTTGACCAGTCAATATCACTATTGTAGATAATGTTGAAATATTAAATAAAAGAAATTTAGAAAATGATTAAAATTATTAAATATTTAAAAATCAATATATTTTAATCCGTAACTTTCATGAAAATATTTTATATATCAAAGTTGATCAGAAAAATATCACAAATCCGAATACGCTACCATTATACCCACCGCACCCCTCTAACCTACCGAACATGGAACATTTCTCCTCCGGTTCATCTGTCTGTCAGATGACTGGAGCCGGTAAAACTTTTCGGATGAAAATATTCTGAATATGAAAGTTGTTCAGAATGGATCTACGAGCACGGATACACTATCCACATGTCTATCATATGTCTCTAATACTGCCGACATGGAACATTCCACCTCCGGATTATATGTCCGGTAATCAATCGGTGCTGATGAGTCATCCTCGGATACATTCCAGCTCTGCAAGTCGTGCCTCTGGCGTGCACTGAATCTTGTACGCCAGCGGTACCTTCTATTTCCCTGGCGTCCACTTAACTCTGTACGCCAGTGAAAGTAGCACTGGCGTACAACTTCTGTCGTCCGCCAGCAATGAGCTGGCGGCTATATCCCATTTCCTACTAGTGTTAACACTGCGTTAGAACATCGTGTATAGTTCAATTGCCATGTCCTTTTTTTGTGTTTGCATTGTGTGCATTTTATTTATTGTTTCTTCCCCCTTATTCTTCGGTAGACTCTGACACTGCTGCCGACGACACCGTTGCCGAGTACGACTACGCGTCGACAATTGTATCCCTATTGTCGAGCTTCCAGGCAAGAAGATCCATTCTCCTTCCCCAGATATCGCCTATCTTTTCCATACATTTTTTGCACTAGGCATTGTTGTCGCTGCTACGTTACATTCCTATTCATTGCATAGCCTGTTTTTGTCGCCCCTTGACGTACCTTCCTTTATCCTATGTTGTTTATAATAATTATGCAATACAGCAGTTAGCCCTGCGCAATGTTAGTCAACTAGGTTTAGTAATCGGGTCGCGGTCACTCTGGGGAGTGAACGCGGGTTTAAATTATTATAACTGCAACAGGTACGGTACAGAGCAGACGCCCAAGGGAACCTACAATGGCGAGACTCTGCCGAGTCGCTTCAATTTTAACTTACGAGTGGATGGACTCGTATTTCACTCTCATCTCTCGGTTGCGTAGCACCACCGGGATGATACAAGGATATTCCTCTTTAGTTCATTCCGCTGATGTCTCGGTCGAACCTCTTCAAGTGTATCATCGAGGGTGATTCCTCCTGGTTTCACTTGACTGTAGGCACCTGAATCAACTGGTTTCCTTAAAGGTAAGTAGTCGGGTGACCCGACGGTGCCCGCAAGAGGTATTGTATTGGGACGGCAGGATAGGCGGATATCATCATGGTCCTGGTCCTTGCTCGTTGGTTCTGAGATACCAAACCAAGAAAGTCGAGCTCCTCCAGGAGCACACACGAGATAAGGTAAGGAGACGGTTCACCTTGTCGGTAACCGCGTGCTTTGACGGGATGACAGGGCAGGCCCCGATGTGCTGGTGGTCCTGACTTCTGCTCGTTGTCCGTTGTGTTAACTAGCCAGGCAACGATAATGGTTGTCCGTGAGATAATAATAAAACGACTAATGGTTAAGGTGGATGACTTGAGAGGCCACAAAGGCTTGTACGCACTACCTTCATGTGGGATTACGGTGTGGGCCCTCCGCGTTGTGGTCTCGTTTGAAAGCTCTAAAAGACGGCACTGGATCCACTTGGCGCACATCGACCCGGAGAGCAAGGGGCGACAGCCCAAGACCCCCTTGCGCTTAGGACTATAGACAAGTGGGGACCTCTCTGATGAGCCGTAGGATGGGCCTCGGCGTGTCGGATAGCATCGGTGGGGCAATCCCTAACAAGGTGTACGCCACCCTGGAGATCCGAGCGTGCAGGCTGAACAGTAGTGCACCCCTGCAGGGAAGATAATCTATTCGAATAGTCATGTCCATGGTAACAGGACGCTTTATGCTGAAGCCAAAGCCTACTACTACAAACTATTACTATTAAACTATTGGTTCTGGTTTCTCTTCCTCACAGGGAAGTCGAGGAAGTGATCTCGGAGGCATTGATAATTATTACAACTTACTATTATACAATGATGCTACAACTTTTGTTGCATTGTCACTTTATGCTTTATATATAACTGTTGGCTATTCTCTTCTCATGGTGCAAGAACCGTCGGAAGATGCTAGTCTTCGATAGGCCTAGCTTCTCATCCTTATTCTATATTTCTGCACTTCAGTCCACTATATAGCCTCCCCTTTCCATTTGATACCAATGCATAAATTCTTAGTAGCGGACGTAAGACTCGCGGGTATGCTAGATACTCACCCCCTCTTGCTTTTCTATCTTTGTTTTATATACCCGGATTGTTGCAATCAGACGCTGACGCCCAAGAGCAGGAGCACCCCGGAGGTGCCTTCCTACTGCGATGTCGAGTTCCCCGTTGACCAGGAGTAGTTTGGAGGTTCCCAAGAAGGAGGCCTTGGCTTTTTGATCGAGTGTTGATTTTGTGCTAGCCTTCTTAAGGCAACCTTGTATTCCTTGTGTTTGTACCCAGATACTATTGCTTCCGCTAACTTTGTTCTTTTGAGTTGTTGTATTCGAGCCCTCGTGGCCCCTGGCTTATATTAAACAGCTTGTACTATTTTATTTGTAGATTTGTGTTATGATATGTTACCGTGAGTCCCTGATCTCGATTGTGACCTTGCATGTATAATTACTGTACACGGTCCGAGTTTGGGGGATGACAAGTTGGTATCAGAGCCGACTACCTGTAGGTAACCCCCTTCCAACTCCTTGGTCGAAGTCGAGTCTAGACAAACAAAAAATATTCTACGAACTTGTTGTGTGGCTTAAGGGCCCACATCGATACCACCCAGTTGTGATATTTATGGTATTAGGATCTTTTTCTACGCACCTTTACTTTAGGACTATACTCTCTCATCCTTTCGGGTTAAATATTTTGCTAAATCTAACTCTAAGTTCTCGTGACTACTTCCTCCCGGAGAGCCCCGCCTTGCGGACGGTTGTCTAATTCCCCTGAAGATTTCGAAGATACTCTCCGATTCCCATCGCCTTTACAATTCCCTGCCACCAATAAGTTCGTATGGATAATTACATACACCTTCTGTTCGTCCATTCAATCCCAGTGGCTCTTTTTATTACAAGATACCCCAAAATGCCCTCCATTGTTATTTTGAGCCTGCTGTCGTCAGCCCCTTTTCACATAGAATCATTCTTCTGGCTCAGAGGTCATCCCAGACATGAGCCGGTTCTCGATAAATCAAACCCTGATTGATTATCCTTCCAGTTCCATTCAACTTACTCACCTTTGGATCGGAGCGTCTTCTTCCGATCCTTCATTCTGGAAACCATAATTCCTTTGTACTTAAGCATCGAATTATTTTGATGTTCCTATAATCTGATGCCTTTGCATTCATCCTTCTTCTTGTTGCGTACCGATACTCACATCAGATGATTTTAGGTCCACCAGATCCTTTGATGGATTATTATCCGACTGATCTTACTTGGCTTCTTCCAAGTGTTAATTGACCTCATGGTGTGAAATACCCTCCATGCCCCTTTGTCGGAATGACTATGTATCTGATGTTGTGTCAGGTATATCATGCACTACTTTATCTTTGGAAGGATATACACCTAACACTGGTGCGTAATCACATTTTCCAATACATAGGTCCGTCTAACCTTTCTTGTGATATAAGTTATCTGAGTAGTGATAATTTCCTTTCTTATGAAAACACCTCGGTGTACAACCTCGTAAGTAACATCTTGTTGCCATTGTTGATGATATTTCGGTAACCACCGGGGCGAGAACTTTGCCAATTGGTCTGCCTCGTCCGGACGAGAAGGAAGAATGGTTCTCTTTGTTCCCCGCTTTTGGTACCAACGTTGTTGCCCACACAGCTGACAAGCTGTTCTCTGACAATCCTTGCATCGTGATCGCGTAATAAAGCACCACTCTAAGACACATTTCCACAGTATTGAAACCTGACTCTTTTGTACCTACCTGTTCCCGAAATTGTTTCTCTTCCTCGAAGAGGATAAAAAGAACCCGAAGATTCGCTAGAACGCGAAACAAAACTTTACCCCTTACACTACCTTTTACTTCTCGAGACGAGAATTTTTGTTAGTGGTGGAAAATTGTAACACCCCGGGAGTCAAGCTACAATGATCACCATTTTGAATGCCATGTCACTGTGTTTTGCAAGTGCTAATCACCTTTGATCGTGCCCAAGTCATTTCAAACAAAAATCAATTGCCCAAATTTTAAGTGGAAATTAAACTTGAACTTTAAATTGTGGAAACAATTTTATAAAAACTATAAAAGTTAGTAAAGCAATATTCTATGTTAGTGGATATTTATTGTAACACTAAATATTATAAATAATTCAAAATTGTGCCAAAACTGCCCCACTTGCTCAATGCAGTTTGAAATGGCACCCCAAATGATTTTATTCATGTGCCAAACTTTTTATGGCATCACTATGTGGTGCAACAGGAATATTGGTACTCGTTGTACATTTTTATAAAATACAATTACTAGCCAAAATAAAATAAAACAAAAAGAAAAATGTATAGGAAAACAAAAAAGAAAAAAAAAACTAAAAATCGCCTAGCGCAACTCCCTCCCCCTCCCCACAGGGCCCAGCCCACCCCTCTCCCCTTTCTCTTTCCTCCCACTGCTCCTCATGGCGCCGTGGCACAATGGCTGCTCGACAGCGGCCAGGCCGCAGCAGCAGGGGAATAAGACCCCTCCTGCCCCCTGGCTACCCTATCCTCTCCCTTCCCCATGCCCCCCTTCTCCCTCAAACTCTCCCTCGATCTGGAGAGGAGGTCGGGCGCATCTACCGCCGCCGTCGCCATGGCCTTGTCGCTGCACGGCCCCGGAGCTCCCTGCACCCTGCCGGTGAGCCCATCGGACCGCCGCGCTCCTCCACGTCGGCTCCACCCCCAAGACGAGGTCGGGACACCCTTGAGGCACCGCCATCATCTTCATCTTCCTCACCACAGCCTGTGAATCGTATCGGCCCGCCACCATGGTCGTCGTCGGTGTCGCCGATGTTGACGCCCCTCCGAGCTTCCTCGGGCTCCCGGACCTCTCCCCTGCGCTCATTGTGAGCCTCCGCCCCTATTCCTTTGCTCCCCTTTGTCGAAACTGCCGCCGTAGCCCCTTCCCCCTTCGACACCATGGATGGGAGCTCAAGCTCATATGCCGATGGTCATCTCTGTTGCGGTGCTGGCGTGCACGCACACGCCCGCGCGGCCACACCCCACCATGGCCCCTCGCTGGGGTGGACTCGCCGTCGTGCCGAAAGTTCGCCGCCAGCGTGCTCACGGGGTAGCTATGGGCTAACCCCCCCCCCTATTAAGATAACTCCCCCCTATGTCACTTACCTGTGGGCCCAAGGCCAATGAGGTAGTAAAAGAACTATTAGATTAACTACCTCTGTGACTTACATGTGGACCCAACTATGTAGTTAATCTGCTGGTTAATTAGATTAAATTGATTATGTCCTATGTACATAACAGATGGACCCCACTGGTTGCTTATTTAAATAACTGAATTTGTTAAATAACCTTTGTATGACATGTGGGCCCCATGTGCTAATTAAATAGCAAATGATTTATTTAAATATCCACAGACTCATAGGTGGGCCCTCTGTGTCAGGTTTGACCAGTCAATATCACTATTGTAGATAATGTTGAATTAATAAATAAAAATAAATTTAGAAAATGATTAAATCTTTAAAAATCAATAGACCCTCTGATCCATAATAAGTGTCGCTCATTTTGTACTAAGCTATTACAAACTTTGTACTAGATGAGCGCCACTTATTATGGATCGGAGGGAGTATCTTTTAATCCGTAACTCCGATGAAAATATTTTATATATCAAAGTTGATCAGAAAAATATCACGAATCCGAATATGCTGCCCGTATACCCACCGCACCCCTCTAACCTACCGAACATGGAACATTCCTCCTCTGGTTCATCTGTCTGTCAAACGTCCGGAGCCGGTAAAACTTTCTGGATGAAAATGTTCTAAATATGAAAATTGTTCGGAATGGATCTACGAGAACAGATACACTATCAACATGTTTGTCAGATGTCTCTAACACTGCCGGCATGGAACTTTCCCCCTCCGGATTATCTATCCGGTAATCAACCGGTACTGATGAGTCATCCCCGGATAAATTCCCGCTCCGCCTAAAATACTTAACACTGCGTTAGAATATTGTGTACAGTTCAATTTCCATGTCCCTTTTCTGTGATTGCATTGTGTGCATTGTATTTATTGTTTCTTCCCCTTATTCTCTGGTAGACTCTGACGCTGCCGCCAATGACACCATTCCCGAGTACGACTAATTCGTCGATAATCGTATCCCTACTGTCGAGCTTCGAGGCAAGCAGAGACATTCTCTTTCCCCAGATATCGCCTATCTTTTCCTTACATTTTTTGCACTAGGCATTGCTGTCGCTACTACGTTACATTCCTATTCATTGCATAGCCTGTTTTTTTCGCCCCTTGACTTACCTTCCTTTATCTTATGTTGCCTATTATAATTATGCAATATTCAGCAGTTAGCCCTGCGCAATGTTAGTCAGCTAGGTTTAGCAATCGGGTCGCGGTCACTCTGGGGAGTGAACGCGGGTATAAATTATAATAACTACAACAGGGACGGTACAGAGCAGACGCCCAAGGGAACCTACAACGGCGAGACTCTGCCGAGTCGCTTCAAGTTTAACTTACGAGTGGATGGACTCGTATTTCACTCTCGTCGCCGGCTCGGTTGCATAGCACCACCGGGATGATACGAGGATATTCCTCTTTAGTTCATTCCGCTGATGTTTCGGTCGAACCTCTTCAAGTGTACCATCGAGGGTGATTCCTCCTGGTTTCACTTTATGGTAGGAACCTAAATCAACTGGAGTCCTTAAAGGTAAGTAGTCGGGTGACCCAACGGTGCCCGCGAGAGGGTATTGTATCGGGATGGAAGGACAGGCGGATACCATTGTGGTCCTGGTCCTTGCTCGTTGGCCGTGAGATACCAAACCACGAAAGTCGAGCTGCTCCAGGATCACACGCAAGATAAGGTAAGGAGATGGTTCACCTTGTCGGTAACCGCGGGCTTTGACGGGATGACAGGGTAGGGCCCGATGTACTGGTGGTCCTGACGGCTTCTCGTTGTCCGTTGTGTTAACTAGTCAATCAACAATAACGTTTATCCGCGAGATTATAATAAAATGACTAATGGTTCAGGTGGATGACTTAAGAGGCCGCAAAGGCTTGTACGCACTACCTACACGTGGGATTACGGTGTGGGCCCTCCGCGTTGTGGTCTCGTTCGAAAGCTCTGAAAGATCTCCAGTTTCAGCATTGTGGTTGCCTCGGATCATGCTGCGGCACAGGATCCACTGGGCGCACACCGACCCGAAGAGCGAGGGGCGACGGCCCAAGACCCCCTTGCGCTTAGGACTGTAGACCGGCGGGGACCTCTCTGATGAGTCGTAGGATGGGCCTCTGCGTGTCGGATAGCCTCGGTGGGGCATTCCCTAACAAGGTGTATGCCACCCTTGAGATCCGAGTGTGTAGGCTGAACAGTAGTGCACCCCTGCAGGGATGATAATCTATTCGAATAGTCGTTTCCACGATAACAGGACGCTTTATGATGATGCCAGAGCCTACTAATACAAACTACTACTATTAAGCTGTTGGTTCCGGTTTCTCTTCCTCGCAGGGAAGTCGAGGAAGTGATCTGGGAGGCATTGATAATTTTTACAACTTACTATTATACAATGCTGCAGAAACTTTTGTTGCATTGTTACTTCATGCTTTATATATAAATGTTGGCTATTCTCTTCTCATGCTGCAAGAACCTTCGAAAGATGCTAGTCTTCGATAGGCCTAGCTTCTCATCATTATTCTGGCTTTCATCACTTCAGTCCACTATATAGCCTCCCCTTTCAATTTGATACCAATGCATAAATGCTTAGTAGCCTGACGTAAGACTCGTGGGTATGCTATCTACTCACCACCCTCTCTTGGTTTTCTCTCGTTGTTTTATATACCCGGATTGCTGCAATCAGACGTTGGCGCCCAAGAGCATGAGCACCCCGGAGGTGACTGCCTACTACGACGTTGAGTTCCCCGTTGACCAGGAGTTGTTTTGAGGTTCCCAAGAAGGAGGCATTGCCTTTTCGATCGAGTGTTGATTTTTTCTGCTAGCCTTCTTAAGGCAACCTTGTATTCCTTATATTTGTTCCCAGATACTATTGATTCCGCTAACTTTGTGCTTTCGACCTATTGTATTCTAGCCTTCGTGGCACCTTGACCTCCTCACGCCTGAAAATGTCGTAGACTATCTGTCGCCCACTTCCAAAGAAAAATCTTCAGGCGACCAGTCTTCGTCAAGCGACTCATCTGCGCCTGGATCTTCTCGGAGGACTCCCCAAGATGCTTCCAACGCCTATGCACTCTTCATGCTCTTCGCCACCTTTCGTCCAATCATTGACAAAAAAGGGGAGAATGATGCATTGATGAGTTTAGTTTCCACGGAGACATGGTTTTTGCTTCGCTTTTGCCTCACCTTTTAAGTTACAACAAACATTCCATTTGCTTTGATTGGGTTGTAACTTAACTTAAGTTCGTGCCTATGAACTGTGTGCTACTATATCATATTAACAACCCCTTGCTCGCAAGTTTTTTTGCTTCGTATCATATCTCTTGCAGGTGGTTATTATACTTAAGTTCGTAGGTCATTCGAGAGATTTTCATATCATTGGAATCATATCTGGAACTGCAAATCCTACTCGCTAAGATGTTCGAATTTTGCTCTCCGCCGAAGAAAAATTATCTATGCATCTACTTCGAGTCAAATTATCTTTGATGCTTACATTTAGGGGGAGTAAAACCTTCACATCTTAGAGTTTGTTATCATCTCAACTCAAAAAAAACTTCAATACTTTTATCGATGCCTGTTTTTTCAACAATAGTCCAAAAACGGGGAGATTGTAAGACCAAAGTTTTTCCCCCATGTGTTTTGGATATTGTTGGACAAGACAGCAGAGGAACTAACAATGTTTGCAAGTATAAACAGATGTTTAGGTTCCTGAAGCATAAGTCAAGTGGTAGATCTTCAAGGAAGATGGAAAAGAAGTCGAAGCTTATTCCTTGGAGTGAAGCTTAACCACGTTGGGTGACCCCTAAAAATTTATGGTGTCCTGAAGCATAACTCTCCGAAGGAAATGAATAAAATGGCACAAGACTTGGTAGTTTTTGTGTAATTCATTTTCTATTCTTTGAGTCATAGGAAAAACCGTACTATCAAGACGGGTTAGTAAGTCAAAACGAAAGTTATTGTGAAAAGGCTCAGCTCGAATCAAAACCCAATGAGGAGCCTCAGAGGAGAAATCTCATGAGCGCTGAGTTAAGCTTCGGTGGCAAAGACTTCGTACTTTCCGCCTCCGAATCGAAACTTAGGTTGTGAGTCAGCTTTACTTTTTCCGCATGTAAATTTTCCCATTGATGACAAATCCGACCGTTGTGGACACGCGTCAAGCTGTCGATTCGGGTCAGATCTGTCATTTCACACCTTGGTATCGCCACCTATAAATACGTCGCCCCCGCCGTCATTTGCGGTTGGCTTCTAAGAGATTATTCCCACAGAGAGACTGAAGAGAGCATCCCAAGAAAGATACCGAAGCTAAACCAAAACCCAACCACCGAATCAAGAGTCCTATTTATATGATCTGATTTACTATGAATCAGGTTGAAGTTTGCTAGCCTTTTTATCTTGGAGGACTGCAAGCCTCCTAGACGGTTAGAGAGTCAACTTCAGGGAGCAAAGAGTAATTGTCACCTCGAAGCTCAAGTTTGTCAAAGGTTTTGGAGATTTCCTCAATAATCTACCCCGAGTCAAAACTGGCCAAGCTCAAGGATATTGGTGCAGTGGAGAAAAGGAAGGCGAGATGTTAGCTCATGTGTTTAATCACAAGTCCCTCCAACCAGACGTAGCACTTTGCAGAGTGTGAACTGGTCAAACAAACATCGCTGCGTATAGACTCATTTTACCTTTCATCACTTACATTTTGTACCTTTACTCTTAATGTTGTGCTTCGTTATGATTTTCTTCACTATCATTTGCTTCACTTAGTTGTTTTGCTTCCCGGTTTTTGTTAAGTTTCTAGTTCGTTGTTCTTCCATTGACAACTTTTTGCCTCACTTCAAAGATTTGGTCGAAATTTTTGAAGTGATCATTCACCCCCTCCCCCTCTGATCACATCCTTGGTATTTCACTTTAATCGTTTGGCCTCTATGTTATTGATGTGGGAGTCATGATATTCGATATCAAAATTAAGAATAAACCATTACGCACTGGTGCATGAACATAAAATACATTACTCTTATAAACCAAACAGCCAGTTGTCTCAGATTTATAAGAATACTGGTCTTGCAATAAGCAAGACCCACTCACAATGTTCATACTCAACACGGGTACATAATATAAATCATTCAAAACTATAATCAATCCTGAAGGGAGACTAAGATAAAGCGTGCCAATGGACATTACATCAACCTTGGAACCGTTCCCAACGCGCATCGTCACTTCATTCTTTTGTAAGAGTCGTTTATTCTGTAGCCGCTCCTGTGAGTTACAGATGTGAGCAGCTGATCTGGTATCAAATATCCATACGTTGCTCCGATCACTTGTGAGGAAAAGATCAATAACATTTATATCACATATATCCATGTCTCTTCCAGCAACCTTGCCGACCTTCTTATCTTCTAAGTACTTGGTGCAGCTATGCTCCTTCTTGATTTCTATTTCAGAAATTTTGAGCATGGTGAACAACTTAGAAAGGCTCTTAACCATTCCTTGCATGTTGTATTTCAAAACAAAATTCTCGTACCTAGGGGGCAGCAAACGCAACACCCTATCAATCGCCAATTCATCCGGAATCTTAAACTCCAGAGCATTTAGGCGATGAACGTAGTAAGACATTTTGACTACGTGCTCAGTCATACTATTGTGCTCTTCCATCTTTGCCGAAAAGATACTTCATAAACTTCATTTGTCTTGACCCTGGCTTGAGGAGCAAATACATTCTTGAGGTCATTGATTATCTCATAGGCACTGAGGCTCTCGAACCGTTTCTGCAGTTCAACCTCCATGGCATAGAGCATATCCTTCTGGACAAGGGAGGAATCGTCCGACTTAATGAGGTAGACATTATTCTCATCCGGAGTAGCGGTAGTTGCTGGCGCATCACCTAACGCAGTCTCAAGTACATAGGACATTTTGAGGGGAATGAGGAGAATTCTCAGAGTGCGGAACCAGGACGTGAAGTTTGACCCATTGGTTTTCAGTTTATCTTTCTTTAGGAATGACCCTAAGTTCAATGTGGGGTGCAAAGGTGCCGACATCTACAATGGTTATTTGAAAAATACATATTTATACTTTGTTCATAATTGGAGTTCAATTTTAAGACAATTCTATAACTCCCACTCAGTTAAACATCCCTCAAAGTTTTACTAAGTGATTACATAATCCTAGAACACCGTACCTCCCCCGATCGTCACGGCCATCAGTATGTGTTTAAGGTAGGCCATCATGCCAATCACATCATCTATGTGACTCATGGTCGACCTTTCGGTCATTGTATCCCGAGGCCATATCATTGACATATGCCACGCTCGCCACCATACCCTCAGTGACTTCTTGTTGTCTCATACAAGGCCATGTTTCTGGACAAGGTAGGCTTGCTACACCCACCCCATTTGAACGCAAAAATGTTTGACACTCGTGTGACACGTGGTGCCTCCATAATGGAGATTTTTTGCGACGCCCCCAAAATCAATCCGTGTACAGTAATCATACACGCAGGGTACACGGCTGAGATTAGGGTGCCACGGGGATAATATCACAGCACAACACTAAACACAAAAGGATAAACAAATATGTTACAATAGAGGGGGTCACGCGGACCCGATGTCGGGACCCGGGGTTAGCGTATGCAAGTACAATTAAGACATAGTCATATGGAGAGCCGAGAACCGCACCCACTTGTCTAAGCAGACAAGGCCAAGCACTGAACATTCTCGGAAAGCATCGTACGTGAGGGGCATCCCATCCAGGCCGGATGATCAACTGAGATGGGTCCTCATCGTCCGCACACAAGTCAAATGATATGGGTGGTGAACTCCCATATTCAAAGACAAGTCGCCTCAACCATACTAAGGACTATCTCCAAACTCTTACATAGACTTACTCCAGCCCGATCACTTAGTCGGGGTCTAGGGCGGGCTCGATCATACCACAAAGTGTGCACGAGACGGAGTCTCGAGCAATCGCATCGCGATGCCCCAAGCTGCGCACATCTAAGGGCCACTTGGTGTATGAAAGACCGCCAGCCAGAACACAACTAAGGTCTCGAAAACCCATACAAAGACATGCATGTTATAAACATACACGCAGCACACATGCCTTGTATGAACAGCAGGTACCATTGCAATTCTCTACAAAGTGTACATTTTATTTATAACTCTTATAGAGTACAAACAGAGATCACATACATGTGATCCAACATTACAACACAGAGCGGAAGCAAATTATGTCTGAGTACAGACAAGTTTAACAAGTGGCTTAAGAAGCCTTATTAAAACACAAAGCCCTCCACGAGGGAACCAGTCTGCTGACTGGGACTAGACTAGTTTAACTTCAGTCGTCCAGCTCGATGAAGAAGCCACCTTCGGGGTCAGTGGCGTCATCTAAAACATAGATTAAGCAAACGTGAGTACAAAGTCGTACTCAGCAAGACTTACATAGGACCTATACTACTCATTTACATGTGTCAATGTAAAGGGAGGTAGGGTTCACTTGCAGAAGTGCAAGCTTTGACTTGGCTAATCCTGAACTACGAGTACCAGACTTTGAGGTAAGAAGCGTACACGAGTCCACTACTTTCACCAACCAATACACCACTATGGTGCCTTCCTCGACTTCCCCACGAGGAAGCACGCCATAGCACTCACACTTATCTTGGTGTGTTTTAGAAGTATCCGGTTCAAATTGTCTAATAATGAAGCTAAGCTTTCCAAGCAGTCCATAACCGCGGACGGGGCTATTCGAATAGTTTTGTTAACCTTGCAAGGGTGTACCGCTACACACACATGACCATCATTTACCGCCTTTGATCTCGACACCATTCAAGGGGTGCCAGCGAGGATGCTCACCACAACTGTTACCTCATAGCCGATCTAGTCCGAGAAAGCCGCCTACTTGGGTTGGTTACCACAATCGTGAACCCGGCCGGTTTACCGAAGTGGACCCAAGTGATGTGTGCGTGGTGCATAAGCCGGTCTCGGATGAGCCGTTCTCTCACTTAGCATCCAGGCCACAGACCTACCAGAACTCCGAACTACTGCGACATCTGGACATCGAAAGGGATGAGTTAATAGGTTGAGAGGGGTCAGTGAGCCCAATGTGTGGTTGTACTCTTCATCTTGGATCACCACACAAGAACTCGTACTAGGGCGGTGTTCAACGAGACAACCCACCGTGTACTCCTACACAGCCTCTCATCGTTCACCTTGTATTAGGGTCGATTCACCAACACTTTTCTACCATCATCAACGTGATCATTCCCATCCCGACTCACATCACAGTAACAACATGGTAACATACTAAGCATGCAATAAGCAGTAGCATTGCAGGGGTTACATGATATCATTCAACTCCTACATTTGTTAGGATTATGGTTTGCTTACTACTGTGACAAAAGATAGGTCATGCAAAGGAATGGGTTCATCTATGCGGTAGAATCGTAACATGGTGATCATCCTAAACAATGCATAAGCAAGACATGAGAGGGAAGTGGGATTTTATCGACATGATCAATGGGGGTTTGCTTGCCTTGCTGACGAGGTTCGGGTTCTGGATCTTCAGCGAAGGGGGTGACCTCTTGCTCCGGTTCCACCTCTACTCGACAAGCAAAGCACGAAGTAGCAATCAATATGAATGCAATGCTCAAGCACATGATTGAATGTTAAAGCTTGAAGTATAAGTTTTGATGTGTGAGGCAATTCCATTTAAGTGGAATATATTGTATTTAAAATGCAAATTCAAACTCCACATTTGAATTTAACTTAGCCAAGTTGAATGTGACATAGTTTGATCATTTTGAATCAACTTCAAATGTGTATGATATGCCTCTGAAGTGTGGTTGAATTACATCATAATTCCATGGTCCAAGTAGCAAAAGCATTTGGTTTGAATTTGAATTAAATTCAAATAAACCAAATGACATATGCTACTGGTCCCATTTTAAATTCAACTCAAACAGAGTTGAAAGTTGCATATTTGGAAAGATAATTTTCTCCTGATCATTTTTCATATATTATTTGTCCAATTTGGAGTTGATATGAATTTTCTATGAATTTCCAAAGTTTGGGGTATTTTCTGGATTTTCTGGAATTCTTTTAATTTAAATAATCTCTGGAAATTCATTTAAATGATTTATTGCGCAATGCTGACGTCAGGGGGGGCTGACATGTGGGGCCACCCTGTCAGTGGCTGGGTTCACTTAACCCGTGGGTTAAATTAATCCAGTGGCTTAATTAAGCCACTGGGCCCACTGGTCAGTGACCCAGGGGTCACTTAGCTGGGTGGTTAATGTCTAACCCACCGGCGGCTTGACGCCGGCGACTGGAGCCGCGGCGGCGACTTGCCGGAGTGAGCTAGGGGCCACGGGAGGGCACGGGAAGGTCACCACTGGATGCAGCGTCGTCTTCCGCGTCTTCTGGAAGCATCAGGGGTCCACGGGGAGGTCGGGAGCGACGACGGCGACATATCCGGCGGAAGCAGAACCACGGCGAGGTCGTAGTCGACGTTACAGCGCATGGTTCGGGCTGATCTCGCGCGCATTCAAACGCTGGCATGCTCAGGATCCAAACGCGCGTGCTGGCTGAGTCGAAGGGGCACAGGGGCGACCTCGAGCTCATCCATGGCGGCGACGTGCTTTGGCATCCATGGCGGATCCGGCTAGAGCGAGTAAACGAGGGGGAAAAGTGAGGGGTTTCTCTCGCAAGCTCACCCTGAATCCAGTAGAGGTGGTGGCGAGGGCTGGGGTGGCTTAACGGAGGCAAAATCGACGAAGTCCTTCACGGCGGCCGGCGGGAGCTCGAGGAAGAATCCGGCGTCTACGCGGGCTCCGGGCTCGATTCCTTCTGCAGTTCGATGAAGACGACGACGACGAAGAGCTTGGACACGTTCTTGGGGCTTCTCGGTGTCGATCGCCACGCGTGTGCTCGACGGCGCTCCGGCGTGTTCCTCGGGCGGCGATGAAACATGCGAGAGAGGAAGGGGAAGACGACGAGGAGGGGGGAATGGACTGGGGCGGCTGCGTGACGTCTCCAGGACGCGAGAAGAGGCACGGGGCGGCCTGGAAGCTCGTCGACGACGACGTGTCGTCCCCAGCTAGCTCGGTGGCATTCCACCGAGCAGCTTGGAGGCGCGGGATCGGGGAAGAAGACCCCCGTGCCCTTGTGGGCCGCCCGGGCTGGGCTGGGTGGGCCGACTTCGCCTAGGCGCCAGGTAAGCTTTTCTGATTTCTTTCTGTTTAATCTTTCCTTTCTTTTCTGTAAATTTTTTTTGACTTTGGTAAAAATACCAAATCATTTTATTAAATGCTGAAAACTTTTATGTGGCCTCATAATAATATAAACTAGCCACTCATAAACTTTCAACATTTTTAAAATTCAAATGATTTGAATTTTAAATCAAATAGGGGTATTTCATTAATTCCAAGGTACTGTTTGAATATTTGAAAAATCTATGAGCATGGGGTGGGTCCCACATCACTTGATATGTGATCACACTCATTTATAAGACTTTTCAAAACTCTAACATGAATTTTTGGAAAAAAAATTTATCTGGCCTTTTGAATTAATTCATATGGGGGGTGTTCCTTCTCCCAATTTGGTTTTGAAATTGATTTCCAAGATTTCTTTTGAAATTTTGACATGATGCAAAGGCACTAGCTAACCCTAGCACATACCTAACAGAGGGTTCTGACACCCGAATACATAAGTCATACAAGCCATAATATCTGAGTACAGACATAGTTAGTCAAGTTTTGCCTTAAGAAGGCTAGCACAAATCACATCAGAGATACAGATCGAAAAGGCGAGGCCTCCTGCCTGGGATCCACCGAACTACTCCTGGTCAACGGAGAACTCGACGTCGTAGTAGGCGCCTCCGGGGTACTCCTGCTGCTGGGCTCCAACGTCGGCTGCAGCGGCCGATCAGGCAAAACAGTAAAGGAAATAAAGCAGGTGAGTATCTAGTATACCCGCGAGTCTTACGTCCGCTACTAAGCATTATGCATTGTATCAACGGAATGAAGAGGCTATATATAGTGGACTGAAGACAGAAATCCAGAGCAAGGGTAAGAAGCTAGGCCTAACGAAGACTAGTATCTTCCGACGATGTCTTGCAGCATGAGGTAAGAATCAGCCAACAGTTATATAAGCATAAAGTAACAATGCAGCAGAAGTTGCTGCAGCATTGTATAATAATAAGTTGTAATGATTAACAATGCCTCCGAGTTCACCTCCTCGACATCCCCGCAAGGAAGAGAACCCGGAACCATACAGTTTAATAATAATAGTTTCTAGTGGTAAGATCCAGCTTCAGCATAAAGCGTCCTGTTACCGTGGACACGGCTATTCGAATAGATTAATCTTCCCTGAGGAATGTAGCGGGCGCGGAAGGCAGACTTAAATTCTTCCCAAGTGATGACTTCTTCAACTGGCAGGGAACGCTTGTGGGTGCTCCACCACTGAGCAGCGGCGCCTTTCAGATGATAAGACGCAAAGTTCACATAGTCAGCTGGATCGACATTATCAGACTCCAGCTCGTGAGTGATGTCGCGAAGCCAGTCATCAGCATCCAACGGCTGAACAGTGTTGCGGAACATAGTGGGGTTGAGGCGGGTGAAGTCGTGCAGAGTCACGGTGGCATGCTGATGGTGGCGCCCATTCTGGTTCGGCTGGGGGAACTGAGCCATGATATTCTGCATGAACTGAAGGTTCATCTCGAACTGCTGCATCATCGCGTCCATGTAATCCGGCGGCGGAGGTGGGTCGTTGGCACCACGACCACGACCACCACGACCAGCCATCCTGCTAGAATTTAACAGGGGTATTTCAGCGATGAAAAATTTAACGAGATACCGGAATCAAGCCTGAAGTATAACGACAACGAAAAGGAGGCGCAAATATATATAGGAGTAGTCATATAAGACATACACATTCACACCCAGAGTCAATCGAAAATCGGGCAGCGTAACGTCGTAGAAATTAAGGAAAAAGGACTCACTAGGCGGCGCGCAGATCGCGGTTAGGATTACACGACGCGACATAGATTCCACTATGTCAATCACGCCGCAAGAAAACTGTTGGCCACAGGAGTTAATGCCAAAGAACGCGCGGCCTGCCCAGAATGAGAATGGGATCCGCGGTCCGGGACCTGGGGTATGACTCCTGCGACACGACTCAATCAATGGGGGAAGCACCAAAAACGCCGGGTGGAATCAAGAGAACGTGATCCTAATGTCATATTTTGTAAAACTTACCCGCAAGGATAAGAGAGCAGATTCCCAGAGCATAGGTAAGGAGAAAAGGATCCTAATACCATAGATATCACACGTAGTGACATCGATGTGGGCCCGTAAGCCAAATATTAAGTTAGCAAAATAGTTTTTCAAAGTCTAGACTCAACATCGACCAAGTAGTGGTGGGGTGGCTTCCTACAGGCAGTCGGCTCTGATACCAACTTGCGACGCCCCCAAAATCAATCCGTGTACAGTAATCATACACGCAGGGTACACGGCTGAGATTAGGGTGCCACGGGGATAATATCACAGCACAACACTAAACACAAAAGGATAAACAAATATGTTACAATAGAGGGGGTCACACGGACCCGAATACATAAGTCATACAAGCCATAATATCTGAGTACAGACATAGTTAGTCAAGTTTTGCCTTAAGAAGGCTAGCACAAATCACATCAGAGATACAGATCGAAAAGGTGAGGCCTCCTGCATGGGATCCACCGAACTACTCCTGGTCAACGGGGAACTCGACGTCGTAGTAGGCGCCTCCGGGGTATTCCTGCTCCTGGGCTCCAACGTCGGCTGCAGCGGCCGATCAGGCAAAACAGTAAAGGAAATAAAGCAGGTGAGTATCTAGTATACCCGCGAGTCTTACGTCCGCTACTAAGAATTATGCATTGTATCAACGGAATGAAGAGGCTATATATAGTGGACTGAAGACAGAAATCCAGAGCAAGGGTAAGAAGCTAGGCCTAACGAAGACTAGCATCTTCCGACGATGTCTTGCAGCATGAGGTAAGAATCAGCCAACAGTTATATAAGCATAAAGTAACAATGCAGCAGAAGTTGCTGCATCATTGTATAATAATAAGTTGTAATGATTAACAATGCCTCCGAGTTCACCTCCTCGACATCCCCGCGAGGAAGAGAACCCCGAACCATACAGTTTAATAATAATAGTTTCTAGTGCTAAGATCCAGCTTCAGCATAAAGCGTCCTGTTACCGTGGACACGGCTATTCGAATAGATTAATCTTCCCTGCAGGGGTGCACTTGTGTTACGCTACACGCACGGATCTCCAGGGTGGCGGGAACCTTGTTAGGGAACGCTCCACCGAGGCTATCCGACACTTCATAGCACATCTTTCAAACTCAACAGAGAGGTCATCCGCCGGACTATATCCTATGTACGCGGGGCTTTGGACCCTAACCCCGACGTACTCCTGCACGGTGCGAGGCTGGCCGGTGTAGTTAAATCAAAGCAAATACAAATCACACTGTCGCGGCAAATAAGACAACACCACTTCCCGGCGCAGGCCGCGGTACTGCTGACGTCTGAAGAGTCCTCGGACGACACTACGAAGCAGAGGAGCCCATAACTCGTAATTCCCACGGGTAGGTAGTGCGTACATGGCATATAGCCAACTCAAGACATTCACTGAACCATTTAGCATTTTATTAACCTGCGAGACAACCGTTATCGTTGCCTCGACTTAACTGACCCGCGGACAACGACAGCAGCCAGGACCACCAGTACATCGGTGCCTGCCCCGTCGTCCCACCAAGTCACTGCGGTTACCAACAAGGTGAACCGTCTCCTTACCTTGTCTCGCGTGTGCTCCTGGAGGAGCTCGACTTTCGTAGTTTGGTAACTCTCGCGGCCAACGATCAGGGGCCAAGCACACCGGTACACTGGTCGTACCCTCCCTGTCGTCCCGTCGCAATACCTCTCGCAGGCACCGTTGGGTCGCCCGACTTCTTACCTGAAGGACAACCATTGTTCAGGACCCTAAGGCGGTAAGACAAAGTCAGCCTCGAGTGGAGTACAAGGATTACTCCTTGATAGCTCACACTAGAGGTGACTAGGCATAACCCGGATAGGGGCCTTTGGCGGTGTCTGCTTTGTACTGTACCTGTGCAGTTGTATATATTGTATCCGTGTTCACTCCCCTGAGTGATCACGTCCCGCTATCTAATCCTAGCTAACAATGCGCAGGGCTCACTGCTGAATATATGCATAATTATAACAGGCAGCATAGGATAAGAAAGGTACATCAAGGGGCGACAAAATCAGGCTATGCAATCGAATAGGATTGTAATCATAGCAGCAGCAGTAACAATGCCTAGTGCAAGAAAGTACGGAAAGGTAGGCGATATATGGGGAAGAGAATGGCTCTGCTTGCCTGGAAGCTCGACGGTAGTAGTAGGGTCGTCGACGAAGTAGTCGTACTCAGCAGCGGTGTAGTCGACGGCAGCAGCGGGGTCTATCGGAGATTAAGGGGGGGAAGAAACAGTAAATACACAGCAAGCATATACAAACCGATGCATGACAAGACGGATGAAATGTTAACGATGTTCTAACGCAGTGCAATGCACGTTTCTCGGAGCGGAAATTCATCTGAGGATGAACTACCGGCTCCGGAGGGGGAAGGATCAAGCCGGAGGTGTCGTGGGTACCGGACAAACATAAGGGGGGTGTATCCGTGCTAGTTGATCTATTCCGAGAAACATTCGTGTTCGGAATAAATTCATCTGGGTACTTTAGCAGTACCGGACAATTTATCAGACAGCCGGTCCGGAGGGGGACGGTTCGATGTTCGTTGTGTTAGAGGGGAGTGATAGACATACGGATAGCGTATTCGTATTCGTTATTTTTTTTCTGATCAATTTTCATGTATAAAGTTTTTGAATCCGAGTTACGGTTTAAAAGATATTCAATTTCAAAGTTTTAATCAATTAAAAAGAATTTCTGGAATTTCTTTTATTTTTTTAAATAGAAACATTATCCACAAGGGTTGACTGGTCAAACCTGACCAGTGGGACCCACTGGTCAGCCTCACAACTATAATAAAACAATTTTATTTAATAAATCAGTAGGGTGGCCCATATGTCATACACACTTATTATTAAACAGAGTTTAATTTAATTAAATTGGGATTTGTCAGGGGTGGCACCCATCTGTCATACAGTCGTTTATCTAAACAATTTTATTTAATCTAATCATGTGTTATTAGTGTTTGTGGCCCACATGTCACTGTCTTTGAAGGGGTTCTATCTGGTTAACTTAACAGGGGCCATTAGACAGGGGCAGGGCCCACTCGTCAGAGGCACAAGGGGAGGATTAGCCTAGTGCTAAACACCACCACGACGGCAGTTCCTCGCCGGCGACGAGGGGCTCACCGGCGGTGACCGTGCGCTCAACATAGTCCATGATTTGGCGCCTCGTTTGCTCCTACGAGATCTACGCGGCGTGCCGCACACGACCCTACCGTTTGCGCGGGCTAGGCCGGACCAGGGCGGCGGCTATGAAGACTACCGGCGGCGGCCGGAGCCTGGCCCGACGAGAACGGCGAGGCAGTGCCCGAAACAGAGCGCAACAAGAAGGGGACCGGGGAAAAGCTCACGTTGGAGCGCAAGAGTGGCTCGTTGGGGGGATTAGCAGTGCAGGCGGCGGCGAATCGAGCCACGAGGTGCGGCGGCCGGGGCGGAGAAGGTCGACGCAGTAGTCGGCTCGGTGGCGTTTCGACGTCGATTGATTGAGGGGGCAGACGAGGACATCCACCAGCAGGCTCCTGGACAAGCTCCCCCACGCCGGGGAGCACGATTGCCACGGTGGCTACGAAGACGCAGCCATGGCGGGCTCGGGCAAAGTGGAGAAGAAGAGGGCGAGGGGGAAGAGGGGAGGACGAGTACTGGGGGTGGGGAGGCTTGGTCTTATCTCCACCGGGGGGGCAGGTGAGGGGGGGAGGGAGCAGGTGGGGTGGGGACATGGCCACAGTGGCCATGGCCATGGCGCACGGCGGGGTGGGGGGGCAGGTGGGGAAACAGGGGAGGGGGAAGAGAGAGAGGGGGCTGGGCCCGGGGGCTGTGCCCACAGGCGGGTTTTTTGGTTTTTCCATTTTTCTTCTTATTTTCCATTCTGTTCTTTTCCTTTTGTATTGGTTTTAATTGCTTTAACATTTTTTTTAAATGTGTGACCTGGCCCATAATTAGGAGTGTATATTTCCAGAGTGCCACAAAAAGTTTAGGCTTAAAATAAAACCATTTACTATTTCTTTATAATATTCAATTGTCAAATGGGGCTATTTTGCTTGGTGTTTGAATTGTTTGAATTTTCCAGTGGAAAAATAAAATACCATAACCACATGGGCATGACCCAATGATTATTAGTGATTTTATAAAAGTGGTCCCATGATTTTTGGGCAAAGTTTAATTGCAACATATTTCTCATAGCAACCAAAAGGCATTTTTGAACATGATCAAAAGGAAATGGATCATGGCAAGGTTTGCATAGTGATTAGCAACAGTGATTAGTCCACAGTAAAAGTGATTACTGTTACAGGCAACTGAGGGTGTTACAAATCTCCCCCACTACAAGAATTCTCGTCCCGAGAATTTAAGTGGTAGCGAGGAAAAGATCGGGGTATTCATCGCGAAGGCGATCTTCGCGTTCCCAAGTGGCTTCATCTTCAGAATGATTCGACCACTGGACCTTGAGGAACTTGACGGTCTTGTTGCGGGTTCGGCGTTCAGACTGATCGAGAATGCGGCTCGGATGTTCTTGATAAGTCAAGTCTTGTTGCAGCTCGATCATATCATGCTCCACTTCGATGATAGGATCCTTGAAGAAGCGACGGAGTTGCGACACGTGGAAGACATCGTGGACTTGGGAGAGGTTCGGCGGCAATTCCAACCGGTATGCCGCGGGTCCACTCCTGGAACGGATACGGAACGGGCCAATGTAGCGAGGAGCCAACTTGCCCTTGATACCGAAGCGATGAGTGCCCCTCATGGGAGTGACACGGAGGTAAGCGTATTCACCAGGTTGATACTCCATTTCACGGTGTTTGCGGTCATAGTTGCTCTTCTGACGGGACTGAGCGGCTTTGAGATTTTCTTGCACAATGCAAACTTGTTCTTCAGATTGGTGGACAAGATCCGGTCCGAAGTAGGGTCGTTCCCCAGTTCCTGACCAATTCAGGGGGGGTCGACATTTACGTCCGTATAAAACTTCGAAGGGGGCCATCTTCAAGCTAGCCTGATAGCTATTGTTGTACGAGAATTCCGCGTACGGGAGGGCATCCTCCCATTTCATGCCGAAAGAAAGGACACAAGCGCGAAGCATGTCTTCCAGCACTTGATTAACTCGTTCAACTTGGCCTTGAGACTGGGGGTGATAAGCGGAGCTGAGATTCAGACGAGTCCCGAAGGCTTCCATGAAACTCGTCCAGTATCGTGAGGTGAAAATGCTGCCACGGTCTGAACTGATCTCCAGCGGAATACCACGGAGTGACACAATTCGGGAGATATACAAGGCTGCCAGCTGACTAGCAGTGATCGTCTCCTTGACCGGCAGGAAGTGAGCAATCTTGGAGAATCGGTCGATGACGACAAAGATGGCATCGTTACCTTTCTGTGACTTAGGAAATGTCAGAACCCTCTGTTAGGTATGTGCTAGGGTTAGCTAGTGCCTTTGCATCATGTCAAAATTTCAAAAGAAATCTTGGAAATCAATTTCAAAATCAAAATGGGAGAAGGAACACCCCCCCATATGAATTAATTCAAAAGGCCAGATAAAAATCTTTTCCAAAAATTCATGTTAGAGTTTTGAAAAGTCTTATAAATGAGTGTGATCACATATCAAGTGATGTGGGACCCACCCCATGCTCATAGATTTTTCAAATATTCAAACAGTGCCTTGGAATTAATGAAATACCCCTATTTGATTTAAAATTCAAATCTTTTGAATTTTAAAAATGTTGAAAGTTTATAAGTGACTAGTCTATATTATTATGAGGCCATGTAAAAGTTTTCAGCATTTAATAAAATGATTTGGTATTTTTACCAAAGTCAAAACAAATATACAGAAAAACAGAAAGGAAAGATTAAACAGAAAAAGGAAAAGGACTTACCTCTCGCCAGGGGCAAGGCCCACCTCCCCAGCCGGCCCAGCCCGCGAAGCCCCCTCCTTGTCGTCTTCCACCCCGCGCTGCCAAGCAGCTCGGTGGCGCGGCGCCGCCGCCGTGGACGCCACCTTGACGCCCAGGAGCTTCCAGGCCACCCCAAGACTCCAAAACGTGTCCAGGAGACGTCCGCATCGCCTCCTCTCACTTTTTCCCCATCGCAGCCTCCTCTCAAGCTCTCTGCTCGTTTTCCCCTTCTTCCCCGAGGGCAGCCGCCGTTCATCGTCGCGAGAAGTCGCAGCCAACGACATCGAGGAGCCGAACCAAGGTGTCCAAGCGCTTTGCCGTCGTCGTCTTCACCGACTTGCAGAAGGAATCGAGCCCGGAGCCTTTGAAGTCGCCGGATTCTTCCTCGAGTTCCCGCCGGCCGCCGTGAAGGACTTCGTCGATTACGCCGCCGTTGAGCCACCCCAGCCCTCGCCACCACCTCTACTGAGTTCCTGGTGAGCTCGGGTTCGAAAACCCTCTCTTCTTCCCCTGGATTACTCGCTCTAGCCGGATCCGCCATGGTAGCCGAAGCTTCTCGCCGCCGGAATCAATGGAGAGGTCCACCCGCTAAGTAATCGAGCCAGCCATGATGTCCTTTGTGTACCCCGTGTTCCTCCTCGTCGAACCAGCCCAACCTCGCCTCAAGTCGCGCCCTGGAGCCAAATCTCGATGGTGGTCGTAGCTAGGTCGCCGCAAAAGTTGACGCCGGCGAGCGTACGGTGCACCCCAGCGCTTGGTTTTGGTCCCGTTCGACGCGCGCAAGTGAGAGCTTCAAACGGATGGTCTCCGCGCTCCAAATGGTGGACGGAATCGAGCTCCCGTGCAGCGCCGCCGCGACTCCAGTCGCCGGTGTTTACCCGCCGGCGTGTCAACCAGAAAACACCCCACTAATCGCCCAGTTAATGACCCCCTGGGTCACTGACCAGTGGGCCCAGTGGCTTAATTAAGCCACTGGATTAATTTAACCCATGGGTTAAGTTAACCCAGTCACTGACACCCTGGACCCACTTGTCAGCCCCCCCCCCCCTGACGTCAGCTTTGCGCAATAAATCATTTAAATGAATTTCCAGAGATTAATTGAATTAAAGAATTCCAGAAAATCCAGAAAATACCCCAAACTTTGGAAATTCATAGAAAATTCATATTAACTCCAAATTGGACAAATAATATATGAAAAATGATCAGGAGAAAATTATCTTTCCAAATATGCAACTTTAAACTCTGTTTGAGTTGAATTTAAAATGGGACCAGTAGCATATGTCATTTGGTTTATTTGAATTTAATTCAAATTCAAACCAAATGCTTTTGCTACTTGGACCATGGAATTATGATGTAATTCAACCACACTTCAGAGGCATATCATACACATTTGAAGTTGATTCAAAATGATAAAACTATGTCACATTCAACTTGGCTAAGTTAAATTCAAATGTGGAGTTTGAATTTGCATTTTAAATGCAATATATTCCACTTAAATGGAATTGCCTCACACATCAAAACTTATACTTCAAGCTTTAACATTCAATCATGTGCTTGAGCATTGCATTCATATTGATTGCTACTTCGTGCTTTTTTTGTTGAGTAGAGGTGGAACCGGAGCAAGAGGTCACCCCCTTCGCTGAAGATCCAGAACCCGAACCTCGTCAGCAAGGCAAGCAAACCCCCATTGATCATGTCGATAAAATCCCACTTCCCTCTCATGTCTTCCTTATGCATTGTTTAGGATGATCACCATGTTATGATTCTACCGCATAGATGAACCCATTCCTTTGCATGACCTATCTTTTGTCACAGTAGTAAGCAAACCATAATCCTAGTAAATGTAGGAGTTGAATGATATCATGTAACCCCTGCAATGCTTCTGCTTATTGCATGCTTAGTATGATACCATGTTGTTACTGTGATGTGAGTCGGGATGGTAGTGATCATGTTGATGATGGTAGAAAAGTGTTGGTGAATCGACCCTAATACAAGGTGAACGATGAGAGGTTGTGTAGGAGTACACAGTGGGTTGTCTCGTTGAACACCGCCCTAGTACGAGTTCTTGTGTGGTGATCCAAGATGAAGAGTACAACCACACATTGGGCTCACTGACCCCTCTCAACCTATTAACTCATCCCTTTCGATGTCCAGATGTCGCAGTAGTTCGGAGTTCTGGTAGGCTTGTGGCATGGATGTTAAGTGAGAGAACGGCTCACCCGAGACCGGCTTATGCACGACGCACACATCACTTGGGTCCACTTCGGTAAACCGTTCAGGTTCATGATAGTGGTAACCAACCCAAGTAGGCGGCTTTCTCGGACTAGATAGGCTATGAGGTAACAGTTGTGGTGAGCATCCTCGCCGGCACCCCTTGAATGGTGTCGAGTACAAAGGCGGTAAATGATGGTCATGTGTGTGTAGCGGTAAACCCTTGCAAGGTTAACAAAACTATTCGAATAAGTCCGCGGTTATGGACTGCTTGGAAAGCTTAGCTTGATTATTAGACAACTTGAACCGGATACTTCTAAAACACGCCAAGATAAGTGTGAGTGCTATGGCGTGCTTCCTCGTGGGGAAGTCGAGGAAGGCACCATAGTGGTGTATTGGTTGGTGAAAGTAGTGGACTCGTGTACGCTTCTTACCTCAAAGTCTGGTACTCGTAGTTCAGGATTAGCCAAGTCAAAGCTGGCACTTCTGCAAGTGAACCCCACCTCCCTTTACATTGACACATGTGCATGAGTAGTATAGCTCCTATGTAAGTCTTGCTGAGTACGCCTTTGTACTCACGTTTGCTTAATCTATGTTTTAGATGACGCCACTGACCCCGAAGGTGGCTTCTTCATCGAGCTGGACGACTGAAGTTAAACTAGTCTAGTCCCAGTCAGCAGACTGGTTCCCTCGTGGAGGGCTTTGTGTTTAAATAAGGCTTCTTAAGCCATTTGTTAAACTTGTCTGTACTCAGACATAATTTGCTTCCGCCTGTGTTGTAATGTTGGATCACATGTATGTGATCTCTGTGTGTACTCTATAAGAGTTATAAATAAAATGTACACTTTGGAGAGAATTGCAATGGTACCTGCTGTTCATAGAAGGCATGTGTGCTGCGTGTATGTTTATAACATGCATGTCTTTGTATGGGTTTTCGAGACCTTAGTTGTGTTCTGGCTGGCGGTCTTTCATACACCAAGTGGCCCTTAGATGTGCGCAGCTTGGGGCATCGCGATGCGATTGCTCGAGACTCCGTCTCGTTCACACTTTGTGGTATGATCGAGCCCGCCCTAGACCCCGACTAAATGATCGGGCTGGAGTAAGTCTATGTAAGAGTTTTGAGATAGTCGGTAGTATGGTTGAGGCGACTTGTCTTTGAATATGGGAGTTCACCACCCATATCTTTTGACTTGTGTGCGGACGAGGAGGACCCATCTCAGTTGATCATCCGGCCTGGATGGGATGCCCCTCACGTACGATGCTTTCCGAGAATGTTCAGTGCTTGGCCTTGTCTGCTTAGACAAGTGGGTGCGGTTCTCGGCTCTCCATATGACTATGTCTTAGCTGTACTTGCATACGCTAACCCCGGGTCCCGACAGACTTGGTATCAGAGAAGGACTGACTGTAGGACTAGTAGCCTTGGCCGAAGTCGAGTCTAGCTTTCTATAGTAATATAGTTACTCTGGGTATATAAGGGAACAACGTAAGGCTTCTTTTTTCTCCTTACCCCCTTCGTTCTGAGTTCTGAGTCACCCTCATCTTATTCTACGGGAAGATAGGACTAGGCTCTCCTCTGTCTGATTAGAACATCTCGTTGTTTGCTTCCTTGTAGCCGTAGGAAAGTTGTGTTCGGTTTGTTAGATTGGTTATGCTCCCTGTTTTGTTACATCGTATGTAAGTGTTGTTTCCATGTTGGAAGAAATTGTCTTTTTCTTGCAATTACAGCCGTTATGCTGTCCGAGTCATTCCAGGTTTATCTCATAATCTGATGCATTTGCAAACTCCTTTTTGTTTCAGATGGCAGATCTTCCCCCTCGGCAGATTGTTCGTTTGACCAGGTGCCTCGGTGTGCGTGGCCATCCCGCCACGTTGATCGAGATGATGTCCTATGTGGGATATCGATGGTACCCTGAGTACACCATCGAGGAGCAGTTCCACGACTTCAACCAGACGCAGTTCCACTGCATTGTCCGGATATATCCGCACCACGTTGGAGTCACCCAGCCTATCCACTTTGGACATGGCATTGGCGTTACCGAGAACATGGCTGTGCAGGATGCTGCATATTCATGTATTACACTGCTGAGAGAGGAGCACACCATGCTGAGAGAGACCTCATTCCGCTATATCCCTGCTGCACTTCCAGGAGAAGAGGGATATTACACCGGACTCTACTCAGATCACTCTGCAGAGGATCCAGCACTCCAGGTGACTGCTGTTAGGATACGGGGTAGAAAACACAAATTTTTCCACACCTACGGTACCCGAACCCAAGATCTATGCTATGGCGATGTAAAGTAACGGAGGGAATCGGTGTTCATACCTTTGAAGACCGAAAGCGGGAAACGTTCTTACGAACGTGGTTGGCGTAGACTCAGAACTACGACCTCCCTGTCGTGTAGAAGACCACCACCGGCGAGGATGACTCCCGGTAAACCTCCAGCGATGAAGCAGCACCACAGGTGTAATGCCTCGAAGAGATTATACACGTACGGCACAATCGATGTTCCTCCCGGGCTCCGAACCAGGCGAGCAGCGGAAAGAAGACGGCTACGGATCCCGACTCCGGCAGAGCGACGACCTGCCTTATGGTGGAGAACTCCAATCCTGGTGCAGACTCCAAACAAGGGGAGTCCACTTCCAGAAATGGAGAAGGAAGAAGAAGGAGATCAATTGTTGTATGGAAAAAGGGGGGTCTACCCCTCTATATAAAGGCCAAGGGGGGGTGTGATCCCTCTTCCCTCCCCCATGTGGGACTAAACCTCCAAGGGGGGAGGGGTGCGCCGGCCTAGGGGGGGTTGGGCCCCACCCCTTGGCGCCAAGCCCAAGGGGGGGAACCCCCTCCTCCCCTAATGGGCCTCTAAGGCCCATATAGCCTTTTTTCCATTATTTTAATTATTTAATAAGTTTTAAATATTTAATTCAGATAATTAAATAATAAAAACATTATTAAAACAATTAAACTTTATTTTGAACTATTCAAAATGTCCGGAAACCATTTCGTCCTCCTCCGGAACTATTCCGGTGATTTCTCCTATTTCACCGATTGATCCCGTAACTGTCCAATGCATCGATTGCCCTTAAGTGTAACACCCTAACGGTCCGGGAAACAGCAGACATGGTCGAGACTCTTCTCATGGACCAATGACTAGTCAGTTGGACCTGGTTACAGTCCTTGACAGCCCCTGCGCTTCCATCGAATGAGCTTCGGTCGCTTTTGGAAACCGTTAACGATACGACGTAATCCCTTTGTTCTGCAGTACCTTGTTTGTCCGAGGTTTGATCGTCGGTATCCCACATACCGTGTTCACATCTCGTTCACGACAAACAACTTCTCTCGTCCATGATCATTGCATCTCTTTGTGACCTAGTCACGTCCTTGCAAGGGTTGATGCAATATCACCGAGTGGGCCCAGAGTACCTGTCCTGTCACAAGGACTGACAAATCCCGCTTTGATCTATTAACATACTCATCAACCATCTATTTCGGAATACCCAAAGTGCTCCGTTATAGCCAGCATATTTCAGTCAGGCGGTGGGATACAAATCAAAGTCTCCTCATAGATCGTGATTACGTATGATCATTACGGTCTAAGGACTAAGCCATACGTTACAAAGTCATAGCAACGCTGAACTATGTGACTCGATCACATTGCATTACTTTAGGTGGGTGTCTGTCCATCACATCATTCCCCTAATGATATGACCTCATTGTCAATGGACTTAAGTGTCGCCATGATCAGGAAAGCTTGATCAATCAATTGCCCAATGAGATAGTTTACCCGAGTTAAACTACGGACCATGTTTTATACTACACTTGTATTAGTATTTCCAAGTAATACAGTTATAGCACAGTATAAAACGTATTATGAACAAAACGGATATGTGACAAATATCTTTATTAATTTGTCTCTAGGGCACATATCCAACAGTCTCCCACTTGCACTAGAGTACAAATTACACTAGTTGACATCAGGTATGTATCTAACACCAATGGTCTCTCGGTGTTCTTCAAACTTGCCCTGTGGAAGAGGTTGAGTCATCGGGTCTGCAGAGTTCAGATCCGTATGTATCTTGTGAATCCTAGTGTGTCCATCCCTGGCGTAGTCTCGCGTCACATGGAACTTTCGGAGGATGTGCTTGGCTGTAGAGTGAGTTCTTGGCTCCTTCGCGTTAGCAATGGCACCCGTGTTGTCGCAGTAGATTCCCACGGGGTCAGTGCAACTGGGAAAGACGTCAAGCTCGATCACGAACTTCTTCAGCCACAGCGCCTCGTTTGACGCTTCGCAAGCGGCAATATACTCCGACTCCATTGAAGATTGAGCGACGACTGACTGTTTGCCGCTCCTCCAGCTAATCGCGCCTCCATTCAACATGAAGACATATCCCGTCTGGGATTTCGAGTCATCTAGGTCTGAGCCGAGGCTTGCGTCAACGTAACCCTTTACGGTGAGCTCCTCATCAACTCCTCCATAAACAAGAAAGAGATCCTTGGTTCTTCTCAAGTACTTAAGGATGTTCTTCACTGCTGTCCAATGGGCCATTCCCGGATTACTCTGGTAGCGATTAGTCATACTAATGGCCAGCGCTAAATCCGGTCTGGTACATAACATAGCATACATGAGAGAACCTATGGCTGAGGCATAGGGCTTTGAGGACATCTCCTCTTTCTCTTTAGCTGTGGTCGGGCATTGAGTCACGCTTAGTTTGACACCTTTTATGACTGGCAAGAGACCTCTCTTGGAGTCATCCATTTTGAACCTTTTCAAAATCTTGTCAATATAAGTATTCTGACTCAAGGCCAACCTTCGATTAGGTCTATCTCTATAGATCTTAATCCCCAGTATGTACGCAGCTTCACCTAGGTCCTTCATGGAAAATTGTCCATTCAGATATTCCTTCACTTCCTCTAAGAATTTCTTATCGTTCCCTATTAGTAATATGTCATCCACATATAACACAAGGAATGCTACAGAGCTCCCACTCAGTTTCTTATAGACGCAGAACTCTTCGACGTTTTGGACAAATCCAAAAGCTTTAATGACCTCATCAAATCGAAGATTCCAGCTCCGAGATGCTTGCTTCAACCCATAGATGGACCGTTGAAGCTTGCAAACCTTACCAGCATTCCTTGGATCGACAAACCCCTCTGGTTGCATCATATACAACTCTTCCTCAATGTTGCCATTTAGGAATGCAGTTTTCACATCCATCTGCCATATCTCGTAATCATGATATGCAGCTATTGCTAGTAGGATCCAAATAGACTTTATCATCGCTACAGGAGAGAATGTCTCCTCGTAGTCAACTCCTTGAATTTGTCGGAAACCCTTCGCGACAAGTCGAGCTTTGTAGACAGATACGTTTCCGTCTGCGTCAGTCTTTTTCTTGAAAATCCATTTATTCTCGACGGCCTTGCGGTCCTCGGGAATATCCACCAAAGTCCATACTTTGTTGGTGTACATGGAGTCTATTTCGGATTTCATGGCTTCAAGCCATTTCTCGGACTCGGGTCCCTCCATTGCTTCTTTGTAACTCGTAGGTTCATCCGACTCAACAGCCGAGATTGCATTCACAAGCTGTCCGTAAAACTCAGTAGGTTGACGGACTCTTGATGACCTACGGGGCATAAAAGGTTCCTCTTCATTCTCATCATGATCATCGTGAATGTCATGATCGTTATGAATGTCGTTCTGGCCATTCTCTTCAACTCCCACTTTGGAAGATGGTTCCAGAACAAATTCCGTAGCCATTTCATCCAATTGGAGTGACTGGTCAGTTACTTCATCGAGGTCTATTTTCCTCCCACTCAACTCTTTCGCGAGAAACTCCTTCTCAAGAAAGTGTCCCGTCTTGGCAACAAACGTTTTGCTGTCAGACTTGTTGTAGAAGGTGTACCCACAAGTTTCCTTGGGATAGCCCACAAAGATGCACTTATCCGCCTTGGATTCAAGTTTGTCAGGCTGTAGTTTCCTAACATAAGCCTCACAACCCCAAATCTTCAGGTGAGACAACTCAGGTTTAGTGCCATGCCATTCTTCAAATGGTGTTGTCTTTACGGATTTGGATGGTGCCCTATTAAGAATATGAAAGGCGGTTTCTAATGCATACCCCCAGAATGACACAGGCAAATCAGTATGAGACATCATCGATCGTACACTATCCAATAGGGTTCGATTACGTCGCTCAGCTACACCGTTTCTCTGAGGTGTGCCTGCCGGCGTAAGCTGTGGTACTATGCCACAAGACTTCAGATGATTTCCAAACTCGTGACTCAAATACTCGCCACCTCGATCCGATCGAAGGTGCTTGATTTTCCTTCCGAGTTGATTTTCGACCTCATTCTGAAATTCCTTGAACTTTTCAAAGGTTTCAGACTTGTGTTTCATCAAGTAAATATACCCATATCTACTCAAGTCATCAGTAAAGGTCACGAAGTAACGAAGATCATTGTGAGTGGGGATGTTCATGGGTCCACATACATCCGTGTGTATGATCCCCAATAAGACATCCGCACGCTCCATCACACCATTGAATGGAGTCCTTGTCATTTTGCCCATGAGGCATTGTTCACATGTATCAAGGGATCCAAAATCCAATGAGTCAAGAAGTCCATCCTTATGGAGCTTCTCCATGCGTTTTACACCAATATGACCAAGTCGGCAATGCCACATCATCATGTGATCTTCATTATTCTTCAATCTTTTGGCCTCAATATTGTTAACGTGACTCACGTCACCATCGAGATTAAGTATGAATAAACCATGCGACTCCGGTGCATGAACATAAAACATATCATCCTTATAAATCGAACAACCAATTGTATCGGACTTAAAAGAATAGTGGTCTCGCTTCAAGCAAGAACCACTCACGATGTTCACACTCAACGCGGGTACATAGTAACATTTATTCAGAACTAAAATCAATCCCGAAGGGAGACTAAGATGCTTCGTGCCGACCGCCAAGACTTCAATCTGGCAGCCATTCCCCACGCGCATCGTCACTTCATCCTTGACCAAGCGTCTCCTATTCCTTAGTCCCTGAATGGAATTAGAAATATGAGAGACAGATCCTGTATCAAATATCCAGGATGTGTTCCCAGCGCTTGTCAAGAGAAGATCAACAATATGTATATCAAATATACCTTCGTCTCTCTTGGCGACCTTGCCATCCTTCTTGTCCTTTAGGTACTTGGGACAGTTGCGCTTCCAGTGACCTTCACCCTTGCAGTAGAAGCACTCCACTCCGAGTTTAGGCTTGGGTGCCTTGGGAGGAGCGGCAACTGACTTGCCATCCCTCCTGGGGCCACCTCTCTTGGCCTTCTCCCGTCTGCTTGACTTCTTGAAGTCAGTGGTCTTGTTGACCATGAAGACGGCGTGCTCCTTCTTGATTTCAACCTCAGCGCTCTTTAGCATGGCGAACAACTCAGAAGGGGTTTTGTTCATCCCCTGCATGTTGTAGTTCAGCACAAAGACTTTGTAGCTAGGGGGAAGCGACTGCAACACCCTATCAACCGCAAGTTCATCTGGAATCTGACATTCCAGAGCATTCAAGCGCTGAACGTAGCCAGACATTTTGACCACGTGCTCACTCACGCTGCCGTGCTCATCCATCTTTGCTGAGAAGAAGGCTTCAGAAGCTTCGTACCGTTCAGCCCTGGCTTGAGGTGCGAAGACCGCCTTGAGGTCGGTGATATTCTCATATGCACCCATCCTCTCAAAACGTTTCTGCAGCTCAGCCTCCATGGAGTAGAGCATGCCACTCTGGACAAGGTTGTAATCATCAGTCTTGGAGAGATAGACATTCTTCTCGTCCTGACTGGCATCATCTGCTGGTGCGTCACCTAACGTGTCCTCTAGTACGTATGCCATTTTGAGGGGAACGAGGAGAATCCTCAGGGTGCGGAACCAGTTGGTGAAGTTTGTCCCATCTGTTTTTAGCTTATCTTTCTCGAGGAATGATCCTAAGTTGAACGAGGGGCGAGGTGCTGCCATCTACAAGGTTGGATTCACAACGATACATATTTAGACTTTTGTTCATAATGTGGAGTTTCAATTTAATCTTAAAATTCTAGAAAGCTCCCACTTAGATAAACACCTCTCAATTTAACTAAGTGATTACACAATCCCAGCCCCCATACCTCCCCCGATATGTATGGCCCAGTATGCGAACCAGGTAGGCCTCTAAGACAATCACATCAGCCATGTGACTCGTGCTCGACCTTTCGGTCTTCTGTGTTCCAGGCCCGCATCTACATACGTCAAGCCTGCCAATCGAACCTTGATGTTAGCTGTTCAGGAAAGGCCATATCTGCATATGCCAGGCTCGCCGAACCCAACCTCATGCGAGCTCCGTTGAATATGTAGGACAACTCCGGTATGTACGGAGCATCAAGCCATATGGGAGAACCTTCCAGGTGGTGCCCATCAAAAGGGAGAACACAATGTTGGTATTGTGAGAGATGGTCCTGTTTCGTGCTACCGTCGATGTATCTAGCATACTAGCATAAAACAGGAAGTAAAACTTTAAATCATACAACCTATGATCCCCCTTCATGCAAAGCAAAGTTAGAACGTCTTTCTACTTTAGCTTGTGCAAGTTTTACGTGGCTGCTAGGGGTTTCGAGAGAGAGAACCGATTCTATCCTGCGAAAAACAAGCCACAACACCGTCTCTTATTCGTCTCTATTACACCCCTGTCGGGGCCCTCCGTTGCAAACATCTTCGCATCGCTAATGCAGAGAGACAGACACCCCCCCAGCCACTTTATATGGTACAAGCCATATGTCAAGCGTGGAACCGGTCTCGCGTAAACGCGTAAGGTCGGTCGGGGGCCGCTTCATCAAACATTGCCGCAATGCTGAATGAGTACACGTGGGAGGGTAACGAATGAAGATTCGATGCCCACATCCTAGATGTGTTCTATCCGTACAATACATCTACGGATAGCTAGCTCTGATACCACTGTTAGGATACGGGGCAGAAAACACAAATTTTTCCACACCTACGGTACCCGAACCCAAGATCTATGTTATGGCGATGTAAAGTAACGGAGGGAATCGGTGTTCATACCTTTGAAGACCGAAAGCGGGAAACGTTCTTACGAACGTGGTTGGCGTAGACTCAGAACTACGACCTCCCTGTCGTGTAGAAGACCACCACCGGCGAGGATGACTCCCGGTAAACCTCCAGCGATGAAGCAGCACCACAGGTGTAATGCCTCGAAGAGATTATACACGTACGGCACAATCGATGTTCCTCCCGGGCTCCGAACCAGGCGAGCAGCGGAAAGAAGACGGCTACGGATCCCGACTCCGGCAGAGCGACGACCTGCCTTATGGTGGAGAACTCCAATCCTGGTGCAGACTCCAAACAAGGGGAGTCCACTTCCAGAAATGGAGAAGGAAGAAGAAGGAGATCAATTGTTGTATGGAAAAAGGGGGGTCTACCCCTCTATATAAAGGCCAAGGGGGGGTGTGATCCCTCTTCCCTCCCCCATGTGGGACTAAACCTCCAAGGGGGGAGGGGTGCGCCGGCCTAGGGGGGGTTGGGCCCCACCCCTTGGCGCCAAGCCCAAGGGGGGGAACCCCCTCCTCCCCTAATGGGCCTCTAAGGCCCATATAGCCTTTTTTCCATTATTTTAATTATTTAATAAGTTTTAAATATTTAATTCAGATAATTAAATAATAAAAACATTATTAAAACAATTAAACTTTATTTTGAACTATTCAAAATGTCCGGAAACCATTTCGTCCTCCTCCGGAACTATTCCGGTGATTTCTCCTATTTCACCGATTGATCCCGTAACTGTCCTATGCATCGATTGCCCTTAAGTGTAACACCCTAACGGTCCGGGAAACAGCAGACATGGTCGAGACTCTTCTCATGGACCAATGACTAATCAGTTGGACCTGGTTACAGTCCTTGAAAGCCCCTGCGCTTCCATCGAATGAGCTTCGATCGCTTTTGGAAACCGTTAACGATACGACGTAATCCCTTTGTTCTGCGGTACCTTGTTTGTCCGAGGTTTGATCGTCGGTATCCCACATACCGTGTTCACATCTCGTTCACGACAAACAACTTCTCTCGTCCATGATCATTGCATCTCTTTGTGACCTAGTCACGTCCTTGCAAGGGTTGATGCAATATCACCGAGTGGGCCCAGAGTACCTGTCCTGTCACAAGGACTGACAAATCCCGCTTTGATCTATTAACATACTCATCAACCATCTATTTCGGAATACCCAAAGTGCTCCGTTATAGCCAGCATATTTCAGTCAGGCGGTGGGATACAAATCAAAGTCTCCTCATAGATCGTGATTACGTATGATCATTACGGTCTAAGGACTAAGCCATACGTTACAAAGTCATAGCAACGCTGAACTATGTGACTCGATCACATTGCATTACTTTAGGTGGGTGTCTGTCCATCACATCATTCCCCTAATGATATGACCTCATTGTCAATGGACTTAAGTGTCGCCATGATCAGGAAAGCTTGATCAATCAATTGCCCAATGAGATAGTTTACCCGAGTTAAACTACGGACCATGTTTTATACTACACCTGTATTAGTATTTCCAAGTAATACAGTTATAGCACAGTATAAAACGTATTATGAACAAAACGGATATGTGACAAATATCTTTATTAATTTGTCTCTAGGGCACATATCCAACAACTGCTAGGTTTGCTAGTGACAGAGATCGTGATGCACGCGCTCTCCGTTTTGAGCTCCACGCCACCCGAGTTCGTCTGTACCGAGCACTGACGCTCTTGGCACCCTTTGTGAGCGTGGGATCAGTTGAGTTTGATGCGATCTATCCAGTGAGGACTCAGATGCCTTCTCGAGTTGCTTGGCCCGAGATTGGAGGCATTTTTCCACCCCGTGGTCCTTTGCTTCCACCCTACACTGGACCTAGGCCCCATCCTTGCCCAAATGGATATCAGGGTCCACAAGCCTCCGTGTTTTTCGATGGTCACCTCCAGCTACCGGGATACGCGGGTAACTTTTACGAGGACTACTATGGAGATGGAGATGAGTGAGACCGCCTGTGGTCTTACTTAGTGAGGATGTAGTAGTATCCTAGTATATTGTAAGCAAGGTGTCTAAGTTCCAGAGGCTTAGATAAATAATGTATAGGAAGTCAGAGTGCCTCTGAAGGATGTATCATCTTCATCACGTTTGTATTAGCTTGGTGCTTGTACTAAAACGATGTATGGTTTGTATGACAGCTTGTTAATATATGGCTTGTATGCTTTTATCACCATGTTGTCAAGATGATTACTTCCTTTGCTCTGTAATCCTTCCAGTACTTCAATACCTTGTTTAGACTCTTCAAATCAATTCTGTTTGACTTTGATTTCACCTTCAGGATGTCTCAAGGAACCCGTGGCCAGGTTGGTCGTAACCAAGGTCGTGGGAATGACCAGGAGGAAGGCAACCTTCCACCCCCACCCACGATGGCACAAGTTCTGATGGAAGTGGAGAGGAACCGCCGAGACTCTCACCATCTGTTGGAAGTCATTGCTCGCAACACCACTCAGCAGCGCAATGAGTTGGTGTCCCTGAACGACTTCATCCGACTTCATCCCCCAGTTTTTAGTTACTCCACCGAGCCCCTTGACGCCGATGACTGGCTTCGCAGCATCAAAAGGAAGCTCCAAGCAGGCCGTTTTGCAACTGGTGACAAGGTCAGCTATGCCACCTATCACCTTGAAGGTGCAGCTAGCTCTTGGTGGGAGAACTTTCTAAATATGCGACCCGTTGGACCACCTGCATCTTGGGAGGAATTCTGCACGTCCTTCCGCGAGCACCACATTCCCAAAGGTCTTATGGACCCCAAGCGTGAGGAGTTCTGCAACCTCACCCAAGGCAGAAGGACCGCTGATGAGTTTAGTCGTGAGTTCAACCGACTGGCTCGTTACGCTACCGAAGAAGTTTCCACCGACTCCAAGAAACAAGAGAGGTTCCGTCGTGGCCTCAACTCCGGACTCCGTCGCGAACTCAACCTTCATGACTTTGCCACCTTCCAGGTCCTTGTCAACAAGGCCATCAAAGCCGAGGACATGAACACCCCCAACGACTTTCGCAAACACCCTAGAGATGATAGTTCATCCAGTTCTGGCTCCCAGAAGCGCAAGATCTGGATTCCAAACAGCATGTTCCGCCAGAACAACCCACCGAGGCCATCCTATGTGGCGCCTCGTCCACCCACCCAGTTCCACCCAGCTCCACCAAACAACCCAGCTCCACGCACTGTTTTCGGAGCCTGTTACAAGTGTGGTCAGGCAGGCCACTATTCTCGTGAGTGCCCCCAGAACCAGCTCCAACACCAGAACGTTCCACCCCGTGCCGGAGGCAACAACAACAACAACAATGGTCGTGGCAAGCCACCCCAGAAGGTCTTCACCGCCAAACCCGCTCCTCCCGCCACTCGTGGACGTCTGAACCAGATCGCCGCCGAAGAGACTGACGACACCACTGACGTCATTCTTGGTATGCTCCCAGTCAATTTTGTTCCTACTTCCATTCTTTTCGACCCAGGAGCATCTCATTCATTCATGTCGGAAAGTTATGCACTTCGTCATGAGTTACCCTTTGTTGAATTTTCCACCCCAATGATTATTCAAACTCCAGGGTCAAGATGGCAAACTAACAGAGTAAGCCATGGTAATCAAATTGCAATTGAGGGTTTAGTATTCCTTGCTTCACTTATAGCTTTCAAGTCTTCAAACATTGATGTCATCCTTGGCATGGATTAGCTATCAAGACAGAATGCCTACCTGGATTGCAGAGGCAAATCCGTGAAACTCACCCACCCTTCAGGCAAAACAATCAACTATACCTCACCCAGAACAAGAACCCAAGTGCATTCCTTGAATGTACTTCCCCTTCCCGAACTTGAAGATATTCCGGTGGTTCGTGACTTCCCGGATGTCTTTCCTGAAGAGCTGCCGGGCATGCCACCCGACAGGTGTGTAGAATTTATAGTGGATCTTGTTCCCGGAACCGCACCAATTTCCAAACGCCCATATAAGATGGCCCCACATGAGTTAGGTGAGCTAAAAACCCAACTTGATGCTTCGTTGGCAAAAGGCTTCATCCGCCCTAGCTCATCGCCATGGGGTTGCCCCGTTCTGTTCGTAAAGAAGAAAGATGGAACAGAAAGGATGTGCGTAGACTATCGCCCGCTAAATTTAGCGACGATAAAGAACAAATACCCACTGCCCAGGATCAATGATCTTTATGATCAACTTGCAGGATCCTCCGTCTTCTCCAAGATGGATTTGAGATTAGGTTATCATCAGATCAGAATCCGAAACGAGGACATTCCCAAAACGGCTTTTACTACTCGTTATGGTCTTTACGAGTACACCGTCATGTCCTTTGGTTTAACCAATTCCCCCGCCACATTCTCACGCTTGATGAATTCGATCTTCATGGAGTACCTAGATAAATTTGTTGTGGTTTATCTTGATGATATTCTCATCTACTCGAAGAACGAAGAAGATCATGCCGAACACTTAAGGCTGGTATTGATGAAGCTTAGAGAGCATCGCCTGTACGCTAAATTCTCCAAGTGTGAATTCTGGCTACCAGAAGTGACCTACTTAGGCCACGTGATTTCTGCAAAAGGCATTGTTGTGAATCCCGAGAGAGTTCGGGCCGTCCTTGACTGGACTCCACCTGAAACGGTTAAGCAAGTTAGGAGTTTTCTTGGCCTAGCCAGCTATTGCCGTCGCTTCGTCGAGAACTTTTCTAAAGTTGCAGAGCCTCTAACTGAACTCCTCAAGAAAGATAAGAAATTCTTATGGACTCCCAAGTGAGAGGAAATCTTTCAAGAGCTAAAAAGAAGATTGACTTCCGCACCCGTGCTTGCACCTCCAGACACCAAAAAGGATTTCGAGATCTATTGTGATGCCTCACGGCAAGGGTTAGGATGCATACTGCTGCAAGATCGACATGTGGTAGCTTATGCTTCACGCCAGTTGCGGCCACATGAAGAAAACTATCCTACCCATGACCTTGAACTCGCTGCCGTAGTTCATGCCCTAACAACTTGGCGACATTACCTCCTTGGTAATCGTTGTGAAATATTTTCCGACCACCAAAGCCTCAAACATATTTTCACCCAGCCAGATCTTAATCTCAGGCAAAGACGCTGGATTGAGTTGATAAAAGATTACGACGTAGTAATTTCTTACACCCCAGGCAAAGCCAATGTCATGGCTGATGCACTAAGTCGTAAGTCGTATTGTAACAACCTCATGTTACAACAGTATCAACCACTTCTTCATGAGGAATTTCGCAAGCTCAACCTTGAGATTGTTCCTCATGGCTATCTTTCTAACTTGGTGGCGAAACCAACTCTTGAGGATCAAATTATAGTTGCCCAAAGGCGTGCACGAGGTGTTCGCCAGATCAAGGAGAACATTGCTAGCGGAGTTGCTAAATGTTTCTCCACAGATAGCAAAGGAACGGTATTCTTTGAAAATCGTTTGGTAGTACCTAAGAATAAGGAACTAAGGCAACTCATCCTCAAAGAAGCCCATGACACACCCCTCTCAATTCATCCCGGTAGCACGAAAATGTACCGAGATCTACGCAAGAGATTTTGGTGGACTAGGATGAAGAGAGACATTGCTCAATTTTTTGCCGAATGTGATGTTTGTCCTCGCATTAAGGCAGAACATCAAAGACATGCTGGTACACTTCAACCTTTGTCTATTCCCGAGTGGAAATGGGACAAAGTCGGTAGGGACTTCATCACCGGCTTTCCAAGAACCCAGAAAGGAAACAATGCCATCTTCGTTGTCATAGATAGGCTTTCCAAAGTTGCTCACTTCCTTCCGGTTCGCGAGTCTATAACTGCTAGCCAGTTAGCGGACTTGTACATCTCTAGAATTGTATCCCTTCACGGTGTTCCTTTGGAAATCAATTCTGATCGCGGTAGCCTTTTTACCTCTAGATTTTGGGGAAGCTTTCAGAATGCTATGGGAACTCATCTCTCCTTTAGTACAGCTTTCCATCCTCAGTCTAGCGGTCAAGTCGAAAGGGTTAACCAAATTCTTGAAGACATGCTCAGAGCTTGCGTTATCTCATTCGGGAATAATTGGGAGCAGTCTCTTCCATTCGCCGAATTTGCTTATAACAATACTTTTCAATCTAGTCTGAACATGGCTCCTTTTGAACTCCTTTATGGACGACGATGTCGAACACCACTAAACTGGTCTGAAACCGATGAAAGACAATTATTTGGACCGGACATGATCAAGGAAGCAGAAGAGCAAGTTCGTATCGTTCGTGAACAATTGAAAGCAGCCCAGTCTCGTCAGAAAAGCTACTATGATCGTCATCATAGGCAAGAGAGCTACAATCTGAATGAGAAAGCTTACCTTCGGGTTACTCCTCTGAAGGGAACCCAACGTTTCGGTATCAAAGGCAAGTTGGCCCCACGTTACATCGGACCTTTCTGCATTATTGCTAAACGTGGAGAAGTTGCCTATCAACTTGAACTACCCCCGCACCTTTCCCGAGTACACGATGTATTCCATGTGTCCCAACTCAGGCGTTGCTTCAAGGACCCCATCCGCGAATTCGACCATGAAACGCTTGATCTCCAAGATGACCTTTCTTATCGAGAATACCCCGTTCGTATTCTTGATTCCGCAGAGCGTGTCACTCGTCGTCAGAAGATTAGATTTCTGAAAGTGCAATGATCACACCACTCTGACAGAGAAGCTACATGGGAAAGAGAAGACCGTCTCACTGTCAAGTACCCCACCTTCCTCCCGCAGACTTCTGAATCTCGGGACGAGATTCTTTTGAGTGGGGGCGAGTTGTCAGAACCCTCTGTTAGGTATGTGCTAGGGTTAGCTAGTGCCTTTGCATCATGTCAAAATTTCAAAAGAAATCTTGGAAATCAATTTCAAAATCAAAATGGGAGAAGGAACACCCCCATATGAATTAATTCAAAAAGGCAGATAAAAATCTTTTCCAAAAATTCATGTTAGAGTTTTGAAAAGTCTTATAAATGAGTGTGATCACATATCAAGTGATGTGGGACCCACCCCATGCTCATAGATTTTTCAAATATTCAAACAGTGCATTGGAATTAATGAAATACCCCTATTTGATTTAAAATTCAAATCTTTTGAATTTTAAAAATGTTGAAAGTTTATAAGTGACTAGTCTATATTATTATGAGGCCATGTAAAAGTTTTCAGCATTTAATAAAATGATTTGGTATTTTTACCAAAGTCAAAACAAATATACAGAAAAACAGAAAGGAAAGATTAAACAGAAAAAGGAAAAGGACTTACCTCTCGCCAGGGGCAAGGCCCACCTCCCCAGCCGGCCCAGCCCGCGAAGCCCCCTCCTTGTCGTCTTCCACCCCGCGCTGCCAAGCAGCTCGGTGGCGCGGCGCCGCCGCCGTGGACGCCACCTTGACGCCTAGGAGCTTCCAGGCCACCCCAAGACTCCAAAACGTGTCCAGGAGACGTCCGCATCGCCTCCTCTCACTTTTTCCCCATCGCAGCCTCCTCTCAAGCTCTCTGCTCGTTTTCCCCTTCTTCCCCGAGGGCAGCCGCCGTTCATCGTCGCGAGAAGTCGCAGCCAACGACGTCGAGGAGCCGAACCAAGGTGTCCAAGCGCTTCGCCGTCGTCGTCTTCACCGACTTACAGAACGAATCGAGCCCGGAGCCCTCGAAGTCGCCGGATTCTTCCTCGAGTTCCCGCCGGCCGCCGTGAAGGACTTCGTCGATTACGCCGCCGTTGAGCCACCCCAGCCCTCGCCACCACCTATACTGAGTTCCTGGTGAGCTCGGGTTCGAAAACCCTCTCTTCTTCCCCTGGATTACTCGCTCTAGCCGGATCCGCCATGGTAGCCGAAGCTTCTCGCCGCCGGAATCAATGGAGAGGTCCACCCGCTAAGTAATCGAGCCAGCCATGATGTCCTTTGTGTTCCCCGTGTTCCTCCTTGTCGAACCAGACCAACCTCGCCTCAAGTCGCGCCCTGGAGCCAAATCTCGATGGTGGCCGTAGCTAGGTCGCCGCAAAAGTTGACGCCGGCGAGCGTACGGTGCACCCCAGCGCTTGGTTTTGGTCCCGTTCGACGCGCGCAAGTGAGAGCATCAAACGGATGGTCTTCGCGCTCCAAATGGTGGACGGAATCGAGCTCCCGTGCAGCGCCGCCGCGACTCCAGTCGCCGGCGTTTAGCCGCCGGCGTTTCAACCAGAAAACCCCCCACTAATCGCCCAGTTAATGACCCCCTGGGTCACTGACCAGTGGGCCCAGTGGCTTAATTAAGCCACTGGATTAATTTAACCCACGGGTTAAGTTAACCCAGTCACTGACACCCTGGACCCACTTGTCAGCCCCCCCCCTGACGTCAGCTTTGCGCAATAAATCATTTAAATGAAGTTCCAGAGATTAATTGAATTAAAGAATTCCAGAAAATCCAGAAAATACCCCAAACTTTGGAAATTCATAGAAAATTCATATTAACTCCAAATTGGACAAATAATATATGAAAAATGATCAGGAGAAAATTATCTTTCCAAATATGCAACTTTCAACTCTGTTTGAGTTGAATTTCAAATGGGACCAGTAGCATATGTCATTTGGTTTATTTGAATTTAATTCAAATTCAAACCAAATGTTTTGCTACTTGGACCATGGAATTATGATATAATTCAACCACACTTCAGAGGCATATCATACAAATTTGAAGTTGATTCAAAATGATCAAACTATGTCACATTCAACTTGGCTAAGTTAAATTCAAATGTGGAGTTTGAATTTGCATTTTAAATGCAATATATTCCACTTAAATGGAATTGCCTCACACATCAAAACTTATACTTCAAGCTTTAACATTCAATCATGTGCTTGAGCATTGCATTCATATTGATTGCTACTTCGTGCTTTGTTTGTCGAGAAGAGGTGGAACCGGAGCAAGAGGTCACCCCCTTCGCTGAAGATCCAGAACCCGAACCTCGTCAGCAAGGCAAGCAAACCCCCATTGATCATGTCGATAAAATCCCACTTCCCTCTCATGTCTTGCTTATGCATTGTTTAGGATGATCACCATGTTACGATTCTACCGCATAGATGAACCCATTCCTTTGCATGACCTATCTTTTGTCACAGTAGTAAGCAAACCATAATCCTAGCAAATGTAGGAGTTGAATGATATCATGTAACCCCTGCAATGCTTCTGCTTATTGCATGCTTAGTATGATACCATGTTGATGATGGTAGAAAAGTGTTGGTGAATCGACCCTAATACAAGGTGAACGATGAGAGACTGTGTAGGAGTACACAGTGGGTTGTCTCGTTGAACACCGCCCTAGTACGAGTTCTTGTGTGGTGATCCAAGATGAAGAGTACAACCACACATTGGGCTCACTGACCCCTCTCAACCTATTAACTCATCCCTTTCGATGTCCAGATGTCGCAGTAGTTCGGAGTTCTGGTAGGCTTGTGGCCTGGAGGCTAAGTGAGAGAACGGCTCACCCGAGACCGGCTTATGCACCACGCACACATCGCTTGGGTCCACTTCGGTAAACCGGCCGGGTGCACGATAGTGGTAACCAACCCAAGTAGGCGGCTTTCTCGGACTAGATAGGCTATGAGGTAACAGTTGTGGTGAGAATCCTCGCCGGCACCCCTTGAATGGTGTCGAGTACAAAGGCGGTAAATGATGGTCATGTGTGTGTAGCGGTACACCCTTGCAAGGTTAACAAAACTATTCGAATAGTCGCGTCCGCGGTTATGGACTGCTTGGAAAGCTTAGCTTGATTATTAGACAACTTGAACCGGATACTTCTAAAACACGCCAAGATAAGTGTGAGTGCTATGGCGTGCTTCCTCGTGGGGAAGTCGAGGAAGGCACCATAGTGGTGTATTGGTTGGTGAAAGTAGTGGACTCGTGTACGCTTCTTACCTCAAAGTCTGGTACTCGTAGTTCAGGATTAGCCAAGTCAAAGCTGGCACTTCTGCAAGTGAACCCCACCTCCCTTTACATTGACACATGTGCATGAGTAGTATAGCTCCTATGTAAGTCTTGCTGAGTACGCCTTTGTACTCACGTTTGCTTAATCTATGTTTTAGATGACGCCACTGACCCCGAAGGTGGCTTCTTCATCGAGCTGGACGACTGAAGTTAAACTAGTCTAGTCCCAGTCAGCAGACTGGTTCCCTCGTGGAGGGCTTTGTGTTTAAATAAGGCTTCTTAAGCCATTTGTTAAACTTGTCTGTACTCAGACATAATTTGCTTCCGCCTGTGTTGTAATGTTGGATCACATGTATGTGATCTCTGTGTGTACTCTATAAGAGTTATAAATAAAATGTACACTTTGTAGAGAATTGCAATGGTACCTGCTGTTCATACAAGGCATGTGTGTTGCGTGTATGTTTATAACATGCATGTCTTTGTATGGGTTTTCGAGACCTTAGTTGTGTTCTGGCTGGCGGTCTTTCATACACCAAGTGGCCCTTAGATGTGCGCAGCTTGGGGCATCGCGATGCGATTTCTCGAGACTCCGTCTCGTGCACATTTTGTGGTATGATCGAGCCCGCCCTAGACCCCGACTAAGTGGTCGGGCTGGAGTATGTCTATGTAAGAGTTTTGAGATAGTCGGTAGTATGGTTGAGGCGACTTGTCTTTGAATATGGGAGTTCACCACCCATATCTTTTGACTTGTGTGCGGACGATGAGGACCCATCTTAGTTGATCATCCGGCCTGGATGGGATGCCCCTCACGTACGATGCTTTCCGAGAATATTCAGTGCTTGGCCTTGTCTGCTTAGACAAGTGGGTGCGGTTCTCGGCTCTCCATATGACTATGTCTTAGTTGTACTTGCATACGCTAACCCCGGGTCCTGACAGGAAAACCGGTGACGAAGTCCATTTCGACTTTGTCCCACTTCCAATCAGGAGGAGGGAGTGGTTGCAACCAACCAGCAGGCTTCTGATGTCCGGCTTTGACTCGCCTGCAAACGTCACATTTGGAAACAAAGCGAGCGATATCTTGCTTCATGTAAGGCCACTAGTATCGTTGACGAAGGTCTTTATACATCTTGGTACTGCTAGGGTGGATTGACAAGGGAGAATTATGGGCTTCTTCCATGATATCCGGACCACAGTTAATGAGGGCCAGGCTCACAGGAACTACTAAGCGGCCCTTGAAGTACACAGCATCACCATCATTAGCATCAATGGAAAAAGAGGAGGGCTTTCCTTCTGCGATGTCCTGCTTGATCTTCACAATGTCAGGGGCCAGAGATTGTCTACTCTTTATGAGGACGTCGAGTTTTGACTCGAGAACCAGGTTATTGACGTAACCTTGAGGAACAATCTCGAGGATCAACTTGCGAAACTCTTCATACAGAAGTGGTTGTTGCACCTGAACCTCAAGTTCAGAACAGTAAGCTTTGCGGCTCAAGGCATCAGCCATCACATTAGCCTTGCCCGGGGTATACGAAATATCCATGTTGAAGTCGGCTATTGTCTCGAGCCATCGTTGTTGACGAAGATTCAGGTCTGGCTGAGTAAACAGGTACTACAGACTTTGGTGATCGGTGTAGACCTCGCAACGATTACCGACGAGGTAATGTCGCCACAGCTTCAATGCATAAATTACTGCTGCCAATTCGAGGTCATGTGTTGGGTATTTGTCTTCGTGAGCACGCAACTGACGAGAGCCATAAGCAATCACTTTGCGCTCTTGCATTAGGACACAGCCTAATCCTTGACGAGACGCGTCGCAATATATCACGAAGTCCTTCTGAGTATCAGGGGGAGCGAGCACCGGGGGAGAAGTTAGCTTGTCCTTGAGCGCTTGGAAACTTTCTTGACATTTATCTTTCCACTCAAACTTGACGCCTTTGTGAAGCAGATTAGTCAGAGGCCTGGCAATCTTGGAAAAATTCTCGACGAAACGGCGGCAATAGCTAGCGAGCCCGAGGAAACTGCGGACTTGCTTGACGGTCTTGGGAGGAGTCCAGTCAAGAATAGCCTGGATACGTTCGGGGGTGACGGCAATGCCATCCTTGGAAATCACATGCCCAAGGTAGGTTACTTCGGGAAGCCAGAACTCACACTTAGAATACTTAGCGTAGAGTTTGTGTTCTCGAAGCTTCTCCAGTATAAGACGAAGATGTTCAGCATGTTCTTCTTAATTCTTGGAATATATCAATATATCCTCCAGATAAACCACGACGAACTGGTCGAGGTACTCCATGAAAATATAATTCATCAATCTGTAGAAGGTGGCTGGAGCATTGGTTAAGCCAAAGGACATGACGGTGTACTCGTATGAACCATAGCGAGTAATGAAGGCAGTCTTCGGAATGTCCTCATCACGGACTCGGATTTGGTGATAACTCAACCTCAAGTCGAGTTTAGAAAACACCTTGGATCCGGCAAGTTGATCATACAGATCGTTGATCCGGGGAAGTGGGTATTTGTTCTGGATGGTGGCTTGGTTAATGGGCCGATAATCTTGGACCAATCGGTGTGTCCCATCGCTCTTCTTGACAAAGAGCGAAGGTGCTCCCCAAGCTGAGGAACTGGGGCGAATGAATCCTTTCTGAAGTGCCTTGTCGATTTCCTCCTTAAGTTCAAGGAGTTCATGTGGCGGCATCTTGTAAGGACGCTTTCCAATAGGCAAAGTGCCTGGCTTCAAGTTGATGACGAATTCAACTTCTCTGATCGGGGGTATTCCCGGCAGTTCTTCGGAGAAGACGTCGGGAAAGTCGTGGACGACCGGAACGTTCTCAATTCCTTCCAGAGGTGAGATATTCAAAGCATTCATCATAAAGATCTGCGTTTCTGCATTACGGGTAACTCGGGGGGTGTGGTTAACAATCTCGCCGGAGGGGTGAAAAAGTTGGACAGACTTGGTGCCACAATAGAGTGCGGCATCGTGAAATTTCAACCAATCCATCCCCAGAATGAGGTCTATGGTGGAAGACTTCAGGAGGATGGGCGAAGCAAAGAATTCAACTCCTTCGATTTCAATGGTGGTGTTTGGCACAAGCATGGTGGTTCGGCATTGGCCTATCGGAGTGCGAACAACCATCGGTGGTTTCATCGTTACATACTTGAAGTTATGCGAAAATGCAAATGCTTCCGACATGAATGAATGCGATGCTCCTGTATCAAATAAAACAGTAGCAGGTACGGAATTAACGAGAAGGGTACCCATCACGGTAGCGGTTGTTGCTGAGCTTCTTCAACATTGACGTTGTTAGCATGTCCACGAGCATAAGCAGCAGACCCAGTATTATAGTTGGGGGTCCTGTTGTTGCCACGACCATTTCCGCGGCCAGCGGGGTGAACTACCAGTTGCTTCTGTTTCTGGGGGCACTCCCTGAAAAAATGCCCAGGTTGGCGGCACATGAAGCATAATACATCCTGAGGACGAAGGGGTGCAGCATTGGGTGGTGCAGGCAGAGCTCTTGGCATCTGCGGTGGCGGAGGCAGACGGGGTGCAGCATAAGACGGCCTTGGAGCAGGGACAACTGAATGGGTCACACTGGTAGGGAGCCAGATACGACGCTTCTGCGTTGCGCCCGAAGATGAGCCAACGTCACGATAACGCTTCAGAGAGTTATTGTGCTCCGTCTGGGCAGTCTCGACGGTGATAGCCTTGTTCACCATGGTGGCGAAGTTGGCGAAATCATGAACGGCAAGAGCGAGCCTGAGGTCTGGGTTGAGGCCACGACGGAACTTCTGCTGCCTGCGAGCATCGGTGGTGATCTCTCCTTCCGCATAGCGAGAGAGGTTGAGGAACTCGCTCTGATAGGCTTCAACAGTCATGTCGCCCTGAGTGAGGTTGCGGAATTCTTCCGCCTTACGATCCATGATCCCCTGAGGAATGTAGCGGGCGCGGAAGGCAGACTGAAATTCATCCCAAGTGATGACTTCTTCAACTGGCAGGGAACGCTTGTGTGTGCTCCACCACTGAGCAGCGGCGCCTTTCAAATGATAAGACGCAAAGTTCACATAGTCGGCTGGATCGACATTAGCAGACTCCAGCTCGTGAGTGATGTCGCGAAGCCAGTCATCGGCATCCAACGGCTGAACAGTGTTGCGGAACATAGTGGGGTTGAGGCGGGTGAAGTCGTGCAGAGTCACGGTGGCATGCTGATGGTGGTGCCCATTCTGATTCGGCTGGGGGAACTGAGCCATGATATTCTGCATGAACTGAAGGTTCATCTCGAACTGCTGCATCATCGCGGCCATGTAATCCGGCGGCGGAGGTGGGTCGTTGGCACCACGACCACGACCACGACCACCACGACCAGCCATCCTGCTAGAATTTAACAGGGGTATTTCAGCGATGAAAAATTTAACGAGATACCGGAATCAAGCCTGAAGTATAACGACAACGAAAAGGAGGCGCAAATATATATAGGAGTAGTCATATAAGACATACACATTCACACCCAGAGTCAATCGAAAATCGGGCAGCGTAACGTCGTAGAAATTAAGGAAAAAGGACTCACTAGGCGGCGCGCAGACCGCGGTTAGGATTACACGACGCGACATAGATTCCACTATGTCAATCACGCCGCAAGAAAACTGTTGGCCACAGGAGTTAATGCCAGAGAACGCGCGGCCTGCCCAGAATGAGAATGGGATCCGCGGTCCGGGACCTGGGGTATGACTCCTGCGACACGACTCAATCAATGGGGGAAGCACCAAAAACGCCGGGTGGAATCAAGAGAACGTGATCCTAATGTCATATTTTGTAAAACTTACCCGCAAGGATAAGAGAGCAGATTCCCAGAGCATAGGTAAGGAGAAAAGGATCCTAATACCATAGATATCACACGTAGTGACATCGATGTGGGCCCGTAAGCCAAATATTAAGTTAGCAAAATAGTTTTTCAAAGTCTAGACTCAACATCGACCAAGTAGTGGTGGGGTGGCTTCCTACAGGCAGTCGACTCTGATACCAACTTGCGACGCCCCCAAAATCAATCCGTGTACAGTAATCATACACGCAGGGTACTAGGCTGAGATTAGGGTGCCACGGGGATAATATCACAGCACAACACTAAACACAAAAGGATAAACAAATATGTTACAATAGAGGGGGTCACGCGGACCCGAATACATAAGTCATACAAGCCATAATATCTGAGTACAGACATAGTTAGTCAAGTTTTGCCTTAAGAAGGCTAGCACAAATCACATCAGAGATACAGATCGAAAAGGCGAGGCCTCCTGCATGGGATCCACCGAACTACTCCTGGTCAACGGGGAACTCGACGTCGTAGTAGGCGCCTCCGGGGTATTCCTGCTCCTGGGCTCCAACGTCGGCTGCAGCGGCCGATCAGGCAAAACAGTAAAGGAAATAAAGCAGGTGAGTATCTAGTATACCCGCGAGTCTTACGTCCGCTACTAAGCATTATGCATTGTATCAACGGAATGAAGAGGCTATATATAGTGGACTGAAGACAGAAATCCAGAGCAAGGGTAAGAAGCTAGGCCTAACGAAGACTAGCATCTTCCGACGATGTCTTGCAGCATGAGGTAAGAATCATCCAACAGTTATATAAGCATAAAGTAACAATGCAGCAGAAGTTGTTGCAGCATTGTATAATAATAAGTTGTAATGATTAACAATGCCTCCGAGTTCACCTCCTCGACATCCCCGCGAGGAAGAGAACCCGGAACCATACAGTTTAATAATAATAGTTTCTAGTGGTAAGATCCAGGTTCAGCATAAAGCGTCCTGTTACCGTGGACACGGCTATTTGAATAGATTAATCTTCCCTGCAGGGGTGCACTTGTGTTACGCTACACGCACGGATCTCCAGGGTGGCGGGAACCTTGTTAGGGAACGCTCCACCGAGGCTATCCGACACTTCATAGCACATCTTTCAAACTCAACAGAGAGGTCATCCGCCGGACTATATCCTATGTACGCGGGGCTTTGGACCCTAACCCCGACGTACTCCTGCACGGTGCGAGGCTGGCCGGTGTAGTTAAATCAAAGCAAATACAAATCACACTGTCGCGGCAAATAAGACAACACCACTTCCCGGCGCAGGCCGCGGTACTGCTGACGTCTGAAGAGTCCTCGGACGACACTACGAAGCAGAGGAGCCCATAACTCGTAATTCCCACGGGTAGGTAGTGCGTACATGGCATATAGCCAACTCAAGACATTCACTGAACCATTTAGCATTTTATTAACCTGCGAGACAACCGTTATCGTTGCCTCGACTTAACTGACCCGCCGACAACGACAGCAGCCAGGACCACCAGTACATCGGTGCCTGCCCCGTCGTCCCACCAAGTCACTGCGGTTACCAACAAGGTGAACCGTCTCCTTACCTTGTCTCGCGTGTGCTCCTGGAGGAGCTCGACTTTCGTAGTTTGGTAACTCTCGCGGCCAACGATCAGGGGCCAAGCACACCGGTACACTGGTCGTACCCTCCCTGTCGTCCCGTCGCAATACCTCTCGCGGGCACCGTTGGGTCGCCCGACTTCTTACCTGAAGGACAACCGTTCTTCAGGACCCTAAGGCGGTAAGACAAAGTCAGCCTCGAGTGGAGTACAAGGATTACTCCTTGATAGCTCACACTAGAGGTGACTAGGCATAACCCGGATAGGGGCCTTTGGCGGTGTCTGCTTTGTACTGTACCTGTGCAGTTGTATATATTGTATCCGTGTTCACTCCCCTGAGTGATCACGTCCCGCTATCTAATCCTAGCTAACAATGCGCAGGGCTCACTGCTGAATATATGCATAATTATAATAGGCAGCATAGGATAAGAAAGGTACATCAAGGGGCGACAAAATCAGGCTATGCAATCGAATAGGATTGTAATCGTAGCAGCAGCAGTAACAATGCCTAGTGCAAGAAAGTACGGAAAGGTAGGCGATATATGGGGAAGAGAATGGCTCTGCTTGCCTGGAAGCTCGACGGTAGTAGTAGGGTCGTCGACGAAGTAGTCGTACTCAGCAGCGGTGTAGTCGACGGCAGTAGCGGGGTCTATCGGAGATTAAGGGGGGGAAGAAACAGTAAATACACAGCAAGCATATACAAACAGATGCATGACAAGACGGATGAAATGTTAACGGTGTTCTAACGCAGTGCAATGCACGTTTCTCGGAGCGGAAATTCATCTGAGGATGAACTACCGGCTCCGGAGGGGGAAGGATCAAGCCGGAGGTGTCGTGGGTACCGGACAAACATAAGGGGGGTGTATCCGTGCTAGTTGATCTATTCCAAGAAACATTCGTGTTCGGAATAAATTCATCCGGGTACTTTAGCAGTACCGGACAATTTATCGGACAGCCGGTCCGGAGGGGGGCGGTTCGATGTTCATTGTGTTAGAGGGGAGTGATAGACATACGGATAGCGTATTCGTATTCGTTATATTTTTCTGATCAATTTTCATGTATAAAGTTTTTGAATCCGAGTTACGGTTTAAAAGATATTCAATTTCAAATTTTAATCAATTAAAAAGAATTTCTGGAATTTCTTTTATTTTTTAAAATAGAAACATTATCCACAAGGTTTGACTGGTCAAACCTGACCAGTGGGACCCACTGGTCAGCCTCACAACTATAATAAAACAATTTTATTTAATAAATCAGTAGGGTGGCCCACATGTCATACACACTTATTATTAAACAGAGTTTAATTTAATTAAATTGGGATTTGTCAGGGGTGGGACCCATCTGTCATACAGTCGTTTATCTAAATAACTTTTATTTAATCTAATCATGTGTTATTAGTGGTTGTGGCCCACATGTCATTGTCTTTGAAGGGGTTCTATCTGGTTAACTTAACAGGGGCCATTAGACAGGGGCAGGGCCCACTCGTCAGAGGCACAAGGGGAGGATTAGCCTAGTGCTAAACACCACCGCGACGGCAGTTCCTCGCCGGCGACGAGGGGCTCACCGGCGGTGACCGTGCGCTCAACATAGTCCATGATTTGGCGCCTCGTTTGCTCCTACGAGATCTACGCGGCGTGCCGCACACGACCCTACCGTTTGCGCGGGCTAGGCCGGACCAGGGCGGCGGCTACGAAGACTACCTGCGGCGGCCGGAGCCTGGCCCGACGAGAACGGCGAGGCAGTACCCGAAACAGAGCGCAACAAGAAGGGGACCGGGGAAAAGCTCACGTTGGAGCGCAAGAGTGGCTCGTTGGGGGGATTAGCATTGCAGGCGGCGGCGAATCGAGCCACGAGGTGCGGCGGCCGGGGCGGAGAAGGTCGACGCGGTAGTCGGCTCGGTGGCGTTTCGACGTCGATTGATTGAGGGGGCAGACGAGGACGTCCACCAGCAGGCTCCTGGACAAGCTCCCCCACGCCGGGGAGCACGATGGCCACGGTGGCTACGAAGACGCGGCCATGGCGGGCTCGGGCAAAGTGGAGAAGAAGAGGGCGAGGGGGAAGAGGGGAGGACGAGTACTGGGGTGGGGAGGCTTGGTCTTATCTCCACCGGGGGGCAGGTGAGAGGGGGGAGGGAGCAGGTGGGGTGGGTACATGGCCACAGTAGCCATGGCCATGGCGCACGGCGGGGTGGGGGGCAGGTGGGGAAACAGGGGAGGGGGAAGAGAGAGAGGGGGCTGGGCCTGGGGCTGTGCCCACAGGCGGGTTTTTTGGTTTTTCCATTTTTCTTCTTATTTTCCATTCTGTTCTTTTCCTTTTGTATTGGTTTTAATTGCTTTAACATTTTTTTAAAATGTGTGACCTGGCCCATAATTAGGAGTGTATATTTCCAGAGTGCCACAAAAAGTTTAGGCTTAAAATAAAACCATTTACTATTTCTTTATAATATTCAATTGTCAAATCGGGTTGTTTTGCTTGGAGTTTGAATTGTTTGAATTTTCCAGTGGCAAAATAAAATACCATAACCACATGGGCATGACCCAATGATTATTAGTGATTTTATAAAAGTGGTCCCATGATTTTTGGGCAAAGTTTAATTGCAACATATTTCTTATAGCAACCAAAAGGCATTTTTGAATATGATCAAAAGGAAATGGATCATGGCAAGGTTTGCATAGTGATTAGCAACAGTGATTAGTCCACAGTAAAAGTGATTACTGTTACAGGCAACTGAGGGTGTTACATCTTTCCAGGTGGTGCTCACTAGGGTAAGGACACTTTGTTGGTTTATTATAGTGAGAGATCATCCTATAATGCAACCGTCGCATATATGGCATATTAGCAAAACAAGATGTAATACTGTAAATCATCCATGCTATGATCCCCCCTTCATGCAAATTAAAGTTGAAAACGCCTTCTATGTTATCTTTTGCAAGTTTTACGTGGCTGCTAGGGGTTTTGAGAGAGAACCGCTTTCTATCCTGGGAAAAATGCCACAACACCAATCCTGCAATCGTCTCTATTACACCCCTGTCGGGGCCCTCTACTGCAAACGTCTTTGTGTCGCTAATGTTAGAGAGACAGACACCCCAAGTCACTTATAGGGTACAAGTCATATGTCAAGTGTGGAACCAGTCTCGCGTAAACGTGTAAGGTCGGTCGGGGCCGCTTCATCAGAACATTGTCGCAACGCTAAACGAGTACATGTGGGAGGTTAAAAATTGGAGAATTGATGCCCACATCCTAGATATGTTCTACCCATACAATAGATCTACGCATAGCCTTCCTTATGATACCACTGTTGGGGAACGGCGCAGAAAACAAAAAAATCCAACCTACAAATCCTGAACCCAAGACATATGCTATGTAGACGTATGTAACAGAGGGAATCGGAGTTCATACCTTTGAAGATAGAACGAGGGAAATGTTCTACGAACATGGTTAGCGTAGACTCTGATCCTACGACCTCCTTGTCGTTTAGAAGACCTCAGGCGATGAAGTAGCACCACAAGTGTAGTGCCTCGCGGGATTACACACGTATGATGCAATCAATGTTCCCTCCGGGCTCTGAACCAGGCGAGAAGCAGAAAGAAGAAGGATTCGGATCCCGACTCGGTAGAGCAACGGCCTGCCTATGGTGGACAACTCACAACCAAGTGCAGACTCCAAACAAGGGAATCCGCTCGAGGAAGGAGAAACCGAGAGAGAGAGATAGATAGAGAGAGAGAGAGAGATAACTCAATGGGATGATGGAAAAGGGGCACCCTACCCCTCCTTATAAAGTCCACGGAGGGGCGCATCCTTGCCCCTCCCTTGGCGCATGACCCAAGGGCGAACCCCCTCCTTCCCCTAATGGGCCCTTTTAGGCCCATTTGCCTTTTCCTCATTTTATTTTTATATTTAATTAGATTTTAATATTTAATTCTGTTAATTAAATAATAAAACAATATTGAACATTATTTTGAACCTTTCAAAATATCCAGAACAACTTCCGACACCTTCCGGAACAATTCTGGTGTTCTCTCTTATTACACCGATGATCCTGAATCTATCCTTAATGCATCGATTACCCTTAAGTTAGTCACCCTATGGTTTGGGACAAGAATTGACATGATCGAGACACTCTGTGACCAATGACCATCATGTGGGATCTGGTTACAATCCTTGATGGCCCCTGTGCTTCCATCAAATAAACTTCATCGTTGTTGAACCGTTAACGATAACACTTGATCCCTTTGTTCTGCGGTACTATGTTTGTCCGAGGTATGATCATCAGTATCCTATACCTAGTTCCTCCTCATCTCTGACAAACATGTTTACTCGTCTGTGCATATTACATCTCCGTGACCTAGTCACATGCTTGCAAGCCATTGATGCAATATCACCGAGTGGGCCCAGAGTACATATCTATCACTCGGATGGACAAATCCTGTTCTGATCTATTTCATACTCCTCAACATATCTACTTTGGAATACCTAAGATACACATGTATGGTTAGCATATTTCAGTGTAACGTCGAGTGCACTCAAAGCATCCTAATAGATAGCAATATGTATGATCATCACGGTCTAAGGATTAAGTCACTGTGTTATTAAGTTATCGCAATGCTGAACTATGTGACTGGATCACATTGCAATGATTTAGGTGGGTGTGTGTCCATCACATCATTTTCCTAATGATATGACCTCATTGTCAATAGACTATTATGTTCTCATGATCAGGAAACCTTGATCATCAATTGCCCAATGAGCTAGTATGCCTGAGTTAACTAGGGACCAGGTTGTTTATATACTACGCGTGTATTAAAGTTTCCACTTAATAAAGTTATAGCATAGCATAAACACTACTAGGAAAAAGCTTATAGGTAGAGGCTTAACAGTAGTGCCCCTCTCCTAAGGGCGCTACTACTAATTAGCAGTAGCGCCTCTTATAGGGGCCCGCTACTGCTAAGCCTTTATCAGTAGCGACTTTTATGGGCGCCCGCTACTACTAAAGGTGGTCGCCACCAAACCCAACTGACAAGTTGCAGTAGTAGCGCCTTGCTGCAAAGTGCGCTACTACTAGTGCCATAGCAGTAGCGCCCCCTCCTGTCACCCGCTGATGTTAATGTGGAACGAACTGCCATGGGCCGCACATAACCGTCTCATAACCCTCTCCTCTCTGACATTTCTCTCTCTCACTCACTCTCCTTCTTCTCCCTCTGCATCGCCGCCCCGACCGCGCCGTCGCCCCGACCCGTCGCCCGCCTCCCCGACCAGCCGCCGCCCTGACCCGCCAGCCGCCTCCCCAACCCTCCCCGCTCCTCCACGCTGCCGCCGTCCATTGGTGAGTCTCCTTCTCAATTCCCTCTCTCAATTCGTATAATTTCCGTTAGATTGAAACATGATGTAGGATTTTTGATAGATTGGAACATAATGTGGATTTTTGTTAGATTGCTATTTCTATGAAAAATTGCTATTGCTATGGATGCATTGTTAGGGTTCATAATATTGCTAGGGGAAAATATGTGTGTGTGGTGCCTGTGTAGTTTAAATTGTCCTTTTGTTAGCATATTGAGTAATTAGGATCATTGTTTGCAGGATATGAGTGGCCTATGTTTTGCCGGAATGTCGATTCATTTCTGTTCCGGCGAATTTCAGGCGCTTGATATGTCGAATTTTTAGAAAATTTCATGCCGAAAATTTCCATGGATTTCGGCATGACTTGTTCTAATAAAGTAGGACATATCGAACCGGGAATTAAACGGTGTTTTAGCATGAAATTACTTTTAATCGTTACTTTTGCTATTTTTTAAGAATGCCAATGATATAAATATAGTGACATTTGCTAGAATCATTTTCCTACTTTTAGCAATGACAGGAGGCAATTAGGATTTTTGGTTAGCATATTGAGGTAATTAGTATTTTTTAGAATGCCGATGATTTAAATATATTCTGACACTATGTGACATCGGGGAGAGTGTGAAGCGAACCCTTGTGATATGTACAAGTACGGAACCTATGCATCCTATTTGGGTTCGTTGCCACACTCTCCCTGGAATCGCTTATGTGTCCAATCTAAATATGAGGCACTATTTCTTCTTTTTTAGAATGCCGATGATTTACATATATTGTGACACTATGTGACATCAGGGAGAGTGTGAAGCGAACCCTTCTGATATGTACAAGTACGGAACTTGTGCATCCTATTCGGGTTCGCTGCCACACTCTCCCTGGAATCGCTTATGTGTCCAATCTAAATATGAGGCACTATTTCTCCTTTTTTCCGGAAGTATTTTTGTCTTATTTTGTTAATTTGTTAGTTAGTATAAATTTTTCACTCGTTCATTTTAATAAAACTTTGTATATTAAATAAGTTCTCGACAATGATGTCTGGCCCGCATCCCCGTCGTCGCCGCGTCGGAGAGCACCTGCTTGATGGGATGGGCGATGTCCAGGACTGGGCTCCCCCGGGCTGGCACTGGGAGGTGATCTCCGAGGCGCGCCGCTTAGTGAGGAATCTGGGTCCTGTCGTCGACCCGGATCTTCTTTGGTGGCGGTCGCGTGGGCCACAGTCGGTGCAGAGGCAGCCGACCCCCGAGTGGATTGTACGCCGACGTGTCAGGGAGGAGGACGAGCACGTCCGTCGCTACTTGGTGGCGTTGGACACCGGGTCATGGAGGACCTGGAAGGTTCTTCAGGGATCTCACCCGAGCTATGAGTTCGTGGTGGTTCCTTCTCTTTGGGGTGGCCACCATCCGCACCCGACGTTGTTTACTGTATTAGTCATGTATTATATGTATGAGTCTTAAGATATATATGTATGACCAAGCACTACGCAAGTCACGTTGTTTACCGTTGTATTACGTGATATATATGTATGAGTGATATTATTGTTGCATTCGCTGATATTATTGTTCGTCATTATTTTCCTTCTTTTTAGAATGTCGATGATTAAAATACATTATTGTGACACTGTGACGTTAGGGATGGGCCAATGATCCTTGTGATATGCAAAAGTACGAAACTTGTGCATCCTACTTGGGTCACTGGCTCCATCCGTGAAATCACTTGTGTGTGTCCAATGTAAGAATGAGACAAAAACTGATATGCCGATGATTAAAACACCGTTGTGACACCATGTGACAGCAGGGATGGGTAAGCGAGCCTTGTGATATACACAAATACAAATCGTGTGCATCCTACTTGGCTCGCTTACGCCATCCATGTAGTTGTTTGTGTGTGTTCAACCTAAGTATGAGGCAAAAACCGATATATTGCATTTTTATTCGAGTTCATCTTTTTTCCTTTCATTTTAAATGCCGATGATTAAAACCGTTCTGACACAATGTGACATCGGGGGAGAGCGTGCAGCTACCCTTGTGATATGTACAAGTACGGAACTTGTGCATCCTACTTGGGTAGCTGCCACGCTCCCCCCTGATTCGCTTATGTGTTTTTTTTAATTTAAAACTGGGAAGCATGAGCTCCACAGTGCTTTATTGCCTTGGAGAACCAAAAGTTCTCAAAAAATGTAATATTTACATACATATAAAGGAGGGGGGAAGATGAACTTAAACCTACCTTAAGCTAATGTAAATTCTTAATCCAATGCAACAATTTATCCTTAGGATCCCCCTGAAATCTATGTGAAAGCAGGGTGATATCATGCACAAAGTTCCTTCTCCAGGTTTGAAAAGAAGCTCTTTCATTCCTGAAGGTCTTCCCATTTCTAACAATCCAAATGCTCCACGCAGCAGTTAGGATCACGTCCATGAAAAAACTGTGGCCAAAAGATGATCTTGCATGCTGCAGGCATTGAATTATAGAGGCATTGCCCAGCCAGTTGATTCGCTTATGTGTTCAATCTAAATATGAGGTACTCATTGGAATTGTATCATCCCATATTCGTTTTTGTTAATTTGTTAGTTAGTATAAATTTTTCTGAGCAGAAGGAATGTAGTGACATATGCTAGAATCATTTTCCTACTTTTAATCATTATTTTTGCTATTTGAGTTCATCTGTTTTTCCTTTTGTTTTAAATGCCTAATTTTTGAATTATGAACACAGAAAATGGCTGACGACGATAGAATCCCCGAGTGCGACTATTGTGGCGATGACTCGGGTCGGTGCGACAAGTTTCCAGAGTTGGATGGGGAGGAAGAAAGATAATTCTCCATCACGCTTAGGGAGGGCTTCGAATTTCAAACGGTATGAAACTCCATAGTCATCTTCTTATTTAAGCATGCTTCACTTACTTTTTGTTTTGACGTGTATTTTTTTATAATCAACTAGCACATCCCTTGCTACACAAGACCTCATGTCTGCGACTTTGTCAAAATCGATGAGTGGCGTGAGAATGCCAAAAAAGATGTCAATATTACGACGAAAGATGGTATAACTGTAAAGGTCGAGGTCTTTAATGAACCAAATAGCACATATTTTGATTGTCCAAATTGGTATGCACTATGCAAGGCATATGCATTAGAGGATGATAGCAAATAACATTTGATCTTGGACTTCGTCGTCGAGATGGTCAAACATTTCGAAATAAGGACATTTGGATGCTAGTGGACGACATTAAGCTGGTTCTATCTCCACGTGAGTTTCTTAAACAACTTTGACTTGTTTACTTCCTTATTTTCTTGCTCCCTAAGTTGACAACTTACTTATAATTTTTAGTTTATCTCGAAGATCCAAAAGAAGTTCGGAAGATGTTTGATAATACTTTTCATAATGGTGGATTTGGCCTGACAATTGATGAACAAGATGATTTCATCAATGTTCTTAAAGGTGTTCCTTCGTTTGTGAACTTGAATAATATTGGCGAACCTTATACACCATATGTTCCATTTGTTGTCAAGTTGTTTCCAGGACATGTAAAAGATAATATCATGGTAAGATTTTTTACTATTCTATCACAGTAGTCCATTTTTAGAAATATTTTGACCTAACATTAAGTATAATGTATTACTAAGTATTTTACTCGTATGTTTTCAACAGAGAATCACGGCAGCATGTACGCCTAAGTGGATTACATTTGTTTCTGCACGGGCATGGAATGTCCTCTTCAGCACTGTCTACTCCACTGAAGCTGGAGATGATGGTTGCGTAAGAATAAGAGGATGGAAAAGGATAGTGAATGGGATGAACATCAAACATGGAGACAAGTTGTTCTCCATATTACATAATGGAATGTGGGGTGTCTTTTGGTTTTTTTTTCATTTCACCTTGTGGTCGTGATCAGTAGGTTGGTTTGTAGTTGTTAAATATTATGTTGTTGGATATTAGCGAAGTTAAACTAGGAAAAGTTGACCTTTGTGTTTGATATTAACCTTTGTGTTGGATATTATGATCATGTGATAATATATATGAGATGATCGATTTAGACTATTGTCTGTGTATCAGATATTGAGGTGTGAATGTCTATAAATTTATGATACTATTGTGTGCATTATACTATGAAACCTGTACAAACAAATATGAGAAAATAGGCAGAAAAGGAAAAAAATTGAAAATTATTGCTAGTAGCGCCTGACAGAGGGAGGCGCTTCCGCTATATCTATTAGTAGCGCCCAATCCAGGAGGCGCTACTGCTAACCCTACGTAGCAGTAGCGGTTGCGAGCGAGCGCTGCTGCTACAAGTTAGTTGTAGCGTGCTATCAGTAGCGCGCCGTGGGGCGCTACTAATAAGCCAAAATGGGGCGCTACTACTAGCCTTTCTCCTAGTAGTGAAAACATATTATGAACAGATAGATATGTGACAAATATCTTTATTAGTTTTCCCCTAGGGCACATATCCAACAAATTTATACAAGGTGGCTTCGGCCACCGCCCTCTCATAGACAAGTGCATCTTGGTGACCATATCATATTATGTGTCTAGGCTTTATAATATATGTGTCATCTAGTTATATGGTTATTAGAATACTATGAATATATCATCCAAATCTCATAGTCATGTCACCAAGTATAGGTATTACTTTCCCTCACTAGCCCTAACAAAATTACAAAGTTCAGCTTCTAGCCAGACGTCCGGGTACCTACCCAGACCATCTAGCTACATCTGAAAAGGTACTCCCTCTGATCCATAATAAAATCTAAGTACAAAGTGAGTGACACTTATTATGGATCGGAGAGAGTACTAGTTACTCCATCCCTTCTCCACCTTTTTGACATTTGTTGACAAATAGGGGGAGAAGAATGCATCGAAGCATTTATCTGTGTTATTTTGGCTTGTTGCTTTTTAGTCTTACATCATCCGCTTTTGTTTCAGAGACTTTCAACATGTAAAAATTCTTGTTTGTGAACTTATTCACTTTATAATTTTAATAAACCATTCCAGTTGCATTATTTTCTATATATTATTTTGCAGGTGGAATTTTATGTAAGTTCATAGGTTATTTGATGCATTGGACTCTATTTGGATTCTCTATTGATAATACAATACATTCATTTCTAAGATGATAAATCATCTCTCCAATGCCTTATTCTATATATGTATTTATTTCCTAAAGTTTCTTATTTACCGTATGCACACATTTAGGGGGGCATATTTTTATGTATTACATAAATATCTCTGCATTATTCTTTCATTTCACCTACTTTACTGATTGAAAATTGTTTTGTCAACAATTGCTCAAAAAGGAAGACATTGTAGGTGCAATCTAGTTTCACTCGGTAGTTTTGGATAGTGTTGGTCAAAATGATGAGGACCACTAATATGTTTACTAGTATACACAGAAAAAGAAGTTCCTGAATCTATGGAGAAGTTTGCTAAAACTTTTGCGATCAATACCTACTATGTAGAGATGAATGCTAAGTTGTCGAGGGATATGCTTTGGATAATATGTGTACCAAAGTCGACCCTAGAGAATATTTTCGAAGTATTTGAGGTCGTCTGGATGAAGAATTTATCAACTGAGAAAAATTAGGGCGTAGTTGTCTTTCGTAGTTCATTTCTCTCTTTGTTGAGTCATAGGGAAAACCACACTATCAAGTGGTGTTTGATTAATTGAGATCTAGTTGGAAGTGTTAATGCTCAATCCAACATCTATCTATGTGAGGTTTCCGAGAGAACTCGGTTTTTTATTGGAAGATAGACATAGAGTTCTTCTGATCACTCATAGAAAACTCAAGCAATGAATCAAGTTTATTTGGTCCTCAAATAAAGTTGCCATCGATTTAAAAATTCAACCATTATACATGTATTGAGATGACCATTGTGATAGATAATGGCTTGATTGATCATAAAAATACTCAACCCCGTTCACCAAAAAACGACGATTGCTGTATTCGAATTTCGGTACAAGCTGTCTGAGCAACCCCCTATAAAAATTCTTTGAGAGAAATGACCTAATCTGGTGCGGAGCATCCATCCGACATCACCATGGATACACCTCCCCCTCGTGGCCCTTTGACAAGAGCACAAGCACGCGCAACCGAGACTAAGGTGAACTCGCTCCTTTTTGAAACACACTTACTTACTTATGAGACTTGGGTGCCACCTCATGTGAATACTCTATACATCATCAGGTACCAGGGACACACACAAGAGGAAGCCACGGAGCAAGGATGAGTCACGCAAGGAGAAGAAGAATAGTAAGAGGCCGAAGAGATGGACCCTCCCCAGAAGGAGCCGGACGGCCGGGATCACGGCCGGACCAAGAGCCGGACTGTCCGGAGATCGACCTCCCGAAGACACCCCCCGACCCCGTAATCATCCGGACGACCGGTCCACAGGCCAGACCGTCCGGGACAAGGCCGGACCGTCCGGGCCTCAGGCCGGACCGTCCGGAAAATGGCCTCCCGAAGACCCTCTCGACCCCGTAATTATAAGGACTGTCTGGGGCCCAGGCCGGACCGTCCGGGCTCAGGCCGGACCGTCCGGGTAGGTCAACGCGACCGGATCTGCCTGCGTGCAGCAAGTGGTCCAAGGCCCGTATACCCCTTCACTTCGCCCTAGACTATATATACTCGTCTCCCACCTCCATTTTAGGGTTATCTAAGAACATATCTAAAGACTTGAGAGCTTAGCTCCTACTTCCCTCTACGGAAATAGATCTCTCTTGAGATCCTCTTAAGCTTTCCTCCCACCTCCTCTCCCCACTCATAGAAGGAGAGGAACCCAATCCTAGTGATAGAAGGAGAGGGAAAACTACCAAGCTTACCTACGATTGATGTGTGGATCTTGAGATCTGTGGTGATTGTGTGTGGATTTGAGTGTTCTTTGTGTTGGATCTTGTTCCCCTTTCTCCTTTGTGTTGCCCCTTTGTGAATCACCGTTGTGCTTTGTTCTTGTTGTGATCCACCACCTCTGAATTGTGAAGATTTGGGCCAATCCCTAAGATTTCCCTACATCATTTGTCATCAAGAGCAAGGTTTCCACGATTCGGAGTCCCATCCCCTCGTTTTTCTAGCCAATTTTTTTTGTTCTTACCCAATTCGAAAATCCCCACAAAAATAGCCTCACCCAAGATTTTTCAACTTGTTGGATTTTGTGAGATTTGGTTGGTTTTGGTCCATGGATGTGATGTTTTACTCGTGGATCTAGCCCTCTTTTCATTCCTAGCCACTTTCCCCACCAATTTCTTTGCAAAAAAATTCTTTCGTCTCTTTCCCCTTTGGAGTTCTTCCTCGAATCTTCCCGATCCCGACCCCCGGACCGTTCGGACCATACACCGTACCGTCCGGGCCCAAGCCGGACCATCCGACTCCGAGGCCGGACGTCCGCCTTGTCTCCCTCAGTGTGTGTCCCCTTTTTTCTCCCATACCCGGAAGCAAAGCCAGTACCACCAACTTCGTGATGGTAAGTCGACATGAGGTATATTTTCCGTCCACCATCCCTCCCCCTGCCACATTTGATAAACCTATCTCCATTTTCGGCTACCTTTTTAGTACTATTAAGCCTAGCTCTCTACGTATTGCCGGCTCTCGCATTTTGTGCACCATAGAAGTCCAATATACTTCGTGCTTTTTCACACCTCGTTGTACCAAAATTTCTAGGGCTCCAAGTACCATGGTCAAGAGAGAGAGTTACATTCAAAAAAAGCCGAGAAAAAGAAATATCCAAGCTTCTAAGCAAAAGAGAGAGCACAAGTAGTGAAACTCCACCCACAAGCACGTGTCGAGTCGATATACATCATTATAGGTCGGTGCACTTTTGCGAATCAAGACTGTTGAGCAATCGAGCTAGTGAATCTCTTTGCACTTGTGCGACGCGAGCATTAGTCTACGGTAGTCCTCACCTTGCTCAATTTCTTGGTTGCATAAGTCCCACTATCGTTGCGTGTGTGTTTATTTTGCCCTCCCTCTCTTTTGATCTACTTGTATTGCATTGTTTCATTTGGATTTTCGCCAACTTTTTCAACATGTTGATCAACTTGTTACTTTTCTTTGGCCACTAACCCTACCAAGCTCCACATAAGCCTTGTGAGTAGGTGTGTGTGTGGGGAACGATATTCAACCAAGGACATTCTCTTCACTACGCGAAGCTACACATCACTCGAAACACTACATCTTCGAGAAGGTACCCTTGATCTTGTTCTCTTTATTTCACTCTCACATCTACCCTCTTGTTGTCATGGCTACGCAAGACTGCCCTACTTCACCGGTAAATGGCCCACATCGCGATACAAGAAATATGGTTACTCAAGAGGCTCATCAATAATTCCAACATGAGATGTGCGACGCGCATGAGAAGTTGAGCAAACGCATTGCCACGATTGCGGTAGACCTCCATCACGGTCAAGACCTCATGCCACAGAAAATGGAATAGCTATCTACGCGCAATGAAGCCAACATGTCACAGAAAATGGAGGAATTCCAACAAAAAATGAGCAACCGTGCCAAAGTCATTATGGACAAGCTCACGTCCATGCTCTCTCCTCAGAAACATCATTCTTCATCATCCGCCTCTTCACACCAGTCTTCTCGACGCTCCAAGTCCAACCTTGAGCCCGTCGAGCACATCCGGTCTCGTCATGGCAAGGAACCACAAGGCCAAGCCACGGAGCGTGACAATCGTCTCCACCTTGAGCGCCAAGTGCAAAACACCCTCAACTACCAACTATTCCACCAAGGGGCAACAATTTTTAATGCCCGGTCAACAAGAAATGAAGGTGAAGATCACCCTAGGCGCCAAGAACAAGACATCCGCATTCCTTCTCGGGTCACTCATGTGTTAGGCCCAATATGCGGTACTGTTCCAGATCTAAATGTTTCCATCCAGATCCGGGGATGAAGCACATATCGGCCCCACCGCGACATATGACAATTCCATATGCCCCGGATTTCCAACATGATATCACAACATTACAGCTACAAGGATACAACATCTCATACAATCGGCATACAACTGCCTTAATTACATTACATCAGCAGGAAAATAAACGCCTGAGTACAAACTACAATGAAATGCCTAGTGGAAAAGGTCAAACACACCATTCCCGTAACCACACGGGTCCAGGCTCTCCGACGGGATCCGCCTAACTAGTTGTCGTCGAGTCTCCATGAAGGCGCCCAAAAGAAGGGTCGTCGAGCTCCTCTGAAGTCCAAGATCACTGTATGACGTGCGTAAAAGAGAAAAGAAGGGGTGAGCTATATCAACAAGTCTCGTAACTAACTTCTCACGGTAAGATGGGGCGTAGTGGTGAGGTTGCAGTCGCACTAGCAATATATGAGTGGCTATCGATCTATTTTAGAGTAAGATGAGAACCAAGCATTCGATGAGGAATCGCCTCCAACAAGTCTTGTTATCAACTACTTACGCAATCATAACACCTATCCTATCCTTGTCCTCCCCTTCACATCCCGACAAAGAAGAAGCAGTCAAGGCACACACACGTTGATCAAGTTATTAAGATTATCTCAGTTGTTGTTGTCATGAATATGGAGTAGGTCTTAAGTCGTCCATAACAGTGGACACGGCTTCTCGAAAATATTTAACCCTGCAGGGGTGTACCAACTTCCCATTACAAGGCTCCGCACGCACGCCCATCACTCTCAGTCGGGCCCATTAAAGACACTCATTTAAGAGTTGTTCCAAGAGATCCGGACGACAGGTCCCTCTAACTAACAATGCACAAATTCGGGTTGCCCCAGGTGAGTCGACATCCAACTCAAAAGCCGGTCGCGCTCTCGAATTGGCCTCTACCGTCTGGATGAGGTCGGGTTAGCTACCCAAACCATGTGGGCAGCCCCCTAGCTCCCTGGGGTGGACCAACAAGAGAAACCATGTCTCTGCTGGCCCAAGATTTTTTAAATCTGCCGGCCGCGGACCAGTCACGCAAACGTTTCAAATGGTAAATCAGCTTGGGACATCACTAGAAATGTTTGAAGCTAGGTAGGTAAGAAGAGGGGACCCCATAGTATCCTTCTAGGGTTCCCCTAAGCCAAAATTGCAGCCACCCACCTCACAATTGTTCAGATCTGCCGAAAATACCCCCAAATCTCGAAATCCTAGCCCTAGTTGCCGTCTCCTCGGCTACCTCTCGGAGATTGCCTTTCACGTGTTTCCTTCTTGTGTGCTTCCGCGGGTACCTCTCGGAGACGATGCGAGTTTGCGATCGACTACACCTTCGGTTTCGTCTTCTCATCAGGTAAGGGGGAGCATATATCATGGTTATAACTTTCAGCTCACTCGTGCCTAGGTATAAGATAGAATGATTGCTTGATCCTACCACTTTATATTCATGCCTCTCAAATAAACCCAAACAACCATGTCCTCCACATCCCAGCAAACCTTGTTCGGCTATGTTACTATTGCTCGCTGCTCAGCCACTGCTTAGTATGCATGCTAGGATGCTATCAATTGTTATCCTGTTAATCCTTGGATTGGGCTATCACATTATTATATTGTTCTGGATGATATGATTATTATAAATGTTGACAATACTCAACAAAGGATGGAAGGTCTAGGATATCCCGCCCCGACGCTTTGTTCCATTCGAGTTACCTAGGACCCGAGTTCCGGGTATTGTGTAGGATCCCTTTTCTGGCCGAAGTCGAGTCTAGACTAAAATTATTTTGTAGTTACTAAGATAGTTATCGGAGAGTAGGAATCTTTTACTCCTTACCCTTGCTCTGGTCAGGACAAGTGTCGTAAGTGTTTTAACTCTCGCCTTGTCCCCCTTTCAAACTTTAGAATCTCGAGTAAGTGGAGTTTCGGAACCGTTACAATTCCTTGCTTGCAGCGTATTGTCTCGATTCCGATCTCAGGTTGGGAAATCCTGTAGTACCTTTAGTCTATCCGTCTCGGGTTTATGTCTTGGTCATCCGTTGAATTCAGTCCTCTTGCCTCGTATCCTCATGATTTGAGTCAGAGTATTTCCCTTGACCGTCGTTTAGAATTGTCATTCTTCCTCTTGATCTTTTGATGGCTTCGTACTTCAATGTCGCCATCTCCCTGTGGAAAGTTTCTCGACGGAAGTTCGTCGTCGACATGGAGCAGAGTCCCTTGTTGGTGGTGTTAAATATCGTCGACTCTCTTTTCTCTCCCCTCCTCTCCCCCGAATCGTCCATGATCTCGGGACGAGATCCCTTGTTGGTGGTGTTGTCTTGTAACAGACCGGGATTTTCACCCAAATTAAAAAAATTGTTTGTTGCTTTATTTTGTTGATTGCTAGAATTGTTTGCATTATTTGCTTCGCCGATTTATTAATCGGTGAATATCCCGTCCTCTTTCTCTTACCGGCACGCGTGACTAAACCTTTTTCCCAAACGGCACACGACCTTTGCCACACCGGGTTCACCCGAGCACCATCGCAACTTTCGGCACGAGACCAGCCATCGCCATCGGAACGAAAACCCCATTTAATAATTAAATGGATTATTTTATTGGGCACCGGAAAATATTCTCGGAACGATATCGAAGTGAGGTAGAACTGACGGACTCGATGCACTGAGCGTGTGGTTCGAGATTTCGTCCGAATCGGAGGTTGTATGGGCTCCCGGCGGTCAGAAACGTGGAGTACCGGACGCGAGGGAGAAAATTCGAGGGATTTTGCGTAAACCTGCCATCCAGGCCAGCCTACATAAAGACCACCCCTCTCCCTAGCCCTTCTAGGGTTTCCCCTAAGCCAAAATTGCAGCCACCCACCTCACAATTGTTCATATCTGCCTAAAATACCCCCAAATCTCGAAATCCCCGGAACTCGGGTCCTAGGTAACTCGAATGGAACAAAGCATCGGGGCGGGATATCCTAGACCTTCCATCCTTTGTTGAGTATAGTCAACATTTATAATAATCATATCATCCAGAACAATATAATAATGTGATAGCCCAATCCAAGGATTAACAGGATAACAGTTGATAGCATCCTAGCATGCATACTAAGCAGTGGCTAAGCAGTGAGCAATAGTAACATAGCCGAACAAGGTTTGCTGGGATGTGGAGGACATGGTTGTTTGGGTTTATTTGAGAGGCATGAATATAAAGTGGTAGGATCAAGCAATCATTCTATCTTATACCTAGGCACGAGTGAGCTGAAAGTTATAACCATGATATAAGCTCCCCCTTACCTGATGAGAAGACGAAACCAAAGGTGTAGTCGATCGCAAACTCGCATCGTCTCCGAGAGGTACCCGCGGAAGCACACAAGAAGGAAACACGTGAAAGGCAATCAATGGAGAAGCATCTATTACTACGAAGCAATCACGAGCAAGCAACAACAAGAAGGAAACATGATACAACACACTAAGGCATCGCATCTATCGTCGAGAACGGTTACTAACCTGTTAAGTGGAGTACTCGTCACACACGATGATACCGCACATTTAGAAAGGTTCAAGTTGTTTAGCTACACAACATGAGCAAAGGTTATTAGCATGGCATCTCACTCAAGCATGGCATAGCACACAAACATGACAAGAGGTGAAGCACAAGGTAAACTATCTATGGTAGTCAATTTAAGGGAGGCACAACCTAAACATGCCATTCCACTAAGTGCCCCATGATGATTAAAGAATTTGGTACTGTTCTGCCCTAAACCATATTTTAGGTTGGTTAACACTAGCAAACAATGGCATAAACACAAAGTACATGAAATTCTAGTCAAGTTACATGTAAAGAATACTCCAAACGGAGTTACGGTTTAAAATATAGAAGCATCACAATTTACAGGTACATGTTGTTAACATTTGGGAGCATACTTTAGAGCAATGAAGCAATTAGCTACTGAATGCAAACATGCCGAAAAATTATGTGGATCAACAGTATACATTACAAGGAAGGCATGCCAATAAAGTTTCATGTATATGAGCATCAAGAACTATTAATTGTAACCCATGAAAAATGCAAGAAAATACTACTGGTCTAGGGATTTAGTGAAAATCTGGGCATGGACAGCAAACAGCAGGGTTGCACTTTGTGAGCTTGATAACTATATGTACAGCAAGTATATCATGGAAAAGAAAAGATGGCATCAAAGTACACATAACAAGGAGCAAATAATTACATTGGAGCTAATGCATATGAAGCATGGATCACTAACTATAAGGCATCAAAGTTGCAACTAAACATAAACAGCAGCACATGTTATCCTGGTCACCACTTTGGAGCAAGAATTAATATATCTACAGCAGGCAAACATGATAAGGGAAAGCATAGAATTGAATTACACATGATTCCTAACACATACAAGAAAGAGTCAACATCATAGGCCTCATGGATGTGACACAATCATCAACCAAAGTTTGATTAAATTAATAGCAGCAGCAGTAAACAAAAAGTAGCAGCAATTAACGACCTGGTGCACACTTCAACACAAGTTTGCACCACCCTAATGACCTCAAATGGATTAACTCCCAAAAGCATTATGATAGAGCACACCAAGTAGAGCAATTTTCATTTTGGGGGCAACGTCATTCGAGCTACGGTTCATTCGGAAACGTTAACACAAAACAGTACAGCAGCAATAAAAATAAAAGACTTAGCAGAATTAGGAAAAAAGAAAAACAGTAGGAAAGGGAAAAAATAAGGGGCATGCCTCACCATGGGCCGAGGACCAAGCTGGCGCAGAGGGCGATGGATAGTGGGCAACGCCCAGGGCGGAAGGGGCGCATGGGCCGCGTGGACGCGGAGGGACGGTGGGGGCGCGAAGGCGGCCCACGGTGCTGGCCTAGGCCGGCCCAAGTGATCGCGGTGGCTACAACCGGCGTCCGGTCCGGCTGGATCGACGCGGCGGCGCGGCTGCCAGATGTGGCCGCCGGCGGGGAGGCACCTAGGCGGCGCGGGAGGCAAGGGGCGGTCTGTGAAGCACGGGGCTGTCGAATCCGGGCGGCTGCTCGCCGGATCCTTGTTGGGAGGCCACCGGTGGGGAGCTCGTGGCGGAGGCAGCGCTGGACCGAGCTCAGGCTTGAGCTCGCCCTTGGCATGGCGGCGGCGGACCTGCATGGAGGGGAAGGAGGGGGTGAGAGGAGGAGGAGGAGAAGGGAGAAAGCAGCGGCTCATCGGAGGAAGCACGGCGGTTCGCCGTGGCCTCGCCGGAATTGCGACGGTGGCGACCTGCACGAGAGAGATGGGCCTAGATCCGGGCCTGGGCGGGCCCTGGCAGTTGGATCCCCGCCCTGCGGGGCCCGGGCGCGGCTGGATCCGGCTGGAGGTGGGAGAAGACCCCTTCGGGGCGACGTGGCGCAACTGGAGCCTTCCGATCGCCCGATCTGACGGCCGGGAGCAGTTGGGGCTAGGGTTTCGGGATTTGGGGGTGTTTTTGGGCAGATCTGAACAATTGTGAGGGGATGGCTGCAATTTTCGCTTACGGGAAACCCTAGAAGGGCTAGGGATAGGGGTGGTCTTTATATAGGCTGGCCTAGATGGCAAGTTTACGCGAAAGCCCTCGGGTTTTCTCCCTCGCGTGTGGTACTCCACGTTTCTGACCGCCGGGAGCCCATACGACCTCCGATTCGAACGAATTCTCGAACCACGCGCTGAGCATGTCGAGCCCGTCAGTCCTACCTGACTTCGATGCCGTTACGAGAATATTTTCTGGGGCCCAATAAAAAAATCCATTTAATTATTAAATGGGGCTTTCGTTCCGATGGCGATGGTTGGTCTCGTGCTGAAAGTTGCGACGGTGCTCGGGTGAACCCGGTGTAGCAAAGGTCGTGCGCCGTTTGGGAAAAAGGTTTAGTCACGCATGCCGGTACGAGAAAGAGGGGGATATTCACCGGTTAATAAATCGGTGAAGAAAATACTTCAAACAATTCTAGCAATCAACAAAATAAAGTAACAAACAAATTTTTTTTAATTTGGGTGAAAATCTCGGGCTGTTCCATCATGTCGAGCCATCTCACTATCATCGACCTCGAGATGACCGCCATCCAAGACCGCGTATTCACCCACGTCAAGACAACATACCTTCGACGGCTCTTTGCACATTAGAGGGGAGCTCAAATGCACCTCACTTGTCAAACTTCGGCCACAAAAAATTACTACAACGACAATCTCCATCACAATGATCGGTGAGCCAGAGCACCTCCGCCGCTCGAGCACCTTCGAGTTTTCCAAACTCAACATAATGAAGAGCGTTTTGGAAGGCTCAAGTTCACAATGCGCAAGTTCTCGGGAGGAACAAACCCCGAGGACTACCTCTCATGGGCCCTCAAAGTGGACAAGATATACCGCGTGCACAATTATGATGAGTCTAAGAAAGTCGTCATGGCAGCACTTGAATTTGACTATGCTCTCAATTGATGAGAGAAAGTACAAGATCTCCGTCTCGAGGAAGGGAATCCACAAGTGTGCACATGGGAAGAAATGAAACAAGTGATGAGAGCCCGTTTTGTGCCACAACATTATACACGTGGCCTCTACCAAAAGCTCCAAGCCCTCAAGCAAGGCTACAAGACGGTGGAGGAGTATTATAAGGAAATGGAGTTGGCAATGATTCGAGCAAATGTAAAGGAGTCCGCCGAACAAACCATGGCCCGTTTCCTAAACGGCCTCAACTACCAAGTGAAGAAGATCACAAACTTCCAACCATACAATAGCATGGAAGAATTGGTGCACCAAGCCACCAAAGCGGAGCGGCAAGTTCAAGAAGATGCGAAATACTCCAAATTTGTGTCCTCCAACACACGGAGTACAAGCTCTACACCTCAAGCGCCTCCAAGCAGAACACCATGTAACCGAGCTACTTCAACAAGTGGTGGTCCTTCAAACACAAGGCCACCAGCAAACTCTTCATCGCATTCTTCATCAACCACGCCAAACTTCAAGCCAAGAGAGCCTACAAAGGCTTTTCCACCAAAAGACCAAAAGACAAGCTCTGTTGCATGTTTCACTTGCAAAGGCCGCGGCCACAAGTCCTTTGAGTGTCCGACCAAGCAGACCATGATCATCACCGAAGACGGCGAGTATGATTCTATAAGTGAGGGTGAAATGGATGCTTTGGCTCAAGTCTCTTAACACATACAAACAAATGATGATGAAGATGGCCAAGTATATTGTGACAATGATGCAAGTCCGTCCTTAGTGGTGTCCAAGGTGTTGACCCTTCAACAAGAGCTCGATGAGAATCAAAGGTGTCACATCTTCCATACCAAGGCGGGCATCAAAGGTAGATCCGTCAAGGTACTCATTAATGGTCGAAGTTGCCACAACTTGGCTAGTGAAGAAGTTTGTACCAAGCTCAACCTCATCAAGAAGAAGCACCCTCACCCATACAAGGTGCAATGGCTTAGTGACTCCGGCTCCATCAAAGTGGACCACACAGTGGAAGTCTCATTCAAAATTGGCACCTATGAAGACACATTGGAATGCGGCGTGGTGCCTATGAGCGTGTGCCATTTGCTCTTGGGCTGCCCTTGCCCATTTGATAGGAGTGTTCTACACAATGGTCGCACCAACCACTATATCTTCAAGTGGAGGGGCAAAGAGTTGGTCCTTTTTCCCATGACCTCAAGTCAAGTGATCGCCGAAAAAATACACACTACGAACCCTCATGGGGACAAAAGTGAGAGAGAGAGCCACCAAAAATTGAGTGAGAGCCACAGGCCAAATATGAGTGAACCCATAAGGCGTATCACTAATGATACCATCTTCCTAGCCAATAAACGAGAGGTCCAAGAAGTGTGGAACAACCCATCCCATATCCTTCACTTTGTACTCTTGTACAAAGATGAGGTGCTTTTACCTAACAACTCACCCCCTCTTCCTCGTGCCATAGCTACTATTTTGCAGGAATTTGAGGACGTGTTCCCCACCGAGCTATCATCGGGTCTTCCACCACTTCGTGGCATTGAGCACCGCATCGACCTCATCCCCGGTTGACGAGGAGGTAACCCCACGACTCCTGCGTGTGAGGATACCTGGTGTGTATGAAGACAGAAGGCCCGCTGGAAAGCCTCGACAGGCCAACGACTGGTCCGCTCAAGGCACCGACGTAGGAATCCACGATTGATATGGAAGGCACAACTTGGCGCACAAGGCAAAACTAGGATTAGGAAAATACCTATGTAATCTGGGACGGATTCCCCGAGACCTAGCCTAGTATATAAAGGCTGGGAGGGGAGACGTCTTGATCATCCAATACCCAATCTACTCTCCCAGTCTTGCGAGAACTCGCCTTGGCCTCCCTTGTAATCGCCCCCTCACACAATAATATTGAGCAGGAAGTGCTTCTCCTGTTAGCCGACGAGTATCGTCCAACCTGTTCCTTCTCTATGACTAACCCAGGGTCCCTGACCATGGGATTTGCCGAGGCCGATCCTCGTCAATTGGCGCCGTCTGTGGGAACTACACAGGTTGGAATCACGATCTCGGCGGTCCCGCCTTCAGCAAATCATGACTCGAGGGCTAGAGCCAGATCTAACCCGCTCGAGGAGTTCAAGTTCACCACAAGAATCTTCAACGCCCCACCAAGATCACTCAGCCTGCAGCCGAATCAAGCCCAGCATCTCGACGGCTGCCAGATCCACCGCCGACGGAAAAGAACTCGACAACCCAGAAGACAGACGTGAGGACGCTACACGAGAATCCCACTCGAAGAGTCGCGGCGCGTGACAGAAGACTCGCCAACCACTTGACGACCCGCCGCCACCCGGACTCCCGCCGCGCGACAAGACAGCGACTCCGAAACCCAGACCGGCGAGTACTATGACCCAGATCGAAGGCCGGATGAATTCGCCAACTTCATCCGGAACCAGTCGCACAGCGATGGGATTCCACAACCGAACAGAAGACCACTCGCAGATTTTACAAGTTTCAAGGAGAAGAAGGCACGCTGGCTCCAGCAAGCTCACAGCCAGAGAGCAACTGAAAGGACCTTGCATGATTCACTGCTTCGAAGACGGGTGGGGACGCCTCAGAGCAAGCCACACCCTAGGAGATTGCCGTATATTCACCGAACTCTCCAACAGCCTCAAGGAGGAAAAGCAGCGTGAAACCAAGCGCACCCGAAGAAACACGCAGTCACCAGCACCAAGTACAGAAAGGCAATACCCTACGCCCCATGGACGAGTCTGCATGATCGAAGAAGGAAGACCCTCAAAAGAAAAGTAGGACGATTACACCCTGCAGGCCCGAGCAACCAAGGGCCTAAAGATAGCAGAAATCTACCAATTGTGCGGCACCGAGACCAACATCACCTTTTCTCAGAGCGACCACCCGCCCGCACTCCCAAGGCCGTGGCACGCACCCCTGGTCCTTGAAGCCCAGATCGGAGGTTACGACATGGACAGAGTCTTCATGGACGGAGGCAGCAGCCTAAACATAATCTTCACCATCACCCTACAGAAGATACTAATCCCACGATCAGTTTGGAACAAGTCAGCCACCACAATATATGGCGTAGTTCCAGGAAAAGCAGCCGCCTCCATCGGAACAATCGAGCTCGATGTCATCTTCGGCAGCAAGCGCAACTTCGCAAGACAAGTCATCGAGTTCGAAGCGCTTGACTGGCAGTCGCACTACCACGCCATACTCGGGCGACCAGCGTTCGCCCAATTCATGGCGGTCCCGCATTACGCATACCTCAAACTCAAGATGCCAGGACCCACAGGAGTCATCACAATAAACGGAAGCTTCACCAAGTCGGACCAGTGCGATCGCGACTTCCACAAAATCTCCGACACGTTCGGAGCCCAACAACAACTCGAAGAAATAGCCATGGTGACAGATAAAAGGATTTTTCAGCTGGCGAGCCGAAGCGAGTCAAAAGAATTCGGTTGTGATTTCAGCGTCGACAGCGACACAATCACCCACCAAGTTCAGCCAACGGACCCAGAGAAGACGGTTCGTGTAAACGCCCACCTCCCAGAAGAGCAAGCATCCGCCCTCATAGCCTTCCTTCGCAAAGAGTGGAAAATCTTCGCCTGGTGCCCAGCCTACATGCCCGTAATACCGCGAGAATTTGCAGAACACGCGCTCCACATCAAGCGAAACACTAAGCCAGTAAAACAGGCGCTGCGACGATTCTCAGAACCCAAGCGCGGAGCAATCGGAGAAGAAATCAACCGACTACTCGGCGCACAGTTCATCCGGGAGACGAAGAAAGCAACCTGGATTGGAAACCCAGTCCTGGTCCCTAAAAAAGACACTGACGTACTGAGGATGTGCGTCGACTACGGGCCTGTCAACAAGCACTGCCCGAAAGACCATTTCCCCCTGCCTAGAATCGACCAGATAATCGACTCCACAGCAGGATGCGACCTCCTATCCTTCCTCGATGCATACTCAGGATACAATCAGATCAGGATGAAAGAAGAAGACGAAGAGCACACCTCGTCACCCCCTACGGCGTGTTCTGCTACCGAACAATGCCCTTTGGTCTAAAAAATGTCGGAGCCACGTACCAACGAATGATGCAAGCATGCTTGAGAGACAAAATTGGCAGAAACGTCCAGGTCTACGTAGACGACATTGTCATCAAAACCTACAGCGGAAACACGCTCCTCTACGACCTCCGCGAAACATTCGCGGCCCTCAACAAATACAGAATCAAGCTCAACCCAAAAAAAGTGTGTGTTCGGCGTCCCAGCCGGAAAAATACTCGGGTACATGGTCTCCCCCCGAGGAATCGAAGCAAACCCCGAAAAGGTCCAAGCAATCGCCAAGATGCAAAGGCCAGCCAACATCAAAGGCGTGCAGCAGCTCACAGGAAGACTCACAGCATTGAGCCGTTTCATCAGCAGGCTAGGAGAAAGGACCCTACCGTTCTATAAACTGCTCAGAAAAGGAGAAAATTTTGAGTGGACCGAGGAAGCCCGCAATGCATTTGCAGACCTAAAGAAAACCGTCTCGACTCCACCAATCTTGGCGGTGCCCAAAGAATGGGAGAAACTATACCTCTACATAGCAGTGCGCAGCAGCGTAGTCAGCACGGCGCTCGTCGTCGAGCGCGCAGAAGAAGGGAAAGTCCAAAGCATACAAAGATCAATCTACTACCGAAGCACACTTCTCACAAAGCCCCAGCAACGGTACCCGCACTACCAGAAACTCCTGCTCGCCATCATCATGACCTCAAGAAAAGTATCGCACTACTTCGATGAACACCCCATCACAATCGTGACCAGTGCACCACTCGCAGACATCCTCAACAACCCCGGAGCAACCGGCCGAGTCGCTGAGTGGAACATCGAGTTCAGCCCGCGAGACTTGTAGTTCAAACACCCAACAGCAATCAAAGCCCAAGTACTCCCTGACTTCCTGGTCGAGTGGACAGAGGTCCAAACACCAGGCCCCCCAGATCTGTCCAACTCATGGACGATGTTCTTCGACGGGTCCAAAAGACAGCAAGGAGCCGGAGCAGACGTCATATTAGTCTCCCCCAAAGGAACGAAGCTCAAATACGTTCTCCAGATCAACTTCAGCAACGTCTCCAACAACGAAGCTGAATACGAGGCACTACTCCACAGCATGCGCATGGCAAAAACTTGCGGCGCCACTCGCCTCTCAATCTACGGCGACTCTAACCTCGTCGTCCAGCAGGCGATGAAAGACTATAACGCAGTCGCAGACAACATGATGGCCTACCAGAAGCTCTACAACACACTAGAAGGAGGATTCGACGGCTGCGAACTCAACTACCTCTCCAGAGCAAACAACATAGAAGCCGACGAACTTGCGAACATCGGAACGACTCGAGGACCAATACCACCAGGCGTTTTCCTCGAGAGCATCAGCCAAAGATCAATCAAATTAAAGCCAGTGGCGCCCGAAGCAGTCGCAAAGGCCGATGACACAAATGAACCAGCGCAGGTGGCGGTCGCGAGCACAGCCGACGACACAAGCAGCCAAGCAACCCAAGTCGCAGAGCCAGCCTCACTCGAAGACCCAGCCTGGGTAAAAGCATTCCTTCGATTCCTAATCGAAGGCACTTTACCACAGGACGTCACAGAAGCCCGACGCATCAGTCGACGATCAAAAGCATTCACAGTAATCAACAGACAGCTATACAAGCGCAGCATCTCTCAGGTCCTCCAAAAGTGTATCGATGAAGAAGACGGCAAAGCCCTACTGCTCGAGATTCACGAAGGCACCTGTGGGCATCACGCGAGCAGTCGTGCACTCGTGGCTAAGGCTTTTCGAGCAGGTTTCTACTGGCCGACCGCAATGAGAAATGCGGAAGATATCGTGTGGCGTTGCATCGCCTGCCAAAAGTTCGCCAGCAGGCCACACGCCCCAGCATCAGAACTCAAAACGATACCGCTGTCCTGGCCATTCTCCACATGGGGACTCGACATGGTGGGTCCACTCAAGAAATCCTCAAAAGGAGGACGAACACACCTACCAGTCGCAGTAGACAAGTTCACCAAATGGATCGAAGCAGTGCCAATCACTAGCTCAACATCCCTCACGGCAGTTAGCTTCATCAAGTCAATCATCCTCAAATTCGGCATACCACACAACATCATCACAGACAATGGTACAAACTTCACAGCAGCAGAATTCCAAAACTTTTGTCAGGAGCTAGGCATCAAAGTCAACTACGCATCAGTCGCGCACCCACAATCCAACGGCCAAGTGGAGAAAGCAAACGTCCTAGTACGCGGAGGAATAAAAGAAACGACTCCTTGCACCACTAGAACAAGCTACAGGCAACTGGGTAGAAGAACTTCCCGCGGTACTATGGAGCCTGCGTACCACCCCAAACAGCTCGACCCAGTATACACCTTTCTTCCTGGTATACGGGGCAGAAGCAGTACTGCCGCACGACTTAAAATTTGGAGCTCCCCGAATCTCAGGGTACAAAGAGGAAGAAGAAGAAGCACCGCAGAATGATAAATACATAGCAGACGAAGCACGAGACACGACCATAACAAGATCTGAAGAATACCAGGACAAGTTGCGCACATATCAAAGCAGTCTCCTGCGGACCAGAACCTTCAACAAAGGGGACCTCGTCTTACGGCTGATACATGAAAAAGTTCACAAACTCGCCCCACAATGGGAAGGGCCATTCATAATCTTGGAAGTCATCGGAGGCGGCGCATACAGGTTGAAGAACCCGAAGACCGATGAAGACGTGGGAAATCCATGGATCGTAGCGAACCTACGCTTGTTCTACTGTCAGAACCCTCTGTTAGGTATGTGCTAGGGTTAGCAAGTAACTTCGCATCATGTCAAAATTTTCAAATGAAATTGAAATGGGAGAAGAACCCCCCCCCCCAGATGAATTTAATTTAAATGGCCAGAATAAAAGTTGCTCCAAAAGATCCTTTTGCATTTTTGAAAACTCACATAAATGAGTGTGATCACATATCAAGTGATGTGGTAGCAATCCCATGCTCATGGATTTTTCAAATATTCAAACAGGAGCGTGGAATTAAATAAATAGCCCTATTTGAATTTGAATTCAAATATTTTGAATTTCAAAAATGTTCAAACTCTGGATATGACTAGCTACTGGTTTGAGCATTTATTTGCTAAGCTAAACAAAAGTGCCTAGCTACTGGTTTCAAAAATGTCCATATAAAAGATTTGAGCATTTATAAAAATGCCTAGCTATTTTATTTGCTAAGCTAAACAAAAGTGCAGAAAAGAAAAAGAAAAAGAAAAGAAAAAAGGGCTTACCTGTGTTTTGGCCCAACTTATCCCCCATCATGGCCCAGCCCAGCCCACAGGGGCACATGCGTCTTCAACCCCGGTCAGGCGGGCACGCAGGTCGCCGGCGAGCGCCGTGGGCGCGCCAGGCAGCTGCCTGCCTCCCCAGGGGTTATCCCCTCATCTGGAGACGTCTGGGAGACGACCAAATCAATTCCCCTCCCTCCAGATCCACTTTCCCCTCCTCGCTCGCCGTGTTCGTCGTCGACAGAGGAGACCGCCGGGCCACGACGACGCGCTCGCGTAGCCAACGCCGACGAGAGGCCTAGCCAAGCTGTCCCCCGTGTCCCGTGTCGTCCGCTTCATCGATCTGCAGAAGATGGCGAGCCGGGAGCCTCTGTAGCCGCCGAATTCAAGCCCGAGCCCTCGCTGGAGCCGAGGAAGATCGACGACGATTGCGACGCTGTCAAGCCACCCCAACTCAAGACGTCACCGCCGTTGAACTCCTTGTGAGCAGGCGGTTCAAACCCCTCTCTTGCAAGTTTGGGAACACTACCTTCGCCCTAGGGAATTTTTCATCCACTCGGACCACGAATCTCTAAAATACTTGAAGTCACAAACTAAATTAAATCGTAGGCATGCTAGATGGAGTGAACTCATTGAGTATTTTCCTTACATCATCATGTATAAAAAGGGAAATGACAATGTCGTCGCGGACGCCTTATCAAGATGTTGCATGCTTACGACTAAACTTGAATTGGACATTGTGGGCTTTGAGCTCATCAAAGATCATTACGCACATGACCCTTTGTTTGCAAAACCCTTTGTCAATTGCAAGCGCCACACAACTTGGGACAATTATTATATCAATGATGGATATCTCATGCGCGCTAACAAACTTTGCATTCCCAAGTGTTCTTTGCGTCTTCTCCTTTTGAAGGAATCACATGGCGGTAGTCTAATGGGACATTTCGGTCGTGACAAGACTTACGCTACCCTCTCCTCCAACTTCTTTTGGCCAAAGATGTTCCGCGACGTGGCCGACTTGTACAGCGGTGCCACACTTGTCAAAAGGCTAAGTCAAAATCTCTGTCACACGGTCTCTATATGCCTTTGCCCATTCCTCATGTACCATGGGAACACATTAGTATGGATTTCGTTCTCGGTTTACCTCGCACAAGGAATGGCAAGGACTCTATATTTGTGGTAGTGGATAGATTCTCCAAAATGGCGCATTTTCTTCCTTGCACTAAAACGGATAATGCTTCGCATATTGCTAACTTCTTTTGTAGAGAGATCCTTCGCCTTCACGGTGTACCCAAATCCATCGTCTCTAACCGCGACGTCAAGTTCCTAAGCTATTTTTGGAAGACACTATGTGCCAAGCTCGGCATCAAGCTCCTCTTCTCCATGGTATATCACCCAAAAATCGATGGGCAAACGGAAGTGGTGAGCCGATCCCTATCAACCCTACTCCGAACACTCATCAAGAAGAACATCAAGGAGTGGGAAGATAACATTCCGGTGGCGGAGTTCGCATACAACCTTGCCATTCACTGCACCACCAAGCGGTCTCCATTCGAGGTTGTGTATGGGTTCAACAATCTATGCCCATTGGACATCCTACCTATCCCACTCCAAGAACGCGCCAACATGGACGCTAGCGCAAGGGAAAGTCTCCTCAAGAGGATTCATGAAGATACAAGGGCAACTATCGAGAAACATGTCAAAGCCCATGCACACAAGATGAACACCCACAAGAAGCCAAGCCCGTTCCAACCAGGTGACTTGTGTGGATACATCTTCGCAAAGACCGGTTCCCAGACGCCCGCAAGTCAAAGTTTCTTCCCCGCACTGACGGACCATTCAATATCCTCACCAAGGTCAACAACAACGCATACACGGTGGACATCCCAACCGACAAGTACTCGGTGAGCAACACGTTCAACATATCCGAACTCGCGCACTACCATGGTGATGAAGACTTTGATCCGTGGAAGGATCTTCACCAAAGGGGGGAGATGATGCGGAGCATCCATCCGACATCACCATGGATACACCTCCCCCTCGTGGCCCTTTGACAAGAGCACAAGCATGCGCAACCGAGACTAAGGTGAAATCGCTCTTTTTTGAAACACACTTACTTACTTATGAGACTTGGGTGCTACCTCATGCGGATAATCTATGCATCATCAGGTACCAGGGACACACCCAAGAGGAAGCCACGGAGCAAGGCCGAGTCACGCAAGGAGGAGAAGAACCGCAAGAGGCCGAAGAGATGGACCCTCCCCAGAAGGATCCGGACCGTCCGGAGATCGACCTCCGGAAGTCACCCTCCGGTCCCTTAATCATCTGGACGACCGGTCCACAGGCCGGACTGTCCGGGACAAGGCCGGACCGTCCGGGCCTCAGGCCAGACCATCCGGAAAATGGCCTCCCGAAGACCCTCTCGTCCCATAATTATCCGGACCATCCGGGCCCCAGGTCGGACAGTTCGGCTAGGTCAACGGGACCGGATCTGCCTGCGTGCAGCGAGTGGGACAAGGCCCGTGTACCCCTTCACTTCACCCTAGACTATATATACTCGTCTCCCACCTCCGTTTTAGGGTTAGCTAAGAACATATCTAAAGACTTGAGAGCTTAGCTCCTACTTCCCTCTAGGGAAATAGATCTCTCTTGAGATCCTCTCAAGCTTTCCTCCCACTTCCTCTCCCCACTCATAGAAGGAGAGGAACCCAATCCTAGTGATAGAAGGAGAGGGAAAACTACCAATCTTACCTCCGATTGATGTATGGATCTTGGGATGTGTGGTGATTGTGTGTGGATTTGAGTTTTCTTTGTGTTAGATCTTGTTCCCCCTTTCTCCTTTGTGTTGCCCCTTTGTGAATCCCCCTTTTTCTTTGTTCTTGTTGTGAATCCACCACCTTCGAATTGTGAAGATTTGGGCCAATCCCTAGGCTTGCCCTACATCATAATCCCTGAGAGGAAACCAAAAGACTAGTTTTTTTTATCATAATTCCGAATGCATAGGTTGAGAAAATCACTGATACATAGGTTGAGATTGATCAAGATCTATTATCTTGTGAGCTGCAAACTCTCTAGACGACCAGGCGTCAATTTTCTCAACAATCGAGAAGATTGTGACTTATGGAAACAAAGTATGTGATGGTTTGAAGATCGCCTCAGTATCTACCACAAGAGGACAATTGCTCAAGTTCAAGGAACTTGCAGTCAAGGAGAAAAGGACGAAGAGGTGTTTGCTCATGTGATCAATCACAAATCCCTTTAATCATACGTAGCTAATCGCAAAGAGTGGACTGATCTACCAAACATACAATGCATTATTATTTTTATTCTGCTAGGTTGTTTATCTGCATGGGTTATTCCTCTATGTGATTGTTTATATGTGCATGTTTATCTGCTATGTTATTTTCATATTCAACATACCGATACTTTAGTCTATGTGCTTGCTCGTTAGTATGGTTTTCATTTAATGTGTCTTATTTCTTTATCATGCCATGGCTTCGTTATTCATCTTCGCTTTTTTATTTTTCTAAACTGTCGCATAGAGAGATAATTCTGATGCCCTCGTAAAATTGCTTTAAATATGTTTTAAAAGTTAATCATTCATTCACCCATTCCTTTCTAGATGATACTTAATTAAACCTTCACCCTACTTGGCCAACTGTTGGATTGCTCCCTCCGCAAGGCCACCGAAGTAGATGTATGTGGCACGCACATCAATCTCATCCCTCCTCGCAAAGTCATGGGCCATCGAGGCGCTCAAGACACCTAAGGCCAGCCGCAACCCCTAAAGAAATAACAATGTGAGTGCAAAAAATGACGTATGAGTGCACTGCTTCTGTGTGCAATGTTCCTTCAACGAGAATCCATCAAATCCTCATATTGGCGTGTGGTGCCTCGTGTACTTGTGTGTCGAGATGGAATCGATTAGCCTGTACGACTGGCCAAAAGCACTTGTGTGCTTAGATGGAATCACTAGTGAAAGGATCAAAATATTGGCTAGAGGTCGGTAACTAAAAAATTTAGCCTTTTCTTAGCAAATTAACACTTAACAATAAAGTAGGTTGTCTAGATGTGCAACCAAGTGAGGAACCTATATGACAATGAATTCAACAACTAAACAAGTAATGGATAGAAGGGTAATGTAAATCTTGCACAAGGTAAAGGTACAAATAACCGAAAGAAGAGACAAGGATATGTTATCGAAGTTCCTTCTCTTGCGAGAAGTACGTCTCCGTTTGGAGAGGGTGTGGAGGCACAATGCACTCCAAGAAGCCAGCTAGGGCCAGTCTATTCTCCTCACGCTCTCACCGATGTGAGATGTCATGACTCCACTATTGGTGCCTTGAAAGCGCACACGAAACCTTTACAATCAAGGATGGGTTACTCCACAACAAGCCGGATATTCTCACCAACACCACGAAGCCTCACCACAATGGAATGTGGCTCCGTGGCGGCCTCAAGCTCTCGAAGGCTCCAAGCCTTAAGAGTAGCAAGATCCAATACAATATGGAAGGGGAACAATATTTATTTTGGATGGAAGTGTAGATCTAGGTCTCCTCTCTCAATCCCTAGCAACTGACAAGTTTGGGTGGCTACAAATGGAGATCGGGCACAATGAAGCTTTAGCCATCAATGGAGAGAGAGAGAGAGAGAGTAGAAAGAGGTAGTGGACAAGGAAGAAGAAGACTTCCTTTTATACTCCCCTACCATTCCAACCATTATGCACAGGAAACCACATGGCCGGTACAATCGGCCAGTACCAGTCGGTACAACTGGCCAGGCTTGGGAGAGCCTTCCTCCCACAAAAACCCTAGCCGTCGGCAGAAGACGCCAGGATGGTACAATGACCCAAACGCCTGATAGTACCGGTAAATGTGATATATCAGCACAACCAGAGTGCCACCGCCCAGCTTCCGGCTTGGATCAGTGAGGTGAAATCCCCACGACCGGTACAACCGCTCAGCCCTAGCTGGTACAACCGGCCATATGGCTAAACCCTAACCCTAACCTTATGACACGTACGTAGAGGGGTGGGCGGTACAACAGTTGTGCTGCCCGGTTGTACCGATAATTATGCAATTGCCAGAACAACCGGCACGCCACCGCCCCTCTACTGTCCCTAGGTCAGAGGGGTTAAATCCCCTGGACGGTAGTACACGCGGTGGTTGGACCGGTAGTACTATCCCCTGATAGAGGTGATACAACCGGCCACCAGCCCGGTACTACCGGTCACTGTGCTCCTGGCAGATACCAACGAGGCTGGGCGCCCAACTGGCTGGTACAACCTTCCACCTGCCAGATGAAGCTCCTTCTTCAATCTCCAACCACCCGAAGACCCTGGAATCAGTAGAATGCACGTGAATCTTCAAACATCCAAGTCTTCACACGGATTCCTCTGAAATGCACGGGACTCCGACTCTTCAAAGGAAAAAAAAGCGTCAGATATGTCGTGTTCGTTCTTTTCCAAGCAAGGGGTCTCTGACTGGTCTTGTGTCCTAAAGAGTGAACCTGTGTAGCTTGAGCACACAACTAGACCACAAACAATGTATTGACATCAACACCAAAACTTTAAATAGGAATTGGCCTTTCAACTGGAGAACTAGACAATAGCCTAGTGGTTTGTGTTTAAGTGAATCCTCATACTCTTTCATTGGATGATTGTAGATATATATATAGGGTGGGTCTATTCTAACAATACCCCTTAAGACTCTTATTCTAACAACACCCCCTTATTCTGCCAACACCCCGTCCCGACCCAGCCTTTTTGCACGGAGCGCTGACCCACGGCCCGAAAAAAATGCTAACACGGGTAACAAACCAGGTCCGCATCGCACTGCACACATAAAAAAACATGCCGGGTGCCCTAACCATCACGCACTCAAAGCCCCGTCCCCAGCCCCCACGCACGTCCTTCCTCCATCTCACCACGTCCCCGCCGCCTCCTACCTCCACTGTGCAACGCCCCGGATGGGCGGCAACCCGGCCGACCCGTGCACCCTCCGCGGCGCGCCGCCCCCTGCCTCCCTCCGCTGCGCGTCGCCCCCTGCCTCCTCCGTGTGCCGCCTCCTCCCATCGTCGACGAGCAACCACCGCATAGACGGAGGCCCGGCCTCGCCACCGTCACGTGGGGTTGCGACCGACGCGCCCCCACCCCTGCAACATCTAATCGTCGGCGCACCATGGCCATGTCGGCGCTCGGCGGTGCCAGCCACCCAACCTCCCGCCCCTCGTGCATCCATCGTGGATCCGATTCATCTGTCGACGACCGCGCCCGGTACTACACCCCGACGGCGGATCCGAGCCTCCACCAAGACATGGTACAATCCCCCGCCCAATCCCGACGCGGCCACGACTTGGGCCGGTCCCCCGCCGCCATGATCTTGGCTTCCCCGAGCCTCCCGTGCGATGGCCACCTTCTGTCCACTCACGCCCCAGGTGTGCTGCATACTGCAGTTCGTTTCCCACGTCCTATTTCCAAGATGTATTGCTACCCTGCAGTCCGCTCTTCATCAGGCATATTGTTCTGGACGCGTTGCTGTGGAATTGAAGTGACTCACGTCGAAGAATCAAATCCAAAAAAATTATATGGATTGGGTTGGTGTCCAGTTCTGCTCTGCTTGCGTGATCGTTCGGTTGATTCTGGCATTTTCCATCTAGCGGAGAGCAGGCTATCCATACTGATTTTGTAGTGACATGCAAAACATCTCTGTTTGTACTATGAAGTCCTCATGTAATGATTTTTTTTATGAAGTAGTTCATCTTAGAATGTGTTGCAGATATTTTTTCTCGATCATGTGGTTCACTTTATTTGGCCTATGTAAACACCTCTCTCCGAACAGTTAACTGTATTGCCACTTCCCCATTTAATATGTTTAGAATGCGGTTCACTCTGTTTATTTGTGTTTCCATCTCCAAGCAGTTTGTTATGTTTCCACATGCACCCAAAAAAACAAAAAAATTACTGCAGTTCACTCACCCCTTTCGTGCAACCTTTGCAAATTTACTGCAATGCACTTGATCATCGGATGAAGTTTATTATATGCGGTTCACTAACGGATCGTTGTGCTAGGCTTGGAGTAGTCTTAGGATGGGTGACCAACTGGAAAGTTGAGCCCACGTGTGCATGAGTAAGGACAAAGTGTGCAAAAAAAGACTAGTGTTGGTATGTGAGAACAATCTGGATACCGATCGCACTAGCCATGGAATCGATGGTTAGCCGGTGGGTTTGGTCGGGGCGTTACATTTGGTATCAAAGCCGACCCTGGCGGTCATACGATGCGTGTGCGGATCAGTGAGGCTTACATGGACTACATGTCGATGCTAGAGCACTGACGCGCACAGACGTATGCCAAAAGGGAACGTTCCTGTTGGGCCGACGGGGACGTCGGTTCCTTTGAGGGGTGGTGTATGTAACAGCTCAGGATTTCAATAGAAATGATAGACTACTCATATCAATAAGGTGCACCTTCTTTTCATGGAGCCCATCAAAAAAGAACTACCAGGTTAAGTGTGCTAAGCTTGAAGTAGTCTTAGGATGGGTGACCGACTGGAAAAATGATCCAAGGAGCGTATGAGTGAGGACAAAGTTTGCAAAAAAAATACTAGTATTGATATGTGAGGAAAGTCTAGATCCCATGTGCAGCGGCCATGTAATCGGCGGTAGTTAACCGGTGGGTTTGGTCGGGGCGTTACACATATGTTGCCAAACCCGTTTCAACCCAGTGGGAAAAATATGAAGAAAATGCAGCAACATATAATGGTTATTGCCTGTTTTAACTCAGTATGAGGATCAACCCATAGAATAAAATGGACAATAAATATGTCGTATGTTCTTTCTTAAAAAAAACCGATGGAAAAAACAACAAGTGTGACATATGAAACAAGAGTAATTCAAAAAGATACTCCCCGTGAATCTTGCATATCTCAAAGCCGTCGAATACCAATTGCAAAAACATTTTCTAGATGTCAAAGTTGGTAGAGACTTGTGAACAGGCGATCAAATTTCTTTTATGATTTGACTTGCAAGATGAGCAATATAGTAATATTGTTTGTTGCGTGACATGTTTGCATCCGAGCAGCACAATCAACATTATCTTTGAGATAATGGTTGGTGGATGTAGTCACTAAAGTTTGTTTTAAAGACACTCATGGAATAGCTATCACACCTAGTAGGAATACTAATCTTGTCTATGATCTGACATAGTACGGATCTGATCAACATATCCAATGATATCGGTGTTCAGATTTTTCTAAACCAAAAAAAAACAAGACAAGATGTATGATGCTTTGGAAATATCGGAAGATATTCCTAAGTACCAACCAATTGTATTTTATGGATCCAATGGCACTATGGAACCTTCAGTGTCAATATCTCATTTCATCATCTTTTGGTCTAAATAGATATTTCTCCACATCTAAAGAACGAACTGCCATGAAAGTATGGATGGATAAGATTTATTCACAATGAAATTCTCTAATATGTCTTGAATATGGACAACTTAGTATATCATAATGTATGAATGAAGGTGCTTAAGTTGTAGTACTACCTTTTGTAAATTTTTATAAGACGTTTTAGAATACTAAAATGGTAACCTAAAACATCTTTTAAAATTTTATGAAGAGAGTAGTAACAGTTGGACCATAGTGGCACAACATCCCAGCCGACCATTATGGTGCTCTCATTAAGATAGGCTCTACCGTGGACTCCTCACTGGCCAAAAGCACCGGCCATGAGTGTATCGAGTAAGTAATGCATTCTTCAATACCGGCGCCCGGTAGGCCGGTACGACCACATCCGATGCTGCTCTACGAGGCAGGCGTGCGTCGGAGCTCCCCGAGGTCGTGTACTGCGTCCCCTAATTGCCAAGCTGCTTTTCCACTAACCTGAACTAATGAGCAAAATTAGATGATTTAATCCCTTAACAGCATTGATTTATGTTGATGAACCAAAATACCCTTTTCAAGCTTTTGAAGGTGGTTGTACAGAACCACGCATCATCATACCTAAAATAAAGGCTATCAACCATGTTAGGATAACTAATTTTTGACTGACTGACCGATCTGAGGTCAAACTAACATATTCATGTTGCAAACAAATTGCCATTAGTAGACATAATTAATGTTTGTCGATATACAGTTTTGCTAAAAGGATTTCATAGACCCACACATGTACAACTAAAATTTAGCAAGCAGAAAAAAATTAGCAACAGATAAACAAAGGGAACCAATCGAATTAGGACTGGCTTGACCAGCAAATGTCAACCGGGAAGCATGACAATAACGTCATCTTAATAGCATTACCAAGGAATTAAGATAATATTGAAGCTCAATTATACAGGCTACACTGATGGTCAAAATCGATTGGGATGACCCTGAAGCATTTCATAGTGTTTCACCGCTTGATAAACATCAAGCTTTAAGTAAATTTTATTCAGACATTATACTGTTGAGCATCGAAGCAATTTTTGCTGTCTTGTAGTCATCCCGGAGTTGAATGAACCTGTAATTCAGATCCCAACTTTAGCCGCAAGTTCATCAAACAATGGTATAAAAAACACGTCTCAGCATATATACTGTCAGGTGCAGGGAGTCAGATGCCCTACCGTAAAGCGTCCTTCCGGATGCTTGGGGTTCCTTCAAACAAGGAAGCTAGACTTTCCGGAGCAACAATAAAGACATTAGCCATGCTGCGAACACATAATGCAACAAACGTTAGGGACAAAATCCAGACAAACATCAGGGGACAAAGAACTATAGACAAAGCACACTTACATTCCAAGCAGTTCAAACTTCTCATCTATGGAAGGGGCATTGAAGCTACGGACAAAATCCCCATATTCAGTAATGTCACGTTTCAACCGTAGCCCACCACTGCAAAAACAAGCATTGCTCTATACAATCAGCTCAGCCAGGAAAAACAACTTTTTAGATGTTAAGAAGTATTAGTATTAGTCTAGTACGTCTTATTAGGCTATGTTTGCTTCATTGTGTCTCAATTCATGTGTAATATAATATGTTTAAGAAATCAGCCAATTAACCAGTTAACTTGCTGATTAATCGCTGCTCGTTTAAAAATGAGCGGAAAAAAATTGGGCGCCGCAACTCGCCCTCCCGATCCAATCTTGTGTCGCCACCTTCTCCTCTTGGCCTGACGCTGCTCATGTTGCCACCCTTCCTCCGCAGCCTGTCTTGCATCAATGATGGCTTGCATCTCCGTCTAGTGTGTGCTTACTAGTTTTTAGCTCTATATTTCCACTGCGTCCAAATCCGTTGCTCTTTTTCGTGTTCCTCTCATGTCATGCGAGTCCATCGTATCTTTGTCCGTCAGCCTTTTTCTGGTCCTTATGCTTTCCATAGGATTTTCAGGGCTTGTTTTTGCATTGTCGATCTATGCTCTTTATCTTGCCACCGAGCTTCTTCGCCACCTGTTCTCATGGGGCATGATTTTGCACGCAATGCTTCATATTCTCTTGATATGCCATCTTCTTTTGACAACCCATCCTTTTGCTACTTCTCTTGTATCTTCTACTGATGCGCCATCTTCTCGTTATCCTCTTTGGCTTGACTCGAGGTTTTGAGGTTTTGAAGACTGTTCATGCTACGACGACATTCTCAAGACGCGGATATATATATATATATATATATGTTGCATCCATAACACTAGACACCAACCTGGGCTGACTGGGTAATTGGCAAATAGTCAGATATCCGTTCAACAACAATATGTTGAACCATATATGAGGGTGTTATAAGACATGGCTCTATCTCGGACTATAGGGTCTCAGCTTTATCCATACAAATGAAGTAATAAATATGCATGTAGCCCCATATACAGCTCTAGAAAATAGGTTAAAACAAAATGACAAGTGATTTAGCATGAATTTGTTCAACTAATATTACCTAAGCATAAGTTTACATACTGAGCTGTATAACTGCTAAAGCTGTATCATTATTCTTTGCAGAGTAAATTTTGTATTTGATGGCAAAATTTGCATTTTACAAAACTACGGATCCTAATTGATGGGATCTAACAAGACAGAGGAGTATGGTTATGCCACCCACACATGACTTTTTTAGATTTGGAGGGCTGGGGAGGGGTAAATTCTCCTAATGTGTAGTTTGCCCCAACTTTTGCCATCGCATGTGTAGTGTTGTGTTTTTTTTTCTCTTTTTGTGAGGATAGTGCTGCGAAATTTATTGTTAACGATGTTCCTGATAGGGCACAATCCTTCCTGATGTTAAGAAACGCAGTACTAAACATAAGAGTCATAATGAATAAAAGATCAAAAGGTAAAGATAATTCATATGATGATAGAAGAGTACCTCGGACTAAATGTGAACTTTTGCCAATGATTAAGCAGGCCCTTGTGCAAGCGGTTTCCCTAAAGGCATAGCTCAGTTATTTATGGTACAGATTTACCATGTGTAAAGAATCACAAACAAATGAACATTATCAATATTGGAGCACCGGTCCATGTGTTTACTCGGTATATTAGATCACAGTATAGTGCTTGCACGAGATATCTCGGGCACTTACATTTGTTTGCTTGTAATAAGAACTTAAGCACCCAGTTGCTATCATAAATTTTGATATGACGACTAGTGCAAAAGTTGCAGTGTGAAACAGGCTATGTTATCATTAAGAAGCCATTTGCCTGACAACCGCGTTATTTGATGTGTGCTCCTGGAGCAGAGGTGACACAATAGGAGAAGAGGAAGTCGAGATCCTGTTGCTGCCGCCAGCCATCGAGGTCCTCCCATGGTGACCTCAAACTCACTGCTGCCAGATCTCAAATCAATCTGAGCTCCCATATGAAATCTCAAATCTGGGTCACCATGAGTCCTCAAATCCTCGATTGAATCTGAGCCTCCAGGTTGTTTTGTTGCTGTGTGACGTGGGGTGTGTTTATTGTGGTGTTCCCGTTCTGCACTGCTTTTTATTGTTTTCTTGTGTGTGCACTCTCTGGTAATCATTATTTACTGTTTGGTGCATGATATTTCCTGCTTTGCCCTGCTCGTTTTCTGTTTAGGATTCGATCCGCTTGCACTCACTGGTTCTTCCCGCATGATTCGTCATTAAATTGCCCCTCACTCTGCCAACTGCTCTGGTTCTAAGGGCATGTTTGAACTGTACAAGCTACCCTACCAATATTTTGGTCATGACCAAAAATTTGGGTCTTTGTTTTGACTTTTGAGCATAGTCGATTTTTTGGCATGCCAATACTACTTTGTCCACACTAGTTCAGTTTTCTTGCCAATGTAGGCAAATAATGGACTAGCAAGACTTACACCAAAATATTTGGCAAGGCAAAGTTGGGCTAAAATCAAACAAACCCTAAGGCATCACCTCGTAGCACCTCAAGTGCTTAAAGGGTAGGCTGACGCGTTTCACATTCCCACCTTAAAGCCACGCGCATGCATAATCACGATGCAATATGCAAAAAAATGTCATATCCTTATTTCTTGAATACGTTGTATATTAGTTCTTCATGCCCTTGTGAATTGGCATATTCATACACAGAAAAAAATCAATTGCTCGAGACAAGAATTATCATTCGATGACATACCAATTCAGTCAAAAAGGACTGTTTGTTTAGACCTTCTAGGGAACTGAATGCAACCTCAAGAACACGAGAAAGGTAGGCTACAATTCTGGCATAAACCAACAATGATACATTAGTTTATTAGTTATCTTGGACCATGCAAAACACAAATATACAGATGAGCACCTTATGCAGGCATTTGTAGGCCGATGATCTGGTGCAGCTCCATCATCAGGTGACCGATAATCTGTAGCTTTCTGTTCTGAAGATAACAATCTTTCAACCTGAGAAGCAAAGCAAAAGGCATTATGCTTATGAACTAAAAAATTGCTGAAAAATAGACAAGCAAGTTTTCACACCAAACTACAATACATGTATGGGATCAATTAGAAATAACATCAACCATTGTTCATTAATATGTTGATTCAATAGTTTAATCAGCTCATAAATAACAGGACACAAGTTTTCCTCATTATTTGTTCACAGTATCTTTTTGTTATTCAATGGTTGATTTACAGTACTGATAATTCCCATGGACCCATAAATTTGTTCAGACATCTAAAGACAAAAGAGAAGGCGCAAACCTCACACATGACTGTATCAATGCATTGTAGCAGTCCTTTATGAGCAGCAGCCTCCACAACAGATACTGCCGATCCCATATCTTCACAAGCAGATGGATGAGCACCATCGACGGGCAGCAGGAGACGCGATATAGTATTTGAGAAGTACTACACAGGAGAGGGATAAAATCAGCATTGTTCATCGCCTAGCAATCTAGGTTGCATGTTTAGCCATATTACCTGCTGAAGATAAGCTACACTACTGGCACAACGCTGCACAGCTATCATGAAGGATCTAAAGCTACTCTCACCAGCAACAGCCGCCGCCTCTGCCTGCAAATAGTTCAAATCTAGCTAACTCTTCCATCCACGGATAATGTCCATAATGAGATGTGCCTCACGGCCAAAAACTAGAAGTAGATTAAGGAACAGAAAAGCAGGCATACAGCAGAAGCAGCAGCCGCGGCAACCCTTCTACTAACACTTGTCCCAATGACATATCTATCCCGCAGAACTGCAGCCTCATTTAAACTCTCTCTAGCACGGTCAAGCCCTTCAGTTAAATATTGGCTGACCTATATAACAAGATAACATTGTCATTAGACGAGCATCATACTTTGAAGACTGACATATGCTATCAATGGCCCATGGTTCTTTACTTACTTGATCAAGCAAACACGCGAATATGGATCTCACATTAGCTGCAACAGTAGTAGGCTGCAAAAGCTAATAATAGTGAGAAAAATAGAGTAGTTTCAAGCAGAAAACAATACGTTGGTCCCTTTATGCAATAGAAGAACATGCCTTGTGGCTTAAACATGTTTATTGTTGAAATTGTTTTGGATACTAATTTTTTAAAAGTTTAATGCAACTACAGAAATTCTTTACCAAACAAATATTAATAATTAGTACAAGAAAATTAGTTCCACCTGGGAAAACAACAGTGTGCATCTTGATATTGCTTCCTCATTCCAACGAACAAATTCAGTCACTACAGTAACTGATATATCCTGCTGTGGTGAGGTAGTCAAAGATGCTCCTTTCGCACGGCCAATTGATCCAGTCGATTCAAATTGTTGCTTGACCTCAGCTCTCAACTCTGCCATCTGTCAAGTACATCAATGTGACCAACTACAATGCTCAGAAATAATACAATCTATAAATGTAAAATTATAACCTTTGATTGGTATAGCTGTCTGAGTGATGCATGCTCAAATTCCGTGTACTCATCTTTGTGAGAAACATATATGGACTCAGTGAGGCCTACAAGAAATATGGACATAATCATGATGGTACTACACATATATGCAAGTACACCACAGCTGTAAGCGAATGATTCTGACTACAGAGAACCTTCAATTAAAATATGCTGGTATGAGTCGAAAAAACTCATGTCTCCCAGGTGGCGCACAGGCCAACACACCATAGGCACCGCCTCCTCCTTCCCTCCCCTTGCAATCCTCGCCGCTGCCGGTGGTGGCAGGGCTTTTCCTGCACCCTCCCATGAGTCCTCTCCTCCTCCTCACGCTTCCCCTGCTGCCCGTGATGGTTGTCAGAGGCGCAGTTAGTGTGGTGTGGCCGTGGTGGCATGGTGGCTCTCTGCCACCTTCAGTGGCAAGCTGTGTGTGCATGGAGTGGTGCTATCCTTCCTTGCTACGGGCGGCCGGGTGAGAAGCCCGCCGGTGCATCCAAGCTTATGAGTAGCACCTGGGCCACGCAAATGACGTGCCGCAGATTCAGCGTCTCACCACAAAACTGGCCACGAGTCATCTTCTTCGGGAGTTGCTCGCGGAGGGCCTGTGCAACAAGGCCACGGTTTTGAACATGTAAGCAGTTCCTCCGGGCACACTCTGGGCATATATGTGTTAGTCTCTTGAACTTTACTCTCATCTAGGAAGAGGATGACACCGGGGAGTTGGGGCAATTTTCTGGTTTTTCTCACTCAATGTCATGCCAACCTGAGGGGTTGGGGATACATATTTATAGGAGGCTGCTAGCCAGCCAAGCATATGCTAGATGCTAGTCTAAGATGCTATCCTAACAGCCACAAGGACCATGTGCTGCAGCCAAAGATGCTAACTGCCTAACAGCTGTGCTGCAGCCCCACAAAGATGCTAACTGCCTAAAAGCTGTGCTGCAGCCCCACAAAGATGCTAACTGCCTAAAAGCTGTGCTGCAGCCCCACAAAGACTGGAGTACAAGGACTTATCCATCATTCTCCCCCTAAGTCTTGTGCGTCGTCTTGTGGGAGAGTTGGACCATCCCGATCCTGGAGCAGAGTTCGAGGAACTTGATCCTCCCAAGGGGCTTGGTGAGCAGATCCGCGAGCTGGTCTGCGGTGTTGATGTAGCTCGCCTTGATGCTTCCTTCTTCCAAGCAGCCTCGGATGAAGTGGTACCTCACCCGGATATGCTTGCTCCGTTCGTGAAAAACGGGGTTCTTTGCCAGAGCCAGAGCGGACTTGCTGTCCACCTTGAGCTGCACCGCTCCGGTGTCTCGACCGAGGAGATCACCAAGCAGTCGAGCGAGCCAGAGCGCTTGAGTGCATGCGGTGGAGGCCGCCATGTACTCAGCCTCGCAGCTGGACATGGCCACCACCTGCTGCTTGACCGACTGCCAGCTCACAAGGCACTTGCCGAGAAAGAAGAGAATCCCGCTTGTGCTCTTGCTGGTGTCGATGTCGCCGGCGTGGTCGTTGTCGCTGTACCCGATGAAGTGTGTCGCACCAGGACACCGAGGGTATTGTAGGCCGTGGTCGAGAGTCCCCGCAACGTAGCGGATGATCCTCTTCACAGCCTGCTGATGCTCCGTCGTCGAACGCTGCATGAACCGGCTAACGTAGCCGACGGAGAACGCCAAGTCCGGCCGTGTGTGGGCAAGGTAGCGAAGGCTCCCCACAAGACGCCGGTACTGTGTAGCATCCACCTTCCTCCGTCGTGCTGTTGCGGCTCAGTTTCAGCCGCTCCTCCATCGGAGTGAGAGCTGGGTGGCAGTCGATGAGCCCTGCGAGCTCAACAACGCGCTTGGCGTAGGCGGTCTGTCGAAGCGTGATCCCGGAGGCATCCTGGTGCACCTCGATGCCCAGATAGAAAGAGAGGAGCCCCAGATCACTCATCTGGAAGGCGGCCTTCATCTCCTCTTTGAACGCCGCCACCTCCGCATCCTTGGTGCCGGTGATCACCAAGTCGTCGACATAGACGCCCACCAGCAGGGCAGTTCCTCCACTGCCCCGTCGGTAGACGGCCGCCTCGTGTGGGCTCAGCTCAAAGCCCATCCCCTTGAGCGTGGAGTCCAACTTGGCATTCCACGCCCTTGGTGCCTGCCGCAAGCCGTAGAGGGCCTTGCGCAGGCGGAGTACCTTGCCTTCCTTGCCGGGGATCACAAATCCCGGCGGTTGATGCACGTAGACCTCCTCCTTCAAATCACCGTTGAGAAATGCAGACTTGACATCCATGTGATGGACACGCCAGCCCTCCTGGGCAGCTAGCGCAAGGAGGAGTCGATGGACTCCATTCGTGCCACGGGAGCAAAGGCGTCGTCGAAGTCGACTCCCTCCTGCTGCGAGAAACCTCGTGCCACCAGGCGAGCCTTGTGCTTGACGATGACGTCGGCTTCATCCCTCTTGAGCTTGAACACCCACTTAAGGGTGATCGCGCGATGGCCCCGAGGGAGGTCTGCAAGCTCCCAGGTGCGGTTCGTCTTGACCGCATCCATCTCCAACTGCATCGCGGCGCGCCAAGCCGCGTCTCCCTCGGCCTCCGCAAAAGACCGAGGCTCGCCGTCTTCACACACCAATTGCAGTTGCGCCTCCAGATCACGGGACGCCAGTCCCGACGTTGGCTAGTCGCCAAGGAGGTCCTCCATCGTACGGTACCGCAGCGGCTCGCCGTCATGATACGCGTCGATGCGCTCCTCGTCGTGAGAGAGCGGGGAAGCAAACTCCACCGGGCTGGGAGCTGGTGCTGGAGTAGACGTGCCTGGAGGAGTGGCTATCGGTGCTGGAGTACGTGGCGTCGCCGGCTGTGGTGGAGCCGGTGAAGGGCTCGGTGCCGCTGAAGTCGTGGTCGAAGAGCGTGATGCTGCCGGTGGAGTAGACGCCGGGGTCGAGGGAGACTTGGGAGCTGGGGTAGGCATGCCCGATGAAGAACTGCTGCCTACTCCCCCAGCCTCCTCGAAGTGGACATACTCGACGGTGAAATCGTCATACCTCGGAGTCGAGCCGTCGTCCACCGCCTTGTCCCAAGCCCATCCTCGCCCTTCATTAAACACAACGTCGCGCGCCGTGCACACACGTTGTGTCTTTGGGTCGAGGATGCGGTAGGCCTTCGAGCCCTCCGCGTAGCCGATGAACACTCCCGGAGTGCTCCTGTCGTCGAGCTTGCCGATGTGGCCAAGCTCCTTGGCGAAAGCGAGGCAGCCGAAGACCCGCAAGTGGGAGACCGTCGGTTTTCGCCCGTGCCAGGCCTCGTATGGCGTCCTGCCGTCGAGAGCCTTGGTAAATAGCCGGCATCCCTCTCTGCTTGAGAAGGGCCCGAGCCATCCCCACAACCGTCTGGTTGCATCGCTCGACGACGCCGTTTTGCTGCGGGTTGTACGGCGCGAAGTAGTGGCGTTGGATGCCTTCATCAGCGCAGTACGACGCGAATTCAGCTGCCGTGAATTCGCCGCCGTTGTCGATGCGTAGTACGGGCAGTTTGTGGCCGCACTCCGCCTCCGCAGCCACCTGCGCGCGCCTGATGGCGTCCGCCGCCTCTCCCTTGCTGCCAAGGACCAGCACCCACATGTAGCGGGAGAGGTCATCAACGAGCAACAGGAAGTAGCGTCGTCCTCCCGGTGTGGCCGGCGTCACCGGGCCGCACAAGTCCCCGTGTACGAGCTCGAGCCTCTCCTAGGCTCGGAAACTCGTCCGCTGGGGAAAGGGGAGTCGCCTCTGTTTCGTCATCACGCAGATGTCGCAAAATTGCTCCACATGGTCGAGGCACGGCAGGCCTCGCACCATCTCCGTGGCACCGAGCCGCTTCAGGGCCTCGAAGTGAAGATGCCTAAAGCGCTCATGCCACTGCCACGCCTCGTCGTCCCGACGAGCTGCGAGACAGAGAGGTTGTGCCACCTGCACGTCAAGGACGTAGAGTCGGTTTGCACCTCTGGTTACCTTGGCGAGAAGGCGTCGGTGGCGATCCCAGATGCGTAGGATCCCATGCTCGATCAGCACGCGCGAGCCGTTCTCATCTAGCTGTCCCAGGCTGATGATGGAGTTCCTCAGCGCGGGGATGTAGTAGACGCCAGTGAGCAGCCGATGCTCTCCGGTCTTGGCGGCGAAGATGACGGAGCCGACACCCTTGATCTCCACGGCGGAGGCATCCCCGAACTTGACGGAGCCTCGCACGGTGGAGTCAAGCTCGGCGAAGAACTCTCGTCGACCGGTCATGTGATGGGTGGCGCCGGTGTCGAGGCACCACCCGCTGGTCTTGTCCTTGCTGGAGCCATCGCCAAGAAGGGCATGAGCTTTTGGCTCGTCAAGGTGGAGGAGAGCCGCTGCGGCCGGGGCCGCTGGAGCTAGCTCAATGCTCGCATGTGCCATGAACAGAGCCGGCTCCTCCTCCGCCTGTGCGACATGGGCCTGACCGTGGCGTGGCTGCCTACAGTCCTTGGCCCAATGGCCAGTCCGGCCACACTTGTGGCAGGTATCTTCTGGGGCCGGCTGGAATCTGTCGGCGCCGCCTCCCCGGGTGCCTTCGCGGGGATCACCTCCGGCACGTCCTCGCGCACCGGCCTGAGCGTCGTTGCGTGCCCTGCGTGGCTTGCCGCGCTTGCGGCCGCCTCTCATGGAAGAGGGCTCCCCCCTCCTCCTGTCACCATGGCGAGAATCCCACTGCTCCCGAGTGAGGAGGAGCTTTCCGCCAGTGGTGATGGGCCCCGATAGGGGTTGTGGCTCGTCGGTGTCGATGACCTTGAGGCGACCCATCGCCTCCTCGATCGTCATCGTGGAGAGGTCTAGCAGCGACTCGATCGAGCGAGCCATCTGCTTGTACTTCTCGGTGACGCAGCGAAGGAGCTTCTCGACAGCTCTCTCCTCGTCATAGGTGTCATCGCCGAACTGCACCAGCTTCTGTAGGAGAGTATTGAGACGGAGAGCAAAGTCATCAACGTCCTCACCTGACTTGAAGGCCAGGTTCTCCCACTCCTTGCGAAGGGCCTGCAGAGTAGACTTGCGGGCGCGGTCGCTGCCTATGCGGGCTGCAGCGACGGCGTCCCAAGCCTCCTTGGCAGTCCGCTTATTGGAAAGCGAGAACTGCATCTCGGGAGGGACTGCGGCGATGAGGGCGTCCAACGCCCGTCGATCCTCATGGTAGTCGACGTTGCCATGCTGGACCGCCTCCCACATGTGCCGCACCTGGAGCCTGATCCTCATGACCGCGGCCCACTCAACGTAGTTGGTTTTGGTGAGGGTAGGCCACCCAGCACCGGGACCAACTTCCCTGACCACAGTCCGGACCCCGTAGAGGCCGCGGTCTTGGTCGTCCCAGCCGCCGCCGCCGCAGTGCACGCCTCCTCCGGGAGGGCCTCCACCGTGCGCGCCTCCGTGCTCAGCTGCCCACTGCGCCGTCCGCTCTTGTGCTGCACCATCGCACTCCGCGTTGGCGCAGTCTTCAGCAGCGACGAAGCTGTTGATGCTGTCACGCAGCACCTTGACCTCCGCCGCCGCCTCACGTGCGGCGTCCGCTGCCGCTGCCGCTTCTGCCTCCGCTCTGGCCGCTGCCAGCCTTGACGCCCTTGCTGCCGCCGCAGCGTTTGCTGCAGCCGCTCGCTCACGCTCCTCTGTCGCGGCGAGCTCGGCCTCCTGCCGACGCCGCGTACTCGAGGTAGCCGTGTGCTGAGAGTGGCCTGCAGACATGGCACGCTGCTGGGGGGCTGCTGCGCGAAGGGCGGGAAGCTGCAGACGAGCTGCTGCTCGGCCGCGTGGAGGGAGAAAGGTGACCAGGGGCAGCCGGTGCCGCTGCTGCTCTCTTGGCAGCTGGCGCTGCTGCTGCTTTGGGCTGGGGCTGCTCCTTCCCAAGGGAAATGGGTGAGCAGGAGATGCTCACGCTGCAGGATAACGATGCTCTGATACCACTTGTTAGTCTCTTGAACTTTACTCTCATCTAGGAAGAGGATGACACCGGGGAGTTGGGGCAATTTTCTGGTTTTTCTCACTCAATGTCATGCCAACCTGAGGGGTTGGGGATACATATTTATAGGAGGCTGCTAGCCAGCCAAGCATATGCTAGATGCTAGTCTAAGATGCTATCCTAACAGCCACAAGGACCATGTGCTGCAGCCAAAGAGACTAACAAGTGGTATCAGCCCCACATAGGAGGACTCTGGGCATATATGAAGCAGCACAAGGTTGTGGAGGAGCAACTCCACCATGCTGCTACAATGTGTACAACACAAGTGTTGAAGGAACAACTTCAACGTGTTGTGCTAGATATCGCTCTAGAGGCGGAGATAGGGCTGATATGGCAGCAGGAGTTCAATCCAAAACTCCTAGAGCACAAGATCTAGTCCAAGATCTTCAATAAGATCACCAAGTTCTATTATAGGTAGTGGAGGTTACATAGTTTGGTTACAAACTAGAGGTGGGGACCTCTATAGGGCTTTGGAAAGCCTTCACATCTCACTTCTACTCATAGCTGGAACACTCTAGAAAACAGTAGATAGGGTAAAGAAAAAGAAAAGAAATACTACACTAGAGTGGAAGTATCTAGAAGTAGCCAACCAGTTCTAACATATGTTTTTTTTATTTTTCCTCATCTATTGTTCCTCATCAATATATGGTGGTGTCCTCTGTCAGCAGCGCGGTGGCCGGTGGGTCAGCAAGGTTTGCCCGCTTCCATGGCTGCACGCGATCCTTGGGGTCTGTTGTTGTGTCTTGACGTTGTTGTCGCACATTTGACAGCGACCAGGGAAGCGGGCAAGCCTGCTGCTGCATCCATGGGGACCGCCATTTGGAAGCTCACTGAATATGGTGGATACCGTTGCGGGCTCGTGGCTTCGGCGCACATACCATTCCAATGCGCCAGAGGCATGTCGAAACTGCAACCCAGGGTGACATTGTCGACGCCTCGCCGAGGATTACCTGCCGTCTGTCATGGCGAGCGGCATGGTTCAGGAATCTACTTGGCCAAAGCCTAAACATGTCGGGCAGTGTACAGACGCCAGTTGGCTTGTGACGGCACCGATTGTCTGCGATGTGCCTTGGGGCATCTAATTGACAATGTCTTGCAGTTCTTGGTGTTTCTTTCTAAACCATGGAATGGTGTGGCACTCAGTACGCGGACAGCAATTGGCGGCTCCAACATGTCTGCACCGCCTGCAGAGCATCCCTAGTACCCTCCTTGGGCTCCCTGGGCCATCTCTCTCATGCCAGATCTGGGTTAATCAGTGAGTGGCTGGATGTGAGGTCACTCCGGCATGACAAGGATGTCTTTGAAGGTTGTACGGGGCCAGTCTGAGCCATTGTTAACCTGCCGTCTTCTGGAAAGCTGGGGCAGTCCAATTTCACCCTTCTTTTTGTAGAGCTGGATTCTATATACCCACAGCGGAGGTCTAGGAAGGTGTGAAATGTTCTGAGCATGTGCATGGATGGCATCAAGGGAAGTGGTTGTGTTGGTTGCACCCTTTGTTATGCTCGTCTAGTAACCATGGGTCAATGGCTTGGGTGTTTGGTTGTAATTGCATGACACAAAATTTGTCTCGATAGAAAGAAACAGTTTACTAGCCTAAGAAAGTATGTCTTTGAAGGTCGTACAAGGCCAGTCCGAACCATTGTTAACCTGCCATTTTCTCTAAAGCTGGGACAGTCTAATTCCATACTTCTTTTTGTCACAGCGGAGGTCTAGGAAGGTGTGCAACATTCTGAGCGCATGCATGGATGGCGTTTAGGACGGTTTTCTATCTCGAGTTGTGTTGGTTGGTTGCGTCCTTTGTTATACTCGTCTATAACCATGAGTAGTTGTCTTGGGTGTTTGGTTGTGATTGCATATGAAGGGTTTTCTATCTCGAGAAAACACAAAACTTGTCTCTTGATGCATTGATAGAAAGAACAGTTTGCTACCCTAAGAAATTAGCATATTTTAACCAAGGCTGGATTAGGCGCTATGCGCTAAGCGAGCATTTTGCCTCTGCCTTGCCCTTTTTGACCAAAGTGCATGCTTAAGCGAGCGCCTAGGAACGCTCAATATATCAGTGATTTTAAGTTGGTATATTTATTTAGGACACCACAACAGACCATACCAAATAATACTCCCTCTGATCCATAATAAGTGGCGCTCATTTATTACAAAGTTTGTACTAGCTTAGTACGAAATGGGTGACACTTATTATGGATCGGAGGCAGTGAATATTACGACAAGTTCATTCAGGAATACTAGTAGATATTAATGATACTGCATGCAGAAATAAATTAAATCATATCAAAGCAATACTAAAGGTATGTACTATCCAACATATTTACCATTAATTCAGCAAAAACTGGGGCTTTCTGGATAGAAATCATTTCTCCCACGCTTGTTGGGGCTACCTCTAGCTACTCTATATGGCTGGACGGAGGTAGGAGAAGAAGGAGCTGAGCACACCCAGCCTCAGCCTTTTCTTTCACTTTTTGCCAAGTTAAAAGCAAACATGGTACAACCCTTAAGTAGCTCACGCACACACGCACTAGCCAGCCACTTGGTCTACCACGAACTCCACGAACGCACGCCCAACTACTCCCTGGAATATCTCTATGACCCAGCTGCGCAACTAACCGCCATGCATGCACTAACAAACCCATGCACAAGACTCGGCCAGCACAGGTGCACTAACAAACCTATGCACAAGACTCGGCCAGCACAGGCATACATGCAGCGAACGACTTGGCAGGCCATGACTCACACGCGAGCACAGACTCACGCTCCACCGGGATACACGCGCACACACATTTTGGGCTTCCACGCCATGAACACAACCTGAACGCACACACGCGCCACGCCGCTGCGTTCCGCACGTCCCACACGTACACCCGACGCGCCCGACACGCCCGACGCCGTGGCTTTATACAGTAGCCTGACCCAGAGCACGAGCCCATGACGCCCTACTCATCCGCTGCCCGCGATCCTTGCGCTCCACTCGCGTCCACGACGCGCACCGTTCGCTCGCCGCCACAGCGAGCCTTTGACCCGATCGCCCCGCACGACTCGCCTACGCTCGCCCTACACAACCGTCAGTGCACGGACACCCCCGTGCACCACGTCTACACATGCATACACACGCCACGGTCACGTTGTGGCTCGCACCCGCAACGCCCAGCTCGTCCCGCTGTGCAACCCGACGCGCCATGCACGTCCTGCTGCGTACCCGACGCGCCCACGCACCCAGCTCGCCCAACAGCCGTGGCTTTATTCCTACACACCCCCTAAGCCACGGCCTAGAGGAGTCCATCTCCCTCGACGTCGGCCAGCAGTGCCTGCTCCGCTGCCGGTCCCTTGCGCCGCTGCGGGCACTCGCGTCGGAAGTGCACGCGCTCCCCGCAATTGTGGCAGCGGCGCTTCCCGTCGCCGCCTAACGCAGTGCTTCTTGCGTCGTCGTCATCGTCCCGGCCGCCGCGCTGACGCCGCCGCGCTGACGCCGCCGCGCTGCCCACTGCGCTGCAGTGAGCAACAACTGCTCCCCGTCGCGCCCGCCTGCCGATTGCCCGCGTCGCCTGGTCCTCTCCTCGAACGCCTTCAAGCGCCCGAGCGCCTCCTCGAACGCCATGGTGTCGACGTCACAGAACTGCTCGATGCCGGCGACCGCGGCATACAACCGGTCCGGCACGGTGTCGAGCAGCTTCTTGACCATGGCCGCGTCGTCCACCGTTGCCCCCAGTCCAGCATACCGCGCCGATATGCCGCTGATCTTCCCGGCGTAGACGTCCAGGTCATCGTCGTCGTTCATCCGGAAGCGGTCGAACTCGCCGCGCAGCGTCGCCAGCCTCGCCGCACGCACCCGATCGGCGCCGACGAAGCGCACTTTGAGGGAGTCCCATACCTCCTTCGCCGTGGTCTTCGTCGCCACCTGCATCAGCACGTCCTCCGACAGCGCCCCGATGAGGATCGCTCGCGCCGTCTTGCTCTTGCCGCCGTCGACCTCCTCGCCCTCCGCCGGAGCCACCGCGCACCACAGCCCCTGGGCATCGAGGATTGCCTCCACCTTGATGCCCCAGGAGGTGTAGTTCCCCGACGTCAATGACGGCACATGCAGCGCCAGCGAGCTCCCACCTCCGCCGTGCGGAACAAGGGCCATGGCCGCCGGCGATCTCCTCCCAAACCGAGGCTCTGATACCAAATGTTGGCGCAAAAATGGAACCGCGGCAGTCCGGCGATCACCGAAGACACCTTGGTAGCACAAGAGACAGTGGACAAGAGTTTTTCCAGCACACAGACACCTTGGCGTTCGTGCGCCTTCTTTTCCTTTTTTCACAACTCACACAACGCAGGGGTTACAATGGTGATCACACGGGCTTTATACAGCAGCCTGGCCCAGAGCACGAGCCCATGACGCCCTACTCATCCGCTGCCCGTGATCCTTGCGCTCCACTTGCGTCCACGACGCGCACCGTGCGCGCGCCGCTCACAGCGAGCCTTTGACCCGATCACCCCACACGACTCGCCAACGCTCGCCCTACACAACCGTCAGTGCACGGACACCCCCGTGCACCACGTCTACACATGCATACACACGCCACGGTCACGCTGTGGCTCGCACCCGCAACGCCTAGCTCGTCTCGTTGTGCAACCCGACGCGCCATGCACGTCCCGCTGCGCACCCGACGCGCCCACGCACCCAGCTCGCCCAACAGCCGTGGCTTTATTCCAACAACGCTTTGTTTGGATGTTTGTATTGGGAGCCTCCGTATTGTAATGGTTCCAATTCCAATTCAACCAGGAAACTGTAATGGACATGAATACGAATTCGGTTGTTTGGGTATCTATTGAATTGGCTCACGTAATCGTACTGAGGTTTCAATACGAAATCATGTTTGGATGTCAAACTATGGAATTGCATAGCAATATTAGTATGTGCATCAAAAAGAAGTCTCTCCTATCTAAAAAGAAGCGTAAGGTTCCTTTGTCCGTCATCGTTTTTCGTCCGCCTCCCTCCCTCACCCTTGCCAGCTTCAAATCTTTTTTTCACTGATTTTTTGGTCAACGATCTACCCCATTTATTCGCCCACCTTTAATGACGCACTAATCACGACCTCTTTCTCTGGAAAAATCAGAAAGCAATGTGATTTGGAAAGGAATAGAGGGGCCAAAAAGAGTGCCGCCTCCTGCCAAATATCGCAGCACCTCTGCCGCTCCACCGGCGCCCGACCTACAAGGCGGCGCTGCGTAACGTCGTCGCCCCCCACTATGTCGTCTCACCGTGGGTGCGCCCTCCCCAGTGGCCGATGGAAGTTCTACAGGACCGTGAGCCCTGCTGCGGCAAAGGACATGGAGGTGCTGAGGCCAGCGCCCTCTCCTCTGTCCACGCCCGTGGAGTGTGTTCTTGTTGAGATGGGCTACCAGCAAGTGCAGACGTCAACCTTCTCGTGAGCTTCAACATGTGTTTTCCTGACACGCCTCATCTTTACAAGCAGATCTTTGCCTATTATTCCTACAAATGCGCCATGTTTTGCCATTATGTCTGGCCATCAATTGCTTGATAATATCAAAGTTAACCTCCCTTGCATTTTACACTTAAAAAGGTGTGTGTGAAGTATGCTGCTGATACACTTTACTACTAGGCACACATTGATCGATCGTCACCTATTTAACTGATGTGAGGCTAGCTATTCTGAATCGATACGTATATGTATAACAAAAACGTGCATAAAATTAGGTATTTAATTTCTACATCCAAATTATGCCAGCTTCTACATCATGTACTATTCTTATCTTTGCAGGGCATATTGAGAGATCATTGTGTGGATTTGATCACTTTAAATTTAGCATGATTCTGAACATAATATGGAACTAAAGATGATATCTATAGAATGGTGTTTCGAATTTTGTAACTCCGCCTATGTTTTTGTTAGACGTAGCCGGTCCCAAGCCCGGGTAAAGGAGGAGGGTTGTGTTAGGCTTGGCGAGCCAACGTGAAAACCCAGCCACTCTTATGGATATGAAACCCAAAAGAACATCGTTGAGGCGTAACCCTCTTAGCAACGCGCCATATCGAAACCCGGGTGTGGTGACAAATGAGCAAGGGTCGGGTCGTCACCCCCTGGTGGCGCGCCGTATCTTGATCTGGATACAGTGACAAGTGAGCAAGGATCGGATCGTACCATCCTTAGTGGCGCGCTACATCGTCGCCCGGATGTAGTGAAAAATAAGCAAGGGTCTTCGCATTTGACTCGACGAGTGTGAAGGGTAAGGAAGCTAGCCGAGACTAGGAGGATTCGCATAGGTAGTTGGAACGTAGGGTCCCTGACAGGTAAGTTGCGGGAGTTAGTGGATGCAGCAGTGAGGAGAGGTGTTGATATCCTATGCATCCAAGAAACCAAGTGGAAGGGACAGAAGTCGAAGGAGGTAGAGGAGACCGGTTTCAAGTTGTGGTACACGGGGACCACTGCGAACAGAAAGGGAGTGGGTATCTTGATCAACAAGAGCCTCAAGGATGGAGTGGTAGACGTCAAGAGGCAAGGTGATCGGATTATCCTGGTCAAGCTGGTCGTTGGGGACCTAGTTCTCAATGTTATCAGCGCCTATGCCCCGCAAGTAGGCCACAGTGAGAGCACCAAATTGGAGTTCTGGGAAGGCCTGGAGGACTTGGTTAGGAGTGTTCCTATTGGCGAGCGGCTCTTCATAGGAGGAGACCTTAATGGCCATGTGGGCACATCTAACATAGGTTTTGAAGGGGTGCATGGGGGCTTTGGATATGGCTGCAGGAATCAAGAGGGAGAGGATGTCTTAAGCTTCGCTTTAGCCTACGACATGATCGTAGCTAACACCCTCTTTAGAAAGAGAGAATCTCATCTAGTGACTTTTAGTAGCGGACAACACTCTAGCCAGATTGATTTCATCCTCTCAAGAGAAGATAGGCGTGCTTGCCTAGATTGTAAGGTGATACCTAGAGAGAGTGTTGTCGCTCAACATAAGCTTGTGGTGGCTGACTTCCGCTTTCGGATTCGTGTCCAGCGGGATAAGCGCACCAAAGTCGCTAGAAGGAAGTGGTGGAAGCTCCAGGGGGAGGCGGCTCAGGCTTTCAAGGAGAGGGTCATGAAGGAGGGCCCTTGGGAGGAAGGAGGGGATGCAAACAATATGTGGATGAAGATGGCGACCTGCGTCCGGAGGATAGCTTCAGAGGAGTTTGGGGTAACCAGGGGTAGTAGAGTCGAAGCTAAAGATACCTGGTGGTGGAACGAGGATGTCCAGAAGACTATTAAGGAGAAGAAAGTATGTTTCCGATGCCTATACCTCGATAGGAGTGTGGACAACATAGAGAAGTACAAGGTGGCAAAGAAGACAGCGAAGCGAGCTGTGAGCAAAGCTAGGAGGCGGGCGTATGAGGACCTCTACCAGCGTTTAAACACGAAGAAAGGTGAAAGGGACATCTATAAGATGGCCAAGATCCGAGAGAGGAAGACGAGGGATGTCAATCAGGTGAGATGCATCAAGGACGAAGCAGGTCAACTTCTGGTGAAGGACGAAGAGATCAGGCATAGATGGAGGCAATACTTCGACAAGTTGTTCAATGAGGAGAATGGGAGCTCTACCATTGAGCTGGATGACTCCTTTGATGAGATGAACAGACGTTTTGTGCGGTGAATCCAGGAGGCCGAGGTCAAGGAGGCTTTAAAAAGGATGAAAGGAGGCAAGGCGATGGGCCCTGGCTGTATCCCCATTGAGGTGTGAAGAGGCCTTGGAGACAAAGCGATAGTATGGCTAACCAAGCTTTTCAACCTTATTTTTCGGTCAAATAAGATGCCTGAAGAATGGAGGCGGAGTATATTAGTACCAATCTTCAAGAACAAAGGGGATGTTCAGAGTTGTACTAATTACCGCGGGATTAAGCTAATGAGCCATACAATAAAGCTATGGGAGAGAGTCATTGAGCACCGTGTAAGAGGAATGACACGCGTGATAAAAAATCAATTTGGTTTCGTGCCTGGGAGGTCGACAATGGAAGCCATTTTCTTGGTACGACAACTTATGGAGAGATACAAGGAGCAAAAGAAGGACCTGCATATGGTGTTCATTGACTTGGAGAAGGCCTACGATAAGGTACCGCGGAATGTCATGTGGTGGGCGTTGGAAAAACACAAAGTCCCGACAAAGTACATTACCCTCATCAAGGATATGTACGACAATGTTGTGACAAGTGTGTGAACAAGCGATGGCCAGGGGTCAGCTTTGAGCCCTTATCTTTTCGCATTGGTGATGGATAAGGTCACACGGGATATACAAGGGGACATCCCATGGTGTATGCTCTTTGCAGACGATGTGGTGCTAGTCGACGATAGTCAGGCAGGGGTTAATAGGAAGCTGGAGCTGTGGAGACAGACTTTGAAATCGAAAGGTTTTAGGCTTAGTAGAACTAAAACTGAGTACATGAGGTGCGGTTTTAGTACTACTAACCATGGGGAAGAGGAGAAAGTTAGCCTTGAGGGGCAAGTGGTACCTCAGAAGGACACCTTTCGATATTTGGGGTCAATGCTGCAGAAGGATGGTGATATTGATGAAGACGTTAGCCATCGAATCAAAGTTGGATGGCTAAAGTGGCGCCAAGCTTCTGGTGTTCTCTGTGATTAGAGAGTGCCACAAAAGCTAAAAGGCAAGTTCTATAGAACGGCGATTCGACCTGCGATGTTGTATGGTGCTGAATGTTGGCCAACTAAAAGGCGACATGTCCAACAATTAGGTGTGGCAGAGATGCGCATGTTGAGATGAGCATGTGACCATAGAAGGAAGGATCGGATCCGGAATGATGTTATACGGGAGAGAGTTGGGGTGGCACCAATTGAAGAGAAACTTGTCCAACATCGTCTGAGATGGTTTGGGCATATCCAGCGTAGGCCTTCTGAAGCGCCTGTGCATATCGGGCGGTTAAGGCGTGCTGATAATGTCAAGAGAGGTCGGAGGAGGCCAAACTTGACTTGGGAGGAATCTGTGAAGAGAGACCTGAAGGACTGGGCTATCAACAAAGATCTACCTCTGGACAGGGGTGCGTGGAAGTTAGCTATCCACGTGCTAACTTATTTTGATAGTTTTAGTAACTAGAACATGCAGTAGAAACTAGCATATACTTAATTTGATAGCTATGTGCATTTAAGGGTACTAACGGTGAACCGGGGCTCCAAGAATAAGTATGTGGCCAGGAGTTTCAGGAAAACTGGGAAGTACTTGCCAGTTCCCAAACCCTTCTTTAGATATATTAAATGGGTCAATATTTCTTTAGCAAGCAAAGGAACAGTAAATTGCTCAAGATGAATATATGGTAGGAAACAACTAAGAGACTGCAATACAATGTACCTTCAATATCCAAATCCCCACAGCCGACAGACTGCAACTCCTTGGCAAGTTCTTTTGTCTTGTCATATGCTACTGCCAGAACTCTCAGATACTGCCATTACAATTCGACGGGAACAAGATCTCATCCTTCAGTGAATTATGTCAACAAAATACAATTTGGAAGCAGATAGTGTACACAGTGCTTACATGTAGAAGGCCACCTTCTTCTATTGGAGGCAAGCTAGCAAGAGAAGGCCTTATCAAAAGTTTATCAAGAATTGCTGTGACCCTTTGTTCTAACACTCGCTGAGATGGAGTACATTAGTCTTTTGCTTTATCAATAAGTTAAGCAATGTTGACCACACAGAGAGGACTGCTTTGCCAAACATACCTGCACAAGAATTGACATGACCTCATTCGGAGAAGGAAAGACGGCCATTATTGTAGTTGCCTCTTTTCTCACAGTATCTGAAGCAGCAATAGGACAATCAGATTACCATAAACTATCATCCAAGTACAAGTTAGAAACAATATCTGTCAAAATACAACTTGTACATACCAGCAATTTCCTTGTACAAGATGGAAAGACCCTCTGATATACTACTGGAGTCAGCTTCAGGGCCATCGTCACCAAGAACAACTTGAATATCAGTGTTCATAATTTCCACATCAATAAACATTGGTCGTGTTGCAACGTAGTGTTGCATGGCACTGGTTCCCCTATTGAACTGCATTCAATGTAGCATGATAAAGTATGTTAAATCAAGTAAACTTAAATAATGTTGCATGCCTGTTTAGCCTAGCAACTGCTCCTGGAATCATCAGAAGAACCGATAAACAGGGACAAAATAACAAGCTTATTTTCAGGCTTAACTCAATAAGATTAAGGTACTATCCAAAAAGAACTAAAGAAGTTAAAGCTTCAAAGCCGGTGGGAGGTCTACTTATTTGGCTGGCATGTCTGCAGATGCTCACAAACTGATATGTTTGCAGAGGCTTATACATTACTTTTATCCAGACAGCTTTAGGGCATATCTAATAAATAAGCAGGTGCCTGAGCTCGTAAAGCCCAGTAAGCATTAGGGCATATCTAAGCAATGCTGAACAGGCCAAAAAGGTGCAGAACTGCACCCCGCCATCATACACTTCGCAGAAATATCAAATTAACAATTCAAACCAGTGGTCCTTATCTTAAACTTGATTGGTGCTACATCGTGGACACCATCGCAATGGTCTAAAAAGGTGTTTTCCCTTGAATCAGCCAAAAGTGAGCATTAAAAGAAGTACCATGTCCTTGCAAAGAGTACACACCTGCGACAAAATTTTTGCACATTCTTCCATTGTAGACAACTCTCGTCTCTGTGATGCAGTATCAAACCGAGATAATAATCTATTCTCCAGTTCTAGACAAAGATAAAAAGTCATAAGTAGATGCAAAAAAGAATAGCTAAGAGAAGTTTTGGGTAGAAAACATACCATTGCAGTATTCTTGAAGATTCGCAACCGCAACCTCCAAACCACGGCTTGCATTAGCAGAACCTACTGCCGACATGACACTATGCCTTCCAACATCCTCCTCAGCAAACGATCCTGCATTAGCACATGTGATAAACATGAGTGTCGAAAGAAAAACAGGAAAACTACTATCTAAAGCTTATTGCTAACAGGCACTCTTGCTAAATAACACAAAGTTGTGAAGTCTAGCTATACTTCTACAAAATAGCATAAAACCAGATGATACCCCGGGCATTGCTGCGGAAAATTTTAGCACGCAAAGGTAGACTCACGTTAAATTTCACAAACTCATGTGGTTTAAACGTTCAAAAGTAGTAATATCCCAAAAGGAATTAGTAGAAAGGAAGTCAGGTATAAGCAAATGAAAAAAGAAATTCAAATATATAATATGGTTAGAGGCAAGAATTTCTTATATTGCTCTTATCTGCCAAGAAAAGACTCCAACGACGGTCTGTCCAACAAAGCCATCCACGTCGCTCGCTTTTTTTTTTGCCCGTTCGATTCAGTCGACGTAGTGAGTTGCAAATGGTCGAACGCAGGGCTTCTAGTGGCCCTCGAAAGCCTCATCAGGATCCGGCAAAACTTGGATGGGCCCTGCTGATTTCGCTCTTCGCCCTAAGGCCCGGTCTTCCTTCGCTCGCGTGTCTCCGTGGTTAGGTGCACCACACTGTGCCTGGCCCTCGCGTGCTCCCCTCCGACCCCTCACTCTTCCTTCGCTCACGAATGGTCTCCACTCTCCATTGTATGCGACGTGCGACGCGCGAGAGAGAGAAAGCGGCCACACAGCGCCAAACGGCTTCCCTTACCTACTCCTACTCCCTCCCTCTCCGCTCCCTGCCATTCAGCCTCCCACACTCACTTCACCTCGGCACTCACGCTCTCGGTCGCCCATCCTCGCTCCGAACGACAGGCGGCCCACCGAGCTGCCTACCCGACGTCAATCTGCCCCTCCTCATCTAACTTTTGTTCGTGTCCCAGGAAAACGAGGAGCACTACCTTGCCGTCAGGGACCCGGGACTCCGTCCCAGTTGAAGGCATGCTGGTGAACGTGGTTGCCGTCGCTACTTTGTCCTGATCCTCTGGCCCCGGAAGCCGAACGCGAGCTACCATGTGATCTCCGTGGAGGACTCACCCTCGAGAAGTTGACGCATGGGTGCAGGTATGCCTCGAGGTCCCTGTAGCAGAGTTCTAAGTTGGGTTGCGAAGTGCTCCATTAGGTCTTGGCTCGTCCTATGCATGGGAGAGATTTTTTAGGAAGAAAATTTGATGGTGAGAAATAGGATGGAGGAGATTCTTTTGTAGAGGGTCTACGGTGTTGCTGGTGATTTGATGTGGATAAAGCAGAATGGCTAATGTTGCTGATGAGTATGTGGATTAATTTAAAAGGATGAAATACAGTATATGTTTGGGGATCTGGAGGAGGAAGACAGCCAGGAAAGAAGAGACTGGGTGACCATGAAATTAATTGAGAAGAAACTATGTTGATTTGGTGGCTTCTAGGACAATAATTGACAAACACCGCCCTCGTTCGCTCATATGGCCGTCCTCATCGTGGACGTTGTGCCCGCTCGCTTTATCTTAGCCCTTTCTGTACATCTTTAGTAACATGATTATAGCGAGGCAGTGTGTGTATTTCAATTTTGCATATTTGAGCGCGTATCTCATCCATCACATGCCCGATGGCGCGCGACAAGGCCCACATAAGGCACTAGTGTATAGCAATTAGGTAGCCAATATGATCTGATATGTGTCTCTTAGGAATCTTAGGTAGGATCCTTTGGCTACATACCTAGGATAATTAGCAAAAAAAACTGATCACACATACCTACATGTATACGTGTGCATCCACCCAAGTACAATACCAGTGATGGCATGCACACACGAGTAACAACAACGACATGCACGCACGTGTGGCGCTCTCGCTCGTGAGGCTGGCGAAGGACACCAAGTCGCGGGGGAGATGAGATCACAAACGATGGACCCGAAAGCACACTCGCTGGTGAGGCTGCCGAAGGACGTCGCGCCATCGCAGACCTCTTCCAGTGTGCTGCCAAGCGCAAGCGCTGTCACACCCTTGACACTGAGCCGTCCTTTCGGTGCTGACGCTCACCGGAGGACGCCTGGCGAAGGCATCACTCCTCCCTCGTCGGCTTCCTCGACCAGGAGAAGCACCACTCCGGGGAACGTGCAGGTCCGCTAGGCTCGAGCTTCGTTCCCGCAGTCGGTCCTCGGCCTCAACCGTCCCTTGCTGGATCCTTCGTCGGGTACGCCGTTGGCATCTTCGACGACTTCGTCATGCCGAATGATGAGTGTGAAGGAGTCTATGGAGAAGAGGAGGGGCCATGTTGGGGGATTAGTGTGTTTCATGGTTGAGATAGAAAACGAGGGAAGACATCTCAGAGGAAGGAGAGAAATATTGGTTGCCTTGTAGTGTTTTTCGGTTGCCAATTAATTACAAGTAAGAAAGAAGGAAACCGAAGAGGGACGGGAAGTGAATAGGAAGGGGAAGGGTTAGAGGTGCGTCACGATTATTGAAAGCCTCAAACTAAACGGCTGATACATCAATGCCGATAAACAAAGGGATTTAAGAGAAAAAAGTTGGCATATTTAGTGAATGCATTAGGTCGATAAATCTAGCTGACGTGGCTCATTGGTGATGTGGATAGTGTGCATGTTAAGATAAATAAGATAGTGTGGATGAACTTCTCAGGTATATAGGATTTTACAAAATGAACTAACGTTTACAGATGTACCCGTGATGGCCTTTTTCCAAAGCTTAGTGTATTACAGTTTTCAATGATCTAGGTTTTTACTATAAGTTTCCTGTTCATCTAGGTCTAGTAAATTGACCTGTAGCCCAAGTCTCCTACTGTATATAGTTACCGCTACTATATACAGTATCGCTATTTAAAACAACAAAAACACGTTATCGCTACTAGACAGACAAGAATGTGAAGTGCGACAAATAATTGTACGTAGTTCACTTGATATTAGAAAGAAAGGAATAACTAATGAGAGCTTACGCAATTTCTGTGCAATTGAAGCAGCCTCAGCAACACGACTGTCATCAGAAAATAAAGGAGAAAGTTCCATAAGGTCCCCAGGTGTGCTGTTGAATTCCATCAAATACTAGGAAGAAGCACGTGTCAATCAATTAATATGAAATCAATAACAGTCAACAGAAGAACATTTGCCCCAAACTAGATTATGATACCTTGATGAGATCAATCGTCTGACTGGCAGTTTCCCTCTGAGATTCCGCACTCTGAGAGGTGAGAAATAATTTTAACATTAGGATTGGACAGAGCAACAGAAAAACAAACCAAAGAGTAAAGTTACAGTCAATGAATATGCATAATAACAGAAAGATACTGCATATAATCACCTGTAGATGATCACCAATTTTGGCAGCAGTTTGCCCGACACTGGAGATTCGAGAATCCAACCTAGCAAAGCTATCAAATAAACCGTCCACACCTTTCTCAAGCTGGAGAACAATAAAACAGTTGAACATATAAATTGAACCAGAATCACTAGTTCAGCGAAACTTGTAAATATTAGAATAATATTCCATGGCTTAGGTGTAACTTATATTATTAAAGTTAAGGGGACAAGAAATCAAAGAGCTAGCTCTTTTAAATTTGATGAGATAACAACATTGAACAAAGTTGCATAATGGTCTTGGACATGCATAGTGCATCTGCCAGCCCCATTCCTTGTGCCATATCCAGCTTCTGGGCTCCATAACTTGGGTGCCTGTAGAGTACTTTAGGAGTGCCATCTAATGATCTAAAAGTTTAGTTATCTGCCAGCAGTGTCCCTCAAAATTACTGAGCGCACTGTCATGGATGTCTGCTTTTCAGCAGTCATCAATGGAGGGGGCACTTGCTTTGGTCTGCCCAGTGTTGTATAAACTGGGTTATCGCTTGCGTTGACTTTACTCGGAGATCCCAACCAGTGTTTCCCTTTTTTTATCATGCAGAAACACCGGAGTTAGAAGATAAACTGGGGTTATCACTTGCGTCTGCCCTCTGATGGGGTGGGCGGGATAAGCAGATTGAAGAAACAGAAAGGTCAAGTAAAAAGTTGCATGGTAGCCAACAAAGATCGGCAAAAAAGATGTAAGGAAGCTTGTGAGGCAGCAGTTATTAAGAAGAAGCTCAAGCTTCAACATGACGAGGAATTAAGAGATTAAGTTAACATAGAGATTGTTCATGTCAAGGACAACGACAACGAGGAGGAGCTTGCTTGGGAAAGGTGGATCTAATAAGACAGGTCCTATTGATCAAGTGTGAAACTAGATGATCCTTACATTGCATTGTCAAAGAACAAGTTCAACAAAATATTGTTGATTATTGACCAGGAGAAAAGTAACAAAGTAGGGAAATATTTGGCTAAGACGGATGTATAAAAAAAACACCCCTTTCAATGCTATCAACAATGATTACTTCAAATCATTCATGGAGGTTGTTGGTCGGGTTGGTCCTAATTGGAAGCAACCTTCCCAACATATAATCCGAGAGAAGATTTTGGTGTCTTTATTGGATCAAAAGAGGCATCAGTCGATGCACTATACATCTTTAACTATGTGGATGAATGCGTTGCCAACCTTGGTATGAATCTTTTCAGCTATTTAATTACATCCATCGTTCCATTTATTGCTCTTCATCAATTTTCTTTCAGTCATGGGCTTGTATCATTAGGTGCGGAAAATGTTGTGCAAGTAGTCAAGGATAATGCTTCCAACAACATGGGAGCAAAGGCATTGCTCAAAGCCTCAAGGCCAAAGATCTTTTGGACCTCATGTGCAACTCACACCCTCTCAACTTAATGGTAGAAGCAATTGGAAGGTTGAGACAATTTGGTCCTACAATCACTAAATCCAAGGAGGTGACTAATTTCCTTTATGCACGTCATAAAATATTGTCCTTGATGAGGTATTATACATAAAAAATACATTGTGAGACAGGGAGTGACAAGATTTGCTTCGAAAATTCTTACTTCGTAAAGTTTGATTGCTAAGAAGAAGAAATTAAGAGCAATGGTTTGTAGTGATGTTTGGGAAGAATGCAAGCACACAAGAACAAAGAAAGAAAGGTTCGACTCATGCCACAATCACGAGTACGAGCTATTGGGAAAATTTCTCTTTGCATCAGGTATGGGTTGTTTTATGTTGTAGTTAGTGGTTGTTTTTATGTTGTGTGTGTAGTGGCTGTTTTTGTGTGGGGATGTATTATGTTCTTTTGAGTGTTGACTAATACTTGGGTTTGTACTATGCAAGGTTTTTGAGCCATTGGTGAAGGTGCTTCCGTTGGCTAATAGTGACGGTCAACCCATGTCCACAATCTATGGTAAGCTCACAGAGGCAAAAAAAAGCAATCATCGATGCCATTGAACATTAGACTAGGGAGGCGGTAGCTTCTGCTCTCTCCATCCCTCTATATATATATACAATTCAATGGAAGAATGATGGACAAAAGAAAAAGTTATCAGCCTCTAGTGATGTTCTTCTTGCTTATGATGCAATAGAAGCACAAGATTGGATATGTCCTGATGCATACATTGACAAAGACGAGTTTTATCTATCTATCTCTACATACAATTCAATGGAAGAATGATGGACAATAGAAAGAAGTTATCCGCCTCTAGTACACCACATGAGTGGCACGAGCAAGGTAAATCGGGTGATGGTGCTTCTCTTGTCCCAATAGTGGACAACAATCACTTGCAAGCTTACATATATGTGTTTCCCATGCCCTTGCCTAATGCTAGCTTGTCCTTTGACCACCAATTTATGATGTTTATGATGATGTTCTTGCAGTGGCGGAGCTACAAAGAGAAAACTGGGTGAACCAAACTCATGAAAAGCACAAATAAAGGAAAATCACTAGGCAGAGTTGGCGGCTTGCCACTAGCTCCGACTAACTGTCTCAGCTGCTGGAACTGCACTGTCAGTCGGCGTCATGCTCTAGTAGAGTAGTACAGAGAAAAGGGGATTGATGCGAAAGACACTGGCGAACGAGCAGGAGGATGTTGGCTACATGGATGCGTTTTGCTTGGACTGATCTAGTACAGGACTGAGCTACCAGGTATGGGTTGCCAAATGCAAAAGCCAACGTGTGGATTGAGCTATGTATATATAATGGTGATTTGCTGGGCGGGCCACGGCATTGTTTTGCCCCTGAGTAGCTCCACCAGTGTTCTTGCTTATGATGCAACAGAAGCACAAGATTTGGATATGTCCTGATGCATACATTGACGAAGAGGAGTTTGATCTCTCTCTCTACATACAATTCAATGGAAGAATGATGGACAAAAGAAAGATGTTTTTCTTGCTTATGATGCAACAAAAGCAAAAGATTGTACATGTCCACCATAGATTGTTTCTTGGCGACGCAATGGGGTCTACCGAAGCTATGAACCCTTGTAGGAGTGCAAGAGTGAGAGAGCTTCATGAAGTAGACGAATTTCTTCCCGGTGGTGAAGATGAATCTGAACATGAATATGATATGGATGACGAGATATAAGTCCAATGACAATGGGGTGATGTCAACCAAGGACAATGAAGATGAGGAGGAGCCACTACCAGCCTTGAGCCATTGAGCATTTGTGCTGTTTGCTGATTTTCTTGCAAATTTGTGAACTTATGATGCGAGAACTATCTTATTTTGCATTTTTCCTTTTGTGTTGTTTGCTAATTTGCTTGCTACTCTGTTGTGAACTTGTTAGTCATGTGAGAACTGAGAACTATCTATTTCTATTTGTGAACCTTGTCATAATGATTATCATATAATGTCGTATGCCTTTGTGAGTTTCGTGACATTGACCATTTATTTGATATGATATGTGTAGTTGCCAACTTTCATTTCTTATGCACACATTGATGAATTTATTTTTATGTGCGGGTTTATGACCTTCCAGATCAGCTGCGATATCGAAACATCAAGGTAACACTTTCCCTTGTTGTTATCATGCTATGTAGCCTAGGAAATTTAGTACATTGCATGTTGCTAACTTGCTATGTAGCCTAGGATATATAGATATGGTGTAACAGCCCAGGATCTCAATAGGAATGATAGACTACTCATATAAACAATGTGCACCTTTTTTCCGCGAGCCCATCGGGAAAGAACTACCAAGTTAAGCGTGCTAGGCTTGGAATAGTCTTAGGATGGGTGACCGGCAAGTTGATCCCAGGTGCGCACGAGTGAGGACAAAGTGTGCAGAAAAGACAAATGTTGGTATGTAAGGACAGTCTGAATCCTAGACGCACCAGCCATGGTTCAGTGTGTAACCGATAGGTATGGCCGGGGCGTTACAGACAGTCTAGATCCCAGGCGCACCGGCCATGGTTCGGTGGGTAACCGATAGGTTTGGCCGGGGCGTTGCAGTTGGTATCAAAGACGGTCTTGGCGGTTACACGGTACGTGTGCGGGTCAGTGAGGCTTACATGAGGTAATGTCGATGCCCGATCACTGGTGCGCACAGACGTGTGCCAAAGGGGAACGTTCATGCTGAGCCGACGGGGACGTCGGTTCCTTTGAGAGGTGGTGTATGTAACAGCCCAGGATCTCAATAGGAATGATAGACTACTCGTATAAACAAGGTGCACCTTCTTTTCCGGAAGCCCATCAAGAAAGAACTACCAGGTTAAGCGTGCTAGGCTTCGAGTAGTCTTAAAATGGGTGACCGACTGGGCAGTTGATCCCAGGTGCGCACAAGTGAGGACAAAGTGTCCAAAAAAACTAGTGTTGGTATGTGAGGACAATCTGGATACCAGGCGCACCGGCCATGGTTCGGTGGGTAACCGATAGGTTTGGCCGAGGCATTACATTATGGCCTATAGTAGCCTAGGAAATATAGATATGGCCCTACTTAACCTATTGGTAAATTCAGTTACATGGCCGATTCGCCTATTAATCCTTATTCAACGCCTCAACGAGATGGTACCAGTTACCGATATCCTAAACGTTGCCAATTACTAGAGGTCACGCACGCCAACTAAATTATCAGGTATTTCCGTTTCTTGGAACTATTTTTAATGTTCATGAGAATATGATGTTGCCTAAATTAGATATATTTTATTATTAAGGAATGAAGTATTGAAGGGTCTAGCGTAGACAAGTGAGAAGCACACTGGAGTATGATCAAGCATGGAGATAGCAGCAGTCTACAAGGAGCGAAGATGGAGCTTCAAGTGATGATTTCAGGAGTTTGAAGCCACCATAATGAAGTATGAAGACTTGGACGAAATATACAAGATGCTACTTCATAATTTCGTTGAAAGCCTTCTATAGGTGTTGTGACACCTTATTTTTGAGTCAAGCCCATGTAATTTCGAATACCAGAACATAGGCTGTTTTTAGAGTCTGTATTGGTGGGAAAACTGACTTAGGATGGATTTCGAACACACACACACACCCCCCCCCCTCCCGCCTCCTCCTCCCATGGTTGACCATAATCCCCCTTTGTCCCCCCATAAATACAGTCCCTATGACATCGTTAGGACTCGGGTTTTGTTTAGTTAAAAGTTAGCCATGGTGTCATGTGAAATAAAGGACGCTGACGAGGGAGAGGGAGGAGCGGAGGGTTCTTGTGTCATGCTTATTGGGTTGGGATGTGTGAAGTTTTTTTTCTTCCGTTACGATGCACGGGCAGGTGTGCTAGTATAAACCTATGACAGGAGGTAGTGTTCTTTAAACTAGATTGATAATGTAAGCCTAAGATAGGAGATACTCCCTCCGTCCCATAATATAGTAACGTTTTGAAAACTAGCATAGTTTTCAAAACGTTACTATATTATGGGACGGAGGGAGTAGTATTGATTAAACAAGATCACCCACACTCTGCTTTTTGATACGACTCACAGACAGCCTATAGAAAAAACAAGATGTTGCTTAGCACACTGACGATACACAACAAAGGAGAAAGGAAATGTTTAACATGACAAAGAAAAACGGGTGCGGCCTTTGATTCTAGTAACTTGCAAGCATACTAACTAACCTCCCCGAGTGTCTTGCGATGCTTGGCATCCTGTGTAGCCACCTCTTTCTTCAGATTTTGGAGCCTCTTATCAATCTATCCACAAAAAGGAAAAAAGAAATAACACCAGCATCAGCACATACCATCACCGAACAACAACCCACACACCCAATCGCGCAGGCTGCTACAAAAAGAACGCCACCAGGACCGGCGGGGCTAGTCACAACCGACCTGACGACGCAGGTCGACGAGCTCCTTGCAGGAATGCTTGAAGAGCCCGAGAAGCTCGTCGACGGCAGGGAAGACGGGCGGCGCAGCCCCGAGCAGGGGCGGCGGCGGCGGGGGCACCCCTGCCGCATCGTCCCCGTGGAACTCCGGCAGTAGCTCATCCACGAGGCTCCCGAAGAGCGCGTCGAAGGAGAAATCCCCCTGCAAACCACGCAACGCTTAGGTCTGGACGGAAGGAAGGGAGATACAGAAACGGATCGAAGAAGGGAGCAATGGGACGCACCTTGAAGTCCTCGAGGTCGAGGGTGAGGGGAAGCGCCGCGGGCGGGTCATTCGCCGACGGCATGCCTGCCGGCCGGCCGTAGAGATCTAGGGGAGGAGGATGATGGGAAGCGGCTGTTGGGTATGATCTGGAAAACTGGGTGGGCTGACTTGTTCGGACGGGGCGGACGGTGAGAGTACCGGACTAGAAGGAATCGACAACAGCTGATGCCAGTTTTTCGAATACCGGTCTACTATCTAACTACCCTATAAAAGACCCACAATGGGACACATTTTATTTCAACCCTTCAATCAATCAAACAATCCAATGTACCAAATCTTCTAATTTACTAAACCCCTAGGGGTAAATCGTCTGGGAATCAATTGCACCGATCGATTTCAGTAATTGGCCCGATTTTGACCGGGTCGTCGGCTGGGTGTGGGTCTTTATGGTCAGAGGCTGTCATCGAGGAGAAGAAGGGCGGAACTTTCTGGTCCGCAGCGTGGCGGCTAGGAGCGCCTCTCAGAATACGTGTCGATCAACGGCATCTGCCCCGGTTGTCCACAGAGGAGAGAGGCTCATGGAGGGCTTTGGGTAGCCGCCGCCGCTGTGGGCTGGGGAAGAGGTGGCTTGGGGAGGGAGTGGGCGGTGGGAGCAGATTTGCTGGTGTTGTTGACACCGGTTTTTGGCACGACAATAAACCTATATAAGATGACCTCAAATGAAGAAGTTTTCTACAGGAAAAAGTTGGGTATTGTCGATGTGAACAACTTTGTAGTTCGAGCCATTGTCATCTGATTCCATCTCAAGGGCCGAAACTACGTTTCAGGCAACAAGACTATGGCATTCAGTGCACTATTTGGCTAATTGAGTCTTCAAGATGGCTTCAAATAATAAGATTTATACATCCATTGGCTTCGTCTCGTCGAACCGGTCGATTTTGACACTTGAATCGCCCAAATCGGAGTTCGTATGAAGAAGTTAGAGCCAAATCTGTGTGGCACAGCAGGGAGGACCGATACTACCGGACGGTAAGAGCGGTACTACCGGCCGAAACACAAAAACCTTCTGTTGAAGCCAGAAATCAGGCCGGTATCACCCCGGTTGTTCCGGTAAATAAATATATACCGGTACTACCGGTCTGGAGACCGGTACTACCGCCCGGGTACGCGAAAAACCTTCTATTGAGGCCCGGAATCGAGCCGGTAGCACCCCGGTTGTTCCGGTAAAAAATCATATACCAGTACTACCGGTCCCCTACCGGTCGACCGGTACTACCGGTCCACTATCGGCCGACCGGTACTACCGGTCTGAGAGAGCGGTACTACCGGTCTGTGCGCAGATTCGTGCAGATTTTGGAAAATCTGAGTTTGGCTATAGTTTTTGGCATTGTGACGGGAATCCACGTCCGTGTCTTGCAAGGGAAGTCCAACCCCCTCATATATAGATGAGGTGACGGCCGATTGAAACAACACACAATCGAACAAACACATATACACCTTTTACCCTACTTTTATCCCTATCCCTTGTATATTTCTTCTCGTTCTTCGTTCGTTCTTGTTCTTGCAGGGCAACGAATCCACGAGGCTCTAGGGGCGATTAGGTCGACCTAGGGCAGCCCATAGCCGCTGTGCTCCCTCCCGGGAATGTGGGGTTTCGGGTCTTCAAAAGCACCCGCCGGATTGCTTGCGTATCGCGCTACCAGCCGGGTCTCCTTCGGCTCGAGCTGGGGTGCATCACCCCCGGCATCGAGGGTACACGTGACGTGTTCGTGTGTCAACACACTTTTTGGCGACTCCGCTGGGGACGAAAGCTTTGAACAGTCTTCGACCTGTTCTTGCTACGAGGAAAATCGTCATCAAGTTGCTACAATCTACATCGGTAACATGTATCATCAATCTCCTTATGTAGATGCAAATAATGCATATGTTGTTGCTAGATCACCTAATGAGCATGATGCATCGGCTAGCTTTAGTTTCATCAACTATTCATCTAATTATGTGCAACAGTCGATTCATAATAATGTTTATGCTTTAAACTCTAGTTTTAGCAACATGCGACATATGTATCCCAACTCTCATGCATCGGTAACCCCAGAAATCTATATGCCGATGAACAACATGTTGAGTTTGGTTAATCAAGTTGAAACACCCTATGTAGGAGCTTTCAGTAATATTCAACAAAGTGTTTCACCTTTTTACGCATCGGCGAGTAGCACGCAATATGTTAATTCATCTACGAATACGCCGATTGATAGGGATATTGGACATGCTACAACTAGTTATTTGGCCAATTATCCTCAAACCCCATGTGCTACATCTTATGTTACTAATGTTTCATCTTCATGTGCAACTGGTGAGATTCATAATTCTGTTCCGCACTTTCATAGTGACCATGGCCGAATAAATGAAAATTTAACAGGAGCTCAAGTGCCATCATGTATTAATGTCGCATATGGATCAGATAGTTTCAAGGAAAAACTTTTAGCTGATTTCAACGAGTTTGCTGCTCTTAATCGCGAACTAATAGAGAGGCCACATGATCCTGCTACAATACGAGCTTACGAGGCTTACAAGAAAAGGAGTGAGGAGCTTCTATCACACAAGGCCAATGTTTCTTCTTCTCAATTCCATAATTTCGGTAGTACTTCATTGCCGAAAGAGGCTAAAAGTAACGGGGGGCAGTCCTCTCCGAGTTGGGGAGAGCCTAAAGAAAATTATATGGCCCGCATAAACAAGGTTGAGACAAAGCTTGCAGAGAATAGTGCTGACAATTTCACCACGCCGACCCTTGAGGAATTACCAATTGAGTATCAACAAATTTATGAATCACTCAATAAGAAGCGTGAGGAGGAGTTTGAAACGCTAAAAAAGCAGCGTGAAGAAGAAGATTTTCAAAAATTTATCAAGCTCTTTCCTCCGAGTAATAACCATGTTGGCCCTTCTGTGATGCTAGGGAAAGATAAAAAGGAAACTCTGCAAGAAAATCAGCAAGAGAAGATTGGCTCGGCTAATACTGTTGAATCAGTTGAAGCCAATACAATTGTGACTACATCTTCCACAGTCGAGTCATGCAATACGGGTAGCGAGTCCAATAAGAAAAAAGTACCACCCGGGTGACGCAATCGATTCTATAGAAGCCGGACCAAACAGTTCAGGCGATAGCAAGTCGGGCGTACACACCGAGTCCATCAAGCCAACAGAGGGAAACTTTGTCAACAAAGAGTATGACAAAGGACGCGAGTCAGCTGTGCTCTGGATGCAAAGGAGTTTATGTACCACCCGATGAGTTCCATGTCAAACATGATGAGCATCAAAATCAAAAGGACACGACCGAGCAAGATTCGGTCAATGATGAACATCAAGAGCTAGAAAGCGGTGACATGGAACGAAATCCAGAAAAGGAAGACGAGACGTTGGAGAGTCATCAAAAACTGGAGCACGTTATTATAAAAATCCATACAACCATCATGCTCTTCCAACGTGAATAAGGAGGTATGTCTAGCAAGTAACTTATCTATTTTCAGATTTGGTCATAACTTTATTGTTGATGCAACTATTAGCAAAATTCTTATAACAAATCTTGAGAGACCAATGAAGAAGGATAATTTACTTGTTAGCAATACAATTATAACAGAGCATATCGGTCAACACATTGTGTCACTTAGAGAGACCGGTAATGAATTATTATTACAGCAAAATATTTTCCCATTGTTTCATTTAAAGTTTATATATACTTGGATAGCTTTGCTAGTTTCCTACTTGGCTTACCTTTTGTCTCAAGTGAGACATATATGTCATAACAGTTTTGATTTCAGAAAAGTAAAGCCAAGATTTGAATCTTTTGAGAAAACCGATGATAGTATAATTTCTTATTCAAAGTCATCGGAGATAGAGTGCAAAACAAAATGCATAGCCGAATGGAGTGATGCGAAATCTGAACCATTCGTTGGCTTACTTCCAAAGCCGTTCTCGCACCAAGATCGGTTAAATAACAAATTTTTTACCTTCAATTCAAACATGTGTGATCAGATTTTTGATTTGTTGCTGAAAAGTGATTATATTGGAATTCTTGATCACCATGTCAAGCCATCAATCCAAGGACGAGTATATTGTAAGTTGCATGATTCGTTCAAGCATAATTTTGAGGACTGCAATATGTTTCATCAAATAGTTAAATCGGCCATTGATAGCGGACGATTGAAACTTGTTAAAATACCAAAGGATGATCATGCCATTCCTATTTGTCCTGATGGCAAAAAGTTTTTTGCATCGGCTGCTTCAAGCTGATCCATTCGAAGACAAGAAGGTAAAAACTGCATGTGATGGGATCAAGCTTTCAAGTAAACAGATTATTCATGAGCACAATTATGATATTCTTCAAGGCAGAAGTTCTATCAAAGTTCCGATGAAGACGTCAAACACTAGGGGGCAACAAGCAAATCCTAAGATCGATGCAAGGAAAACCAAAGAGAGCAAAGGCCGAGGTAAATGCAAAGGTAAAAAACCGAAAGTCACTTTCGCGCAGTTATTGGAAAAATATCAGAAGATAAGTGAAGAGAAAAATGCTTATCGGCCGAGTAATTCAAAAGCATCAAGATCACCCCCTAGGCGCAAAACTGAGGACCGGTATTGGCAAAGCGATAAGTTCAACACATCATACTCATATCCTTATTTTGGTCCGCCAATACCAGCGTCATGGATATTTCCCTATGCTTATATGAATCAATACCCATCACGGGACATGAATAATTCTAGGGCACATTATCCATATTATTTTGAACCATCTCATCAAGATTATGCAGCTCCAAGAAGATCCACATTTGATGAACAGTTTCATAACAAAGACCGTTTCAATCAAAAGGAATCGGTCTGGAGCTCAAGGAAGAAGAAAGAGGTGGTCAAGCAAGTTTATCGTGTCAAAAAGGATGGTCGTAAGTGTGCCACTTCATATTTAATTTCAAATAATGAAGAGCCAATTAAAGCATTGACATTGTCTACTAAAGGCAAAGACGTGGAGCAATCAAATCTTCAAAATCAAGATGCCAAATCTGAACAAAAGGAGCTGAGAGTGCACACGGTCAAAAAGGAATTGCCATTGCTTGAAAAAGAATCACAGCCGAGGTGTCCACTTGGTTTATCGTATTGGCAGAAGAAGAGATTGCAAAAGCTTAGTGCACGAGAACTCGAAAAGAAGAATATGGCATGGGTTCCCAAGAAGAACAGTCAAACCAAAAATGATGTACAAGCTTCTATTTTAGAGAATACAACCAGAGTGAAGAAGGAGAAATCATCTCATAAAAGATTAAGCCGAAGGTTTCCATCATCCAACCGAAATCTTCGATTAGCACATCATTCATATTCTTCAAACATGTCATTGATGCCTTTATCATGGAATTCATCCTCAGGTATGATTGGTTACCCTCCATGGACTTATTTTGATTCATGGATGCAATACAATTTCATACATCATGATAGGGGATTACCAAGTCACTATACATTTGATTAGTTACATTCTTATTGCTGGTCCAAGGGGCCGAAATATTTGATTTGTTATTTCATTTGCTTGTTTCGGCTATATATGCTTTGGTGGATGAATTCTATATGTCGTTTATACTAGTGGCCGATGTTTGTTCTATCGTCCTAAGAATAAATCTAAACATGGCCGATGTGGTTTTCTAAACATCGTCCTTAGTTTTGTTGGAGATTGAGACAAGGTGTACATTCGTTAAAAATATGTTGCATGGACCAATTCGTAAGTTGAAGAATTGGTGAGTGGGATTATGCTTTGGCTAGGTATGATATAGCTAATTTGAATCTATGAGAAGCCAAATCATTGGTGTTTTCATTATTGAGCATAATATTGTTAAGAACTTTGTCTCATTAGTGCCATGGAGATTATATTTTGGTGGTTTAGTTTGTAGCAACGACCAAGGTTTTGGTATTGCTTTTATATCTCTTCATGGTGTTGTTTTGAAACCTCACCATGCTTAGAATTTTGTTGCACAAACAATCAAAGTTGAATATGTATCATTCGGTTCAGAGCTTTTTCTTGCTATAGGTGCTACACATATTGAGGCCTTTTGTGATTCATTATTAGTAGTTTAGCATATATCTATGGATTTTGTGTGTTTTGACGAATCACTTAATATTTATTTTGATAAGTGTCTAGATATAATTTCTACATCTGATTGCTTTAGTATCGCTCATATATTTAGACATGACATTGAAGAGAAAATGAGTTGGCACAACAAGCATCCGACTGCCATGTTAATCATGTGTTTTGCTCAAGAGCCAATGCCGAGTTTGCCAACATAGGGGAGGCCGAATCGGAGCCTACCGTTTCGGCCACTAATGGGAAAATTTTATATGCACGCGGAAGCAAGGATTGCGGGAAGTTCACTATATGTTATTTACAAGATTCTTGCAAAAGGGTGGACAGTATGATTCAGTGGATATCTTTGAGATGGATCTTGATATATGGGAATTATTGATGGATTTCTTATGGCATTATTTTCAAGTTCAGAAAGTTTCATCCAAGTCTGCATAAAAATGTTCAAACCAGCAATGGACGGTATATGATTATCGCGCTAGTAACAAAATAGCCGATGTATGATTATTACCCTAAGAATATTCATGGCCGATGGAGTGTTGACATCGTCCTTAGAACCTATATGGTGCAGAGTATTTTTCGGCACGCAAGTTTTGCCGAAAAATAGGGGGGCATGTGTTGACACCGGTTTTTGGCACGACAATAAACCTATATAAGATGACCTCAAATGAAGAAGTTTTCTACATGAAAAAAATTGGGTATTGTCGATGTGAACAACTTTGTAGTTCGAGCCATTGTCATCTGATTCCATCTCAAGGGCCGAAACTACGTTTCAGTCAAAAAGACTATGGCATTCAGTGCACTATTTGGCTAATTGCGTCTTCAAGATGGATTCAAATAATAAGATTTATACATCCATTGGCTTCATCTCGTCGAACCAGTCGATTTTGACAGTTGAATCGCCCAAATCGGAGTTCGTATGAAGAAGTTAGAGCCAAATCTGTGTGGCACAGCAGGGAGGACCGGTACTACCGAACGGTAAGAGCGGTACTACCGGCCGAAACACAAAAACCTTATGTTGAAGCCCGGAATCAGGCCAGTATCACCCCGGTTGTTCCGGTAAATAAATATATACCGGTACTACCGCCCGGGTACGCGAAAAACCTTCTGTTGAGGCCCGGAATCGAGCCGGTAGCACCCCAGTTGTTCCGGTAAAAAATCATATACCAGTACTACCGGTCCACTACCGGTCGACCGGTACTACCGGTCTGAGAGAGCGGTACTACCGGTCTGTGCGCAGATTCGTGCAGATTTTGGAAAATCTGAGTTTGGCTATAGTTTTTGGCATTGTGACGGGAATCCACGTCCGTGTCTTTCAAGGGAAGTCCAACCCCCTCATATATAGATGAGGTGACGGCCGATTGAAACAACACACAATCGAACAAACACATCTACACCTTTTACCCTACTTTTATCCCTATCCCTTGTATATTTCTTCTCGTTCTTCGTTCGTTCTTGTTCTTGCAGGGCAACGAATCCACGAGGCTCTAGGGGCGATTAGGTCGACCTAGGGCAGCCCATAGCCGTCGTGCTCCCTGACGGGGTCCCTCCCGGGAGTGTGGGGTTTCGGGTCTTCAAAAGCACACGCCGGATTGCTTGCGTATCGCGCTACCAGCCGGGTCTCCTTCGGCGCGAGCTGCGGTGCATCACCCCCGGCGTCGAGGGTACACGTGACGTGTTCGTGTGTCAACAGGTGTCAATGTGCCGACCACGGGAGCGCGCACAACGGACGAGGACGGCGCGGATGTGAGCGCCGCTGCTGCCCATCGCGGTCGTCGACCGGAAGGGAGTGATGGAAGTTGTGCACGCAGATGAAGTTCGATTGTTCCGTTGGGCCTCCTCCCGCAGCGCCTCAATCCATGCTCACTCGAGGCAGGTATCCAGCTACTCCCTCCGTCCCATAATATAGTTTAAAAACTATGCTAAAACTAGCATAGTTTTTAAAACATTACTATATTATGCGACGAAGGGAGTACTTCACTATTGTCTTTTGATAAATGGAGCATTAGTACAATCGTTATTACTTCTTCAGTTCTCCTACTCAGTATCTTTTCTCATATCCAAGTTAGTAATGTATCTCATCTTCTTCTTTTGGCCTAGTGATGTTTCCTCAATTTTCCCATCCTTAAAATCATTATGCTCGCTGATTTTAAAGACTTGGGAATCAATTGAGGATGGAATTTGCGATTTGGCATCTCAATTTTGACCCTATAAGGAATCGGTGGTGTAGAGGTCTTTCTGGATCGCGTGGATATACCTATCGCTTCTCTATCTCCCTCACAAGCACAAAAGGATGCGGTGGAGGCTAAGATTTCGCATCCGCGGGGGCGCGTGTGAATGGCGAGAAGCGACGAGCGTGAACGGAGGTTGGTGCTGCGTGTGGACCAGCACTGGCTCGATGGCGGCAGAGGCGGCGCTTGCGGTGAAGAACGAGGTGGCGTACTGCCGCTTCACGCGGTGAGGTTTCTGGCGTTTGCCGCTGGGGGTCTCGCGGGAGGAAATGGTCATCATCACGTACTGCATCTCGCTTGGTGAGCTCCTCGCCAACCCAAGGCCGCGTGTATCACTTTCGCTGGGATTAGCACCTGCTACAACATATGTTTAGACTTTAGACTGTAAAATACAAGGGGCTGGTACTTCTTGCGGGATAGGCTAAAATCATATTTGAGACTTCCCCTTGCTTATTAGCATACTGCCGGTGGGCTGGTTCTGATTTGTTCTTGCGTTTCTACCACTACAAGAAATATGTCAACTAGTGACCTTTTGTCAATGACCTTCGAAAAATTGGTCATGAATTTGCGAGCATTTCGAATCAATTGGTCGCCGACTATTTGGGAGGGTCTAAACTTGAAAACACAACGACCATATTGGTTTAAAAGGTCACATTCTGCTTACACAAATTGGTCATAACGCAAACAACATTTATTTGCTTCCCTATTTTTGCCTGATTAGATCAATTTAAATGGTCGTACACATTTATTTGGCATAGGTGGAAATAATGAGGCAGCCATCTCATATGTTTCGTCTATATGTCACGTCCATGTGTCAATTTTCGCTTATGTGGCATACCTATGTGTTATTTTTTTATTTTTTTTGACAATCATATGTGTCAATTTTAACCAACCACATATAGGTGAAACCCACACATTGACTGTTTGACTCTGAGTCAATCCACACAGCATATACAATGACAGGTCGGACCCACCACAGAGCTGACATGCGGGCCCATCACAGACCTGACATGCGGGTCTGACTAATATTCGAAATAAACAACATTGACTTGTTGACTCTGAGTCAATCCACACAGCATATACAATGACAGGTCGGACCCACCACAGAGCGGGCCCATCACAGACCTGACATGCGGGTCCGACTAATATTCGAAATAAACAGCAAAAAGGGGCAAAGTTGGCGCTCGAACCCACAAACTCGTGAATATATCATTCTGACCTAACCACTAGGCCACTAGTTACTTATTGACACAATGACTCACGCAATCCTTTTATTCCTCCTATAAAACCTCCTAGCCTACCCAGGCCCTCGTGCGATCTGAGATCGAAAATCGATCCTGGCCATCGCTAGCTCTCATGAACAGGTAAATTTCTGGTGCTGGCGATGTAATCCACCGTAGGTCACTTAAGGAATCCTTCTAATTCGTTATTAGCATCCATGACTGGTGGGGCGGTTTCTTCTCCTTCCTTTCCACGCACGGTGAAAACGGCTGCATCGACGCCGGCGTCCACTGGGTGGCTACGGCAGCGCTGGTTGGCTGGGACTTGGTTGGTATCTTTGGGTCTCGTGTGATGGGTCCCGGCTGCTCCTGTAGAGCACGATGAGGCCTCAAAAGCACGAGCCAGCGTCCCCAATCCCCTCCCGTCCTGAGCTCCACCAATCCCCTCTTGCCGCCGCCTCCTCACATCTCCACCTCTGGCATGTTCCCGATCTGAAGCGGAAGGGACAGCCGCGGGAACAGGAGGCGGCGTCGCTGAGGAAGCCCTTGGCGCCGCCTGTAAGACCGTCACCGTGCAGGCCTCCGACCATGGACGCATGCCCCTACGCGGCCTCCGGCGCTGGTCGGCCTCCTCCTCTCCGTCGACAGCGGATGGCAGGGCGTGCTTCTCCCCACTGCTGCTACTCCTCTCCCTCTCCTCCTCTTTCTGCAGACGGGAAGGCAGTGGACACGCTGCCCCAAATCCACGTCACGGTAGTGGGTGGCTGCCGCCAAGCCGTTGATATCGGTCTCTTCCCGTGCTTGCTCGTTGTTTCATGGCCACGGCGGTCTCGTCCCACAGCCTGCCCCTCCCAACGAAGCACAACCAGGTTTCCTTCCTATTCCGTTTTGATTGCACTTCCTTGCGTGAGATTCTCCCTCTAATTCATGCCCTCCTAATTTACTTTTTTTCCAGGGGGATGGATTCCTACAACGATGGCGGCAGCGCCGAGATGTGTTACCGTTTCAATGGTACTACTGTCCAAAAGACATTCCATGTTTCGATCCAGGTGAGCTTACACATTCTTCCCCTTTGTTTTGTTGGCATGGTAATATGCACATTCTCTTGGATATAGAGAACGACTCAAATCTAGACATTTTTATATTTGAGATTTGCGTTTTGTTATACAAGAAAATCATGTTTTGTGATCGTTTTTGTAACTGATATAATTTGCATAGTTATTATTTGACTCTGATCTGATCACACAAAATTAGGAAGTGGAGCAGCAATATGTATTATCATTTTGTGTGTACTTAGTTATTATTTGCTCTCATATTTTGCATGTTCAGTAGAATAGGGAAGTGGAAATAGACAGTTTACACTCTAGCTAGAGCTATATCAGGACTTCAAATTTTATCTTGTGGTTTATTAACTGTTATTGATCATGCATAGTCCAGAACAGGTATATTTTCAGTTCTGGTTGCCTGCCATTTATTTACGGGCAAGAAACACATGCCTCCGTTTGTTTTGTTATACTCCATTTAATTTGCCAGACAAAGTCTAAAAAGGCAATTCATGCTCGACAATGGGTAAAAAAATAAGGGCTCATTTACCAAGTTATTTGGAATGCAAGCTTGGAATTAGGTGCTTCTCTCTTTGCCTCTGATTTTCTCCTCCGCTTTGATTTGACTTAATAATATATGGACTTTATAAAAGGGATGTGTGCGGATCAAAGAAAGAGGGGAAGGAGAAGAATAATCTAGAGGAGGAAGGTGCATATTCTCTCTTGTGAGCACAACAAGGTTTGTTCCTGCCGGCGTTGTTTGAAATTTTCTATTATCTATTGAGGGACTAATTGGGATACCCTTTTGTGCGTATATATATTTTTAAAAAGCAAGTCGCCTATAGGGTCCCATGATCCATATTAATTTCTAAATGTTACACCATGGATCTAATTCAGTTTATTTTTATCCCCTTTATTCATATCCGTTCCCTTCGCTGATTGATAGTGTTTGTATGTTCCAGGTACTAGCCGGTGTGGATTTGATTCCTCACGATTTCCTTTAGTCACGGCTTCAATTGGCTTGGGTGTTCAGGTACCCGGTTTACTCTCTATTTATTATTTTCGCATGTTGGTAGATAAGGTTCAGTTGGCTTGGCTTCAGTTGAACGTTCTTTTGGTGCCACTTGGATTTGGTTGAGGTCAGGGGTTGCACATGTTGCTTGGTGCTGTTTGGATACATGGTGCCAAGTGTAGAATTTTATTTATGTCTGGAGAGATAAATGTTGTTCCATATATAATTGTAGGGCTAACTGAATCATTATCTATTAATTACTAACTGTAGGATGCAATCAATACTCAGTTATATGTCTTTTGTGCTAGATAAGGAGAGTGTTCACACATATAACTAATTCTTCTATTTTCCTGTTCTTGTACGACATTTATTACATTCATATATGATATACACACTTGATTTCTGCACACAGATATTTTTTGGTTTCTTTTCTGGCATAATTTTATTTCTTCTTTAGCATTTGTTCAAATAGAATATCTGAACAAGCCAGGTTTCATTCGATTCATTGTATACATGCCTATGAAGCCATGCTTGTGAACACTGAACACTTGGTCTGGATCTCTGTTGCGACGGCCCCGGCTGTGTGTGTGATCCCTCGCCTCACCTTGCACTGGCAACATCTTGTTTTCCAGATTGTTACTATTACCCATAGATCCTTTTTTCCCTTTTTATTGCTTTAGATGTCTGGTTCCCTTTGAATTTAGTTTGCGTAGTTTGCACCTTCTTACTCTCCAAGTTTGATTCGTATTTTTACTCTTTTTACAGAGAGCATAAAATCAAAAGCATGCTCGCCTGAATGCAAGTAGGTCTATTTTAGAAAGTTCATTTTTCTTACATGTTATTTACTCTGAAAATAAAAAATGGAATACATGTATCCCAAATTTCCAACACCATTATACATGTTCTAGACTGTACAGACCAGCATGATCTTGCTAGCTTTCATGATGGTTTTTATCATCGACAGGCCCTATAAATTAGTTTTTTGGTTGCTGTTGTGTGCCTGGTATGTTCCCTATTTTACAAACTGCTAAGTTGCTGATTGATTTCTTATCTTGCATATTTTTCCATGGCTTTCTCCATTAGAATGTTTCTCCTCAACGACCATATCAATCTAGCTGGCATTTGCAACTGTAATTTTGGTTGAGGTATGTGCAAGATCATTGAATAGTGACACCTTTCAGTAGTAGATTAGTTATGAAATTGAACTGTGTTAACCTCTCCTCTATTTAATTTGCCTTTACCATGTTTCGTCAAGGCCCTCTCCTCTATTTAATGCTGGATATAGTGCACTGGGAAGTGTGTGTTGATTCTGAATTTTGTAGGTATATGTGTGGTGCGAAGATGGTCATTTTTCAGTTTGAAAGTAAACAAGCGTCCTCCATTGAAAGTCTACTGACAATCATGTAGATGAGATCGTTCATGTATATCACCCTCCCTTTTCTTTCTTTGTCATTTTTACTGTTGATTGAATATGTAATGAAAATGCTTATTTAGGCAGTGCCCTTTGGAACATTATTGGTCTATCTCCGTGTTCCATTTTCATTTTGTTCCCACCTCCTTTTGCAAGTATTCTTTTGCACCAAAGAAAGTAATCTTTTCTCATGGACTTGTAATTTTGGGTGATTTTAGTATGGTTCTCTAGAAGCAGACTGCAGATTTTAGCGGTCATGCACATTTAGTAGTGTCCGGATTCGTGTTGTTTTGGCTTTGGTTAGAGTGGCGGAGATATGCCCATTTATTGTCATGTGTCCTCTTTGGAAAATTGTTTTTCGGAAACATACTTTGGATGTGAACTCTATAACTTTAGGTGTTGCACTTTTGTATTATGATGTACAGAAGGCGATATGGCCAAATGAACCTGCACATGGCATCAAGAAGTTCAAGCTCTAGGGAGGTGCACATGGCATGGCGTTAAGAGGTAGTCCATGACTGTTAGGTGCTCCTTTTCCACCTCTTGCATCCTATGGCAATCTGATATGATTCATAATGTCTTCTTTGAATATTATGTGGGAAGGTCTGAGAAAGAAGAGGATGGATAATCTAGCTGAGGAATTCGCAAAAAGAAAAATAACAAGGTCATGTCAAGCTTACACGTGCCTTTTGATGCCATTATCTGTGTTAGTGTAATGTGATTGCTTGATTCTTAGATAGCTTGGTTTCCAACAAAACTATTTACAGAATCTACAACACATGATGGAAGCAAGGTGTTTTTTTGCTCTGTTATTTTTGCTGTAATTTAATTGAGTTGCTATGAGTACGCCATTGCTTCAAGTAAATCTTTCATTATAATATAACTTCCCATGAAATATGGTCTCATTATTTCTTATTGATTAAATCTTCCAAAAATATTTAGAACTAAGTGTTCAGTACAAGGCCATAGTCGATTGGGGCGCACAAAATTTAAGTATAAGGCAAGCGTTCCAACTGGTACATAAATAATACTCTTACAAGTGCTATGGATGTAAGTTTTTAATTGTTAAATTTTTTACCGCCAGGAAAAAAGACATTTTGATTTATTTTTTCTACTAAGGGAGATTGCATGCTTACTTACAGTTCTGTTTGATTTAGTACTTCACTATTAGCTCTTTCGTGTTGGTCATATATAAGCAATTAAGTTAGTAGATTTGAACCTTACAGGATGTATTGCATGCTTTGGTTTGTCATTTTGGACATATAGAGACCAAAAGACCCATTAATTAGCCATGCATTATGTATTTGGCCATGTGAAGATTATCTCAGCTCATGCCTTAAGCCTAGAATATTATGTTTATGTTTTATTTTCTTCTGCCTTTTCTCCATCCATATATTTTGAAAAAACTCCATATGTATTATTGCATTGGTGAATTCCCTTTAGTTGAAACGAAATGATGTTTTGTTTTATATGTGATTGCCGCAATTGCCGGTGGGTAGTGATTATCCATAGGTGCTCTGAGACTTTTCTACGCCACCTTGTTATTTCTCAACTTTGATTTCTCCTTCAATCTCACAAATATATTCCGTTCTAAGAAGAGGAAGAATACCACAATTCCACATTCTTTTGGAGGTCAAGTCTAGAGCAATATTGTGTAGAGGTCCACATCTTGTGATTATCTGTATGGGACACATAAATCAGCACAAAACCCAACATACAAAGGAATTCTTCAGGACCTCCTGAAGTTTTAGATTTATATGTTGGCTTTTGTGCTGATTTATGTGCTCTTTAGAGCATCTCCAACAACGGACCAGAACAGCCGCCATTCGCTGCCTGCTGCCGCCTCCATTCGCCACGCCGGCGACCCCCGAGCAGCCATGTTTCATTCGCTTTGTCGTATCAATCCCATCCCTAACAAAGGAACAGGCTCCCACCATTTTTTTTGCACGTATCTCACCCACACTGAGCCTTCTTTTCCGCCCTTCCACGCCTGCCCTCTACGGAACCGGAGAAACCCACCTCAAATCAAGCACGCACGATCCTGGCCGGTCTCAACGTGGCATCTTGCTGCATGTCTCTTGTGTGCAGTGCAGCTGTGCAGGTACAACTCCTCCCCATGCAACATGTTCAATAGAATGCCTGTTGTGCCTGTGCATATAACTAATTATTGTCGCTTATTAAATATTCTTATTTGTATTAATGATGACAAAAGATATATTGTAGTATTGTAATTGTTTGTCCCTCCCTCCATTAGCCTTTGGCTCTACTGATCATTTTGTTTGGCATCAATTTATGGGCTTGGCTTTATTTTGAAATAGAATATTTGGCTTGCCTTTTAACTGTTGTTGTGTGCGTGATGGCAGACGGATTATTTTCAGCTGGTACACGGAGAGAGGCTCCTGCTGTAGCAATTGTAAGTACCAAACCTAATGAATTGTTTTTAATTATTTTTGCACGATTTCACCTCTTACATGCTCTGGTGATTTCTTAAATGTCTGCAACTTTGTGATCAAACAAGAACTTGTGGGGGGTGGTTGGCTTATTGCCCTCTGAAGCCTTTACAAAAGCATGTCATGATTTACTATTCCCCACTGGTACATTTGAAGTTCTAGGTCTATACATGTATGGTGCTTTGAAAGATTATAAGGAGAGTACATAAATCATTGCCATGGAATATTTCTAGCTACTAATACTATCATCTTTTGCTTCTTTTATTAGTAAAGCATGAATAGAAGAACTGAAAAAGAAGTCTATTTTTAGTGCTAAACCTGCTGATTAGTCATGTCTGATGTGATTATCAATACTCTTTTACTGTATTTCCAACTCCATCCAATTATGTCACTTTGAACATGCAAATAACACATATCCAATGCCCACGTATCAACTCGGCTGATCAAAGGAGTTGACGACAGAGCTACAATCACAACTGGCTGGAAGGTCTTTATCACCCACATAAGCATGGTCAAAGGGAACACCTACGCCTTCGCCTTCAAATCTGTACCAGCTGGACTTCATCTTACCGTTTATGCCCTCTTAAGGCACAACATAGTTAGCGTGTTTATAGCCATCGCTACCATCGTCCTCCCGTGCAAAAACTATCCCTATTTTGCTTTTGTGAAGTATTTAGGCTACTACTGTATTATGTTTCTGTATTTACGCTTGGAGACTTTGCAAAGTATGTAAAGTACCACTATATGTATCTGCCTGCACTAAGTATGCGCTGTATTATTATGCATATTAACAACTTTCAATAGATGGTTAACTTTCAACCATTTCTCTAATTCGAATTTCACGTTTTTTATTACGCCTGCTCTCAATAAAAACTAAATATCTACGAGTACCTGGTTTGCCGTAGCCCCTTGCGCCATTGGCGCAACGGGTCATTTAGTTGTATAATTCTGAGTGGGCTTGGGCCTTGATGGGCGAGGCCACTACATCTTTTTTTCCCTCTATTATTCGAGCGGACTGCTCAAAGTGACGATCAGCCTGGTTAGGCCATGCAGATGGGCTGGGTCGGCTCGGTCGTTTTTTTTTCTATTTCAGATTTTCTTTTATAACTTTTAAATTTGAACTCCAATTTCAACTAAATAAAATTTGGAAAACATGTAAGGATGTACTTGGTTATTATAGATTATTAACAGTTTTTCATAAAAATTAAATATATAAAAAACTTAATTTATGAATATTTCTTTATATAGTTTTTTGAATAACTTGCTTTTTTGGATTATTCATTTACATTAAAATGAACCATAAATGAAATGCGTATTTTTAAAATAATTCCATGTTTAAATGAAAACATACACTTCAAAATATTTGGTTTTCCATATGATGACATAGTGCAAAGTTTTTGCATTGTTTTGATTTTTGTTTTGAATTTCGTATGCCGATTTGAACACAGGGTCAAAACAACAGACATGACCGTTCGTAGTTGGGCTTGAGTATCTCTGATAAAATAGGTATGTGAGCATATAAAAATGTTTTTTGCAAAAAATCATGAACAAACTACAATGCACCTGTAGTTTAAATTTGAGTCGCTTCCAACTAAATCGGTGTGATTTTGTTTTTTTCAACAAAGGTGGATAGAAATCTTATCCGGGGGGAACCATTTGGTTATTTGCGACTATAACATGGTCTAGTTTATTTTTTTTAAATGTAGCTCCTCAATTTTGCAACATATTTGTGGTATGTGCTTCACAAAAAAACCTATTTTTTGCACTCCGAAAATGAACAAGCTTTTTTCGTGCAAGGAAAATGAAAAGTTTATACATCAACATTGTCTGTGGTTGCAAGATGCATGTTTGTGTACAATATGGGGACATTTGAAAAAATTATGCAATGCGAAGGTTTTACATTTTTTTGGTTTTTTTTTAATTATTTAAGCCGGTTTCAAAATGCGGTCAAAACGGGGGAGGGGCCCATTACCGGTGATAGACAGGGGTGGAATCTTGCAAAACTTTTGGTGGATATCTGATTAAATGACTACTTGTGTACCTATAAATGATTTTTTGAAAAAAATAAAGAGCAAACTATCAAGCACATGTAGTTCAAATTTGTCCTCGTTCGAGCTGAATCTACGGAAATTTGTCTTTTTCAGGAGAGGTGTATAAAATCATTTATCATGCAAACATTTGGTCAATTGTTAATAAAATATGGTCTAGTATTTTACAAAAATGAAGTGATTCAAATTCACACCAAATATTTGATAGCTTCTTCACAAAACAACCCAACTTTTGGCACTCGGAAAATGAAAATGGATTTTCCGTACAAAGAAAATGAAAACTTCCTTTGGCAAACTTGTTGCTCATTCCAGTATGCACCCATTTGCACAATATAAGATCATTTAGAAAAACTATCCTTTGAAACTAGCACTAACATCGGTCATTTGACTTGAAAGTCACGAACCTTCATACTCGATAGCTCATTTTGAGAAGACTTTTTTTAAGATATTTGCATTATTCCAAGTTAGGTAGTTTTTATGATTACTAATACATAAATTAGGATGCAACGCGAAGGTTTTACAATTTTTTTGATTTTTTTTGAATTATTTAAGCCGGTTTCAAAATGCAATCAAAACGGGGGAGGGGGGCATGACCGGCGATAGCTAGGGGCGGAATCTTGCAAAAATCTTGGTGGATCTCTGATTAAATGACTACTTGTGTACCTATAAATGATTTTTTGAAAAAATAAAGAGGTAACTATCAAGCACATGTAGTTCAAATTTGACCTCGTTCCAGCTGAATCTGCGGAAATTTGTCTTTTTCAGGAGAGGTGTATAAAAATCATTTATCATGCAAACATTTGGTCAATTGTTAATAAAATATGGTCTAGTATTTTACAAAAATGGAGTGGTTCAAATTCACACCAAATACTTGGTAGCTTCTTCACAAAACAACCCTACTTTTGGCACTTGGAAAATGAAAAATGGTTTTTTCGTACAACGAAAATGAAAACTTCCTTTGAAAAACTTGTTTCCCATTCCAATATGCACCCATTTGCACAAAATGAGATCATTTGGGAAAACTATCCTTTCGAACTAGCACTAACATCGGTCATTTGGCTTGAAAGCCACCAACCTTCATACTCGATAGCTCATTTTGAAAAGACTTTTTTAAGATATTTGCATTATTCCAAGTTTGTTGGTTTGTATGGTTACTAGGACATAAATTAGGATGCAATACTATGCCATGAATATGGCCATAAGATTGATCATTTGGCTTGAAAGCCATGAATCTTCACACATGATAGCTCATCTTTAAGAACATTTTTTAAAAATATTTGTCGTATTACAAGTTTATTATTTGTCTTGGTAACTTGGTCACATATAATGACACTATGCGAAGGTTTTCCAATTTTTTGATTTTTTTTGAATTTTTCATGCCCATTTCAAAATGTAGTCAAAACGACAGGCATGACCGTTCCTAGCTAGGGGTTAAATCTTGGAAAAGTTTTGGTGTTTCTCTGATTAAATATATACTTGACTACCTAGAAATTATTTTTAGAAAAAATCATGGGCAAACTATGAGGCAGCTGTAGTTCAAACTTGACCCACTTCCAGCTGAATCGGCGTAAATTTGTCTTTTTTACGAGAGGTGGATAAAAGCTTTTGACACTCAACCATTTGGTCAATCGTACATTAGATATGGACTAATATTTGATAAAAATGATTTGGTCCAATTTTGCAACAAAATATATGGTAGGTCCTTCACAAAAAAACTCATTTTGGGCATTCGAAAAATGGAAAATGAAATTTTCAAGCAAAGAAAATGAAAACTTCCTTTAGCAACATTGTTTGACATTCCAAGATGCACACTTGTGCAAAATATGAGATCATTTGAACAAACTATGCCGTGAATATGGCCATAAGATTGATCATTTGGCTTGAAAGCCATGAATCTTCACACATGATAGCTCATCTTTAAGAACACTTTTTAAAAATATTTGTCGTATTACAAGTTTATTATTTGTCTTGGTAACTTGGTCACATATAATGACACAATGCGAAGGTTTTCCAATTTTTTGTTTTTTTTTGAAATTTTCATGCCCATTTCAAGATGTAGTCAAAAAGACGGGCATGACCGTTCCTAGCTAGGGGTTAAATCTTGGAAAAGTTTTGGTGTTTCTCTGATTAAATATATACTTGACTACCTAGAAATTATTTAAAAAAAATCATGGGCAAACTATGAGGCAGCTGTAGTTCAAACTTGACCCACTTCCAACTGAATCGGCGTAAATTTGTCTTTTTTACGAGAGGTGGATAAAAGCTTTTGACACTCAACCATTTGGTTAATCGTAAATTAGATATGGACTAATATTTTATAAAAATGATTTGGTCCAATTTTGCAACAAATATATGGTAGGTCCTTCACAAAAAAACTCATTTTGGGCACTCGGAAAAGAAAAAATGAAACACCGGATTCTGATTGGTTCGTGGGCGTCTCACGGGGATCATGCACCTAAAACCGTCGGATGCTCGCGGATCCAACGGCAGTCATCAGCCCTTCCACACCAACCCCAAGCCCACCCGAGCCGAAACCCTACCTCTATCTTCCATCCACCCCCCGCCTCCTTTCCTTCTCTCGTCGCGCACGACGCCCCCTCGCTCTCTTCTCCTCCCTTCCTTTCCAGATCCTGCAGAGCTCGCCACCATCCATGGCCTCCCCCAGGCCCTTCCTCGCCGCATCGCCATCTTGACCCCCTTCCCTTCCTCACCACATCGCCAGCCCCACCAACCCCCCGCTCCCTTCCTCGGTCCCTCCCCACGAACTCACTCTGTCTCTCTCCCTCTCCCCTCACGGACATCTCTATCTCTCGCACCCATCCACCACCCACCTTGGCCAGATCCGGCGAGGTCCGGCGGCGCGCAGCACGACTCCGAGCTCCTCTAGGCTAGCGGATCCTTTTCCTCCGACCAGAATTGGCGCTCAAGCCTTCCACCACCCCCACCACCACCGTGTCTAGCTAGGGTTTCGACCGCCACCCCTAACTTCACCAGGATCCGCCACATCTAGGGACGATGAGACTAGAGCTTAATGGATCCGGCACTGTCGTATCCCGGGTTGGTCCCTCTCCTTCTTGTTCGCCCCACCCATCTCACCTAATTTTTTCCTGTGATTTCCTAGCTGCAGATCCATGGAGCGGACGGAGGAGGAGGAGCAGATTCATGGCGCAGACGCTAGGGTTTCAGTGGTGGTGGTTGCCGACTCCGGTGTGTTCCAGCGCAGGATTTGGGCGACGAAGACGTGGATGTGGAGCGGCGCCCGATCTCAATCCATCTTGATCCCGTTTCTCTTCTCAGTTCTCAACCTGACCGCCGCCGCCATCGCCATGGAGATGGAATCCACGCGCCCGACGGCCCGGAACGCCCTGACGCCCCACGCGGGCACGCCACCGCCAGTCCGCTTCCAGTCTTCCCCGCCCCACGCCCGCGGCCTGCCCTGAGCTCCGGTTAGCATCTCCTCATCTCCTCTCCTTGTACATGTATTGTACATTTGTACCTTCTAGGCTGTAGCTTGTACGCCGGCTGGAGGCTGCCCTGAGCGGATGATTAGTGATTACAGATTTTTCCTACACATATCTCTTATCGCGTCTTAATTTCCACATATGCGTATGGACTATGGATGTATCATGTATGTTGTTGCTGCACATATCTGCTACTGCACTCTGCATCTTAATGTTCAGATTTTTTTATTCATTTCTTGCATGAATCATGTATGCGACTCTTTATTCATTTCTGGACCTTTTATGTTGATGCATGTGTGCATGTGGTGATGTTGTTGTATGCATATGAGTGAGACTATGTGTGTTTATTTTCAAATACTCAAAAACCAGTGTACCGATGCATTGCCTGGTGGCTGCTGCTACTTGATAAGTTGATAGTTTGGTTACTTTGATATATGCCTGGTGGCTGGTAATGGTAGCCTGGTACTTGATACTTGATAGTTTGATTGGTAAATACTTGAATATGCATCAATGCATGTGGTCATGCATGCTGTTGATGACTTAATGGATGCATATATGGATGGATCATGGCTGATGCATGCGTGCATCAATGCATGTGGTGCTGGCTGTGGCTGCACATTTATTTTTAAATTGCCATGTTAAATTTATATGCATTTTTACATATACACTGTCATATTTATGAAAATATATATTATTTTACATCTTAAAAACCCGAATAGTGAACCGGTTTGCACTGTCTATTTTAACCTTGGTTTGAGTAGTTTTTCACTGTAAGTAGCCTTATTTTTGCAGCAAGACAGTTGAGTATTGAATTCAGTACTCCTTTACAGCTAGCAGTAGTTGAGTTATTCTCATTTTTCAAGCAGTTGAGTATTTGTTCATTATATTTACACTTCCTATTTTGCAGTGTTCAGCGGCGGTGAGGAGCAGCCGAAGCGCCACTGTGGCAGCGAGGACAACTGCGAAGACAAAAGCACCGGCATGCCGGCGCCACGGGTGCAGTCGATCTGGTACCTGTTGGGGGTGGGCGAGCAAGGAAGATCTGTACTTCAAATGTGTAGAGGTAAAAGATAACGATTCAGTAGGGGTGCACTTGTAATTTTAGTGCATTTTCACCTGGTCGAAATAGTGCTCCAACTTCATATAATTTGAAACCGAGGGAATAGATTGTAAACTTGACATCAGCAATGTTCAATTGTAATGTGCCAAGTTTGGCGGTTTGCCCTATTTGAAGCATTGCTTCTATTTTTCGTCTGCTTTGATTTAAATAGTTATTTTATTTACTGAAAAATATAATCTGAAGAATATGGCGCTGGCAATTGGACCCACTTATCAGAACCTGACAATTGGGACCCACCTAGTGGAGTGAAATTTTTTTATAGCTGCTGACCCAAAAAAGGCCACATTCCAAAAAATAAGGCCGAATTGTTGGGCTTGGCCCATGTAACTAATCAAAATTGAATTGAAAATATATTAAATGGGCTGAATTATTAGGCTCGGCCCATATAGACGGCTGAACTGGACCAGGCTAATTTGGTTGCTATTTTGCCACGTCAGCTTGCCACGTTGGATCTGACGTGGCCTGGCCAATAATCCAATGACCAAACCAATTGGTCACAACATCTACGACCTTTGGTTTGGTCACAATCCTCTATGACCATTTCAGAAAAAGGTCACAGTGTCCGCTTTGCAACCCTCAGCTTTTGACCAACTGATTTTGGGTCACAAAAAGGTCACAAATGAAGAACAGTGACCTTCCAGTGATCAATATGTAGGGTCACAAGTTAGCATATTTCCTGTAGCGTTCCAGTTTAGTTTCGGTCAATCTACCACAATCCTAATTGAAGTTTCTGCCTATGGCTACTTTGAGTAAATATATTCAGTTTCAAAAATAGGTTGGTATTCTCACTTTTATTGTGAGAGAGAACAATGGAGTGCTCATACGCACTAAAAATCTAGCTAGCATCTGTCATGTGGACAGACAATACATTGTTGTGTATATGGGGCTGGGGCAAGCGAGGTTTGTCTGGGGATCTGGGTATTGTTGCTGTGGGGGACTCTGTAATCTGCTATGCTCTTGGAGCACCAGGATTCAATTGCAGACGTCAATTTTGCTGCAAGTCCAGAGGGTGACTTGGTGAGTTGGACCAGATGGTGGAATCGGTGGGCTAAAGAACTTCGGCCTTTGCTTTGTCGGGTCCCAACGGTAACTAGGGGGAGGAGTCATAGGACATCGTCCTTGTTCAGAGGACGGGGCGGTTTCCTTCTAGACCAGCCTGCAGTGCACCATGACGGGTGTGTGTGCTTTGGTTCAATATGCGTTGTTCGATCGCCCCAGGCCCATGGTGGCTCTGAACAGAGAAGGTAGACCATTTGGGGATGGCTCGGGGAGGACGATGGGATCATCTTGGAGTGTGTTGTTATGGCGCGTCATCATTGCTGCATTAGATGAGGTCCGTCCGTACAAATACTTCTTTTGTTGGATGATCGCCACCTCTTCGTGCATCGCACCATTGGAGAAGCTCAATCGTCACCTTCGTCAGTAGCATTAGAGGGATCTCGCCGCCGCCTCGGTTCTATGTTGGAGTGTTGCCGCTCTATCTCCTTCCTCCATTGTGCCGCCTTCGGCGTCGGGCCAGCGTGTCTCCCTTTATTTATTTTTCTTTTGGTTGTGTTGGGGTCGCGATGTTGAGGTGGGGGTCTGCTGTTGGTGGATTTTGATTTGTTTCTAGGTTGTGGTGGCGGCGCTGGACTTTCTTTTCGTCCTATCACGTGGTGTAGGTTACATGCTGTTCTTGTGGGTATTGGTGGATTGTGGGGTTTGTTTAATTGTGATTTTTTCAGCAATTGTCCTCTTAGTGTATTATTGTAGCTGGATGATGGTTGTGGTTGCCATTCACTGATACAAGTGCTTTGCAAAAATACACTTCCTTGAGGCATATGATACTATCTGGTATTTTATTTTTTACATAATAAGTTCAGTTCTTTTAGGTTGCACTAATGCTAGATTTTAGCCTTTTAATTAACTATTATAGTTCCAACCTTTTAGGTGCAGCCATTTGCGCATGTGAAGTTCAGAGATAAGGAAGCAAGACCAATAGCTAAAATAAAGGTTAGAAGAGCCATTGATGATATTTTGGTTTTGTGCATGTGAGGACGAGTATCTAATCTGTTCGGCTTCATTTATCCCCGTATTCAAAAAATTCAGATATGGATCAGTATCCTGAATGGATTTTTAAGAGAAGTATCCAGAATAGGTTGGTATGCTCGATTCAAGTACACCCTTCAGTCACAAGACTTGTTTTCTGAATTTGGGTGAATAGTTTACATAGTTACTCAGGTATTAAAATCTTACATTAAATGGCGATGTGATTAGTTTGACATGTGTGGTTTCCATTTCTGTGCATTAACAACAAATTCAGTGAGGATGGACATACTACTTTTGCAATATTTTCATCTAGCTGACGTTGTTGCATAGTAATACTTCCTTCGTATGTCCATACAAGCAACGTCCTTAGCATATTATGCCAATACATGCTAATTTTGGAGGTTTGACCCTGGTTTACATATTGCTAATATGTGCTCTAGGTTTATTATTACCAGATGCGGTATGAGTGTATGACAAGCTATCAGATCAATCCTACCCTAGGTGGGCAGAAGGAGTGTGACATTTTCCAGCAAGGCTTATAGTATCAAAGTGTCTTTGAAGTCACAAAAGGTAAATATGGCAAGGACCAGTTTACTTCAGAAATAAAATTTTGTCAGGCCTTCCATTATGCATCACATGGTCATTTGCAATTTAAGATTTAAGAGAAATATTTTGAGATACATTTGATGATGTCTTCTTCGCAAATGAACATAGTTTTATACTTTTATTAACTAACTTAGATTCTAGAAGAGACTTCCTCAATACTAAATATAGATGGAAATAGTATTCCTACACTTCTACCATCCTCTTTCCTGCTGGTAGCAATATAAAATCCCCTTTACATGCTTCATGCAATATTATCACTTTTTATAAATGAGTATTCTTTCATATTTTGTTTAGTGCTTCAAATCCTTCCAGTTTAAGTTTAGGCATGTCTTACTTAATTATCTTGCGCAATTTATTGATATTATCTAAAATACATTACAAAATGACATAGAAAATGATCCATACCATCAGAAAACTCACATGAACAATCTGATGATTCGTGTGTCCTTGGATGTTATATGACAATGGCATGTAATGAAGAAAATATGTATTCTCTTTGATGACCTTTGCTTCGTTAAATGTGCAAGCAAGTTTTCTTATAACTTTTTTTGGAGTGTTATGAGTACGTTTCATCTAATATGCATGTTGTTGCTGGGAAAAAATAGGAAGACAAAAAAACTTTTGCATGGATGTAGAGGGTTAATGCAAGTTTTTCAAACAAACTATGTCAAGAGTTAATAAGGGTTTGTTACTTATTTTTCCTTGATGTGATTGTTTGGTCATTATTTTTGTTCATGTGAATCAGCGGTGTTTTATAGAGCTTCAGTGGCGAAGTTGATTGTGTCAAGCTTATAAAAAGGGTGGTCATCTCCGCTTAAATGAGGATGGATCACATTTATTTTTCAGATGCAAAAAGGTTAAAGCTCTATGGAGAGCCCTTCAACTATAAGAATGGAGATGTAAACTTGCAGAATGCATTGAAGCTAAAGGGGTTATCAAGGAGATATTGGGAACAGAGAAGGAAAAGAAGTTGACCATATGTACGTTACTCTGGCTATGGTGGTCGAACAGAAATAAGTGCAACCAAGGTGAGGCTTCAAGAACCATTGAAGATCTCCAATTTTCAGTAATGAAGCATGTAGGTGAATACATGAACTTGTTGAATAAAAAGGAAAGCTCCTGCCAACAAGCCCAGGTTTGGAAACCACCTCCTGCAAACTTCCTGAAAATTAATTGTGATGGTGCTTTTAGGGAAGACACAAATTCAGGGGGTTGGGCATTGTCATCAGGAATGAAAATGGAGAAGCGTTGGCTGCGGGTGCGGGACATTTGCAGAATGTGGGTAATGCCTTACAAGCTGAAGCACATGCAACTCTTAATGCGGATTGGTGTGCATCAGAATTGGGTTGCAGGCGTATACTATTGGAAACTAATGCTCAAAACCTGAAACAAGCTATCACTACCAGGGATTTTGATTGGTCGCATCTAGGAACCCTATTTAGAGAGATAAAATTCCAGTTAGATGTTTCTTTTGATAGCTTTGTTATACCTGTTTGCCCAAGGAAATGTAATATTGTAGCTCATAATTTAGCGGCGCGTGGTGCAAAGTCAGGAAATGGCAGCCATGAAGTGTGGCTGGGCTAATTCCCACCTGATGTAACCGATATTGTATCTGGCGATTCTGCCAGTATGCTGAGGTAATGGAATGCAATGGTTTTCCTTTAAAAAAAAGGGTGGTCATCCAGTAAGGATATGAGAGGGCACGAAGGGCCCTTTGTATGCAGTTGATGCTAGGGTATTATATGAAAAGGATGTTTCATGTTTATTTTATCGTAATTTTGTTAATGTCTGGATTCTTAGGTATTCGGTTCATGGCCAGCTTGATTTCTGCTAGGTGGAATTGCTTCTTTAACTCCATTGCTTTGTAAGATGAACAAACTGTGGCCCGCTGGTTCATGTAGTAGCATGTATGAGTGTATATTATCCCATTATTTCCTTCTTTTTGGTGGTCTTTCCTTCATGAAATCATCAAACCAAATCAAGTTTGGTGTACTCTAATTGCGTTCACGCCATTTAGTTATAGGCTGATTTTTTTATCATAAATGTAAGTTGTACTTTTTCTTTGGATAATTGTAAGGGTGTGTGTGTGTTGCATGAGTATGTATGGCATTGATTTTTGAACTATTGTAACATAGGATTTTTATTATGCAAAATTCATCCACTAACTATTTCTAGAAAAATATTGTTATTTTAGTATTTTTCACTTCAGTTCATTACTATGAAAGTTTTACTTTCAAGGTTCAAGAAAGCAAGAAGCTGCCTTTGGGTAAGTCTTGCAGTTTCAAAATTGCATTAACAAATTGTAGGGCTTGCAATGTACACATATTGTTGTGAAATTTTACCATAGTTATTGTTTTTTTATTATTATAACCACCGATGTAGTTTATATAAAGATGTTTCCTTTTAGATTTTGTTTATTGCTTCAATTTTGCTTCTAAAATAACGTTATAACACTCGGTGTGTTGAAACATTAGGGTAGCTTAATACCATGATTCTTCGGCGCAGCAAAGCGCCCTTACCCCTTCTAGTCTTTATGATGTTTAACACCAATCACAAACGGTTAAGCCATTAATTTGACCATCAGCCCCGCACTAACGAGCAGGTACGCACGTCGGCACCCACACCGCCCCCGCTCTCTTCACCCCCGCCCGCGCTGCACACCGCCCGCGCTCCCTTCTACCCCGCCCGCGCCGCACACCGCCCCCTTGACGGACCGTGCCGCCGCTTCCCCGACGGACCGGCCGCGGCACCTCCCGGCCCTCGCCGCCGCCTTCACTGTCGGTGACCGCGGCACCGCCCATATCGCCGTTGTCGCTTGTGCCACTGGCATCCCCAACGGACCGCGCCGCCGCCTTCCCTGCCGGCGACCGCGGCACCGCCCAAATCGCCGACGTCGCTTGTGCCACTGTCCTACCCAACGGACCGCGTCGCCGCCTCCCCGATGGACCGTCTCTTCTGCGGATTCCAGATTTGTCGCTGATGTAGCTTTCTTTGCCCTTCTCTTCTCGTCGGCTTAGTTTACAATGCTTTTATTATGGCAGTTGTGTGAGTGGTTCCTGCCGGATTGGTTGAGCGGTTCTTGCTCCTTTCTAACCTGATTCTTGGTTTTGTTCATGATCCAGGCCTGGTCGTGCAAGATTGTTTGTCTACCTTGCAGATTAATAAGGTTGTACTTTTCATTGCCGATCTTCGTGCCCTTCCTTAGGTGGAGCGCACGACAGGGGAGGCCCCGGGCTGACCACGGATCAATGGGAGGCGCAGTGTCGTTCCTGGGGCGGCGCCGTAGAGTGGACCGCCATGTGGGTCCGTGGTGAGCGAGACGATGACGACGAGGCAGCCAACAACCCAGGACGTGGTAAGGTGGGTTCCTCAATCGAGCGGCAAATCGATGGGCAGTGCACGGCGGCCGGCGGCCTCGGCCAAACGACAATGTGTGGCCGGGGGCTCAAGGAGAGGAGGAGCGACGGAGTTGAGGCGATCGGCGGAGGGGGAGTTGTTGGGAAGTCGGAGGAGAGGAGGAGCGGCGGCCGAGCGACGGAACGTCCCGTACAAAGCGGTTGCAAGGGGACGTGGGGTTCCGGAGGAGCGTGTTGTTGGCGATGGGGTGATTTTGATGGAGGAGGGGGATGGTGGGATTAGTGAGTTGAGCTAACCGCGTGGTTGATGCTAAACATCTGAATGATCTGATCGTTGGATCTAGACGGATGAGATGCAATGTGTCAAACCTTTGTGGTTTTTTATAGGGATAGTAGGCTAGGACATATGCCCGTGCACTGCAATGAAAAAAATTCTGTTAAGAAACGAACATCCGTTTTTCTCAAAAACGTATGTTGCTATGAACCATGGGTCAATATAACTAAATGGATCAAATATATGATTAAACAGGTAAATAAAAAAACTACTCCCTCCGATCCATAATAAGTGTCGCTCATAATAAGTGTCGCTCATTTAAGAGCGATAACTACATTTTAACACATCACACGCTATGCAAATAGGGGGTTTGTCTCCAACTCCAACATCATGCCTCTACGATGTTGAGTGTGATGAAGATTAATTAGAGCACATTGTTGATGGGCGTCAGCTATTTGACACAATTGTATGTCAAAATGTAAGATCACCCCCACCAAACCAACATTGTATGCATCCTAACGAGACAATGATCTAGCATCTGGTGTCCAAGTCACTTCAAACCATAGACAAGTCGTGGCCATTTTCTTATATAAAAACATATTTTTACAACTTAAACTATAAAAATTAATCCCTCCCATCCGATTTAATTGTCGTGGAAAGACAACTGACCAAGTACAAATACATAGTACAACTCACGACACTTAATTAGGATCAGAGGGTATATCTATGTGTTTTTATAATCATAATCTATATTTTTATGTGAAATAAAAAAATACATACGTAGTCAAAGCATATTTTGGAGCGAGGGCGCAGACTAAACATGCATGGCTACCTTCTTTTCATTTTTGGTAATGACATTGTAAGTGCATCTAGTGCCCCTTTGAGTTTTTGGAGTATTTGACGACAAAACAGTTAAGGGACTGATGTGTTTGTAAGTGTACACAGGAGAACAGTCTCTGAAGAAGAGGTTAACCACCGTTGTCGACCCCCCCCAATGTTGAGGAACATTGAAGAAATCGATGTATTTTCTGAAGACTAACGAGGCACGAAATCCTGAGGAAACAGGATCCTGAGGCATTTGGATGATGCTGAAGAAGTCGTGCGTCATCCTGAGGCATCTCGCACTGAAGCCGAAGTTGAAGCGTAGTCTATGTTAAGACTTTTATACTTCTTGAGTCATAGAAAAACACCGCGATGTTGGAGGGGTTGAGAAAAATGAGTTCTGTATTTCCAAGGAAGAGCTCAAATAGAAATTCTGAAAAAAAACCCTGAGGAATCTCCTACAGTAGAGGTTTAGTTCCTCGGGTGTCTGAGACCTTGTTCTTCAGGACACTGAGGAATCTAACTTCGGTTGAGGAGTCAGGAAACTGTCAGTGCAGTTTTCCTGAAGAAGAAGAGAGAGAGAATACTTTGGACCGTGCCACGTGTTGCGTGGTTAGAGGCTAGAACCTGTCTACCAACGGTCCGAAGGGTGGGCACGATGGTAATTTCGTGCATGGGCATTTATGTCCTTTCACCTGGGTTTGCTCCGCGGCTATAAATAGCCGCCCCCAGTCCCATTTGTGGGTTGGCTGCTCCGAGAGAGAAACTGACACTTGTCATCTGAGAGCATGTAACACCCTCACTGTCAGTGAACAGTAATCACTGTTACTGTTCATTACTACTATTCAAATTTTTTGTCTGATCAATATGGTTCAGTTCAAATTAAATTTTCCTTTGATATTGTTGCAAGCAAAGTGAACCATGGGCATTGATCATCATGGATGAAAACAAAGTCCAATCCATAAACATTTGAAATCAAATCAAATGCTCAAAATGCCTTTGATGAAATATTAAAAAAAAAGTGGAATATAAACTTTCTCCAAAAATTATGAAACTACTTTTATAAATTCACAAATATTCAGTGGATCACTTCCATGTGTGGATTGGTATTTATTGTGCTATGGAAAATTCTAAACAAATCAAAACAGTAGCCAAAAACCCTATTTAAATCATTTAATATTTAAATATAATATTAAATGACTTTTATTTTTGCCCAATCTTTTTGTGGCAGTAATATATGGTGTAACAATAAATATGGGACACATCCCATATTTTACAAAATTGCCTAGGTATATAAAATAATTACAAAAACGTAATAACAGAAAAGAAAAAGGAAAACAACAGAAGAGGAAAAGCCCTAACCTACCCCTCCTCATGGGCTAACTCCCAGCCCACTAAACCCCCACCCCACCGAAACCGGCCCGAATGGCCCACCCCCCGGTCATCCCCCTCCTCCCGTGCGGGCACCATGGCGTGGAGGCCATCGGCCGGTGCCACGGCGACGACTGCCGCCGTGGAGGCCATCGGCGACTAGCCGACGTCGATAAGGCGCCCCCTGCCCCGTTTCCCCCCGCTTGGAAACCCTAGCACGCCCCCTCTTTTCCCCTCGCGCCGCCTCCCTCGTCATCGTCCACCTCAGGCCGAGCCCGCCATGGCCGCGGCTCCGTGAACGCACGAGCCCACCGGCCACACCAGCCCTCCCCTCTGTGTCCAGTGACCTCGCCGCCGTCGGCTTCCTCTTCGAGCAGAAGGAATCGACCCCGGAACCCATCTGCGCCACGCCTCGACTTCATTCCTCGTCGGCAACCGCCGCCGTTCACCGCCAAATTCGCGCCACCCCGTGCTCCCCCAAGCTCTCTGCCACCTCTACACGCACCGCGGTGAGCCTCACCTCGGTTTCCCTCTCCCTCTGCAGCCTCCCTTTCGCCGTGTCCCGATCCGCCATTGGAGCCGGAGCTCACCGCCGTGGTGGAGCTCATCTCCGTGGCGTAGCGCATGCATATGGCGCGCCATGCGCGTCCTAGTACCCCTGGCGCTCCCAAGAGCCCGTTCCCGTGGCGCACGGTCGTGGTTCCCGTGTGCAATCCCTGTGTCCGTCGCCGCCCCGTCACTGCAAGCCGCTGCGCTCGCCGTAGCCGTTGCTCCGGTGAGCCCCTGGCCACCCCGAGCCCACAGATCGACGCGCCTCTCTCCCCTCCGTCGAATGAGCCCAACGCCACCCCCTCCCGTGCTCTGTAGCGCGAGCGCGCTCCACCTCGCCGTCGTCTGTCTCCGGCAGGGGCTCCGGCGAGGGCCTGGGAGGCTGTCAGGCGCCCCCCCCCCTAGCAGGCCTGTTAGTTAAGCCTAACCACCCCACCCCCCTAATAACCCTGTTTATTAAAAGGATTAAGAAAACCCCCCACTTTTAAGTATAATAACAGAAACCCCCAGCCTATGACATATGGGCCCATGCCCTTCTAATTAATTTATTTGCCTAATTAATATTCTGTGTCAATGACACCTGGACCCCACCCCCTTGTTAATTTAATATTTTGAATAATTGATATTAGTCAGTATATGACATGTGGGCCCTGGCCCTATTTAAATTGATTAATTGTTTTTATTATCACTGTGAGGCTGACCAGTGGGTCCCACTGGTCAGGTTTGACCAGTCAAACTCTTGTGGATAATGTTACTGTTTTATTAATAAAAATAATTCCAGAAAATCTTTTAAATGATTTAAAACTTTGAATTTGAATATCTTTTAAACTGTAAGTCAGATTCAAAAACTTTATACATCAAAATTGATCAGAAAAATATAACGAATACGGATACGCTATCTGTATGTCTATCCCACCCCCCTAACACACCGATCATCGACATTCCCCCCTCCGGGCTGTTTGTCGATAATTCCCGGTACCGATAAAAAGTACCCGGATGAATTTATTCCGAACACGAAAATTGTTCGGAATAGTTCAACTAACACGGATACACCCCCCTTATCTTTGTCGGATGTCCACGACACCTCCGGCATGAACCCTCCCCCCCTCCGGACACCCTGTCCGGTAATCACCCGGAGCTGGCCGTTCATCCCCGGATGAATTCCCGCTCCGAGCAACGTACATTGCACTGCGTTAGAACACCGTTAACTTTGTTTACGCCATGCTATTCATCTGTTTGTTTATGCTTGCTTTGTATTTACTGTTTCTCCCCCCTTTATTCTCCGGTAGACCCCGCTGCTACCACCGACTACACCGCTGCCGGGTACGACTACTTCATCGACGACCCTGCCCCTACCGTCGAGCTTCCAGGCAAGCAGAGCCATTCTCTTTCCCAGATATCGCCTACCTTTCCGTACTTTCTTGCACTAGGCATTGTTACTGCTGCTGCTACGATTACAATCCTATTCAATTGCATAGCCTGATTTTGTCGCCCCTTGATGTACCCCCTTTATCCTATGCTGCCTGTTATAATTATGCATATATTCAGCAGTGAACCCTGCGCATTGTTAGCTAGGACTAGATAGCGGGCCGTGTTCACTCAGGGGGGTGAACACGGATACTATATATATACAACTGCACAGGTACGAAACAAAGCAGACACCGCCAAAGGCCCCTATCTGGGTTATGCCTAGTCACCTCAATTGTGGGCTATCAAGGAGTAATCCTTGTACTCCACTCGAGGCTGACTTTGTCTTGCCGCCATAGGGTCCTGGACAGCGGTTGTCCTTAAGGGTAAGAAAGTCGGGCGACCCAACGGTGCCCGCGAGAGGTATATCGTCGGGAACGACAGGGAGGGTACGACCGACGTTACTGGCGTGCTTGGCCCCTGCTCGTATCTCGCGAGAGTTACCAAACCACGAAAGTCGAGCTCTACCAAGAGCACACGCGAGACAAGGTAAGGAGACGGTTCACCTTGTTGGTAACCGCAGTGACTTGGTGGGACGACAGGGCAGGCACCGATGTACTGGTGGACCTGACTGCTGTCGTTGACTGCGGGTCGGTTAAGTCGAGGCAACGATAACGGTTGTCACGCAGGTTAATTAAAATGCTAAATGGTTCGGCGGATGTCTTGAGTAGCCTTTTGGCTTGTACGCACTACCTACACGTGGGATAAGGAGTGTGGGCTCCCCTGCATCGTAGTCTCGTTCGAGGGTCTTCAGACGTCAGCAGTACCGCGGGCTGATTGCCGGGAAGTGGTGTTGTCTTCTCTTGCTCGAGCGGTGTATTTGTATTTTCTTTGATTTTGCTTCACCGGCAGTCACGCACCGTGCAGGAGTACGTTTGGGTTAGGGTCCAAAGCCCGGCGTACATAGGATATAGTCCGGCGGATGACCTCTCTGTTGATTGCCGAAGGATGGGCTACTTTGTGTCGGCTAGCTTTGGGTGGAGCGTTCCCTAACAAGGTTCCCGCCACCCTGGAGATCCGAGCGTCGTAGAGTCACGCCAGTGCACCCCTGCAGGGAAGATTAATCTATTCGAATAGCCGTGTCCACGGTAACAGGATGCTTTATGCTGAAGCTGGATCTTACCACTAGAAACTATTACTATTAAACTGTATGGTTCCGGGTCTTCTTCCTCGCAGGGAGTCGAGGAAGGGAACTCGGAGGCATTATTATTATTATTAATCATAACAACTTATATTATACAATGTTGCAGCAACTTCTGCTTCGTTGTTACTTTATGCTTTATATGAACTGTTGGCTGATTCTTACCTCATGCTGCAAGACATCGTCGGAAGATGCTAGTCTTCGATAGGCCTAACTTCTTACCCTTGCTCTGGATTTCTGTCTTTCAGTCCACTATATACAGCCTCTTCTTTCCGTTGATACAATGCATAATGCTTAGTAGCGGACGTAAGACTCGCGGGTATACTAGATACTCACCTGCTTTATTTCCTTTACTGTTTTGCCTGATCGGCCGCTGCAGTCGACGTTGGAGCCCAGGAGCAGGAGTACCCCGGAGGCGGATACTACTACGTCGAGACCCCCGCTGACCAGGACCAGGAGTAGTTTCGGAGGCTCCCAGGCAGGAGGCCTTGCCTTTTTTGATCTGTATCTCTGATGTTATTTGTGCTAGCCTTCTTAAGGCAAAACTTGACTAACTATGTCTGTACTCAGATATTATGGTTTGTATAACTTATGTATTCGGGTCCGCGTGACCCCCCCTTTATTGTAACATATTGGTTTATCCGTTTGTGTTTAGTGTTGTGCTGTGATATTCTCATCGTGGCACCCTAATCTCAGCCGTGTACCCTGCGTGTATGATTATTGTACACGGGTTGATTTTAGGGGCGTCACAAGTTGGTATCAGAGCCGACTGCCTGTAGGTAGCCACCCCACCACTACCTGGTCGAAGTTGAGTCTAGACTTTGAAAAACTATTTTGCTAACTTAATATTTGGCTTACGGGCCCACATCGATGTCACTACTTGTGATATCTATGGTATTAGGATCCTTTTCTCCTTACCTATGCTCTGGGACTCTGCTCTCTTATCCTTGCTGGTAAGTTTTACAAACGCTGACATTAGGATCACGTTCTCTTGATTCCACCCGGCGTTTTTGGTGCTTCCCCCATTGATTGAGTCGTGTCGTAGGAGTCATACCCCAGGTCCCGGACCGCGGATCCCATTCTCATTCTGGGCAGGCTGCGCGTCCTCTGGCATTAACTCCTGTGGCCAACAGTTTTCTTGCGGCGTGATTGACATAGTGGAATCTATGTCGCGTCGTGTAATCCTTACCGCGGTCTGCGCGCCGCCTAGTGTGTCCTTTTTCCTTAATTTCTACGACGTTACGCTGCCCGATTTTCGATTGATTCTATGTGTGGATGTGTATGTGTTATATGACTACTCCTATATATCCGCGCCTCCTCTTTGTTGTCGCTTTACCTCTTACTCGTTTCCGGCATCTCGTTAAAAATGTTCATCGCTGAAATACCCCTGTTAAATTCTAGCAGGATGGCTGGTCGTGGTGGTCGTGGTCGTGGTCGTGGTGCCAACGATCCACCTCCGCCGCCGGACTACATGGCCGCGATGATGCAGCAGTTTCAGATGAACCAAGTGTTTATGCAAGGAGTCATAGATCAGCTCCAGAATCAGAACCAGAACCAGCACCAGCATCAGCCGCCTGTGGTTACTCTGCGGGATTTCATGCGTCTCAATCCCCCTCTCTTCCACCAGCCTGAACAGCCGCTGGATGCTGATGATTGGCTTCGTGACATCACTCGACAGCTGGAGTTCGCTAATGTGAGCGCTGCTGATTACGTCAACTTTGCGTCCTATTTACTGCGTGGCCCCGCTGCTCAGTGGTGGGACACTTACAAGGGCTCGCTAGTTGAAGGGACTGTCGTCACCTGGAATGACTTCAAGGCTACCTTCCGTGCTCGTTATGTCCCCCAGGCGATTATGAACCGTATGAAGGCCGAGTTCCGCAACCTCGTTCAGGGCAACAAAACTGTCGAGGCATATCAGAGGGAGTTCCTCCGCCTCTCCCGCTATGCTGCAAGTGACCTCCCCAATGATGCAAGTAGGCAAGAGAAGTTCCGTGATGGACTCAACGCAGATCTCCAGCTTGCACTGGCTTTGCACGTCTTCCCCGACTTCGCCACCATGGTGAATCAGACTATCACCCTTGAGACCGCTCAGCTTAAGTTCGGTGGTTCGGCGAAGCGCCCCCGTGAGGCTGGCTCATCTTCGGGCACAGCACAGAAGCAACGCGTTTGGCTTCCACACAGTGTGTTTCTTCCAAATGCCCCTGCACCAAGGCCGTCGTATGTTGCACCTCGTCTGCCTCGGCCCCCGCCGAGACAACCGAAGACTGAGACTGCACCCCTCCGTCCTCAAGATGGCCTATGCTTCAAGTGCCATCAGCCAGGTCACTTTTCCAGAGACTGCCCCCAGCGACAGAATCAACTGGTAGTTCACCCTGCTGGCCGTGGAAATGGCCGTGGCAACAACAGGACCCCCAACTATAACACTGGGTCTTCTTCTCACACTCGCGGACATGCTTACAACATTAATGTCGAAGAAGCTCAGGAGCAACCTGCTACCGTGATGGGTACCCTTCTTGTTAATTCAATACCTGCTGCTGTTTTATTTGATACAGGAGCATCGCATTCATTCATGTCGGAAGCATTTGCATTGTCGCATAACTTCATGGTAGAAAAGATGGATCCACCGATGGTTGTCCGCACTCTGATAGGTCATTGCCACACCTCCAAGATAGTTCCCAAAACCATCGTCGAAATTGAAGGAATTGAGTTCCTTGCTTCCCCCATCCTCCTGAAGTCTTCCACTATAGACCTCATTCTGGGCATGGATTGGTTGAAAGTCCACGATGCCGCACTGTATTGTGGCACCAGTTCTGTCCAACTTTTTCACCCTCCGGCGAGATTGTTAACCACACCACCCAGATTACCCGTGATGCTGAAACGCATATCTATATGATGAATGCTCTGAATGTCTCACCTCTCGACGGGATTGAGAACGTTCCAGTCGTTCGTGATTTTCCCGACGTCTTCCCAGAAGAACTCTCGGGAATACCCCCGATCCGAGAGGTTGAATTTGTCATCGACTTGAAACCCGGCACCGTCCCTATTGCCAAGCGTCCCTATAAGATGCCACCTCACCACCTCCTTGAACTGAAGAAGGAGATCGACGAAGCACTTCACAAAGGATTCATTCGCCCAAGTTCCTCTTCTTGGGGAGCCCCTTCGCTCTTTGTCAAGAAGAGCGATGGAACAAATCGTTTGGTCCAAGATTACCGACCCATCAACCAAGCCACCATCCAGAACAAATATCCGCTTCCCCGGATCAACGATCTGTATGATCAACTTGCTGGATCCACGATGTTTTCGAAACTCGACTTGAGGTTGGGTTACCATCAGATCCGAGTCCGTGAAGAGGACATTCCGAAGACCGCTTTCATTACGCGCTATGGTTCATACGAGTACACTGTCATGTCCTTTGGCTTGACGAATGCTCCAGCCACTTTCTCCCGATTGATGAACTATATATTCATGGAATACCTCGACAAGTTTGTCGTGGTTTATCTGGATGATATCTTAATATACTCCAAGAATAAAGAGGAGCATGCTGAACATCTTCGCCTTATACTGGAAAAGCTTCGAGAACACAAACTCTACGCTAAGTACTCTAAGTGTGAGTTCTGGCTTCCTGAAGTGACCTACCTTGGTCACGTGATTTCCAAGGATGGCATTGCCGTCAACCCAGAACGTATCCAGGCTATTCTTGACTGGACTCCTCCCAAGACTGTCAAACAAGTCAGAAGTTTCCTCGGACTCGCCAGCTATTGCCGCCGTTTCGTCGAGAACTTCTCCAAGATTGCCAGGCCTCTGACTAACCTGCTTCACAAAGGCGTCAAGTTTGAGTGGACAGAAAAATGTCAGGAAAGTTGCCAAGCCCTCAAGGACAAGCTCACTTCTCCCCCAGGGCTAGCTCCCCCTGATACTCAGAAGGACTTCGTGATATATTGCGACGCATCTCGTCAAGGATTAGGCTGTGTCCTAATGCAAGAGCGCAAAGTGATTGCTTATGGCTCTCGTCAATTGCGTGCTCACGAAGATAAGTATCCAACACATGATCTTGAATGGGCAGCGGTCATTTATGCGTTGAAGCTGTGGCGGCATTACCTCGTCGGTAATCGTTGCGAGATCTACACCGACCACCAAAGCCTGAAGTACTTGTTTACTCAGCCCGACCTGAATCTCCGCCAACAGAGATGGCTCGAGACAATAGCCGACTACAACATGGGAATTTCTTACACCCCTGGCAAAGCTAATGTGGTGGCCGATGCTTTAAGCCGTAAAGCTTACTGTAGTGAACTTGAAGTTCAAGTACAACAACCACTTCTGTATGAAGATTTTCAAAAGTTAAACCTCGAGATTGTTCCTCAAGGTTATGCAAATAACCTGGTTATCGAACCGGATCTCGTCAAATCCGTCAAGGGTATACAGTTTTATGATGATTTTGTACACAAGATTAAGCGCGATATCGCCAATGGGAGACCCTCACCCTTCACCGTTGATAGCAAAGGTGCGGCGTTCTACCAGAACCGTTTAGTGGTTACTCACAGCAAGGGCAGGCATGAGAACCTGGATATGAACCCGAAGGTCATGAGAGCGGCTCACGATACCCCGTTGTCCATTCATCCTGGAAGCACTAAGATGTACCAAGACATTCGTCAGCAATTCTGATGGCCTAACATGAAGCAAGACATTGCCCGATATGTTTCTGAATGTGACGTTTGCCGTCGCGTCAAGGCAGAACATCAAAGACCTGCTGGAACTCTACAACCACTCTCTATTCTTGAATGGAAGTGGGACAAGATCGAGATGGACTTCGTCATTGGTTTTCCCAGATCGCAGAAAGGCCACGATGCTATCTTTGTCGTCATCGACCGCTTCTCCAAGGTTGCCCACTTTTTGCCAGTCAAGGAGACGATCTCTACTAGTCAGTTAGCACACTTGTATGTTTCCAGAATCGTGTCGCTCCACGGTATTCCGTTGGAGATTAGTTCCGACCGAGGCAGTATTTTCACCTCAAGATTTTGGGATAGTTTCCAAGAAGCTATGGGCACTCACCTGAATTTCAGCACCGCTTATCACCCCCAGTCGCAAGGACAATTCGAACGAGTTAATCAAGTGCTTGAAGATATGCTGCGAGCTTGTGTCATCTCATTCGGTAAGAAATGGGAGGAATATCTTCCATTTGCTGAATTCTCGTACAACAATAGCTATCAGGCTAGTCTGCAGATGGCTCCCTTCGAAGTTCTCTATGGACGTAAGTGTCGAACCCCTCTGAATTGGTCAGAAACTGGAGAACGAACCCTCATTGGTCCGGACATTATACAGGACGCCGAAGATCAGGTTCGCGTTATTCGTGAACACCTGAAAGCTGCTCAGTCCCGTCAGAAGAGCAACTATGATCGCAAGCACAAATAAATGGTCTATCAACCTGGCGAATACGCGTACCTCCGTGTCACCCCGATGCGAGGCACTCATCGTTTCGGAATCAAAGGCAAGTTAGCTCCTCGCTACATTGGCCCGTTCTGTATTCTTTCCCGGAGTGGACCAGTGGCGTACCGATTGGAATTGCCGCCAAACATCTCTCAAGTCCACGATGTATTCCACGTGTCGCAACTCCGGCGCTGCTTCAAGGACCCCATCCGCGAAGTGGAACATGATATGATTGAACTGCAACAGGACTTGACTTATCAAGAGCACCCGAGTCGTATCCTTGATCAGTCTGAACGCAAGACCCGCAACAAGACGACCAAGTTCCTCAAAGTCCAGTGGTCGAATCATTCTGAAGATGAAGCCACTTGGGAACGCGAAGATCGTCTTCGTGAAGAATACCCCGATCTTTTCACCTCTACCACTTAAATTCTCGGGACGAGAATTCTTGTAGTGGGGGAGATTTGTAACACCCTCACTGTCAGTGAACAGTAATCACTGTTACTGTTCATTACTACTGTTCAAAATTTTTGTCTGATCAATATGGTTCAGTTCAAATTCAATTTTCCTTTGATATTGTTGCAAGCAAAGTGAACCATGGGCATTGATCATCATGGATGAAAACAAAGTCCAATCCATAAACATTTGAAATCAAATCAAATGCTCAAAATGCCTTTGATGAAATATTAAAAACAAAGTGGAATATAAACTTTCTCCAAAAATTGTGAAACTACTTTTATAAATTCACAAATATTCAGTGGATCACTTCCATGTGTGGATTGGTATTTATTGTGCTATGGAAAATTCTAAACAAATCAAAACAGTGGCCAAAAACCCTATTTAAATCATTTAATATTTAAATCTAATATTAAATGACTTTTATTTTTGCCCAATCTTTTTGTGGCAGTAATATATGGTGTAACAATAAATATGGGACACATCCCATATTTTACAAAATTGCCTAGGTATATAAAATAATTACAAAAAGGTAATAACAGAAAAGAAAAAGAAAAAACAACAGAAGAGCAAAAGCCCTAACCTACCCCTCCCCCTGGGCTAACTCCCAGCCCACTAAACCCCCACCCCACCGAAACCGGCCCGAATGGCCCACCCCCCGGTCATCCCCCTCCTCCCGTACGGGCACCATGGCGTGGAGGCCATCGGCCGGTGCCACGGCGACGGCTGCCGCCGTGGAGGCCATCGGCGACTAGCCGGCGTCGATAAGGCGCCCCCTGCCCCGTTTCCCCCCTCTTGGAAACCCTAGCACGCCCCCTCTTTTCCCCTCGCGTCGCCTCCCTCGTCTACGTCCACCTCAGGCCGAGCCCGCCATGGCCGCGGCTCCGTGAACGGACGAGCCCAACGGCCACACCAGCCCTCCCCTCTGTGTCCAGTGACCTCGCCGCCGTCGGCTTCCTCTTCGAGCAGAAGGAATCGACCCCGGAACCCATCTGCGCCACGCCTCGACTTCATTCCTCGTCGACAACCGCCGCCGTTCACCGCCAAATTCGCGCCACCCCGTGCTCCCCAAGCTCTCTGCCACCTCTACACGCACCGCGGTGAGCCTCACCTCGGTTCCCCTCTCCCTCTCCAGCCTCCCTTTCGCCGTGTCCCGATCCGCCATTGGAGCCGGAGCTCACCGCCGTGGTGGAGCTCGTCTCCGTGGCGTAGCGCATGCATATGGCGCGCCATGCGCGTCCTAGTACTCCTGGTGCTCCCAGGAGCCCGTTCCCGTGGCGCACGGTCGTGGTTCCCGTGTGCAATCGCCGTGTCCGTCGCCTCCCCGTCACTGCAAGCCGCCGCGCTCGCCGTAGCCGTTGCTCCGGTGAGCCCCTGGCCACCCCGAGCCCACAGATCGACGCGCCTCTCTCCCCTCCGTCGAATGAGCCCAACGCCACCCCCTCCCGTGCTCTGTAGCGCGAGCGCGCTCCACCTCGCCGTCGTCTGTCTCCGACACGGGCTCCGGCGAGGGCCTGGGAGGCTGTCAGGCGGGCCCCCCCTGGCAGGCCTGTTAGTTAAGCCTAACCACCCCACCCCCCTAATAACCCTGTTTATTAAAAGGATTAAGAAAACGCCCACTGTTAAGTATAATAACAGAAACCCCCAGCCTATGACATATGGGCCCATGCCCTTCTAATTAATTTATTTGCCTAATTAATCTTCTGTGTCAATGACACCTGGACCCCACCCCCTTGTTAATTTAATATTTTGAATAATTGATATTAGTCAGTGTATGACATGTGGGCCCTGGCCCTATTTAAATTGATTAATTGTTTTTATTATCACTGTGAGGCTGACCAGTGGGTCCCACTGGTCAGGTTTGACCAGTCAAACTGTTGTGGATAATGTTACTGTTTTATTAATAAAAATAATTCCAGAAAATCTTTTAAATGATTTAAAACTTTGAATTTGAATATCTTTTAAACTTTAAGTCAGATTCAAAAACTTTATACATCAAAATTGATCAGAAAAATATAAAGAATACGGATACGCTATCTGTATGTCTATCCCACCCCCCTAACACACCGATCATCGACATTCCCCCCCTCCGGGCTGTCTGTCGATAATTCCCGGTACCGATAAAAAGTACCCGGATGAATTTATTCCGAACACGAAAGTTGTTCGGAATAGTTCAACTAACACGGATACACCCCCCTTATCTTTGTCGGATGTCCACGACACCTCCGGCATGAACCCTCCCCCCCTTCGGACACCCTGTCCGGTAATCACCCGGAGCTGGCCGTTCATCCCCGGATGAATTCCTGCTCCGAGCAACGTACATTGCACTGCATTAGAACACCGTTAACTTTGCTTACGCTATGCTATTCATCTGTTTGTTTATGCTTGCTTTGTATTTACTGTTTCTCCCCCCCTTTATTCTCCGGTAGACCCCGTTGCTACCACCGACTACACCGCTGCCGGGTACGATGTAACAGCCCAGATTTCACAAAAAATAAAAATTCTCTTTTCTGTGTGAATTGTCTGATTGCCTGATTTGTTTGCGGTGTTTGCATCCCCGATTTATCGATCGGAGATTATTTTCCCCCTCTTATCTCGTATCGGACGGAGACCGACCCTTGCCACCTCGACACTCGACCTTTGCGACACCGGGTTTCGCCCGAGCACCGTCGCAACCGGCACAGGACCAGCCATCGCCACCGGAACGAAAACCCCGTTTATTTATTAAACGGGATATTTTTATAGCGCGCCGAAAAATGTTGTCAGAATGTCACTGCAGTGAGGTACGATCGATGGGCTCGACGCGCTGAGCGCGTGGTTCGAAGTTTCATCGGAATCGGAGTCCGTATGCACCTCCGGCGGTCACGATCGCGATCGCCGGACGCGCGAGAGGGGTACCGGAGGTCATCGGGGGTATTTTCGTCATCCTGCCACCTAGCCTGCCCTATATAATGACCCCTCACCTCCCCCCTTGGAAATTAGGGTTTACCCCATGGCATAATTGCAGCCACCCCCCTCACAAACCTCTAGATTTGCAAAAAACCTCTCCCAATCCGAAACCCTAACACCCCAAGCAACCACAACCATCGATCTGGCCGATCTACGGCTCAGATCGCGCCCCCGAGTCTCCTCCCAGCCAGCCAGGGTGCCCCGGGCCCCGCAGGCCCCCCTCCGCCGCCGTTGCGGGCCGACCCGGGCCCGATCTGGGCTAGCCACGCCGCCTCCTCCTCCCGTGGCCGGCGAGCCACCGCGCCCGTGCTCCGGCGAGCAGTGAGCCGTCGACGGCCTTTCCTTCCCGCGCCGCGCCTCCTTCCTCCCTCCTCTCACCCGCCTCGCTCCCTCTCTTTCCCGCAGGGGCGCCGCCAAGAACCATGGCCGGCGAGCCGAAGCTCACAGCGCCCGCCATGGCGCCACCCGCGGCCTCCACCGGACGCCTCACCGCCGCCTGGATCCAGCGAGGGCCGACCGGATCCGCGCCGCCGCGCCCCTCCTGGGCCCCATCGCCTGCCCTCGCCGCGCACCGTCGCGCCACCGGCCGGCGAGGCCGCCGCCAGCCGACTCCGGCGGGGTCCCGAACGGGAACGGGAGGCAACCCCTCCTTGGGCCGGCCTCCACCACCTCACGCGTGGGCCACGGCCCACTCCAGCCGCCAGGCCTGGTCCAGCCGCGATGGGCCTCGGCCCAACTGGGTGAGGCCCCCTTTTATTTATTTATTTTGTTGAGCTGTTGTTGTTATTTTGTTGCAACTTTGCATGATGATTATAACAAATCCATGAGGCCTACTGCATTGATTCCTTTTGCATTGCGTTAAGCAATGTTTCTACTTCAGTTTCATGCATTCACATGCCATATTTGCCTGCTGCATCATGTTTATGTCTTGCTCCAAAGTAGCTATCCTGATGTTGTTGTGCTGCTATTGCTGAAAACGGTTATTTTGTTGCAACTTCGGTCGACGAGTGTGTCGCGACCGTTTGTCGGAATTGAGTGATTCCAATTGCATATTGTTAAGCATCATGTATACTTTCATTATATGTATTGTATTGCCATGATATGCTTGCTGGTAATATAGATATTTAGCTCCAAAGTTGCTATGCTGCTGTTGTTGACATCCACCTCAGATTTTCACTAAGTCTGTTACTTTGTGATGCCATGTTGTTTGCTTAATATCTTTTGATCTATGATGCCTTTTTGCATGATTCTTTTTGCCATGCCTTACCTGCCATGTCTACTTTAATTCCATATCATCTGTGAGCATGTTTGCATTCATTATGTTGTTTATGCATTTCTCTAAAGTGTGCTTCGTGATGTTGGCAGATTGTGCCCGTAACTTGTTTTGCTTATATCTTTTTAACCGTAACTCCGTTTGGGGTGTTCTTTATATGTAACTTGATTAGTTTTTCATGTTCTTTGTGTTTATGCTATTGTTTTCTGTTGTTAACCAAGATAAAATATGGTTTAGGACAGAACAGTACTAAATCTTTTCTTCATCGTGCGACACTTAGTGTTATGCCATGTTTAGGTTGTGCCTCACTTAAATTGTCTAGCATAGATAGTTTACTTTGTGCTTCACCTCTTGCCATGCTTGTGTGCTATGCCATGCTTGCTTGAGTTGCCATGCTAATAACCGTTGTTTGATCACCTGTAGCTAAACAACTTGAACCACCGTAAATGTGCGGTATCGTCGTGTGTGACGAGTACTCCACTTAAATCGTTAGTAACCGCTCTCGACGGTAGGTGCGATGTCTCGTGTTACTTCTTGTTGATGCTTGCTCTTGTATTGCTCCTTAGTAATAGTGGTGCACCGTTGATTGCTTTCCAGTGTTTACTTCTTGTGTGCTCCCGCGGATACTCTCGGAGACGATGCGAGCTTGCGATCGACTACACCTTCGGAACCCGACTTATCAACAGGCAAGGACTTGCATTACTTATGATCCATTCTATTTCAACCAGCGGTTTGCATGCTAGAATAGGTTAGGCGATGTTTGATCCTACCAGATGTTTACAGCCTCTTTCAAACCGATACAGCCATGTCCCTTCCCAGCAAACCTTGTACTGCTATGTTACTATTGCTCGTTGCTCAGCCCCTGCTTAGTATGCATGCTTAGGATGCTACGATGTTACCCTGTTACTCCTGGGTTTGGGATATCACATTATTATGTTATTGTTGATGATATGATTATTATTATAATGTTGACTATATTCGACGAAGGATGGAAGGTCTAGGCTATTCCGCCCCGACGCTTTGTTCCATTCGAGTCACCTAGGATCCGAGTTCTGGGTATTGGTTTTAAGACTGAGCGTGCCTAACCGCGTGTGGGATTTTATGGGGTCCCCTCTTCTTACCTATCTAGCTTCAAACATTTCTAGTGGTGGCCCAAGCTGATTTACCATTTGAAACCGTGTGTGTGCTGGTCAGCTGCCAGTAGTTTTTAAACCAACTTGGGCCAGTGGAGACATGGTTTCTCTGTTGGTCCACCTGATCAGCTAGGACCCGGTCTCATAAGAGAACTAACCGGTAATCCGACCTGCGTCATACGGAAGAGTCTGATCCGAGAGCGTGGCCAGCTTTTGGATTGGGTGTCGACTCCCTCGGGGCCACCCGGATTTGTTCGTTGTTAGTTAGAGGGACCTGTCGTTTCGGATCTCTTGGAACTAAATCATAAAATGGTTGCCTATAATGGGTAGCAACTGAGAGTGATGGACGTGCATGCGGAGCCTCGTAATGGGCAGTTGGTACACCCCTGCAGGGTTAAATCTTTTCGAGAAGCCGTGTTGTAACAGCCCAGTTTTCACAAAAATTAAAAAATTTATTTTTGGTGTGAATTGTTTGTTTGTCTGAGTTATTTGAAGTGTTTGCTTCGCCGAAATAATAATCGGTGAATATTCTCCCCCTTATTCTCGTATCGGATGTGTGACCGACCCTTTTCCCCAATGGCACACGACTCTACGACACCGGGATTTCACCCGAGCACCGTCGCTACCGGCACAGGACCAGCCATCGCCACCGGAACGAAAACCCCGTTTATTTAATAAACGGATTATTTTTATAACGCACCAGAAAATGTTGTCGGAATGTCACTGCAGTGAGGTACGATCGACGGGCTTGACGCGCTGAGCGCGTGGTTCGAGATTTCGTCGGAATCGGAGTCCGTATGCACCTCCGGCGGTCACGACCGCGATCGCCGGATGCGCGAGAGGGGTACCGGAGGTCATCGGGGGTATTTTCGTCATCTTGCCACCTAGCCTGCCCTATATAATGACCCCTCACCTCCCCCCTTGGAAATTAGGGTTTCCCTAAGCAATTTTCGCAGCCACTCCCCTCCAAAATACCAGTTTTTACCCCCAAAACCCCCTCCACCGAAACCCTAATCTCAGCCCCCGATCTGGACCATCAGATCCAGATCTGAGGGCTCAGATCACGCCCCCAGCTCCACCAACCTCCAGCCCCAGGCGCCCGGGCCCCGCAGGGCCGCCACCGGGCCCGCCAGGCCCATCCGGGCAGCCGCCTCACCCGAGCTCCTCCCCGTGCAGCCATGGAGGCCGCCGCCTCCGGCCAGACCGCCGCCGCCGGCTTACCTCCTCCCGCGCCCTCTTCCTTCTCTTCCTCCCTCTCACCACCTCCCTCGCCCCTTCGCAGGTCCGCCGCCGGAGATCGAGGCGCCGCCGCGCCATGGTCAGGGGCCTCGAGCTCGCGGCCGCCATGGAGCTCGGAGCCGCCGCCGCTAGGGAGCTCCGCCCCGCTCCACCTCACCGTCCCGGCCGGATCCGCGCGCCGCCTGCGCCCCTCCTCTGCCCCCTCGCCTAGCGCCGCTCGCCGCCGGTGGCCGGCGTGCCACCGGGCAACAGCCGCCACCGCTCGTGGCTCGGGAGGAGCCCGAGCTGGAACCGCTCGGTCCGCCTGCTGGGCTGGATGCGCCCCAGCGGCCCACTCGCCCCTCCAGCCGCGGCCCAGCTGGCCTCTCCACCGCAATTGGGCCGAGCCCAGTGGTGAGGCCCGGCTCCCTTTTTTTTTTCTTCAGTTGTTTTTCCATTTTTTTCAGATTTTGCTAAGTCTGGAAAATATTGCTGCTGATTCAATTTTGCAATGCGATTTCCCGTTAATCCGTAGCTCCGATCGCGTTGCGCCCAAAAGACAAACTGCTTAGAATTGCGTGTACTTTAATCCGTCTTTTGTGAGTTAATTGTTTTGAGGTTGTTTAGATATAGTTTTTGCTGTTCAAACAGGGCATCAGGCCGTTAATTGCATTTATTTCCTGTTATGTGCTGCTGGTATTATTTTGTTGCAACTTTGCATGATGATTGTAACAAATCCATGAGGCCTATTGCATTGATTCCTTTTGCGTTGCGTTAAGAAATGTTTCTACTTCAGTTTTCTGCATTCACATGCCATATTTGCCTGCTGCATCATGTTTATTTCTTGCTCCAAAGTAGCTATCCTGATGTTGTTGTGCTGCTATTGCTGAAACTGTTATTTTGTTGCAACTTCGGATGACGATTGCTTCGCAACCGTTCATCGGAATTGAGTGATTCCAATTGCATATTGTTAAGCATGATGTCTACTTTCATCCCATGTATTACTATTTCATGTTGCTGCACTTTTGGTTATAGATTTTCCCCTGTTTATACAGCAGGTGTGCATAAATTGTTTTGCTTGTATCTTTTTAACCGTAACTCCGTTTGGGGTGTTCTTTATATGTAACTTGATTAGTTTTTCGTGTTCTTTGTGTTTATGGTGTTGTTTGCTGTTGTTGACCAACCTAAAATATGGTTTAGGGAAGAACAGTACCAAATCTTTTAATCATCGTGCGGCACTTAGTGTTATGCCATGTTTAGGTTGTGCCTCACTTAAATTGTCTAGCATAGATAGTTTACTTTGTGCTTCACCTCTTGCCATGCTTGTGTGCTATGCCATGCTTGCTTGAGTTGCCATGCTAATAACCGTTGTTTGATCACCTGTAGCTAAACAACTTGAACCACCGTAAATGTGCGGTATCGTCGTGTGTGACGAGTACTCCACTTAAATCGTTAGTAACCGCTCTCGACGGTAGGTGCGATGTCTCGTGTTACTTCTTGTTGATGCTTGCTCTTGTATTGCTCCTTAGTAATAGTGGTGCACCGTTGATTGCTTTCCAGTGTTTACTTCTTGTGTGCTCCCGCGGATACTCTCGGAGACGATGCGAGCTTGCGATCGACTACACCTTCGGAACCCGACTTATCAACAGGCAAGGACTTGCATTACTTATGATCCATTCTATTTCAACCAGCGGTTTGCATGCTAGTATAGGTTAGGTTCGATGTTTGATCCTACCACATGTTTACAGCCTCTTTCAAACCGATACAGCCATGTCCCCTCCCAGCAAACCATGTACTGCTATGTTACTTTTGCTCGTTGCTCAGCCCCTGCTTAGTATGCATGCTTAGGATGCTACGATGTTACCCTGTTACTCTTTGGGTTGGGATATCACCTGATTATTATATTATTGTTGATGATAGGATTATTATAAACGTTGACTATATTCGACGAAGGGTGGAAGGTCTAGGCTATCCCGCCCCGACGCTTTGTTCCATTCGAGTCACCTAGGACCCGAGTTCCGGGTATTGGTTTTAAGACTGAGCGTGCCTAACCGCGTGTGGGATTTTATGGGGTCCCCTCTTCTTACCTATCTAGCTTCAAACATTTCTAGTGGTGGCCCAAGCTGATTTACCATTTGAAACCGTGTGTGTGCTGGTCAGCTGCCAGTTGTTTTCAAACCAAACCAGGGCCAGGAGGACATAGTTTCTTGGCTGGCCCATCATGACCGGCTGAGGACCCGGTTATCCCAATGTGTGATGAACCGGCAATCCAAACCTGGAGTCATACGGTAGAGACCAGATCGAGAGCGCGGCCGGCTCCTGAGCTGGGTGTCGTCTCACCGGGGGCAGCCCAGATTTGTTCGTTGCTAGCTAGAGGGACCTGTCGTTTCGGATCTCTTGGAACTAAATCATAAAATGGTTGCCTATAATGGGTAGCAACTGAGAGTGATGGACGTGCGTGCGGAGCCTCGTAATGGGCAGTTGGTACACCCCTGCAGGGTTAAATCTTTTCGAGAAGCCGTGTCCACGGTTATGGATGACTTGAGACCTCCGTCCTGTTCATAGACAACAACAACTGAGATAATCTTAATATAATTTGATCAACACGTGTGTGTGCCTTGACTGCTTCTTCTTCGTCGGGATGCGAAGAGGAGGACAAGGATAGGATAGGTGTTATGCTTGCGACAGTAGTTGATAGCAAGACTTGTTGGAGGCGATTCCTCATCGAATGCTTGGCTTCTTATCTTATTCTCTAGATCGTTAGCCACTTAATAAATGCTAGTGCGGCAGCAGCCTCACCACTTACCCCTTCCTTACCGTAAACTACTAGTTGTCCTAGAATGACGAGTGATGAAGTCCTTGCTGGGTCAGATGACCACTACAGTTGGATGCTGAGTACCTCTGTACTCATGATACTACCCCCAAACTCTTTTCAGGGTTCTGATCGACAACAGGTATGGTGATCGACGTTTCACGTGGAGGCTCGACGACGACTAGTTAGGCGGATCCCGACGGAGGGCCTGGACCCGTGTGGTTATGGGATCGATGCTTTTCTCTTTGCCAGTAGGCATTTGTTTGTAGTCTGTACTCAGACATGTATCTTCCGCTGTTGTATTATATTTAAGGCAGTCGTATGCCGATTGTATGAGATGTTGTATCCTTGTATCTGTAATGTTGTGATATCATGTTGGAAATCCGGGGCATATGGCTTTGTCATATGTCGCGGTGGGTCCAATATGTGCTTCGTCCTCGGGTTCGGGCGGAAACGTCCGAATCTAAAACAGTACCACATATCGGGCCTTACACGTGTCCACGGTTATGGACGACTTGAGACCTACTCCTTGTTCATAGACAACAACAACTGAGATAATCTTAATACAACTTGATCAATGTGTGCGTGCCTTGACTGCTTCTTCTTCATCGGGATGCGAAGAGGAGGACAAGGATAGGATAGGTGTTATGTTTGCGTAGTAGGTGGATAGCAAGACTTGTTGGAGGCGACTCCTCATCGAATGCTTGGCTTCTTATCTTACTCTCTAGATCGTTAGCCACTTCATAAATGCTAGTGCGGCAGCAACCTCACCACTTACCCCTTCCTTACCGTAAACTACTAGTTGTCCTAGAATGACGAGTGATGAAGTCCTTGCTGGGTCAGATGACCACTACAGTTGGATGCTGAGTACCTCTGTACTCATGATACTACCCCCAAACTCTTTTCAGGGTTCTGATCGACAACAGGTACGGTGATCGACGTTTCACGTGGAGACTCGACGACGACTAGTTAGGCGGATCCCGGCGGACGGCCTGGACCCGTGTGGTTATGGGATCGTTGTTTTTCTCTTTGCCAGTAGGCATTTGATCGTAGTCTGTACTCAGACATGTATCTTCCGTTGTTGTATTATATTTGAGGCAGTTGTATGCCAATTGTATGAGATGTTGTATCCTGTATCTGTAATGTTGTGATATCATGTTGGAAATCCGGGGCATATGGCTTTGTCATATGTTGCGGTGGGTCCGATATGTGCTTCGTCCTCGGGTTCGGGCGGAAACGTCCGAATCTGAAACAGTACCGCATATCGGGCCTTACAACTTGGTATCAGAGCCTTACCGACCGTAGGATCCCTTCTCTGGCCGAAGTCGAGTCTAGACAAAAATTAATTTGTAGTTACTAAGTTAGTTATCGGAGAGTAAGAATCTTTTTACTCCTTATCTTTGCTCTGTTCAGGACAAGTGTCGTAAGTGTTTTGTTCTCGCCTTATCCCCTTCAAACTTTAGGATCTCGAGTGTGTGGAGTTTCGGAATAGTTACAATGCCTTGCTTGCAGCGTACTGTCTCGATTCCGAGCTCAGGTGGGAATTCCTGTAGTACCTTTAGCTTCTCCGATTTTGGGTATCGTCTGGGTCATTCATTGCCATCCCTCCTTTTGCCTGGTGTTTTTACGACTTGTGTCGAAAATCACTATCCCTTGATCTTGTTTTCGCGATCGTTCTTCCTCTTGTCACTGACGTTTTCGTTATTCCGACGATATCGTCTCTCTGCGGGAATTTATCTCGACGGAAGTTCGACGTCGACATGGAGCAGAGTCCCTTGTTGGTGGTGTTGAAGATCCTCGACTCTCCTTCTCCCCCCCTCTCCCCGGATCGTCCTGGATCTCGGGACGAGATCCCTTGTTGGTGGTGTTGCCTGTAACAGCCCAGATTTCACAAAAATTAAAAATTCTCTTTTCTGCGTGAATTGTCTGATTGCCTGATTTGTTTGCGGTGTTTGCATCCCCGATTTATCGATCGGAGATTATTTTCCCCCTCTTATCTCGGATCGGACGGAGACCGACCCTTGCCACCTCGACACTCGACCTTTGCGACACCGGGTTTTGCCCGAGCACCGTCGCAACCGGCACAGGACCAGCCATCGCCACCGGAACGAAAACACCGTTTATTTATTAAACGGGATATTTTTATAGCGCGCCGAAAAATGTTGTCAGAATGTCACCGCAGTGAGGTACGATCGACGGGCTCGACGCGCTGAGCGCGTGGTTCGAAGTTTCGTCGGAATCGGAGTCCGTATGCACCTCCGGCGGTCACGATCGCGATCGCCGGACGCACGAGAGGGGTACCGGAGGTCATCGGGGGTATTTTCGTCATCCTGCCACCTAGCCTGCCCTATATAATGACCCCTCACCTCCCCCCTTGGAAATTAGGGTTTACCCCATGGCATAATTGCAACCACCCCCCTCACAAACCTCCAGATTTGCAAAAAACCTCTCCCAAACCGAAACCCTAACACCCCAAGCAACCACAACCATCGATCTGGCCAATCTACGGCTCAGATCGCGCCCCTGAGTCTCATCCCAGCCAGCCAGGGTGCCCCGGGCCCCGCAGGGCCCCCTCCGCTGCCGTTGCGGGCCGACCCGGGCCCGATTTGGGCTAGCCGCGCCGCCTCCTCCTCCCGTGGCCGGCGAGCCACCGCGCCCGTGCTCCGGCAAGCAGTGAGCCGTCGGCGACCTTTCCTTCCCGCGCCGCGCCTCCTTCCTCCCTCCTCTCACCCGCCTCGCTCCCTCTCTTTCCCGCAGGCGCCGCCAAGAACCATGGCCGGCGAGCCGAAGCTCACAGCGCCCGCCATGGCGCCACCCGCGGCCTCCACCGGACGCCTCACCGCCGCCTGGATTCGGCGAGGGCCAACCGGATCCGCGCCGCCGCGCCCCTCCTGGGCCCCCTCGCCTGCCCTCGCCGCGCACCGTCGTGCCACCGGCCGGCGAGGCCGCCGCCAGCCGACTCCGGCGGGGTCCCGAACGGGAACGGGAGGCAACCCCTCCTTGGGCCGGCCTCAACCACCTCCCGCGTGGGCCACGACCCACTCCAGCCGCCAGGCCTGGTCCAGCCGCGATGGGCCTCGGCCCAACTGGGTGAGGCCCCCTTTTTTTTTATTTTGTTGAGCTGCTATTGTTATTTTGTTGCAACTTTGCATGATGATTATAACAAATCCATGAGGCCTATTGCATTGATTCCTTTTGCATTGCGTTAAGCAATGTTTCTACTTCAGTTTCATGCATTCACATGCCATATTTGCCTGCTTCATCATGTTTATGTCTTGCTCCAAAGTAGCTATCCTGATGTTGTTGTGCTGCTATTGCTGAAAACTGTTATTTTGTTGCAACTTCGGTCGACGAGTGTGTCGCGACCGTTTGTCGGAATTGAGTGATTCCAATTGCATATTGTTAAGCATCATGTCTACTTTCATTATATGTATTGTATTGCCATGATATGCTTGCTGGTAATATAGATATTTAGCTCCAAAGTTTCTATGCTGCTGTTGTTGACAGCCACCTCAGATTTTCACTAAGTCTGTTACTTTGTGATGCCATGTTGTTTGCTTAATATCTTTTGATCTATGATGCCTTTTTGCATGATTCTTTTTGCCATGCCTTACCTGCCATGTCTACTTTAATTCCATATCATCTGTGAGCATGTTTGCATTCATTATGTTGTTTATGAATTTCTCTAAAGTGTGCTTCGTGATGTTGGCAGATTGTGCCCGTAACTTGTTTTGCTTATATCTTTTTAACCGTAACTTCGTTTGGGGTGTTCTTTATATGTAACTTGATTAGTTTTTCGTGTTCTTTGTGTTTATGCTATTGTTTGCTGTTGTTAACCAAGATAAAATATTGTTTAGGACAGAACAGTACCAAATCTTTTAATCATCGTGCGACACTTAGTGTTATGCCATGTATAGGATTGTGCCTCACTTAAATTGACTAGATCAGATAGTTTACTTTGTGCTTCACCTTTTTCCATGTTTGTGTGCTATGCCATGCTTGGGTGCCTTGCCATGTTAATAACCGTTGTTTGGTCACCTGTAGCTAATCAACTTGAACCACCGTAAATGTGCGGTATCGTCGTGTGTGACGAGTACTCCACTTATATTGTTAGTAACCGCTCTCGACGGTAGGTGCGATGTCTCGTGTTACTTCTTGTTGATGCTTGCTCGTGTTTGCTCCGTAGTAATAGTGGTGCACCGTTGATTGTTTTCCAGTGTTTACTTCTTGTGTGCTCCCGCGGGTACCTCTCGGAGACGATGCGAGCTTGCGATCGACTACACCTTCGGAACCCGACTTATCAACAGGCAAGGACTTGCATTACTTATGATCCATTCTATTTCAACCAGCGGTTTGCATGCTAGAATAGGTTAGGCGATGTTTGATCCTACCACATGTTTACAGCCTCTTTCAAACCGATACAGCCATGTCCCTTCCCAGCAAACCTTGTACTGCTATGTTACTATTGCTCGTTGCTCAGCCCCTGCTTAGTATGCATGCTTAGGATGCTACGATGTTACCCTGTTACTCCTGGGTTTGGGATATCACATTATTATATTATTGTTGATGATATGATTATTATTATAATGTTGACAATATTCGACGAAGGATGGAAGGTCTAGGCTATTCCGCCCCGACGCTTTGTTCCATTCGAGTCACCTAGGATCCGAGTTCCGGGTATTGGTTTTAAGACTGAGCGTGCCTAACCGTGTGTGGGATTTTATGGGGTCCCCTCTTCTTACCTATCTAGCTTCAAACATTTCTAGTGGTGGCCCAAGCTGATTTACCATTTGAAACCGTGTGTGTGCTGGTCAGCTGCCAGTAGTTTTTAAACCAACTTGGGCCAGTGGAGACATGGTTTCTCTGTTGGTCCACCTGATCAGCTAGGACCCGGTCTCATAAGAGAACTAACCGGTAATCCGACCTGCGTCATACGGAAGAGTCCGATCCGAGAGCGTGGCCAGCTTTTGGATTGGGTGTCGACTCCCCGGGGGCCACCCGGATTTGTTCGTTGTTAGTTAGAGGGACCTGTCGTTTCGGATCTCTTGGAACTAAATCATAAAATGGTTGCCTATAATGGGTAGCAACTGAGAGTGATGGACTTGCGTGCGGAGCCTCGTAATGGGCAGTTGGTACACCCCTGCAGGGTTAAATCTTTTCGAGAAGCCGTGTCCACGGTTATGGACAACTTGAGACCTACTCCTTGTTCATAGACAACAACAACTGAGATAATCTTAATACAACTTGATCAATGTGTGCATGCCTTGACTGCTTCTTCTTCGTCGGGATGCGAAGAGGAGGACAAGGATAGGATAGGTGTTATGTTTGCGTAGTAGGTGGATAGCAAGACTTGTTGGAGGCGACTCCTCATCGAATGCTTGGCTTCTTATCTTACTCTCTAGATCGTTAGCCACTTCATAAATGCTAGTGCGGCAGCAACCTCACCACTTACCCCTTCCTTACCGTAAACTACTAGTTGTCCTAGAATGACGAGTGATGAAGTCCTTGCTGGGTCAGATGACCACTACAGTTGGATGCTGAGTACCTCTGTACTCATGATACTACCCCCAAACTCTTTTCAGGGTTCTGATCGACAACAGGTACGGTGATCGACGTTTCATGTGGAGACTCGACGACGACTAGTTAGGCAGATCCCGGCGGACGGCCTGGACCCGTGTGGTTATGGGATCGTTATTTTTCTCTTTGCTAGTAGGCATTTGATCGTAGTCTGTACTCAGACATGTATCTTCCGTTGTTGTATTATATTTGAGGCAGTTGTATGCCAATTGTATGAGATGTTGTATCCTGTATCTGTAATGTTGTGATATCATGTTGGAAATCCGGGGCATATGGCTTTGTCATATGTCGCGGTGGGTCCGATATGTGCTTCGTCCTCGGGTTCGGGCGGAAACGTCCGAATCTGAAACAGTACCGCATATCGGGCCTTACATACGACTACTTCGTCGACGACCCTGCCCCTACCGTCGAGCTTCCAGGCAAGCAGAGCCATTCTCTTCCCCAGATATCGCCTACCTTTCCGTACTTTCTTGCACAGGTACGGAACAAAGAAGACACCGCCAAAGGCCCCTATCTGGGTTATGCCTAGTCACCTCAATTGTGGGCTATCAAGGAGTAATCCTTGTACTCCACTCGAGGCTGACTTTGTCTTGCCGCCATAGGGTCCTGGACAGCGGTTGTCCTTAAGGGTAAGAAAGTCGGGCGACCCAACGGTGCCCGCGAGAGGTATATCGTCGGGAACGACAGGGAGGGTACGACCGACGTTACTAGCGTGCTTGGCCCCTGCTCGTATCTCGCGAGAGTTACCAAACCACGAAAGTCGAGCTCTACCAAGAGCACACGTGAGACAAGGTAAGGAGACGGTTCACCTTGTTGTTAACCGCAGTGACTTGGTGGGACGACAGGGCAGGCACCGATGTACTGGTGGACCTGACTGCTGTCGTTGACCGCGGGTCGGTTAAGTCGAGGCAAGGATAACGGTTGTCACGCATGTTAATTAAAATGCTAAATGGTTCGGCAGATGTCTTGAGTAGCCTTTTGGCTTGTACGCACTACCTACACGTGGGATAAGGAGTGTGGGCTCCCCTGCATCGTAGTCTCGTTCGAGGGTCTTCAGACGTCAGCAGTACCGCGGGCTGATTGCCGGGAAGTGGTGTTGTCTTCTCTTGCTCGAGCGGTGTATTTGTATTTGCTTTGATTTTGCTTCACCGGCCAGTCATGCACCGTGCAGGAGTACGTTCGGGTTAGGGTCCAAAGCCCGGCGTACATAGGATATAGTCCGGCGGATGACCTCTCTGTTGATTGCCGAAGGATGGGCTACTTTGTGTCGGATAGCTTTGGGTGGAGCGTTCCCTAACAAGGTTCCCGCCACCCTGGAGATCCGAGCGTCGTAGAGTCACGCCAGTGCACCCCTGCAGGGAAGATTAATCTATTTGAATAGCCGTGTCCACGGTAACAGGACGCTTTATGCTGAAGCTGGATCTTACCACTAGAAACTATTACTATTAAACTGTATGGTTCCGGGTCTTCTTCCTCGCAGGGAGTCGAGGAAGGGAACTCGGAGGCATTATTATTATTGTTAATCATTACAACTTATATTATACAATGTTGCAGCAACTTCTGCTTCGTTGTTACTTTATGCTTTATATGAACTGTTGGCTGATTCTTACCTCATGCTGCAAGACATCGTCGGAAGATGCTAGTCTTCGATAGTCCTAGCTTCTTACCCTTGCTCTGGATTTCTGTCTTTCAGTCCACTATATACAGCCTCTTCTTTCCGTTGATACAATGCATAATGCTTAGTAGCGGACGTAAGACTCGCGGGTATACTAGATACTCACCTGCTTTATTTCCTTTACTGTTTTGCCTGATCGGCCGCTGCAGTCGACGTTGGAGCCCAGGAGCAGGAGTACCCCGGAGGCGGATACTACTACGTCGAGACCCCCGCTGACCAGGACCAGGAGTAGTTTCGGAGGCTCCCAGGCAGGAGGCCTTGCCTTTTTCGATCTGTATCTCTGATGTTATTTGTGCTAGCCTTCTTAAGGCAAAACTTGACTAACTATGTCTGTACTCAGATATTATGGTTTGTATAACTTATGTATTCGGGTCCGCGTGACCCCCCCTTTATTGTAACATATTGGTTTATCCGTTTGTGTTTAGTGTTGTGCTGTGATATTCTCACCGTGGCACCCTAATCTCAGCCGTGTACCCTGCGTGTATGATTACTGTACACGGGTTGATTTTAGGGGCGTCACAGAGCAACCCACCTCTGAGGAACCTGACGAACCTAAGTGAGGAAAACCACCAGCCTGAGTAGTTGAGAATTTCTGAGAAAGTCGGTTCGAGTGATCCGAAGCTTTTACTCTTGAAGACTGTGATCTTCCAGCCGGTGTACGAGTCATCGTTCTGAGGAAGTCAAGATGCAATTGTGACTTCCCTGAGTGAACGGAGTCTGTGAAGGTTTCGGGAGTCTACCTTGAAGAATCACTTGAGTAATTGGACGGAGTCTGAGGACTTTAGTTCAAGGAGAATAAGGTGAAGACTATGTCTTCTGAGTTTAATCTCAGCCTCTCCAACCAGATGTAGAGTTGTCACAAGAACTTGAACTGGTCCATCAAATAGGTGTCTTCAGTGCCCTGGTGCTATTTCTTCAAACTCTGCTCTTATGTTTATGCGCTGATGACTTGTGCTGATGCCTTCCCTTCTGAGTTTCCTCAGTTCTAATTCCTCATGCATTGCATCAGTCACACTTTAGCTCTTTCGATTGAAGTTGTTTTCCCTGCAATATGATGCTTTGTAGTCATGTCTAGATTCTGTTATGTGTCTATGCTTGTTCGTTCTGTTAGTTTCCTCAATTTCGAATTGCCTCAGTCCTGAGGAAATTGAAATTCCTCAAGAAATTTGAAAATCTCCCATTCACCCCCTCTGGTCGATATACTGCGCTTTCAATTGGTATCAGAGCAAGGTACTCCCTTGTTCTTTGTGACTCGGTTTAACCACCTGGAGTTTTAGGTATGTCGACCCCAGGTACAATGAACGTTGCTTCAAACTGCCGCAGCTTAGATGGTACGGACTACCTGTACTGGAAGAACAAGACGAGGATGCATCTTGAAGCCATTGACAAGGACTGATGGATTCTCGCCCCTCGTTGGTTACCCAAAGTGGAAGGTTGAGATGTAGAGAGCAGCAAATTTCCCTCGGTGAAGATACCAAGGTTTGTCTCTAGTAGTACTCCGACAACGACAGGAAGGTGACAACGGCGCCAGCAATTAGGCGGTTGACGTGGACATGCACATACAACAGATAACTTCGCTCCCAGCGAGTTCAGAGATGTTGTCAATCCCTCCGGCCTTGTTGTTCACAAAGGATCAAACACACGGGATAATAATGATAGTGATAGCAACGGAAAAGTAAATAAGCAGAAAATAAATAGTGGGTGTAAACAGTATTGGAAATATGGACCGGGATCCCATGATGTTCACTAGTGATGTCTCTCTCCCAAAAGACGATAAAATAGCCATGCGAGGTAAAAAAATTACAGCTGGGCAATTGACAGGATTATATGCGCAAACCAATGCTAACTATGCTATACAGAAAGGAAGAGGCTCAAAAGCTTGGGAGGTACGCCAAGACAAGTAGACCGAAATCCATCTGCATCTACCTACTAATCATCCACCTTGAGATATCTATCCAGAACATCTCGCTGGTATTAAGTTGAGAATCCCACCCAAAGTGTAAACTCAAAGCAACGGACAACCGCATTAAAGAACTTTGCGTAAAGTAAACAATCCTTGCACCCGCAAGTACAAGCACCGTTGTTTTCTCCCTTGTGGCAACAACACATCCCCTAGACTCATGTTTCTGTCACTCAAGCTAGTCATCAGGGGGCATGAACCCACAATCATGCATAACGCTCCCTCTTGGAGTCACTACCTACTACTTGGCCAAAGCAATAAACAGCAACGGAGAACATGCAAGAATTACGCAAGAACATAAATATAAAAGAGGAGAATCAAATATATTACTCAAACACAATCTAAACATAGTCTCATAATCCATCGGATCCCAGCAAACTCAGCATAGCAACAACAGAAAGATTACATATGTGCCTTGATCATGTAGGGCAGCTCACGAGGTCTAAACCATTAAGAACAAAGAGGGGAGGAGAACATCACATAGCTACTGATCATAGACCCATGGTCCAAGGTGGACTACTCACGGTTCATCCGGGAAGCATCCATGGTGGTGGAGAAGCTCCCGGAGGTGGTTCCTCCCTCCGGCAGGGTGCCTGGAAGAGGGCTCCTGGTGCTCCCGATCTTGGAAGCGCGACAGCGGCGGAACAAAGGAGAGATCGCGAAAAAGGATTCTGTCCCCGAGGGTTTCTCGTCACGGGGAATAAATAGGCGAAGGGGGGCAGCCAGAGGTGGACCAGGGGGCCCAGGCGCCCCCTAGCCCCCCTCTGGCCCCACCTGGGCTTTTCTCGAAGCTTCCTATACGCTGTTTTTTCCTATATTTTTCCCGGAATTTTTCTGGCACTTTAAATAATGGGAAAACTTGAAATACAAAAACAACAGAAAATAGGAACTGGCACTGGGGTGCACTGAGTTAATAGGTTAGTCCAAATATGATCAAAAGTGTATGGAAGTTCATCAATATCATAGCAATATCACATAAAAGAAGCATGGAGCAAGCAGAAATTATAGATACGTTTTGGACGTATCAACATCCCCAAGCTTAATTCCTGCTCGTCCTCGAGTAGGTAAATGATAACAAGCATAATTTATGTGGTGACATGCTACCAACCATATAAGAACTTTTAAGTAAAGCAGTTAAGGCATGTAATTTAATTCAAGTCATTACAGGCAAGAGTCTATATTAGCATTGAAACAAGCAACATAAGAACATAAAGGTGCAAGAGCTCTCGCTGTCCATGACTCGAATGTCTCCAAATGGTGTTTGCGTGCAAGAAAGGGGATAGGGATATACGAGAGAGTAAAACATAGTTTTTATTGTTGAGAACTTAATCTACTAAAGTTTCACACTTGGTCTTCTTTGGAATCTTATCTTGACTCATCCCGAGACCACTAGCCAGGTACAAGTCAAAATGATCCACTCCTTTTCGATATTTTGAGCACTCATGCAATGGATGAGCGTAAGCAAGAAAGTTGACACTTAGGATGGCAAAGAGAGAAGAATGATGGAGGAGGAAGACAAAAAAGGTGTGAAGGGCTCACATCAATGAGGACAATCATAGGCGAGAGAAAGCCAAATGATAGATATGATGTGAGGAGTATGGATTGCCATGCAACGGATGCACATATGAGCTAAGGTAAGCTCTCCAATGGAACTAGTGGGGGTGCATCCAACTTGGTTGCTCAAGAAGACTTAGAGCTCATTTGAGGAGGCTCATCATTGGAATATACAAGCCAAGTTCTATAGTGTGCAGGTCCCCACATAGCTATATGCATGAATGATAATCTCTATGTAGTACAAGATATAAGATGGAGTACGAGTGTGGATCTCTCAAAAGGAATAGTAGTGTGCCCCCTTCTCTCTTTTTATTTCTTTTTTCTCCTTTTTCTATTTTTTTGTATTTTTTTGGTGGCCTCAATGGCTCTTTATATTTCTCTCATTTGTCCTCTTTGGGATCTTTTGATTTTGTCCTCTTTGGGATATTTTCCTCACTTTAGGGGCAACACTCTATATATTACAAGAAGTATAGAAGATCTTTCACACTTTACAAAAGTACTCAACATAAAGAAAATGAAACTATCATGAAGTATGCAAATGTATGCCTCTGCCAGTGTAGCGTGATATGAAATGATACTAGCGCGTCATGCAGCAATGATTAGGGCAAGGCCCAACTAGCATGCGGCTCATCGATCAAGCAAAAGCATGTATGACATGAAGATCAAGTAATGAGAAGGTGGATGTTGCATGGCAATGTATCTCGGAAAGGCTATGGAAATGCCTTGATAGGTAGGTATGGTGGCTGTTTTGAGGAAGGATATAAGGGGGTTCATGATGACAGAGCGTATCATGCCAAGGATTTGGATGTACCGGCGAAGGTGGACGCCAACTCTCGGAGTGAGAAGAAAGCAATGCACGACACAGGAGAGGCTAGAAAAATATGGGAAGGTGGAAGTGCCAACTTTCGAATACTCACATTAGTCCGAAGAACTCATGCACTTATTATCGGTAACTCTCAATATAATAAGGAGGTTCTCAAAGAGACAAGTACCCCGAGGAGGAGTGTAATGGGGTTTGGTTATCCTTGCGCATGCTCGACTCATGGTACATGAGTGTACTCTAATATTTGATCCCTCCAAAGAGTAGTGATCCATCTAGTAGCTAAAGTTCTCAACTAATTTTGTAAGTTTTGAAAATAAACACGGATTGCCCAAAATACGACATCTATCACTAATAGGCTAAAGCTCTTGACACCAAAAGTCCAAACATTACTCAAAGCAATACCTCAAAACTATTGCAAATTACTACTACAATTGAATAGCAACCTCAATTACCTACTTCAAGTCAAGACACAAAACTCAGTGCAACATGCAAACTCTCTAAACAAGATAAACATGAAAACTCAAGAGAGTTCCAGCAACAAACTAAACAAAAGCTCTTAAAAATATAAGCATGAAAACTAAGAGCTAAACATGACATCAGCTATGAAAAAAGATAAAGAATACACACAACAAAGATAAGCACGAAGAATCCTATGATGTGTTCTAGGTTTTGAAAGTGGAGCGTGTTTCTCTCCCACACAAAGAAAGTTGGGTTCTAACTTGTTATGAACAGCAAGCAAAGCTAAAGAAAACTAAAAAGGAAATAAAGAGCAAGACGTTCCAGGCATAGCACATAACGCATGAAGTGATAAAAATATAGTGGAACGAAAGACGAACTGATAATTGTTGATGGAGAAGGGGATGCATGGGGGCATCCCCAAGCTTAGACGCCTGAGTCTCCTTGAATATTTCTTGGGGTGCATGGGGGCATCCCCAAGCTTGAGCGTTTGATACTCCTGAATCTTCTTTCATCATCTTCCCTCGCACACTTGAAAACTCGCTTCATATATAACTCATCATAATCTGATTAGCGAGGTTAGTACCCATAATAAAAAAAATTCCTCTACTGGAAATAAGGATATTCTTGAAGAGCGTCTGTTTCTCAAGATTGCCAAGAAGTTTTTGCAAAGAAAAAGCAAGCTTAAGGTTTGCAAAACGAAGAAAAGGCAAAACAGGACATAATCTGTGAAAAACAGACCAGCAGGTAGTAAAGAATTTTTTAGGGACACTTCTGCAACTCAAATCAAAAAACTCAGAACATACGAAAGTTCCGTGATTGTATAAAGCACGCTGTGTAAAAATTTCAGCTCAAAAATATGAACTACGATTTTTCTATGATTTTTCCCTTCACGAGGACAGAATCTGTTTTCTAGACAGCATGTCACAACTTTCACTTCCCTTGTCATATGAGGCTATAATTGGCACAAAGATTGAAAAGTAAAGATACAATGATGTTGCTACAGTAGTAACAATCATCAAGACCACTAAAAAATAAAATAAAATAAAAAGTAAAACCTAAATTCGTTGCGGGATGCCTCCCGAAAGCGCTTTCTTTTATGTCTTTAAGCTAGGCATGATGCAAAAAGATCAAGTCTTATCAAGAAAATAACTAACCCGTGTGAAGGACTCAAAAGGTAACTTAATATTCTTCCTAGGGAAGTGTTCCATACCTTTCTTGAGAGGGAATTGGAATTTGATAATCCCTTCTTTCATATCAATAACATCACCCACGATGAGAAGAAAAGGGCGTCCCAAAATAATTGGACAAGAAGGTTCACATTCAATGTCCATAATAGTAAAATCAACGGAAACATAATTGTCATTGACAATGATAAGAACATCATCGATCTTCCCCAAAAGTTTCTTTACGGAAGAGTCGACAAGACGAACACCAAAAGAACAATGATCAAAAGGTTTCAATTCAAATATATCATACATTCTTTTGGGCATAACAGAGGTACTAGCTCCAACATCACATAAAGCATAGCAAGAGAAGTTATTCAACTTAATTTTAATCATAGGATCCCAACCATCTTCTAGCTTTCTAGGTATGGAGGCTTCTACCCTAAGATTCTCCTCCCTAGCTTTAATGAGAGCATTAGTGACATGCTCCGTGAAGGCAAGATTAAGTGTGCTAGTGTGGGGGTCTCTAGACATCTTGTGAAGGAAACTAATAACTTCAGAAAGGGTGCAATTATCAAAATCAAGGTCACTACTATCAAGTAAAGTGGTAGTGGTGTCCTTTAGGCTCACTTGTTTGGTAGCTTCTATAGTCATAGGAGTTTCTTTTTCTATGGTTGAGGTCATAGCATCACCATTAATAGGTCCTATGGGACTAGGGATGCATTGGGTGCTAAGAGTTTGGATATCCTCAACAACTTGGATAGTAGAAATGGTATGGTGTGTGGGAAGACTCTTAATTCTATCTTCTTCCTCCTTTTCTCTAGCCCATATCCCTTTAAGTGTAGCCATCATCCTAATGTTTTCATTAATTTGCACTTGAATAACGTTCATAGGAGTGACCTTCCTCTCCTCAAGAGGAGAAGTTCTAATTTTAAGCAATTCTACTTCATGGGCTAAATTGTCTACCTTCGACGAGAGATTATCTAATTTGTCTAGTTTTTCCTCTACACTCTTGTTGAAGGATTCTTGGGTAGTGATGAAGTCTTTAAGCATACTCTCTAGTTCAGAAGTGGAGTTCTTGGTGCTACGGTAAGTGTTGTTGTTCCCATAATTGTTGGAGGGGAACGATCTAGGATTGCTACCAAAATTACTCCTCTAAGCATTGTTATTGAAGTTGTTTCTAGAGATAAAGTTCACATCTACTTGATCTTGAGCAATCAAAGAATTTAAAGGAACATCATGAGGATCAATAGGAGATTGCTTGGTAAGTGGAGACATAATCAAGTCATCTTTTTCGTTTAGGGAGGAGATCTCCTCGACAGAGTTTACCTTCCTACCTGTTGGAGCTCTTTCGGTGTGCCATTGGGAATAGTTGGTCATCATCTCATCGAGTAGTTTTGTGGCAGCACCAAGCGTTGTTGACATAAAGGTTCCTCCCGTGAATCTAGCAAGTTCCGCGAGGTAAAGTTCAAGCCTGCATAAAAAGTTTGGATAACCATCCAAGTAGTCAAACCATGCGTAGGGAAATTCTTAAGAAGAGATTTCATGCGTTCCCAAGCTTGGGCAACATGTTCATTATCCAATTGCTTAAAATTCATAATATTACTCCTTAATTGGATAATCTTAGCTGGGGGGTAGTACTTCCCAATAAAAGCATCCTTGCACTTATCCCAAGAATCTATGCTATTCCTAGGCAAGGATTGAAACCAGATTTTAGCTCCTCCTCTCAAGGAGAAAGGAAAAAGCTTAAGCTTAACAATATCACCATCTACTTCTTTGTACTTTTGCATATCACAGAGCTCAACAAAATTGTTTAAGTGCAAAGCATTATCATCTCCAGCACCGGAGAATTGATCTTTCATAACAAGGTTCAGCAAAGCAGGTTTAATCTCACAAGAAGGTGCTGAAGTGGCAGGTGGAGCAATAGGGGTGCAGATGAAGTCACTGTTGTTATGACCAGTGAAGTCACACAACTTGGTGTTCTCGGAGGAACCCATAGCAGCAGCAAGCAAGATAACTATTTTTTTGATTTTTGATAAAGGACACTAAAGCTAAAACTGAAAGGTAAACTAACAAGACTAAAAAGCAAAGATAAAAGATAGTGTGCAACTCCCCTATCTTGAAGAGTGGAGTCCCCGGCAACGGCGCCAGAAATTAGCTTGGATGGCTTGTTGCCCCTCGTTGGTTACCCAAAGTGGAAGGTTGAGATGTAGACAACAGTAAATTTCCCTCGGTGAAGATACCAAGGTTTGTCTCCAGTAGGACTCCGACAACGACAGGAAGGTGACAACGGCGCCAACAATAAGGCGGTTGACGTGGACCTGCACAGACAACAGATAACTTCGCTCCAAACGAGTTCAGAGAGGTTGTCAATCCCTCCGGCATTGTTGGTCACAAAGGATCAAACGCACAGGATAATAATGATAGTGATAGCAACGGAAAAGGAAATAAGCATAAAATAAATAGTGGGTGTAAACAGTATTGGAAATATGGACCGGGATCCCATGATGTTCACTAGTGATGTCTCTCTCCCAAAAGACGATAAAATAGCCATGCGAGGTAAACAAATTACAGCTGGGCAATTGACAGGATTATGTGCGCAAACCAATGTTAACTATGCTATAATGAAAGGAAGAGGCTCAAAAGCTTGGGCGATACGCCAAGACAAGTACACCGAAATCCATCTGCATCTACCTACTAATCATCCACCTTGAGATATCTATCCAGAACATCTCGCTGGTATTAAGTTGTGAATCCCACCCAAAGTGTAAACTCAAAGCAACAGACAACTGCATTAAAGAACTTTGCGTAAAGTAAAAAATCCTTGCACCCGCAAGTACAAGCATCGTTGTTTTCTCCCTTGTGGCAACATCACAACCCCTAGACTCATGTTTCCGTCACTCAAGCTAGTCATCAGGGGGCATGAACCCACAATCATGCATAACGCTCCCTCTTGGAGTCACTACCTACTACTTGGCCAAAGCAATAAACAACAATGGAGAACATGCAAGAATTACGCAAGAACATAAATATAAAAGAGGAGAATCAAATATATTACTCTAACACAATCTGAACATAGTCTCATAATCCATCGGATTCCAGCAAACTCAGCATAGCAACAGCATAAAGATTACATATGTGCCTCGATCATGTAGGGCGGCTCACGAGGTCTAAACCATGAAGAAAAAATAGGGGAGGAGAACATCACATAGCTACTGATCATAGACCCATGGTCCAAGGTGGACTACTCACGGTTCATCCGGGAAGCATCCATGGTGGTGGAGAAGCTCCCGGAGGTGGTTCCTCCCTCCGGTAGGGTGCCGGGAAGAGGGCTCCTGGTGCTCCCGATCTTGGAAGCGCGGTAGCGGCGGAACAGAGGAGAGATCGCGAAAAAGGGTTCTGTCCCCGAGGGTTTCTCGTCACGGGGAATAAATAGGCGAAGGGGGGCAGCCAGAGGTGGACCAGGGGCCCCAGGCGCCCCCTAGCGTGGCCTAGGGGGTGGCCGCACCAGGTGGCCGCCTGGGCAACCCCTGGCCCCCCTCTGTCCCCACCTGGGCTTTTCTCGAAGCTTCCTGTACGCTGATTTTTCCTATATTTTTCCCGGAATTTTTCTGGCACCTTAAATAATGTGAAAACCTGAAATACAAAAACAACAGAAAACAGGAACTGGAACTGGGGTGCACTGAGTTAATAGGTTAGTACAAATATGATCAAAAGTGTATGGACGTTCATCAATATCATAGCAATATCACACAAAAGAAGCATGGAGCAAGCATAAATTATAGATACGTTTTGGACGTATCAAGGACCTCTGGGATATTGTTGAGCAAGGCTATTGTCATTGATGATACTAATGCCTCAGATGAGGAAAACTCTACTGTTACCGAGGAACTCCCCAGGTTGAAAGATTTGTTTGAAACATGACTGTTCAAAAGTGTACAGGGACACCAATACCTGTGTGATATCCTGAGGAAGGCTCTTCTTCACATGAATCCTAGGAATGAAGGTGTTGGCTTTGAAAGGAAGCTAAACCCTGATGGAACTTATTGGGAACCTGAGCAGTATCCAAAGATTGTATGGGTTTTAGCGAAAGAAAAGCCTATAGATATTGCTAACCTTTCAGGTTTCAACTGCAAAATTGATAAGGCCAGTGTTGATGAATCACTTGATTCTTACTACAAGCTTATCATGAACCAGGAAGGAAAGGTTTCAGCCGAATACATTGGTGCCCTCCAAAGAATGGTTTCTATAAGAGATAAATTTGGGTGAGCAAGTCACTCGTTGAGAAATTGCCTGCTAACCGTTCTATGCAGGGAAAGTCTTCGGTACCACCGAAACACTTCTATTCTCTCGAGGAGAGAAATGATTCACTGGTTCCCGAATCAAATGTTCCCCAAAAGGAATACTATCGTACTGGTCATTACACTTATCGACACCGTGATAATAATGATAAGATTGCATAGGCTCATACATATCCTAACCCTTCGTAGAGGAATTACATCTATGGTGTACTTGATGGCCCCCCTAGGCAATATAACACTATGCGCTTTAATACTATTGCTTCAACAAGTGCTTCCACCTCGTCTCAGTCACCTGCTCTCTTGTGGGTGGTTAAGAAGAGCTAATTCTTCCGCTTGGATATTTCTCCGGTGGATATGAATGGGTCATGGACAGTGGTTGCACTAATCATATGACCGGAGACAAAGAGTTGTTTAACCAAGAAAAATGATCTCAATCTTCTCAGAAGTACATTACCTTCGGTGACAACAATATGGGTAAAGTTCTAGGTTTGGGTAAGTTTTCCATATCGAGGGATAAGCATATTGAAAAAGTTATGCTTGTTCAATCTCTTGGTTACAATCTCATGTCTATCTCAAAACTTTGTGATATGGGTATGCTCGTTCTATTTTCTGCTTCGCGATGTGTTGTGTTTTCACAGGATGACTATACAGTTGTCTTCGAGGGCTACCGAAAAGGAGATTTATATATCATTGATTTTTCTTCGGTCCCTGCCGTATCCACTTGCTGAATGGCAAAAGCTTCATCTGGATGGTTATGGCATAGAAGACTTGGTCATGCAGGGATGAGAAATCTTCAAACTCTAGTGAAGAAGAAGCATGTCATTGGCCTTAGCGAAGTTAAATTTGATAAGGATCGTCTCTGCAGTGCATGTGAAGCTGGCAAGATTACAAAGAAACATCATTCAGCGAAGACAATCATGACTACTACTCGTCCTCTTGAATTTCTTCATATGGATATCTTTGTTCCTCAAAATTATGCTAGCCTAGGAGGCAACAAGTATGGTCTAGTCATTGTTGACGATTTCTCTCGCTATACTTGGGTTTTCCTTCTGGATGACAAGAGCAAAGTTATTGAAATCTTCAAGTCATTCGCTAAGAGAGCTCAAACCGAATATGAATTATCTCTGAAGCACATCCGTAGTGATAATGGAACTGGATTAAAAAATACTCATATTGAAGATTTTCTTGATGTATGGTGTTACTCATGAGTTCTCAGCTGCTTATACACCTAAACAAAATGAAGTGGTTGAAAGGAACAACAGAACTCTTATTGAAATGGCCAGAACAATGCTTGCTAAATACAAGATTGATGTCTACGCACGCTTCTATTCTTGTAGACTATGTTGGGCCTCCAAGCGCAGAGGTTTGTAGGACATCAGCAATTTCCCTCAAGTGGATGACCTAAGGTTTATCGAACTTAGGGAAGTAGAGGTTGAAGATGGTCTCTCTCAAGCAACCCTGCAATTAAGATACAAGAAGTCTCTTGTGTCCCCAACACACCAAATACAACTAGGAGTTGTATAGGTGCACTAGTTCGGCGAAGAGATGATAAAATATGGGTGATAGGTGTGGCAAAACAAGGTAATATAAATCTGTAATAAAAAGTGCAGCAAAGAAACAAGTGGTAAACGTGAGCACAAACGATATTGCAATGGTGTAAACAAGGCCTAGGCTTCATACTTTCACTAGTGGCAACTCCCAACAACATTAACATAGTCTAATCACATGATATTTCCCATAAAACATGCAATGGAGACGTACTCGGAGGTCATTCCTTTGTGGTCAAGAGAGGACGAGAATTGTGTAGGGCTACAAAAGCACACCTCAGAGTTCGTAGTTCTCAATCTATGGATTTCCCAATGTCACCGCGGCCATCCAAAGAGAGTACCACAATCACCACAACATATCTAAAGGATAGTCAAAGACAAGCACCAAAAGACTCTCAATCTTCAATCCACACACAAAAGAGGAAATCACTCATGATATTATTCTTCTAACCCATGTCCAATAGACCGTTGTCACCATGGTCTCGGGGATTATACTAGATAGGATCAAGTGAGTACATCAAATCCAATACATAGAAGAAGGGGAAACATCATGGGATCACCCTAGATTAACATAGCCAATGATCACAACAAACATCACATCACGGGAGAGAGAGAAACCACATGGATCAAGACACAAGCCTTAGCCCCGAGGGGGAACTACTCACACATGGACATGGTGAGAGATAGAGAGAGAGTTGTTGATGGAGAGGTGCAGCCCGGAGAAGATGAAGGAGACGGCGACGACGACGGCCACGGCGGCGGCAGCGCCCACGGCCACGGCCCTGGGGGGCAGCGGCCCTTGGCCCCTTCTTATTCCTTGGAGATGGTTCTGCTGTGGAGATTGATCTCCCCCTCAAGACGGCTGCCAAGGGGGAGGAAATGTCGTGGTGCCCTTTGACCTAGGTTTCCTCTCTTTATATAGACTCTCGGATTCCCGTCATCCAGATTACGTCTTCTGTATTTCGGGGTTTCTGGAAGCATCCGAACTCCGATTGGGCCGAATGTTATGTCTAAATCCACCGGAAAAACATTCCTTACAACTTTGTAGTTTTAAGTTTTTCCGTTTGAGGCCGTCTTCTGGCGTGTCCGAGGCGATCTTTAAAACCTATCTGGTGGGGACAGATTTCGGGAAAGTTAGAGTACAACTCTTACAAGGCTTCCTTTTGTGATCTTTCCATTATCCAAGTAATTCCTACACATAAAGTAGAAAAACAAGAACTTGTGCACTCTTGCAACCATTAATAGGTTAGTTCCAAAATATGTTATAAAGATATATGAAAGTATATAAAAACGTAGCAATATCACACAAAACATGCATGGAGCAAGCAGAAATTATAGATACGTTTGGGACGTATCAAAGACACCTATCAGGTTCTGGGCCGAAGCAATTAACACTGCCTGTCATATCAGCAACAAGGTTTACCTTCACAAGTTCCTGAAGAAAACTTCACATGAGCTTATCACTGGTAACAAGCCCAATGTTTCATATCTTAGGGCGTTTGGTGCTCCTTGCTTTATTAGAGATATGAATCATAGCTCGAAATTTGCCCCTAAGGCACATGAAGGTTTTCTTCTAGGTTATGGCTCAAATATTCACACTTACAGAGTGTATAACTCCCACTTTGGGAAGGTTATGGAAACTATAAATGTGAGGTTTGATGAAACTAATGGCTCTCAAAAGGAGAATTTGCCTCATGATCTAGATGAACCTCCTCTTGATGAAGTTATCAGGTCCATGGCTATTGGAGAGATTCGCCCTATCAAAGAAAATTCTCGTCAATCTAATCAAGGTTATGATGATCCAATGTTCCCACACATAGCCCGGGGCGCTGGAGATCAACATCCTGAAGCTAATGATGGACAAGGCGGAGAAGAACCCATGAACGCAGAGAATGCAGATCCCGAAGGAAATGCTGATTCCGAAGAAGAACCAGAGCCACAAGCTAATGAGAATGCACTGTCTCGAGTGCGAAGGAGAGTTGATGTTGATTTGATCCTCGAAGAAATTCGTGAACCAGGTCGTCCCACTACTGGCTCTCGTACTCGTTTGGCTAACTTCTGTGGAAATGTTTTGTTTGTCTTCATGCTAGAACCATCAAAGTTTGATGAAGCCATGAAGGACCCTGACTGGTGAACTTCAATGCTCTAAGAACTTAACCAATTTGAGCGAAACAAAGTTTGGTCCTTAGTTGAGAGACCTGATCCCACGAAGCACAACATCATTGGTATTAAGTGGATATTTCGCAACAAGCAAGATGAAGATGGTATTGTGGTAAGAAACAAAGCTTGATTGGTTGCGCAAGGTTACACCCAAATCGAAGGTATCGACTTTGGCGAATCTTATGCTCTAGTTGCTCGTCTTGAATCAATTGGTGTTATGCTTGCTTCTGCAAATTTCAATGGTATCCTGCTATATCAAATGGATGTCAAAATTGCTTTTCTTAACGGAGAAATCGAAGAAGTGTATGTTATGCATCCACCAGGTTTTGAAGATACGAAGAATCTTGATATGGTGTACAGGTTACACAAAGCTCTTTATGGGTTAAAGCAAGCACCTCATGCTTGGTAAGACACCTTGAAGGACTTCCTCTTGAAGAAAGGCTTCAAACCGGGAACAACAGACCTCACTCTTTTCACTCGTTCTTATAATGGTTATCTGTTTGTATGTCAAATATATGTAGATCGATGATATTATCTTTGGATGCACTAACCCTGCTATCAGCAAAGAATTTCCAAAATGATGTCGAAGAAATATGCTATGTCTATGATGGGTGAATTAAAGTTCTTCCTTGAGGACTTCAAATCCGTCAACAGAAGACTCCAATGCCTACCAATGGCTTCCTAGATGAGAAGGGCAAACCCTTCGATCTGAAGAAGTATCGGTCTATGATTGGTTCACTCTTATATTTATGTGCATCTAGACCTGACATTATGCTTTCATTATGTATATGTAAGGCCCCCGATGCGGTGCTAACTCAAGTTAGTCGCTTTCGCGTCCCGCTCGAGTTAGTAGCGCATAAAAGGCCACCGACTCACGACACTCGCACTCGTGTCTCTGTCGGATTCTCGACAACAGATATAAGAGCAATGAACTTTATACTAAGACATAAATATAGAGTCCTGGGAATACACCGCCGCTGGTATTTATTACATCATCTCAGAGGTCCATAGACCCAACATTACATCATGCACCAAGCGGAAGACAATCACGACCGAGTACGGTCAAAATCCAAATGGCCCTAGAGAGGGCTACACATAAGCAAGTCCACCCACGGAACGTCGGAACCCAACTATAGGATCTACTGAGCGAAGTCATCCTCATCGTCCTCCTCCGAGGGCACCTCCACGAAGTATCGTCCGGTGCTCGGGTCGAGGTAGTAGTCAACTGCAGCGGCCGATCAGGCAAAACAGTAAAAGCACAAAAAGAAACAAGGGGTGAGATTATATCATTACAGGATAACTAACTTCCTACGGTAAGACAAAGTACTTGGAAAGGTTGCATCCACACTAGCATATATGGTGGCTATCGTTCTAGTAGAATAGGGGTAAGATCCAAGAGTGCACGTGACATTGTGTCATAAGTATGCTATCCACCTACTTACGACAAAGATAACACAACCTTGATCTTCTCTCGGTCCCCCTGGACGAAGAAAAGCAGCTAAGGCACGCACATGGTAGGCAAGTTTGAATTATGATCCAATTTGATGTTATTCTATGAACAAGGAGTAGGTCTCAAGTCGTCCATAACCGCGGACACGGCTTTTCGAAAAGATTTAACCCTGCAGGGGTGTACCAACTGCCCATCATAGGCTTCTCATGTACGCCCGGTTTCCACTTGGCTAGGTAAGCGCCTGAAACTCCGGAACGTCAGAGTCCCTCTAACTAACAACGCACAAATCCGGGTGGCCCCCGGTGAGTCGACACCCAACTCAAAAGCCGGCCGCGCTCTCGAATCGGTCTCTACCGTATGGCTAAGGTCGGGTTTAGTCTCACCTAAATAACAGGGGACTTCCCTAGCTCACCAGTGTGGACCAACCAGATGAACCATGGCTCCGTTGGTCCGGGATGTTTCGAAAACTGCTGGGGTACCAACCAAGCACACACACGTTTGCAAATAATAAATCAGCTCGGGCCACCACTATAATTGTATGAAGCTAGGTAGGTAAGACAAGGGGACCCCATAGAATCCCACACACGATTAGGCACGCTCGTCAAGAAACACAATACCCGGAACTCGGGACCTAGGTGACTCGAATGGAACAAAACACCTGGTGGGAACAACCCGGTCTCCCATCCTTCGTCAAATATAAGTTAACATCATAATAATAAATATCAACCAACTTCTTTATTAACATGATATCCCAACATAGTATAGGGTAAAGCAGCAAGTTTTCCTAATCATACTAAGCAATGGCTGAGCAGCGGTAACTTAGCTATACAATGTTTTGCTGGGATGTGGGGATCATGGCTGTTTCATTTTGATTGTGGCATAAGCAAGGTGGATAGGATCAAACAATCGTTCTAGACTACAGCTAGGCAGGTAGGCAGAAAGTTATCAAGTAATGGTATAGATCTTCCCCTTGCCTGGGTAATCGGTCGACGGAGTAGACGTAGCAGGGTCCTCGGGTTCGGTGTCGGAAATCTCCACGTAAGTCTCCTTGGCAGCCTTAGGTGCTAACGTAAGGTACCGGCAAGGGAAAGCACACGAGTAAACATCGAGATCAACAATACTCAAGCATGGATGATATGATAGAGTTTAAAGACATGGTGTGACCCTACCTAGTCAAATTTAAATGGAGGTGTTGATGACACGTCAAAAACTTCATATGCAATTACTTATATTTTTATGGCTTTGGTCATAGCCTTAATTTTGGTGTAAATATCATGGTAACATGGCATGGCATGAAATAATAACAAAAATTAACAATAATAAACATCATGAAATAATTATCGATTCCGGAGACGGAGAAATATGTCGGTGAAATTGACACCAGAAGATACAACAGAAGAAAAGGGATCCAACCGCATTGCATATGACAATATGCTAGGGGCTGGTTTGAGATTGCAAAGAATTGAAGACGACATGGAACAAAACTTGAATGATCAAATGAACAAGATTTCAACATCCACTGAAGTTGAAAGAATGAAAAGAAAAGAAAGGCAAGGTTTAATATGGTTAAGTGATCACACCATGTCCATTGAGTTGCACAAAACCTCAAATGGACATCACCATTTGAATCCATGCACTTTTTACCCCAAAACCATATAAGCTATGGCACCATTTGAATTTTCAAAACACAGTTGCAAATACAAAGGAGTTTAGGGGCCTATTTTCATAATTACCACCACTACGATTTTTTAGGGGGCAAAATGCAAAATGAGCATCACCAGGATGATCAGTGGCCAAAAATACCCCAAATTCATATATTGGAACACATGTTTGGGCCCGTGAGCATTTGAAATTCAAATTCAGATTTGAATTTGAATTTTGAAAATATTTGAAAAAGAAAAACAAAAGAAAAAGAAAAATGCACTAGCCCAAATGGGCTGCCTCGGGCGCCAAGGCACATCTTTCCTCCTCTCCTCCTCGGCCCAGCTAGCAAGCCCAGCTCGGCTGAGACAGAAAAATCAATAGAAAAAAGAAAAAGGCCGCGCCCGACTGGATCTTGGGCCCAAGGCCACTTCTCTCCTCCGAGGTCCAGGCGATAGCCTCCCTCTAAACTGAACCCTCGCAAGCTCTGGAGAAAGGCAACACCTTCCCTCCGAACCCGACGCGGCGACAACTTTCGGCGAGGCTCGCGTCGAACTCCGGCCACCTCCTCGCGAGCTACCACGAGGAAACTCGAGAGGGCACCTCCCTCTGCACAACGGTGCCCGCCATGGCCACCAACTCTCTTCGACCTCGCCGGAGTCCTCACGGGATCAGAGAGGCGACGACCTTCTCTGAAGATCCAGAACCCGCGCGATCCCGACGACCTTCCGACGAACATAACGGTGCGCACAGATCAACTCCGGCCGCTCTACGGTGTTCTAAACGAAGCTGGGACCTCCGCCTACGCATCTGCACTCCAGATCGAGGCCCTAGTCCACCGACGGCGACGCGACGAGCGATTGAACTCCACGGCGGCGCCACCGTCTACCGCACAACTTCAGACACCGGGGAGCTAGGACCCAAAGCACGCGCAAGGCGCTCCTTTGAGGCCATAGACGCGCTCTGGACGTGCACGGGGCACGTCCGCACACACCTCGGCAACGCCAGGTCCACGGTGATCACCGGACTGGCCGGGACCCTCGACACTGTTGGAAATATGCCCTAGAGGCAACAATAAAATGTTATTATATATATTTCCACGTTCATAATTAATGTTTATATTTCTGTGCTATAATTGCAATGACCCTGACTGTGAGATTCAGAAGAAAACTCATTTGCATGTGTGGAAATGTAAACACCAAGAGTTCCTGGTTTAGCCTCTAAGACCATCTCATGTGCTAACTGATGATTACGTTTTCTTAATCATGGACATTGTTCTTGTATCAAGGATGTCAGTAGCAATGAGAACATATTGTTAGCAGAACAATGATGTTGAACCGACCCTAGTATTGAATGATATACTTAGAGATCACATCGTAACTACGTTATAAGTCATATCATGAAATGTTATCATATACGTAATTCCTTAGACCATGAGAGGATCGAGTTACTTCACATAGGAAGACATGCTTTGGTTCTTAGATGAATCCTCCCGTAAATGGGAAGTAGTAAAATAAGTTCTGGGTATGTCAGATGGTGTGGCTAGTGACTGTGATAGTTCAAAAGTGGGATTTGCTCCTTCACAATGAAGAGATATTGACTTTGGGCCCACTCGGTATGACGGTATCCATTCTAGTCTGGCCAGACGCATTGTGATTTAATCACGGGGATACCGGGATACAATAAACGAGAAATAGAGACAAACGAGCAAAGAGGATAACGAGTGGCTTGTGTTCAAGAAGTTGTTATACATGGGTGCCAAACATCTCTCCTCTAACTTTGTCATATATCGCAAAGCAAAGGGAATGGTACATGACTAAACATAATGGTTCACTCGAAGTTTCTTCGTGTATGTGCGGGAGTCAACATGGGTGTCCATGGCTCCGCTGTTGATTATTGGCTATTGACAAAAGGCTGTTGACCTATGTCCGTAAGATGTTCTGAGTCATGTCCGCATTATACCAAACCTATTGGGTCACACACTTAACGAGCAGTAGTCTGTTAGAATACTGGAATGGCAGAAGGTTTAGTGGAAGCAAAACGGAATAGTTCATACAGGCACCGGAAGTCGTTCCGGGTATTTATGGAATTGTTCATAAGGGCACCAGAAGACGTTCTGGGTATTTAAAGATATATCCGGATCACTCTGGAATAGTCCCAGGTGGTTCTGGAACATATGAGAATGGTACTGGGGAAGTCCTGGATCAACCGGAATAGTTTCCGGTTAATCGGTGGATGTCCCGAAAACGACCGACGAACCGACGCAGGGCATCGGGCAGGCTAGACCGTAACCCGGATCGTCCCGAAACCTATCCACATAGTTCCGGAACGTCCGAAAACGGTCCCGGAAGGTCTTGGAAGTGTTCCAGAAGGTTCCGGAATGTCCCGAAACCATCCCGAAAGGTCCCGGAATGGCCGAGAATGGTCCCGGCGGGTCCTGGAAGGTCATGGAAGGTTCTGGAAGCTTCCGGAAGGTTCCACAAGGTTCTAGACAGTACCATATGTGCCCCACCACCCTTAGCCTTGGGGGGCAAGGCACCCCAAGGGGGCTGGCCTAAATTTAGGTGGTGGGGGCGCCACATGTGGGAGGAGTCCTCCTTGGACTCAGACTCCCCGGTGGGAAGGTTTCCCTTTGGGAGGAGGAGTCCCAGGGGACTCCACCAACCCCTATTGCGCCCCAAGGGCCTGCTTTCCACCTATATAATGTGGGGGAGGGGTGGGGGCGCAACACAACTTGTCCCTAAGGCCTATGCGCCACCCTCCCTCCTCTAAACCCCGTTGCTCCACAATTAGACCCCGGTTTAGACGCTGTTCTAGATCGGAATCCGTTAGGGTTTTCTCCCTCTAGTTTTCTCGGTGGCGTTCATCTCTGGACGGCGGAGCGCTGCTGGATTGCTGCTACGGAACGTGTGGATACTAATAGAGGGATCATATCTTTGGTCCTTCTCCGAGGAGCTTCTTCTTCCTCGGAGATCTTGTTCGAGGGACTTGCTCGAGGGACTTGTGCGTGGGGCGGATCGAGGTGCTTCTTCTTCCTCGGTGATCTTGATCGAGGGACTGTTTGTGGGACGATCCGCGAGATCTACTTCAATGAGCTACACCAACTCTACTTCCGCTACATCGGTTGGTGAGCCATGACCTAAAACCTTGTATGCAATCTTCTTGGATGATCTTGGGTTCTTGATTCGTAGGCCGATTTTTTTTGTTTTCTACTACGTTTCCCAACAGTGGTATCAGAGCGATCCCTGATTAGATGCATGTTTAGGTCTAGATCATATGTGTGATATGAGGCATTGAATTTCTTGTTGCTTCCCTGTCATGTGATTTTTTCTATGCTTGATGGTTTTGCTACAAGGATTGAGTTTTCCATCGATCCCTCTATGCTGCTTTCAGTATGCTGGTTGCCTTGATCATGGTCTACATCAAACTCCTTGGATCTCATCTTAATCTCGCAATAGAAGATTTAACATGGAGGGGCTTGTGGATTTTATGAACTCAAATCCACACGGGGGTCACGCGTTGAACGAAGTTTGGCTTGTGGCATTAGTTACTGCACGCACCCCGAACGTTAAACTAGCAAACAATGAAGTATCGTGTTTTCTTTGTATAGGGAACAACGTTTGGATGTAACCGGCTAATCAACCACGATAAAAGTTGCAACAACCCGCGTAGATGGCGATCTAACTCGTTTTTGCAGGACGTGCATGTGATGTGGTATAGCCTTCAAGATTTGCAATGTGTTTGTATGAGATGCTATATGTTATGTAATGTTTATTCGCGACCTGCATGTCATGGTACGACATGATGACTGGAGTCATATGATTGTCACTTAATTATGGCTTGTGTGCCAGAACTGTTTATTAGCTCGAGGCAAAGCAATAGATAGATGCAAGGTGATGATCTACGATGCGGAGGTGGACCCCGACGCACATGCCAGAAGCCGTGGTGATGTTCCCTGCGCCAAGGACAAAGTTGGTGGACACGGTGACTTCAACCACGACGACGTGAAGACAATGAAGACTTCACGAAGCAAATGGCTATATCATATCACATAATTTTTTGAACTGCTTGTGATGTTTATCCCTTTGATGCACCCTTGTTTGATGCGCGGTAGTCGTATTTTATTAGGGTGATCTCTCGCAAAACAATATCAAGTTGATAGTGTTCTTCCAACTGTAGCACCGTCTATTTTATGTTTCACATCGGAGCAGGTCATGTCACATGGGTGCACACGGTGTGACGCATAAAAGGAGGGTGTGTTAAGAACACACTGCAATTACACTTGGTTGTCTTGACGGTTTGGATAAAAGTTTGCTACCGGAACACGCCCATCGAAAGATGAACAAGAATCACCTTTGGCGTGATTGGCAAGTTGGCCTACCGGTCCGGTCTAAGTCATCAGTGATGTCACATCAATGGCGGAAGATTGGGCCGGATCTTGAATCACTCCAGCAACAATTACGAGAGATATTGATCTGAGTGGGAGCGCACTAAGTAATTAAATTGATTAATCACAAGTGCAACTTAATTATGAACAAAGTCTTAGTATTTGCATTATCGTTGTAGAATAATGGCTCGCGTTACCACCTTCCCAATTGATTTTGATTAACTGTATTATCTGGTAAAAACTTTACGATTGGTACCGTATTGTGAGGACTATCCTCAATAGTGTCGAGAAGGAGCTTTTCCTACCGCAAATTTTTTATGCTCTCCCGCTGATGCTATGGATGATGTGACTTATGTCCATAATCCAAAATGCTAGAATTCCACCACAACTAAGTGCATTGTCTTCACCACCATGAAACCCGAACTTCGAAACGTTTGGGATAGTTATGTTATATTCATGGAACTAAAAAATTGTTTTCAGTAGTAAGACAATTATTGTTGGATATAAGATATCTAGTACAATGTATGATTGTAAGCATTAGTGAAAATGTTCACTGTGCTCTAAACAAAACTGATAAGTGTGGGATCCAGAAGAACACCGATCATATGATGATGAGAATTAAGGGAAAGGAAGTCCAAAGGATGTTAGTAAGACTTACACGCCGGAAATTCCATGGCCTGCGCCATCCTTAATCATGTGTGAGATTTTGTGAGTAGGAGTGACATTGGAAATAGAACTATGATACGTATAAAGGCAAAACGAAAGAAGACTGGAATAACCAGCTCAGAAATGAAAGTCATACGGAGTTATAGATGAATTCATTGATGGTCAAGAGATGTAATTCTTGGGAATCATGATTAAGCAGTTAACTGTGGATTATGTATATTGTGATTAATCTGTTGATCACCGGAATATCACATCGATTGAATATTGTTGCAACTCGATGCAAGAAATACTATGGCCTTTATGACCAGCTAATGATGAGTTTTGACACGCTCGGGAACACGGCAAAAGGTTTGCTATACCGTGTGTTGACTCTATGATTATCATCATAATTCATTTTAGAGTTGAGTAAATTGTTACTACACTTTAGCCTTGTTGCAAAACATCATTTTGAATCATGTTTGTTGCAAGAGAGTTGTTCAAAGCTATGAATAACGTAAAGGCCATACTTCCATTATGAATAGGTTGTATGTTATGAATCTTGATAATAATATTAAAAATCCATAACACTGACGCTAAACGTCGCAAGAATGACAGAATACCACATAGATGTGGCACTGCCGTTTATCACAAGTGACATAACATGCATGAAGAATTTCCATAAGTGATGGACTTTCGAGTCTTATGATTATGAATCACTTGACGCTTGCGATCTTTGTCTCGAAGTAATGTGACTAAAACACCGTTGATAGGCCATACATGAACGGGCAACTAAACCATTGGTAATCATACATGATGATGTGTGTAGTCCAATAAGTGTAGTTGTGTGCAGTGGATTCCCTATCTTCACTCATGAGTTGAAGTAGATATGTGGATATATGTTCAATAGAGACATACGTATGAAATCTTTGAAATGTTCAAGGAATTTTAGAGTGAAATAGAAATTCATTGTAACAAGAAAATAAAGCTTCTGCAAATTAGATTGTAGAAAGTAATATTTGAGTTACAAGTTTAGCGAACGTCTGATGAGTTGTGAAAAGGTGTCATAACTTGTGCCTCGCGGAACTCAACTAAGAGTAAAGTGTTCGAGAGACATAATCAAGCCATGTATGACACGGTAAGATCAAATATGACGTTTATCAATTTGCCATTATACTTATTAAAGTTATGCGTTAGAGACTACAACTTTTACACTAAAAAGAGCACCATCAAATCTGTTGAAATGACACCATATTAGATATGATATGGAAATGATAAAACCATATTGTCTTTTCTTAAAATTTGGGTGTATGAGACATGTTTGACATACTCAAAACACCAAATCAGATAAGTGCTACTTTGTGAAGGTTATTCCAAAAGGTTTGGTATTCCTCTATCACTACACAAAAGCAAAACTGTTTGCTGTTAAGAACAATGTGTTTTGAAGAAAATGGTTTCTTGCAAAAGAGTGAGTGGGAGGACAGTGCAACTTGTTAAAGATTGTTGAATCTTCAAATAAGTGCGCAGCTGAATCACACAGGTTAGACAAAACTCGTACAAACATTCATGATATGTAAAACGAGATATTGTTGTTCGACAATGATAAACCAGTGATATACATAGAAGCGTTGATGGGCCCTGACTCCGGGATTTTGCTAAATGGCAAATAATCCGAGATAGTATCCATGGAAGTAAGTCAAGTTTTGAACTTGGTAGACCCTCCGAAAGACTAAAAGTCTGAAGAATATATATATGGATCTATAATTGATTCGGATGAAAATGTTTTATCCATAAAGCTCAACTCGTTGGAAAATTGTTTTCTAGCAAGTTCAAAGGTTGACTACGGCGAAATAGTTTAAACCGTAGAGATGCTTTAGTCAGTTCGGGTTATATTAGCAATTACTACATATCTCATTTATAGGATATGGTAGAATGAACGTCAAAACAAAGTTCCTACCGGAAATATAACAAAGGACGTATATGTGATACAGCCGGAATGTTTTGTCGATTCAAAGGATGCTAAAATAGATGCAAGGCTTGGATATCCAGTGATGGACTGAAGCTGGCACAATGGAGTTGGAATTTTCGTTATGATGAAATTGCCAAAAGAGTTTGTTTTCATCGGGAATAAACGAAGATGCTTGAATGCTCAAGAAAGTAAGTGGGAGCTGAATGATATTTCTAAAACCTTATGTAGATGACATATTGTTGATTGGAAATGATATAAATTTCTTGACACGAATAAGGACTTCATTGGAAATAGTTTTCAGTTGAAGAACTTGGGCTAATATAGCATTTGTATTGAGCACAGTGATCTATGCAGATAGTAAGTGCTTGATCATGCTAAAGCCAACATTACATATTGACATGATACTAAAGTAGTTTAGTATGAAACGCCAAGAAACATGTTCTTGCCGAGGTCAAGGTGAAAAGTTGTTTGCAAAAATCGGTGTTTATGAACACAGATAAGCAAAACACGTGAATTCAATTCCACGCACCCGTGTGTTTGGATTAATCATGTACACCAGAATATGTAAAACAACCAGATATGTCCAATGCTTCAAAAGGTTGTGAGCAAGATACCAAAGTGATCAAGTTGTTGACCATTGGACAAACAGTGAAAAATTAAGCTTATGAAAGATAAGATATGTTTCTCGAAAAATGGAGATAATGAAGAGCTCATTGTAATGAGTTACACTAGCTGAATTTTTTGATGTAAATCAGTTACACCAATTCAGTCCTCATACCTACTCCGACCGATTTTCGATTTTAATTGGGATTATGTGTTTCACACGTAAGGGTGGCACAGTATGAAGGAACTGTGTTAAGTTAGATACTGTGGCGAATTCTATGACAGAGGCTAAGTACATTGTTGCTTAACGAAGTAACAAGGGAGGTTATTTTGAATCATCAGTTCATTTATGAACATGGTATGGTTTCCTAGATGAATGATTTCATAACTATTCTAAGGAACCAAGGTCCTGCCAAATGATTCAAACATATACAAAGTTAAATTGATTAAATTAGTGAATTTTATGATAGCGTGAAAACGCGAAGATATGCAATATACAAACGGGCCTGAAACGTCAGATCCGTATATGAAGTCTATACCACAAATGAAGTATGCATTACACCGGTATGCCATAGGTGTAAAGTGCTCAAGTACTGACAATATTATTGACTCTAGTGCAAGTGGGAGACTGTTGGAAGTATGCCTTAGAGGCAATAATAAAATGTTATTATATATATTTCCATGTTCATAATTAATGTTTATATTTCTGTGCTATAATTGCAATGACCCTGACTGTGAGATTCAGAAGAAAACTCATTTGCATGTGTGAAAATGTAAACACCAAGAGTTCCTGGTTTAGCCTCTAAGACTAGCTCATGTGCTAACTGATGATTACATTTTCTTAATCATGGACATTGTTCTTGTATCAAGGATGTCAGTAGCAATGAGAACATATTGTTAGCAGAACAATGATGTTGAACCGACCCCAGTATTGAATTATATACTTAGAGATCACATCGTAACTACGTTATAAGTCATATCATGAAATGTTATCATATACGTAATTCCTTAGACCATGAGAGTATCGAGTTACTTCACACAGGAAGACATGCTTTGGTTCTTAGATGAATCCTCCCGTAAATGGGAAGTAGTAAAATAAGTTCTGGGTATGTCAGATGGTGTGGCTAGTGACTGTGATAGTTCAAAAATGGGATTTGCTCCTTCACGATGAAGAGATATTGACTTTGGTCCCACTCGGTATGACGGTATCCATTCTAGTCTGGCCATACGCATTGTGATTTAATCACGGGGATACCGGGATACAATAAACGAGAAATAGAGACAAACGAGCAAAGAGGATAACGAGTGGATTGTGTTCAAGAAGTTGTTACACATGGGTGCCAAACATCTCTCCTCTAACTTTGTCATGTATCGCAAAGAAAAGGGAATGGTACATGACTAAACATAATGGTTCACTCGAAGTTTCTTCGTGTATGTGCGGGAGTCAACATGGGTGTCCATGGCTCCGCTGTTGATTATTGGCTATTGACAAAAGGCTGTTGACCTATGTCCGGAAGATGTTCTGAGTCATGTCCGCATTATACCGAACCTATTGGGTCACACACTTAACGAGCAGTAGTCTGTTAGAATACTGGAATGGTAGAAGGTTTAGTGGAAGCAAAACGGAATAGTTCATACGGGCACCGGAAGTAGTTCCGGGTATTTATGGAATTGTTCATAAGGGCACCAGAAGAAGTTCTGGGTATTTAAAGATATATCCGGATCACTCTGGAATAGTCCCAGGTGGTTCTGGAACATATGAGAATGGTACTGGGGAAGTCCTGGATCAACCGGAATAGTTTCCGGTTAATCGGTGGACGTCCCGAAAACGACCGACGAACCGACGTAGGGCATCGGGCAGGCTAGAACGTAACCCGGATCGTCCCGGAACCTATCCAGATAGTTCCAGAACGCCCGAAAACGGTCCCGGAAGGTCTTGGAAGTGTTCCAGAAGGTTCTAGAATGTCCCGAAACCATCCCGAAAGGTCCCGGAATGGCCGAGAATGGTCCCGGTGGGTCCTGGAAGGTCATGGAAGGTTCTGGAAGCTTCCGGAAGGTTCCACAAGGTTCCAGGCAGTACCATATGCGCCCCACCACCCATAGCCTTGGGGGGCAAGGCACCCCAAGGGGGCTGGCCGAAATTTAGGTGGTGGGGGCGTCACATGTGGGAGGAGTCCTCCGTGGACTCAGACTCTCCGGTGGGAAGGTTTCCCTTTGGGAGGAGGAGTCCCAGGGGGACTCCACCAACCCCTATTGCGCCCCAAGGGCCTCCTTGCCACCTATATAATGTGGGGGAGGGGTGGGGGCGCAACACAACTTGTCCCTAAGGCCTATGCGCCACCCTCCCTCCTCTAAACCCCGTTGCTCCACAATTAGACCCCGGTTTAGACGCTGTTCTAGATCGGAATCCGTTAGGGTTTTCTCCCTCTAGTTTTCTCGGTGGCATTCATCTCTGGACGGCAGAGCGCTGCTGGAACGTGTGGATACTAATAGAGGGATCATATCTTTGGTCCTTCTCCGAGGAGCTTCTTCTTCCTCGGAGATCTTGTTCGAGGGACTTGCTCGAGGGACTTGTGCGTGGGACGGATCGAGGTTCTTCTTCTTCCTCGGTGATCTTGATCGAGGGACTGTTTGTGGGACGATCCGCGAGATCTACTTCAACATGCTACACCAACTCTACTTCCGCTACATCGGTTGGTGAGCCATGACCTAAAACCTTGTATGCAATCTTCTTGGATGATCTTGGGTTCTTGATTCGTAGGCCGATTTTTTTTTGTACTATGTTTCCCAACAGACACGGCGGCCGAAACACAAACCTAAGGGGGCTACCTACTGCGAGCGAATGAGGGAGCATGGGAGCACCAGCGGCTCTCCTTGGGGTGCGCGGGGATGGCCTCGACACCTTGGGGGGGGACGCCGGAGAAGACGGTCGATGGCGAGGCAGAACGCTGCGCCGCGGGGGTGCTGCATCACGGGAACGCGGCGAAGCTCCTGCAACCACAGCAGCGACGGGACCGAGTCAGAAAGGCCTGCAGGAGGGCGAGCGCGAACGCGCGGGCGACGACATGGATCATCGGCGGCGAATTAAGCTCCGGTCACCTGCGGCAGTGGCGGAGCGGGACGAAGCAATTGAGCGCGGCGGCGACGACCCAAGGGGGGATATTGGAGGAGGGGAACCCTAGGTTCCCCGGGGCGCCTCTGGTGGCCTCAAATAGGGAGCTCCCGCTCTCCCTGGACGGAGGGCTCCACCTCCCGTGGCCGGACGCGCTCGTGAGAGAGGGGAGGCTTTCCACGCTGGAAAGACGACGACGGGGCACCATCAGATGGAGATCGACGGCTGGCAGCGGCCCCACGTACCCCTTCGTGGATGGGCTCTAGCCCGAGAAGAGGGGAAAGGCCCAGGTGGGCTGGGCCTGCAACAGGGAGAGGGGAGAAAGAAAAGAAATCCAGCCCCTGCTGACCTTTTCCATTTATTTAAAAACAGAAAAGGGTTTAAAGTTTTTCAAAAATATTCACAAGGTTATTCAACACACAAAAATATGTAAATGAACCCTGGAATATTTGCCAATTTCTAAAATTGGTTTGACCATTTTTGGCAACAACAAAAATGTGGGCTCTTTTTAATTTCAAAAACACTTTGAACTAGAGCCCCTGTTTTTGGTGATGGCAAAAATGAAATGAGGTTTTGAAAACCCTTGGCATTGCAATGGAAAATACTAGGCCTAGTATGGGGTCTAGGGGAGCACAATTGCAAATGGAACAATTCATCAAACACCTCTCTTGAGCCCTTCTGTTTGAATTCAAATTCAAATCAAATGGGTCCAAAACCACTTGGCAAATTAAATCATCACATGAAATTATAAACTTTAGCACCATGCCAAGTTACAAAGTCAACAGACAAAGTACAATATCATGACGATTTCTAATTTATTGCTCATGGGCTCTTACAGCACTCCCCCACCAACACAGGATCTCGTCCCGAGATCTAAGCCTGAAACAACTCTGGGTACTCGGAACAGAGATGATCTTCACGCTCCAAAGTTGCTTTCTTCTCCGAATGATGTGCCCACTGGACCTTCATGAACTTGACGGACTTGTTGCGGGTCTTGCGCTCGGACGTCTCAAGAACACGGACTGGACGCTCTGAGTAGGAAAGGTCCGCACTCAGTTGGATCTCGCCCAAGTCAACGGCCTGCTCTGGCTGTTTGAAGCACTGCTCTAGCTGGGACACATGGAACACGTCATGCACCATGGACAGACTCTCTAGAAGCTCGAGCCGAAAGGCAAGAGGTCCTCTAGTCTCAAGGATGCGGAAAGGTCCGACAAATCTTGGAGTGAGCTTTCCTTTGATGCCAAAGCGGTGAGTTCCCCTCAATTGAGACACTCTCAGGTACGCCCAATCACCAACCTGAAACGCTACACCACGGTGACTTCTGCCTAGACTGTGCTGCCTTTAGGTGCTCTCGGACAATCTTCACTCTGTCCTCTGCCTCCTGGATCACATCTGGACCGAACAACTGCCTCTCGCCTGTCTCGGACTAGTTCAAAGGTGTCCTGCACTTGCGGCCATACAGGACTTCAAACGGTGCTGCCTGCAGACTTGCCTGATAGTTGTTGTTGTAAGAGAACTCAGCATACGGGAAGAATTCTTCCCACTTCATGCCAAAGTATATGACACATGCTCGAAGCATTTCCTCGAGGATTCGGTTCACGCGCTCGACTTGCCCACTTGTCTGAGGGTGATAAGCGGTACTGAACAACATTGTCGTACCAACCGCCTTTTGAAAGGCCTGCCAGAACTTAGAGGTGAAAAGGCTGCCTATATCGGAACTGATCTTCTTGGGAATGCCATGCAAAGATACAACTCTTGCGGTGTACAAATCCGCCAACTGAGCTGCTGAAATGGAGTCCTTCACTGGAAAGAAGTGGGCAACTTTGGAAAGATTGTCAATGAGAACAAAGATGGCATTGTTCTTCTTCTGCGACAAGGGGAATCCTGTGATGAAATCCATCTCTATGTGATCCCATTTGCACTCCGGAATCTCAAGTGGCTGAAGCAACCCTGCAGGCTTCTGGTGTTGTGCCTTCAATCTCCTGCACACATCACACTGAGACACGTAACGGACAACATCCCGCTTCATACGAGTCCACCAAAAGCTTTGCTTGAGATCTTGATACATGTTTGTACTGCCAGGGTGAATAGACAGCTTGGAATCATGAGCTTCCTTCATGATGACCTCTCTGAGATATCCCTCCTTGGGAAAAACAACTCGCTCTTCGAACAACACGGTGCCGCCATTATGCACTAAAAAACAACCGTACTTTGGAACTGAGACGGCAATACCCTGTTTGATCTTTTGTATCATTGAGCTGCTAGACTGAACTTCACGGATCTTCTCATGGATAGTGGGCTCTACCACAAGGTTGGCAAGGTAGCCTGCTGGAACTAGCTCGAGATTGAGCCTTCGAAAGGACTCACACAAATCAGGGTGGATCTTCTGCACCTGGATATTATTTCAATCACCCTTGCGGCTCAGCGCATCAGCTATGACATTCGCCTTCCCAAGCGTGTACTGAATATCAACTGTGTACTCAGTAATAGTTTCAAGCCATCTTCTTTGCCTCAAGTTCAGATTTGGCTGAGTGAACAAGTACTTCAGACTCTTGTGGTCGGTGAACACATCCACCTTCCTCCCTAAGAGGAGGTGTCGCCAAGTGATCAAAGAGTGCACAACTGCTGCAAGCTCCAAGCCGTGCGTGGGATAATTCCTCTCACTCGTCTTCAACTATCGTGAGGTATAAGCCACAATATTTCTGCCTTGCATCAAAACTCCACCTAGACCTTGCAAGGAGGCATCACAAAACACCTTAAAAGGCTGTGACTCATCTGGCAGCGTGAGAATTGGAGCTGTGGTCAACTTCTCTTTCAACTCCTCGAAGGATGACTGGCAAGCTGGTGACCAAGTGTACCGTTTGCCTTTGCACAACAATTCAGTCATTGGCTTTGCTATTTTGGAGAAATTCTGCACGAACCTCCTGCAATAACTGGCGAGGCCGAGAAAACTCCTTAGCTGCTTCACATTCCTCGGTGGAGCCCACTCTTGAATAGTGCGGACTCGCTCTGGATCAACCACAATTTTCTCAGCGGAAATAACATGGCCAAGAAAATTGACCTTGTCGAGCCAAAACTCACACTTGGAGAACTTGGGGTAGTACCTGTGCTCTCTCAGCTTCTGCAACACCAGGCGCAGATGTTTCTCATGCAGCCTCTGACTTGGAATAGACAAGAATGTCGTCGAGGTAGAGGATCACAAACACATCAAGCCATTCTTGGAACAAATAGTCATAGCTCTTATGAATGTTGGAGGGGCGTTTGAAAAGCCGAAAGTCATGACTGTGAACTCATACAGCCCATAACGTGTGCTGAACGCGTTCTTGGGGATGTCCTCTTCACGAACACGGATTTGGTGATACCCCATCCTCAAGTCAAGCTTGGAAAACACCTTTGCTCCATTCAACTGTTCGAATAGATCATTGATGTGGGGTAGAGGGTATTTGTTCTTGATGGTCTTCTTGTTGATACCGCGATAATCCTGGACCAAGCGGCTAGTCCCATCCTTCTTCTGGACAAACAAAGCTGGTGCACCCCAAGGGGAAGTGCTCGCGCGGATAAAACCGCCTGCCTCCAACTCTGTCAATTGCTTTTTGAGCTCAATCAACTCCTTTGAACACATCTTGTACGGGTGCCGAGAAATCGGCTGGGTACCAGGCTCTAGCTCAATAACGAACTCAATAGCTCGAACTGGGGGAATTCCTGGCAACTCCTCTGGAAAGACGTCTGGGAACTCACAAACAACTTTGACTTCTTCGAGCAAAGGTGCGACTCCTGCATTCAAGGCGTACAACTGTGCTGCTCCTGCCATTGAGCCACAAGTGTACACGACTTCTGCGCCTGAATCATGTGTCAACTTCACGGATCTGGTCGGACAATCAATATTGGCCTTGTGTTGCACAAGCCAATCCATGCCCAAGATGACATCAATGTCGGAACGTGGAAGCAAAATTAAGGAAGCGGTGAAAAGGAGACCCTGAATCTGAATGTGAGCACTCGGAACTCTGACAGCTGAACTGAACTTAGAGCCCGGGGTAGAGATGGCCAATGGAGAAGGCATCATCTCTGCCTGGAAATCAAACTGCTGAGCGAAGGACTTGGAAATGAAGGAATGAGACGTTCCGGAATCGAACAGAACTGTCGCAGGAAAATAACTAACAAGCAACCTACCAAGAACGATCTCTAAAGACTGCTGCGCATCTGTCATCATCACATTGTTCACCCGAACTGCACGTGGCTGTGCCTTCACCATCGCAGTGCTCGGAGTAGAGCGAGGTGGAGGCGGTGGGAGCCGAGCAAAACGCGGATCGGTGCAGTTGGGAGAAGTGTGCACTTGTAGCAGATCACGCCTGACCTGGGCTGGGGCTGCTGCCTGGGTGGCCTCACGTGTGGTGGTGTAGAGTGAGGCCCCTGCTGAACTGGGACGGGAGGGCGGGAAAAAGTGCGGACAACTGCCCCCCTCTGCTGGAACTGCTGCCTCTGCGGTGGTGCCTCTGTAACCCAAGCCTTTGCCTTCTTGTGGACCATCACTGCGGAGTTGTGCTCTCTCTGGCGCTTCCTGTCTACGTCCCACTCTGCTCTGGATGACTCCTGGCGGATAGCCTGATCCACGAACTGCGAGAACAGCGTGGGGTTGCACTGGGTGAGTGCGTACTTGATCTCTGTGCTGAGACCCCCAAGGAATCCGGCAATGCGCTTCGCCTATGTGGAGACCTCCTCCGGAGCGTACCTGGCGAGCCTGACGAAGGCCAGATTGTACTCCTGAACTGACCCGTCACCCTGTCTCAGAGCCAAGAACTCCTCTCGCTTCCTGTCCATCAAGCCACTCGGAATATGCACTGCTCTGAAGTCTGCGACGAAGTCTCCCCACATGATGATAGCATCGCCCTTGTTGGCCTTGTAGGTATCGTACCATCTGGCTGCTGCACACTGAAGCTGGAAGGAGGCGAAGGTGACGTAGTCGACTGGTCCGACGGTGTTTGCATTGAAGTGCTTTTGATCTCTGCGATCCAATCATCCGCTTCCAGCGGGTCTCGAGCCTCGGAGAACCTGGGGGGGGGGGTTGATAGCGAGGAACTGCTGCAGAGTTGTGTACTGTGGCCGATCACTCCTCTGGGAAGTCTGGTTTTGGAGCATCTGTAAGATCGCAGCTGTGCCTTGAGCCGCTGCGGTCATGATACGTCCCATACGTATCTATTTTTCCAAACACTTTTGTTATTGTTTTGCCCTCATTCTTGCATGATTTGGACGAAACTAACCCGAACTAAGGCTGTTTTCAGCAGAGCTGCCTGTATGGTTTTATTGTGCGCAGGAAAATGGATTGACGTCCCAGAAAATTCCCAGAAAAATATCAGAAAACCCACGCACCCGAAGGAGCCAGATGCCAGAAGTGGGACCAGAGGGGAGCCCAGGGGGCCCCAGGCCAGGGGTGGGGCCGCGCCCTCTGGCCGCCTGGGGGCCTCCCCCCTCCTCTGGTGCCCTACCGATGCTCCTATTTATTCCCGTGACGCGAAAACCCCAGAACAGAAGTCGTTTTCCCAGTTCTCGTCGCGGAGCCGCAACCACCCTCTGTTCTTCTCCGGGAGGGCTAATATGGAGGCTGTTTTGGCCTCCAGAGAGGGGAGATCATCGCCATCGTCATCACCATCACCACTTCATCCTCCCTCCATGACTTCTCCATCCATGTGTGAGTAATTCCCTGCTGTAGGCAAAGGGGATGGTAGGGATTGGATGAGTTAGATCAATTAATAGTTTATCAGATTGTTGGGGGCATGTTGCCTATCATCTAGTTTGGTGTTTATCATCTTTGCTTCAACTTGTTGCTCTTAATGCTTGTCACTTTGGGCCCGAGTGCCATGATTTCAGATCTGAACCCTATGTGTTTTCATGAATATATTTGTGTTCTTGATCCTATCTATGAGTTGTTTGCACCTGTTATAGTCCGGAACCGGCGATCCCAAAGGTGACAACTTGGGACACGAAAGGGTATGGACTATAATTTGAGGATTCCATGTATCCATTGATTGTTAATGCTTTGTTCTAGTGCTCTTTGACAGGAGCACCTTAATCTCCATAAGTTCCTTTTGGCCCCGTTCGTAGCGGGATGGTAGGGCAAAAGATGTTGTGCAAGTTCTTATTGCAAGCACGTACAACTACCTGTGGGATACATGCCTGATGTTTGATTTATGCCTAGATGATCTTTGCTTTTCTGTGTGCCTTGCCCCAAGTGGATTACATGATGTGTCTTATCCATGCAGCGCCCAACCATCCATCTCCCTAGCCTACAGTGCTTTTAATTTCGCTGTTTTACTATTACCGTTACTATCATCACTCCCATATCGCAGTTACTATTAATATCTTGTTGCAAGTAAGTGTATCTCAGGTGCGGTGGAACTGACAACTCCACTGTTAAAGCTTGTGGATATTCTTTGGCTCCCCTTGAGTCGAATCTATAAATTGGGTTATTCTTACCCGCGAAGACTATCTCGATCCTCTGCAGTTGTGGGTTATCAAGCCTGTTTTCTGGCGCCGTTGCCGGGGAGCATAGCTTTATTCACAAGTCTACTTGAAGTATTTTACCTGCTGCAATTTATCCGCTATGGGTAAGAAAGAAGACCCCGAGGTCCCGATCTTACCATCCCGTCCAAGAAAAGGTACTGTTCTGAACACTAGTGCTACACTTGATTCACCTTCAGTTATGAGTAAGTTTGCTTCACCTCCACCACATGATGCCTCTACCGAATCTGTCACTATGTCCGATACTTTTGATGATGCTTCTACTACTCTTGATGATATTGGTTTACTTAGTCACGCTCTTGAGAAACAGATTGCTGTTGCTGCCAAGAAATATGGATTGAAATTCCCGATACTTGCTATCCTTTTGATGGGACTTACACTTATCCCGATTTGAGTAAACTCAAGGAGAGACTCCTTGATGATGATTATATTATACTTGATGATGATTTATGCAGGGAGCTAACAAAGTTTGACGACTCTGACCCTGACGCTATTAAGAAGCTTCTCGAAAAACATTCTCTCAAGAACAAGACCGTACCTGATCCTACTTTTGCTACGTCTCCTATATGCATCAATGATCTTGATTATAATTTCTCTGTTGATCTTTCACTTATATCTATGGTTGAATCTGACCCCTTTTATGGCAGAGAAAATGATGATGCCATTGCACACCTGACCAAACTCACTGAGTTAGGTGGCTTGTTTACTACAGATGAGAAGATACGAAACTTCTATGTTACTAAGATTTTTCCTTTTTCTTTAAAGGAAGGTGTAAAGCATGGTACGATGCACTACAATGTGGTTCTGTTAGGAGTCCTCAAGACTTAGCTCGCTCTTTTGTTGATAAGTATTTTCCTGCTCATATGCAACATTCTGCTTTACGAAAAATTTATAACTTTACACAGTTGCAGGATGAGAACCTCCCTAAAGCTTGGGGGAGGTATTGCAGTCTGATCCAGGCTAGACCGGGACATGGAGTCGCTAAGAATGAATTAATTGATATATTTTATGCTGGTCTAACTAATGAATCTAGATCCTAATTGGATAATTGTGCTGGTTGTGTTAGGAAAAGAACACCGGACGATGCAGAAGAATTGATGGGCAAGATTGACAAGAACAACGAAGATTGGTCCGTCCCTGAACCACCTCCACCACCAAAGAAAAGGGGCATGCTTGTCCTAAGCCCAGAAGACATGCAAGAAGCAAAGAAGTCTATTAAAGAGAAGGGTATTAAAACTAAAGACGTGAAGAATCTACCCCCTATTGAGAAGTGATAGAGGCGAAGGTGTCCCGATGTTTCGATGAGATGGTGGAGATCGATTTTGGTGGAGTAGACTTTCACGACCCGACTACGAACGTGCGAAGACGTTGCGCCTTAGCAATCGCTAAACCAACTCCGAGAGGTTATTGATCCCGCGGATGCACGATCAACCTGACCACGAAGGTCAATTCCTGCAAGCAATCGAAGAACAAGCAAGAACTAAGAATTGCAATCTGGATATTGCGAATATAAGATGAAAGATTAACAGAAGTTGGGGTTCCAATGCGGTCTTGGCCTGGTCGGACGACACAAACGAAGAACTCGAAGTTGCGGCTATGGCTAACTTAAATCTAATTAAAACCCAAGTCTAAACGACGCCCTAAGGGCTGTATATATGGGGGAACAGAGGGGATTTTCGTGACCCCTTGGAGGTGGGGTCCGAAAACAACCCTAACTCGGTTTCCCCACACATACGGACTCTAAAAACAGCCTATAATGTGGTATTTCGAAATTACATGGGCCCAGCCCAATATTAAGGTGACGCAGCACCTATAATTGCTCTTGGACGAAAATAATGAAGTGGCATCTCGTGTATTCCGTCCAAGCCTTCATGCATGCCTTATGGTGGCTTCAACGTGTGAAAATCCCCACTGGAAACTCCACTGTACTTTCCCCCGCGCGCACCTTCTTCTCCATTCTTGATCCCGCTCCAATGACCATCCTTCGTGTCCATGCTAGGTCCTTCATTCATAAGCAAAACAAAAGTATCTAATTTAGGCAGCATCATATGTTCATGAACAATAGAAGGATTCGCAAGAAACGAAAGTACCTGATAATTTAGTTGACGTGCACGTGCTCTAGTAACTGGTCCAGTATGTGTAGTTGGTGAGGGTATGGGTGTAACATTAGTAGGGATGTCCTCATCAAGAAGTTGTGTGAGCCTACCACTCACCCTCCTTTGGTAGAGGTACACTCTCTTTTAGATTTCAATGCAAGTGACATTCCTCATGGTAAGCCTCCTGATCAATGTTTAGATGAGCTTCATAATTTTATTATGAAGCAGAATCACTTTAATGAAAGGATACAAAGTCAGTTGCATGATAATTCCCTTGCTATCAAAAGTTTGCTTGATGTTCTAGGAAGAACAATTAATGATGTTAAATGTCTTGTGAAGCATTTTCATATGGTTCAAACTCAGCTTGATCAAATTTCTAATGTGCAAAAAGATTTGCTTGCTAATAATGCCAAACAGGATATACATGCCTTCGGGATTAAAACCCGAGGGGGAACTAGCACTCAAGATCCTCTCTACCTGGAGGGGCATCCTAAGAGGATCGAGCAAGATTCTCAAATACAGGAGAAAGAATTTGTTAGCTCTCCGAATAAGAAGAAGAAGCACAAAGAAGCTGACAATTCCAATGATCCAAATAGTATATCTACCTCCGATGCTGAGACTAAAGACGGTGCTGAGCCTGAAAAGGATAGTGAAAAGAATGATCCACTCGAAGTTCAAGAAGAAGAAGCACCCGAAAAACGCAAGAAATACACTAGAGAAGATTTTATCGCAAGAAGACATGGGAAGAAACGAGAACCATGGGTGCAGAAACCCATGTCCTTTCCAGGTAAGTCTCTCAAAACTAAAGAAGAAGAGCATTACAATAAGTTTTGTGAGTGGATGAAACCTCTTTTTCTTCAAATTCCTTTGACTGATGCTATTAAGTTACCTCCTTATTCGAGATATATGAAAGATATTGTTACTAATAAAAGAAAAGTTCCTAATGAAGCAATATCTACTATGCTTGCTAACTACTCTTTTAGTGGCAAGATTCCTGAGAAGCTTGGTGATCCAGGTATACCCACCATTCCTTGTTCCATAAAGAATAATTATGTTAAGACCGCTTTATGTGATCTTGGAGCAGGAGTGACTGTTATGCCCTTTTCTCTTTACAAGAGATTATGTTTCGAAAAACTAATCCCTACAGATATCTCCCTTCAGATGGCTAACAAGTCGACAGCTGTTCCCATAGGTATTTGTGAGGATGTTCCCGTTGAAGTTGCTAATTGGTTAATCCTCACTGATTTTGTTGTGCTTGACATGCCCCAGGATGGGAGAATGTCTATTATTCTTGGTAGACCTTTTCTTAACACCGCAGGTTCTATTATTGATTGCAATAAAGGAAAGGTTACTTTCAATGTGAATGACAAAGAACACACGATGTATTTTCCAAAGAAGATTGACAAGAGGCATGGCCTCAACTCTATAGAGAATATTGAGACCGTGAAGATTTGAGAATGGGATTGTCCCCTACATGTGCACCACAAATACAAAACCATCATGGTGGGGACAATGTCCATTAAAGTCAAGGTGCTGTAACATCCCAGATTTCACAAAAATTAAATTTTTTATTTTCGGTGTAAATTGTTTGATTGTCTGATTTGTTTGCGGTGTTTGCATCCCCGATTTATCGATCGGCGATTATTTCCCCCCTCTTATCTCGTACCGGACGGAGACCGACCCTTGCCACCCTGACACTCGACCTTTGCGACACCGAGTTTCACCCGATCACCGTCGCGAAACCCGCACAAGACCAACCGCGGCCAGTGGAGCGAAAAACCCCGTTTAATAATTAAACGGGTTATTTTTATAGCGCGCCGGAAAGTGTTCTCGGAATGGTTCCAACGCGAGGTGAACGCCGCCGGCTCAACGCGCTTATTGCGCAGTTCGAAGTTTTACCCGAATCGGAGGTCCTGCGGACCCCCGGCGGTCAGAAACGTAAACACCACGCGCGCGAGAGGAAAACCGGGGATGTTTTTGGAAACTGCCAGCCACCTGGGCTATATAAAGACCACCACACTCCCACCCTTTTCTAGGGTTTCCCTAGCCACAAAATTGCAGCCACACCCCCCAGATCTGCTCCAATTTTTGCACAAAACACCCCCAGATCCGAAACCCTAGCTAGTTTTTGCTCCCAGCCTCCTCCAACCTCTCTCCACCGCGCCGCCTGCACCGTGGAGCCGCCGCCGGCAAGTCGCCGGTCGCCAGCAGGCCGCCGCCACGTCCCTCCTCTCCCTCTCCTCCTTCACTATCCTCTCTCCTTCCTCTCTCTTCTTCTCCCTCTCTAACCTCCTCCTCTGTGTAGGACGCAGTGCCGCAGCCCCATGGCGCTGTGGCCGAGCTCGGGCCGGAGCTCGCACCAGCCGGCCGCTGTCGCCCTGGGGTCCCGACGCCGCCACCTGGATACTTCCCCCGCCGCCGGTCTCCCTCCTCCGTGCCACCTCGGCCACGCCGGAGGGCAGCCAGCAGCGGTCGCCGTCCACCTCGGCCTCGATCCATGGTGGGATCGGGCTGCGCCGCCACCAACTGCCGCTGCCTGGCTGGGCCGCCCCCGCCTCGTGGGCCTGGCACCACCGCGGCCCGTCCTGGCCTAGGCGCCCTCGGCCAGATCTGCCAGCGCCATCCAGGCCGATTTGGGCCGGCCCAAACGTGAGCCCCTTTTTTATTCTGTGGAAACCCTGTAAAATTTCTGCTAAGTATTTTATATTTATGCTGTTGATGCTGTTTTGCGAGTAGATTTGCGATCAAAACGTAGCCCGGATGACGTTGCGCCCCAAAGGAAAATTGTTTAGAATTTTGTGTACTCCAGTTCATCTTTTATGAGCTTTTTTATTTGAGGCCGTCTTGATGGTGCAAATCTGTGTTGAAGTGGGCATCAGGCTGTTAATTGCTATTATTTCCTGTTAGTGTGCTGCTGCTGTTATTTTATTGCAACTTTGGTTGATGATTGTGACACATCCATGAGGCCTATTGCATTGATTCTTTTTGCATACTGTTAAGCATCATGTCTACTTTCATTATATGTATTGCATTGTCATGATATGCTTGCTGGTCATCTAGTTATTGAGCTCCAAAGTTGCTATGCCGCTGTTGTTGACAGCTAGCTCTGTTTTTCTCTAAGTCTGTAACGTTCCGATGCCATGTTGCATGCTTAATATCTTTTGATCTGTGATGCCTATGACCTTGATTCTTTTTTGTACCTGATCAACATCATGTCTAGTTCATGCCCATATATTGCTATGTCATGTTGCTGCACTTTTGCACATAGTTATGCTCCTGTTTATACATCATAAAAATAACAGTTTCTGCCATGTTTCTCTGATTTTTACTAAGTCCTTGACCAGTAATGTTTTATTTCATTTTGCTTGGGCTATAATTAGTTTTTCATGATGCCTTTTTGAATGATTCCTTTTGCCATGCCTTCCCTGCCATGTCTACTTTAATTGCATATCATTTGTGAGCATGTTTCCATTCATTATCCTGTTTATGCATTGCTCTAAAGTGTGCTTCTTGATGTTTGGCAGATTGTGCCCGTAACTTGTTTTGCTTGTATCTTTTTAACCGTAACTCCGTTTGGGGAGTTCTTTATATGTAACTTGATTAGTTTTTCGTGTAATTTGTGTTTATGCTATTGTGTGCTGCTGTTAACGAACCTAAAATATGGTTTAGGGCAGAACAGTACCAAATGTTTTAATTGTTGTGGGGGCACTTAGTGATATGCCATGTTTAGGTTGTGCCTCACTTAAGTTGACTAGAATAGATAGTTTATCTTATGCTTCACCTCTTTCCATGTTTGTGTGCTATTCCTTGCTTGAGTGATATGCCATGTTAACAACCTTTTGCTCACCTTGTGTAGCTAAACAACTTGAACCGAATCTAAATGTGCGATATCGTCGTGTGTGACGAGTACCCCACTTAACCTGCTAGTAACCGCTCTCGACGGTAGGTGCGATGTCTCGTGTTGCCTTCTTGTTGATGCTTGCTCGTGTTTTCTTCGTAGTAATAGATGCTTGCTCGTTGATTGCTTTCCAGTGTTTACCGTCTTGTGTGCTTCCGCGGGTACCTTTCGGAGACGATGCGAGCTTGCGATCAACTACACCTTTGGAACCCGACTTATCAACAGGCAAGGACTATACATTACTTATGATCCATTCTATTTCAACCAGCGGTTTGCATGCTAGACTAGGTTAGGTTTGATGTTTGATCCTACCACATGTTTATAGCCTCTTTCAAACCGATACATCCATGTCCCCTCCCAGCAAACTGTGTACTGCTATGGTACTATTGCTCGTTGCTCAGCCCCTTCTTAGTATGCATGCTTAGGATGCTACGATGTTACCCTGTTACTCCTTGGTTTGGGCTATCACATTATTATATTGTTGTTGATGATATGATTATTATAATGTTGACTATATTCGACGAAGGATGGAAGGTCTAGGCTATCCCGCCCCGACGCTTTGTTCCATTCGAGTCACCTAGGATCCGAGTTCCGGGTATTGGTTTTAAGACTGAGCGTGCCTAACCGCGTGTGGGATTTTATGGGGTCCCCTTTTCTTACCTATCTAGCTTCAAACATTTCTAGTGGTGGCCCGAGCTGATTTACCATTTGAAACCCCGTGTGTGTTCTTGGTGGACCCCCTCGCAGTTTTTAAACAAACCGGGCCAGTGGAGACATGGTTTCTTTGTTGGTCCACACTGGTGAGCTAGGGAAGTCCCCTGTTATATAGGTGAGACTAAACCCGACCTTGGCCAGACGGAAGAGTCCGATCCGAGAGCGTGGCCAACTTTTGGATTGGGTGTCGACTCCTCGGGGGCCACCCGGATTTGTTCGTTGTTAGTTAGAGGGACCTGTCGTTTCGGATCTCTTGGAACTAAATCATAAAATGGTTGCCTGTGATGGGTAGAAACTGAGAGAGATGGACGTGCGTGCGGAGCCTTGTAATGGGAAGTTGGTACACCCCTGCCGGGTTAAATCTTTCCGAGAAGCCATGTCCACGGTTATGGACGACTTGAGACCTACTCCTTGTTCATAGGCAACAACAACTGAGATAATCTTAATATAACTTGATCAACGTGTGTGTGCCTTGACTGCTTCTTCTTTGTCGGGATGCAAAGAGGAGGACAAGGATAGGATAGGTGTTATGTTTGCGTAAGTAGTTCATAGCAAGACTTGTTGGAGGCGATTCCTCATCGAATGCTTGGCTTCTTATCTTACTCTCTAGATCGTTAGCCACTTCATAAATGCTAGTGCGGCAGCAACCTCACCACTTACCCCATCCTTACCGTAAACTATGCTTGCTGGTCATATAGGTATTGAGCTCCAAAGTTGCTATGCTACTGTTTTTGACAGCCACCTCTTTTTTTTACTAAGTCTGTAACGTTCCGATGCCATGTTGCATGCTTAATATCTTTTGATCTATGATGCCTACTTGCATGATTCTTTTTGGCATTCCTTCCCTGTCATGTCTACTTTAGTTACATATCATTTGTGAGCATGTTTGCAATGATTATCCTGTTTATGCATTGCTCTAAAGTGTGCTTCGTGATGTTGGCAGATTGTGCCCGTAACTTGTTTTGCTTGTATCTTTTTAACCGTAACTCCGTTTGGGGTGTTCTTTATATGTAACTTGATTAGTTTTTCGTGTAGTTTGTGTTTATGCTATTGTTTTCTGTTGTTAACCAACCTAAAATATGGTTTAGTACAGAACAGTACCAAATGTTTTAATCATCGTGCGACACTTAGTGTTATGCCATGTTTAGGTTGTGCCTCACTTAAATTGACTAGCATAGATAGTTTACTTGGTGCTTCACCTCTTGACATGTTTATGTGCTATGCCATGCTTGCTTGAGTTGCCATGTTAACAACCTTTGTTGATCACCTGTAGCTAAACAACTTGAACCACCGTAAATGTGCGGTATCGTCGTGTGTGACGAGTACTCCACTTAAATTGTTAGTAACCGTTCTCGACGATAGATCCGTATCGCGTTGCTGTGTCGTGTGATGTATTCTTGATCTTGTGTTGCTCCGTAGTAATAGAGTGCTTGCTCGTTGATTGCTTTCTAGTGTTTATCGTCTTGTGTGCTTCCGCGGATACCTCTCGAAGACGATGCGAGCTTGCGATCAAATACACCTTCGAAACCCGACTTATCAACAGGCAAGGACTATACATTACTTATGATCCATTCTATTTCAACCAGCGGTTTGCATGCTAGTCTAGGATAGGTTCGATGTTTGATCCTACCACATGTTTACAGCCTCTTTCAAACCGATACAGCCATGTCCCCTCCCAGCAAACCATGTACTGCTATGTTACTATTGCTCGTTGCTCAGCCCCTGCTTAGTATGCATGCTTAGGATGCTACGATGTTACCCTGTTACTCCTTGGTTTGGGCTATCACATTATTATTATTGTTGTTGATGATATGTTTATTATAATGTTGACTATACTCAACGAAGGATGGAAGGTCTAGGCTATCCCGCCCCGACGCTTTGTTCCATTCGAGTCACCTAGGATCCAAGTTTCGGGTATTGGTTTTAAGACTGAGTGTGCCTAACCGCGTGTGGGATGCTATGGGGTCCCCTTTTCTTACCTACCTAGCTTCAAACATTTCTAGAGGTGGCCCAAGCTGATTTACCATTTGAAACCGTGTGCGTAACTGGTCTGCAGCCAGTGGTTTTAAAACAACTCAGGCCAGCAGAGACAGAGTTCCTTTGTTGGTCCACACTGGTGAGCTAGGGAAGTCCCCTGTTATATAGGTGAGGCTAACCCCGACCTTGGCCATACAGAAGAGTCTGATCCGAGAGCGTGGCCGGCTTTTGGATTTGGTGTCGACTCCCCGGGGGCCACCCGGATTTGTTCGTTGTGAGTTAGAGGGACCTGTCGTTTCGGATCTCTCGGGACTAAATCATAAAATGGTTGCCTATCATGGGTAGCAACTGAGAGAGATGGGCGTGCGTGCGGAGCCTTGTAATGGGAAGTTGGTACACCCCTGCAGAGTTAAATCTTTTCGAGAAGCCGTGTCCACGGTTATGGACGACTTGAGACCTACTCCTTGTTCATAGACAAAAACAACTGAGATAATATTAATATAATTTGATCAACGTGTGTCTGCCTTGACTGCTTCTTCTTCGTCGGGATGCGAAGAGGAGGACAAGGATAGGATAGGTGTTATGTTTGCGTAGTAGTTGATAGCAAGACTTGTTGGAGGCGATTCCTCATCGAATGCTTGGCTTCTTATCTTACTCTCTAGATCGTTAGCCACTTTATAAATGCTAGTGCGGCAGCAACCTCACCACTTACCCCTTCCATACCGTAAACTACTAGTTGTCCTAGAATGACGAGTGATGAAGTCCTTGCTGGGTCAGTTGACCACCACAGTTGGGTGCTGAGTACTTCTGTACTCATGATACTACCCCCAAACTCTTTTCAGGGTTCTTGATCGACAACAAGTATGGTGATCGGCGTTTCACGTGGAGACTCGACGACGACTAGTTAGGCGGATCCCGGCGGAGGGCCTGGACCCGTGTGGTTATGGGGATCGATGTTTTTCTCTTTGCCAGTAGGCATTTTATTGTAGTCTGTACTCAGACATGTATCTTCCGCTGTTGTATTGTATTAAGGCAGTTGTATGCCGATTGTATGAGATGTTGTATCCTTGTATCTGTAATGTTGTGATATCATGTTGGAAATCCGGGGCATATGGCTATGTCATATGTCGTGGTGGGACCGATATGTGCTTCGTCCCCGGATCTGGATGGAAACATCTAGATCTGGAATAGTACCGCATATCGGGCCTGACAGGTGCAATGATCACTTCATGAGAGGTGAGGCTTTTTGCTCTATATATTTCCGGTTAGTTGGTAAGACTTGATCAACCTTGCTAGTAAGCATGTTTTATATAGGCAAAAAGTGTAGCTTGTTATGTTTTCATTTGCCATAGCTTTTATTCTCCTTGCTGTACCAAGTTTGTATGTTTTTGAAACTTCACAAATCTAATCACCGTTTCAAGCTTTCAGAAAGTTTCACAGCTTTTTGAACATCGAAATTTTTTCAACAGTGAAGTTGTCAGAAAAATTCCAGAAAAATTATATTAAAAATTTCCATGCCGGGAGTGACCCAGGGGCACCTGGGGCTGACCATGGGGGCCCACCAGTGGCCCAGGCGGCCAACTGGCGCGACATTCCCCTGGCCGCGCCCACAGGGCGCTTGGGGCCCACAGGGCAGCCAGCCAGGTAAGTCTTCTTCCTCCTCCCTTCTCTCTCTTAAATAACACGAGTTCTGCACTTTGTTCTTGCGTTCTTGCTGCTCTTCGTCCAGAATTTCGATCTCTCTCTACGACCCTTCATTTGAGCTGAGATTTTGGGAAAATACTCCCTGGTATGTAACTCCTTCACCCCTCCAATTAGATTTTTGATTGGTGGCTTCATTTCTTAGTATTTAGTAACTCTTGGTGATGTTCTTATGAGCTTGCATGCATGTGTAGAAATTTATTTTCCAAGTTTTGATGCAAGTTTATGTCTTAGGTAAGTGAGTAGAATAGTTTGCCTCAACTCACTTTGTTTAAATCTTTGTTTTTGTGAATTGTAATTTTTTTTCAGAAATGAGTTTCTTTGGAAAAGCAAAGGGGTGGCTTGGGAAGAAGAAGCCTGAGCGCTCCGACCGAGTCACTAGAGTTGCAGCTTCACCCTCAGCAGTTAGGGTGAGCTACAATGAAGATCATGTGCCCCTGGAGCTGTTGGAAGACACAAACCCAACATGCGCAATGATGTATCCGTGCGATGATTTTCTTACAGCTACAGGAATTAAGGATGAACTTTATGGCCTTTGTGCCAATGCAGGTTTGACACGGCTAGCTTTATGCCGTTTGGTACAATACAAAAAGTTTACCTCCTGTTTTGTCAACAGTTTTTGTTATAACCATGATGCTGGAACCGTCGAGTTCAAACTTTATAATGATCTCATAACCATGTCTTTGGCACAGTTTTGTGATATAATAGGTGTGCCGAACGTTGGTCAAACAGCTAAGATGACCATGCAGCCTTCCGGGTTGAGGACCGTCTTCAACTCCCTTTGCTGCCAGGAGGAGACCGACATTCGGCGCACGAAGATTTCCAGCATCTTGTTTCCACACCTCAGGTATTTTGCGTATTTTGTTGCTAGAGGGCTGTTGGCTCGTGACAACACGAGCAATGGTTCTGCACCAGATTTTGCTATTTATGCGAACACCCTCTCTGGTAAGATTGAGTATAATGTGGGTGCCTTGATTGCTCGGCGTCTTTTTACGAATAGTAACAAGGGAGATTTATATGGTGGCGTTTACGCCACACTTATCCTTGAGTCTCTTGAGCGCACCCCGCATCCTGATGATGTTCCCTTTTCATACGCGAGTCTCGATATTGCGGCTATGAAGAGGCATAAGTTTGTTACCATGACTTCTCAGTTTGGTAACCTTGATTATATTTTGAGGTTTGAAAGGACTATTACTCGTGAGATCCTTCTACCTGCACCACTTTTGTTTGATAACACTCGCAGGAACGGATGGTCCTTCAACAAATTTAGTTCGATGAGTTCTTGGCTAATTACCAGCCACGTAACCCCGTGGAGGGGGTTGTGCCCGATGAGGAGGAGCATGGTGAGTTCCCACCTTTCCAGGGAGAGACCTTCACCGAGCATGGCGAGGGATCTTCTTCCGCTTGGTGCGCAGGACCTTCCTCATGGGAGGATCCGAGGACTTCGGTGTACGCACCGGAGGGCTCATACGACTCCTGGACTTACCCTTACCCCGGAGCAGGAGGCTCCTGGGGGCAGTAGATGCTACCAACTTAGGCCAAAAGCTTAAGCTTGGGGGAGTACGTGCCCTTCTCACCTTTCCATTGTATTATCCGTTTTTTATTTTATTTGCTTTGATCTTTTCGAAGTTTTTGCCCGTTCTTCTTTGTTCTTTTATTTCTCAAAAACAATAAAAATATTTCTCTTTTCTTTTTCTTCCGTTTAACCTTTGAAAAATCCAAAAATATTTTCTTTTCTCTCTTTAGTTTTCTTTGTTGCAGAGTTCAGCTCGGGTCCATGATGGCATTTGCACTTGATTATATTTCCTACGTTCGATCGTGCAAGTGACAAGGCAGTAATGACGAAGATCGACGAAAGGGATGCAACAAGGAAAACTGGTATGAACTCTTTTTGTTTCTACTTTTGTACATATGCTTGTACTTATGAATTAGAGACCAGCTTGTAGCGACATAGTGCTATGTTTACAATGCTTGCCCAGTGTTCATGCTTTCTTTGTGGCTAATCCCAAATAGCTAGAGTACATAATGTGTTGTTGAAATGATTTACATGCATTTCATTGTTCATGGTTTGGCATACTGAAGTGGTATTTCCCTTTGGAGAATTCTTGGATTGACTTGGCACATGCTTACACATGTTTATGACTGAAAAGTCTACTATGCCTTGATGATCTTTGAAATTCAGAATGGTCATATCATTTTCATGCCTGATTCAATGTTACTTTGTCGCTCTGCATGATTATGACTGTTATTTCTCTCTAGTTGGTCGCTTCCCAGTCTTTTGCTAGCCTTCGCTCACACTAAGCGGATTTCTGCTTGTGCATCCAAAATCCTTGAAACCATTTTTTGCATATGAGTCCACCATACCTTCCTATGTGGTATTTACCGGCCATCCTAACGAAGACTTTCTTGTACCATCTCGAAATTATTCAAAAGAATTCCTATTTTGTGCCTCTGTTTTAGCTCATGAGGAAGTAGTAGGTAACTCATGACCGTCTTATGTTAGACATGTTTTATTCCGGGATTGCATGTCTAATCTGCAAACCCCAATACGAGGAGGGACTAGCATGAGTGCGCCCAGCTCACAAAAGATAATCACAACCAACAAACCCTCCTTCACGCTTTGTCTATGAGAAATAAGAAAACTTTGGCAGTGATAAACAAAGGAGATTAAGGGGATGTGATCATCTCCATCTTGGGAGCCGTTCCTCGAAACATGTCTAGCGTAAGAGGCGATTGAGTTGTCTACTAGCATTCGTTGACAAAGCATGCACCTCCTAAAACACTTTTTATCTCTGTTTTCAAAACCAAGAGCTCTGGTACTAGTCTTTGCTTCCATCCACGGGTTTTCAACCTTTCCATCAAACTCCACGGTTCGAGAGCCTCCACCTTCTTTCTTCAAAGCACCAACTAGGAGAGCATAATTGTCATTCTGAGTGTAATGTGCATTGTCCCAAAGTACTACATTGTCTTTTGCATGATTGTGGTATTATTTATTCTGAAATTTCTTAGTTCTAGTCTCCTGTAAAACTCCGGAGGAGTTTCTTCATTTATGTTTTGCTTCACTCATGAAGGCTAGCGAAATACCACTCTAGTATGTTCAAACCTTGTGCATTGTAATCCTGTCTTGATTTTCAGTAGCATATTATTTGCTTTTAGTTGTTTGAGATTGATCACTTGAAAGAAGGATTGCGTCGTGCATTGTCCTCATAGCATTGTTTTGATACTTGCTAAATTCTTTTTGCAGTACATGCCGATATACATCTATTGAAGCAAAAGAGTTTGTCAAAGTTTTCTTTGTCGCGTTCAGTTCGTTGTATTGAATTGCTTGAGGAAAAGCAATATGCTAAGCTTGGCGGGAGGGGGGGGGGTTGATACGTCTCAAACGTATCTACTTTTCCAAACACCTTGCTATTGTTTTTCCCTCATTCTTGCATGATTTGGACGAAACTAACCCGGACTAACGCTGTTTTTGGCAGAGCTGCCTGTATGGTTTTATTATGCGCAGGAAAATGGATTTTTGGACGTCCCAGAAAATTCCCAGAAAAATACCAGAAAATCCACGCACCCGAAGGAGCCAAATGCCAGAAGTGGGACCAGAGGGGAGCCTAGGGGGCCCCCAGGCGCCCCCCTGGCACGTCCAGGGGTGGGGCCGCGCCCTCTGGCCGCTTGGGGGCCTCCCCTCCTCCTCTGGTGCCCTACCGATGCTCCTATTTATTCCCGTGACGCGAAAACCCCAGAACATAAGTCGTTTTTCCAGTTCACGTCGCGGAGCCGCCGCCACCCTCTGTTCTTCTCCGGGAGGGCTAATCTAGTGGCTATTTTGGCCTCCGGAGAGGGGATATCATCGCCATCGTCATCACCATCACCACTTCATCCTCCCTCTATGACTTCTCCATCCATGTGTGAGTAATTCCCTGCTGTAGGCAAAGGGGATGGTAGGGATTGGATGAGTTAGATCATGTAATAGTTTATCAGATTGTTGGGGGCATGTTGCCTACCATCTACTTTGGTGTTTATCATCTTTGCTTCAACTTGTTGCTCTTAATGCTTGTCACTTTGGGCCCGAGTGCCATGATTTCAGATCTGAACCCTATGTGTTTTCATGAATATATTTGTGTTCTCGATCCTATCTATGAGTTGTTTGCACCTGTTATAGTCCGGAACCGGCGATCCAAAAGGTGACAGCTTGGGACACCAAAGGGGATGGACTATAATTTGAGGATTCCAGCAAGGTGGATAGGATCAAACAATCGTTCTAGACTACAGCTAGGCAGGTAGGCAGAAAGTTATCAAGTAATGGTATAGATCTTCCCCTTGCCTGGGTAATCGGTCGACGGAGCAGACGTAGAAGGTCCTGCGGCTCGGTGTCGGAAATCTCCACGTAAGTCTCCTCGGCAGCCTCAGGTGCTAACGTAAGGTATCGGCAAGGGAAAGCACACGAGTAAACATCGAGGTCAACAATACTCAAGCATGGATGAGATGATAAAGTTTAAAGACATGGTGTGACCCTTCCTAGTCAAATTTAAATGGAGGTGTTGACGACACGTCAACAACTTCATATGCAATTACTTATATTTTTATGGCTTTGGTCATAGCCTTAATTTTGGTGTAAATATCATGGTAACATGGCATGGCATGAAATAATAACAACAATTAACAATAATAAACATCGTGAAATAATTATCGATTCCGGAGACGGAGAAATGTGTCGGTGAAATTGACACCTGAAGATACAACAGGAGAAAAGGGATCCAGCCACATTGCATATGACAATATGCTAGGGGCTGGTTTGAGATTGCAAAGAATTGAAGACGACATGGAACAGAACTTGAATGATCAGATGAACAAGATTTCGACATGCACTGAAGTTGAAAGAATGCAAAGAAAAGAAAGGCAAGGTTTAATATGGTTAAATGATCACACCATGTCCATTGAGTTGCACAAAACCTCAAAATGGACATCACCATTTGAATCCATGCATTTTTCTACCCCAAAACCATATAAGCTATGGCACCATTTGAATTTTCAAAACACAGTTGCAAATACAAAGGAGTTCAGGGGCCTATTTTCATAATTACCACCACAACGATTTTTGAGGGGAAAAAATGCAAAATGAACATCACTAGGATGATGAGTGGCCAAAACTACCCCAAATTCATATATTGGAACACATGTTTGGGGCAGCGTGCATTTGAAATTCAAATTCAGATTTGAATTTGAATTTTGAAAAGATTTGAAAAAGAAAAACAAAATAAAAGAAAAATAAAAAGGAACTGGCCCAAATGGGCTGCCTCGGGCGCCAGGGCCCATCTCTCCTCCTCTCCTCCTCGGCTCAGCTAGCAAGCCCAGCTCGGCCGAGACAGAAAAATCAACAGAAAAAATAAAAAGGCTGCACCCGACTGGATCTTGGGCCCAAGGCCACTTCTCTCCTCCCAGGCCCAGGCGACAGCCTCCCTCTGAACTTAACCCACGCAAGCTCTGAAGAAAGGCGACACCTTTCCTCTGAACCCGACACGGCGACAACTTCCGGCGAGGCTCGCGTCGAACTCCGGCCACCTCCTCGAGAGCTACCACGGGGAAAATCGAGAGGGCACCTCCCACTGCACAACGGTGCACACCATGGCCACCAAATCTCTTCGACCTCACCGGAATCCTCACGGGATCAGAGAGGCGACGACCTGCTCTGAAGATCCAGAACCCGCGCGATCCCGACGACCTTCCGACGAACATAGCTGTGCGCAAAGATAAACTCCGGCCGCTCTACGGTGTTCTGAACGAAGCTGGGACCTCCACCTACGCATCTGCACTCCAGATCGAGGCCCTAGTCCATCGACGGCGACACGACGAGCGACTGAACTTCACGGCGGCGCCACTGTCTACCGCAAAACTTCAGACACCAGGGAGCTAGGACCCAAAGCACGCACAAGGGCGCTCCTTTGAGGCCATAGACGCGCTTTGGACGTGCACGGGGCACGTCCGCACACACCTCAGCAACGCCATGTCCACGGTGATCACCGGACTGGACGGGACCCGTGACACTGCGGCCGGAAAAGAAAACCTATGGGGGCTATCTACTTCGAGCGAACGAGGGAGCTGGGGAGCACCAGCGGCTCACCTTGGGGTGCTTGGGGATGGCCTCGACACCTTGGAGGGGACGCCAGAGCAGACTGTCGACGGCGAGGCAGAACTGCTGCGCCGCGGGGGTGCTACGTCGCGGGACCGCGGGGGGGGGGGGGGGCTCCTGCAACCACAACGGCGACGGGAACGAGTCAGAAAAGCTTGCAGGAGGGAGAGCGCAAACGCGCGGGCGACGACATGGATCATCGGCGGCGGATTGAGCTCCGGTCACCTCAATTGAGCGCGGCGGCGGCGACCCAAGGGGGGAAATTGGAGGAGGGGAACCTAGGGTTCCCCGGGACGCCTCTGGTGGCCTCAAATAGGGAGCTCCCACTCTCCCTGGCCAGAGGGCTCCACCTCCCGTGGCCGGACGCGCTCGTGAGAGAGGGGAGGCTTTCTACGCTGGAAAGACGACGACGGGGCACCATCGGAAGGATATCGACGGCTGGCAGCGGCCTCGCGTACCCCTTCGCGGATGGGCTCTAGCCCGAGAAGGGGGGAAAGGCCCAGGTGGGCTGGGCCTTCAACAGGGAGAGGGGAAAAAGAAAAGAAATCCAGCCCCTGCTGTCCTTTTCCATTTATTTAAAAACAGAAAAGGGTTTAAAGTTTTCCAAAAATATTCACAAGGTTATTCAACATAAAAAATATATGTAAATGAACCATGGAATATTTGCCAATTTCTAAAATTGGTTTGGCCATTTTTGGCAACAACAAAAATGTGGGCTCTTTTGAATTTCAAAAACACTTTGAACTAGAGCCCCCTGTTTTTAGTGATGGAAAAAATGAAATGAGTTTTTGAAAACCCTTGGCATTGCAATGGAGAAGACTAGGCCAAGTTTGGGGTCTAGGGGAGCACAATTGCAAATGGAACAATTAATCAAACACCTCTCTTGAGCCCTTCTATTTGAATTCAAATTCAAATCAAATGGGTCCAAAACCACTTGGAAAATTAAATCATCATATGAAATTATAATATTTAGCACCATGCCAAGTTACAAAGTCAACAGACAAAGTACAATCTCATGATGATTTCTAATTTATTGCTCATGGGCTGTTACAGTATATGTGCTCGTTTTCAGGCGAATCCAAAAGAATCACATCATATTATTGTAAAGAGAATTCTTCGATATCTTGATCACAAACCTACCTTGGGTTTATGGTACCCCAAGGGTGACCAGTTTGATCTTATTGGCTATTCTAACTCAGACTGGGCTGGTGATCGTGTTGATAGGAAATCTACCTCAGGCACTTGTCATTTTCTCGGTAGATCTCTTGTGTGTTCGGCTTCCAAGAAGCAAAATTGTGTCTCAATATCCACTGCTGAAGCCGAATACAATGCTGCGGGCTCATGCTGCACTCAGATTCTTTGGCTTAAGCAGACGCTGAAGGACTATGGAATTCATGTGAAGAAAATTCCTCTCCTATGTGATAATGAGAGTGCTATCGAAATTTCTCACAATCTAGTGCAACACTCTCACACGAAGCATATTGACATTCACCATCATTTTCTTCATGATCATGTTCAGTGCAAAGATATTGTGATTAGTCATGCCATAACTGAAGATCAATTTGCTGATATATTCAAGAAATCGTTGGATGAGAAAAAGTTCTGTGCGTTGATATGTGAGCTCAATATCTTGGACTCACGCAACGTTTTGTAAAACCGAAACTTTACCTCCTAGTACATATTCAATTACTTCGTTTGAGAGTTTTGTTTCGATCTGTTTTTTCTTACAGTTTTGTTTCTTTGTTTTGTTTGGATTTAGTCCTCCATACTTATCACTTTTAGCTTCGTTGTTGGTTTTCTTCGAAGTGATAACTTTCGGACCCTACCCCCCTCTATTCTTTTTCTTTCCCACTCTATCTTTCTAAAATGCTTAAGCACATTTGAAACGGAAAGTATTTTCTTCGAACGTCATTGAGTTCTGAATCAAATGCTTCCAACTTTATCGAAGTTTTCATTCAAAGTCAAGACTTATTCTTCAGCCGTTGAGATCCCATGAATTTCAGGTCGTTGAGATTTTCTCGCGATTCGCTACCAAATTCTCGCTGTAGAATCCGGAGAGACGGTCTCTAGGAGCCGTTCGATCTGATCTGGCAGATCTTTCAGACCAGCCCTATATAAGGCAACCCCCCCCCAGCGACACCAAATCCACCTGTCACTTCGTCTCTCCCAACGCATCCCTCCTCTCCGCAGCGCGCTGCCGTGCACCTCCGCCTCGCTGTTGCCTGAGCCGCTTCACTTCCGGACAGACACCGCCATGGACTTCTAACTCATGAATACATAAGGATATAACGTCATAACATGATTGCCTCTAGGGCATATCTCCAACAGTCTCCCACTTGCACTAGAGTCAATCAGTTAGGAATCTAAGGCCCATGGCTCTTACGTGCGCCTCATGCTTCGGCATTGGGAGAGGATTCGTCAAAGGATCAACAACGTTTGCATCCGTGTGTACTTTGCATATATTTATATTACCAACATCTACGAATTGTCGTATGAGATGATAACGCCTTTCTATGTGCTTGGATTTCTGGTGATGCCTTGGCTCCCTGGCCTGTGCGATGGCACCACTATTATCACAATAGAGGTTCAACGGGTTTGCCGAGTCCGGAACCACACCAAGTAGGGTAATGAATTCCCTTATCCAAACACATTCCTTTGAAGCTTCAGAAGCTGCAAGGTACTCGGCCTCTGTTGCAGAATCAGCTACTGTCTCTTGCTTGGAACTCTTCCAGCTCACTGCACCTCCCTTCAGAATGGACACATAACCATATTGCGAATGAAAGTCATCCTTGTCGGTTTGGAAACTAGCATCGGTGTAACCCTTTACAACGAGCTCATCCTCACCTCCATAAACTAGGAACATATCCTTAGTCCTTTTCAGGTACTTTAGGATGCTCTTAAATGATGTCCAGTGCTCTCGCCTGGATTAGGCTGGTATCTGCTCGTAGCGCTTAGAGCATAGGAAACATCTAGACGAGTACATACCATAGCATACATGATAGACCCGATGGCCGAAGCATACGGAATCTTATCCATGCGTCTTTGCTCATCAAGAGTCGATGGACCCTGAGTCTTGCTTAGATGAATGCCATGTGACACAGGCAAGAACCCTTTCTTAGCCTCATGCATGTTGAACCTTTTCAACACCTTGTCAATATACGTACACTGGCTTAATCCAATAAGCCTCCTTGATCTATCTCTATAGATCTTGATCCCCAAAATGTAAGCTGCTTCTCCCAAGTCCTTCATTGCAAAACTATTTTTCAATGAGTCCTTGACAGCTTCAAGCATTGGAATGTCATTCCCAATCAGTAATATGTCATCCACATATAAGATTAGAAATACGATTGAGCTCCCACTAAACTTCTGGAACACACAAGGTTCCTTTTCGTTCTCGATGAAGCCAAACGATTTGACAACCTCTTTAAAACGAATATTCCAACTCTGAGATGCTTGCTTCAATCCATAATTGGATTTCTGAAGTTTGCATACCTTACAAGAATTCTCTGGATCGACAAAACCCTCGGGCTGTATCATATACACGTCCTCTTCTAGATTTCCATTAAGGAAAGCTATTTTGACATCCATTTTCCATATCTCATAATCGAAATAGGCAGCTATAGCTACAATAATCCGAAATGATTTAAGCATCGGTACAGGCGAGAAGGTCTCGTTGTAGTCAATTCCTTGAACTTGTCGAAACCCCTTCGCGACAAGTCGAGCTTTATGGATTTCAACATTTCCATCCATATCAGTTTTCTTCTTAAAGATCCATTTGCACTCAATGGTTCTTGCACCATTTGGCAGATCAACCAAGTTCCAAACTTGATTGTCATCCATGGACTTTAACTCGGTTCTCATGGCCTCAAGCCATAACTCGGAATCTGGATCCACCATCGCTTCCGCATATGTCAAAGGCTCATCGTTGTCCAACAACAATACATTGCTTGCATTACGCAGCCTTTCTGACCTTCGTGGTGCGGGTGCTACTTCAACCACAGGTTCAATGACTGGCCCTGCCATAATGGCATCACTTGCCGTGTCTTCCCCGAGTGGTTTATCTCGAACCTCTTCGAGTTTGTCGGGACCCGGGGTTAGCGTATGCAAGAATCGGTACAACACAATCATATGGAGAGCCTAGAAACGTACCCACTTGTCTAAGCAGACAAGGCCAAGCATAGAACGTTCTCGGAAAGCATCGAACGTGAGGGGCATCCCATCCAGGCCGGATGATCATCTGAGATGGGTCCTCATCGTCCGCACACAAGTCTACACGATATGGGTGGTGAACTTCCATACTCATAGACAAGTCGCCTCAACCATACTATCGATTGTACTATAAACCTTACATAGACTTACTCCAGCCTGATCACTTAGTCGGGGTCTAGGGCGGGCTCGATCATACATCAAAGTGTGCACGTGACAGAGTCACGAGCAATCGCATCGCGATGCCCCAAACTGCGCACATCTAAGGGCCACTTGGTGTATAAAAGACCGCCAGCCAGATCACAACTAAGGTCTCGGAAACCCATACTAAGACATGCATGTTTTAATCATACACGCAACACACATGTCTAGTATGAACAACACGTATTATTGCAATTCTCTACAAAGTTTACAAGCCCTCCACGAGGGAACCAGTCGTCTGACTGGGACTACACTAGCTTGGTCTTCAGTCGTCGAGCTCGATGAAGAATCCACCTTCGGGGTCAGTGGGTTCATCTAAAACATAGAATAAGCAAACGTGAGTACAAAGTCGTACTCAGCAAGACTTACGTAGGAACTATACTACTCATGCACATGTATCAAGGTAAAGGGGAGGTGGGGTTCAATGCAGGAGTGCCAGCTTTGACTTGGCTAGTCCTGATCTACGAGTACCAGACTTGAGGTAAGAAGCGTACACGAGTCCACTACATGTCTCCAACCAATTACACTACTATGGTGCCTTCCTCGACTTCCCCACGAGAAAGCACGCCATAGCACTCACGCTTATCTTGGGAAGTTTTATAAGTATCCAGTTCAAGTTGTCTAATAATCAAGCTAAGCTTTCCAAGCAGTCCTTAACCGCGGACGCGGCTATTCGAATATTTTTGTTAACCCTGCAGGGGTGTACCGCTACACACACATGACCATCAGTTACCGCCTTTGGCCTTGACACCATTCAAGGGGTGTTGGCAAGGATGTTCACCAGAACACTTCGCCCACAGCTCCGATCTAGTCTAGAGAGTCGCCTATCTGAGGGGGATCCGTATGGAAGTCTGGCCGAGGTTCCAGTACGGCCTCAAACGATGTGTGCAGGGTCCCAAGTCGGTCTTGAAAAGCCGTTCATCCACTTCGCAGACCGTGCCAGAGCCCTACCAGAACTCTGAACTACTGCGACTTCTGCGGTTCGAACGGGGTGAGGTACTAGGTTGAGAGGGGCCAGTGAGCCCAATGTGTGGTTGCACTCTTCTTCTTGGATCACCACACAAGAACTCGGACTTAAGGCGGTGTTCAACGAGACAACACACTATGTACTCCTACACAGCCTCTCATCGTTCACCTTGTACTAGGGTGGATTCACCAACACATTTCCACCATCATCAACATGATCACTACCATCCCGACTCACAAAAGAGTAACCTCATTGTAACTCTAAGCATGCAATAAGCAGTAACAGTTGCAGGGGTCACATGATATCAACCAACTCCTATATCTACTAGGATTGTGGTTTGCTTACTACTGTGACAAAATGATAGGTCATGCAAAGGATTGGGTTCAACTATGCGGTAGAAACGATAATAAGGTGATCATCCTATTTCATGCATAAGCGAGACTGAGAGGGAAATGGGTTTTTATCGACATGATCAATGGGGGTTTGCTTGCCTTGCTGACGAGGTTCGATAACGGTGTCTTCAATGAAGGGGATGGCCTCCGATTCCAGTTGCACGTCTATCGAGCAAACAAAGCAATCAAGGGGTAAATGTAATGCAATGCTCAAACACATGATCAATATTGTGATGTGATATTCATGGTCACAATGTTGGTACAATTCCATTTAAAAGAAGCCAATTGCAAAGTCATTTGCAAATGCACCTCAAATTTGAATTCAAATTAAATGCATATGGATGTTTGCCACTGTTCACCAATTTGAAAATGGTCAAACATGAAAACAAAGTCCATATTCAGAATCCTTGTATTTTTCTGATAATTTTAGACATATTATTTGTCCAATTTGGAGTTAAAATGAATTAGTTATGAATTTCCAAAGTTTAAAGCTTTTTCTGACTTTTCTGGATTTAAATAAATTGATTTAACCAATTATTGCGTCAGCACTGAGTCAACATGACATCAGGGGGGGTGACCCAGTCAAACTGACATGGGGGCCCTACCTGTCATTGACTCAGGGGCTAATCCCCTCTCTGTTTAATTAAACAGAGAGGATTAGGGGGCCTGGGTCCCACTGTCAGTGACCTAGGGTCACTTAACCCAGGGGGGTTAAGCACGGGGTTAGGGTCTAATGGCTAGCTCGCCGCCGGTGAGCTCGACAGATGGCGGCGCCTCGCCGGAGTCACGTTCCCGGGCTCCATTCACTGCGCTAAGGGCATCAGCAGCTAGCCCGTGATAAGCCGCGTCGAAGGGGCTACTCGCGCGTCGCCGGGGAGGTTGCAGACGACGCCAGCTTCGACCTTGGCGGCGACCAGAGCTTCGGCTTGGAGCTGCGCTTGCAAAAAGGCCACAGGACGAGGCATACGTGGGCGGGTTGAGTTGAGGGCGTCTCCAGGAGTAGAACAGACAAGCTGGGGGGGGGGGGAAGAGACACACTGGAGCACGCGCTTGGCTGTCCACGGCGGCGACGGAGCTCGGCTCCCATGGAGGATCAAGGTAGGGGGCGAATGGGAAGGGGGAAACAGGGGGATTTGAAGCGTAATCTCACCCTGGTTGCAACGGACGTGACGGCGCGGTCGGGGATGCTCTAACGGCGACGTAATCGACGATGGCGCACGACGGCCGTCAACGGAGACGAAGAGGGGGGGGGGCGGCTACAGAGCGTCCGAGCTCGATTCCTTCTGCACGGGGACGTAGTCGTCGTTGGGGAGCACGGTGGAAACCTCGCTTCGGCCTGAGGAGCTCATTGGCCGCGTGGGATCGGAGCCATGGCGACGGCGGCCCTCGGTTGTCGTCGGGTTTCGCAGAGGGAGAGCACGGGGTGAGCTGGGGAAGGGAAAAGTGGCTCGGGAGGCGTCCAGAAGCGTCCAGGCGCGCAGATGACCCTGCGGAGAGCTGCTGCGTGGCTGCTGCTTTTCGGCGGCGCCAATGGGATGCTGCATGCATTCCACCGAGCAGCTTAAGGGCGCGGGGAGGAAGAGACAAAACGGGGCTGGGCTGGGCTGGTTTGCTGGGCCGCGGGGCAATGATTTGGGCCAGTACCCAGGTAAGTTCCTTTTCCTTTTTCTTCTGTTTTTATTTTCTGTAATTTGTTTTGCCTTGCTAAAAAAAATAGCTAGGCATTTTATTAAATGCTCAAAATTTATATATGGACTTACATGACCAGTATCTAGCCATTCCCAAGTTTTGAACATTTTTGAAATTCAAAATATTTGAATTCAAATTCAAGTAGGGGTATTTGATTAATTCCATGCTCCTGTTTGAATATTTGAAAAATCCAGGAGCATGGGGTTGGTCCCACATCACTTGATATGTGATCCCACTCATTTATGGGACTTTTCAAAAATGCAAAAGGAATTTTTGGTGCAACTTTTTATCTGGCCATTTGAATTAAATTCATCTGGGGGGTGTTCTCTCTCCCATTTTGATTTCTTTTGAAATTTTTAACATGATGCAATGTTACTTGCTAACCCTAGCACATACCTAACTTGGGGTTGTGACAGATTTGCACCGTCGTCCCACTAGCCTTCCTAGTGAGAAACTCTTACTCAAGGAAGGTACCATGTCGAGCGACAAACACTTTGCCCTCTTGTCGGTTGTAGAAGTAATACCCTAAGGTTTCCCTTGGATATCCCACGAATATGCACTTATCCGATTTGGGTGCGAGCTTGTCCGGCTGAAGTCGCTTGACAAACGCTTCACAACCCCAAAATCTTTAGAAAAGACAAACTGTGACGCTTCCCAGTCCATATCTCATATGGTGTCTTATCTATGGATTTAGATGGTACTCTGTTTAGTGTGAAAGCTGCAGTTTCTAGAGCATGACCCCAAAATGACAATGGTAGATCTGACTGACTCATCATCAATTGAATCATGTCCAACAAGGTGCAATTCCTCCGTTCCGATACACCATTTCTTTGAGGCGTTCCAGGAGGAGTGAGTTGTGGAACTATTCCACGACTCATGAGATGGTCATCAAACTCTTGACTCAGATATTGACCTCCACGATCTGATCGTAGAAGTTTGATCGTCTTGCCGAGTTGATTCTCTACTTCATTCTGAAACTCCTTGAACTTTTCAAAGTTTTCCGACTTGTGCCTCATCAAGTAGATATATCCATATCTGCTCAAGTCGTCGGTGAAAGTCACGAAGTACTGGTAACCACCTCTAGCAGTCGTGCTCATTGGTCCACACACATCAATATGTATGAGTTCCAACAAGTCGGATGCCCTCTTGCAACTCTTTGCAAAATGTGTCTTGGTCATCTTGCCGAGTAGGCACGATTCGCATGTCTCGAATGATTCAAAATCAAACGAAAAATTCCATCATCATGGAGCTTCTTCATGCGCTTTTCACTAATATGACCAAGCCGACAGTGCCAAAAGTAAGTTGTATTCAGATCGTTAGGTTTAAGCCTCTTGGCATTTATATTCTAGACAGATTCACCTTCAAGATTCAAAATGAATAACCCATTCACAACGGGCGCCAAGCCATAAAACATCTTATTCAAATATATAGAACAACCATTGTCCTTAATAATGAATTCATAACCTTGTCTCATCAAACATGAGGCAGAAATAATGTTTCGACTTAACGATGGAACATAATAACAATTATCAAGCTCCATTACAAATCCAGAAGGTAAATTAAGTTGCATGGTGCCGACGGCTAATGCAACAACTCTTGCTTTATTCCCGACGCGAATGTCAAGTTCTCCTCTTGCGACATCTCTACTTCTTTTTAGTCCCTGCATCGAGTTGCAAATGTGAACAACCGATCCGGTGTCATATACCCAAGAACTATTAGAAATATCCGCAAGATAAATGTCTATAACATATACAACAAGTGTACCTGTAGAAGACGTACTCCCACTGCTCTAGCCCTTGCTGGCGATCCACTTGTTGCAGTTCCTCTTCCAGTGACCATTCTCCTTGCAATAGAAGCAAATGGTCTCTGCGTCAGGTCCAGGCTTAGGCGCCGGGGCTGGAGTCGGGATCACATCCTTGTCCTTTCCCTTTGCATTAGCCTTCTTCTTGGTCCATGACTTCTTGAACTTGGCCGTGTTCTGCACCATCAACACTTGATGTGTGCCCTTCTTAATGTCCTGCTCTGCTATCTTAAGCATCCCATGCAATTCAGTGGGATTCTTTTCCATGCCGTGCTTATGAATGTTCGTAATGAACGAGTTATAGCTTGGCGGAAGAGAACCCAGAATTGTATCTGTAGCTGACTCATGAGTTAACGGATGCCCAAGACGATCCAAAGCTTGCATGTATCCCATCATTTTGATGACATGCGGGCTCAGTGGATCACCCTCTGTCAGCTTGCAATCCATCAGGGATCGCCAGACGTTGAACCTTTCGGTCCTAGCCTGAACCTGAAACATGCCCTTAAGACTCTCGATCATATCGAAAGCCCTAATGTCTTCGAACTGCTGTTGCAGCTCGGGCTCCATAGAAGCCAGCATGAGGCAGCTGATCTCAGTAGACTCATCCTTGAGTTTCTGATAGGCATTCTTAGCAGCAGCGGTGGCATTATCAGCCAGTTCCTCTGGAAGCGGTTCCTCTAGAACACTTTCATTTTTATCATGCTTGAGAACAATTCTTAGATTTCTATACCAGGTGGCAAAGTTTGTTCCATTCAGTTTATCTTTCACAAGGATGGATTTCAACGCAAAATTGGTAACTGGAGCAGGTGGTGCCATTGATCTACAACATAAAATGCAAAATACTAAGACATGTATTCATGAAGAGCAATTCATATTAAACGCTTTAATAAAATTACTCCCACTAAGTTCAACATCCCTCTAGTTGACACTAAGTGATTCAGGATCCGATGGGGCGAATTGACTAGTGAGCTTTTGCGTCACTGCTAGCTGACTCGACCTACCTGTAAGCAACTCCTTGCTAATCGCATCAACCATACGACTCCTGTTTGTTGATGCGCATCACATACACACCAACACCTATGCCCCGAAGCCCAAAACTGTTTTGATAGCCTCGACAAGTTAACCAAGTGCTATGCGTGTAAGTGTCCGACACAAACCCATCATGCCAAGGAGATCTAGAAGCACCCTAATTTTATAGGCCTACTACTAAACATACATGACATGTGATGTGAAACAATTGGGGAGGAAAATTTTACTTGACATTCTTTGAGGGATCATCCTACTTAAAACATCTACCATGTCAAAGAAGGATGCATAAAGTGATAAACTTTCACAGGCAGTTTATACAAGTGATATGGTATAGCCCCTTTATCATAGCGCATGGTGATCTCCATCTCCATGTGCGCGAACCTCCCATGGCGATCTCCATCTCCATGTACGGTTGTCCTCGTGGTGATCTCCATCTCCACGCCATGGTGTCAACCGCCAAGTGTTACATAAGTTACTATGCTATTACAAACTAATAGCTATGAAAGTAAATTACATTACATGGCTCCACAAGTTGACACGCAGGTCATTAATACAATAATGAGACAACCATATGGCTCCAGCCGGTTGTCCAAACCATGACACGTAGGCCATGAATAATAACATACACAATGGGCTATACCAAATCACATTCATACCCTGCAAAACCAAGTTAGACGTTCTACCGCCGTCTAAACCTCTTTTAGCACTAGTCAAATTAGGTCTGCGAAAAATCGCCTAATTAACTAAAGTTTGCATATCTTTTCATTCTGCATCGTTTGGTAGGTCACGGAGCTCAATCGGAGTTCATATGACCAAGATATGGCCTCTGAACCGAACCTGCTCACAGATTTCTAGACATCGCAGATCATATCTACGCCGTGTCCTGATCCGTGTCCCGGATCAATCACCTAGTGATATCCGTATGCCACAATAGGGTTTATGGCACACCGTCTATCCCAATGGCGGATAACCGAGCTCTAGGGATAAGTTATGGCACGACCTAAGTAGCTCGCGCCTCGGGACAGATCATGAAATCAAGAACCTCAAACATACATGCAAAACCGATCTTATCTACACATATCTATGTGCAAATCCATCATGAATTCACCACCAATTAGCAGAGGCTCTGATACCACTGTTGGGGCACGCGGTCTGCTACGCTAGCCCTAAATCAAAATTTTCTACCGCACACAACCAAGATCACTGCTACTGGAGATGAACTACATGATTAGGGTTTACCGCTAGACGTGCAGTCACGACAGCGGAAGGAGAGTTGGTGATGCGCGTCGGCGGCTGCTGCTCGAATCCCTCGTACCGATCCCACGAACGGAGTCCCGCGATCCGATCCCGCGAACAGTTCGTCCAAGCGCCGCAGGTGCAGCGCCTCCTGTTGACACCGGTTTTTGGCACGAAAATAAACCTATATAAGATGACCTCAACTGAAGAAGTGCTCTACATGAAAAATTTGGGTATTGTCAATATGAACAACTTCTCAAGGGTTGAAACTATGTTTGAAGCAATAAGACCCTAGCATTCGAAGTACTATTCTGCAAATTAGGCCTTCAATACATCCTCAAATGGGAAAATGTTCTACATAAACCGGCTTCGTCTCGTCGATCCGGTCGATTTTGATATTTGAAACGTCCAAACTCAACTCCGTATGAAAAAGTTATGGCCAACACAGTGCAATGCTGAAAAACCAGGTCGGACCATCCGAGGTGGAAACCGGACCGTCCTAGCTTAGGTCGGACCGTCCGACTTCAAAGTCGGACCGTCCGACTTGACGACCCCGAGTACAGATTTAGCTCGGACCGTCCGACCCTACGGTCCGGACCGTCCGGGATTAAGTACGGACGTCCGACCCCCCGATACGGGTTCGAGTTTGTGCGGGATTTTGGCAGTTTTGACGCGGATTGGAGTCCATATCTTGCACGGGAAGTCCAAACCCCTCATAAGTAGATGATGTGACAGCCGATTGAAACAACACACAATCGAACAAACATATCTACACTTCCAAACCCTAATTTTATCTCTCTCCCTTGTATCTTTCTTCTCGTTCTTCGTTCGTTCTTATTATTGCAGGGCAACGATCCACGAGGCCCTAGGGGCAATCAGGTCGACCTAGGGCAGCCCATAGCCGCCATGCTCCCTGACAGGGTCCCTCCCGGGAGTGTGGGGTTTCGGGTCTACAAAAGCGCCCGCCGGATTTCTTACGTACCGCGCTTCCGGTCGAGTCTCCTTTGACGTGAGTTGAGGTGTATCACCCCCGGCGTCGAGGGTACACGTGACGTATTCGTGTGTCAACACAGTTTTTGGCGACTCCGCTGGGGAAGAAGCTTTGAACGGTCTCTGGTCCGTTCTTTCTACGAAAAGATCGTCATCAAGGATTTGTTATCTACGAAGGTAATATGAATACTCAATCCCCTCATGTAGATGCAAATAACTCATATGGTGCTACTAGATCGTTCAATGAATATACTATATCGGCTAACCCTAGTTTGGTAAATTATACATCTAATTATATGCAAGGGCCGATTGAAAGTAATTTTCATGCTTCGACTTCTTATGATACTAGTAACATGCACCATAGTATTCCAATTCTCATGCATCGGCAACCCCAGAAATCCATATGCCGATGAATAACATGATGAGCTCTGTTGATAGAGTTGAAACACCCAATGTAGGAACTTACGATAACATGCAACAAAGTGTTTCACCTTTTTATTCATCGGCACCTAATTTGCAGGTGGATAGGGGAATTGGCCATGCTAGTACTAGTTATTCGGACAATTACCATCAACCATTATATCATACACCTCATGCTACTAATACGCCGATATCATATGCAACTGTAGATATTCATAATTCGGCTCCACACCTTCATGCTTATATTCGAATAAGTGGAAATCCTGCAGGAGCACATCTTCATTTCCATAACACTGTAGCATATAATCTTGCCCATACACAATTGCATAATTTCGGCGACGTCCCATTGCCGAAAGAGCCTAAAAGCATTGGTGGGCAACCATATCGAGACTGGGTAACTGAGAACAGGCTTACATTCTCTTGGGATTTGTGCAATTCTATTCGTCAGGAGTTGATAAAAAGAGGAGAACCTCATGATTTTGCTGCTGTAAAAGCTAGAGTTCTGCAAATGATACAGTCAACCAGTACTATAGCATCCATTACACCTCCTAAACCAGTGCAAACTTTTGGCACTACTCAAGTTTCAATGCCGAAAGAGTCTAAAAACATTGGGGGGCAATATCAGCAAGTAATGGCTGACACCGGTGACTTCACTACGCCTACCTGGGAGGAATTATCAGACAAACAACGTCGAGGCTATGAAGTTTTAGGGAGGAAGCGCAAAGAGGGTTATGAAGAACTCAAGAAGAAGCGTGAGGAGGAGTTTGAAAGGCTCAAAAAACAGCATGAAGAGGAGGATTTTCAGGAATACATCAAGCTCTTTCCTCCGAGTGGTAATCATGTTGGCCCTTCCGTGATGTTGCGGCAAGATAAAAAAGAAACTCTGCAAGCAAATCAGCAAGAGAAGATTGACTCGGCTAATACTGTTGAATCAGTTGAAGCCAATACAAATGTGACTACACCTTCTACAGTCGAGTCATGCAATACGGGTGGAGAGTCCAATAAGAAAAAGGACCACCCGGGTGACACAATCGATTCTATGGCAGCCGAACCAAACAGTTCAGGCGATATCAAGTCGGGCGTGCACACCGAGTCCATCAAGCCAACAGAGGGAAACTTTGTCAACAAAGAGTATGACAAAGGAAGCGAGCCAGCCGTGCTCAATTTTTCTGGATGCAAAGGATTTTATGTACCACCCGATGAGTTCTATGCGAAAGATGACGAGCATCGAAATCAAAAGGACACAACCGAGCAAGATTCAGTCAATGATGAACATCAAGAGCTAGAAAGCGGTGAAACGGAACGAAATCCAGAAAAGGAAGACGAGACGTTGGAGAGTCATCAAAAACTGGAGCACGCTATTATAAAATTCATACTACCATCATGCTCTTCCAACGTGAATAAGGAGGTATGTCTAGCAAGTAACTTACCTATTTTCAGATTTGGTCATAACTTTATTCTTGATGCAACTATTAGCAAAATTCTTATAACGAATCTTGAGAGACCAATGAAGAAGGATAATTTACTTGTTAGCAATACAATTATAACAAAGCATATCGGTCAACACAATGTGTCACTTAGAGAGACCGGTAGTGATTTATTATTACAGCAAAAGTTTTTCCCGTTGTTTCATTTAAAGTTTATATATACAAGGATAGCTTCGCTAGTTTTCTACTTGGCTTACCTTTGGTCTCAAGTGAGACATATATGTTATAACAATTTTGATTTCAGAAAAATAAAGCCAAGATTTGAATCTTTTGAGAAAACCGATGATAGTATAATTTCTTATTCAAAGTCATCAGAGATAGAGTGCAAAACAAAATGCATAGACGAATGGAGTGATGTGAAATCTGAACCATTCGTTTGCTTACTTCCAAAGCCGTTATCGCACCAAGATCGGTTAAAGAACAAAATGTTTACCTTCAATTCAAACATGTGTGATCAGATTTTTGATTTGTTGCCGAAAAATGATTATATTAGAGTTCGTGATCATCATGTCAAGCCATCAATCCAAGCACGAGTCTATTTTAAGTTGCATGATTCGTTCAAGCATAATTTTGAGGACTGCAATATGTTTCGTCAAATAGTTAAATCGGCCATTGATAGCGGACGATTGAAACTTGTTAAAACACCAAAGGATGATCTTGCCATTCCTATTGGTCCTGATGGCAAAAAGTTTTTGCATCGGTTGCTTCAAGCCGATCCATTCGAAGACAAGAAGGTAAAAAATGCATGTGATGGAATCAAGCTTTCAAGTACACAGGTTATTCATGAGCACAATGATGATATTCTTGAAGGCGGAGGTTCTATCAAAGTTTCGATGAAGATGTCAAACACTGGGGGGCAGCAAGAAAATCCTAAGATCGATGCAAGGAAAACAAAAGAGAGCAAAGGCCGAGGTAAACGCAAAGGTAAAAAGCCAAAAGTCACTTTCGCGCAGCTGTTGGAAAAATATCAGAAGACAAGTGAAGAGAAAAAGGCTTATCGGCCGAGTAATTCAAAAGCATCAAGATCACCCCCTAGGCGCAAATCTGAGGACCGGTATCGGCAAACTGATAAGTTCAATACATCATACTCATATCCTTATTTTGGGTCACCAATACCAGCGCCATGGATATATCCCTATGCTTATATGAATCAATATACATCACGGGGCAGGAATAATTCTAGGACACATTGTCCATCTTATTTTGAACCATCTCATCAAGATTATGCATCTCCAAGAAGGTCCACATTTGATGAACAATTTCATAACAAAGACCGTTTCAATCAAAAGGAATCGGTCCGGAGCTCAAGGAAGAAGAAAGAGGTGGTCAAGCAAGTATATCGTGTCAAAAAGGATGGTCGTAAGTGTGCCACTTCAGATTTTATTTCAAATGATAAAGAGCCAATGAAAGTGTTGACATTGGCTACTAAAGGCAAAGAAGAGGAGCAAAAAAATCTTCAAAATACCGATGCCAAATCTGAACAAAGGAAGTTGAGAGTGCACAAGATCAAAAAGGAATTGCCACTGCTTGAAAAAGAATCACAATCGAGACGTTCACTCGGTTTATCGTATTGGCAGAAGAAGAAATTGCAAAGGCTTAGTGCACGAGAACTTGAAAAGAAGAATATGGCATGGATTCCCAAGAAGAACAGTCAAACCAGAAATGATGTGCAAGCTTCTATTGTAGACAATGCAACCAAAGTGAAGAAGGAGACATCATCTCATAAAATATTAAGCCGAAGGTTTCCATCATCCAACCGGAATATTCGATTAGCACATCATTCATATTCTTCAAACATGTCATTGATGCCTTTATCATGGAATTCATCCTCAGGTATGATTGGTTGCCCTCCATGGACTTATTTTGATCCATGGATGCAATACAATTTCTTACATCATGATAGGGGATTATCAAGTCACTATAAATTCAATTAGTTCCATTATTGTTGCTAATTCAAGGGGCCGAAATATTTGATTTGTTATTTCATTTGCTTGTTTCGGCTATATATGCTTTGGTGGATGAGTTCTACATGTCGTTTATACTAATGGCCGGTATTTGTTCTATCGTCCTAAGAATACATCTAAACATGGCCGGTGTGGTTTTCTAAACATCGTCCTTAGTTTTGTTGGAGATTGAGACAAGGTGTACATTCGCTAAAAATATGTTGCATGGACCAATTCATAAGTTGCAGAATTGGTGAGCGGGATTATGCTTTGGCTAGGTATGATATAGCTAATTTGCATCTATGAGAAGCCAAATCATTGTTATTTTTATTATTGAGCATAATATTGTTATGAACCTTGTCTTATTAGTGCCATGGAGATTATATTTTGATGGTTTAGTTTGTAGCAACGGTCAAGGTTTTGGTATTGTTTATATATCTCCTCGTGGTGCTGTTTTAAAGCCTCATGCCATTTAAATGTTGTTGCATGAACAATGAAAGATGAATATGTTATTATTCGATTCAGAACTTTTGCTTGATATAGGTGCTACACATATTGAGGCTTTTGGTGATTCGTTCTTATTATTTCAACATATATCTATGGATTTTGTGTGTTTTGACGAATCACTTAATATTTATCTTGATAAGTGTCTAGATATAATTTATATATCTGATTGCTTCAGTATTTCTCATATATTTAGACATGACATTGAAGAGAAAATGAGTTGGCACGGCAAGCATCCGGCTATTATGTTAATCATGGTGTATTTCTCAAGAGTCGATGCCGAGTTTGCGAACATAGGGAAGGCCGAATCGGAGCTTACCGTTTTCGGCCACTAATGGAAATTTTATATGCAGGCGAAGGCAAGATTGCAGGAAGTTCACTGTTTTTTATTTACAAGATTCTTGCAAGAGGGTGGACAATATGATTCAGTGGATATCTTTGAGATGGATCTTGATATATGAGAATTATTGATGAATTTTTTATGGCGTTATTCTCAAGTTCAGAAGGTTTCACCCAAGTCTACATACAAAGGATCAAACAAGCAACATATGATACATGATTAATCATGCTAATAGATAGCCGATATATGATTATCGACCCAAGTATAAACGACGCCGATATATGATTATCGCCCTAAGAATATGCATGGACGATGGAGTGTTGACATCGTCCTTAGAAATTATATGGTGCGGAGTATTTTTCGGCACGCAAGTTTTGCCGAAAAACAGGGGGGCATGTGTTGACACCGGTTTTTGACACGACAATAAACCTATATAAGATGACCTCAACTGAAGAAGTGCTCTACATGAGAAAGTTGGGTATTGTCGATATGAACAACTTTGTAGTTTGAGCCATCGCCATCTGATTCCATCTCAAGGGCCGAAACTATGTTTGAAGCAATAGGACCCTAGCATTCAAAGTACTATTCTGCCAATTAGGCCTTCAAGACATCCTCAAATGGGAAAATGTTCTACATAAACCGGCTTCATCGCGTCGATCCGGTCGATTTTGATATTTGAAACGTCCAAATCCGACTCCGTATGAAAAAGTTATGGCCAAAACAGTGCAATGCTGAAAAACCAGGTCGGACCGTCCGAGTTAAGGTCGGACCGTCCGACTTGACGATCCCGAGTACAGAAGATTTTGACCTTTAGCTCGGACCGTCCGACCTTGACGTCGGACCGTCCGACCCTACGGTCCGGACCGTCCGGGATTAAGTCTGCCGACCCCCCGATCCGTGTCCGAGTTTGTGCGGGATTTTGGTAGTTTTGACGCGGATTGGAGTCCATATCTTGGACGGGAAGTCCAACCCCCTCATAAATAGATGAGGTGACGGCCGATTGAAACAACACACAATTGAACAAACATATCTACACTTCCAAACCCTAATTTTATCTCTCTCCCTTGTATCTTTCTTCTCGTTCTTCGTTCGTTCTTGTTATTGCAGGGCAACGATCCACGAGGCCCTAGGGGCGATCAGGTCGACCTAGGGCAGCCCATAGCCGCCGTGCTCCCTGACGGGGTCCCTCCCGGGAGTGTGGGATTTCGGGTCTACAAAAGCGCCCGCCGGATTGCTTGCGTACTGCGCTTCCGGTCGGGTCTCCTTCGACGTGAGTTGCGGTGTATCACCCCCGACGTCGAGGGTACACGTGACGTGTTTGTGTGTCAACACCTCCAAGGGATGCGCGCGTACAAGGAGTAGCGCCGGGCGGCGGACTTCTAGGTCCGGCGGCTCGGCCTGGAGGTGGAGTGGCGGCTACGGTTGTGGTCTGACCTATCCCCTTCGTGGTTCATCCTAGCCCTTATATAGGCGCCCGTGGAATGGCCTCAACCCTTGAGGCAATCCGGACCCTCCATCCATATTCCATTCGGATCACATCCGAATGGGCTCCTTTCCTCTTAAGCGCGCGACCCTATAGGTTCACGTACACATGGACATGTCCCGAATCACATCCGGTTTGATAGTCGGTAGCGGTTCCTAGCAGAACGTGCCGACTCCCATATATGCGTAAAGTCAAAAGACAAACCATTACAAAGTGTCATATGCAACATTCCTTTTGCCTCACGATATATGTTGTCAAGCTCAAGGCGAGTACTTGTCACCCTTGTGATAGCTTGACCTCTCTTCTCGAAACCGTGATACAGATTCCTGAACCGGGTTAACACTTAACCCATATCGCATGGCCATGCTTTCTGAATCTTATCACTCGAGAGGGCCCAGAGAATATCTCTCCAAAGTGGAGGGGCAAATACCATCTCGATCAACTATGTCTCGCGGCATGTATCATGACTCACCCGTAAGCTACCTTTATAACTACCCAGTTACGGTGTAGCGTTTGATAGTCCCTAAGTGAGCCATTCCTCATCCCGAGAACATGCGAGGACCTCAGTTCTACGACATGGCATATACATTGTATGGAGACTAATAGATGACAATATCTCGCTGCGTCTCAAAGTGGGTTTGCACAAGATAAGTCTAGCTCAGAACAGGCAAGAATCTGCATCTAGATCCATTCTCTCTCTGAATCTCTTGTCAAAATTTTGTTTGGTTGAAACTTTTGCCTGTGCTCAAACCATGCCTATGTATTTTTCCCTCGTTTCCTCTATTCTTCTTCACATGATGTTTGCTGAATTGGAATTTGGAGATGAATGTCCTGTGCTGGATCACTTGAACGCTGTAAGGCCCGATATGCGGTACTGTACTAGATCTAGATATTTCCATCCAGATCCGGGGACGAAGCACATATCGGTCCCACCGCGACATATGACATACCCATATGCCCCGGATTTCCAACATGATATCACAACATTACAGATAAAAGGATACAACATCTCATACAATCGGCATACAACTGCCTCAAATACAATATAACAGCGGAAGATACATGTCTGGGTACAAACTACAAGCAAATGCCTAGTGGCAAAGAGAAAAACAACGATCCCATAACCACACGGGTCCAGGCCCTCCGCCGGGATCCGCCTAACTAGTCGTCGTCGAGTCTCCACGTGAAACGTCGATCACCATACCTGTTGTCGATCAAGAACCCTGAAAAGAGTTTGGGGGTAGTATCATGAGTACAGAGGTACTCAGCATCCAACTGTAGTGGTCATCTGACCCAGCAAGGACTTCATCACTCGTCATTCTAGGACAACTAGTAGTTTACGGTAAGAAAGGGGTAAGTGGTGAGGTTGTTGCCGCACTAGCATTTATGAAGTGGCTAGAGATCTAGAGAGTAAGATAAGAAGCCAAGCATTCGATGAGGAATCGCCTCCAAGAAGTCTTGCTATCAACTACTTACGCAAGCATAACACCTATCCTATCCTTGTCCTCCTCTTCGCATCCTGACGAAGAAGAAGCAGTCAAGGCACACACACACGTTGATCAAGTTGTTAAGATTATCTCAGTTGTTGTTGTCTATGAACAAGGAGTAGGTCTCAAGTCGTCCATAACCGTGGACACGGCTCCTCGAAAAGATTTAACCCTGCAGGGGTGTACCAACTGCCCATTACACGCACGCCCATCTCTCTCAGTTGCTACCCATCACAGGCAACCATTTTATGATTTAGTTCCAAGAGATCGGGAACGACAGGTCCCTCTAACTAACAACGCACAAATCCGGGTGGCCCCCGGTGAGTCGACATCCAACTCAAAAGCCGGTCGCGCTCTCGAGTTGGCATCTACCGTCTGGACGAGGTCGGGTTAGCTACCCAAACAGATGTGGGCAGCCCCCTAGCTTCCAGGTTTGGACCAACAGAAAAACTATGTCTCCGCTGGCCTGAGTTGTTTCGAAAACAGCTGGGGCGCCAACCAACACACACACACGTTGCAAAAGGTAAAACCAGCTTGGGCAACCACTAGAAATGTTTGAAGCTAGATAGGTAAGAAAAGGGGACCCCATAAAATCCCACACGCGGTTAGGCACGCTCAGTCTTAAAACCAATACCCGGAACTCAGATCCTAGGTGACTCGAATGGAACAAAGCGTCGGGGCGGGATAGCCTAGACCTTCCATCCTTCGTCGAATATCGTCAACATCTATAATAATCATATCATCAACAACAATATAATAATTTGATATCCCAAACCAAGGAGTAACAGGGTAACATCGTAGCATCCTAAGCATGCATACTAAGCAGGGGCTGAGCAACGAGCAATAGTAACATAGCAGTACCAGGTTTGCTGGGAAGGGACATGGCTGTATCGGTTTGAAAGAGGCTGTAAACAAGTGGTAGGATCAAACATCGAACCTAATCTATACTAGCATGTAAACCGCTGGTTGAAATAGAATGGATCATAAGTAATGTATAGTCCTTGCCTGTTGATAAGTCGGGTTCCGAAGGTGTAGTCGATCGCACGCTCGCAACGTCTCCGAGAGTATCCGCGAGAGCACACAAGAGGGTAAACACTGGAAAGCAATCAACGAGCAAGCATCTATTACTACGAGGCAAACACGAGCAAGCATCAACAAGAAGGCAACACGAGACATCACACCTACCGCCGAGAGCGGTTACTAACAGTTTAAGTGGGGTATCGGTCACACACGACGAATACCGCACGTTTACGGTGGTTCAAGTTGTTTAGCTACAGGTGATCAACCAAGGTTGTTAACATGGCAACTCAAGCAAGCATGGCATAGCACACAAACATGGCAAGAGGTGAAGCATAAATAAACTACCTGGGCTAGTCAATTTAAGTGGGGGGTAAAACCTATAGATGGCAACTATTACGGACCCCACGATAAATATTGCGTTTGGTACTGTTTTTACCTAAACAATATTTTATTATTTTTATTAGCAAGAAAGAGCAGCATAAACACAATCTACATGCAATTCTAGTCAAGTTACATATAAGAAACATTTTAATCGGACCAACGGTTAAAAAGTTATTGCAATTACAGTTTACAGTGGCAGACAGTGTAATTAGCAGGTAAACAACAAGTAAACAAGCTCAAACATGGCAACAAGCAACATTTTATTAATCTACGCGCAAAACGGAGCAACTTTCATGTAGAAAGCGTCTCCATCGGAGCTACCGGTGAAAAGATATAAGCATCGCAAAATTACACCGCAAACTGCCAAAATAATAAATAAACTCCTAGAAAAAAAACTACTCGGGCAGAAACTAAGCTTCTGGGCTGGACAGGCGCAAAATAAATAAAAAAAACGCCAACAGGCGCTGCACGGTTACTGGGCCGGCCCAACTAGAGCGCAGGAAAAAAAAAAGAAAAGCTGGGGTGCTCACCTACTGGGCCGTGGACCAAGAGGAGGGGCGGCCTGGGCTGGCTGGCGCTGGCTGCTGCTGGGCCTTGGGGGGGGGGGGCGCCGGCCCAGCTCGGCGTCCACGCGCAGGAGCGAGCGAGGGCTCGAGCTCGTCCCGAGCGAGGAGGGACGGCGGCAGACGGGCTCCCGGCTCCGGCGAGGGCAGAGGAGGCCGGAGGGGGGCGCAGGCGGCGGGATCCGGCCGGAGGGAGGCAGATCTGGCCGGAGGGAGGCGGATCTGGCCGGAGGGCCCCTGGCGGCGGCGGGCAAAGCTCCAAGCTCGGGCGCCATGGCCATGGCGTGAGGCGGCGGTGGCTCTTCGGGCGTCCTGGACAGAGAGAGGAAGAGGGAGGTGAGAGGAGAAGGGAGAAGGAGGCACGGGAGGAGAGGAGACCTGCGGGTGGCCGGCGGCCTGACTCGCCGGCGGCGGCCTCGGGCCCGGCGGCGGATAGCCATGCGCGGCTGCGGGAGGAGAGAGGAGAGGAGTGGCTGGGCGCGATCTGGAGCGTCCATCTCGCGGATCGACGACCGAGAGCGACCAAGAACTAGGGTTGACGAAAAATGCGGTAAAACTGGGGGTGTGGCTGCAAATTTTAGGCTAGGGAAACCCTAGAAAGAGGTGGGAGTGTGGTGGTCTTTATATAGCCCCGGTGGCTGGCAGTTTGCAAAAACATCCCCGGTTTTTCTCTCTCGCGCGTGGTGCTCACGTTTCTGACCGCCGGGGGTCCGCAGTACCTCCGATTCGGGTAAAACTTCGAACTGCGTGATCAACGCGTCGAGCCGACGGCGTTCACCTCGCGTTGGAACCGTTCCGAGAACACTTTCCGGCGCGCTATAAAAATATACCGTCTAATTATTAAACGGGGTTTTCGTTCCGTTGGCTGCGGCTGGTTTCGTGCGGTTTTCTCGACGGTGATCGGGTGAAACCCGGTGTCGCGAAGGTCGAGTGTCAGGGTGGCAAGGGTGGGTCTCCGTCCGGTACGAGATAAGAGGTGGAAAAATAATCGCCGATCGATAAATCGGGGATGCAAACACCGCAAACAAATCGGACAATCAAACAATTCACACCGAAAACAAAATTTTTAATTTTTGTGAAATCTGGGCTGTTACAAACGCAGTGGAGCAAAAGGCTCCGAAGAATAAAGGAGGCAGAACCAAAGAGAAGAACAATGCACGAGGCATTCCCGAAGCCATTCGCAAGAAGCTCGGATATGACACACCTGATGAAGAGACAAAGTTACAGCGAAAGATTCACTTGCAAGGAATTCGCTGATACTGGGCCATTTGATGGTACATGGCCTGTCAAGGATTGTAACCAGGTCCAGCTGACTAGTCATTGGTCAATGAGAAGAGTCCTTACCATGTCGCTGTTTCCCGGACCGTTAGGGTGTTACACTTAAGGGCAATCGATGCATAGGACAGTTTCGGGATCAATCAGTGAAATAAGAGAAATCACCGAAATAGTTCCGGAGGAGGACGAAAGTTGTTCCGGACATTTTGAATGGTTCAAAATAAAGTTTAATTTGTTTTAATAATGTTTTATTATTTAATTATCTGAATTAAATATTTAAACATATTAAAATAATTAAAAAAATATATGGAAAAAGGCTATATGGGCCTATGGGGCCCATTAAGGGAGGAGGGGGTTCCCCCCCTTGGGCTTGGCGCCAAGGGTGGGCCCCATCCCCCCCTTGGCCGGTGCACCCCCCGTTGGGAGTTTAGTCCCACATGGGGGAGGGGAGGAGGATAGCACCCCCCTTGGCCTATATAAGGAGGGGTACACCCCCAATTTTTCCAATGCACAATTATTCCTCTCTCTCCTTCTCCTTTCTGGAAGTGGACTCCCCTTGTTTGGAGGCTGCACCTGGATTTGAGTTCTCCACCATAAGGCTGGCCGTCGCTCTGCTGGAGTCAGGATCCAAATCCGTCTTTCTTCCGCTGCTCGCCTGGTTCGGGGCCAGGGAGGAACATCGATTGTACCGTACGTGTATAATCTCTTCGAGGCACTACATCTGTGGTGCTACTTCATCGCTGGAGGTCAACCGGGAGTCATCCTCGCCGGTGGTCTACTACACGACAGGGAGGTCGTAGTTCCGAGTCTACGCCAGCCACGTTCACAAGAACGTTTCCCTCTTTCGGTCTTCAAAGGTATGAACACCAATTCCCTCCGTTACTTTACATCGCCATAGCATAGATCTTGGGTTCGGGTACCGTAGGTATGAAAAATTTGTGTTTTCTGCCCCATATCCCAAAAGTGGTATCATGACCTAGCTATGCGTAGATGTATTGTACGGGTAGAACACATCTAGGATGTGGGCATCGAATCTTCATTCGTTACCCTCCCACGTGTACTCATTTAGCATTGCGGCAATGTTTGATGAAGCGGCCCCGACCGACCTTACACGTTTAGGCGAGACTGGTTCCACGCTTGACATATGGCGTGTACCATATAAAGTGGCTGGGGGGGTGTCTGTGTCTCTGCATTAGCGATGCGAAGATGTTTGCAACGGAGGGCCCCGACAGGGGTGTAATAGAGACGGATGGGAGACGGTGTTGTGGCATGTTTTTCGCAGGATAGAAAAGGTTCTCTCTCTCGAAACCCCTACCAGCCACGTAAAACTTGCACAAGCTAAAGCAGAAAGGCGTTTGACTTTGCTTTGCATGAAGGGGTTTCATAGTTTGTATGATTTACAGTTTTACTTCCTGTTTATGCTAGTATGCTAGATATGACGACGGTAGCACAAATAGGACCATCTCTCACAATACCAACATTGTGTTCTCCTTTGGTGGGCATCGCCTGGAAGTTTCTCCCATATGGCCGACATTCCGTGCATACCGGGTGTCACACATATTAAACGGGGTTCGCATGAGGTTAGGTTCGGCAAGCCTGTCATATGAAGATATGGCCTTGCTGAACAACTAACATCAAGGTTCGATTGGCAGGCTTGACGTATGTAGATGCGGGCCTGGAACACAGTAGGTCGAAAGATCGAGCACGAGTCACGTACCTGATGGGATTGGCTTAGAGGCCTACCTGGGTCGCATACTGATGGCTGTGACGATCGGGGGAGGTATGGGGTCTGGGATTGTGTAATCACTTAGTTAAATTGAGAGGTGTTTATCTAAGTGGGAGCTTTCTTGAATTTTGAAGATTAAATTGAAAACTCCACATTATGAACAAAAGTCTAAATATGTATCCTTGTGAATCAAACTTTCTAGATGGCAGCACCACGCCCCTCGTTCAACTTAGGATCGTTCCTAGAGAAAGACAAACTGAAAACTGATGGGTCAAACTTCACCAACTGGTTCCGCACCCTGAGGATTCTCCTCGTTCCCCTCAAAATGGCATACGTACTAGAGGGCGCGTTAGGTGACGCACCAACAGATGATGCCAGTCAGGATGAGAAGAATGTCTATCTATCCAAGACCGATGATTACAACCTTGTCCAGAGTGGCATGCTCTACTCCATGGAGGCTGAGCTGCAGAAACTCTTTGAGAGGATGGGTGCATATGAGATTATCACCGACCTCAACGCGGTCTTTGCACCTCAAGCCAGGGCTGAACGGTATGAGGCTTCTGAAGCCTTCTTCTCATCAAAGATGGACGAGCACGGCAGTGTGAGTGAGCACGTGGTCAAGATGTCTGGCTACGTTCAACGCTTGAATGCTCTGGAATGTCAGATTCCAGATGAACTTGCTGTTGATAGGGTGTTGCAGTCGCGTCCCCCTAGCTACAAAGGCTTTGTGCTGAACTACAACATGCAGGGGATGACAAAAACCCCTTCTGAGTTGTTCGCCATGCTGAAAAGTGCTGAGGTTGAAATCAAGAAGGAGCACGCTGTCTTCATGGTAAACAAGACCACTGAGTTTAAGAAGTCAAGCAGGCGGGAGAAGGCTAAGAAAGATGGCCCCAAAAGGGATGACAAGTCAGTTGTCGTTCCTCCCAAGGCACCTAAGCCCAAAGCCGGAGTTGAGTGCTTCTACTTCAAGGGTGAAGGTCACCGGAATCACAACTACTCCAAGTACCTAAAGGACAAGAAGGCTGGCAAGTTCGCCAAGAGAGAAGAAGGTATATTTGATATACATATTGTTGATCTTTTCTTGACAAGCATTGGGAACACATCCTGGATACTTGATACAGGATCTGTCGCTCATATCTCTAATTCCGTTCAGGGACTAAGGAATAAGTGACGCTTGCTGAAAGATGAAGTGACGATGCACGTGGGAAATGGCTGTCAAATTGATGTGTTGGCGGTCGGCAAGAAGCATCTTAGTCTCCCTTCGGGATTAGTTTTAGTTCTGAATAAATGCTACTATGTACCCGCATTGAGTGTGAACATCGTTAGTGGCTCTTGCTTGAAGCGAGACCACTATTCTTTTAAGTCTGATACAATTGGTTGTTCGATTTATAAGAATGAAGTGTTTTATGTTCACACACCAGAGCAACGTGGTTTTCTCATACTTGATCTCGATGGTGACGTGAGTCACATTAACAATATAGAGGCCAAAAGATTAAAGAGTAGTGATGAAGAGCACATGATGATGTGGCATTTACGACTTGGTCATATTGGTATAAAGCGCATGGAGAGGCTCCATAAGGATGGACTTCTTGATTCATTGGATTTTGGATCCCTTGATACATGTGAACCATGCCTCATGGGAAAAATGACAAGAACTCCATTCAATGGGATAATGGAGCGTGCGGATGACTTATTGGGGATCATACGAACATCCCCACACGCAATGGTCTTCGTTACTTCGTGACCTTTACTGTTGACTTGAGTAGATATGGGTATATTTACTTAATGAAGCATAAGTCTGAAACCTTTGAAAGGTTCAAGGAATTTCAGAATGAGGTCGAGAATAAACTCGGAAAGAAAATCAAGCACGTTCGATCGGATCGAGGTGGCGAGTATTTAAGTCACGAGTTTGGCAATCATCTGAAGTCTTTTGGCATAGTACCACAGCTTACGCCGGCAGGCACACCTCAGAGAAACGGTGTGGCTGAAGGACGTAATCGAACCCTATTGGAAAGCGTATGATCGATGATGTCTCATACTGATTTGTTTGTGTCATTCTGGGGATATGCATTAGAAACTGCCGCTTACGTTCTTAATAGGGCACCATCCAAATCTGTAAAGACAACACCATTTGAAGAATGGCATGGAACGACACCTAAGTTGTCTCACCTGAAGATTTGGGGTTGTGAGGCTTATGTTAGGAAACTACAACCTGACAAACTTGAATCCAAGGCGGATAAGTGCATCTTTGTGGGCTATCCTAAGGAAACTTGTGGATACACCTTCTACAATCAGTCTGAGAGCAAAACGTTTGTTGCTAAGACTGGACACTTTCTGGAGAAAGAGTTTCTCTCGAAAGAGTTGAGTGGGAGGAAAATAGACCTCGATGAAGTGACTGACCAATCACTCCAATTGGAAGAAACGGCCACAGAAGTCATTCTGGAACCTTCTTCCACAGTGGGAGCTGAAGAGAATGGCCAGAAAGACATTCATAACGATCATGTCATACATGATGATCATGATGAGAATGAAGAGGAACCTATTATGCCCCGTAGGTCATCAAGATTCCGTCAAGCTACTGAGTTTACGGACAACTTGTGAATGCAATCTCGGCTGATGAGTCAGATGAACCTACGAGTTACAAAGAAGCAATGGAGGGACCCGAGTCCAAGAAATGGCTTGAAGCCATGAAATCCGAAATAGACTCCATGTACACCAACAAAGTTTGGACTTTGGTGGATATTCCCGAGGACCGCAAGGCCGTCGAGAATAAATGGATTTTCAAGAAAAAGGCTGACGCAGACGGAAATGTATCTGTCTACAAAGCTCGACTTGTCGCGAAGGGGTTCCAAAAAATTCAAGGAGTTGACTACGAGGAGACGTTCTCTCCTGTAGCGATGATAAAGTCTATGCGGATCCTACTAGCAATAGCTGCATAGCATGATTACGAGATATGGAAGATTGATGTGAAAACTGCATTCCCAAATGGCAACATTGAGGAAGAGTTTTATATGATGCAACCAGAGGGGTTTATCGATCCAAGGAATGCTGGTAAGGTGTGCAAGCTTCAACGGTCCATCTATGGGTTGAAGCAAGCATCTCGGAGCTGGAATCTTGGATTTGATGAGGTCATTAAAGCTTTTGGATTTGTCCAAAACGTCTAAGAGTTCCGCGTCTATAAGAAACTGAGTGGGAGCTATATAGCATTCCTAGTGCTATATGTAGATGACATATTGCTAATAGGGAACGATAAGAAATTCTTAGGACAAGTGAAGGAATATCTGAATGGACAATTTTCCATGAAGGACCTTGGTGAAGCTGCGTACATATTGGGGATTAAGATCTATAGAGATAGACCTAATTGACTATTGGCTTTGAGTTAGAGCACTTATATTGACAAGATATTGAAAAGGTTCAGTATGGATAACTCCAAGAGAGGCCTCCTTCCAGTTATAAAAAGTGTCAGGTTAAGCGTGACTCAGTGCCCGACCACAGAAAAAGAGAAGGAGGAAATTTCCTCAAAACCCTATGCCTCAGCCATAGGTTCTCTCATGTATGCTATGTTATGTACCCGGCCGGATTTAGCGCTGGCTATTAGTATGACTAATCGCTACCAGAGTAATCCGGGAATGGCTCACTGGACCGCAGTAAAGAACATCCTAAAGTACTTGAGAAGAATAAAGGATCTCTTTCTCGTTTATGGAGGAGTTGATGAGGAGCTCACCGTAAAGGGTTACATTGACGCAAGCCTCGGATCAGACCTAGATGATTCGAAATCCCAGACGGGATATGTTTTCATGTTGAACGGTGGCACAATTAGTTGGAGGAGCGGAAAACAGTTAGTCATCGCCCAATCTACAATGGAATCGGAGTATATTGCCGCTTGCGAAGCGTCAAACGAGGCGCTGTGGCTGAAGAAGTTCGTGATCGATCTTGGCATCTTTCCGAGTTGCACTGACCCCGTGGGAATCTTCTGCGACAACACGGGTGCCATTGCTAACACGAAGGAGCCAAGAACTCACTCTACAGCCAAGCACATTCTCCGAAAGTTCCATGTGACGCGAGTCTACATCCGGGATGGACACACTAGGATTCACAAGATACTTACGGATTTGAACGCAGCAGACCCGATGACTAAACCTCTTCCATAGGGCAAGTTTGAAGAACACCGAGAGACTATTGGTGTTAGATACATACCTGATGTAAACTAGTGTAATTTGTACTCTAGTGCAAGTGGGAGACTGTTGGATATGTGCCCTAGAGACAAATTAATAAATATATTTGTCACATATCCGTTTTGTTCATAATGCGTTTTATACTGTGCTATAACTGTATTACTTGGAAATACTGATACATGTGTAGTATAAAAAATAGGTCTATAGTTTAACTCGGGTAAACTATCTCATTGGGAAATTGATTGATCAAGCTTTCCTGATCATGGCGACACTTAAGTCCATTGACAATGAGGTCATGTCATTAGGGGAATGATGTGCTGGACATACACCCACCTAAAGTATTGCAATGTGATCGAGTCACGTAGTTCAATGTTGCGATGACTTTGTAACGTATGGCTTAGTCCTTAGACCATAATGATCATACGTAATTGTCATCTATGAGGAGACTTTGATTTGTATCCCACCGCCCGACTGAAATATGGTGGCTATAATGGTGAACTTTGGGTATTCCGAAATAGATGGTTGATTAGTATGTTAATAGATCAGAGCGGGATTTGTCAATCCTTGTAATAGGACAGGTACTCTGGGCCCACTCGGTGATATTGCATCAATAGCTTCCAAGCAGGTGACTAGGTCACGGGAGATGCAATAGGCACGGACGAGTAAACTTGTTTGTTGTGAACGAGATGTGAACCCGGTATGTGGGATACCGACGATCGAAGCTCGAACAAACAAAGTACCGCAGCACAAAGGGATTACGTTGTATCGTTAACGGTTTCCAAAACGATTGAAGTTCATTCGATGAAAGCGCAGGGGCTGTCAAGGATTGTAACCAGGTCCAATTGAATAGTCATTGGTCAATGAGAAGAGTCTCGACCATGTCTGGTGTTTCCGGACCATTAGGGTGTTACACTTAAGGGCAATCGATGCATAGGACAGTTTCGGGATTAATCGGTGAAATAGGAGAAATCACCGGAATAGTTCCGGAGGAGGACGGAAGTTGTTCCGGACATTTTGAATGGTTCAAAATAAAGTTTAATTTGTTTTAATAATGTTTTATTATTTAATTATCTAAATTAAATATTTAAACATATTAAAATAATTAAAAATGGAAAAAGGCTATATGGGCCTATGGGGCCCATTAGGGGAGGAGGGGGTTCCCTCCTTGGGCTTGGCGCCAAGGGTGGGGCCCATCCCCCCTTGGCCGGCGCACTCCCCCCCTTGGGAGTTTAGTCTCACATGGGGGAGGGGAGGAGGATAGCACCCCCCAGTGGCCTATATAAGGAGGGGTACACCCCCTTTTTCCAATGCACAATTTTTGGTTTCTCTCCTTCTCCTTCCTGGAAGTGGACTCCCCTTGTTTGGAGTCTGCACCTGGATTGGAGTTCTCCACCATAAGGCAGGCCGTCGCTCTGCTGGAGTCGGGATCCGAATCCGTCTTTCTTCTGCTGCTCGCCTGGTTCGGGGTCCGGGAGGAACATCGATTGTACCGTACGTGTATAATCTCTTCGAAGCACTACACCTGTGGTGCTACTTCATCGCTGGAGGTCAACCGGGAGTCATCCTCGCCGGTGGTCTACTACATGACAGGGAGGACGTAGTTCCGAGTCTACGCCAGCCACGTTCGCAAGAAAGTTTCCCTCTTTCAGTCTTCAAAGGCATGAATACCGATTCCCTCCGTTACTTTACATCGCCATAGCATAGATCTTGGATTCGGGTACCGTAGGTATGAAAAATTTGTGTTTTCTGCCCCGTATCCCAACACTTATCTATAATTTCTGCTTGCTCCATGCATGATTTGTGTGACTTTGCCATGTTTTGCTTGAACTTTCATACACTTTTTTTATCATATTTGGACTAACCTAGTAACTCAGTGCACCCAGTTGCCAGTTCTTGTTTTCTTCTGTTTTTGTATTTCAGGTTTTCCGGCCATTAAAAGTGCCAAATAAATCCCGGAAAAATTATATAAAAAATCAGCGACCCGGAAGCTTCCCGAATCACAAAGGAAGGAAGGGGGTGGACCCACCAGGGCCCCAGGAGGGTCCCTGGCGCGGCCCCACCCTAGGCCGCGCCAGGAGGCCTCCTGGCTGCCCTGTGGCCCCTCTCGGTGCCCCCTTTGGCCTATATTTACCCCCCGTGACAGAAACCCCTAATATCGATCTTCTATTCTCGTTCTCCTCTCTGTACCGCCGCCGCCGCCGTTTCAAGATCGGGGCTGCCAGGAGAAGCTGCCCCGGCACCCTGCCGGAAGGAGGAAACCCCTCCGGGAGACCATCCATTGCCATGGACGCCTCCCGGATGTGCCGTGAGTAGTCCCCCTCGGACCATGGGACCGTGACTAGTAGCTATGTGATGTACCTCTCCCCTCTTTGTACTTTCACTTTCGAGACCTCGTGAGCTGCCTCACATGATCGAGGCACTTTTGTAATTTGCTGAGTTGCTATGCTGAGTTTGCTGGGATCTGATGGATTATGAGATTATGTTCAGATTGTGATGAGTAATATATTTGGTTCTCTTTTATATTCTTCTTCTTTAGTAAATTCTTGCATGTTCTCCGTTGCCGTATTTTACTTTGGCCAAGTGATTTATTGCAACTCCAAGAGGGAGAGTTATGCTTGATTGTGGGTTCAGCCCCTTGATGTCTAGCTTAAGTGACAGAAACATGATACTAGGGGATGTGCTGTTGCCACCAGGGATAAAACAACGGTGCTTGTACCTGCGGGTGCAAGGATTGTTTACTTTACACATAGTTCTTTTAATGCAGTTGTCTGTTGCTTTGAGTTTACACTTTGGGTGGGATTCTCAACTTAATACCAGCGATATGTTCTAGATAGATATCTCAAGGTGGATTATTCATAGTAGATGCAGATGGATTTTGGTCTACTTTCCTTGGCGTACTGCCCATTGCTTTTGAGCCTCTTCCTTTCTTTTGTAGCATAGTTAGCATTGTGGTGCGTTTATAATCCTGTCAATTTCCCAGCTGTGATTTGTTTACCTCGCTAGCACTTTTATCGTCTTTTGGGAGAGAGACATCACTAGTGAACATCATGGGACCCCGGTCCATATTCACACCATTTTTTACACGCTCAATTTACTTTCAGTCTTTACTTTCAGTTTCCACTATTATTATCTCTTGCGTTGATCCTTTGGAAATAGCAAGGACGGAGGAATTGACAACTCCTCTGTACTTGTTGGGAGCAAAGTTATTTGTTTCTGTGTGCAGGTCCTGTCAACTCCCTAGGTAGATGCCAATTTCTGGCGCCGTTGTCACCTTCTTGTATTTCTGCGAGTCCTACTGGAGACAAACCTTGGTATCTTCATCGAGGGAAATTTGCTGCTACGCTACATCTCACCTTCCACTTGGGGTAACCAACCAGAAGTGAGAGAACTATCCTCACCGTATCAAGCTAATTTATGGCGCTGTTGCCGGGGACTCCAGTCTACAAGATAGGGGAGTTGCACACTATCTTTTATCTTTGCTTTTTAGTCTTGTTAGTTTACCTTTCAGTTTTTACTTTGATGTCCCTTATAAAAATACCAAAAATACCTTCTGCTACTATGGGTTCCAATGAAAACACCAAGTTGTGTGACTTCACTAGTCACAACAACAGTGACTTTATCTACACTCCTATTGCTCCACCTGCCACTTCAGCACCTTCTTATGAAATTAAACCTTCTTTGCTTAATCTTGTTATGAAAGATCAATTCTCAGGTGCTGGAGAGGATGCTGCCTTGCACTTAAATAATTTTGTTGAGCTTTGTGATATGCAAAAGTACAATGAAGTAGATGGAGACATTGTCAAGATGAAGCTTTTTCCTTTCTCCTTGAGAGGAAGAGCCAAGGAGTGGCTGCAATCCTTACCTAAGAATAGTATCGATTCTTGGGACAAGTGCTTAAACTTTACCTCGCGGAATCTGTTAGACTCGGCGGTGGGAGGAACTTTCATGGAAACCACACTTGGTGCTGCCACGAAGCTACTTGATGAGATGATGCTGAACTACTCTCAATGGCACACCGAACGATCTCCAACTAGTAAGAAGGTAAATTCTGTCGAGGAGATCTCCTCTCTTAATGAAAAGGTTGACTTGATCATGTCTTTACTTACCAAGAAACCTCCTATTGATCCTCAGGATGTTCCTTTAAATTCCTTGGTTTCTCAAGAACATGTAGATGTGAACTTTATCTCTAGAAACAACTTCAACAATAATGCATATAGGAGTAATTTTGGTAGCAACAATCCTAGACCTTTCCCATCCAACAACTATGGGAACAACAACACCTCTGAACTAGAGACCTTTCTGAAAGACTTTATCACTATCCAAAAGGCCTTCAACAAGAGTGTAGAAGAGAAATTAGAAAAATTAGATATTCTCTCTTCGAAGGTAGACAACATAGCCCATGATGATGAGATGTTTAAGATTAGAACTTCTCCCCCCGAGGAGAGGAAGACCACTCCTATGAATGCTATCCAAGTGCAAATTAATGAAAAAGTTAGGATGTTGGGCAAACTTAAAGAGAGATGGGCCAGAGAAAAGGAGGAAGAAGAGAGAGTTAAGAGCCTTCCTAGCTACCACACAGTAGCTACTATCCAAGTTGTTGAGGATGTTGAAACTATTAGCACCCATCACACCCCTAGTCCCATTGGACCTATCAATGGTGATGCTACCACCTCAACCATAGATGAAGAAACCTCTATGAACATAGAGGCTTTCAAACAAGTGAGCCTAAATGATATCACTACCTCCTTGATAGATAGTAGTGAACTAGGCTTTGAAAACTGCACATTACCTGAAGTTATTGGTTTCCTACACAAAATGTCTAGAGACCCCCACACTAGCACACTTAATCTTGCCTTCACAGAGCATATCACCAATGCTCTAATCAAATTTAGGGAGGAGAAGATTAGACTAGAAGCCTCCATACCTAGGAAGCTAGAAGATGGTTGGGATCCTATGATAAAAATCAAATTGAATAACTTCTCTTGCTTTTCTCTTTGTGATGTTGGAGCTATTACCTCCGTTATGCCCAAAAGAATGTATGATATGCTTGAATTGAAACCTTTTGATCCTTGTTCTTTTGGTGTTCGTCTTGTAGATTCTTCCGTAAAGAAACCTTTGGGGAAGATCAACGATGCTCTTATCATTGTCAATGACAATTATGTTCCCGTTGATTTTACTATTATGGACATTGAGTGTGAGCCCTCTTGTCCAATTATTTTGGGATGTCCTTTTCTTCGCACCGTGGGTGCTGTTATTGACATGAAGGAGGGGAATATCAATTTCCAATTACCTATAAAGAAAGGGATGGAACATTTCCCTAGGAAAAAGATTAAGTTTCCCTTTGAGTCCGTCACACGGGCTAGTTATTTTCTTGATAAGACTTGATCTTTTGCTTTAAGCGTAGCTAATGGTTTTAAAGAAGCGCTTTCGGGAGGCAGCCTGCAACGAATTTAGGTTTTCCTTTTTGTTTTTCTTCTGTTCTTAGTTGTTTTGATGATTGTTACTACTGTAGAAACATCATTGTATCTTTACTTTTCAAGCTTTGTGCCAATTATAGCCTCATATGACAAGGGAAGTGAAAGTTGTGACATGCTGTCCAGAAAACAGATTCTGTCCTCGTGACGGGAAAAATCATAGAAAATTACGAGTTCGTCTTTTTGATCTGAATTTTTTACACAGCATGCTATATACAATCACGGAACTTTCGTATGTTTTGAATTTTTTGATTTGAGTTACAGAAGTGCCCCTAAAAATTCTTTACTACCTGTTGTTCTGTTTTTCACAAATTCTGCCACGTTTTGTCTCTCCTAACTTTTGCAAACCTTAAGCTTGATTTTTCTTTGAAAAAACTTTTTGGAAATCTTGAGAAACAGTAGCTCTTCAATAATATCTTTATTTTCAGTAGAGGAAAATTACTTTAAATAGGGAACTAACTTCTCTAATCAGTTTACAATGAGTTATGTATGAAGGGAGTTTTCAAGTGTGCGATGGAAGATGATGAAAGAAGATCCTGGATTGTCAAGCGCTCAAGCTTGGGGATGCCCATGTGCACCCCAATAAATATTCAAGGAGACTCAAGCGTCTAAGCTTGGGGATGCCCCCGTGCATCCCCTTCTTCATCAACAATTATCAGTTCGTCCCTCGTTTCACTATATTTTTATCACTTCATGCGTTATGTGCTATGCTTGGAGCGTCTCGCTCTTTACTTTTCTTTGGTTTGTTTTTGATTGGTTTGTTGTAGTAACAAGTTAGATCCCAGCTTTACTTTGTGTGGGAGAGAAACACGCTCCGCTTGAACTAGAACTCCTCATAGGATTCGCATGCTTATTCTCTTAGCTGTGTGTTGTTCTTTTTCTTTTCTTAGCTGCTTCCCTGTTTAGTTGTTGTGCTTTTGTTTTCTTCTAGATATTTTTTTTGTCTTAGGTTGAACTTTATATAGGTTTCATGTTTTATCTTGTTTAGAGATTTTGCCTGTTGCACTGAGTTTTGTGTCTTGACTAGAAAGTAGGTAGTTGAAGTTGCTATTCTCTTTGTAGTAGTAACTTGCAATAGTTTTGAGGTATTGACTAGAGTAATGTTTGAACTTTTGTTGTCAAGAGCTCGAGACTATTAGTGATAGATGTCGTATTTTGGGCAATCCGTGGGATTTTTGAAAACCAAAACCCCTGTTGAGAACTCTAGCTACTAGATGGATCACTAACCTCTGGAGGGTTCGAATATTAGAGTACACTCACGTACCATGAGTCGAGGATGCGCAAGGATAACCAAACCCCCATACACTCCTCCTCGGGGTACTTGTATCTTTGTCAAACTCCTGATTAGATTGAGAGTTACCGAAAATAAGTGCATGAGTTCTTCGGACTAATGTGAGTATTCGAAAGTTGACACTTCCACCTTCCCGTATTTTTCTAGCCTCTCCTGTGCCGTGCATTGCCTCCTTCTCACTCCGAGAGTTGGCTTCCACCTTCGCCGGTACATCCAAACCCTTGGCACGATACGCTCTGTCATCATAAACCTCCTTATATCTTTCCTCAAAACATCCACCATACCTATCTATCAAGGCATTTCCATAGCCTTTCCGAGATACATTGCCATGCAACATCCACCTTCTCATAACTCGATCTTCATGTCATACATGCTACTTGCTTGATCGATGAGCCGCCTGCTAGTAGGGCCTTGCCCTAATCATTTCTACATGACGCGCTAATATCATTGCATATCCTGCTACCCTGGCAGATGCATACATTTGCATCATGATAGTTACATCTTCTTTATGTGAGTACCTTTATAAAGTGTGAAAGATCTCCTATATTCTTGTTAAATATAGAGTGTTGCCCCTAAAGTGAGGAAAATATCCCAAAGAGGACAAAATCAAAAGATCCCAAAGAGGACAAATGAGAGAAATAGAAAGATCCATTGAGGCCACCAAAAAAATACAAAAAATAGAAAAAAGAGAAAAAGAAAAATAAAAAGAGAGAAGGGGGCACACTACTATTCCTTTTGAGAGATCCATACTAGTACTTCATCCTCTATCCCTTGTACTCCATAGAGATCATCATACATGGATATAGCGACGTGGGTACCCTTCACACTATATATTCCAATGATGAGCCTCCTCAAAAGAGCTCTAGGTCTTCATGAGAAAGAAAGTTAGATGCACCCCCACTAGTTCCCTTGGAGAGCTTTTAGCTCACATGTGCATCCGTTGCATGGAAATCCCTACTCCTCACATCATATCTATCATATGGCCTCAACAACTATTTTTTTATCTCTTATTCCCTATCCCCTTTCTTGCACGCAAACACCACCTGGAGACATTCGAGTCACGGATAGCGAGAGTGTCAGAACCCCAACTAGGGTAAGTGCTAGGTTTGTTTGTGCCCTTTGCATCATGCAAAAATTCAAAAGAAATTCAAAAATGGGGAAGCAGAAAGCCCTGAGAAATTAATTGAAATGGCCAGATAAAAATCTTTTTCCAAAAATCATTTGAATGTTTGGAAAATTCCTATAAATGATGCTGATCATTTTAAAAGTGGTTTGGGTATTTTCCCATGCCCATGGAATATTCAACAATTCAAAAGGTGCCATGGAAATTAAATTTGACCCTATTTGAATTGAAATTCAGATTATATTGAATTTCAAAAATGTCCAAATCCTATATGTGACTAGCTACTGGTCACCTAGTATTTATAAAATTATTTGGACTTTTATTAAAAATGCCTAGCTAATTTAATTAGTGGGGCCAACCTATTTACAGAAAAATAAAAAGAAAAGGAAAGGAGGAGCTTACCTGGCGCCCACAGGCGTCGGCCCAACTCCACTGGCCTGGCCCAACCCAACCGAGACGTTTGTCTCCTACCTCCCTGCAGCTCCAAGCAGCTCGGTGGAGGCAGGGAGACCACGGCGACGCCACCGCGACGTCTCGGTTCTTCTAGGCCTCCCCTGCCTCTCCTCTCTCGCCACGCAGTCGCCACTTGCCCCGCACGCCCTTTCCCCCTCCTCTGGTCCTCCGTCTTCCTCCCCGACGTGGAAATCACGCAGCAACCGTAGCATGGCCAGAACACGGCGGTGCTCCGACGCGGCGACCAAGCTCCTCAAGAGGCACCGCCTTGTCCTTCTTCCTCCCCGACGTCGACTCCCTCAAGCCACCGCACCAATTTAGCCCGAGCCGCACCGGAGGAGACGCACGCTTCAAGTTCTCGCCGCCGGCCGCCGAGGACGCCGTCTTCAAATTCATCGCAACCACGGCTCCCCTGTCTCCGACGAATTCACCATCCTGCTCACGGTGAGGCTACGCTCCTTTTCCCCCATCTCCCGCTCCCTCCCATGCCCTGTGCCGGTAGTTCATCGGAGCCAGTACGCCGGCCGCCGCGCTTTTTGTCCTAGCTGTCACCCTAGAGCTCGAGCTTGACCCCCTCCTACTCAGTTGTCTTCGGGAGCCCGCGAGGAGCACGCACATACCACCCAAACCCCACCCCGTGCCCATTTTGACAAATCCGGCGACACTCCGGCAGCACTCCGGCGACCCCGCCATTAGCCTAAGATAATTGCCCACTAAACCTAACCCTAAGTCAATGACAGGTGGGCCCTGTCCCTAATTAAGCTTCTGCTAATTTAATTCAAACCGGAGATTAAACCACTGAGGCTGACACTCTGGCCCCACTGGTCAGCCCCCTGCTGATGTCATGCTGATGCATGGCTGATGCATTAAACCAATTTCCAGAGATTTAAAATAATCCAGAAAAATCCAGAAAATCATTTAAACTTTGGAAATTCATAACTAATTCATATTAACTCCAAATTAAACATATAATATATGAAACATTATCAGAAAAATACAAGGATTAAGAATATGCAATTTGGTTTTATGTTTGACCATTTTAAAATGGGGCAACAGTAGCAAATGTGCATATGGCTTAATTTGAATTCAAATTTGAAGTTTGAATTTGCATTCCAAACGCAATATACTTCAATTAAATTGAAATTGCCACAAATCAGTACCCTTTACATCATGTCACAACTTAACATGTGCTTGAGCATTGTACTTTATTTGTGTTCCCCTTTGTTGATGATTGTGCCGGTAATAGCTTCGCTGAGACGGTGATCACCCCGAAGAAGAAGACCACCGTTAAGACCCGTGTATCGTCAGCAAGGCAAGCAAACCCCATTGATCATGTCTATAAAATCCTATTTCCCTCTCAGTCTCGCTTATGCATGTTTAGGAGATCATAGAGACACGTTCTTTCGCATAGTTGAACCCATTCCGATGCATGACCTATCATTTTGCCACCGTAATAAGCAAACCACAATCCTAGCAGATTTAGGAGTTGTATGATGCGCATGTGGCCCCTGCAACTCTTACTGCTTTTGCTACTTAGTGATACAAATGAGGATGTTATGTTTGTGAGTCGGGATGGAATGAACACAGTGATGCTGATGATAAATGTGTTGGTGAATCCACCTTAAACAAAGGTGAACGATGAGAGGCTGTGTAGGAGTACACAGTGGGTTGTCTCGTTGAACACTGCCCTAGGCCCCGAGTTCCTGTTTTGTGATCCAAGACAAAGAGTATGACCACATGTAGGGTTTATGGGAGCCCCGTTTGGCCTCTTTACGTACCCAATCCAGTCCAGGAGTCACACTAGATTCGGGCTTTCCATTTGATTTATGTATAGATATGTGGGTGGACCTGTGAGGAAGTGAAACCATCTGTCAAAGGTGGCGTCTCGGTCCCTTACATTATCTGAGTCCGTTTCGTGGAACCGGCCGGACTCTCGAGCGGTGACAAACTCAGGTAGTCGACTCCTGGATTAGAGAAGGTGATGTGAGGGTAGTGCCTTGGTTTCATCCACGTCCGACATCCGCTTGAAGGGTGACAAGAACGAGACGATAAGTGATGACACGCGTGTGAAGATGTACACCCCTGCAGGGTTAATGAACTATTCGAATAGCCGTGTCCGCGGTTATGGACTACTTGGAAACCTCTACTTGATCATAGACAACTTGAATGGATACTTATAAAACCCGCAAGATAAGCGTGAGTGCTATGGTGTGACTCCTCGTGGGGAAGTCGAGGAAGTAACCATAGTGGTGTATTGGTTGGAGATGTAGTGGACTCGTGCACGCTTCTTACCTCAAAGTCTGGTACTCGTAGTACAGGATTAGCCAAGTCAAAGCTGGCACTTCTGCATGTTGAACCCCACCTCCTTTACCTTGATACTTGAGCATGAGTAGTGTAGTTCTGATGTAAGTCTTGCTGAGTACGACTTTGTACTCACGTTTGCTTATTCTATGTTTTAGATGAGAACCGGACCCCGATGGAGTCACCTTCGTGAAGCTCGACGTTGTCCTTGGTAGCATAGTCCCAGACAGCAGTCTGGTCCCTCGTGGAAGGGCATGTTTGTTGTAAAAGGCTTCTCTAAGTCATTTGTTAAACTTGTCTGTACTCAGACCTAATTTGCTTCCGTTGTATGATGTAATGTTGATCACAGACATGTGATCTTTGTATGCTCTATGTGTATATCTATAAAGAGTACTTTGTAGAGTTATGTGATGATACCTGCTGTTCATACTAGGCATGTGTGCTGCGTGTATGTCTATAACATGCATGTCTTAGTATGGGTTTTCGAGACCTTAGTTGTGATCTGGCTGGCGGTCTTTTATACACCAAGTGGCCCTTATATGTGCGCAGCTTGGGGCATCGCGACGCGATTGCTCGTGACTCTGTCACGTGCACACTTTGTTGTATGATCGAGCCCGCCCTAGACCCCGACTAAGTGATCGGGCTGGAGTAAGTTTATGTAAGAGTTAGGATCCAATCGATAACATGGTTGAGGCGACTTGTCTATGACTATGGGATTCACCACCCATAAGCATTTAGACTTGTGAGCGGACGTTGAGGACCCATCTCAGTTGATCATCCGGCCTGAATGGGATGCCCCTCACGTTCGATGCTTACCGAGAACGTTCTGTGCTTGGCCTTGTCTGCTTAGACAAGTGGGTACGGTTCTCGGCTCTCCATGTGATTGTATCTTGACTGGAATTACATACGCTAACCCTGGGTCCCGACAGACTTGGTATCAGAGCAGGACTGTCTGTAGGCTTATCAAACCCTTGGTCGAAGTCGAGTCTAGCATTCTATAGTTATATAGTTACTCTGGGTATAAGGGAACAACGTAAGGCTTCTTTTTCTCCTTATCCTCATCGATCTGAGTTCTGAGTCACCCTTATATTTTCTACAGGATGATAGGACTAGGCTCATCTATGTCTGGCTAGAACATCTCGTTGTTTGCCTCCTTGTAGCCGTAGGACAGTTGTGGTCGTCCAGACTCATCGTTCTGTTGAGTTCCTTGAAGAAGTTCTGTCCAATTTCTTCGAGGTTGTTTCATTTTCCATCCCGGTGTAGCCGTTATGCTTCCCGATTTATTCCGAGTTTCTGTAAATCTTTGTCTTTGCATTACAATCTTTCCTCCTAGATATGTCCTTCTTGTCTTTGATTCCATCATACAACCTGTTCTGATTGTTGATCTTTATCACACAGGATGTCAGGTGGAACTCGTAGTGCTGTTCGTCGGAATCGAGACCGTGTTTGGAATCGAAATGATGATGAACCTCTACCACCGCCTTCTGCGGCGGAAATCATGATGGAAGCTGAGAAGAATCAACGTGATCAAACACGCCTTCTGGAGCTCATCGAGCAGAATACCTCACGTCATTGCAATGTGGTTGTGAGCATTTAGGACTTCATCCTCCTCAAGCCACCGGTATTTCGATGTTCTTCTGAGCCCCTTGAAGCTGATGATTGGCTCCGTTCCATCGAGCGTAAGCTTGATACTGCACATGTTGCTCCCGATGATCGGGTTATATTCGCGGCATACTTTATGGAAGGTGCTGCTGCTGAATGGTGGGAGAACTATGTTGCTATGCAGCCAGATGGTCACCTAGTGACTTGGCAAGAGTTCTGTGATGCCTTTCGAGGGTACCACCTTCTAGATGAGTTGATGGAGCGCAAGAAGGAAGAGTTCTGCAATCTGACTCAAGGAGAGATGTCCATTCATGAGTATGTGAGAGAATTCAATCGTCTTGCTCGATATGCCCAAGATGAGATCACCACCGATGCCAGAAAGCAGGCAAGGTTCCGTAAGGGACTTAGCCCTATCCTTCGCCATGATCTCAACCTCATCGAATTTGCCACCTTTGAGGATTTAGTCAACAGATCCTTCAGAGCTGAGCATGGCAATGAAGTGTTTGAAGAGTCCCGCAAGCATGCTCTTGAGCTTGCCCCTTCTTCAAGTTCATCCCCTCAGAAACGCAGAATTTGGATTCCAACCAGAGCCATACCTCAAAACTTTCTGCAGAGACCACCACCAAATATATGCCATCCACCCCAGCACATTGTTCCTCCCAGGAATGATGTTGTGCAATCAAGTAATCCTGCTCCCAGCAATTCAGGCAGGGTATGTTTCACGTGTGGTCTTCTAGACCATTACTATCGTCAATGCCCTCAGGTCTTGATGGCACCACGTCATTCTCGACCCAAGCCTCCAAAGAAATCCACCACCAAAACCATCCCAGCAAAGGTTTCAGCCACAAGTAGTGGTTGTGTGAACCAAATCTCAGTTGAGGAAACCACTGTTGCTTCTGACGTCATCCTTGGCACACTCCCAGTCAATCATGTCCCCGCCTCCGTTCTTTTCGATCCAGGAGCTTCTCATTCATTCATGTCGGAGAGTTATGCACTTCGTCATGGATTTTCTTTTGAAGAAATGTTTTCTCCAATGATCATTCAAACTCCTGGTTCAAAGTGGCAAACTAATAGAGTAAGCCATGGTAATCAAATTGCAATTGAGGGTTTAGTATTCCTTGCTTCTCTTATAGCCCTCAAGTCTTCGGACATTGATGTCATCCTAGGAATGGATTGGTTATCAAGGAAGAATGCTTTCCTTGATTGTAAAGCCAAATCAGTCAAACTCACCCATTCTTCAGGCCAGACCATTGACTACACATCACCCAGCTCTAGAATCCAGATGCATACTTTGAATGTGCTTCCCCTTCCAGACCTTGAAGATGTTCCGGTGGTTCGTGACTTCCCGGATGTCTTTCCTGAAGAGCTGCCGGGAATGCCACCCGACAGGTGTGTAGTTCATAGTGGATCTTATACCAGGCACAGCCCCAATTTCGAGTCGTCCATATAGAATGGCCCCACATGAGTTAGCTGAGCTAAAAACCCAACTTGATGCTTCGTTGGCAAAAGGCTTCATCCGCCCTAGCTCATCGCCATGGGGTTGCCCCGTTCTGTTCGTAAAGAAGAAAGATGGAACAGAAAGGATGTGCGTAGACTATCGCCCGCTAAATTTAGCGACGATAAAGAACAAGTACCCACTGCCCAAGATCAATGATCTTTATGATCAACTTGCAGGATCCTCTGTCTTCTCCAAGATGGATTTGAGATTAGGTTATCATCAAATCAAAATCCGAAACGAGGACATTCCAAAAACGGCTTTCACTACTCGTTACGGTCTTTACGAGTATACCGTCATGTCCTTTGGTTTAACCAATGCCCCCGCCACATTCTCGCGCTTAATGAATTCGATCTTCATGGAGTACTTAGATAAATTTGTTGTGGTTTATCTTGATGACATTCTCATCTACTCGAAGAACGAAGAAGAGCACGCAGAACATCTTAGGTTGGTATTGATGAAACTTAGAGAGCATCGCCTTTATGCCAAGTTCTCCAAGTGTGAATTTTGGCTACCAGAAGTGACCTTCTTAGGCCACGTGATTTCTGCAAAAGGTGTTGCAGTCAATCCTGATAGAGTTCAGGCCGTCCTTGACTGGACTCCACCTGAATCGGTTAAGCAAGTTAGGAGTTTTCTCAGCCTAGCAAGCTATTGCCGCCGCTTCGTCGAGAACTTTTCTAAAGTTGCAAAGCCTCTTGCTGAACTCCTCAAGAAAGATAAGAAATTCCAATGGACCCCCAAGTGCGAGGAAAGCTTTCAAGAGCTAAAAAGAAGATTGACTTCTTCACCCGTACTTGCACCTCCAGACACCAAAAGGGATTTCGAGATCTATTGTGATGCTTCACGGCAAGGGTTAGGATGCATACTTATGCAAGATAGACATGTGGTAGCTTATGCTTCACGCCAGTTGCGGCCACATGAAGAGAACTATCCTACCCATGATCTTGAACTCGCTGCCGTAGTTCATGCCCTGAAGACTTGGCGACATTACCTCCTTGGTAATCGTTGTGAGATATATTCCGACCACCAAAGCCTCAAATACATATTCGCCCAGCCAGATCTTAATCTCAGGAAGAGACGCTGCATTGAGTTGATAAAAGATTATGACTTAGGAATTTCTTACACCCCAGGCAAAGCCAATGTCATGGCTGATGCACTAAGTCGTAAGTCGTATTGTAACAACCTCATGTTACAACAGTATCAACCACTTCTTCATGAGGAATTTTGCAAGCTCAATCTTGAGATAGTTCCTCGTGGATCTCTTTTTAACTTGGTGGCGAAACCAACCCTTGAGGATAAAATCATAGCCTCCCAGAAACAAGATAGTAGTATTCAAGAGATCAAGCAGAACATTGTTAGCGGAGTTGCTAAATGTTTCTCTGCAAATGATCAAGGAACGATATTCTTTGAGAATCATTTAGTAGTTCCTAAAAATGAAGACCTAAAGCAGCTGATCCTTAAGGAAGCTCATGACACTCCCCTCTCAATTCATCCCGGTAGCACAAAAATGTACCGAGATCTACGCCAGAGATTTTGGTGGAACCGGATGAAGAGAGACATTGCACAATTTGTTGCAGAATGTGATGTTTGTCGTCGCATTAAGGCAGAACACCAAAGACCTGCTGGTACTCTTCAACCATTGTCTATTCCCGAGTGGAAATGGGACAAGGTCGGTATGGACTTCATCACCGGCTTTCCAAAAACCCAGAAAGGAAATGATGCCATCTTCGTTGTCATTGATCGACTTTCCAAAGTTGCTCACTTCCTTCCCGTTCGCGAGTCTATAACTGCTAGTCAGTTAGCGGACTTGTACATCTCTAGAATTGTGTCTCTTCACGGTGTTCCTTTGGTGATCAATTCTGATCGTGGTAGCCTTTTCACCTCTAGATTTTGGGAAAGTTTTCAAAATGCTATGGGAACTCATCTATCCTTTAGTACAACTTTCCACCCTCAATCCAGCGGTCAAGTTGAAAGGGTTAATCAAATCTTGGAAGACATGCTCAGAGCTTGTGTTATCTCTTTCGGAAAGAATTGGGAGAAATCTCTTCCATTCGCCGAATTTGCTTATAACAATAGCTATCAATCTAGTCTGAACATGGCTCCCTTTGAATTCCTCTATGGACGACGATGTCGAACACCCCTAAACTGGTCAGAAACCAGTGAAAGACAACTCTTTGGACCGAATATGATCAAGGAAGCAGAAGAGCAAGTTCGCATTGTTCGTGATCGATTGAAAGCCGCTCAGTCTCGTCAAAAGAGCTACTATGATCGTCATCATAGAGAGGAGAGCTACAATCTTGATGAGAAGGCTTACCTTCGGGTTGCTCCTCTGAAGGGAACCCAAAGATTCGGTATCAAAGGCAAGTTGGCCCTACGTTACATCGGACCTTTCCGCATTCTAGCTAAACGTGGAGAAGTTGCCTACCAACTTGAACTACCCCCTCACCTTTTCCGAGTACATGACGTATTCCATGTGTCACAACTCAGGCGTTGCTTCAAGGACCCCATCCGCGAAGTCGACCATGAAACGCTTGATCTCCAAGATGACCTTTCTTATCGAGAGTACCCTATTCGTATTCTTGTTTCAGCAGAGCGTGTCACTCGTCGTCAGAAGATCAAGTTCCTCAAACTACAATGGTCACATCACTCCGAGAAAGAAGCAACATGGGAAAGAGAGGACCGCCTCTGTGCCGAGTACCCCACCTTCCTCCCGACGACTTCTGAATCTCGGGACGAGATTCTTTTGAGTGGGGGCGAGTTGTCAGAACCCCAACTAGGGTAAGTGCTAGGTTTGTTTGTGCCCTTTGCATCATGCAAAAATTCAAAAGAAATTCAAAAATGGGGAAGCAGAAAGCCCTGAGAAATTAATTGAAATGGCCAGATAAAAATCTTTTTCCAAAAATCATTTGAATGTTTGGAAAATTCCTATAAATGATGCTAATCATTTTAAAAGTGGTTTGGGTATTTTCCCATGCCCATGGAATATTCAACAATTCAAAAGGTGCCCTGGAAATTAAATTTGACCCTATTTGAATTGAAATTCAGATTATATTGAATTTCAAAAATGTCCAAATCCTATATGTGACTAGCTACTGGTCACCTAGTATTTATAAAAGTATTTGGACTTTTATTAAAAATGCCTAGCTAATTTAATTAGTGGGGCCAACCTATTTACAGAAAAATAAAAAGAAAAGGAAAGGAGGAGCTTACCTGGCGCCCACAGGCGTCGGCCCAACTCCACTGGCCTGGCCCAGCCCAACCGAGACGTTTGTCTCCTACCTCCCCGCAGCTCAAGCAGCTCGGTGGAGGCAGGGAGACCACGGCGACGCCACCGCGACGTCTCGGCTCTTCTAGGCCTCCCCTGCCTCTCCTCTCTCACCACGCAGTCGCCTCTTGCCCCGCACGCCCTTTCCTCCTCCTCTGGTCCTCCGTCTTCCTCCCCGAAGTGGAAATCACGCAGCAACCGTAGCCTGGCCAGAACACGGCGGTGCTCCGACGCGGCGACCAAGCTCCTCAAGAGGCACCGCCTTTTCCTTCATCCTCCCCGACGTCGATTCCCTCAAGCCGCCGCACCAATTTAGCCCGAGCCGCACCGGAGGAGACGCACGCATCAAGTTCTCGCCAACGGCCGCCGAGGACGCCGTCTTAAAATTCATCGCAACCACGGCTCCCCTGTCTCCGACGAATTCACCATCCTGCTCACGGTGAGGCTATGCTCCTTTTCCCCCATCTCCCGCTCCCTCCCGTGCCCTGTGCCGGTAGTTCATCGGAGCCAGTACGCCGGCCGCCGCGCTTTTTGTCCTAGCTGTCGCCATGGAGCTCGAGCTTGACCCCCTCCTACTCAGTTGTCTCCGGGAGCCCGCGAGGAGCACACACATACCACCCAAACCCCACCCCCTTCCCATTTTGACAACTCCGGCGACACTCCGGCAGCACTCCGGCGACCTCGCCATTAGCCTAAGCTAATTGCCCACTAAACCTAACCCTAAGTCAATGACAGGTGGGCCTGTCCCTAATTAAGCTTCTGCCAATTTAATTCAAACCGGAGATTAAACCACTGAGGCTGACACTCTAGCCCCACTGGTCAGCCCCCTGCTGATGTCATGCTGATGCATGGCTGATGCATTAAACCAATTTCCAGAGATTTAAAATAATCCAGAAAAATCCAGAAAATCATTTAAACTTTGGAAATTCATAACTAATTCATATTAACTCCAAATTAAACATATAATATATGAAAAATTATCAGAAAAATATAAGGATTAAGAATATGCAATTTGTTTTTTATGTTTGACCATTTTAAAATGGGGCAACAGTAGCAAATGTGCATATGGCTTAATTTGAATTCAAATTTGAAGTTTGAATTTGCATTCCAAATGCAATATACTTCAATTAAATTGAAATTGCCACAAATCAGTACCCTTTACATCATGTCACAACTTAACATGTGCTTGAGCATTGTACATTATTTGTGTTCCCCTTTGTTGATGATTGTGCCGGTAACAGCTTCGCCGAGACGGTGATCACCCCGAAGAAGAAGACCACCGTTAAGACCCGTGTATCGTCAGCAAGGCAAGCAAACCCCGTTGATCATGTCTATAAAATCCTATTTCCCTCTCAGTCTCGCTTATGCATGTTTAGGAGATCATCGAGACACGTTCTTTCGCATAGTTGAACCCATTCCAATGCATGACCTATCATTTTGCCACCGTATTAAGCAAACCACAATCCTAGCAGATTTAGGAGTTGTATCATGAGCATGTGGCCCCTGCAACTGTTACTGATTTTGCTGCTTAGTGATACAAATGAGGATGTTATGTTTGTGAGTCGGGATGGAATGAACACAGTGATGCTGATGATAAATGTGTTGGTGAATCCACCCTAAACAAAGGTGAACGATGAGAGGCTGTGTAGGAGTACACAGTGGGTTTTCTCGTTGAACACTGCCCTAGGCCCCGAGTTCCTGTTTTGTGATCCAAGACAAAGAGTATGACCACATGTAGGGTTTATGGGAGCCCCGTTTGGCCTCTTTACGTACCCAATCCAGTCCAGGAGTCACACTAGATTTGGGCTTTCCATTTGATTTATGTATAGATATGTGGGTGGACCTGTGAGGCAGTGAAACCATCTGTCAAAGGTGGCGTCTCGGTCCCTTACATTATCTGAGTCCGTTTCGTGGAACCGGCCGGACTCTCGAGCGGTGACAAACTCAGGTAGTCGACTCCTGGATTAGAGAAGGTGATGTGAGGGTAGTGCCTTGGTTTCATCCACGTCCGACATCCGCTTGAAGGGTGACAAGAACGAGACGATAAGTGATGACACGCGTGTGAAGATGTACACCCCTGCAGGGTTAATGAACTATTCGAATAGCCGTGTCCGCGGTTATGGACTACTTGGAAACCTCTACTTGATCATAGACAACTTGAATGGATACTTATAAAACCCGCAAGATAAGCGTGAGTGCTATGGTGTGCCTCCTCGTGGGGAAGTCGAGGAAGTAACCATAGTGGTGTATTGGTTGGAGATGTAGTGGACTCGTGTACGCTTCTTACCTCAAATTCTGGTACTCATAGTACAGGATTAGCCAAGTCAAAGCTGGCACTTCTGCATGTTGAACCCCACCTCCTTTACCTTGATACTTGAGCATGAGTAGTGTAGTTCTGATGTAAGTCTTGCTGAGTACGACTTTGTACTCACGTTTGCTTATTCTATGTTTTAGATGAGAACCGGACCCTGATGGAGTCACCTTCGTGAAGCTCGACGTTGTCCTTGGTAGCATAGTCCTAGACAGCAGTCTGATCCCTCGTGGAAGGGCATGTTTGTTGTAAAAGGCTTCTCTAAGTCATTTGTTAAACTTGTCTGTACTCAGACCTAATTTGCTTCCGTTGTATGATGTAATGTTGATCACAGACATGTGATCTTTGTATGCTCTATGTGTATATCTATAAAGAGTACTTTGTAAATGTTATGTGATGATACCTGCTGTTCATACTAGGCATGTGTGCTGCGTGTATGTTTATAACATGCATGTCTTAGTATGGGTTTTCGAGACCTTAGTTGTGATCTGGCTGGCGGTCTTTTATACACCAAGTGGCCCTTAGATGTGCGCAGCTTGGGGCATCGCGACGCGATTGCTCGTGACTCTGTCACGTGCACACTTTGTTGTATGATCGAGCCCGCCCTAGACCCCGACTAAGTGATCGGGCTGGAGTAAGTTTATGTAAGAGTTAGGATCCAATCGATAACATGGTTGAGGCGACTTGTCTATGAGTATGGGATTCACCACCCATAAGCATTTAGACTTGTGAGCGGACGTTGAGGACCCATCTCAGTTGATCATCCGGCCTGAATGGGATGCCCCTCACGTTCGATGCTTACCGAGAACGTTCTGTGCTTGGCCTTGTCTGCTTAGACAAGTGGGTACGGTTCTCGGCTCTCCATGTGATTGTATCGTGACTGGAATTACATACGCTAACCCCGGGTCCCGACAGAGAGCTCTTGCACCTTTTGTTCTTTTATTTCTTGTGTCAATGCTAATATATACTCTTGCTTGTTAAGACTTGAATTGAATTGCATGCATTGATTGCTTTACTTGAAAGTCCTTATATGGTTGTGTGGCATGTCGCCACATAAATTATGCTTGTTATCATTTCCCTACTCGAGGACGAGCAAGAATTAAGCTTGGGGATGTTGATACGTCCCAAACGTATCTATAATTTCTGATTGCTCCATGCATGATTTGTGTGACTTTGCCATGTTTTTCTTGAACTTTCGTACACTTTTTATCATATTTGGAATAACCTAGTAACTCAGGTTTTCCGGCCATTAAAAGTGCCAAATAAATCCCGGAAAAATTATATAAAAAATCAGCGACCCGGAAGCTTCCCGAATCACCAAGGAAGGAAGGGGGTGGACCCACCAGGCCCCCAGGAGGGTCCCTGGCGCGGCCCCACCCTAGGCCGCGCCAGGCGGCCTCCTGGCTGCCATGTGGCCCCTCTTGGTGCCCCCTTTTTCCTATATTTACCCCCCGTGACGGAAACCCCGAATATCGATCTTCTATTTCCGTTCTCCTCTCTGTACCGCCGTCGCAGCCGTTTCAAGATCGGGGCTGCCAGGAGAAGCTGCCCCGGCACCCTGCCGGAAGGAGGAATCCCCTCCGGGAGACCATCCATCTCCATGGACGCCTCCCGGATGTGCCGTGAGTAGTCCTCCTTGGACCATGTGTCCGTGACCAGTAGCTATGCGATGTACCTCTCCCCTCTTTGTGCTTTCACTTTCGATACCTCGTGAGCTGCGTCACATGATCGAGGCACTTTTGTAATTTGCTGTGTTGCTATGCTGAGTTTGCTGGGATCTGATGGATTATGAGATTATGTTCAGATTGTGATGAGTACTATATTTGGTTCTCTTTTATATTTGTCCTCTTTAGTAAATTCTTGCATGTTCTCCGTTGCCGTATTTTACTTTGGCCAAGTGATTTGTTGCAACTCCAAGAGGGAGCATTATTCTTGATTGTGGGTTCAGCCCCTTGATGTCTAGCTTGAGTGACGGAAACATGAGACTAGGGGATGAGATGTTGCCACCAGGGATAAAACAACGGTGCTTGTACCTGCGGGTGCAAGGATTGTTTACTTTACGCATAGTTCTTTTAATGCAGTTGTCTGTTGCTTTGAGTTTACACTTTGGGTGGGATTCGCAACTTAATACCAGCGAGATGTTTTGGATAGATATCTCAAGGTGGATGATTGGTAGTAGATGCAGATAGATTTCGGTCTACTTATCTTGGCGTATTGCCCATTCATTTTGAGCCTCTTCCTTTCTTTTGTAGCATAGTTAGCATTGAGGTTCGTTTATAATCCTGTCAATTGCCCAACAGTGATTTGTTTACCTCGCTAGAACTTTTATCGTCTTTTGGGAGAGAGACATCACTAGTGAACATCACGGGACCCCGGTCCATATTCACACCATTGTTTACACCCTCAATTTACTTTGAGTCTTTACTTTCAGTTGCCACTATTATTATTATCTCTTGCGTTGATCCTTTGTAAACAGGAAGGCCAGAGGAATTGACAACTCCTCTATACTCGTTGAGAGCAAAGTTATTTGTTTCTGTGTGCAGGTCCTGTCAACTCCCTAGCCAGAAGCCAATTTCTGGCGCCGTTGTCACCTTCTTGTATTTTTGCGAGTCCTACCGGAGACAAACCTTGGTATCTTCACCGAGGGAAATTTGCTGCTACGCTACATCTCACCTTCCACTTGGGTAACCAACCAGAAGTGAGAGAACTATCCTCACCGTATCATGCGCCCAGCTCGAAAGATAATACAACAAACAAACTCTCCTTCATACTTGGTCTATGAGAAATCAGAAACTTTGGCAGTGATAAACAAAGGAGATTACGGGGATGTGATCGTCCCCACTTGGGAGCCATTCCTCGAAACTTGTCCAGGTTGAGAAGTAATTGAGCTATCTATTAGCATTAGTTGACAAACTATGCACCCCCCAATTTATTTTCATTCTGTTTGATTTAAGGATAGCACCTGAGTTTTCCCTGCTTGCCCATGACAAGGATTTTCGTTTACTTTTATGTTGAGTTAGTTGTCCCACTTCCTTCCTTCCTTCCTTCCTTCCTTAAAGAGAACAGACACTTGATGTTGATCAGTATTCATTCATATAATGCTGCATTAAGTTTTGCCATGCTACATCATTGTTGACATTGTCTTTTGATAAATAAGTTGTTTGCGAAAGATTTTTCTAAGCAAGCATCTTCCTTTGTGTTAGCATTTTCACTTCATGACTAATAACATGTTCTTTAAAAATCTTCAAATTGTTTCATGATAAATAGAAAGAGCAAAAGTAAAAGTTTTTAGTTGCCCTTTGACCAAGGATATGGTTGCCATAATTTGATGAGTTTTCTTAGTCCTACTTTTGATTGTAATTGTTATTACTTTCTCATAAGGACCTTATGAGTTGAGGTTGCTATTGAGGATGCTTGAGTTTGGTGAAGGAATCATGATACTTCTTGTTCGTATTTTATTTATCGACACTTCACTCCCTAAACTTGTGGACAGGTTTACCGAGCTCAGTATTCGCTTGGGGACAATCGAGGTCTAAGCTTGGGGGAGTTGATACGTCCAAAATGCATCACTATTTTATATAGTATTTCTTTCCTATTCATTGATATATTTCATGTTATGATGCTATTCTTATGTTGTTTTGGCTTGTTTTACACACTTTGCAACTTTCCGATGCCGAAGTAGCAAACGCAGGATTCAGCGGTGAAAAGTGGACGCTGAGTTGCTGAAACAGAAGATCTCTAAATTGCCTGAAAATCGACGGAGGTCATTTTCTAGAAGAATGACGGGGACACACAAAACGGAGACCAGAGGGGGGCCACTAGGAGCCCTGGCGCCCCCCTGGCGCGGCCCCACCCCTAGCCGCATCGGGTGGCCGCCTGGACCCTTGGGGCCACCCCAGGCTCCCCCCTCTGGCCTATTTATCCCTCATCATTCGAAAACCCTAAAAGAGGAGGAGTTTCGCGAGTTCCGCCGCCGCTCCATGGCAGAAACCAACAGAGGAGAAAAGACATCTCCGCCGGGGTGAACACCTCCAGGAAGGGGAGATCATCGCCATCATCATCACCATTGTCACGGGCATCATCGAGATCATCATCAACATCATCCCCAACATCAACACCATATGCACCACCATCCAATCTCATCTCACAATTTCAACTTGTGTTGTAGTCCATACTATCTATCCTCTCTACTCTACCGGTGTTGATTGCTACCGTGTGATGAATGCTATTGAGTTTTTTTAGAGAAATATCATTGTGTCCAGATTGTTTATCATCTATTTATCTCCACTGATCATGATCTCTTTTATGTCTTGTGAGTAGTTACTTTAGTTCTTGAGGACATGGGAGAAGTCTAGTTGTTAGTAGTCATATGATGTTGAAGTAATATGTGTTGTTTGATATTTAAGTTGTGTTGTTATTTTCCTAGTGGTGTTGTGTGAGTCAAACACCCAACACTTCTCCTTATTAAGGACCTAGGGGAATGCATTGTGTATAAAGAATGCTTACGGTGGATTGCTGGAGTGATAGAAACCTGAACCCCAGTTCGCATGCTTTTGCACAAGGGAACAATGGATCATCGATCGTATTTCTATGGTTAGGCTTTTGCCTTAATTAATATCTTCTATTTGTGGATGCTTGCAAGATGTTTAATCATAAGAGTGCACTTATCTTATTCTAGAGGGTGTACTACCATATATCCACCCACTCAACACTTATCAACTCAGCGCATAGTACCGATGCGGACTATGGCGAAAGCACGTGACTATTTCTCCCGTGTGTCCTCAAGAACGCTTTAGCCTTTATAAGTTCAGTTGCTAGACCTATCCTTTGCTCAAAAGGATTGGGACACTTGTTACTCCAGAGTGCCTTTTACTTTTCTCACTTTTACCTTCTTGTTGCTTATACCGAAAACCCCTAAAAAGCTATCTTTCAGTTCCTGCAGCTATTTCTTGACCAAAGTCACTTACCAACCCCTTCTGCTCCTCGTTGGGTTCGACACTCTTATTTATCGAAAACTCTACAAACGATCCCTTACAGTTGAGGTTCATCAGATGTCTTCTCTCCAATCTTGTGCTTCAATTCATAGTCCTTGTGAGCTGCCCTACAAGATCAAGGCACCTATGTAATTTTCCTGTTGTTGCTATGCTGTGTTTGCTGGGATCCGATGGATTATGAGATTATGTTCAGATCGTGATGAGTTAATTATTTGGTTTACCTTTTATATTTTGTTCTTGAGTAATTATTGCATGTTCTCTGTTACTTTTTATTTCTTTGGCTAAGTAGTAGATAGTAACTCCAAGAGGGAGCGTTTATGCTTGATTGTGGGTTCATGCCCCTCGATGTCTAGCTTGAGTGACAGAAACATGAGACTAGGGGACGTGTTTTTTCCACCAAGGAGAAAACAAAGGTTCTTGTAACCGCGGTTGCAAGGATTGTTTACCTTACGTAAAGTTTGTTAATGCAGTTGTCTGTTGCTTTGAGTTTAAACTTTGGGTGGGGCTCGCAACTCAATACCAGCGAGATGTTCTGAATATATATTTCAAGGTAGATGATTAGTGAGTAGATGCAGATGAATTTCAGTCTACTTGTCTTGGCGTACTGCCCATACTTTTGAGCCTCTAACTTTCCAGTAGCATAATTAGCATTGCGGTGCGTTTATAATTCTGTCAATTGCCCAGCTATAATTTTTTCATCTAGCTTAGCTATTTTATCGTCTTTTGGGAGAGAGACATCACTAGTGAGCATCATGGGACCCCGGGCCATATTTCCACCACTGTTTACACCTCCACTTTATTTTCTACTTTTACTTTCAGTTCCAATTATCACTACCATTATCCTCTTGCGTTTGACCCTTTGTAAACGACAAGGCCGGAGAGATTGACAACCTCTCTGTACTCGTTGGGAGCAAAGTTACTTGTTTTGTGTGCAGGTCCAGGTCGAGTGAGTAATTTTATCTCAAACAACGTGTTTCTCACTTTACCACCTACTTGTCGATCTTGGAGTCCTCCTGGAGACATAAACCTTACAGCCACCGTGTAAGGTAAATTGTTGATATCTACATCTCAACCTTCCACTTTTGGTAGCCAACGAGAGCGCCATCGCGCATTATCAGCGTGTTCCCGGATGTGCCAGTGCCACGAGGTCTTGGTCCGTTGGCGATTGCTTTTGGTACTGACAGCAGCTTCCTTGAGGGCTTCATCCGTGAAAATATGGTGAGTGTTCTTGCGACGGCGTTTGTGGTTCTCTTAGGCCGTAGCGCGTCAATTGACTATGATGATATGGCGTCATATGTTCCCGCGTATACTGACGAGCAGGGCCTTCAGGATGCTGACTTGGCATGTTGCCTGTAGAAGGTTGTAGAGGAGGACACCCGCATTCCCGAGGACACCGAGTAGTTTAGATAGGCTTTTTGTATATCTAGGATGTTGTGTCGGTGATGATGTTGCCTTTTAATGGACTCTCTTTGTTTGGGAAGTATTTGGAAATGATTTGTTTATCCCTAGCCCATGGGCCTTTTGATTGCTGGGTCTTGTCTTCTTCTGTTCCTCGTGCGGTAGGCTGCTCCAAGTGTTTTCGCACTTGGAAATCTTTAAAGGAGGATTCCCACGAGGATGTGTACGAGTCCCTTCGGGTTTTCCTTAAGGACGTTCTGCTTGAGAGTAGCCGACTCAAGGGCGTTGTTGCGGTTCAGCGCTCTAAGCGAGAGCGAGTGGAGGTCGTTCTCGATGACTTGGTGGGCTGGCTGTCAAAACTGTCCAGCGTTATTGAAGGTGAGTTTTTGGGTGCTTTGTCGCACAGGCATGTTTTTATTCGTCCTTCGTGGCTGAGCTTACTATTTTTGTTTTTTTTTCTTGTAGTGGCGCCCGGTAGTGCCTGCGCGGAGGCGGACGCAGTGCAGTCTGAGTTGTCTTTCTTGGATGACTGTAACACCCTCAGTGTCATGGAACAGTAGTCCCTTTTGTTGATCATAATTACTGTTGCTAATCATGCTTTGATAACCTTGGATCAAATTAAAGTCAAAATGCCCCTTTGGTTGATATTAAAAATCTTGTGATAAATAAAACCTTGTCCAAAAATTGTGCAAATACTTTTGTAAAATCCATAAAAACCAGTGGGCCATGGTAAACCAACCTTGGGAATTTATTGTAATATCTAAATATCTAAAACAAATCATACCAGTGCTAGAACAACACCTTTTGCCAATTGCATATTAAAAATAATTATTAAAAGGTTTTATAAAAGTCTCAAACTTTTTGTGTCATCTTAGAATTGTGCCATACTAAGTATGGAACCTATTACATATTTTACGAAAATACAAAAGTATATAAAACAAATAAGAACATAAAAAGAAAGAAGACAGAAAAGAAATAAAAGAATTAAAGGTTTCCAGCCCTGTACAATGAGTCCACAGTGTGGCCCAGCCCCCCCCCCACCAGCCCACTTGGCCAACCAGAGATCATCCCCATCCTCTCTTCACCGGAGCGTTGCGTGGCAGCATCGCCATGGGGCTCGACGCCGGTGACTGCACGATGCATGCCACCGCGACGCTACAGTGTCACCGTCGCCGTTATATACCCCCCGCGCACCCCTTGACGAACCGTAGCTCCATTCTTCCCTCTCCTCGCGCCGCCATCGTCGGGAGAAGTTGCCCGAGCACCATCGTCACCATGACCGCGCTCCCGCATAGACACTGACCACTCCGAGCGAGCCAGCGTGTCCGTCGCATCCACCATCAATGACTTCGTCTTCTCTAGGAAGGAATCGAGTCGGAGGGCACCATCGCGAGCCCACAAACGAGTTCCATTTCGTCGCCGCCGGCGCGTCGCAGAGGAATTCCGGCGCCGATGAGCCTCCCCGAGCCCACTGCCTTCCACTACATGCTCACGGTGAGTGTGGCCACCGCCGCCAACTCGCCGCGTCGCCCCCTCTCGCCGTTGCCCGTGTCGCCATTGGAGACGAGCTCCTTCGCCGCCGTGCTTCGCGTAGATGCGGCCCAAATGCACGCTTTTGGCACCCGTGCGTGTCATTGCGCTCCACGAACTCCCAGGTATCGAGCGCACCAATGAACGGGCTGGGCTGCGCATCGAAACACCGTCCTCGTTGTCGCCCGTGTGCTTTCCGCCGCCTTCCTCGTCGCCGACGTCGCTCCGGCGATTCCCCGACGAGGACACCACCACCACTTGACGGGCGACACTCTACTCGTTCGAACGAGCCCATCCGCGCGCCCTCCCGTGGCCCCAGTCGTCGGCGCAGTCGACCTCGCCGGAGTACCGCCGCCGGCGAGCACTCCGCCGTGACTTCCAGGTGGACCCGTCCTATCAGTGGGGTTTGTTAACACTAACCCCCCCCATGCCACTGACATTGGGCCCCTGCGCCTGTTAATTATCACTGTTAAAATAACTGGGAGTTAAACTGTGTCTCTATGACATGTGGGACCTGCCCTTTAAATTAACCACAAGATTAATAAAACTGTTTAATAAAACATGTGTCTCTGACTGGTGGACCCAAACTGTCAGTTGTTAATTAAAACGATTTAATATTAAATCCAGTGTATGACATGTGGGCCCTCTCCGTTTCTTTTAATTAAATAAAATGATTTAACTGCCACTGTCTATGACATGTGGGTCCATCCTGTCAGCACTGTTTTGGATAAGGTTTTGGGATAATGTTGCATTTATTAATTAAAATAAATGCAGAAATTGATTTAAACATTGAATTTGAATATCTTTTCAACCGTAAGTCGGATTAAAAAAGTTTATACATGAAAATTGATAAGAAAAAGATAACGAATACGGATACGTTATCCGTATACCAACCACACCCCTCTGACACAACGAACATCGACATTCCCCCCTCCGGGCGGACTGTCGATAATCACCCGGAGCCGGTATTTCATCCCCGGATGAATACCCGCTCCGAGCCTAATACTTTGCACTATGTTAGAATGCCGTTAACATTGCATCTGTCATGTCATGCATCTGTTTGTTATGTTTGCTTTGTATTTATTGTTTCTCCCCCCTTAATCTCCGATAGACCCCGCTGCTGCCGCCGACTACACCGCTTCTAGGTACGACTACTTCGTCGACGATCCTACCCCTGCCGTCGAGCTTCTAGGCAAGCAGATCCATTCTCTTCTGCGTACTTTTCTTGCACTAGGCATTGTTACTGCTGCTGCTGCGTTGCTTACCTATTCAATTGCACAGCCTGTCATTGTTGCCCCTTGATGTGCCTTCCTTTATCCTATGCTGCCTTATAATTATATTATTTTCAGCAGTAAACCCTGAGAATTGTTAGCTAGGTTTAGAATAGCGGGCCGTGATCACTCTGGTGAGTGAACGCGGATTATGAAATATTATAATTGCAATAGTTACGGATCATCGCAGACGCCCTAGGGAACCTACAGCGGCAAGACTCTGCCGAGTCGCTTTGAGTTTGACTTACGAGTGGATGGACTTGTATTTCACTCTCGTCGCCTCAGTAGCGTAGCATCACCGGGATGATGCAAGGTTTACCTCTTTAGTTCATTCCGCTGATGTCTCTGTCGAACCTCTTTAAGTGTACCATCGAGGGTGATACCTCCTGGTTTCACTTAATGGTAGGAACTCGAATCAACTGGCGTCCTTAAAGGTAAGTAGTCGGGTGACCTGTAAGGCCCGATATGCGGTACTGTTCCAGATCTAGGTGTTTCCACCCAGATTCGGGGACGAAGCACATATCGGTCCCACCACGACATATGACATAGCCATATGCCCCGGATTTCCAACATTATATCACAACATTACAGATACAAGGATACAACATCTCATACAATTGGCATACAACTGCATTAATACAATACAACAACGGAAGATATATGTCTTAGTACAGACTACAAGCAAATGCCTACTAGCAAAGAGAAAAACATCGATCCCATAACCACACGGGTCCAGACCCTCCGCCGGGATCCGCCTAACTAGTCGTCGTCGAGTCTCCGCGTGAAACGTCGATCACCATACCTGTTGTCGATCAGAACCCTGAAAAGAGTTTGGGGATAGTATCATGAGTACAGAAGTACTCAGCATCCAACTGTATTGGTCATCTGACCTAGCAAGGACTTCATCACTCGTCATTCTAGGACAACTAGTAGTTTACGGTAAGGATGGGGTAAGTGGTGAGGTTGCTGCCGCAGTAGCATTTATGAAGTGGCTAACGTTCTAGAGAGTAAGATAAGAAGCCAAGCATTCGATGAGGAATCGCCTCCAACAAGTCTGCTATCCACCTACCACGCAAACATAACACTTATCCTATCCTTTTCCTCCTCTTCGCATCCTGACGAAGAAGAAGCAGTCAAGGCACACACACACGTTGATCAAGTTATATTAAGATTATCTCAGTTGTTGTTGTCTATGAACAAGGAGTAGGTCTCAAGTCGTCCATAACCGTGGACACGGCTTCTCGAAAAGATTTAACCCTGCAGGGGTGTACCAACTGCCCATTACGAGGCGTCGCATGCTCGCCCATCTCTCTTAGTTGCTACCCATTATAGGCAACCATTTCATGATTTAGTTCCAAGAGATCCGAAACGACAGTCCCTCTAACTAACAACGAACAAATCCGGGTGGCCCCCGGGGAGTCCACACCCAATCCAAAAGCTGGCCACGCTCTCGGATCAGACTCTTCCGTATGGCCAAGGTCGGGTTTAGTCTCACCTATATAACAGGGGACTTCCCTAGCTCACCAGGGTGGACCAGCAAAGGAACTCTGTCTCTGCTGGCCCGAGTTGTTTTAAAACCACTGGCTGCACACCAGTTATGCATGCGGGTTCAAATGGTAAATCAGCTAGGTAGGTAAGAAGAGGGGACCCCATAAAATCCCACACGCGATTAGGCACGCTCAGTCTTAAAACCAATACCCGAAACTCGGATCCTAGGTGACTCGAATGGAACAAAGCGTCGGGGCGGGATAGCCTAGACCTTCCATCCTTCATCGAATATAGTCAACATTATAATAATCATAACATCAACAACAATAATAATAATGTGATATCCCAACCAAGGAGTAACAGGGTAGCAACGTAGCATCCTAAGCATGCATACTAAGTAGGGGCTGAGCAACGAGCAATAGTAACATAGCAGTACATGAATTGCTGGGAGGGGACATGGCTGTATCGGTTTGAAAGAGGCTGTAAACCTGTGGTAGGATCAAACATCGAACCTAACCTAGACTAGCATGCAAACCGCTGGTTGAAATAGAATGGATCATAAGTAATGTATAGTCCTTGCCTGTTGATAAGTCGGGTTCCGACGGTGTAGTTGATCGCACACTCGCATCGTCTCCGAGAGGTACCCGCGGGAGCACACAAGAAGTAAACACTGGAAAGAAATCAACGGTGCACCACGATTACTACGGAGCAATACAAGATCAAAGAGACAACACAAGGCACGACAACGCGATACGGATCTATCGTCGTGAGCGGTTACTAACGGGTTAAGTGGAGTACTCGTCACACACGACGATACCACACATTTAGAACCGGTTCAAGTTGTTTAGCTACAAGTGATCAACCAACGGTTGTTAACATGGCAAGCACAGAAGCATGGCATGTCACACAAACATGGCAAAAGGTGAAGCACAAAGTAAACTATCTACGCTAGTCAATTTAAGTGGGGTGAAATCCTAGACATGCAAACTATTGCGGACCCCACGATAAAAATGGAATTTGGTACTGTTCTGTCCTAAACCATATTTTAGGTTGGTTAACAACAGCAAACAATATAATAAACACAAAGTACACGAAAAACTAATCAAGTTACATATAAAGAACACCCCAAACGGAGTTACGGTTAAAAAGATACAAGCAAAACAAGTTACGGCCACAATCTACGAACATCAGGAAGCACACTTTAGAGCATTGCATAAACAGGATAATCAATGCAAACATGCCCAGAAATGACCTGCAATTAAAGTAGACATGACATGGAAGGCATGGCAAAAAGAATCGTGCAAAAAGACATCACGGAACAAAAGATATTAAGCAAACAACATGGCAGAAAACTACTATTTTTATGTTGTATAAACAGGGGTATAACTATATGCAAAAGTGCAGCAACATGACATAGCAATACATGGGCATGAAGTATACATAATGCTTAACAATATGCAATTGGAATCACTCCATTCCGATAAACGGTCGCGACACACTCGTCGACCGAAGTTGCAACAAAATATAAACAGCAGCACACTAACAGCATGATAGCTACTTTGGAGCAAGAAGCAATCAACATGCAGCAAGAAAATATGGCATGTGAATGCATGGAACTGAAGTATAAACAATGCTTAACAGGATGCAAAAGGAATCAATCAATTCCGACGAACGGCTGCGAAGCAATCGTCGCCCGAACTTGCAATAAAATTGTCGGGACCCGGGGTTAGCGTATGCAAGTACAGTTAAGACATAGTCATATGGAGAGCCGAGAACCGCACCCACTTGTCTAAGCAGACAAGGCCAAGCACTGAACATTCTCGGAAAGCATCATACGTGAGGGGCATCCCATCCAGGCCGGATGATCAACTGAGATGGGTCCTCATCGTCCGCACACAAGTCAAATGATATGGGTGGTGAACTCCCATATTCAAAGACAAGTCGCCTCAACCATACTACCGACTATCTCGAAACTCTTACATAGACTTACTCTAGCCCGATCACTTAGTCGGGGTCTAGGGCGGGCTCGATCATACCACAAAGTGTGCATGAGACGGAGTCTCGAGCAATCGCATCGCGATGCCCCAAGCTGCGCACATCTAAGGGCCACTTGGTGTATGAAAGACCGCCAGCCAGAACACAACTAAGGTCTTGAAAACCCATACAAAGACATGCATGTTATAAACATACACGCAGCACACATGCCTTGTATGAACAGCAGGTACCATTGCAATTCTCTACAAAGTGTACATTTTATTTATAACTCTTATAGAGTACACACAGAGATCACATACATGTGATCCAACATTACAACATAAAGCGGAAGCAAATTATGTCTGAGTACAGACAAGTTTAACAAATTGGCTTAAGAAGCCTTATTCAAACATAAAGCCCTCCACGAGGGAACCAGTCTGCTGACTGGGACTAGACTAGCTTAACTTCAGTCGTCCAGCTCGATGAAGAAGCCACCTTCGGGGTCAGTGGCATCATCTAAAACATAGATTAAGCAAACGTGAGTACAAAGGCGTACTCAGCAAGACTTACATAGGAGCTATACTACTCATGCACATGTGTCAAGGTAAAAGGAGGTGGGGTTCACTTGCAGAAAATGCCAGCTTTGACTTGGCTAATCCTGAACTACGAGTACCAGACTTGAGGTAAGAAGCGTACACGAGTCCACTACTTTATCCAACCAATACACCACTATGGTGCCTTCCTAGACTTCCCCACGAGAAAGCACGCCATAGCACTCACACTTATCTTGGTGTATTTTAGAAGTATCCGGTTCAAGTTATCTAATAATCAAGCTAAGCTTTCCAAGCAGTCCATAACCGCGGACGCGGCTATTCGAATAGTTTTGTTAACCTTGCAAGGGTGTACCGCTACACACACATGATCATCATTTACCGCCTTTGATATCGACACCATTCAAGGGGTGCCAGCGAGGATGCTCACCACAACTGTTACCTCATAGCCTATCTAGTCCAAGAAAGCCGCCTACTTGGGTTGGCTACCACAATCGTGAACCCGGCCGGTTTACCGAAGTGGACCCAAGCGATGTGTGCGTGGTGCATAAGCCGGTCTCGGTTGAGCCGTTCTCTCACTTAGCATCCAGGCCACAAGCCTACCAGAACTCCGAACTACTGCGACATCTGGACATCGAAAGGGATGAGTTAATAGGTTGAGAGGGGTCAGTGAGCCCAATGTGTGGTTGTACTCTTCATCTTGGATCACCACACAAGAACTCGGACTTAGGGCGGTGTTCAACAAGACAACCCACCGTGTACTCCTACACAACCTCTCATCGTTCACCTTGTATTAGGTCGATTCACCAACACTTTTCTACCATCAACCACATGATCACTACCATCCCGACTCACATCACAGTACAACATGGTATCATACTAAGCATGCAATAAGCAGTAACATTGCAGGGGCCACATGATATCATTCAACTCCTACATTTGCTAGGATTGTGGTTTGCTTACTACTGTGACAAAAGATAGGTCATGCAAAGGAATGGGTTCATCTATGCGGTAGAATCGTAACATGGTGATCATCCTATACAATGCATAAGCGAGACATGAGAGGGAAGTGGGATTTTATCGACATGATCAATGGGGTTTTTGCTTGCCTTGCTGACGAGGTTCGGGCTCTGGATCTTCAGCGAAGGGGGTGACCTCTTGCTCCGGTTCCACCTCTACTCGACAAACAAAGCACGAATTAGCAATCAATATGAATGCAATGCTCAAGCCCATGATTGAATGTTAAAGCTTGAAGTATAAGTTTTGATGTGTGAGGCAATTCCATTTAAGTGGAATATATTGCATTTAAAATGCAAATTCAAACTCCACATTTGAATTCAACATTAACCAAGTGATATGTGATATAGTTTCATCATTTTAAATCATCTTCAAATGTGTATGATATGCCTCTGATGTGTAAGTGAAATGTAGCATGTTGCCATGGTTCAAGTTGCAAAATTATTTGAATTGAATTTGATTTAATTCCATTTAAATCAAATAACAAATGCTACTGATCACATTTTCAATTCAACTCAAACAGAGTTGAAAGTTGCATATTTGGAAAGATAATTTTCTCCTGATCATTTTTCATATATTATTTGTCCAATTTGGAGTTAATATGAATTTTCTATGAATTTCCAAAGTTTGGGGTATTTTCTGGAATTTCTGGAATTATTATTAAATCAAAAATCTCTGGAAATTCATTACTGCGTCACTGTGATGTCATGCTGGCGTCAGGGGGTTGACCCGAGTCAAACTGACAAGGGGTCCCACCTGTCATCCACAGTGGGGGTTAAATCCCTGTTTAAAAATTAACCCGAGGGTTAATTAGTGGCTGGCCCCACTTGTCAGCCACTGGGTTAGGTTAAAAAGGGTCATTAGGGGGGGCTAATGGTGGGCTCGCCGGGGAGCCGCCGGAATCCTGCCGGAGACTCGCCGGAGTTGGGTTCTAGGGCGCGGGGAGGAACCTGGAGGGCATGGACATGCTCCTTGGGGTCGTCCGCATCGAGTGGTGGCATCAGGGGCCCACGGGGATCACCGGAGCGTCATCCGCGACGAGCGGCGGCGGAAGTCGGGCACTGGACTCATCGGGTTCTCCATTTTGTGCATGGATTTGGAAACCGAGAGTATAGAAACGAAGCTGGGGTGTGTGCGGAACTAGTGGAGCCATCCAGGGGTCAAACGGGTGCTCTGGTGAATGTCCTCGACGACGAGCGGCGGCGCTTGGTCTCGTACCTCGTCGGAATCATGCAAACGGGCACGGGAGGATGCGTGGATGGAGGCAAAAGAACGTCAAGCTCACCCTGATCGCGATGAAGGGCTCGGGGAGGCCGGGGAGTGCTTGGCGTGGACGAATTTGAGGATGGACTCGTCGGCGGCCGGCGGCGATTCCTTAAAGCTGGCGTCACCTGGAGTGCTCCTGGGCTTCGATTGACCTGGGGGAAGGACGAAGTCGTCGACGCTAGTTCGATTGGACACGGTGGCGGAGCTTGAGGACTTCTGTCGCCACGTTGGGGTTCGTCGGTGCACCGGCTCAGTCACGGCTGCTTCGCGGGACGCTTCACCGGAGAGGATAGAGGAGAAACGGGAGCCAGGGAGAGGTGTGCGGGGGTTGTGGCGAGTGCGTGGCGTCAGGAGAGAGCTCGGGAGAGGTCTAGGCGGCCTCGGTGGCGTTCTCGGCGGTGAGCTCGCCACCGAGCTGCTTGGGGCGCCGGGGAGGAAGACGCCAAGGAAGGAGTTGGGCTGGGCCAGGTGGGCCTTCGCCCTGGGCAACAGGTAAGCCTTTTCTTTTTCTCTCTGTTTAATCTTTCCTTTCTTTTTCTGTAATTTGTTTTGGCTCTGATAAAAAAATACCAAACCATTTCATTAAATGCTGAAAAGTTTTATGTGGCCTCATAATAATATAGACTAGCCAATCATAAACTTTCAACATTTTTAAAATTCAAATGATTTGAATTTTAAATCAAATAGGGGTATTTCATTAATTCCAAGGTACTATTTGAATATTTGAAAAATCTATGAGCATGGGGTGGGTCCCACATCACTTGATATGTGATCACACTCATTTATAAGACTTTTCAAAACTCTAACATGAATTTTTGGAAAATACTTTTATCTGGCCTTTTGAATTAATTCATCTGGGGGGTGTTCCTTCTCCCATTTTGATTTTGAATTTGATTCCAAGATTTCTTTTTGAAAATTTGACATGATGCAAAGGCACTAGCTAACCCTAGCACATACCTAACAGAGGGATCTGACAACTCGCCCCCACTAAAAAGAATCTCGTCCCGAGATTCAGAAGTCTGCGGGAGGAAGGAGGGGTACTCGGTAAGGAGACGGTCTTCTCTTTCCCACGTGGCTTCTCTTTCAGAGTGGTGCGACCATTGCACTTTCAGAAACCTAATCTTCTGACGACGAGTGACACGCTCTGCTGAATCAAGAATACGAACGGGGTATTCTCGATAAGAAAGGTCATCTTGGAGATCAAGCGTTTCATGGTCGACTTCGCGGATGGGGTCCTTGAAGCAACGCCTAAGTTGGGACACATGGAATACATCATGTACTCGGAAGAGGTGCGGCGGTAGTTCAAGTTGGTAGGCAACTTCTCCACGTTTATCAATAATGCGGAAAGGTCCGATGTAACGTGGGGCCAACTTGCCTTTGATACCGAAACGTTGGGTTCCCTTCAGAGGAGTAACCCGAAGGTAAGCCTTCTCATCCAGATTGTAGCTCTCTTGCCTATGATGACGATCATAGTAGCTTTTCTGACGAGACTGGGCTGCTTTCAATTGATCACGAACAATGCGAACTTGCTCTTCTGCTTCCTTGATCATATCCGGTCCAAAGAATTGTCTTTCACCGGTTTCAGACCAGTTTAGTGGTGTTCGACATCGTCGTCCATAAAGGAGTTCAAAAGGAGCCATGTTCAGACTAGATTGAAAACTATTGTTATAAGAAAATTCGGCATATGGAAGAGAATTCTCCCAATTCTTTCCGAATGAGATAACACAAGATCTGAGCATGTCTTCAAGAATTTGGTTAACCCTTTCGACTTGACCACTAGACTGAGGATGGAAAGCCGTACTAAAGGAGAGATGAGTTCCCATAGCACGTTGGAAACTTCCCCAAAATCTCGAGGTGAAAAGGCTACCGCGATCAGAATTGATTTCCAAAGGAACACCATGAAGAGACACAATTCTGGAGATGTACAAGTCCGCTAACTGGCTAGCAGTTATAGACTCGCGAACCGGAAGGAAGTGAGCAACTTTGGAAAGCCTATCTATGACAACGAAGATGGCATTGTTTCCTTTCTGGGTTCTTGGAAAGCCGGTGATGAAGTCCATACCGACTTTGTCCCATTTCCACTCGGGAATAGACAAAGGTTGAAGTGTACCAGCAGGTCTTTGATGTTCTGCCTTAATGCGACGACAAACATCACATTCGGCAACAAATTGAGCAATGTCTCTCTTAATCCTAGTCCACCAAAATCTCTGGCGTAGATCTCGGTACATTTTCGTGCTACCGGGATGAATTGAGAGGGGTGTGTCATGGGCTTCCTTGAGGATGAGTTGCCTTAGTTCCTTATTCTTAGGTACTACCAAACGATTTCCAAAGAAAACCGTTCCCTTGCTATCTGTGGAGAAACATTTAGCAACTCCGCTAGCAATGTTCTCCTTGATCCGGCGAACACCTCGTGCACGCCTTTGGGCAACTAAAATTTGATCCTCAAGAGTTGGTTTCGCCACCAAGGTAGAAAGATAGCCATGAGGAACAATCTCAAGATTGAGTTTGCGAAAATCCTCATGATGAAGTGGTTGATACTGCTGTAACATGAGGTTGTTACAGTACGACTTACGACTTAGTGCATCAGCCATGACATTGGCCTTGCCTGGGGTGTAAGAAATTGCTACGTCGTAATCTTTTATCAACTCAATCCAGCGTCTTTGCCTGAGATTAAGATCTGGCTGGGTGAAAATATATTTGAGGCTTTGGTGGTCGGAATAAATCTCACAACGATTACCAAGGAGGTAATGTCGCCAAGTTGTTAGGGCATGAACTACGGCAGCGAGTTCAAGGTCATGGGTAGGATAGTTCTCTTCATGTGGCCGCAATTGGCGTGAAGCATAAGCTACCACATGTCGATCTTGCAGAAGTATGCATCCTAACCCTTGCCGTGATGCATCACAATAGATTTCGAAATCCCTTTTGGTGTCTGGAGGTGCAAGCACGGGTGCAGAAGTTAATCTTCTTTTTAGCTCTTGAAAGCTTTCCTCGCACTTGGGAGTCCATAAGAATTTCTTATCTTTCTTGAGGAGTTCAGTTAGAGGCTTTGCAACTTTAGAAAAGTTCTCGACGAAGCGACGGCAATAGCTGGCTAGGCCAAGAAAACTCCTAACTTGCTTAACCGATTCAGGTGGAGTCCAGTCAAGGACGGCCTGAAGTCTCTCGGGATTCACAGCAATGCCTTTTGCAGAAATCACGTGGCCTAAGTAGGTCACTTCTGGTAGCCAGAATTCACACTTGGAGAATTTAGCGTACAGGCGATGCTCTCTAAGTTTCATCAATACCAGCCTTAAGTGTTCGGCATGATCTCCTTCGTTCTTCGAGTAGATGAGAATATCATCAAGATAAACTACAACAAATTTATCTAGGTACTCCATGAAGATCGAATTCATCAAGCGTGAGAATGTGGCGGGGGCATTGGTTAAACCAAAGTACATGACGGTGTACTCGTAAAGACCATAACGAGTAGTAAAAGCCATTTTGGGAATGTCCTCGTTTCGGATTCTGATCTGATGATAACCTAATCTCAAATCCATCTTGGAGAAGACGGAGGATCCTGCAAGTTGATCATAAAGATCATTGATCCTGGGCAGTGGGTATTTGTTCTTTATCGTCGCTAAATTTAGCGGGCGATAGTCTACGCACATCCTTTCTGTTCCATCTTTCTTCTTCACGAACAGAACGGGGCAACCCCATGGCGATGAGCTAGGGCGGATGAAGCCTTTTGCCAACGAAGCATCAAGTTGGGTTTTTAGCTCAGCTAACTCATGTGGGGCCATTTTGTATGGGCGTTTGGAAATTGGTGCGGTTCCTGGAACAAGATCCACTATAAACTCTACACATCTGTCGGGTGGCATGCCCGGCAGCTCTTCAGGAAAGACATCCGGGAAGTCACGAACCACCGGAATATCTTCAAGTTCGGGAAGGGGAAGTACATTCAAAGAATGCACTTGGGTTCTTGTTCTGGGTGAGGTATAGCTGATGGTTTGGCCTGAAGGGTGGGTGAGTTTCACGGATCGTCCTTTGCAATCCAGATAGGCATTTTGTCTTGATAGCCAATCCATGCCAAGGATGACATCAATGTCTGAAGACTTGAGGGCTATGAGTGAAGCAAGGAATACTAAACCCTCAATTGCAATTTGATTACCATGGCTCACTCAATTAGTTTGCCATCTTGACCCTGGAGTTTGAATAACCATCGGGGTGGACAATTCAACAAAGGGTAACTCATGACGAAGTGCATAACTTTCCGACATGAATGAATGAGATGCTCCTGGGTCGAAAAGAACGGAAATAGGAACAAAATTGACTGGGAGCGTACCAAGAATGACGTCAGTGGTGTCGTCAGTCTCTTCAGCTGCAACCTGGTTCAGACGTCCACGAGTTGCGGAAGGAGCGGGTTTGGCGGTGAAGACCTTCTGGGGTGGCTTGCCACGACTATTGTTGTTGTTGTTGCTGCCTCCGGCACGTGGTGGAGCATTCTGGTGCTGGATCTGGTTCTGGGGGCACTCGCGAGAGTAGTGGCCTGCCTGACCACACTTGTAACAAGCTCCGAAAACAGTGCGTGGAGCTGGGTGGTTTGATGGAGCTGGGTGGAACTGAGTGGGTGGACGAGGCGCCACATAGGATGGCCTCGGTGGGTTGTTTTGGCGGAACATGCTATTGGGGATCCAGATCTTGCGCTTCCGGGAGCCAGAACTGGATGAACTGTCATCTCTAGGATGTTTGCGGAAATCATTGGGGGTGTTCATGTCCTCTGCCTTGATTTCCTTGTTGACAAGGACCTGGAAGGTGGCAAAGTCATGAAGGTTGAGCTCACGACGGAGTCCACTGTTGAGGCCACGACGGAACCTCTCTTGTTTCTTGGAGTCGGTGGAGACTTCTTCAGTTGCATAACGAGCAAGTCTGTTGAACTCACGACTAAACTCGTCCACGGTTCTTCTGCCTTGAGTGAGGTTACACAACTCCTCACGCTTGCGGTCCATGAGACCCTTGGGAATGTGGTGCTCGCGGAAAGAAGTACAGAATTCCTCCCAAGATGCAGGTGGTCCAACTGGGCGCATATTCAGAAAATTCTCCCACCAAGAGCTTGTTGCACCTTCAAGGTGATAGGTGGCATAGTTGACCTTGTCGCCATCTGCAACATGGCCGGCTTGGAGCTTCCTCTCGATGCTGCGAAGCCAGTCATCGGCGTCAAGGGGCTCGGTGGAGTAACTGAAAACCGGGGGATGAAGCCGGATGAAGTCGTTCAGGGACACCAGCTCATTGCGCTGCTGAGTGGTGTTGCGTGCGATGACTTCCAACAGGTGGTGAGAGTCACGGCGGTTCCTCTCGACCTCCATCAGAACTTGGGCCATCGTGGGTGGGGGTGGAAGGTTGTCTTCCTCCTGGTTGTTCCCACGACCTTGGTTACGACCAATCTGGCCATGTGTTCCTTGAGACATCCTGAAGGTGAAAAACCAAAGTCAAACAAAGTTGATTTCAAGAGTCTAATCAAGGTATTGAAGTACTGGAAGAATTACAGAGCAAAGGAAGTAATCATCTTGACAACATGGTGATAAAAGCATACAAGCCATATACTCACAAGCTGTCATACAAACCATATATCGTTTTAGTACAAGCATTAAGCTAATACAAACGTGATGAAGATGATACATCCTTCAAAGGCACTCTGACTTCCTATACATTATTTATCTAAGCCTCTGGAACTTAGACACCTTTCTTACAATATACTAGGATACTACTACATCCTCACTAAGTAAGACCACAGGCGGTCTCACTCATCTCCATCTCCATAGTAGTCCTCATAAAAGTTACCCGCGTATCCCGGTAGCTGGAGGTGACCATCGGAAAACACGGAGGCTTGTGGACCCTGATATCCATTTGGGCAAGGATGGGGCCTAGGTCCAGCGTAGGGTGGAAGCAAAGGACCACGGGGTGGAAAAATTCCTCCAATCTCGGGCCAAGCAACTCGAGAAGGCATCTGGGTCCTTACTGGATAGATCGCATCATACTCAACTGATCCCACGCTCACAAAGGGTGCCAAGAGCGTCAGTGCTCGGTACAGACGAACACAAGTAGCGTGGAGCTCAAAACGGAGAGCGCGTGCATCACGATCTCTGTCACTAGCAAACCTAGCAGTCACCTGGAGTGTTGGATCCTCTGCGGAGGGATCTGAGTAGAGTCCGGCGTAATATCCCTCTTCTCCTGGAAGTGCAGCAGGGATATAGCGGAAAGAAGTCTCTCTCAGCATGGTGTGCTCCTCTCTCAGCAGTGTAATACATGAATATGCAGCATCCTGCACAGCCATGTTCTCGGTAACGCCGATGCCATGTCCAAAGTGGATAGGCTGGGTGACTCCAACGTGGTGCGGGTAGATTCGGACAATGCAGTGGAACTGCGTCTGGTTGAAGTCGTGGAACTGCTCCTCGATGGTGTACTCAGGGCACCATCGATATCCCACATAGGACATCATCTCGATCAACGTGGCGGGATGGCCACGCACACCGAGGCACCTGGTCAAACGAACAATCTGCCGAGGGGGAAGATCTGCCATCTGAAACAGAAAGGAGTTTGCAAATGCATCAGATTATGAGATAAACCTGGAATGACTCGGACAGCATAACGGCTGTAATTGTAAGAAATGACAATTTCTTTCAATCATGAAAAACAGCACTTACATAATACGATGTAAGAAATCAGCATTATAACAATGCTAGGAAAACCTGACACAACTTTCCTACGGCTATAAGGAAGCAATCAACGAGATGTGCTAAACAGACAGAGGAGAGCCTAGTCCTATCTTCCCGTAGAACAAGATGAGGGTGACTCAGAACTCAGAACGAAGGTGGTAAGGAGAAAAATGAAGCCTTACATTGTTCCCATATATACCCAGAGTAACTATATAACTATAGCAAGCTAGACTCAACTTCGGCCAAGGCTACTAGTCCTACAGTCAGTCCTGCTCTGATACCAAGTCTGTCGGGACCCGGGGTTAGCGTATGCAAGTACAGTTAAGATATAGTCGTATGGAGAGCCGAGAACCGCACCCACTTGTCTAAGCAGACAAGGCCAAGCACTGAACATTCTCGGAAAGCATCGTACGTGAGGGGCATCCCATCCAGGCCGGATGATCAACTGAGATGGGTCCTCATCGTCCGCACACAAGTCAAATGATATGGGTGGTGAACTCCCATATTCAAAGACATGTCGCCTCAACCATACTACCGACTATCTCGAAACTCTTACATAGACTTACTCCAGCCCAATCACTTAGTCGAGGTCTAGGGCGGGCTCGATCATACCACAAAGTGTGCATGAGACGGAGTCTCGAGCAATCGCATCGCGATGCCCCAAGCTGCGCACATCTAAGGGCCACTTGGTGTATGAAAGACCGCCAGCCAGAACACAACTAAGGTCTCGAAAACCCATACAAAGACATGCATGTTATAAACATACACGCAGCACACATGCCTTGTATGAACAGCAGGTACCATTGCAATTCTCTACAAAGTGTACATTTTATTTATAACTCTTATAGAGTACACACAGAGATCACATACATGTGATCCAACATTACAACATAAGGCGGAAGCAAATTATGTCTGAGTACAGACAAGTTTAACAAATTGGCTTAAGAAGCCTTATTCAAACATAAAGCCCTCCACGAGGGAACCAGTCTGCTGACTGGGACTAGACTAGCTTAACTTCAGTCGTCCAGCTCGATGAAGAAGCCACCTTCGGGGTCAGTGGCGTCATCTAAAACATAGATTAAGCAAACGTGAGTACAAAGGCGTACTCAGCAAGACTTACATAGGAGCTATACTACTCATGCACATGTGTCAAGGTAAAAGGAGGTGGGGTTCACTTGCAGAAAATGCCAGCTTTGACTTGGCTAATCCTGAACTACGAGTACCAGACTTGAGGTAACAAGCGTACACGAGTCCACTACTTTCTCCAACCAATACACCACTATGGTGCCTTCCTAGACTTCCCCACGAGAAAGCACGCCATAGCACTCACACTTATCTTGGTGTATTTTAGAAGTATCCGGTTCAAGTTATCTAATAATCAAGCTAAGCTTTCCAAGCAGTCCATAACCGCGGACGCGGCTATTCGAATAGTTTTGTTAACCTTGCAAGGGTGTACCGCTACACACACATGATCATCATTTACCGCCTTTGATCTCGACACCATTCCAGGGGTGCCAGCGAGGATGCTCACCACAACTGTTACCTCATAGCCTATCTAGTCCAAGAAAGCCGCCTACTTGGGTTGGCTACCACAATCGTGAACCCGGCCGGTTTACCGAAGTGGACCCAAGCGATGTGTGCGTGGTGCATAAGCCGGTCTCGGTTGAGCCGTTCTCTCACTTAGCATCCAGGCCACAAGCCTACCAGAACTCCGAACTACTGCGACATCTGGACATCGAAAGGGATGAGTTAATAGGTTGAGAGGGGTCAGTGAGCCCAATGTGTGGTTGTACTCTTCATCTTGGATCACAACACAAGAACTCGGACTTAGGGCGGTGTTCAACAAGACAACCCACCGTGTACTCCTACACAGCCTCTCATCGTTCACCTTGTATTAGGGTTGATTCACCAACACTTTTCTACCATCAACCACATGATCACTACCATCCCGACTCACATCACAGTACAACATGGTATCATACTAAGCATGCAATAAGCAGTAACATTGCAGGGGCCACATGATATCATTCAACTCCTACATTTGCTAGGATTGTGGTTTTCTTACTACTGTGACAAAAGATAGGTCATGCAAAGGAATGGGTTCATCTATGCGGTAGAATCGTAACATGGTGATCATCCTATACAATGCATAAGCGAGACATGAGAGGGAAGTGGGATTTTATCGACATGATCAATGGGGTTTTTGCTTGCCTTGCTGACGAGGTTCGGGCTCTGGATCTTCAGCGAAGGGGGTGACCTCTTGCTCCGGTTCCACCTCTACTCGACAAACAAAGCACGAAGTAGCAATCAATATGAATGCAATGCTCAAGCACATGATTGAATGTTAAAGCTTGAAGTATAAGTTTTGATGCGTGAGGCAATTCCATTTAAGTGGAATATATTGCATTTAAAATGCAAATTCAAACTCCACATTTGAATTCAACATTAACCAAGTGATATGTGATATAGTTTCATCATTTTAAATCATCTTCAAATGTGTATGATATGCCTCTGATGTGTAAGTGAAATGTAGCATGTTGCCATGGTTCAAGTTGCAAAATTATTTGAATTGAATTTGATTTAATTCCATTTAAATCAAATAACAAATTCTACTGATCACATTTTAAATTCAACTCAAACAGAGTTGAAAGTTGCATATTTGGAAAGATAATTTTCTCCTGATCATTTTTCATATATTATTTGTCCAATTTGGAGTTAATATGAATTTTCTATGAATTTCCAAAGTTTGGGGTATTTTCTGGAATTTCTGGAATTATTTTTAAATCAAAAATCTCTGGAAATTCATTACTGCGTCACTGTGATGTCATGCTGGCGTCAGGGGGTTGACCCGAGTCAAACTGACAAGGGGTCCCACCTTTCATCCACAGTGGGGGTTAAATCCCAGTTTAAAAATTAACCCGAGGGTTAATTAGTGGCTGGCCCCACTTGTCAGCCACTGGGTTAGGTTAAAAAGGGTCATTAGGGGGGGGGGCTAATGGTGGGCTCGCCGAGGAGCCGCCGGAATCCTGCCGGAGACTCGCCGGAGTTGTGTTCTAGGGCACGGGGAGGAACCTGGAGGGCATGGACTTGCTCCTTGGGGTCGTCCGCATCGAGTGGTGGCATCAGGGGGCCACGGGGATCACCGGAGCGTCATCGGCGACGAGCGGCGGCGGAAGTCGGGCACTGGACTCGTCGGGTTCTCCATTTTGTGCACAGATTTGGAAACCGAGAGTATAGAAACGAAGCTGGGGTGTGTGCGGAACTAGTGGAGCCATCCAGGGGTCAAACGGGTGCTCTGGTGAATGTCCTCGACGACGAGCGGCGGCGCTTGGTCTCGTACCTCGTCGGAATCATGCAAACGGGCACGGGAGGATGCGTGGATGGAGGCAAAAGAACGGCAAGCTCACCCTGATCGCGATGAAGGGCTCGGGGAGGCCGGGGAGTGCTTGGCGTGGACGAATTTGAGGCTGGACTCGTCGGCGGCCGGCGGCGATTACTTAAAGCTGGCGTCACCTGGAGTGCTCCTGGGCTTCGATTGACCTGGGGGAAGGACGAAGTCGTCGACGCTGGTTCGATTGGACACGGTGGCGGAGCTTGAGGACTTCTGTCGCCGCGTTGGGGTTCGTCGGTGCACCGGCTCGGTCACGGCTGCTTCGCGGGACGCTTCACCGGAGAGGATAGAGGAGAAACGGGAGCCAGGGAGAGGTGTGCGGGGGTTGTGGCGAGTGCGTGGCGTCAGGAGAGAGCTCGGGAGAGGTCTAGGCGGCCTCGGTGGCGTTCTCGGCGGTGAGCTCGCCACCGAGCTGCTTGGGGCGCCGGGGAGGAAGACGCCAAGGAAGGAGTTGGGCTGGGCCAGGTGGGCCTTCGCCCTGGGCAACAGGTAAGCCTTTTCTTTTTCTCTCTGTTTAATCTTTCCTTTCTTTTTCTGTAATTTGTTTTGGCTCTGATAAAAAAATACCAAACCATTTCATTAAATGCTGAAAACTTTTATGTGGCCTCATAATAATATAGACTAGCCACTCATAAACTTTCAACATTTTTAAAATTCAAATGATTTGAATTTTAAATCAAATAGGGGTATTTCATTAATTCCAAGGTACTGTTTGAATATTTTAAAAATCTATGAGCATGGGGTGGGTCCCACATCACTTGATATGTGATCACACTCATTTATAAGACTTTTCAAAACTCTAACATGAATTTTTGGAAAATATTTTTATCTGGCCTTTTGAATTAATTCATCTGGGGGGTGTTCCTTCTCCCATTTTGATTTTGAATTTGATTCCAAGATTTCTTTTTGAAAATTTGACATGATGCAAAGGCACTAGCTAACCCTAGCACATACCTAACAGAGGGATCTGACAAAAATAACAGTTACAACAACTTAGCAGCAGTTAACGACAGGTAGCCTTGTTTGAACAGCAAAAACTATATCTAAACAACCTCAAAACAATTAACTCACAAAAGACGGATTAAATTACACGCAATTCTAAGCCGTTTTTGTTTTGGGGGCACGTTCAACGGAGCTACGGATCAACGGGAAATTACAACGCGAAACAGAAACAGCAGCAGTAATACACAAGACTTAGCAGAAATTAACAGATAAATAAAAAAAACATAACAGAAAAAAAGAGGGCCTCACCCCATGGGTCGAGCCCAACAGGAGGTGGGAGGCCTGGCGGCTGGGCCTGGCCTGGCAGGCCGCGGGCGGCTGATGGGCTGTGGGAGACAGGCCGGCCCACCTGGGGCTCCCGTGTCCCGATCCAATCGGGCACAGTGGGGCGGTGGCTGGCGCCGCCGGCTGGTGGCGCTCTGACCGGCGAGGCCCGCGGGCGGCGCTGGGTGAGGAGGCAGGAAGGGGACGGGACGGCGCGGATCCGGGAGGGGCGCAGCAGGTCGTGGCCGGCTGGATCCGGTGGATGGTGGCCTCGGGGCGACGAACTCCATGGAGGCGCGGCGACTCGAGCTCCGGAGGATGCAACGACGGCGGCTGACGCGACCTACAGGGAGAGAGACAGAGGAGGTAAGGGAAGGAGAGGAGTGAGAGAGGAGGAACGGAGAGGAGAGGGAGAGGAGGGCCGCGACGGCGGCTGGCTGCTCGCCGGAGCGCGGCCGGCAAGACCGTGGCGTGCTCCACGGTGAGCTCGGGAGGCGGTGAGGTGCGGCCCAGATCGGGCCCTGGCGGCGGATCCGGGGCCCTGCGGGGCCTAGACGTGGGAGCTGCTGGCTGGATCCCTCCGGGGCGACGTGGCAGCCTCCAGACCCTCGGATTCGCGATCCGATGGCTGTGGTGCACCCAGATCTAGGGTTTCGGGAGAGAGAGGGGTTTGGGGGCTGATCTGGAATATTGTGAGGGGGGTGGCTGCAAATTTCTAGAGGGGAAAACCCTAATTGGGGTGTGGGAGGCTGGTGGTCTTTATATAGGGAAGGTTGGGTGGCCAGGTTACGCAAACGCCCTCGGTACCCCTCTCGTGTGTGTGGTGATCGCGTTCGTGACCGCCGGGACTCCGTACAGACTCCGATTCCGACGAAATCTTGAACCACGCGCTCAGCGCGTCGAGCCCGTCGATCGTACCTCACTGCGGTGATATTCTGACAACATTTTTCGGCGCCCCATAAAATAATCTGTTTATTAAATAAACGGGGTTTTCGTTCCGGTGGCGATGGCTGGACTTGTGCCGGTGGCGACGGTGCTCGGGTGAAATCCCGGTGTCGCAAGGTCGTGTGCCGTGGTGGAAAAGGGGTCGGTCACGCATCCGATACGAGAATAATGGGGGGAAATATTCACCGATTATTATTTCGGCGAAGCAAACACTGCAAACAACTCAGACAATCAAACAATTCACACCGAAAACAAAATTTTTAATTTTTGCAAAAACTGGGCTGTTACAATACAACACCACCAACAAGGGATCTCGTCCCGAGATCCAGGACGATCCGGGGGAGAGGGGAAGGTGGAAAGAAGAGGCCGACGATCTTCCACACCACCAACAAGGGACTCTGCTCCACGTCGACGTCGAAGCTTCGTCGAGATACTTTCCGCAGGGAGATGGTTACGTCGGAAAACGAAACCACCAGCTGTCAAGAGGAAGAACGACAGTGAAAACCAGATCAAGGGTTAGTGATTTTCGATGCAAGTCATAAAAACACCAGGTAAAAGGAGGGAGGGCAAAGGACGACCCAGATGATATCCGAAATCGGAGAAGCTAAAGGTACTACAGGAATTCCCACCTGAGCTCGGAATCGAGACAATACGCTGCAAGCAAGGCATTGTAACTATTCCGAAACTCCACACTCATCGAGATCCTAAAGTTTGAAGGGGATAAGGCGAGAGTAAAACAATTACGGTACTTGTCCTGACCAGAGCAAGGGTAAGGAGTAAAAAGATTCCTACTCTCCGATAACTAACTTAATAACTACAAAATAGTTTTTGTCTAGACTCGACTTCGGCCAGAGAGGGGATCCTAGGGTCGGTAAGGCTCTGATACCAAGTTGTAAGGCCCGATATGCGGTACTGCTCCAGATCTAGGTGTTTCCACCCAGATTCGGGGACGAAGGACATATCGGTCCCACCGCGACATATGACATAGCCATATGCCCCGGATTTCCAACATGATATCACAACATTACAGATATAAGGATACAACATCTCATACAATCGGCATACAACTGCATTAATACAATACAACAGCGGAAGATATATGTCTGAGTACAGACTACAAGAAAATGCCTACTAGCAAAGAGAAAAACATCGATCCCATAACCACACGGGTCCAGACCCTCAGCCGGGATCCGCCTAACTAGTCGTCGTCGAGTCTCCACGTGAAACGTCGATCACCATACCTGTTGTCGATCAGAACCCTGAAAAGAGTTTGAGGGTAGTATCATGAGTACAAAAGTACTCAGCATCCAACTGTAGTGGTCATCTGACCCAGCAAGGACTTCATCACTCGTCATTCTAGGACAACTAGTAGTTTACGGTAAGGATGGGGTAAGTGGTGAGGTTGCTGCCGCACTAGCATTTATGAAGTGGCTAACGATCTAGAGAGTAAGGTAAGAAGCCAAGCATTCGATGAGGAATCGCCTCCAACAAGTCTGCTATCCACCTACCACGCAAACATAACACTTATCCTATCCTTGTCCTCCTCTTCGCATCCCGACGAAGAAGAGGCAGTCAAGGCACACACACACGTTGATCAAGTTATATTAAGATTATCTCAGTTGTTGTTGTCTATGAACAAGGAGTAGGTCTCAAGTCGTCCATAACCGTGGACACGGCTTCTCGACAAGATTTAACCCTGCAGGGGTGTACCAACTGCCCATTACGAGGCGTCGCATGCTCGCCCATCTCTCTTAGTTGCTACCCATTATAGGCAACCATTTTATGATTTAGTTCCAAGAGATCCGAAACGACAGTCCCTCTAACTAACAACGAACAAATCCGGGTGGCCCCCGGGGAGTCGACACCCAATCCAAAAGCTGGCCACGCTCTCGGATCGGACTCTTCCGTATGGCCAAGGTCGGGTTTAGTCTCACCTATATAACAGGGGACTTCCCTAGCTCACCAGGGTGGACCAGCAAAGGAACTCTGTCTCTGCTGGCCCGAGTGTTTTAAAACCACTGGCTGCAGACCAGTTATGCATGCGGGTTCAAATGGTAAATTAGCTTGGGCCACCTCTAGAAATTTTTGAAGCTAGGTAGGTAAGAAGAGGGGACCCCATAAAATCCCACACGCGATTAGGCACGCTCAGTCTTAAAACCAATACCCGGAACTCGGATCCTAGGTGACTCGAATGGAACAAAGCGTCGGGGCGGGATAGCCTAGACCTTCCATCCTTCGTCGAATATAGTCAACATTATAATAATCATAACATCAACAACAATAATAATAATGTGATATCCCAAACCAAGGAGTAACAGGGTAGCCACGTAGCATCCTAAGCATGCATACTAAGCAGGGGCTGAGCAACGAGCAATAGTAACATAGCAGTACATGAATTGCTGGGAGGGGACATGGCTGTACTGGTTTGAAAGAGGCTGTAAACCTGTGGTAGGATCAAACATCGAACCTAACCTAGACTAGCATGAAAACCGCTGGTTGAAATAGAATGGATCATAAGTAATGTATAGTCCTTGCCTGTTGATAAGTCGGGTTCCGACGGTGTAGTTGATCGCACGCTCGCATCGTCTCCGAGAGGTACCCGCGGGAGCACACAAGAAGTAAACACTGGAAAGAAATCAACGGTGCACCACGATTACTACGGAGCAATACAAGATCAAAGAGACAACACAAGGCACGACAACGCGATACGGATCTATCGTCGTGAGCGGTTACTAACGGGTTAAGTGGAGTACTCGTCACGCACGACGATACCGCACATTTAGAACCGGTTCAAGTTGTTTAGCTACAAGTGATCAACCAACAGTTGTTAACATGGCAAGCACAGAAGCATGGCATGTCACACAATCATGGCAAAAGGTGAAGCACAAAGTAAACTATCTACGCTAGTCAATTTAAGTGGGGTGAAATCCTAGACATGCAAACTATTGCGGACCCCACGATAAAAATGGAATTTGGTACTGTTCTGTCCTAAACCATATTTTAGGTTGGTTAACAACAGCAAACAATAAAATAAACACAAAGTACACGAAAAACTAATCAAGTTACATATAAAGAACACCCCAAACGGAGTTACGGTTAAAAAGATACAAGCAAAACAAGTTACGGGCACAATCTACCAACATCAGAAAGCACACTTTAGAGCATTGCATAAACAGGATAATCAATGCAAACATGCTCACAAATGACCTGCAATTAAAGTAGACATGACATGGAAGGCATGGCAAAAAGAATCTTGCAAAAAGACATCACAGAACAAAAGATATTAAGCAAACAACATGGCAGAAAACTACTATTTTTATGTTGTATAAACAGGGGTATAACTATATGCAAAAGTGCAGAAACATGACATAGCAATACATGGGCATGAAGTATACATGATGCTTAACAATATGCAATTGGAATCACTCCATTCCGATAAACGGTCGCGACACACTCGTCGACCGAAGTTGCAACAAAATATAAACAGCAGCACACTAACAGCATGATAGCTACTTTGGAGCAAGAAACAATCAACATGCACCAAGAAAATATTTCATGTGAATGCATGGACCTGAAGTATAAACAATGCTTAACAGGATGCAAAAGGAATCAATCAATTCCGACGAACGGTTGCGAAGCAATCGTCGCCCGAAGTTGCAATAAAATAACAGTTACAACAACTTAGCAGCAGTTAACGACAGGTAGCCCTGTTTGAACAGCAAAAACTATATCTAAACAACCTCAAAACAATTAACTCACAAAAGAAGGATTAAAGTACACGCAATTCTTCGAGGAGCTTGTTCATGGGACTTGTCCGTGGGACTAGATCGCGGGACTTGTTCGTGGGATTGATCGAGGGACTGTTCGTGGGAGAACTTGCGAGATCTACTTCCACTACGTCCACGAGCTTCACCAACTCTACTTCCGCTACATCGGTTGGTGAGCCATGACCTAAAACCTTGTATGCAATCTTCTTGGATGATCTTGGGTTCTTGATTCGTAGGCCGAAATTTTTTGTTTTCTACTACGTTTCCCAACAGTGGTATCATGAGCGATCCTTGATTAGATGCATGTTTAGGTAGATCATATGTTGATATGAGGCATTGATTTTCTTGTTTGCTTCCCTATCATGTGATCTTTTCTTTGCTCGACGGCATGATGTGATTTTGCTACAAGGTTTGAGTTTTGCCATGATCCCTCTATGCTGCTCTTAGTATGCTGGTTGCCTTGATCATGGACTACATCAAATTCCTTGGATCTCATCCTAGTCTTGCTATAGAAAATTTTACATGAACGGGCTTGTGGATTTTATGAACTCAAATCCACACGGGGGTCACGCGTTTAACGAAGTTTGGCTTGTGGCATTAGTTGCTACACGCACCCCGTATGTTAAACTAGCAACAAAAGAAGTATCGTGTTTTTGTTTTGTCTAGGGTCTCTCGTTTGCCTTGTAAACCTGCTTAACAACCACGATAAAAGTTGCAACAACCCGTGTAGATGGCGATCTAACTCGTTTTTGCAGAGTATGCATGTGATGTGTTATAGCCTTCAAGATTTGCAATGTGTTTGTATGAGATGCTATATGTTATGTAATATTTATTCGCGACCTGCGTGTCGTGGTACGGCATGATGACTGGAGTCATATGATTGTCACTTAATTATGACCTACGTGCCAGAACTGTTTATTAGCTCGAGGCAAAGCAATAGATAGATGCAAGGTGATGATCCACGATGCGGAGGTGGACCCCGACGCACATGCCGGAAGCCGTGGTGATGTTCCCGGCGCCAAGGACAAAGTTGGTGGACACGGTGACTTCAACCACGATGACGTGAAGACAATGAAGACTTCACGAAGCAAAGGGCTATACTATATCACATAATTTTATGAACTGCCTGTGATGTTTATCCCTTTGATGCACCCTTGTTTGATGCGCGGTAGTCGTGTTTTATTAGGGTGATCTCTCGCAAAACAATATCAAGTTGATAGTGTTCTCCCAACTGTAGCACCGTCTATACTATGTTTCACACCGGAGCAGGTCATGTCACATGGGTGCACACGGTGTGACGCATAAAAGACGGGTGTGTTAAAAGAACACACAGCACATTACACTTGGTTATCTTGACGGTTTGGATAAAAGTTTGCTACCGGAACACGCCCATCGAAAGATGAACAAGAATCACCTTTGGCGTGATTGGCAAGTTGGCCTACCGGTCCAGTCTAAGTCATCAGTGATGTCACATCAATGGCGGACGATTGGGTTGGATCTTGAATCACTCCAGCATCAATTACGAGAGATATTGATCTGAGTGGGAGCGCACTAAGTAATTAAATTGATTAATCACAAGTGCAACTTAATTATGAACAAAGTCTTAGTATTTGCATTATCGTTGTAGAATAATGGCTCGCGTTACCACCTTCCCAATTGATTTTGATTAACTGTTTTATCTAGTAAAAACTTTACGATTGGTACCGTATTGTGAGGACTATCCTCAATAGTGTCGAGAAGGAGCTTGTCCTATCGCAAATTTTTGATGCTCTCCCGCTGATGCTATGGATGATGTGACTTATGTCCATAATCCAAAATGCTAGAATTCCACGACAGCTAAGTGCATTGTCTTCACCATCATGAAACCCGAACTTCGAAAAGTTTGGGATAGTTATGTTATATTCATGGAACTGAAAAATAAGTTTTCAGTAGTAAGACAATTAATGTTGGATATAAGATATCTAGTACAATGTATGATTGTAAGCATTAGTGAAAATGTTCATTGTGCTCTAAACAAAACTGATGTGTGGAATCCAGAAGAACAATGATCATATGATGATGAGGATTAAGGGAAAGGAAGTTCCATAGGGTGTTAGTAAGACTTACACGCCGGAAAGTCCATGGCCTGCGCCACCCTTGATCATGTGTGATCTTCTGTGAGTAGGAGTGACATTGGAAATAGAACTATGATACGTATAAAGGCAAAACGAAAGAAGACTGGAATAACCAGCTCAGAAATGAAAGTCATACGGAGTTATAGATGAATTCATTGCTGGTCAAGAGATGTAATTCTTGGGAATCATGATTAAGCAGTTAATTGTGGATTCTTTATATTGTGATTAAACTGTTGATCACCGGAATATCACATCGATTGCATATTGTTGCAACTCGATGCAAGAAATACTATGGCCTTTATGACTAGCTAATGATGAGTTTTGACACGCTCGGGAACACGGTAAAAGGTTTACTATACCGTGTGTTGACTCTATGATTATCTTCATAATTCATTTTAGAGTTGAGTAAATTGTTACTACACTTTAGCCTTGTTGCAAAACATCATTTTGAATCATGTTTGTTGCAAGAGAGTTGTTCAAAGCTATGAATAACGTAAAGGCCATACTTCCATTATGAATAGGGTGTATGTTATGAATCTTGATAATAATAGTAAACATTCATAACACTGACGCTAAACGTCGCAAGACTAACAGAAATACCACATAGATGTGGCACTGCCGTTTATCACAAGTGACATAACATGCATGAAGAATTTCCATAAGTGATGGACTTTCGAGTCATATGATTATGAATCACTTGACGCTTGCGATCTTTGTCTCGAATTAATGTGACTAAAACACCGTTAATAGGCCATACATGAACGGGCAACTAAACCATTGGTAATCATACATGATGATGTGTGTAGTCCAATAAGTGTAGTTGTGTGCAGTGGATTCCCTATCTTCACTCATGAGTTGAAGTAGATATGTGGATATCTGTTCAATAGAGACATACGTCTGAAATCTTTGAAATGTTCAAGGAATTTTAGAGTGAAATAGAAATTCATTGTAACAAGAAAATAAAGCTTCTGCAAATTAGATTGTAGAAAGTAATATTTGAGTTACAAGTTTAGCGAACGTCTGATGAGTTGTGAAGAAGTGTCATAACTTGCGTCTCCCGGAACACCACTATGAGTAAAGTGTTCGAGAGATGTAATCAATCCATGTATGACACGGTAAGATCAAATATGACGTTTATCAATTTGCCATTATACTTATTAAAGTTATGCGTTAGTGACTACAGCTTTTACACTGAAAATAGCACCATCAAATCTGTTGAAATGACACCATATTAGATGTGGTATGGACTGTTAAAACCATGTTGTCTTTTCTTAAAATTTGGGTATATGAGGCATATGTTTGACATACTCAAAACCCCAAATCAGATAAGTGCTACTTTGTTAAGGTTATGCCAAAAGTTTTGGTATTCCTCTATCACTACACAAAAGCAAAACTGTTTGCTGTTAAGAACAATGTATTTTGAAGAAAAATAGTTTCTTACAAAAGAGTGAGTGGGAGGACAGTGCAACTTGTCAAAGATTGTTGAATCTTCAGAGAAGTGCGCAGCTGAACCACACAGGTTAGACAAAAATCGTACAAACATTCATGATATGTAAAATGAGATATTGTTGTTCGACAATGATAAACCTGTGATATACAAAGAAGCGTTGATGGGCCCTGACTCCGGGATTTGGCTAAATGCCAAATAATCTGAGATAGTATCCATGGAAGTAAGTCAAGTTTTGAACTTGGTAGACCCTCGGAAAGACTAAAAGTCTGAAGAATATATATATGGATCTATAATTGATTCGGATGAAATTGTTTTATCCATAAAGCTCAACTCGTTGGAAAATTGTTTTCTAGCAAGTTCAAAGGTTGACTACGGCGAAATAGTGTCGACCGTAGAAATGCTTTAGTCAGTTAGGGTTATATTAGCAATTACTACATATCTCATTTATAGGATATGGTAGAATGAACGTCAAAACAAAGTTCCTACACGGAAATATAACAAAGGACGTATATGTGATACGACCGGAATGTTTTGTCGATTCAAAGGATGCTAAAATAGATGCAAGCCTTGGATATCCAGTGATGGACTGAAGCTAGCATAATGGAGTTGGAATTTTCGTTGTGATGAAATTGCCAAAAGAGTTTGTTTTCATCAGGAATAACGAAGATGCTTGAATATTCAAGAAAGTAAGTGGGAGCTGAATAATATTTCTAAAACCTTATGTAGATGACATATTGTTGATTAGAAATGATATAAATTTCTTGACACAAATAAGGACTTCATTGGAAATAGTTTTCAGTTGAAGAACTTGGGATGATATAGCATTAGTATTGAGCATAGTGATCTATGAAGATAGTAAGTGCCTGATCATGCTAAAGCCAACACTACATATTGACATGATACTAAAGTAGTTTAGTATGAAATGCCAAGAAACATGTTCTTGCCGAAGTCGTGGTGAAAAGTTGTTTGCAGAAATCGGTGTTGATGAACACAGATAAGCAAAAACACGTGAATTGAATTCCACTCACCCGTGTGTTTGGATTAATCATGTACACCATAATATGTAAAACGACCAGATATGTCCAGTGCTTCAAAAGGTTATGAGCAAGATACCAAAGTGATAAATATGTTGATCATTGGACAAACAGTGAAAAGTTAAACTTATGATAGATAAGATATGTTTCTCGGAAAATGGAGGTAATGAAGAGCTCGTTGTAACAAGTTACACCAGCTGAATTTTGATGTAAACAGTTACACCAATTCAATCTTCATACTTACTCCGATCGATTTTCGATTTTAATTGGGATTATGTGCTTCACACATAAGGGTGGCACAGTATGAAGGAACTGTGTTAAAGTTAGATACTGTGGCGAATTCTATAACAGAGGCTAAGTATATTTTTGCTTAAAGAAGTAACTAGGGAGGGTATTTTGAATCATCAGTTCATTTATGAACATGGTATGGTTTCCTAGATGCTTGAAGCTCATGGAACATTGATGAATGATTTCATGACTTATTCTAAGGAACCAAGGTCCTACCAAATGATTCAAACATATACAAAGCTAAACTGATAAAATTAGTGAATTTTATGATAGCGTGAAAACGCGAAGATATGCAAGATAAAAACGGGCCTGAAACGTCAGATCCGAAGATGAGGTCTATACCACAAATGAGGCATTTATTACACCGGTATGCCATAGGTGTAAAGTGCTCAAGCACTGACAATATTATTGACTCTAGTGCAAGTGGGAGACTGTTGGAAATATGCCCTAGAGGCAATAATAAAATGTTATTATATATATATTTCCACGTTCGTAATTAATGGTTATATTTCTGTGCTATAATTGCAATGACCCTGACTGTGAGATTCAGAAGAAAACTCATTTGCATGTGTGGAAATGTAAACACCAAGAGTTCCTGGTTTAGCCTCTAAGACCAGCTCATGTGCTAACTGATGATTACGTTTTCTTAATCATGGACATTGTTCTTGTAACAAGGATGTCAGTAGCAATGGGAACATATTGTTAGCAGAACAATGATGTTGAACCGACCCCAGTATTGAATGATATACTTAGAGATCACATCGTAACTACGTTATAAGTCATATCATGAAATGTTATCATATACGTAATTCCTTAGACCATGAGAGTATCGAGTTGCTTCACACATGAAGACATGCTTTGGTTCTTAGATGAATCCTCCCGTAAATGGGAAGTAGTAAAATAAGTTCTGGGTATGTCAGATGGTGTGGCTAGTGACTGTGATAGTTCAAGAATGGGATTTGCTCCTTCACGATGAAGAAGATATTCACTTCGGGCCCACTCGGTATGACGGTATCCATTATAGTCTGGCCAGACGCATTGTGATTCAGTCACGGGGATACCGGAATACGATAACGAGAAAATGGACAAACGAGCAAAGAGGATAACGAGTGGCTTGTGTTCAAGAAGTTGTCACACATGGGTGCCAAACATCTCTCCTCTAACTTTGTCATATATCACGAAGCAAAGGGAATGGTACATGAATAAACATAATGGTTCACTCGAAGTTTCTTCGTGTATGTGTGGGAGTCAACATGGGTGTCCAAGGCTCCGCTGTTGATTATTGGCTATTGACAAAAGGCTGTTGACCTATGTCCGGAAGATGTTCTGAGTCATGTCCGCATTATACCGAACCTATTGGGTCACACACTTAACGAGCAGCAGTCTGTTAGAATACTAGTATGGTAGAAGGTTTAGTGGAAGCAAAGCAGAATAGTTTATACGGGTACCGGAAGTAGTTCCGGAGATTTATGGAATAGTTCATAAGGGCACCAGAAGTAGTTCTGGGTATTTAGGATATGTTCGGATCTCTCTGGAGTAGTCCCAGGTGGTTCCGTAACATATGAAAATGGTAATGGGAAAGTTTACGATCAACCGGAATAGTTTCGGTGATCGGTGGACAGCTTAAACAATATGTTGTGTTCACCGGACATAATAACCTTTGCCCGGATGGCTCCGAAACCCATTTAGATGGCTCCGGAACATTCGTTAGAGGTTCCGGAAGGTATTGGAAGTGCTCCAAAAGTGTCCGGAATGTCCCGAAACAGTCCCGGCAGGTCCCGGAAGGTCCTGGAAGCTTCTAGAAGGTTCCGGAAGGTTCCGGGCAGTACCACCCACTGCCCTGCGCCCCTGGCCTTGGGGGGCAAGGCACCTAGGCTGCCCTGGCCGGCCAGGTGGTGGGGGCGCACCAAAAAGGGGTGGGAGATCCTCCAGGTGGGATTTCCAAATACCATTATGGAAGGTTTCCGGTGGGAAGGTATGTGTAGGTTTGGAAGGCTTGGGAGTCCAAGTTGGACTCCCAAACCTCCTTGAGCTGCGCCCTAGGCCCCTTGGCCACCTATATAAGGTGAGCCAAGGGTGGGGGGAAGACACACAATCAATCCCCAAGGCCTATGCGCCACCCTCCCTCCTCTAAACCCCGTTGCTCCACTTTTAGACCCCGGTTTAGACGCTGTTCTAGATCGGAATCCGTTAGGGTTTTCTCCCTCTAGTTTTCTCGGTGGCGTTCATCTCTGGACGGCGGAGCGCTGCTGGATTGCTGCTACGGGATGTGTGGATACTAATGGAGGGGTCGTACCTTCGACCCTTCTTCGAGGAGCTTGTTCATGGGACTTGTCCGTGGGACTAGATCGCGGGACTTGTTCGTGGGATTGATCGAGGGACTGTTCGTGGGAGAACTTGCGAGATCTACTTCAACTACGTCCACGAGCTTCACCAACTCTACTTCTGCTACATCGGTTGGTGAGCCATGACCTAAAACCTTGTATGCAATCTTCTTGGATGATCTTGGGTTCTTGATTCGTAGGCCGAAATTTTTTGTTTTCTACTACGTTTCCCAACAATTACGCCACCTTCACGACTTATTTCCTACGTGGCTCCGCTGCTCAATGGTGGGACACCCACAAGAGCTCGCTAGCTGAAGGGACCGTCGTCACCTAGAATGAGTTCAAGGTTTTTTTCCTTGCTCATTACGTCCCCGAAGCGGTTATGAACAGTCTAAAGGCTGAGTTCCGCAACCTCGTTCAGGGCAACAAAACTGTCGAGCCTTATCAGAGGGAATTCCTTCGCCTCTCCCGCTATGCTGCAAGTGACCTCCCGAATGATGCAAGTAGACAAGAGAAGTTCTGTGATGCACTCAACTCAGATCTCCAGCTTGCACTGGCTTTGCACGTCTTCCCCGACTTCGCCACCATGGTGAACCAGACTATATCTCTCGAGACCGCTCAGCTTAAATTAGGGGGTTCACCGAAGCGCCCTCGTGATCCTAGCTCATCTTCGGGCGCAGCGCAGAAGCAATGCGTCTGAATTCCGCACAACATGTATCGTACACCTTCCCCTGCACCAAGGATGTCGTATGTTGCACCCCGTCTACCTCCGCCCCGCCTAGACAGCCGAAGACTGATACTGCACCCCTCCGTCCTCAATATGGACTGTGCTTCAAGTGCCGTCATCCAGGTCACTTTTCTAGAGACTGTCGCCGGCGAAAGAATCAACTGGTAGTTCACCCTGCTGGCCGCGGAAATGGCCATGGCAACAATAGGACCCCAACTATAATATTGGGTCTTCTTCTCACACTCCTGGTCATGCTTACCACATTGACGTTGATGAAGCTTAGGAACAAACTGCTACCGTGATGGGTACCCTTATCGTTAACTCAATACCTACTACTTTTTTGTTTGATCTAGGAGCATCACATTCATTCATGTCTGGAGCATTTGCATTCAATTATGGCATACAACACGAAAAGATGCATACCCCCTTAATAGTCCGGACTCCCGGTACCCAGTGTCGTGTTGACATGGTTGCACCTAACCTCACCGTCGAGATCAAGGGATTCGAATTCATTGTTTCCCCCCCCCCCCACACATTCTGAATACCTCCACCATCAACCTTATTCTTGTCATGGATTGGTTGAAGGTTCACGATGTCGCACTCTTTTGTGGCAATAAACCTTCCAACTCATTAACCCCTCCTGTGAAGTTGTGAACCACACCGCCCGAATTACCCGAGATGGTGAAACGCAGATCTATGTGATGAATGCTTTGAATGCCACACCTCTGGAAGGAATTGAGAAAGTTCCACTCGTTTGCGATTTTGCTGACGTCTTCCCAGAAGAACTGCCAGGGATACCCCCGATCCGAGAAGTTGAATTCATCATCGACTTGAAGCTTGGCACCGTACCTATTGCTAAGCGCCCCTATAAGTCGTCGCCTCACCACCTCCTTGAGCTGAAGAAGGAGATCGACTTGGCACTCGACAAAGGCTTCATCCATCCAAGTTCCTATGCTTGGGGAGCACCTTCACTCTTTGTCAAGAAGAGCGATGGAACGAACCGTTTGGTCCAAGATTACCGACCTATCAACCAGGCCACGATACAGAACACATACCCACTTCCTCGGATAAATGATCTGCATGATCAACTTGCTGGATCAAAGGTGTTATCTAAACTCGACTTCAGGTTGGGTTATCACAAAATCCGAGTCCGTGAAGAGGATATTCCGAAGACCGCCTTCATTACTCGCTATGGTTCATATGAGTACACTGTCATGTCCTTTGGCTTGACGAATTCCCCAGCCACCATTTCACGATTGATGAACTATATATTGATGGAATACCTCGACAAGTTTGTCGTGGTTTATCTGGACGATATCTTAATATATTCCATGAATGAAGAAGAACATGCTGAAAACCTTCGTCTTATACTAGAAAAGCTTCGATAACACAAACTCTATGCCAATTATTCTAAGTTTGAGTTCTGGCTTCCCGAAGTAACCTACCTTAGTCATGTGATTTCCATGGATGGATTTGCCGTCAACCCAGAACGTATCCAGGCTATTCTTGACTGGACTCCGCCCAAGACTGTCAAGCAAGTCCGAAGTTTCCTCGGCCTTGCCAGCTATTGCCGCCGTTTCGTCGAGAACTTCTCCAAGATTTCCAAGCCTCTGACTAATTTTCTTCACAAAGGCGTCAAGTTTGAATGGCCTGATAAATGCCAAGAAAGTTTTCAAGCCCTCAAGGACAAGCTCACTTCTGTTGGGGAACGGGGCAGAAAACAAAAAATTCCTCACCTACAACTCCCAATCCCAAGACCTATGCTATGTTGATGCAAGTAACGGACATAGATAGGTCACATACCAATATGTAGCCGTTTAAGCGGGAAATATTCCCGCGTGAACGTGGTTGGCATAGTCATACCGGTAATCCCTGATGCCGCACAGCTCCACGATGACTCCAGTAGCCACCTGGTCCTTGAGACCGATGACGGGATTACGTCCCCGTCAGAACATTGTCGGTGAAGATGCCACAATACGGCCACGACGATGATGTAGCACCACAAGTGTAGTGCCTCGCGGGATTATACACATACAGTATACCCGACGTCCCTCCGGGCTCCGAACCAGTAGAGCAGCGGAAAGAAGATGGATTTGGATTTGGATCCCGATTCTGGCAGCACCATGGCGTGCGTATGGTGTAGAAATCCCCAACCAAGTATAGAATCCAAACAAGGGGAGTCCACGCAAGGAAGGAGAAAGGAGGAAGAGAGAGAAGAGAACTTGTCTCAAAAATATGATGAATAAAAGGTCACCTCTACCCCTCCTTATATAGGCTAAGGAGGGGTGCCACCCCCTCCTCTTCCGGGGTGGGACTAATCCCAAGGGAGGGGGTGGCGCACCAAATAAGGGGGTGGGCCCCCTCATGGTTCCATGGCCCATGGGGGAGGACTCCCCCTCCCCCTAATGGGCCCTATGAGGCCCATATGCCATTTAAATCATTTTTAATTATATTTAATTATATTTTAATATTTAATTCAGATAATTAAATAATAAAATATTAATTAAACATTATTAAATATATTTTGAACCTTTCAAAATACCCAGAACAACTTCTGGCCTTCACCGGAACAATTCCAGTGTTCTCTCCTATTTCTCCGGTGATCCCGAATCAATCCTTACTACGTCGAATACCCTTAAGTGTAACACCCTACGGTCCGGGAAACAGCAGACATGATCGAGAAAATCTCATTGATCAATGACTAATCAATTGGAACTGGTTACAATCCTTGATAGCCTCTGCTGAAAGGGCATGTGCCCTTATGTTTGGCTTTGGTAATTGATGACAATCTTTATGGACTAATGGTTTCCTTGAGTTATACTTTAAGGTTTGTCCATAGGCAACGCTTGAAGATTATATGGTGGCTTCAAGGTTATTAGATTAAGATTATGTGTTGACCAAGGTGTTCTTCATGGAGCTATCCAAAGATTGGTCAAGTTGATGTGTGCAAGGTCAAGAAGAGCATCATGAAGATATCATATGCTTGGAGCTTGCCGACCATTTGGTGATAATGGTTTTGTGAAGATATGCCTAAAAGAGGCTCACCCATAATGGAGTATGGGGGAGCAATTTACTAGTCTTCATCAAGCCCGCGCAACCAAGAAAGGTGTTCCAACTTGAGGCGGACATGATCATCATCATCAAGCTCAAGCGGATTATGTGCAAGACAAAGGTTTGACCTTTATAGGTTTCTAGTTTACCGGTCTCATGGTGGTAGTTAGGAGACCGGGTTATAGGCTAGTCCGCATCGTTCGTGGAGAGCTCAAACCTTTGCATCCTTGGCATCATCTTTATTGGTTCTTGTTTGGTTTTTCTCTTTGTGAGTGTTGGAGCTTGAGTTCGTATTCATTACAAGCCCTTCTTCATCGAAAACGGATTTCATATACATCTACTTTTGTGTTTTCGATGTTGGTGTTTTTGTCGGCTCTTATCTTGTGAAGGTTTCACCGTCTACCTTGTTGGCATTCTAACATTTCCATGATTTGCATCATTTATTTTTGTTGATCTTGGGTGGTTCTCTATGTGAGGATCTAGAGCTTTTCCATAGCTTTAAAACAAGCCCAAGATCATCAAAATCAGAGTTCGTATGGAAAAGTTATGCTTTTTTTGGCCGTGCTGTTTTTTCCTGTGAGGTAGTACCGCCCGGAGTTGAGGTAGTACCTCCCGAGCGGTAGTACCGCCCGGTAGAGCAGTAGTACCGCTCCAGCGGTACTACCGTGGTTAGTACTGCATCCACTACCGTATTCCTACTAGATAGGGCGGTAGTGGGGCACGGTACTGAGCCCGGTAGTACCGTAGGGAGGTAGTACCGCTCCAGTTGAGGTAGTACCGCTCCACGGTAGTACCGCTCGCTGTGCGGTAGTGCCGTGGTTGGTGGGCTTCCAACGGTTGGATTCGTGGGGACCTATAAAATGGGGTCTTCTTCTTCCTTTGTCCTCACCGGTTTTGTGCAAGTTCTTCCCCCCATTGTTGACCTCTTTGAGCTTGCTTACTCTCTTCCCCTCCTATGATTCTTGCTCCTTTTTGGGGGAAAAGAGAGAGGAGGTCTAGATCCACATTCTCCACCAAGCCATCTCTCCTCTAAGTGAGGGGAACCTTGTGGATCTAGATCTTGGAGTTCTTGGTGTTCTCCTTGTTCTTCCTCTCATATTCCTCCATAGCTTTTGTTGCTATGGTGGGATTTGAGAGTTGGGGACTTGAGCACTTCGTGTGCTCTTGCCATTGCATTTGGTGCATCGGTTTGAGTTCTCTCCGAGGATTCTTTGTAGTGAGTGAAGTTGTGAAGATAGCTACTCTTGAGTGGATTGGCACTCTAGAGCTTGTTCCTCGTGGGTGTGTTGGCACCTAGAGGCTTGTTGTTACGGAGCTGAATCATTGTGGTGGAAAGCTTCGAGACGCTACGGGAGCCTCCAATTCGGTTGTGGAGATTTCCCCGAGCATTTGTATGGGTTCGGTGACCGCCCCAAGGGTTGCCATTTGTACGGGTTCGGTGACCGCCCTCAAGTGTCCTAATAGTGGAATCACAGCATCTTGCATTGGTAAGAGCGTGAGGAGAAATAGGGTGGCCCTCGTTGGCTTCGTGTGAGCATTGTGCTCCTCACCTTCTCCAAACGGAGACGTACTTCTTGCAAGAGAAGGAACTTCGGTAACAAATCCTTGTCTCCATCGGCTCCACTTGCGGTTATCTCTACCTTTACTTTGAGCAAGCTTATTACATTGTTTATCTTGTGCTTGCTCATATTATTGTACATTGCTTGTCCCATAGGTTGTTCTTCTAGACAACCTATTTTCTTGTGCACATCTTTGTGATAGCCATAGTGCTCTTGTCATATATCTTGCTATCACATAGTTGTTTATCTTGCTTAGTATAAGTTGTTGGTGCACATAGTTGAGCCTAGCTTATTTAGGTTTCTTGCTTGGCAAATTAAACGTTAAGTTTTATTCCGCATTTGTTCAAGCCGAAACCGTAATTATTTTAAATGCCTATTCACCCCCCCTCTAGGCGACATCCACGTCCTTTCAATTGGTATCAGAGGCTCGTCTCTCTTTATAGGGCTTCACCGCCTTGAGTGTAAAGATGTCAACTAGGGGTTTAGGATTCATTGACACTCTTAGTTTCGATGGCACAAATTATGTTGCTTGGAAAATTCGCATGCTTAAATATTTTCGGGGCATTGACCCGTGTATGGAGCGAATTGTAGATATGGGTTTTTCTCCTCCAAAGGATACTCAAAACCTATCCTTGATGGATGAGAAAAAATCTCATCTCAATGCTCAAGCTTCTAATGTGCTTGTTGATGCTTTGAGTAATGTAGACATATTTCAACTCATGCCGTTTCGGGATGCTCATGAGTTGTGGACAAAGCTTCAAGATAAATATGGTGTGTCCAAGATTTGTGGGGATGATTGTTCTCCCTCCACCTCCGGTCGCGATGCTTTCTCAACTTCTTCTACTTCACCAACATGTGGGTTTCCACAAGGTAATGAAATGGTGAGTAGTGTGAGTCATTGCAATGATGATAGTGAACTTATTATTGATAACCCTTTATCACTATCTTATCACAATGCCTCCTTGTTGGACCTCAACACTTCGAGCACCACAAATGTCGTACATGCTTGTGTTGATAGTCCTTGCATATCATGTAGAAATCACTTGAATAAATCTCATGATGATATGCTTGCTATATCTTGTTGCCATGATAATAATGCCTCTATTTCCTCTAGTTATTGTACTAACAATGTAGAGGAAAACCAACGGTCCATGGAACAAGATGTGTTCTTGAATGGTGCCTCAAGAGATCCTACATCATCATCTCGTGTTACTCATTTTTGCCTTATGGCGAAGGAGTTAAAGGTATCTCCTACCTTGACCCCCATATCTAGTGATGGTGATGATGTAGATAATGTTGAAGATGATGATAATATTGCTCTCTTAAAAACTAAGGGAGAAATGATTTTTAAAGCTCTTCATAAGAATAAAATTGCTTGCTCCAACTTCGTGGAAATCATGTCTATTGCCATTGAGGGAAAGAAATACATTGAGGAGTTGGAGGCTCATATTGAGGAGAATGAGGCCACCATTGAGAAAATGGAAAGCCATGAGCGTGATTACGCTAATGAAATTGCGGATCTATCTCAAGCTCTTGAGTGTGAAGAAACCACCAAGGAATCTCTTGAGGAGACCTTTACTTTAGAGTTATCTAAAGTAAAGGAATCTCTTGATAGAACCCTTGAGGTGGCTAATTTTATCAAAACTAAACATAATAAGCTTGAGGTTGCGCATGCTAAACTCCTTGAGGATTTTGAGCACCTCGGAAATGGCTCACGGGTCATTAAGGGTGAGCTCATCAAACTGACCGAGTCGCATGCTCAACTAAAATCTTCATATTTGAAAGAGCTTGCTATGTCGTCTTCTCCTTCCATTATTCTTGATGATGCTTGTGCTACTAACTCTATTTCTTGTGAAGCATCCATCCTAAAGTAGAATGTTGAGCTAAAGGCTTAACTTGAGTTTATAACTAGCAAGTATGGGAAATTGGAAGAAAGTCATGAATATCTCTCAAGCTCTCATGAGGATCTTCTAGTCTCCCATAATGTGCTAAAGTTAGCTCATGAGGCTAAGGTTTCTAGATTAGTTCCTCATGTAGACATTAGCACTACTTCTACTCAATATGCTATATTTCCATGTGCTAGTCCTTGTAATTCATCCACTCATAATGTTACTACATCTTGTGATGAATTACCTTCCTTGCCTTATTTCTCTAACAATGCTTCCTCTAGTACTTGTATTGTTACTAACCATGTAGAGGAAATCAAAGAGCTCAAGGCCCAAGTCACTCCTTTGAAGAAATACTTGGGAAAGGGTCATGAAGGGAAGTCTACACTTGACAAGGTTTTGTGTGGACAAAAATCCCCCAATGACAAGGGTGGACTTGGATTCAACTCCAACAATAAGAAGTCCATGTTTAACAAGAAGAAGGGCCAATCTCAAGTCAAGAATTTGGCCAAGATTATTTGTTTCAAGTGCAAGGTTGAAGGGCACCATGTTAGATCTTGCCCTTTTTAGAAGAAGCCCATTAGTGACAAGCAACTAGGGAAGAGGCCTCAAGTTCAACCGCAAGGTGAAGTCAGCCTCTTCCCAAGAAGACTCAAGTAAATGAGCTTCATGTTGAGAAATCAACCATGAAGAAAGGAAAGAGTAGGTGTTTCTACTTATGTCGCGAGAAGGGTCATCTTGCTTCTTCATGCACGAATGGTACCTTATCCAACCCTATTATAGTTGATGATGTTTATTCTCTTCGGAAGGATAAGGTTGGCAATGTGGTTGCAAAATTTGTTGGCACTCAAAGTGGTGACAAGAAAAGCACCATTTGGGTTGCCAAGCCTATTGTGACTAACCTCTTAGGACCCAACTTGGTTGGGGACCAACAAGCTCCAATTTGATCAATAGGTGTTGTTGGAGGGCATTGGAGACTTGGCTGCATTATGAAGAATTAAGGGACCTTCATTAATCACATTATCTCAAGCCAAGTCATTTGGATTATCTTTTGACTATCTTATATCCAATGTGCCTCCTTACGGTAACTTGTACTTAAATTGTTTACATTGAAAGTTACTTGCCCCGTTGCATGTTTTGGTTTTGTACCTTGCATGTGTTTGTATAGGTTGTGCTTCCAATTATGTATATGTTGGTTTGCACATCATGTATGTTTGAGTGTTGTGTTGAGCCTATTTTTTCATATTGGTTTTATCTTAGTTGCCTCTTGTGAGAAATTAATGGTTCATCCCAATTTGGGGGAGTGATGTGCTTGTGCACTTCACGATCCTAAAAATGTGTATACATGAGGAATACCTCCTAGTATTGATATTACAAGATTATCTAGTCACTATGTGGTATGTCGTACTCATGAGAAATTCCAATTCTAAAGTATCCATTAATTATCTCTTGTTGGTATTTGTTTGCCCCTAGTTGTAAATTTTGGGATATCACATTATGGGGGAGTAATATGCTTTGTTCATATTGCACACCTATAAAATATGTACATTTGGGGTTTGTGCCCCTTAGAGTTGATATTGTAAATTATCTAGTTCCTAGGTGGCATGGTTGCTCCTCAAGTTCCAATTTTCTTATATTGAATTTATTTCTCATCTTATGGTTCTGGAGTGTGTGAGATTTTCGTGTTACGGTTTCCCTCCAACATGTACTTGTACTTGTATTTCCTATGTGGGAACCGTTTGCTCCAAGTTTTCTAGTCATTGCTTGCATGATTGGATGCATACTTGAAGCTAACAAGAATCTCGTTGTAAGCATTGTGGTCAATTCTTATCTTTTTCTACATGCTTATGGTTGTTGTAAAGATGATAATTTATATTAATGCTATCTACCACCCGGAAGTAATTCCATATACCTCTTGTGCTTGACAATTGGTACTCTTATATGTGGTAGAAATTATTGATCACCTTTACATTGTCTTGTTTTGAATTACCTTATTACTTGCAAAGGTTTTGTTGTGGCTTTAACTCTCATTGTCTTCCTAGGCACTTGTGGATCATGTGTTTTTGTGATCTTGTCTAGTGTTTCTCTAGATATAGTGAAAGTGATGATCCCATCGTGTGCATTTTGTATTCAAATAGAAATTCTATATAATGCACATCTCTTGGGGGAGCTACCATCTTATGATCCATATCAATTGTGTGTTATTGGAAGGCATATATATTCTCTTTGGTGCTTTATGTCTTCATAAAGTCGTTGAGGGCATAGTTTGTTTGGAATTGTGCTCTCTTGTTGAGAGTTTGATATCTCCTTCTTTGATATCTTTTATTTTCGATATCATGCTCTCTATCAATTGGTGTGTCCATTGATACCCCATTCCTTGATGAATCTTTTATTTGGTATCCTTTTCAATTGTTTTCCTATTTAATCATGTGTTGATTGGGTTGGGATTCAATTGGTATTTCTTCACATTTGATTGGTGAATGTAGAAATTGACCATATGTTAATTTCTACTTGTCTCCTATCATGTGTTGATTTGGACCTTTGATATAATTTGGACAACCTTATGTTTTGTCACCTTTGGTGTGCCATCTTGGTTTACTTGATGTTTTGTCCAAAGTGTATTCACTTTTGGTTCTTGAAAGTCTTGTGCATGCATATTTTCTATGTGTTGTTCTGATGCATGATTTCTTTCTTTGATCCTATATAGGTTAAACTCCATCCACTTCTTTATTGGCTAATATGTGCATGGAATTCATCTTCGTGTCCATATGCACTTATTCCCGTGGAGTTTGTCCTATGTATGTTTATTCCTCTAACTCTTGGGTCCCAATGAGTTTGGGTACCATTTTGTGTGTTAATATTGATGTAGGAACTTTGGAGATGCATTGGAGGATCGTCTCATTTAAGTAAGGTGGTGTCACCATGTGCCTTTTGGAGTCATGCTAGGACGATCATTGAAGACTTTATCTACTACATCATTCCCATGCTATCTCGGTAACAAGTATCTACCTCATGCATACTTTTCTTGCTTCCAACCTTGTGTAGGTTGCATCATGGCATGATATTCTTCATTTGCAATTGTTGCGGTTCTTGATTTGTTCTAGAATTGCAAGATATATTATTGGTTGCGATACTTGTTTCGTTGTTCAAAGCATCTCAACTATCTCTTGATACCTTATTGCTAGTTGTGATGACTTTGATGGTTGTTTGTGTGGATTTCATCCTTATACAATAAGATAATATTAAGCCATTGGCTATGCCTTAAAGCAAAGATCTTATTCGTATATTTATGACTTCCATTTGGATATCGTGTTCTATCCTTTTGTAACTATCTCGGGTGTACATGCTTCTTTATGGATATAATCTACCTAGAATCTTATACACTTGAGAGAAGTTACACTTTTAGTGGATATCCTTGGTCTTTCATGTCCACCTTTTTATTTTTTATTTTATTTTAAATGTTAAATTCTTCGGTGGTTACATGAAAGCATGTGTGGTTGAGTGCGTGTCTTAATTCTATTCTTATTGGTGCACTCCTTTGGTGGTGAAGATTGTTGTCCTCATGCTTGTCTTGATGAGCCTATCATTATCTATCTTCACCATGGGGTTGTCACAAGCCTTGATTTTACGTTGCATTTTACTTAAGCTTGTGAACCCATTTGTTGTTTGTGTGTGTGAACTTCTTAACTTATGTTGGAAGGACATGTCTAGCATCTTGAGTATCATTTCTTCAAGACTATGTTGATGCTTAAGAAGTCATCCTTATACTAGTCATATCAAGTGCTTCGCCATGACTCACACATATCTTGTTGGTTGAGCCTATTCCTACTATTATCTCTTTTGCTATTTTCTCAACCATTGGTTTGTTGCAAGTGCTAGACTTTGTCTCATATCTTTGCACACTTGCACATGTGTTGTGTTTCTATCGATTTTGGGGGAGTGATGATCCAATTTTTTTGAACTTTGTATTATACTACAAAGATTCTAAATAGTGCACAAATCTTGGGGAACTTCTCTATTTTCTTTAGAACACTCCTATGCTCAAATCATAACATCTTATAATCTTTTGGCATGTTGGATCGTTTGATTGCTTGCTTTTTCTTGTGCCTTTGTTCCATCTCATATTTTTGCAATCTTTGGATCCTCTCTATAGTTTGTTTTTCCTCCCATCGTATATCGTTGGATATGTGTATTTTATTCCACTCATTTCTTGAGAAATACACCCTTTTGGGAGGAACACATTCTATATCGGCCTTCTAAGTTTTTTCGCCCATTTTGGCAATCGATGCCAAAGGGGGAGAAGAGTTTAGAGGGTTTTGTTTGAGGAGGTTCATGCTTTGATTTTGTTCTTAAGAATTTTCCCTTGTTTGAGGAGGCTCATGCTTTGGTTTTGTTCTTAAGCATTTGCCCTCTTACTCATGCATACTTGCTTTGCATGATTAGCATAATTCATCATATAAACCCTCTTAATGTGTTTGTCATCAATTACCAAAATGGGGGAGATTGAAAGGGCATGTGCCCTTATGTTTGGTTTTGTTAATTGATGAAAATCTTTATGGACTAATGGTTTCCTTGAGTTATACTTTAAGGTTTGTCCATAGGCAACGCTTGAAGATCATATGGTGGCTTCAAGGTTATAAGATTAAGATTATGTGTTGACCAAGGTGTTCTTCATGGAGCTATCCAAAGATTGGTCAAGTTGATGTGTGCAAGGTCAAGAGGAGCATAACAAAGATATCATATGCTTGGAGCTTGCCGACCATTTGGTGATAATGGTTTTGTGAAGATATGCCTAAAAGAGGCTCACCCATAATGGAGTATGGGGGAGCAATTTACTAGTCTTCATCAAGCCGGCGCAACCAAGAAAGGTTTTCCAACTTGAGGCGGACATGATCATCATCATCAAGGTCAAGCGGATTATGTGCAAGACAAAGGTTTGACCTTTATAGGTTTCTAGTTTACCGGTCTCATGGTGGTAGTTAGGAGACCGGGTTATAGGCTAGTCCGCATCGTTCGTGGAGAGCTCAAACCTTTGCATCCTTGGCATCATCTTTATTGGTTCTTGTTTGGTTTTTCTCTTTGCGAGTGTTGTAGCTTGAGTTCGTATTCATTACAAGCCCTTCTTCATCGAAAACGGATTTCATATACATCTACTTTTGTGTTTTCGATGTTGGTGTTTTTGTCGGCTCTTATCTTGTGAAGGTTTCACCTTCTACCTGTTGTCATTCTAACATTTCCATGATTTTCATCATTTCGTTTTGTTGATCTTGGGTGGTTCTCTATGTGAGGATCTAGAGCTTTTCCATAGCTTGAAAACAAGCCCAAGATCATGAAAATCGGAGTTCGTATGGAAAAGTTATGCTTTTTTTGGCTGTGCTATTTTTTCCTGTGAGGTAGTACCGCCCGGAGTTGAGGTAGTACCGCCCGGTAGAGCGGTAGTACCGCTCCAGCTGTACTACCGTGGTTAGTACTGCATCCACTACCGTATTCCTACTGGATAGGGCGGTAGTGGGGCACGGTACTGAGCCCGGTAGTACCGTAGGGCGGTAGTACCGCTCCAGTTGAGGTAGTACCGCTCCACGGTAGTACCGCTCGCTGTGCGGTAGTACCGTGGTTGGTGGGCTTCCAACGGTTGGATTCGTGGGGACCTATAAAATGGGGTCTTCTTCTTCCTTTGTCCTCACCGGTTTTGTGAAAGTTCTTCCCCCCGTTGTTGACCTCTTTGAGCTTGCTTACTCTCTTCCCCTCCTATGATTTTTGCTCCTTTTTGAGGGAAAAGAGAGAGGAGGTTTAGATCCACATTCTCCACCAAGCCATCTCTCCTCTAAGTGAGGGGAACCTTGTGGATCTAGATCTTGGAGTTCTTGGTGTTCTCCTTGTTCTTCCTCTCATATTCCTCCATAGCTTTTGTTGCTTTGGTGGGATTTGAGAGTTGGGGACTTGAGCACTTCGTGTGCTCTTGCCATTGCATTTGGTGCATCGGTTTGAGTTCTCTCCGAGGATTCTTTGTAGTGAGTGAAGTTGTGAAGATAGCTACTCTTGAGTGCATTGACACTCTAGAGCTTGTTCCTCGTGGGTGCGTTGGCACCTAGAGGCTTGTTGTTATGGAGCTCAATCATTGTGGTGGAAAGCTTCAAGACACTACGGGAGCCTCCAATTCGGTTGTGGAGATTGCCCCGAGCATTTGTACGGGTTCGGTGACCACCCCCAAGGGTTGCCATTTGTACGGGTTCGGTGACCGCCCTCAAGTGTCCTAATAGTGGAATCACGGCGTCTTGCATTGGTAAGAGCGTGAGGAGAAATAGGGTGGCCCTCGTTGGCTTCGTGTGAGCATTGTGCTCCTCACCCTCTCCAAACGGAGACGTACTTCTCGAAAGAGAAGGAACTTCGGTAACAAATCCTTGTCTCCATCGGCTCCACTTGCGGTTATCTCTACCTTTACTTTGAGCAAGCTTATTACATTGTTTATCTTGTGCTTGCTCATATTATTGTACATTGCTTGTCCCATAGGTTGTTCTTCTAGACAACCTATTTTCTTATGCACCTACTTTGTGATAGCCATAGTGCTCTTGTCATATATCTTGCTATCACATAGTTGTTTATCTTGCTTAGTATAAGTTGTTGGTGCACATAGTTGAGCCTAGCTTATTTAGGTTTCTTTCTTGGCAAATTAAACGTTAAGTATTACTTCGTATTTGTTCAAGCCGAAACCGTAATTATTTTAAACTCCTATTCAACCCCCCTCTAGGCGACATCCACGTCCTTTCACCTGCGCTTCCATCGAATGAACTTCAATCGTTGTTGGATCCGTTAAGCGTGTGCCTGTTTCCTTTGTCCTATGGTACTTTGCTTGTCCGAGGTTTGATCATCGGTATCCAATATACCTAGTTCGTACTCGTTCTCAAAAAACAAGTTTACTCGTTCCCGTGATATTACAACTCCGTGACCTAGTCACACGTTTGTAAACTTTATGATGCAATATCACCGAGTGGGCCCAGAGTACCTATCCGTCACCGGATGGACAAATCCCGCTTTGATCTATTTGCATACTCATCAACAATCTATTTCGGAATACCCTAAGTGCACCGTATTGCCAGCATATTTCAGTCAGGCGGTGGGATACAAATCAAAGTCTCCTCAAAGATGACAATTATGTATGATCATTAGAGTCAAAGGATCTGGTCACTACGTTATAGTTATCGCAATGTCGAACTATGTGACTTGATCACATCGCGACATTCTGGTGGGTGTATGTCCATCATATCATTATCCAATGATACGACTCCATTGCTAACAGACTTATTTGTCTCATGATCAGGAAACCTTGATCATCAATCGCCCAATGGACTAGTATACTAGAGTTAACTAGGGACCTGGTTGTTTGTATACCACACCTGTATTAAGTTTTCCGCTTAATACAGTTATAGCATAGTATAAAATGTATTATGAACTAATGGAATATTCTCAATAAAACATATTTTATTTGCCTCTAGGGCACATTCCCAACAGTCTCCCACTTGCACTAGAGTACAAATAATCTAGTTTCATTTTCTGTGGATCATAACTCCATATCATCTATATGGTTATTGATCATGCTTGCATGTTGAAAAGGTTGTATCAACGGTCTGGGTACCATTCAGATCTGTATGTCTTTTGCAAATCATTAATTTCATCTAGTTTGACATTCCTTTCGTTATCCATTATAATGATGAGGTATATATATATTTTGGCGATGGAGTGAGACTTCGTTTGCTGTGTTTCAACAATGACATCCGGTGGGTCAGGCGGACTTTCCCATAGTCATGCACACTGAAAACTCACTCAGTCAGAAGTCGAACTTCTCAGGCCAGAATATAACTCTTGCTACTTCTAAAGAAGCCACATAAATGTTGATTTATTCCTTAGTGCATTGTATGCAACTTTGATGTCTAACCATGGTTCTTTCAACTTAGGCATTCAATAGTATGATATCTCAATTTTCTAGGTTAGTGTCAGAACTTGAGCCAGCATAACATTTATAGTCAAGTCCACTATCCTTTACAAATTTGAGATGTATCCTCAGTTCTCTCCAGATACTGAAGGATAAACTTAACTCTTTGTTCAATGATTCACTCATAAATCATATCACAATATGTTCTTACTACTAACAACTTGGTTCACATTACGTCGAGTACATAACTCTGGTTTTTATATGAAAGAACCTATGACAAAGGCATAGAGGATCTAGCACATCCATTTATTTCATTTAATTAACCATTGTTCTTGTATCAGATTAACTCAATACTTCTCTTGGATATACAAGTAAGAACTACTTCTTGATTTGTCCCATTCCGAACTCCTTCAGAATCTTATCCAGGAAAGTATTCCGACTAAATGTTATTAAACACATTAATATATCTTATAAGATTTTCAATGCTTAATACTTATTCATCTTCACTTATGAAAGATTCATAATCATTAATACCAACTACAGCATTCATAATATGGTATCCATATATGAGAATGTTATCATGCTCCCACTCAAATATGTATTGCACATATTAAGTCTTAGGATAACACTCATATTGCTCCCACTCAAATATGTTAGTCACATATAAGATATGGATAACGTCCACATGGCTCCGACTTAGACATGTCAGACACATATTAAGTTCAGGATACTAACCCCATGGATCCCACTCAAATATGCCAATTACATATAAGGCTAGGATAATACTCCCATAGCTCCCACTCAAAATATGTCATCTACATATATCAAGTTTAGGAAACTATTCAACTCCCACTCAGTTTCATGCAAAATGTATGTTTCCTTGATATTTTGGCTAATTCCAAAATCCTTTGATCATTCATCAAATAGAGAATTCCTGTCACGAGACACTAGCATCCATATGTTTCAAAACCTTCTTGTTGTACCAATTACAACACTTCTTCAAATGCAGGATTTGAGGAAGTCACGGTATTGATAACATTTTGGATTAATCGTAGTGAATATCCCATTGACTCAAGCATTGCTACATATTGCAGTCAACCTATTAAATTTGTCAGAAACAATCTTTGTGACAAATCAATCTTTATGTCTTCTTTTATGTTCACATTTATTCCTCATAACTTAGAAGTTATTGAGAATATCAAGTAACATCCTTACTCGATAAGATTCAAGTAATCTTAAATGTAACTCAATACAAGATTTCATGACTCATAGTCATATCTCGTACTTAGGTCCACCGTCGCTTCTTCGTAGTTCGTAGGTATGTCTTGTTACATTAACTTGACAAGTGAATCATGAATATCATTTTGCACAAGGGGCAAATATGTATTCTTGAACCCTACCTTTTGCAGTAAAAGATTCCATCGAAACATTATGATCATTATCATCAGTTTCTCCTCGAAATGTAGAGTCTTGCTTCCGGAACATATTCCGCTGCGCTACTCTGACATTTGGAGGCAAGGTCAATCACCTTGGTTGAACTTTCACTTTTCTTCCATTACCACATTCATCAAGAACAATTCTTGACAAACACCAAAACACTTAGCAACACAAGTTTCGCTCCTTTTGGTTCTAGTTGTGGAAGATGCATCCATAGTTGTCTAAGGATACACTACAAAGATAATTTATCATATAAATTAAGTTTCTTAGAAACCACAATACGCCATGACTTATATAGAGTTGGTTTCCACAAACTTAGATGGTTCCCTATAATGAAGTGAGTGGTTGCATATTAAATTAATAACTCTAAACAATAATAACGTAACTTGGTAAGAGATAACTTAGACCATACACTATTCGATAGAGTATGATTATAATGTTCAGGCACATCAATCAACATTGAAATGTCTCAAAACATTGTAATTTGTGAAACAACTTTCACAATTCTGTATGCCCAAGACTAACTCAAAACATTTGTCACTTTGATCAAATCGTAGAGACTTGTCTTTCTTGTTAATTTAATATCCATCTTTACTCTGAAATAACTTTTGATCATATTAAATTATTTCAGACTCATATTTCATTAGTGAATACACATATTCATCTAAGTCCAAACACGAAGTTCACGAAATAGTGTAATTCACTACATGCTGATATACGATACATCACAATGTATGATATTCAACAATCAGTACACAGTCTGTTTTACCAGAATGCGAGGTTATAGTCATCTCACCTAAAAAGGCATGGTTTGCATGTGTCAAGAGATCAAGTATCCCAAGACTTCATCAAACCATTCATGACTTAAACGGTAGTGTCATTATTAAGTTTGGATAATTTCTTGGTATTACAATATTTCTTATAAATGATCAAACTACTATCATCAATATAAGAATAACTCATTCATAATCGTAATGTGACCATAAAGGATATCACTCATAAAAGGAGAACAACTGACTTGTTTCTCACTCATATGAGTAATTGTCTTCGTAAGATGCAATACAAACTAATAAAGTTCACATTCAAACGATCATAAATTTATTCATATATTAATCAATTGATAGATGTGGAGGGAGAGTGTTGTCGACCATCAACTATCTTGATTATCATCAGCACACATTGCCACCTCATCCCTTCCAAGACACTCTCAAGCAGTAAGTTCAAGCATCAAATACTTGATCAACTGCAATTAGTATTTTGTGGGGAAAGACATTTATAACTTGTATATCAAATATACTTTCTCCGTCAATGACTATTCATGCATTGGTTGTACCTTTAAGGTTCTCAACTTTGACCATGATCTCATGACAGATGAACGATTCTCCTTCATGACATAGTCTAGACATGGTCTTTGTAGCTGGGAGGAAGCGGATGCAACCCCCCAGTTATCATAAAAGTAACTAGTCAATTTAGTAGTCCAAGTTATACACAAGGTGTTCATGTATCTTATACATTTTCCATGTGACTTTCTCAGCAGGTTGTTCCTTCCACCATGGTTGAAAGAAACCCCGTCCATATACTCATATTCCATTACTCTGATTTGTGACCTAGTGCTTTCAAGTTCACCTAGCACGTCATACGTGTTGGTTAACATGCATTCACAATTAAGATTCATAAAATGAAATATGGTGTATTGGACAGTCATTCATAAGTTACGATGAGTACGATACTCATCATTATCTTCCTTGATTACGGAGTTAACAGGTGTATCCCCTAGCAGTTCTTCGTATTATGTTTAGCAAGTCATTACAAATGAGTATGTCTGTAACGGTGTTGGTACACATCAATGAAGTAAGACCCATTTTCCTTAAGTTCTTCATAACGCTAAAGAGCCACAGTTATAAAATTTTTGGGTATGACATTTTCTACAATGATATTTTCTAAGACATGAAGATTAAGTTCATAATATGTGGAGTTCAATTTAAATCAATTATAAAACTCCCACTTAGTACAACATCTCTCAAAATTTACTAAGTGATCACACAATCCTCGAACACCATTCCTCCCCGATCGTCACGGCCATCAGTATGTTGTCTAAGGTAGGCCATCATGCCAATCACATCATCTATGTGACTCGTGCTCGATATTTCGATCTTCTGTGTTCCCAGCCGGCATCTACATACGTCAAGCCAGGCAATCCAACGTTAATGCTAGCTGTTTAGCAAGGCTATATCTGCATATGCCAGGCTTGCCGAACCCAAACTCATGCGAACGTTGTTTAATATGTGTGACATCCGATATGTATAGAATGTCGGCCATATTGGAGATCCTTCCAGGCGGTGCCCATTAAGGGAGAACACAATGTTGGTATTGTGAGAGATTATCCTATTTATGCTACCGTCGTTATACATAGCATATTAGCAAAATAGGATAAACAGTAAATCATACATGTTATGATTCCCTCCGACATGCAAATTAAAGTTGAAAACTCCTTTCTATTTTATCTTTTGCAAGTTTTACGTGGCTGTTAGGGGTTTCGAGAAAAGAACCGTTTCTATCCTACGAAAAACAAGCCACAACACCAATCCACAATTGTCTCTATTACACCCCTGTCGGGGCCCTCCGTTGCAAACGTCTTCACAAAGCTAATGTTAGAGAGATAGACAACCCCAACCACTTATATGGTACAAGCCATATGTCAAGCGTGGAACCAGTCTCGCGTAAACGTGTAAGGTCGGTCGGAGCCGGTTCATCAGGACATTGCCGCAATGCTAAACAAGTATACGTGAGAGGGTAACAATTGGAGAATTGATGCCCACATACTAGATGTGTTCTATCTGTACAATACATCTACGCATAGCCTTGCTCTAATACCATTGTTGGGGAACAGGGAAGAAAACACAAAATTTTCTTGACCTACGACTCCCAAACCCAAGACCTATGCTATGCTGATGCAAGTAATGGACAAAGATAGGTCACATACCAGTATGTAGCCGTTTAAGCGGGAAACGTTCCCGCGTGAACGTGGTTGGCGTAGTCGTACCAGAAATCCCTGATGTCGCGCAGTTCCACGATGACTCCAGTAACCACCCGAGCCTTGAGACCGATGACGGGATTACGTCCCCGTCGGAACATTTTCGGTGAAGACGCTGCGATACGGCCACGACGATGAAGTAGCACACAAGTGTAGTGCCTCGCGGGATTATACACATACAGTATACCCGACGTCCCTCCGGGATCCGAAACAGTAGAGTAGCGGAAAGAAAATGGATTCAGATCCCAATTCCAGCAGCACAACGGCGTGCGTATGGTGGAGAAATCCCCAACCAAGTATAGACTCCAAACAAGGGGATTCCAGGCGAGGAAGGAGAAAGGAGGAAGAGAGAGAAGAGAACTTGTCTCAAAAATATGATTAATAAAAGGGAACCTCTACCCCTCCTTATATAAGCTAAGGAGGGGTGCCAACCCGCCTCCACTTTCGGGGTGGGAATAATCCCAAGGGAGGGGATGGCGCACCAAATAATGGGGTGGGCCACCTCATGGCGCCATGGCCCATGGGGGAGGACTCCCTCTCCCCCTAATGGGCCCTATGAGGCCCATATGCCTTTTAATTTATTTTTAATTATATTGATTTATAATTTAATATTTAATTCATATAATTAAATATTAAAACATTAATTGAACATTATTAAATATATTTTGAACCTTTCAAAATACACAGAACAACTTCCGGCCTTCACCGGAACAATTCCGGTGTTCTCTCCTATTTCTCCGGTGATCCCGAATCAGTCCTTACTGTGAAGAATACCCTTAAGTGTAACACCCTACGGTCCGGGAAACAGCAGACATGATCGAGACAATCTCATTGATCAATGACTAATTAATTGGGCCTGGTTACAATCCTTGATAGCCCCTGCGCTTCCATCGAATGAACTTCAATCGTTGTTGGATCCGTTAACCGTGTGCGTGTTCCCTTTGTCCTATGGTACTGTTCTTGTCCGAGGTTTGCTCATCGGTATCTAATATACCTAGTTCGTCCTTTTTCGCAACAAACAAGTTTACTCGTTCCCGTGATATTACAACTCCATGACCTAGTCAGACGTTTGCAAACTTTAAGATGCAATATCACTGAGTGGGCTCAGAGTACCTATCCGTCAGTCGGATGGAAAAATACCGCTTTGATCTGTTTGCATACTCATCAACCATCTATTTCGGAATACCCAAAGTGCACCGTTATGGCCAACATATTTCAGTCAGGGGGTGGAATACAAATCAAAGTCTCCTCATAACTGAAAATATGTATGATCATTACGGTCAAAGGATCTGGTCACTACGTTATAGTTATCGCAATGTCGAACTATGTGACTTGATCACATCGCAACACTTGTGGTGGGTGTATGTCCATCATATCATTATCCAATGATACGACTCCATTGCTAACAGACTTATTTGTCTCATGATCAGGAAACCTTGATCATCAATCGCCCAATGGACTAGTATACTAGAGTTAACTAGGGACCTGGTTGTTTGTATACCACACCTGTATTAAGGTTTCCGCTTAATACAATTATAGCATAGTATAAAACGTATTATGAACTAATGGAATATGCTCAATAAAACATATTTTATTTGCCTCTAGGGCACATTCCCAACAACTTCTCCCCCAATGCTTGCTCCCGCAGATACTCAGAAGGACTTCATGATATATTGCGACGTGTCTAGTCAAGTATTAGGATGTGTCCTAATGCAAGATTGCAAAGTGATTGCTTATGGCTCTCGTCAGTTGCGGGCTCACGAAGAAAACTATCCAACACATGATCTCGAATCAGTAGGGGTAATTTATGCATTGAAGCTGTGGCGACATTACCTCGCCGACAATCGTTGCGAGATCTACACAGACCACCAAAGACTGAAGTACCTGTTTACCCAGCGCGACCTGAATCTCCGCTAGCAGAGATGGCTCGAGACAATAACCGACTACAACATGGGAATTTCTTACACCCCTGGTAAAGCTAATGTGATGGCTGATGCCCTGAGCCGCAAAGCCTGTTGTAGTGAACTTGAGGTTCAAATACACCAACCCTTTCTTTATGAAGAGCTTTGATAGCTGAACCTTGGGATTGTTCCAGAGGGATATGTGAATTCCCTTGTTGTTCAAGTAGACCTCGACAACGACATCAAGTTCATCGAAAAAGCTGACTCGGATGTCGAAATGGGACCCGCTGGAACTCTGCAACCACTCTCTATTCCTGAATGGAAATGGGACAAGATTGAAATGGACTTCGTCACCGGTTTACCGCGATCACAGAAGGGTCGTGATGCTATCTTTTTCGTCGTTGACCGATTCACCAAGGTTGCCCACTTTCTGTCAGTCAAGGAGACGATCTCTGATAGTCAGTTAGCAGACTTGTATGTTTCCAGAATTTTTTCCCTCCATGGTATTCCGTTGGAGATCAGTTCAGACCGTGGCAGCATTTTCACCTCGAAGTTCTGGGATAGTTTCCAGGAAGCTATGGGCACTCACCTAAACTTCAACACCGCTTATTACCCCTAGTCGCAAGGACAAGTCGAACGAGTCAACCAAGTGCTTGAAGACATGCTTCGAGCTTGTGTCATTTCATTTAGTAAGAAATGGGAGGAATCTCTTCCATTTGCTGAATTCTCGTACAACAACAGCTACCAAGCTAGTCTAAAGATGGCACCCTTTGAAGTTCTTTATGGACGTAAGTGTCGAACCCCTCTGAATTGGTCAGAAACTGGGGAACGAACCCTCATTGGTCCGGACATTATTCAACATGCCGAAGATCAGGTTTGCGTTATTCGTGAACATTTGAAGGCTGCTAAGTCCTGCCAGAAGAGCAACTATGACCGCAAGCACAAGGAAATGGTCTATCAACACGGGGAACAATCTTACCTTCGTGTCACTCCCATGAGGGGCACTCATCGTTTCGGGATCAAAGTCAAGTTAGCTCCTCGCTACATTGGCCCGTTCCGTATCCTCTCCAGAAGTGGACCAGTGGCATACCGATTGGAATTGCCGTGAACCTCTCCCAATTCCACGATGTTTTTCACGTATCGCAACTCCGTCGTTGCTTCAAGGACCATATTCATGAAGTGGAACATGATCTGATTGAATTGCAATAGGACTTGACTAATCAAGAACATCCAAGCCGCATTCTCGATCAGTCTGAACGCAAAACCCGCAACAAGACAACCAAGTTCCTCAAAGTTCAGTGGTCAAATCATTCTGAGGATGAGGCCACTTGGGAACGCGAAGATCTTCTTCGTGAAGAATACCCCGATCTTTTCCCCTCTACCTCTTAGATTCTCGGGACGATAATTCTTGTAGTGGGGGAGATTTGTAACACCCTCAGTGCCATGGAACAGTAATCCCTTTTGTTAATGATGATTACTGTTGCTAATCATGCTTTGATCACCTTGGATCAAATTAAAGTCAAAATGCCCCTTTGGTTGATATTAAAAATCTTGTGATAAATAAAACCTTGTCCAAAAATTGTGCAACCACTTTTGTAAAATCCCTAAAAACCAGTGGGCCATGGTAAACAACCCTTGGAAATTTATTGTAATATCTAAATATTGAAAACAAATCATACCAGTGCTAGAACATCACCTTTTGCCAATTGCATATTAAAATGAATTATTAAAAGGTTTTATAAAGTCTCAAACTTTTTGTGTCATCTTAGAATTGCGCCATACTAATTATGGAACCTATTACATATTTTACGAAAATACAAAAGTATATAAAACAAATAAGAACAGAAAAGGAAAGAAGACAGAAAAGAAATAAAAGGCTTCCAGCCTAGTACAGTGAGTCCACAGTCTGGCCCAGCCCCCCCTCCACGAGCCCACTTGGCCCACCAGGGGTCATCCCCATCCTCTGTTCACACGGGCGTTGCGTGGCATCATCGCCATGGTGCTCGACGCTGGTGACCGCGTGATGCGTGCCACCGCGACGCTACAACGCCGCCGTCGCCGTTATATACCCCACTCGCACCCCCTGGCGAACCATAGCTCCATTCTTCCCTATCCCCGCGCCACCATCATCGGGAGAAGTTGCCCGAGCACCGCCGTCTCCATGACCGCGCTCCCGCGTAGCCACTTACCACCCCGAGCGAGCCCAGCATGTCCGTCGCATCCACCATAGACGACTTCGTCTTCTCCAGGAAGGAATCGAGCCAGAGGGCACCACCCAGAGCACACGAACGAGTTCCCTTTCGTCGCCGCCGCTGCGTTGCAGAGGAATTCCGGCGCCGACGAGCCTTCCCGAGCCCACTGCCTTCCACTACATGCTCACGGTGAGTGTGGAGACCGCCGCCAACTCCCTCTCGCCGTATCCCTTGTCACCATTGGCGCCGAGCTCCGTCGCAGCCGTGTGATATGCGAGAGATGATAATTGCTTCTCGCCCTTCGCTGGTTACTCCAAGTGGAAGGTGAGATGCGGCGTAGAGGCAAGTTTCCCTTGGTTAGGACACCAAGGTTTTAAGATTATCTCCCATAGGAATCCGGCAATGATAAGTAGGTGTGAGCGGCGCAACTGACGTGGACCTGCACACAGACACAAATAACAATGCTCCCAATGAAGTTTAGAGAGGTTGTCAATATATCCGGTCTTGTTGTTTACAAAGGATCAAAACACAAGGGATAATGATAATGATAACAGCTGAAAGTAAATACTGAAAAGTAAATGAGCGTGTAAAAAGTGATGAGAATATGGACCGGGGTCCCGTGATGTTCACTAGTGATGTCTCTCTCCCAAAAGACGATAAAACTGCTATGCGAGGTAAACAAATTACAGCTGGGCAATTGACAGGATTATAAATGCATCGCAATGCTAACTATGCTACAAAGAAAGGAAGAGGCTCAAAAGCATGGGCAGTACGCCAAAATAAGTAGACCGAAATCCAACTGCATCTACTAGTAATCATCCACCTTGAGATAAATATCCAGAACATCTCGCTGGTATTAAGTTGCGAGCCCCACCTAAAGTGTAAACCCAAAGCAACAGACAACTGCATTAAAAAGCACTTTGTGTAAAGTAAACAATCCTTGCAACCGCGGTTACAAGCACCGTTCTTTTCCCCCTTGTGGCAACATCACATACCCTAGACTCATGTTTCTGTCACTCAAGCGTGTCATCAGGGGGCATGAACCCACAATCGAGCATAATGTTCCCTCTTGGAGTTACTACGTACTACTTGGCCAAAGCAATAAACAGCAACAGAGAACATGCAAGAATTACTTAGGAACAAAACTATAAAAGATAAGAACCAAATATATTACTCTATCACAATCTGAACATAATCTCATAATCCATCAGATCCCATCAAACTCAACATAGCAAAAGCAGAAAGATTACATATGTGCCTCGATCATGTAGGGAAGCTCACGAGGTCTAAAACATGAAGAACAAATAGGGGAGGAGAACATCACATAGCTACTGACGGGGATCAGCCCCGGAAAATCCCATGTCAGGGACCCTGGGTTAGTCATAGAGAAGGCACAGGTTGGACGATACTCGTCGGCTAACAGGAGAAGCACTTCCTGCTCGATATTGTTGCGTAAGGAGGCGATTACAGAGGAGGCCAGGCGAGTTCTCGCAAGACCAGATGAGTAGATGTGTATTCGATCGATCTGGACGTCTCCCCTCCCAGCCTTTATATACTAGGCTAGGTCTCGAGGAGTCCATACTAGGTTACAAAGATAGTTTCCTAGTTCTAGTCTTGCCTTGTACGCCAAGTTGTTCCTTCCATATTAGTCGCGGACTCCTACGTTGGTGCTTGGTCGGGCCAATCATGGGCCTGTCGTGGCTTCCTAGCGGGCCTTCAGTCTCCATCTCCACTGGGTAGTCTCATACGCAGGAGTTGTGTAAAGTCATGCCTTTGCAGGTCCTATAGGATCAATTGCTGCCAGTCTAAGCACATAGCCTGAGCGCGTCCGCTCGGCTCTTTCTATCATGCGAGCGCATGGAAAAGGTCGGGAGTGAAATCGCTCTGCGGCAAGTCCCGGCCCGGCCGTTCTGTGTAGCGGGGTCTTACCTACACGTTAAGATCGCGTGGCATCTGGGTACAGTGTGTTGTAGCCCAGGCATAATTGTTTTTGTAGAGGCACGGAGCCTGGTTAGCGATGCACCCACTTGGAATAAACAATCAAGTGAGCTGTTTTAGCAGTCACTCGCGGAGTTTGTAATGAACTCAGGCGAGGAAAATAAAAAAGCACCCACTCGGAATGTCGTCGAGTGCGCGAGTAGATCGTATTGTTGAATTGCTGAGTCTTTTTGCGAGTAGTCACTCGAATGCTTTACCGACTTTAGGGTGAGGGAGCACCCTAACTCTGAGAGTACGTCCTTTCTGCTGGTGCGAGTGATCACTCGAGCACGTCTTTTCTTTCTGGGTGAGGGAGCACCCGAACTCGAATAAAGGTACTCCCGATGGGAGTAAGAGATTTTTTAGAATTAGAAAATTTTGACATCAAGAAATAGCTGGCTTTTGGAATCCTTTGGTTTTTTCCAACTGCTTTTATCTTGATCCGTCCCTGTTGAGATGTCATGCTGATATGCATTGTCATGCTGTTTGATGACCTATGATGATGTTTGATTTTTGATCCGTCGCGTCTTCTGGACCGTCATAATGATGGTTTGAACGTCATGCTGCTTATTGCCTGTTGGGTTTCCAAGGCTTGTATGGGAAACATGCGAGATTGGACGTGTCCTATAAATAATGTTGACCGTGTGAAGGCATCTTGCCTTGAAATTTGTAACGCCCGTACCGTTTGGTTTTGATGCAATGATGGCGCCGCCTGGGCTTCTGCGTGTTTTCCTGGTTTGGCCTTGGATTGTGCTATAAATACCTCCTGTGGTTTCCTGTCCTTGGGATCCATTATTCGCATCTTTCTCTTCTGCTTCTTCTTCATATGGTGCCCAAGCATGGTGGTGGTGTGACTGGGCGAGGTCATGGTGGCCGCACGCCTCGTTCTTCACGCGGTGGACGTCATGGTACCACGTCGGTGCCTTCTTCTTCTTCCTCCATGGAAGAGGGGTTTTAGCGCTATGATTTTCTTTTGCGTGTTCTTAGCCGGAATGCTGCCCGGATTCCTCTTCCATTCTCGTTTGCCTCCATTGCTTCTCAGCGTAACTTGATGGGCTTCTGCCTCCGTCTTCACGGATGCGCTCGTTCTTCTTCTTGGGTGGAGCTGGAAGTTGATAATTCATCCTTAATTTTCCTTGGATCTGGCTGGAGGGTGTTTTCTCGTTGGTTGAATCTGCGCGACGGAGATAGCCTTTGCTGTCATTTTGACGGCGAAGTTACTGTTATTATCCGTGCATTTGATGTCGGTGGCAATCGTCTGGATCCATACTGGGAGGAAACAAGCAATGGTGATTCCGATGGCTCGAGTGGTGGTTCGCCTGCTTCTCCCGTGTCTTCGTCTTCGGCTGATTCCTCGGCCGATGGTGTTTCCTCTTCTAGTTCTAAGGATGAACTGGACGTCAAGCCGGTCATCAAGCGGCTGCGTCAGTAGGCAAGGCACCTTGTAGAACTGGAGGAGGGCGACCTTCTTCTTCACGGGCTGGGTTGCTACTTTGTCTGTGGTGATGCCCGTCAGGTTGTGGCACGAAAGTGCCAATTATCTCAGCATGAGCACACATGTAGAAGTTGAATGTAGCCCATCTTGTAGTTCCACGGGTCCTTCTGTAGCGGCAACTGTCGTTTTCGAATTCTTTGTAATGAAATGACTGTCTTCGTTTCCTTTGTAATGACTGTCTTCGACTCCTTTGTAATGAAATTGTCTTCGACTCCTTTGTAATGACATTGTCTTCGACTCCTTTGTAATGACATTGTCTTCGATTCCTTTGTAATGAAATTGTCTTCTCGGGTGCGTGCCAGCGCTCCCGATGGGAGTAGCCCCCGAGACTGCGTCTAATTTGTAGAATCAAGCGTAGGCTTTATGAATTTTAGTCTCACTGGTTTGTAGCTGTTTTTGAATTTTTCCAAGTTTGGATCGGGTGCGCGCCAACGCTCCCGATGGGACTAGACCCCGAGTCTTTAGGTGATCTCTTGCGATCGAGTGAAGACTAAAGAACCGTGCGCTTTTCGATGCAACTTTCTTTGCCGGAGCTTTTGTTTTTGGGAGGGAGTCTTGCGTTCTGGCCTCCCGATGCTTGTAGATGGTCGCGTTTTTAGCGAGGATAGCGTCTCTCGGGGGAAGTTTATGCTCGAGCTCCCGAGTTCTTTTAAGTAAAAGTCGCGTGAGCGAAGATAGCGTCTCTCGGGGGGAGTTTAGGCTCGAGCCCCCGAGTGCTTTTAAGTAAAGGTCGCGTGAGCGAAGATAGCGTCTCTCGGGGAGAGTTTAGCCTCGAGCCCCCGAGTTCTTTTAAGTAAAGGTCGCATGAGCGAAGATAGCGTCTCTCGGGGGGAGTATAGGCTCGAGCCCCCGAGTGCTTTTAAGTAAAGGTCGCGTGCGCGAAGATAGCGTCTCTCGGCGGAGTTTAGGCTCGAGCCCCCAAGTGCTTTTAAGTAAAGGTCGCGTGAGCGAAGATAGCGTCTCTCGGGGGGGAGTTTTATGCTCGGACCCCGAGTGCTTTTCGAGTAAGATGCTCTGGGCAAAATTATTTTATTCCATCGAATTTTACATGGGTTGCCAATCGGTGCTGCTGCCGATGTCTTGATGATGCCTAGAGGACTATGGGTAGAACAGGCGCAGGTTCGCTACGTTCCATGGATTTCCCACGTCCTCATTGGTCTTCGGGATCTTCAATCTGTATGCTCCTCCTCCTATGACTTCCGAGATGATGATAGACCCTCCCATTGTGGGGAAAGTTTGTGCACTTTTTCCTGTATCAACCGTAACACGAGGTCTCCTTTGTTGAACGTTCTAGTCCACAGACGGCTGCTTTGATACGTGTGTAATTTGTCCTGGTATCCTTCAGATCTAGTGATGGTTGTGTCCCGTGCTTCGTCTGCTATGTCTTTGTCGTTCTGCAGCGCTTCTTCTGCCTCTTCCTCTTCGTACCCTGAGATTTTGGGTGCTCCAAAATTTAAGTCGTCCGGCAGTACTGCTTCTGCCCCGTGTACAGAGAAAAAGGGTGTATAATGGGTTGAGCTGTTTGGGGTGGTGCGTAGGCTCCATTGCACTGCGGGAAGTTCCTCGATCCAGTTTCCTGCGGCTTGTTCTAGCGATGCTAGGAGTCGCTTTTTTATTCCTCCGCATACTAGACCGTTGGCTTTCACCACTTGGCCGTTGGACTGCGGGTGTGCGACTGATGCGTAGTTGATTTTGATGCCCAGCTCATGGCAGAAGTTTAGGAATTCTGCTGCTGTGAAATTTGTGCCATTGTCTGTGATGATGTTGTGTGGTACTCCGAATCTGAAGATGATTGATTTGATGAAGTTGACTGCCGTGAGGGCTGTTGAGCTGGTGATTGGTAGTGCTTCGATCCATTTGGTGAACTTGTCTACTACGACCAGTAGGTGTGTTCTTCCTCCTTTTAAGGATTTCTTGAGTGGGCCTACCATGTCGATTCCCCATGTGGCGAATGGCCATGATAACGGTATGGTTTTGAGTGCCGATGCTGGGGCGTGTGGCCTGCTGGCGAATTTTTGGCAGGCGATGCAACGCCGTACGATATTCTCTGCATTTCTCATGGCGGTCGGCCAGTAGAATCCTTCCTGAAAGGCTTTTTCCACGAGTGCTCGACTGCTGGCATGATGCCCGTAGGTGCCTTCGTGAATCTCGAGTAGTAGGGATTTGCCGTCTTCTTCGTCTATACACTTTTGGAGGACCTGAGAAATGCTGCGCTTGTAGAGATTTCTGTTGATTACTGTGAATGCTTTAGATCGTCGACTGATGCGTCGGGCTTTTGCAATATCTTGTGGTAGAGATCCTTCGACTAGGAATCGAAGGAAGGGTCTTGCCCAGGCCGGATCTTCGAGTGCGGCTGGTTCTTCAACTTCGATTGCTTGGTTGTTTGTGCTGTCAGCTGCGCTCCTTGCTTCCACCTATGCTGGCTCATTTGTGTCGTCTTCCTCTACGAGTACCTTGGGTTCCGTTGGCTTTGCTTCTATTGATCTCTAGTTGATGCTCTCGAGGAAAACACCTGGTGGTATTTGTCCTCGAGTCGATCCGATGTTCGCGAGTTCGTCGGCTTCTGTATTATTTGCTCTGGGGATGTAGTTGAGTTCACAGCCGTCGAATCCTCCCTCTAGTGTGTCATAGAGCTTCTGGTAGGCTGCCATGTTTTCTGCGACTGCGTTACAGTCTCTCATCGCCTGCTGGACGACGAGGTTGGATTCGCCATAGATCGAGAGGCGAGTGGCACCGCAAGCTTTTGCCATGCGCATGCCGTGAATTAGTGCCTCGTATTCTACTTCGTTGTTGGAGGCGTTGCTGAAGTTGATCTGGAGGATGTATTTGAGCTTCGTTCCTTTGGGGGATACTAGGACTACGCCTGCTCCGGCTCCTTGTTGTCTTTTTGATCCGTCGAAATACATTGTCCATGAGTTGGATAGGTCTGGGGGACCTGGTGTTTGGACATCTTCCCACTCGACCAGGAAGTCTGGGAGTACTTGGGCTTTGATTGCTGTCGGGTGTTTGAACTGCCGGTCTCGCGGGCTAAGCTCCATGTTCCACTCAGCGACTCAACCGGTCGCTCCGGGATTGTTGAGGATGTCCGCGAGTGGTGCACTGCTCACGATTGTGATGGAGTGTTCGTCGAAATAGTGCGATATTTTCCTGGAGGTCATGATAATGGTGAGCAGGAGCTTCTGGTAGTGTGGGTACCGCTGCTGTGGCTTCGTGAGTAGCGTGCTGAGGTAGTAGATTGGTCTTTGGATGCTCTAGATTTTGCCTTCTTCTTCGCGCTCGACGACAAGCACTGTGCTCACGACACTACTGCGTGCTTCTATGTAGAGATACAACTTTTACCTTTATTTAGGCACCGCCAAGATTGGTGGTGTCGAGAGGGTCATCTTTAAATCTGCGAATGCATTGCTGGCTTCCTCGGTCCACTCAAATTTTTCTCCTTTTCTCAGCAGTTTGTAGAATGGTCCGCCTAACCTGCTGATGAAGCGGCTCAATGATGCGAGCTTTCCTATGAGCTGTTGTACTCCTCTGATGTTGGTTGGCCTTTGCATCTTGGCAATTTCTTGAACCTTTTCGGGGTTTGCTTCGATTCCTCGGGCAGAGACCATGTACCCGAGTAATTTTCCGGCTGGGACGTCGAACACACATTTTTTGGGGTTGAGCTTGATCCCATACTTGTTGAGGGCCGCGAATGTCTCGCGGAGGTCATCGAGTAGCGTGTTTGCGCTGTAGGTTTTGATGACAATGTCGTCTACATAGACCTGGACATTCCTTCCAATCTGGTCTCTCAAGCATGCTTGCATCATTCGCGGATACGTGGCTCCCGCATTTTTTAGGCCAAAGGGCATTGTTTGGTAGCAGAATACTCCGAAGGGGTTATTAACGAGGTGTGCTCTTCGTCTTCTTCCTTCATCCTGATCTGATTGTATCCTGAGTATGCTTCGAGGAAGGAGAGGAGGTCCCATCCTGCTGTGGAGTCGATTATTTGATCGATTCTTGGCAGGGGGAAGTGGTCTTTTGGGCAGTGCTTGTTGATAGGCCCATAGTCGACGCACATCTTCAGTACCTCGGTGTCCTTTTTAGGGACTAGGACTGGGTTTGCTATCCAGGTTGCTTTCTTCGTCTCTCGGATGAACTATGCGTCGAGTAGTCGGTTGATTTCTTCTCCGATTGCTCTGCGCTTGGGTTCTGAGAATCGTCGCAGTTCCTGCTTTACTGGTTTGGTGTTTGGTTTGATGCGGAGCGCGTGTTCTGCAAATTCTCGTGGTATCCTGGGCATGTCGGCTAGGCACCAGGCGAAAATTTTCCACTCTTCGCGAAGGAAAGTTATGAGGGCGGTTGCTTGCTCTTCTGGAAGGTGGGCATATACGCGAACCGTCTTCTCTGGGTCTGTTGGGCGGACTTGGTGTGTGATTGTGTCGCCGTCGATGCTGAAATTGCGGCCAAATTCTTTTGTCTCGCTTCGGATTGCCAGCCGAAATATGCTTTTGTTCGTCATCATGGCTATTTCTTTGAGTTGTTGTTGGGCTCCAAATGTGTCGGAGACTTTGTGGAAGTCGCAGTCGCACTGGTCCGATTTGGTGAAGCTTCCCTTCACTGTGATGATTCCTGGAGGTCCCGGCATCTTGAGCTTCAGATATGCATAGTGTGGGACCGCCATGAATTGTGCGAACGCTGGTCGCCCAAGTATGGCGTGGTACTGCGACTACAAGTCGAGCACTTCGAACTCGAGGAATTTCTTTGCGAAGTTGCGCTTGCTGCCGAAGATTACATCAAACTCGATTGTTCCGATGGAGGCGGCTGCTTCACCTGGAACTACACCATGTATTGTTGTGCCTGACTTCTTCCAGACTGATCGTGGGATTAACATCTTGCGTAGGGTGCTGGCGAAGATTATGTTTAGACTGCTACCTCTGTCCATGAAGACTCTGTCCATGTCTTATCCTCCGATCTGGGCTTCGAGGACCAGGGGTGCATGCCCAGGACTTGGGACTGCGGGCGGGTCGTCGCTCTGTGAGAAGGTGATGCTGGTCTCAGCGCCGCTCAGTTGGTAGGTTTCAGTTATCTTTAGTCCTTCGGCTTCTTTGGCCTGCAAGGTGTAGGCATCTTGCTTTGCTTTCGAGGGTCTTCCTTCTTGGATCATGCAGATTTGTCCATGGGACGTGGGGTATTGCCCTTCTGTACTTGGTGCTGGTGACTGCGCACTTCTTCGAGTGCGCTTGGCTTCACGCTGCTTCTCCTCCTTGAGTCTGTTGGAGAGTTCGGTGAATAGGTGACAATCTCCTAGGGTGTGGCTTGCTCTGAGATGTCCCCGACTGTCTTCAAAACAGTGGATCACACAAGGTCCTTCCAGTTGCTGTTTAGCTGTGAGTTTACTGGAGCCGGCGTGCCTGATTTGGAAGATCTGCGAGTGGTCTTCTACTCGGATGTGGAATCTTGGGTCCAGTTCTATCCCGTCGATGAGTGATTGGCTCCGGATGAAGTTGGCGAATTCATCTGGCCTTCGATCTGGGTCGTAGTATTCTCCAGTCTGGGTTTCGGAGTCGCTGTCTTGGCGTGTGGTGGGAGTCCGGGCAGCGGCGGGTCGTCGACTCGTGGGTGAGTCTTCTGTTACGCGCCGCGACTCTTCGAGTGGTGTCCCCGATTAGAGTTCTCGCGGTTGCCTTCTAAGTCGACGGGTCCTCTTCCGTCGGTGATGGATCTGATGGTCGTCGAGGTGTTGGACTTGATTTGGCTGCAGGCTAGGTGATCTTGACGAGACGATGGAGATGATTGTGGTGATCTTGAATTCCTCGAGCGGGCTAGGTCTAGTTCTAGTCCTCGAGTCTTGATCTGCTGAGGGAGGGACCGCCGAGATCGTGATTCCAAACTATGAAGTCCCCACGGTCGGCGCCAATTGATGGGGATCAGCCCCGGCAAATCCCATGGTCAGGGACCCTGGGTTAGTCATAGAGAAGGCACAGGTTGGACGATACTCGTCGGCTAACAGGAGAAGCACTTCCTTCTCGATATTGTTGCGTGAGGAGGCAATTACAGAGGAGGACAGTCGAGTTCTCGCAAGACCAGATGAGTAGATGTGTATTGGATCGATCGGGACGTCTCCCCTCCCAGCCTTTATATACTAGGCTAGGTCTCGGGGAGTCCGTACTAGGTTACGAAGATAGTTTCCTAGTTCTAGTCTTGCCTTGTACGCCAAGTTGTGCCTTCCATATTAGTCGCGGACTCCTACGTCGGTGCTTGGTCGGGCCAATCATGGGCCTGTCGTGGCTTCCTAGCAGGCCTTCAGTCTCCATCCGCACCGGGTAGTCTCATACGCAGGAGTCATGGGGTCACCCCCTCGTCCGCTACTGATCACGGACCCATGGTCCAAAGGAAACTACTCACGGCACATCCGGGAAGCGTCCATGCTGGAGGGGAAGCTCCCGGAAGTTGATCCTCCCCTCGGCAGGGTGCTGGGAATGGTCCTACTGGTGCTCCCGATCTTGGAAGCGTGGCGGCGGCGGAACAGAGGCGACATCGCGAAAAAGGGTTCTGTCCTCGGAAGTTTCACGTCGCGGGAGATAAATAGGCGAAGGGGGGCAGCCAGGGGGGCCACCAGAGGTCCAGGCGGCCAAGCCCTAGGCCGTGCCAGCTACGTGTCTGGGGACCTGGTGGGTCCCACATGGTCCCCCTTTGGGACTCCGGAAGGTTCCTTCACGCCGATTTTTTATCTGATTTTTCCTGAATTTTTGGAGCACTTTTAATATGGCGAAAACTGAAATAGAAAAATAGAAGAAAACAGAAACTGGCACTGGGGTGCACTCAGTTAATAGGTTAGTCCAAATATGATCAAAAGTGTTTAAAAGTGTATCTAGATAATAGCAATATCACACGAAACATGCATGGAGGAAGCAGAAATTATCGATACGTTTGGGACGTATCAACATCCCCAAGCTTAATTCCTGCTCGTCCTCAAGTAGGTAAATGATAACAAGCATAATTTCTGTGGTGACATGCTAGCAACTATATAAATACTTTGAAAAGTAAAGCAATCAAGGTATGTGATTCAATTCAAGTCATAAAATGCAAGAGTCTATATTAGCATCAAAACAAGTAACAAAAGAACATTGGGTGAAAGAGCTCTTGCTGTCCGTGACTCGAATGTCTCCAAATGGTGTTTGCGTGCAAGAAGAGGGATAGGGAATATGAGAAAAATAGTATTTTTGTGTTGAGAACTCAATCTACTAAAGTTTCACACTTGGTCTTATTTGGAATCTTATCTTAACTCGTCCCCAGACCACTAGCCAGGTACATGTCAATTTGATCCACTCCTTTTCGATATTTTGAGCACTCATGCAATGGATGAGCATAAGCACGAGAGTTGACACTTAGGATGGCAAAGAGAGAAATATGGTGGAGGAGGAAGACAAAACGGATGAGAAAGGCTCACATCAACGAGGACCATCATAGGGGAGAAGGACAAGTGATAGATATGATGTGAGGAGTAGGTATTGCCCATGCAACGGATGCACATATGAGCTGAAAAGCTCTTCAATGGAACTAGTGGGGGTGCAGCTAACTTGCTTGCTCATGAAGACCTAGAGCTCTTTTGAGGAGGCTCATCCTCGGAATATGCAAGCCAAGTTCTATAATGTGAAGGTCCCCACATAAGTATATGCATGAATGATCATCTCTATGGAGTACAAGGATAAGAGGCAGTACTAGTGTGGATCTTTCAAAAGGATAGTAGTGTTGCCCCTTTCTCTCTTTTTATTTCATTTTTCTCCTTTTTCTATTTTTTGTATTTTTTTGGTGGCCTCAATGGCTCTTTCTATTTAACTCTCATTTGTCCTCTTTGGGATCTTTTATTTTGTCCACTTTGGGATCTTTTCCTCACTTAAGGGCACCACTCTAATTTACAACATGGTGTAGAAGATCTTTCACACTTTACAAGGTACTCAAATCATAAAGAAGATGTAGCTATCATGATGTATGCAATGTATGCCGCTACCAGTGTAGCAGGAACATGTATGACATGAAGATAAAGTCATGAAGAGGTGGAAGTTGCATGGAAATATATCTCGGAAAGGCTATGGAAATGCCTTGATAGGTAGGTATGGTGGCTGTTTTGAGGATGGATATAAGGAGGTTTATGATGACAAAGCGTATCATGCCAAGGGTTTGGATGTACCGGCGAAGGTGGACGCCAACTTTCGGAGTGAGAAGAAGGCAATGCACGGTACATGAGAGGCTAGCAAATATGAGGAGGTGGAAGTGTCAACTTTCAACACTTACATTAGTCCGAAGAACGCATGTACTTATTATCGGTAACTCTCAATCTAATAAGAAGGTTCACAAAGAGACAAGTACCCCGGGGAGGAGTGTATGGGTGTTTCGTTATCCTTGCGCATCCTCGACTCATGGTACGTGAGTGTACTCTAATATTCGATCCCTCCAAAGATTAGCGATCCATCTAGTTGCTAGAGTTCTCAACTAGTTTTGTAGGTTTTTGAAAATAAACACGGATTGCCCGAAATACGACACCTATCACTAATAGTCTAGAGCTCTTGACACCAAAAGTTCAAACATTACTCACATCAATGCCTCAAAACTATTGCAAGTTACTACTAAAATTAAATAGCAACCTCAATTACCTACTTTCAAGACAAGACACAACTTAGTGCAACAACCAACTCTGTTAACAAGATAAACATGAAAACTAAAGAGAGTTCCAGCAACAAAGTAAACAGAAGGCAAGTCTCTTGCTAAAGACAACCTAAAACTAAAAATAAACATGGCAGTAGCTACGAAAAGATAAAGAACACACAACAACAAAAAGATAGGCATGAAAAATCCTATGATGTGTTCTAGATTGGAGTGGAGCGTGTTTCTCTCCCACACAAAGGAAGACGGGGTCTAAGTTGTTATGAACATCAAGCAAAGCTAAAGAAAACTAAAAAAAACTAAGAGCGAGACGCTCCAAGGATAGCACATAACGCATGTAGTGATAAAAATATAGTGAGACGAAGGACGAACTGATGATTGTTGATGGACAAGGGGATCCACGGGGGCATACCCAAGCTTATACGCTTGAGTATCATTGAATATTTATTGGGGAATGCATGGGGGTATCCCAAGCTTGAGCGCTTGACACTCCCGGATCTTCTTTCATCATCTTCCATCGTACACTTGAAAACTCCCTTCATACATAACTCCTCATAAGCTGATTAGAGAGGTTAGTACCCTTAATAAAATAATTTTCCCCCACTGGATATAAAGATATTCTTGAAGAGATACTGTTACTCAAGATTTCCAAAAGGTTTTTGCAACGAAAAAGCAAGCTTAAGGTTTGCAAAAGTAAGGAGAGACAAAACATAGCAGAATCTGTGAAAAACAGAACATCAGGTAGTAGATAATTTTTTCGGGGTACTTATGCAACTCAAATAAAAAAACTCAGAACATACGAAAGTTCCGCGATTGTATAGATCACGCTGTGTAAAAAACTCAGCTCAAGAAGATGAACTGGTGATTTGATCCGATTTTTCCCGTCACGAAGACAGAATCTGTTTTCTGGACAGCATGTCACAACTTTCGCTTCCCTTATCATAAGAGGCTATAGCTTGGCACAAAGCTTGAAAATAAAGATACAATGATGTTTCTACAGTATTAACAATCATCAAGACCACTAAAAACAGAAGAAAGAATATCTTGGGTTGCCTTCCAATAAGCGCTTTCTTTTACGCCTTTAAGCTAGGCATAAGGCAAAAGAAGAATCAAGTTTTATCAAGAGAAAGAGAATAGCTAGCACGTGTAAAGGACTCATAAGGTAACTTGATTTTATTTCTAGGGAAGTGTTCCATCCCCTTTTTGGGAGGTAATTGAAATTTATATTCCCCTCTTTCATGTCAATGATAGCACCAACGGTGCGAAGAAAAGGACGTCCCACAATAATTGTACATAAAGGTTCACACTCTATATCCATAATAATAAAATCAACGGGAACATAGTTGTCATTGACAATGATAGGAACATCATCGATCTTCCCCAAAGGCTTCTTTACGGAAGAATCGACAAGACGAACACCAAAAGAACAAGAATAAAAAGGTTTCAATTCAAACATATCATACATTCTTTTGGGCATGACGGAGGTACTAGCTCCAACGTCACATAAAGCATAGCAAGAGAAGTTATTTCATTTAATTTTTATCATAGGGTCCCAACCATAATCTATCTTCCTAGGTATGGAGGCTTCTATCCTAAGCTTCTCTTCCCTAGCTTTGATGAGAGAATTTGTGATATGCTCCGTGAAGGCAAGATTAAGTGTGCTAGTGTGTGGGGGTCTCTAGACATTTTGTGTAGCAAGCTAATAACTTCTGAGAGGGTGCAACTATCAAAATAAATATCACTACTATCAAAGGTGGTAGTGGTGTTATCTAGGATCACTTGTTTGAAACCCTCTATGTGCAGAGGAGTTTCTTCTTCTACGGTTGAGGTATTAGCATCACCATTAATAGGTCCAATGGGACCAGGAGTGCATTGGGTGCTAATAGTTTCGGTATCCTCAACAATTTGGATAGTGGCAGCTGTGTGGTGTGTAGGAAGGCTCTTAATTCTATCTTCTTCCTCTTTTTTCCTAGCCCATCTTTCTTTAAGTTTATCCATCATCCTAATATTTTCATTAATTTGTAATTGGATAGCATTAATAGAAGTGGCCTTCCTATCCTCAAGGGGAGAGGTTCTATTTTTTAACATCTCAACATCAAGGGCTAAGTTGTCTACCTTCAAACAAAGATCATCTAATTTAGCTAACTTTTCTTCTACATTCCTGTTGAAGGCTTTTTGGGTAGTGATAAAGTCTCTAAGCATACTTTCTAGTTCAGAATTGGGTTCTTGTTGCTAGGGTAAGTGTTGTTGTTCCCATAATTGGATGGAAACGGTCTAGGATTGCTAGCAAAATTTCCCCTATAAGCATTATTGTTGAAGTTGTTTCTAGCAATGAAGTTCACATCTACTTGTTCTTGAGCAACCAAAGAATTTTAAGGAACATCATGAGGATCAATAGAGGGTTGCTTGGTAAGTAGAGACATAATTAAGTCAACTTTTTCATTTAGGGAGGTAATCTCCTCAACAGAGTTTACCTTCCTACTTGTTGGAGCGCGTTCGGCGTGCCATTGGGAATAGTTGGTCATCATCATATCGAGAAGCTTTGTGGCAGAACCAAGTGTAGTTGACATAAAGGTTCCTCCCGCGGCCGAATCTAACAGGTTTCGCGAGGTAAAGTTCAAGCCTGCATAAAAAGTCTGGATAACCATCCAGGTAGTCAAACCATGTGTAGGGAATTTCTTAACAAGAGATTTCATACGTTCCCAAGCTTGGGCAACGTGTTAATTATCCAATTGCTTAAAATTCATAATGTTACTTCTCAATTGGATAATTTTAGAAGGTGGGTAATACTTCCCAATAAAAGCATCTTTGCACTTATCCCAAGAATCTATGCTATTCCTAGGCAAAGATTGAAACCAGATTTTAGCTCCTTCCCTCAGAGAGAAAGGAAAAAAAGCTTGAGCTTAACAACATCACCTTCTACTTATTTATACTTTTGCATATCACATAATTCAACAAAATTATTCAAGTGTAAAGCAGCATCATCTCCAACACCAGAAAATTGATCTCTCATAACAAGGTTTAGCAAATCAAGTTTAATTTCATAAGAGGTAGCTGAAGTGGCAGGTGTGGCAATAGGAGTGCAGATAAAGTCTTTGTTGTTGTGACTAGTGAAGTCACACAACTTGGTGTTGTCAAAGGAACTCATAGTAGCAGCAAGTGTGGCAGTTTTTTTGTAATTTTTTATATAAGACACAAAGATAAAAAACTGAAAGGTAAACTAACAAGACTAAAAAGAAAAAAGATAGTGGGAAACTCCCATATATTATCACTCGGAGTCCCGGCAACGGCGCAAGAAATTTTCTTGATACGCGAGAGATGATAATTTCTTCTCGCCCTTCGTTGGTTACCCCAAGTGGAAGGTGAGATGCAGCATAGTGATACACGAGAGAGGATAATTTCTTCTCGCCCTTCGTTGGTTACCCCAAGTGGAAGGTGAGATGCAGCGTAGTGGCAAGTTTCCCTCGGGGAAGATACCGAGGTTTTAAGATTTTCTCCCGTAGGACTCCGACAATGATAAGTAGGTGTCAACGGCGCAACTGACGCGGACCTGCACACGACATAAATAACTTTGCTCCCAAGAAAGTTCAGAGAGGTTGTCAATCTCTCCGGTCTTCTTGTTTACAAAGGATCAAAAACACAGGATAATGATAATGATAGCAACTGAAAAGGAAATAAGCTTGTAAACAGTGATGAGAATATGGACCGGGGTCCCGTGATGTTCACTAGAGATATCTCTCTCCCAAAAGATGATAAGACTACTATGCGAGGTAAACAAATTACAGATGGGCAATTAACAGGATTATAAATGCACCGCAATGCTAACTATGCTACAAAAGAAAGGAAGAGGCTCATAAGCATGGGAAGTACACCAAAATAAGTAGATCGAAGTCCTTCTGCATCTACAACTAATAATCCACCTTGAAATATCTATCTAGAACATCTCGCTGGTATTAAGTTGCGAGCCCCACCCAAAGTGTAAACCCAAAGCAACAAACAACTGCATTAAAAAGAAATTTGCGTAAAGTAATCAATCCTTGCAACGGTGGTTACAAGCACCATTGTTTTCCCAATAGTGGCCACAACACATCCCTAGACTCATGTTTCTGTCACTCAAGCGTGTCATCAGGGGGCATGTACCCACAATCGAGCATAACGTTCCCTCTTGGAGTCACTACCTACTACTTGGCCAAAGCAATAAATATCAACGGAGAACATGAAAAAATTACTTAGGAACGAAAATATAAGAGATAAAAACCAAATATATTACTCTCTCACAATCTGAACATAATCTCATAATCCATCAGATCCCATCAAACTTAGCATAGCAAAAGCCGAAAGATTACATATGTGCCTCGATCATGTAGGGCAACTCACGAGGTCTAAACCATGAAGAACAAAGAGGGGAGGAGAACATAAAAAAGCTACTGATCACGGACCCATGGTCCAAAGGAAACTACTCACGGCACATCCGGGAAGCGTCCATGGTGGAGGGGAAGCTCTCGGAGATCGATCCTCCCTCCGACAGGGTGGCGGGAAGGGTCCTGATGGTGCTCCCGATCTTGGAAGCGCGGCGGCGGCGGACCAGAGGCGAGATTGCGAAACAGGGTTCTTTCTTCGGAAGCTTCCCGTGGCGGAGAATAAATAAGCGAAGGGGGCAGCCTAGGGGGCACCAGGGCTCCAGGCGCCCCCCTAGCACGGCCAGGACCCTGGCTGAGCCAGCTAGGCGCCTTGGGCCCTGGTGGGTCCCACCTGGCCCCCTTCAGGACTCCGGAAGGTTCCTTCACGCTGATTTTTTATATGATTTTCCCGAATTTTTGGAGCACCTTTTATATGGGGGGAAATTGCAATAGAAAAACAGCAAAAAACGGAAACTAGCACTGGGGTGCACTGAGTTAATAGGTTAGTCCAAATATGATCAAAAGTGTATGAAAGTGTATCTAGATAATAGCAATATCACACAAAACATGCATAGAGCAAGAAGAAATTATCGATAGGTTTGGGACGTATCAACATCCCCAAGCTTAATTCCTGCTCGTCCTTGAGTAGGTAAATGGTAACAAGCATAATTTATGTGGTGACATGCTAGCAACCATATAAGAACTTTGAAAAGTAAAGCAATCAAGGTATGTGATTCAATTCAAGTGATAACATGCAAGAGTCTATATAAGCATTGAAACAAGCAACGAAAGAACATTAGGTGCAAGAGATCTCGCTGTCCATGACTCGAATGTCTCCAAATGGTGTTTGCGTGCTAGAAGAGGGATAGGGAATACGAGAAAAAATATTTTTATGTTGAGAACTCAATCTACTAAAGTTTCACACTTGGTCTTCTTTGGAATCTTTTCTTGTCTCGTCCCTAGACCACTAGCCAGGTACAAGTCAATTTGATCCACTCCTTTTCGATATTTTGAGCACTCATGCAATGGATGAGCGTAAGCACGAGAGTTGCCACTTAGGATGGCAAAGATATAAATATGGTGGAGGAGGAAGAAAAAAAGGGTGAGAAAGTCTCACATCAATGAGTACAATCATAGGCGAGAAGGCCAAATGATAGATATGATGTGAGGAGTAGGGATTTCCATGCAACGGATGCACATATGAGCTAAAAAGCTCTGCAATGGAACTAGTTGGGGTGCATCTAACTTGCTCGCTCATGAAGACCTAGAGATCTTTTGAGGAGGCTCATCCTTGGAATATGCAAGCCAAGTTCTATTGTGTGAAGGACCCCACATAGCTATATGCATGAATAATCATCTCTATGGAGTACAAGGATAAGAGGGAGTACTAGTGTGGATCTTTCAAAAGGATAGTAGTGTTGCCCCTTTCTCTCTTTTTATTTTCTTTTTCTCTTTTTCTATTTTTTGTATTTTTTTGGTGGCCTCAATGGCTCTTTCTATTTAACTCTCATTTGTCCTCTTTGTGATCTTTTATTTTGTCCACTTTAGGATCTTTTCCTCACTTAAGGGCAACACTCTAATTTACAAGAGGGTATATAAGATCTTTCACACTTTACAAGGTACTCAAATCATAAAGAAGATGTAGCTATCATGATGTATGGAATGTATGTCGTTGCCAGTGTAGCAGGAACATGTATGACATGAAGATCAAGTCATGAAGAGGTGGATGTTGCATGGCAATAAATCTCGGAAAGGCTATGGAAATGCCTTGATAGGTAGGTATGGTGGCTGTTTTGAGGAAAGATATAAGGAGGTTTATGATGACAGAGCGTATCATGCCAAGGGTTTGGATGTACCGACGAAGGTGGACGCCAACTCTCGGAGTGAGAAGAAGGCAATGCACGACACAGGAGAGGCTAGCAAATATGAGGAGGTGGAAATGTCAACTTTCAATACTTACATTAGTCCGAAGAACTCATGCACTTATTATCGGTAACTCTCAATCTAATAAGGAGGTTCACAAAGAGACAAGTACCCCGAGGAGGAGTGTATGGGGGTTTGGTTATCCTTGCGCATCCTCGACTCATTGTACGTGAGTGTACTCTAATATCCGATCCGTCCAGAGATTAGCGATCCATCTAGTAGCTAGAGTTCTCAACTAATTTTGTAGGTTTTTGAAAATAAACACGGGTTTCCCAAAATACGACACCTATCACTAATAGGCTAGAGATCTTTACACTAAAAGTTCAAAGATTACTCACATCGATACCTCAAAACTATTGCGAGTTACTACTGGAATCAAATAGCAACCTCAATTACCTACTTTCAAGACAAGACACAACTCAGTGCAACAACCAACTCTCTTAACAAGATAAACATGAAAACTAAAGAGAGTTCCAGCAACAAACTAAACAAATACCAAGGCTCTTGCTAAAGACAAACTAAAACTAAAACTAAACATGGCAGTAGCTACAAAAAGATAAATAACACACAACAACAAAAAGATAGGCATGAAAATGGAGCGTGTTTCTCTCCCACACAGAGTAAGACGGGGTATAGCTTGTTATGAACAGCAAGCAAAGCTAAAGAAAACTAAAAATAAAACCTAAGAGCGAGACGCTCCAAGCATAGCACATAACGCATGAAGTGATAAAAATATAGTGAGACGAAGGACGAACTGATGATGTTGATGGAGAAGGGGATGCATGGGGGTATCCCCAAGCTTAGATGCTTGAGTCTCCTTGAATATTTATTGGGGATGCATGGGGGCATCCCCATGCTTGAGCGCTTGACACTCCCGAATCTTCTTTCATCATCTTCCATCGCACACTTGAAAACTCCCTTCATACATAACTCATCACAAGCTGAATAGAGAGGTTAGTACCCTTACTAAAATAATTTTTCCCCACCGGATATAAATATATTCTTGAAGAGCTACTGTTTATCAAGATTGCCAACAGGTTTTTGCAAAGAAAAAGAAAGCTTAAGGTTTGAAAAAGTAAGGAGAGACAAAACGTGGCAGAATTTGTGAAAAACAGAACAGTAGGTAGTAAAGAATTTTTAAGGGGTACTTCTGCAACTCAAATAAAAAAACTCAGAACATACAAAAGTTTCGCAATTGTATAGAGCATGCTGTGTAAAAAATTAAGCTCAAAAAGATGAACTGGTGATTTGATCCTATTTCCCCCGTCACGAAGACAGAATCTGTTTTCTGGACAGCATGTCACAACTTTCGCTTCCCTTGTCATATGAGGCTATAACTTGGCACAAAGCTTGAAAATAAAGATACAATGATGTTGCTACAGTAGTAACAATAATCTAGACCACTAAGAACAGAAGTATAAACATCTTGTGTTGCCTCCCAACAAGCGCTTTCTTTTACGCCTTTAAGCTAGGCATAAGGCAAAAGAAGAATCAAAGGTCTCTTGGATCGTCGGATTCATAAAAACCTTCAAATTGATTTTCAATAAGCTCATTCTTCTTCTTCCTAGGAAAGAGGTACTTACCTTTCCCCTTGCCGCGTAAGCGTATGAATCCGTTACCAATATCAATGAAGCCTTTCATAGCTCGGAGGAAGTCCCTTCCGAGCACAATGTTGCTTTGGTTTGGCTCCATGATGAGGAAATCCATCGGAGCAATCCTATGAAGGAATGCAACTTGGACTCATTTTACCTTTCCCTTAATCTCTGAAATATCTCCTTTAGCATGTTCATGATAAGATGATAAATTGATCCATATCTAGTTTCAAAGAATCATAAACTATTTTTGGCATGGTAGAAACTATGGATCCAATATCACAAAAAGCAAGGAAGTCTTGGTTAGAGATGCTAATCCTAACAAAGGGCTCCCAATCATCATCTATCTCCAACATCTCTTTCTTGTTGGTCTCTACTTTTCTTAAATCTAGAGCATCCATCCTTTTTTCAATAGCGGCTAGTCTTTCTATAACAGTATCAACACTACGATCATAAACAAAATAACTAGATAGACCATGCAAAATATCAATAGCTCTAGCTTGATCACACTCTAAAAATTCTCCTTCATCCATAATATCAAGAGAGTGTTTACAGCACTTAAAAATACCATGGTAAAACTTTCAAAGAAAAAATTTCATAGGTATCCAAGGCATAATTCTTTTGTGTGCTTTAGAAATTCTATCCCATGCCTTCTTCATATTTTCTCCATCCCTTTGACAGAAATCGAGAACTTCCGATTCCCGCAAAGCACCAAGTCCTAACATGTCCATCTAAACAAGGAGGACTACTAACAACAAGATCAATAATTTTATTGATTTTTGATATAAGACACAAAGATAAAAACTGAAAGGTAAACTAACAAGACAAAAAAGTGAAGGTAAAAGGTAGTGGGAAACTCCCCTATCTTATCACTAGAAGTCCCCGGCAACGGCGCCAGAAAATTCCTTGATACGCGAGAGAGGATAATTGCTTCTCTCCCTTCGTTGGTTACCCCAAGTGGAAGGTGACATGCAGCGTAGCGACAAGTTTCCCTCGGTGAAGATACTGAGGTTTTAAGATTGTCTCCCGTAGGACTCCGGCAATGATAAGTAGGTGTCAATGCCGCAACTGACGCGGACCTGCACACGACACAAATAACTTTGCTCCCAACGAAGTTCAGAGAGGTTGTCAATCTCTCCGGTCTTGTTGTTTACAAAGGATCAAAAACACAGGATAATGATACATATAGCAACTGAAAGTAAATACTGAAAAGGAAATAAGCTTGTAAACAGTGATGAGAATATGGACCGGGGTCCTGTGATGTTCACTAGTGATGTCTCTCTTCCAAAAGACGATAAGACTGCTATGTGACGTGGATCAGCCTCGGCAAATCCCATGGTCACGGACCCTGGGTTAGATCGTAGAGAGAACAGTTTGGCGATACTCGTCGGCTAACAGGAGAAGCACTTCCTGTTCGATTGTATTATGCGAGGGGGCGATTACAGTGGGAGTCTAGGCGAGTTCGCGCAAGACCAGAGGTGATGATTGTAGATTGGATGTGCTGAGACGTCCCCCCTCCCAACCTTTATATACTAGGCTAGGTATTGGAGAGTCCGTCTCAGGTTTGCAGGGGAGTTTTCCTAATTCTATCCTTTCCTTAAACGCCAAGTCATGACTTCCATATTGATCGCGGACTACTACGTCGGTGCTTGGAGCGGGCCAGTCGTGGGCATGTCGAAGCTTCCAGTGGGCCTCTTGTCTTCGTATGCACTAGGTATCCTCACACGCTGGAGTCATGGGGTCACCCCCTTGTCAGTATCCCCCGAGTGCCTGGGGGACTCGAAGAGTCGCGCAGGGACTCAAATTCATCCTTGTTCGCTTTGCGCAGCGCAGCTGCGAGTCGCTGGCAGCTTTAGCCATGAAAAATGTTTAATTCAAGGGATGCTAAGCTGAAAGGGCCCAAGGTAGTTGACTAGTCGAGCCTCGGTGAATTGCCCTAGTGGAAAATACCTCAGTAGCCCAATCAAGCATGTGTCCCTCGACACGAACTTGGGAACGACCGGTGTCTAGAAAAGTTCATGCCGCTGCAGGTCTTATAAGATCAATGCTGCCGGTTCCAGTAAATATCCTTGACACGTCGTTCTCGGCTCATCTCTCAATCGTGCGAGCGCATGGAAAATGTTGGGAATGAAGTCGCGCGGTGGCAAGTCCCGGCCCGTCCGTCTGCGCAGCGGGGTCCTACCTACACACTAAGCTTGCGTGGCATCTGGGTACAGCAAGTCGCATCCCAGGCATCATTTTTTATAGAGGCGTGGAGCCTAATTAGAGATGCACCCACTCGGAATAAACGATCAAATGAGCTATTAGAGGTCACTCGCGGAGCTTTTTCACGAAATCGGGCGAGTAAAATAAGGAAGCGCCCACTCGGAAAGTTGTCGAGTGTGCGAGTAGTCTACATTGTTGAATAGTTGTTGAGTCCTTGTGAGTAATCACTCGATTGCTTTGCTGTCTGCGGGGTGAGGGAGCACCCGAACTCTGAAGGTACGTCGTTTCTGCTAGTCTGAGTGATCACTCGAGAACGTGTTTTGTCTTCTGGGTGAGGGAGCACCCGAATGTAACAGCCCAGATTTCATAAAAATTAAAAAATTTGTTCTCTGCGTGAATTGTTTGATTGTCTAATTTGTTTGTGGTGTTTGCATCCCCGATCTATCGATCGGCGATTATTTTTTGCCCCTCTTATCTCATACCGGACGGAGACCGAACCTTGCTACCCTGACACTCGACCTTGCGACACCGGGTTTCACACGATCACCGTCGCGAAAACCGGCACAAGACCAGCCGAAGCCAACGGAATGAAAAACCCCCTTTAATAATTAAACGGGATATTGTTATAGCGCACCGAAAAGTGTTCTCGGAACGGTTCCAGCGCGAGGTGAACGCCGCCGGCTCGACGCGCTGATCGCTCAGTTTGAAGTTCTACCCGAATCGGAGGTTCTGCGGACACCCGGCGGTCAAAAACGTAAAACCGCGCGCGAGAGAGAAAAACGGGGGATGTTTTTGCAAACTGCCAGCCACCTGGGCTATATAAAGACCACCACTCTCCCACCCCTTTCTAGGGTTTCCCTAAGCCAAAATTTCAGCCCAGCCCGAGCCAGCCTCAAGGCCCAGCCAGCGCCGAGCCCAGCCGGCATCTCCAGCCGCAGTCGGGCCGAGCCCATCAGGGGTGAGGCCCATTTTTATTTTTTTCCCCTGTCATTTTTTTTCTGCTAAGTCTTTTATTTTGATTTGCTGATGTTGTTTTGCGACGTAATTTTCTAATAAACGGTAGCTCGGATCGCGTTGCGCCCAAAAGGAAAATTGTTTAGAATTGTGTGTACTTCAGTTCATATTTTGTGAGCATTTTGATTTGAGGCCATCTTCATGGTGCAAAAATGTGTTGAAGTGGGCATCAGACTATTAACTTCTATTATTTTCTGTTAGTGTGCTGCTGTTGTTATTTTATTGCAAGTTTGATTGATGATTGTGACTCATCCATGAGGCCTATTGCATTGATTCTTGTTGCATACTTTTAAGCATCATGTCTACTTCCATTATATGTATTGCATTGTCATGTTAGTATTCCTGGTCATAGTTATATTTTTCTCCAAAGTTGTTATCCTGCTGTTTTGACAGCACCTCTATTTTTTCACTAAGTCTGTAACTTTCCGATACCATGTTGTTTGCTTAATATCTTTTGATGTGTTATGCCTACGACCTTGATTCTTGTTTGTACCTGATCATCATCATGTCTACTCCATGCTCATATATTTCTATGTCATGTTGCTGCACTTCTGCATATAACTTTACCCCTGTTTATACAGCATGAAAATAACAGTTTCTGCCCTGTTTTCCTGATTTTCACTAAGTCCTTGACCAGTAATGTTTTATTGCATTTTGCTTAGGCTATAATTAATAGTTCATGATGCCTATTTGCATGATTCCTTTTTCCATGCCTTCACTGCCATGTCTACTTTAGTTTCATATCATTTGTGAGCATGTTTGCATTCATTATCCTGTTTATGCAATGCTCTAAATTGTGCTTCCTGATGTTGGCAGATTGTGTTCCAAAATTGTTTTGCTTATATCTTTTTAACCGTAACTCCGTTTGGATTGTTCTTTATATGTAACTTGATTAGTTTTTCGTGCACTTTGTGCTTATGCTATTGTTTGCTGTTGTTAACCAACCTAAAATATGGTTTAGGGAAGAACAGTACCAAATGCTTTAATTGTTGTGGGACACTTAGTGATATGCCATGTTTAGGTTGTGCCTCACTTAAATTGACTAGCATAGATAGTTTACCTTATGCTTCACCTCTTGTCATGTTTGTGTGATATGCCTTGCCTGAGTGAGATGCCATGTTAACAACCTTTGATCACCTTGTGTAGCTAAACAACTTGAACCGATTATAAATGTGCGGTATCGTCGTGTGTGACGAATACTCCACTTAACCTGTTAGTAACCGCTCTCGAACGTAGATGCGATGTCTCGTGTTGCCTTCTTGTTGATGCTTCATCGTGTTTTCTTCGTAGTTATAGATGATTGCTCATTGATTGCTTTCCAGTATTTACCGTCTTGTGTGCTTCCGCGGGTACCTTCGGAGACGATGCGAGCTTGCGATCAACTACACCTTCGGAACCCGACTTATCAACAGGCAAGGACTATACATTACTTATGATCCATTCTATTTCAACCAGTGGTTTGCATGCTAGTGTAGGATAGGTTCGATGTTTGATCCTACCACATGTTTACAGCCTCTTCCAAACCGATACAGCCATGTCCCCTCCCAGCAAACCTTGTACTGCTATGTTACTATTTCTCGTTGCTCAGCCCCTGCTTAGTATGCATGATTAGGATGCTACGATGCTACCCTGTTACTCCTTGGTTTGGGATATCACATTATTATATTATTTTTGATGATATGATTATTATAATGTTGACTATATTCGACGAAGGATGGAAGGTCTAGCCTATCCCGCCCCGACGCTTTCTTCCATTCGAGTCACCTAGGATCCGAGTCCGGGTATTGGTTCTAAGACTGAGCGTGCCTAACCGCGTGTGGGATTTTATGGGGTCTCCTTTTCTTACCTACCTAGCTTCAAACATTTCTAGTGGTGGCCCAAGCTGATTTACCATTTGCAAACCATGCATATATGTCTGTCGGGTCGCTCCTAGCAGACATCCTTTAAACCAACCAGGGCCAGTGGGGACTTTGTTTCCTTGTTGGTCCAACCTGTCCGACTGAGGACCCGACCTCATGTGAGAATTACCGACAATCCAAACTTGCGACAGACGATAGAGACCAGATCGAGAGCGCGGCCGGCTCCTGAGCTGGATGTCGACTCACCAGGGGCCACCCGGATTTGTTCGTTGTTAGTTAGAGGGACCTGTCGATTCGGATCTCTTGGAACTAAATCATAAAATGGTTGCTTGTGATGGGTAGCAACTGAGAGAGATGGCCGTGCGTGCGGAGCCTTGTAATGGGCAGTTGTTACTCCCCTGCAGGGTTAAATATTTTCGAGAAGCCGTGTCCACGGTTATGAACGACTTGAGACCTACTCCTTGTTCATAGACAACAACAACTGAGATAATCTTAATATTACTTGATCAACGTGTGTGTGCCTTGACTGCTTCTTCTTCGTCGGGATGCGAAGAGGAGGACAAGGATAGGATAGGTGTTATGCTTGCGTAAGTAGGTGGATAGCAGACTTGTTGGAGGCAATTCCTCATCGAATGCTTGGCTTCTTACCTTATTCTCTAGATCGTTAGCCACTTCATAAACGCTAGTGCGACAGCAACCTCACCACTTACCCCATCCTTACCGTAAACTACTAGTTGTCCTATAATGACGAGTGATGAAGTCCTTGTTGGGTCAGTTGACCACTACAGTTGGATGCTGAGTACTTCTGTACTCATGATACTACCCCCATCTCTTTTCAGGGTTCTTGATAGACAACAGGTATGGTGATCATCGTTTCACGTGGAGACTCGACGACGACTAGTTAGGCGGATCCCGGCGGAGGGCCTGGACCCGTGTGGTTATGGGGATCGATGATTTTCTCTTTGCCACTAGGCATTTGATTGTAGTGTGTACTCAGACATGTATCTTCCATTGTTGTATTGTATTAAGGCAGTTGTATGCCGATTGAATGAGATGTTGTATCCTTGTAGCTGTAATGTTGTGATATCATGTTTGAAATCCGGGGCATATGGCTTGTCATATGTCGCCGTGGGACCAATATGTGCTTCGTCCCCGGATTACGATGGAAACATCTAGATCTGGAATAGTACTGCATATCGGGCCTTACAACTTGGTATCAGAGCCTTACCGACCGAAGGATCCTTCTCTGTCCGAAGTCGAGTCTAGACAAAAACTATTTTGTAGTTACTAAGTTAGTTATCGGAGAGTAGGAATCTTTTTACTCCTTACCCTTGTTGTGGTCAGGACAAGTGTCGTAAGTGTTTTAAACTTGACTTATCCCCTTTCAAACTTTAGGATCTCGAGTGTGTCGAGTTTCGGAACCGTTACAATGCCTTGATTGCAGCGTATTGTCTCGATTCCGATCTCAGGTTTGGGAAATCCTGTAGTAACTTTAGTTCTCCCGACTCCGGGTTAACATCTTGGTCGTCTGTTGACTTCATTCCTCTCTTTCCCAGTATCCTCATGATTTGAGTGAGAATGCTTCATTTGATCATCATTTTTCGTTGTCGTTCTTCCTTTTGATCTCTCGATGGTTTCGTTCTCCGACGTTGCCATCTCTCTGCGGAAATTTATCTCGACAGAAGTTCGACGTCGACATGGAGCATAGTCCCTTGTTGGTCGCGTTGAAGATCGTCGACTCTCTTTTCTCTCCCCCCCTCTCCCCCGGATCGTCCAGGATCTCGGGACGAGATCCCTTGTTGGTGGTGTTGTATTGTAACAACCCAGATTTCATAAAAATTAAAAAAATTATTTTCTGCGTGAATTTTTTGATTGTCTGATTTGTTTGGAGGGTTTGCATCCCTGATCTATCGATCAGTGATTATTTCCCCCCTCTAATCTCGTACCGGACGGAGACCGACCCTTGCCACCCTGACACTCGTCCTTGCGACACCGGGTTTCACACGATCATCGTCGCGAACACCGGCACAAGACCAGCCGAAGCCAATGGAACGAAAACACCTTTTAATAACTAAACGGGATATTTTTATAGCGCACCAGAAAGTGTTCTCGAAACGGTTCCAGCGCGAGGTGAACGCCGTCGGCTCGACGTGTTGATCGCGCAGTTCGAAGTTTTACCCGAATCGGAGGTTCTGCGGACCCCCGACGGTCAAAAACGTAAACACCGCGCGCGAGAGAAAAACCGGAGATGTTTTTGCAAACCGCCAGCCACCTGGGCTATATAAAAACCACCACACTCCCACCACTTTCTAGGGTTTCCCTAAGCCAAAATTGCAGCCCAGCCCAAGCCAGCCTCAAGGCCCAGCGAGCGCCGAGCCCAGCCGGCATCTCCAGCCGCAGTCGGGCCGAGCCCTTCAGGGGTGAGGCCCATTTTTATTTTTTTCCCCTGTCATTTTTTTTCTGCTAAGTCTTTTATTTTGTATTGCTGATGTTGTTTTGCGACGTAATTTGCGAATAAACGGTAGGTCGGATCGCGTTGCGCCCAAAAGGAAAATTGTTTAGAATTGTGTGTACTTCAGTTCATCTTTTGTGAGTATTTTGATTTGAGGCCATCTTGATGGTGCAAAAATGTGTTGAAGTGGGCATCAGACTATTAACTTCTATTATTTTTTGTTAGTGTGCTGCTGTTCTTATTTTATTGCAAGTTTGATTGATGATTGTGACTCATCCATGAGGCCTATTGCATTGATTCTTGTTGCATACTTTTAAGCATCATGTCTACTTCCATTATATGTATTGCATTGTCATGTTAGTATTTCTGGTCATAGTTATATTCTGCTCCAAAGTTGTTATCCTGCTGTTTTGACAGCACCTCTATTTTTTCACTAAGTCTGTAACTTTCCGATGCCATGTTGTTTGCTTAATATCTTTTGATCTGTTATGTCTATGACCTTGATTCTTGTTTGTATCTGATCATCATCATGTCTACTCCATCCTCATATATTGCTATGTCATGTTGCTGCACTTTTGCATATAGCTTTACCCCTGTTTATATAGCATGAAAATAACAGTTTCTGCCCTGTTTTCCTGATTTTCACTAAGTCCTTGACCAGTAATGTTTTATTGCATTTTTCTTGGGCTATAATTAATTGTTCATGATGCCTATTTGCATGATTACTTTTGCCACGCCTTCACTGCCATGTCTACTTTAGTTTCATCTCATTTTTGAGCATGTTTGCATTCATTATCCTGTTTATGCAATGCTCTAAAGTGGGCTTCCTGATGTTGGCAGATTGTGTTCCAAACTTGTTTTGCTTATATCTTTTTAACCGTAACTCCGTTTGGAGTGTTCTTTATATGTAACTTTATTAGTTTTTCGTGTACTTTGTGTTTACGCTATTGTTTTCTATTGTTAAGCAAGATAAAATTTTGTTTAGGGAAGAACAGTACCAAATGCTTTAATTGTTGTGGGACACTTAGTGATATGCCATGTTTAGGTTGTGCCTCACTTAAATTGACTAGCATAGATAGTTTAGCTTATGCTTCACCTCTTGTCATGTTTGTGTTCTATGCCTTGCTTGAGTGAGATGCCATGTTAACAACCTTTGCTCACCTTGTGTAGCTAAACAACTTGAACTGATTCTAAATGTGCGGTATCATCGTGTGTGACGAATACTCCACTTAACCTGTTAGTAACCGCTCTCGAACGTAGGTGCGATGTCTCGTGTTGCCTTATTGTTGATGCTTGCTCGTGTTTGCTTCGTATTAGTAGAAGCTTGCTTGTTGATTTCTTTCTAGTGTTTACCATCTTGTGTGCTTCCGAGCGTACCTTCGGAGACGATGCGAGCTTGCGATCAACTACACCTTCGGAACCCGACTTATCAACAGGAAAGGACTACAAAATACTGATGATCCATTCTATTTCCACCAGCGGTTTGCATGCAAGTATAGGATAGGTTCGATGTTTGATCCTAGCACATATTTACAACCTCTTCCAAACCGATACAGCCATGTCCCCTCCCGGCAAACCATGTACTGCTATGTTACTATTGCTCGTTGCTCAGCCCCTGCTTAGTATGCATTCTTAGGATGCTACGATGTTACCATCTTACTCCTTGGTTTTTGGGCTATCACATTATTATATTGTTGTTGTTGATATGATTATTATAATGTTGACTATATTCGACGAAGGATGGAAGGTGTAGGCTATCCCGCCCCGACGCTTTGTTCCATTCGAGTCACCTAGGATCCGAGTTCCGGGTATTGGTTCTAAGACTGAGCGTGCTTAACTGCGTGTGGGATTTTATGGGGTCCCCTTTTCTTACCTACCTAGCTTCAAACATTTCTAGTGGTGGCCCAAGATGATTTACCATTTGCAAACCATGCATATATGTCGGTCGGGTCGCTCCTAGCAGACATCCTTTAAATAAACCAGGGCCAGTGGGGACTTTGTTTCCTTGTTGGTCCAACCTGTCCGGCTGAGGACCCGGCCTCATGTGAGAATTATCGTCAATCCAAACTTGCGACAGACGATAGAGACCAGATCGAGAGCGCGACCGGCTCCTGAGCTGGATGTCGACTCACCGGGGGCCACCCGGATTTGTTCGTTGTTAGTTAGAGGGACCTGTCATTTCGGATCTCTTGGAACTAAATCATAAAATGGTTGCCTGTGATGGGTAGAAACTAAGAGAGATGGGCGTGCGTGCGGAGCCTTGTAATGGGCAGTTGGTACAATCTTGCAGGGTTAAATCTTTTTGAGAAGCCGTGTCCACGGTTATGGATGAATTGAGACCAACTCCTTGTTCATAGAGAACAACAACTGAGATAATCTTAATATAACTTGATCAACATGTGTGTGCCTTGACTGCTTCTTCTTCGTCGGGATGCGAAGAGGAGGACAAGGATAGGATAGGTGTTATGCTTGCGTAAGTAGGTGGATAGAAGACTTGTTGGAGGAGATTCCTCATCGAATGCTTGGCTTCTTACCTTATTCTCTAGATCGTTAGCCACTTCATAAATGCTAGTGCGGCAGCAACGTCACCACTTACCCCATCCTTACCGTATACTACTAGTTGTCCTAGAATGACGAGTGATGTAGTCCTTGCTGGGTCAGTTGACCACTACAGTTGGATGTTGCGTACTTCTGTACTCATGATACGACCCCCAAACTCTTTTCAGGGTTCTTGATCGATAACAGGTATGGTGATCAACGTTTCACGTGGAGACTCGACGACGACTAGTTAGGCGGATCCCGACGGAGGGCCTGGACCCGTGTGGTTATGGGGATCGATGATTTTCTCTTTTCCACTAGGCATTTGATTGTAGTCTGTACTCAGACATGTATCTTCCGCTGTTGTATTGTATTAAGGCAGTTGTATGCCGATTGTATGAGATGTTGTATCCTTGTAGCTGTAATGTTGTGATATCATGTTTGAAATCCGGGGCATATGGCTTGTCATATGTCGCGGTGGGACCAATATGTGATTCGTCCCCGGATCTGGATGGAAACATCTAGATCTGGAACAGTACCGCATATCGGGCCTTACACCGAAACTCTGTAGTCGCTGTGAATTCAACTGGTATGAGTGGTCACTCGAGCACACCTTTTCCTTCTGGGTGAGGGAGCACCCAAACTCGAATAAAGGTACTCCCGATGGGAGTAAAATATTTTGGAATCGGAATATTTTGGCACCGAGAGATAGGTAACCTTTGCCAGTCTTTTGTTTTTTTCCAATTGTTTTTATCTTGATCCGTCCTTCTTGGGCTGTTGTGTTGATAGGTGTTTCCATGCTATTTGGTGACCTATGATGATGCTTGGTCTTCGATCCTTCGCGTCTTCTGGCCAGTCATAATGATGACTTGGACACCGTGCTGCCTGGTGTCCGTTGGATTTCCAAGGCGTGTATGGGAAACAGGTGAGATTTGACGCGTCCTTTAAATATTGTTGACCGTGTGAGGGCATCTTGTCTTGGAATTTGCAACGCCTGCGTGTTTGGTCTTCGATTTAATGATGGAGCCTCCTGGGCTTCTGTATTTTTTTCCTGGTTTGCCTCGGGCTGCGCTATAAATACCTGTTGCTTTTTGCTTGGGCTTGGTCATCCATTCTTCTCCCATCTTGTTCTTCTTCCTATGGCTATCAAGTGGGTTGGTGGTGCGTCTGGCCAAGGTCGTGGCCGGCGCGGTCGTGGTGGCCGTACCCCTCGCTCTTCTTGTGGTGGGCGTCATGGAGCTGCGGCGACGCCCTCTTCGTCTTGTGCGGACGATGGTGTTTGGAACTATGACTTCCTTCTGCGCATTCTTAGTCGCACTGCTACTCGGATCCCTTTTCCATTCTCATTTGCCTCCATGATTTCTGAGCTTAATCTGAGGGGTCTGTGGCTTCGGCTTCAAAGGTGCGCTCGGTCTCCTGCTTGGGTTGAGATTTCTGTTGATGACTCTTTCTTGATTTTTCTTGATGCTTCATGGAGGTCATTTTCACAGCGGCTAAACTTGCGAGATGGGGATAGTCTTTGCTGTCGTTTTGATGGTGAAGAAACCCTCATTGTTCGTGCGTTTGATACCGGTGGCAATCGTCTGGATCCATACTGGGAGGAAATAAGCAGTGACAGTTCTGATGGGTCGAGGGGTGGTTCGCCTGCTTCTCCTGTGACTTCATCTTCTGCCGACTCGGTGCTTTCTCTTCTAGTTCTAAGGATGAGCTCAACGTCAAGCCGGTCTTCAAGCGGGTGCGTAAGTAAGCGAGGCACCTTGTAGAACTGGAGGGTGGCTACTTGCTTCTTCGCAAGCTTAGTTGTTACTTTGTTTATGGTGATGCTCGTCAGGTTGTGGAACGAAAGTGCCAATTATCTCAGCATGAGCACATATGTAGAAGTCATAATTCCTTGGGATAATTGGTATTGTAACCCGTCTGGTAGCTGCTCGAGTCCTTTTTAATGAGAACTGTCCTCGACTCCATTGTAATGGAAAATTGTCTTCGAGTCCTTTGTAATTAAGAATTGTCTTCGACTCCTTTTTAATGAAGAACTGTCTTCGACTCCTTTGTAATGAAGCACTGTCTTCGACTCCTTTGTATAGGTTTATCGGGTGCGCGGCAGCGCTACTGATGGGAGTAGCCCCCGAGGCTACGTTTGATTTGTAGAATAAGACGTAGGCTGCGAGCTTTTATGCACCTGGACTGTCTTTTCTTGTAGCTGCTTAGTTGTTCCAAACTTTTTATCGGGTGCGCGGAAGCGCTCCCGATGGGAGTAGCCCCCGAGTCTTTATGTGATCGTTTTGTGATCAGGTGAAGACTAAGGAATTTCTCTGTCTTGCTTTGTTCTTATCTTTAAAGCGTGCCTGAATAAGTTTTTTGTGGCTGTGTGAGCAGAATATTTTGTCCGTCGAGGGGAGTGCGTTCTAGCCTCCGAGTTCTTTGAAATGGTGTTGCGTTATCGAGGATGGCATCCCTCGGGAGCAGTTTTGTGCTCGAGCCCCCGAGTGCTTTTAGGTAGTGTCGCGTAAGAGAAGATAGTGTCTCTCGGGGGGAGTTTGTGCTCGAGCCCCCGAGTGCTTTTAGGTAGTGTCGCGTAAGCGAAGATAGCGTCTCTCAAGGGGAGTTTGTGCTCGAGCCCCCGAGTGCTTTTAGGTAGTGTCGCGTAAGCGAATATAGCGTGTCTCAGGGGGAGTTTGTCGAGCCCCCAAGTGCTTTTAGGTAGTGTCGCGTAAGCGAAGATAGCGTCTCTTAGGGGGGAGTTTGTGCTCGACACCCCGAGTGCTTTTAGGTAGTGTCGCGTAAGCGAAGATAGCGTCTCTCGGGGGGGGGAGTTTGTGCTCGATCCCCCGAGTGCTTTAGTGGTATTATTTGGGCAACACCTTTGTGAGTTTTAACATGAGATGTCAATCGGTGTTGCTGTTGATACTCCTGCTGGGGCTTATGAGTAGGCTATGGGTAGAACATGCGCAAGTTTGCCACGTTCCACGGGTTTCCCACGTCTTCGTCAGTCTTCGGATTCTTCAGCCTGTATGCACCTCCTCCTATGACCTCGGAGATTATGAAGGGTCCTTCCCACTGCGGGGCAAGTTTGTGCACTTTTTCTTGTATTAGTCGCAGGACGAGATCTCCTTTGCGGAAAGTTCTGGTCGGCAGGCGACTGCTTTGGTATGTGCCTAGTTTGTCTTGGTATCCTTCTGACCTTGCTATGGATGTGTCCCTTGATTCATCTGCAGTGTCTTTATCATCCTGGAGCGCTTCTTCTGCCTCTTCTTCCTCGTATCCCGAGATTCGGGGGGGCTCCAAACTTTAGGTCGTGCAGTATTTGTCGGGGGGATGGACCAAGCCCATAAACCCGGCATTAAGAATCTCCGGGCCGACTTACATATGGAGGCCCATAAAGAAGACCCGACGAGGAGTCTGACGTGCCAAGCATGAAGATTGAAGCTCTAGAAGGAATTCGACTTACCTTGTATAGCACGTAGAAAACTTGTAAAGTAGAATAGAACTCCACATCGTGTAGGAGTCGTACTTTGGGAATCCCTGGACCCGGCGCCTTTATAAGCCGCGGACCACGGGAGCCAGAGCCAGAACTTACATCAAGCCAGGTTTAGACAACACGCTCCAGAGCCTAGATCTCCACGAGACTAAGCCGGCGAAACATCATCACTGTAATCGATACGATCGACTCTTCCTATTGAGGAGTCGATCCCCCTATAGTCAAAAAGCAGGAGTAGGTCTTTACCGCACCGTCGGGGCCGAACCTGGGTAACTCGCCGAGTCCTGTTCCTATGTCGACTCTCTCCTCAAAATTGCCTCGCAGCAAATGTCCCACGATAAGTCCGACTCTACGGACATCTGCCGTGACTTTCCCACGACAGTGGGCGCCCACCATGGGGCCTGCGCTCGCAGGTGTTGAGATTCTAAGGGGAGATCTGCAAGAGATGGAAGGATTCGTGACCGGGCGAATCACCAGGAGCCGGCGCGGAAAGCTCTGCATCGACGACTCAACTTGGGGGCCTGATGCCGATTCCGTCGAATCGGGTTATCGGGTCCCGATCGGAGCTATTCACATCTTCATCGGGAGAACGGACGGATCTGAGCCAGAGCCGGATCCTGAAGTTCCCCTGGAAACCTCGAGTCAGCGACATGCCGGCTCAAGGCACACCTTTGTCGGGTTCATCACTGGATCTCCGGAGCCGGCGTGCTCCGTCGAGCCTCTGACACCCAACACCACGGGAGAAACATCTGACGCTGACTCACACCCCAGTGAAATAAGCTTCTCAGATACTGGCTCTATCCGATCCGCTGGGAGCAACAGACTCGGCGCGGGAATGACTGAGTACAACCCCGACTTTCCACAGTATGAGCCTCCATATTACGTGACAGTGTTCATGGCAGGCACCGAAGAGCAGGGAAGCCAGCCGGCTCAAGGTGCAGCACAGAACCGAAATGTGGAGACGAATCACAACACGACCCCTAACCAAGATAGGGAACAGCCAGAAGTTCTTACATGTAAGGCCCAATATGCGGTACTGTTCCAGATCTAGATGTTTCCATCCAGATCCGGGGACGAAGCACATATCGGTCCCACTGCGACATATGACATAGCCATATGCCCCAGATTTCCAACATGATATCACAACATTACAGATACAAGGATACAACATCTCATATAATCGGCATACAACTTCTTTAATATAATACAATAGCGGAAGATACATGTCTGAGTACAGACTAGAATCAAACGCCTACTCGCAAAGAGAAAAACATCGATCCCCATAACCACACGGGTCCAGGCCCTCCGCCGGGATCCGCCTAACTAGTCATCGTCGACTCTCCACGTGAAACGTCGATCACTATACCTGTTGTCGATCGAGAACCCTGAAAAGAGTTTCGGGGTAGTATCATGAGTACAGAGGTAGTCAACATCCAACTATAGTGGTCATCTGACCCAGCAAGGACTTCATCACTCGTCATTCTAGGACAACTAGTAGTTTACGGTAAGGAAGGGGTAAGTGGTGAGTTGCTGCCGCACTACCATTTATGAAGGGGCTAACGATCTAGAGAGTAATATAAGAAGCCAAACATTCGATGAGGAATCGCTTCCAACAAGTCTTGCTATCAACTACTTACGCAAACATAACACCTATCCTATCCTTGTCCTCCTCTTCGCATCCCGACGAAGAAGAAGAAGTCAAGGCACACACACGTTGATCAAGTTATATTAAGATTATCTCAGTTGTTGTTGTCTATGAACAAGGAGTAGGTCTCAAGTCGTCCATAACCGTGGACACGGCTTCTCGAAAAGATTTAACCCTGCAGGGGTGTACCAACTGCCCATTACGAGGCGTCGCATGCTCGCCCATCTCTCTCTGTTGCTACCCATTATAGGCAACCATTTTATGATTTAGTTCCAAGAGATCCGAAACGACAGGTCCCTCTAACTAACAACGAACAAATCCGGGTGGCCCCCGGGGAGTCGACACCCAATCCAAAAGCTGGCCACGCTCTCGGATCGGACTCTTCCGTAAGGCCAAGGTCGGGTTTAGTCTCACCTATATAACAGGGACTTCCCTAGCTCACCAGTGTGGACCAACAGAGGAACTCTGTCTCCGCTGGCCCGAGTTGTTTGAAAACTACTGGCAGCTGACCAGCACACACACGGTTTCAAATGGTAAATCAGCTTGGGCCACCTCTAGAAATTTTTGAAGCTAGGTAGGTAAGAAGAGGGGACCCCATAAAATCCCACACGCGATTAGGCACGCTCAGTCTTAAAACCAATACCTGGAACTCGGATCCTAGGTGACTCGAATGGAACAAAGCGTCGGGGCGGGATAGCCTAGACCTTCCATCCTTCGTCGAATATAGTCAACATTATAATAATCATATCATCAACAACAATATAATAATGTGATATCCCGAACCAAGGAGTAACTGGGTAACATCATATGTTACTAAGCATGCATACTAAGTAGGGGCTGAGCAACGAGCAATAGTAACATAGTAGTACATGGTTTGCTGGGAAGGGACATGGTTGTATCGGTTTGAAGGAGGCTGTAAACATGTGGTAGGATCAAACATCGAACCTAACCTAGACTAGCATGCAACCCGCTGGTTGAAATAGAATGTATCATAAGTAATGCATAGTCCTTGCCTGTTGATAAGTCGGGTTCCAAAGGTGTAGTGGATCGCAAGCTCGCATCGTCTCCGAAGGTACCCGCGGAAGCACACAAGACGATAAACACTAGAAAGCAATCAACGAGCAAGCACACTATTACTACGGGGCAACACAAGATCAAGAAGACATCACATGACACGGCAACGCGATACGGATCTATCGTAGAGAACGATTACTAACAATTTAAGTGGGGTATCGGTCACACACGACGAATACCGCACGTTTACGGTGGTTCAAGTTGCTTAGTTACAGGTGATCAACCAACGGTTATTAACATGGAACCTAAAGCAAGCATGGCATAGCACAAAACATGATAAAAGGTGAAGCACAAAGTAAACTATCTATGCTAGTCAATTTAAGTGAGGCACAACCTAAACATGACATAACACTAAGTGTCGCACGATGATTAAATGATTTAGTACTGTTCTGTGCTAAACCACATTTTAGGTTGGTTAACAGCAGAAAACAATAGCATAAACACAAAGTACACGAAAAACTAATCAAGTTACATATAAAGAACACCCCAAACGAAGTTACGGTTAAAAAGATACAAGCAAAACAAGTTACAGGCACAATCTGCCAACATAAGAAAGCACACTTTAGAGCAATGCATAAACAGGATAATCAATGCAAACATGCTCACAAATGGTTTGGAATTAAAGTAGACATAACAGGGAAGGCATGGAATAAAGAATCATGCAAATAGGCATCATAGATCAAAAGATATTAAGCAAACAACATGGCATCGTGACGTTACAGACTTAGAGAAAAACAGAGGTGGCTGTCAAAAACAGCAGCATAGAAACTTTGGAGCTAAATATCTATATGACCAGTAATGCTATCACGAAGATGCAATACATGTAATGAAAGTAGACATGATGCTTAACAATATGCAATTGGAATCACTCAATTCTGATAAACGGTCACGACACACTCGTTGACCGAAGTTGCAACAAAATATAAACAGCAGCACACTAACAACAGGGTAGCTACTTTGGAGCAAGATACAATCATGATGCAGCATGAAATTATGGCATGTGAATGCATGAAACTGAAGTAGAAACAATGCTTAACGCAACGCAAAAGGAATCAATCAATTCCGATGAACGGTTGCGAAGCAATCGTCACCCGAAGTTGCAATCAAGCAACAGTTTTCAGACAGTTTAATAGCAGCAGTTGTAATTAACAATCCGATGCCCTTTTTAGCACACAATTACACAATCAAGATGACCTCAGATGCAAATTCTCACAAAAGATGAACTAAAGTACACGCAATTCTGAGAAAAATTCATTTTGGGGGCAGGTTCATCAGAGCTACGGTTTCCTCGCAATTCTAACCGCAAAAACAGATCAGCAACAATTTATAAAAGACTTAGCAAAATTACAGGGTGCTAAGAAAAAAAAAGAGACAAAAAATAAAAAAGGGGGCGGCCTGGCTCTCACCATGGGCCGGCCCATGAGGCGGCCTGGACTGGGAGGCCGGACTGGGCCGCGAAGTGGCTGGGCCTGGGTGGAGCGTGGCCCACCTGGCCGTTTGGAGCCGACCGACCACTGGACCGGCTCCCGATCCGATCGGGGCGGCCGCGGCGGCGCCCGTTGCCGGTGAGGCGGCGCACGACTGAGGAGGGCGGCGACGGGAGGCTGCAGGGGCTCGAGGGGAGGGGACTGGAGGGGCCAGATCCGGCGGCCGGTGGGCTCAGGCGGTTGCTGACCTACGGTGGGGGCCGTGGCGAGCTCGGCCGAGCTCGGCCATGGCGGCCATGGCTGCGTCCTGGTGCGCCTGCAGGGGAGGGAGAGGAAAAGGTGAGGGAGGAGAAGGGAGAGAGGGAAGGGAAGGGAGAGGAGGTGGCCGGCGGCCCGGCTGCTCCGGCGGCCGGAGTCGGGCGGCGCGGCGGTGGCCACGGGCTGGAGGCGGCTCGGGCTAGAGGAGACAGGAGCACGGGTTGGTGGGGAGGCTGGGGCGCATCTGGGCCGTTGGATCGGCCGATCCGACGGTCCAGATCGCCTGGGAGCTAGGATTTCGGGATCTGGGGATCTGGGAGGCAAAACTGGGTGCTAAGGAAAAAAAACACAGACAAAAAATAAAAAAGGGGGCGGCCTGGCTCTCACTATGGGCCGGCCCATGAGGCAGCCTGGACTGGGAGGCCGGACTGGGCCGCGAAGTGGCTAGGCCTGGGTGGAGCGTGGCCCACCTGGCCATTTGGAGCCGACCGACCACTGGACTGGCTCGCGATCCGATCGGGGCGGCCTCGGCGGCGCCCGTTGCCGGCAAGGCGGCGCATGGCTGAGGAGGGCGGCGACGGGAGGCTGCAGGGGCTCGAGGGGAGGCGGCTGGAGGCGCCAGATCCGGGGGCCGGCGGGCTCAGGCGGTTGGTGACCTACGGCGGGGGCCATGGCGAGCTCGGCCGCGGCGCCCGTTGCCGGTGAGGCGGCGCACGGCTGAGGAGGGCGGCGACGGGAGGCTGCAGGGGCTCGAGGGGAGGGGACTGGAGGGGCCAGATCCGGCGGCCGGTGGGCTCAGGCGGTTGCTGACCTACGGTGGGGGCCGTGGCGAGCTCGGCCGAGCTCGGCCATGGCGGCCATGGCTGCGTCCTGGTGCGCCTGCAGGGGAGGGAGAGGAAAAGGTGAGGGAGGAGAAGGGAGAGAGGGAAGGGAAGGGAGAGGAGGTGGCCGGCGGCCCGGCTGCTCCGGCGGCCGGAGTCGGGCGGCGCGGCGGTGGCCACGGGCTGGAGGCGGCTCGGGCTAGAGGAGACAGGAGCACGGGTTGGTGGGGAGGCTGGGGCGCATCTGGGCCGTTGGATCGGCCGATCCGACGGTCCAGATCGCCTGGGAGCTAGGATTTCGGGATCTGGGGATCTGGGAGGCAAAACTCGGTGCTAAGAAAAAAAAACACAGACAAAAAATAAAAAAGGGGGCGGCCTGGCTCTCACTATGGGCCGGCCCATGAGGCAGCCTGGACTGGGAGGCCGGACTGGGCCGCGAAGTGGCTAGGCCTGGGTGGAGCGTGGCCCACCTGGCCATTTGGAGCCGACCGACCACTGGACTGGCTCGCGATCCGATCGGGGCGGCCTCGGCGGCGCCCGTTGCCGGCAAGGCGGCGCATGGCTGAGGAGGGCGGCGACGGGAGGCTGCAGGGGCTCGAGGGGAGGCGGCTGGAGGCGCCAGATCCGGCGGCCGGCGGGCTCAGGCGGTAGCTGACCTACGGCGGGGGCCATGGCGAGCTCGGCCGAGCTCGTCCATGGCGGCCATGGCTGCTTCCTGGTGCGCCTGCAGGGGAGGGAGAGGAAAAGGTGAGGGAGGAGAAGGGAGAGAGGGAAGGGAAGGGAGAGGAGGTGGCCGGCGGCCCAGCTGCTCCGGCGGCCGGACTCGGGCGGCGCGGCGGTGGCCACGGGCTGGAGGCGGCTCGGGCTAGAGGAGAGAGGAGCACGGGTTGGTGGGGAGGCTGGGGCGCATCTGGGCCGTTGGATCGGCCGATCCGACCGTCCAGATCGCCTGGGAGCTAGGATTTCGGGATCTGCGGATCTGGGAGGCAAAACTGGGCAAAGTGGAGGGGGTGGCTGCAAATTTTGTGGCTAGGGAAACCATAGAAATTGGTGGGACTGTGGTGGTCTTTATATAGCACCGGTGGCTGGCAGTTTGCAAAAACATCCCCGTTTTTTCTCTCGCGTGCGCGGTGCTCACGTTTCTGACCGCCGGGGGTCCGCAGGACCTCCGATTCGGGTAAAACTTCGAACTGCGCGATCAGCGAGTCGAGCCGGCGGCGTCCACCTCGCGTTGGAACCGTTCCGAGAATACCTTCCGGCGGGTTATAAAATATACCGTTTAATTATTAAACGGGGTTTTTCGTTCCGTTGGCTGCGGCTGGTCTCGTGTGGTTTTCGCGACGGTGATCGGGTGAAACCCGGTGTCGCAAAGGTCCAGTGTCAGGGTGGCAAGGGTCGGTCTCCGTCCGATATGAGATAAGAAGGGAAAAAATAATCGCCGATAGAAAAATCGGGGATGCAAACACCGCAAACAAATCAGACAATCAAACAATTCACACCGAATTTTTTTTTTAATTTTTGTGAAATCTGGGATGTTACAATACAACACCACCAACAAGGGATCTCGTCCCAAGATCCAGGACGATCAGGGGGAGAGGGGGGAGAGAAAAGATTCGACGATCTTCAAGACCACCAACAAGGGACTCTTGTAAGAGCAAAGTTATATCCCTCATGAGTTTTGGATATTGTTGGTCAAAACAGTAGAGGAACTAACAAGTTTTCTAGTGTGAAACAGATGGTTAGGTTCCTGAAGTTATAGGTAGGTGATAAAGCTTCAACGAAGATTTACTCAGTTACCGAAGCATATCCTCTGGAGCGAAGCACATCACGGATGTCGACCCCTAAAAGATAAGGAATCCTGAAGCACATCCTATCGAAGAAGTTGATCAAGATGGCGCAAGACTTAGTTGTTTTTGCGTAGTTCTTTTTACTTCTTTGAGTCATAGGAAAAACCGTACTATCAAGAGGGGTTTAGCAAATGTACTCCGAAGGTTTTGATGAAAAGACTCAGATCAAATCGAAACCAATGAGAAACCTGAACCGAAGAAATCTCATGTGAGCTAGGTAATGCTTCACCAGCGAAGACTTTGTTCTTTCGGCTTCTGAAGCAGAACCAAGTCCGTGAGTCAGCTTTACTTGGACCGCAAGTAAAGTTGCGCATTGATTGGAAATATGACCGTTGGGGACAGGTGTCAAGCTGTCACATCGGGTCACTTCAGTCATTTCGCACCTTGGGATTGCTGCCTATAAATACCCCACCCCCGCCCTCATTGGCCGGGTGGCTGCTCCACGTTTGAATTCCTGCAGAGGAAAGAGAGAGAGCAACCCCACCGAAGCACATCACAAACCCATCCACCGAAGCATAAGTCCTACTGATCTGAGTTGATTCATTATGACTTAGGAAGAAGTTTGCTAGCCTTTTTATCTTGGAGAACTGCAATTCTCCTAGACGGTTAGAGAGTTGTTCTTCAGGGAGCGAAGAGTTATTGTCGCCTCGAAGTCCAGTCTGTCAAAGGTTTCGGTGATTTCCTCAATAATCAACCAAGAGTGAAGAACTGACCAAGCTCAAGGAGTTTGGTGCAGTGGAGATATGGACGGAGAGAGGTTAGCTCCTGTGTTCAATCACAAGTCCCTCCAACCAGACGTAGCACTTTGCAGAGTGTGAACTGGTCGAACAAACATCGCCGAGTCAAGAGTTCGTTTTACCTTCCGCACTTACATTCTGTTTGTCAATTGCTTCAGAGTTATGCTTCGATGCAATTGATTCGATGCTTTTGATTCGCTATGTTCTGCTTCGATTACGTTCTGCTTCTATGAATTCCTTCCTGTTAAATAGTTTCGGCTGCCATGTTATGCTTCACTTCAAAGTTTCATGTGAAAATTTTGAAGTGATCATTCACCCCCTCCCCCTCTGATCACATACTTGGTCTAACAATTGGTATCAGAGCAGGTCACTCTTTTTGGATTAACCTCCTGGAGTGTTTTCAAGTATGTCTTCTAGTATGTCTTTCGCAGCTATTCGCTCTGGCGAACCTATTCCTATTTTCAATGGGAAGGACTACTCTTACTGGAAGGACAAGATGAAGAGGAATATTATGGCTATCAATTCCACTGCATGGCAAGTTGTCTTACATGGTGTTACAACTACTGACAAGAATGCTATCACTCCTGAAGAAGCTCAACTGATGGATCTGGATTCGGTTGTCTGGGTGTTCATCACAAATCACTTGACTCCAGAAAAGTATCATGAAGTGAAGAATATTCCTTCGGCAAAAGGTGTCTGGGACTATCTTGAAAAGATTGGTGAAGGTGTTTCTACTCAGAGAGATGCCAGAATTGACACACTCCGAAGCAAATTCTATCGCTTCAAAAGACTCGAGGGTGAAAAGGTTCACTCAATTTACAGCAGACTCACAGCTCTGGCAAATGAGTTGATTTCCCTCGGTGCTGATGATATAACTCCTCACTCAGTTGTCAGAACACTTCTTCGCTCGCTAGATGATTCGTTCGATCACATTGTTCTGATGATCAAGGAAAGGTCTGATTACAGACATCTTGTTGCTGCTGATGTTCTTGAGAGACTCACTACCTTTGAAATGGAAGAAGATGAGAAACGTGACATAAATGGTTCTCGAAGAAGATCTCATGCTCTGAAAGCAAAAGCTTCGCGTCATTCTTCGCCCGAAGTCAGTTCTGCTTCAGGTGTCGAATCAGATGATCCTGCAAGCATTGGAAAGGATTTGGCACTGATCATGAGACGCTTCAATCGCTTTCAGAAGAAAGGTTTTTCTTCACCCAAGAAGAGTTATCCTTCAAGAAGCTCGAGTCATTCTTCTCACCGTTCATCTTCAAGAAGCTATCCATCGAAGGACAACTGCTGCTATAAGTGCAAGAAACCAGGACACTTCATTGCTGATTGCCCTCTGTGGGAAGCTGAGATCAAATCGAAGCATTCACACAGAGACTCTTCATCGAAGCTTTACAAATCCTCCAGAAGTCATGAGTCAAAGAAACATGATTCCAGTTCAAGAAGGGAAAAGAAGAAAGATTCTGATGATGATAAGAGAAAGAAGTATCATAAGAAGCATGAGGGTTCTTCATCGAAGACTTACTCGTCTCGTCGAAGCAGCTCTCATTGTGCCAAGGCCTATCTGGGAAAGGAGATGAATTCTGAAGCCGAAGCCTCTGGTTCCGAAGCTGAACAAGACTCACGATCTGCTTCAGGGTCCGAATCAGATGGTGTTGCTGGATTAGCATTTGCTTCGACAGATGCTTCAGCAAATGTTTCGAGCTCATTCTTCACCAACTACAGCAGTAAAGATGAAACTCCTGCATATTGCTTCATGGCCAAGGCAAAGGTATCTTCATCCAAGTCAACCTATGATACTTCTGATTATTCTTCATGTGAAAGTGATACTAGAGTTAGCTATGCTAAACTTGCTAAAATTGCTTCAATTCAACAAGATGAACTTGATTCACTAAGCAAAACCATTAAGAAGTCAGAAACGTTGTTGATCAATGAGATTGAGAAAAGTCAAACTTTAACTAATGAGCATGAAGCTCTGAAGGAGAAGTTTGAAGAATTATCCTCTCGGCATGATCTTCTTTCAGTTGATTATGAGAAGCTTACCTATGAATTTCTTCAGAGGAAAGTGGCTCTTGAAAAACTGAAAGAGGCTCATGAAGAATTGGAAAATGTTAATATCTCTCTCATGGCTCAACAAGGTTCTGAAGCAATTGATAAAACTGAATCACCTTGTTTGGATTGTTTGGAACGAAGCAAAACTAATTCCAAAGGGAAAGCTCCTATTGTTATTGATGATACTAATGCCTCCGATGAGGAAAATCCTGCTATTACCGAGGAACTCCTCAGGTTGAAAAACTTATTTGAAACAGGCATGTTCAAAAGTGTGCAAGGACACCAATATCTCTATGATATCCTTAGGAAGGCCCTCCTTCACAGGAATCCCAGGAATGAAGGTGTTGGCTTTGAGAGAAAGATAAATCCTGATGGCACATATTGGGAGCCTGAGCAGTATCCTAAGACTGTTTGGGTTCTAGCTAAGGAGAAACCCATTGATATTGCTAACCTTTCAGGTTTCGATTGCAAAATGAACAAAGTCATTGTGGATGAATCACTTGATTCAGACTACAAACTCATGAAAGATGAACAGGGAAAAGTTTCAGCTGAGTATGTAGGTACTCCACCAAAGAATGGATTCTACAAGAGGCAGATATGGGTGCAGAAAGCACTTGTGGAAAAATTGCCTGCTAACCATTCTATGCAGGGAAAGCCTTCGGTACCACCGAATCATTTCTACTCTCTTGAGACGAGAAATGATCCTTTGGTGACCGAGTCAAATGTTCCGCAGAAGCAATACTATCGTACTGGTCGCCATACGTATCGTCCTCATAATAATCGTACTAAGATTGCATATGCTCATACTTATGCTAACCATTCGCAGAGGACTTACATTTATGGTGTGCTTGATGGTACACCGAAGCAATACACTCCTGTTCGATTTAATATTGCTTCGACCAGTGCTTCAACGTCTTCTCAGTCACCTACTCGTTTGTGGGTGGTTAAGAAGAACTAATTCTTCTGCAGGGCTATGTCTCCGGTGGATCCGAATGGGTCATGGATAGTGGTTGCACAAATCATATGACCGGAGACAAGGAGTTGTTCACCGAAGAAAAACTATCTCAATCTTCTCTGAAGTTCATTACCTTCGGTGACAACAACAAAGGTAAAGTATTAGGTTTGGGTAAGATTGCCATATCGAAGGATAAGCACATTGACAAGGTTATGCTAGTCCCATCACTTGGATATAATCTTATGTCTATTTCAAAGTTATGCGATATGGGTATGCTTGTGTTGTTTTCTGCTTCGCGTTGTGTTGTCTTTTCACAGGTTGACTATTCGTTTATCTTCGAGGGTTACCGAAAGGGAGATCTTTACATTGTTGATTTTTCTTCGGGCCCTGCTGTTTCCACTTGCTTAATGGCAAAAGCTTCATCGGGTTGGTTATGGCATCGAAGACTTGGTCATGCAGGGATGAGAAATCTTCATAACCTAGTGAAGAAAAATCATGTTATTGGTCTTACCGAAGTAAAATTCGATAAGGATCGTCTCTGCAGTGCTTGCGAAGCTGGTAAAATCACGAAGAAACATCATTCAGCGAAGACCATCATGTCTACCACTCGTCCTCTTGAATTGCTTCATATGGATCTTTTTGGTCCTCAAAATTATGCAAGTCCTGGAGGAAATAAATATGGTCTAGTTATTGTTGATGACTTCTCACGTTATACTTGGGTTTTCTTTTTGGATGACAAGAGCAAAGTGGTTGAAATCTTCAAGTCATTCGCTAAGAGAGCTCAAACAGAATATGAATTATCTCTGAAGCATATCCGAAGTGATAATGGAACTGAATTCAAGAATACAAATATCGAAGAATTTCTTGATGATCATGGTTTTACTCATGAGTTCTCTGCTGCTTATACACCTCAACAGAATGGTGTAGTTGAAAGGAAGAATAGAACTCTTATTGAGATGGCCAGAACTATGCTTGCTGAATACAAGACTCCAATTAGGTTCTGGGCCGAAGCAATCAATACTGCATGTCACATCATCAACAAGGTTTACCTTCACAAATTCTTGAAGAAAACTTCACATGAGCTTATCACTGGTAACAAACCAAATGTCTCATATCTTAGGGTATTTGGTGCTCCATGCTTTATTAGAGATATGAATCATAGCTCCAAATTTGGCCCTAAGGCACATGAAGGTTTTCTTTTAGGCTATGGCTCAAACTCTCACACTTACAGAGTCTATAACTCTCACTTTGGGAAAGTTATGGAAACTGTAAATGTAAGATTTGATGAAACTAATGGCTCTCAAAAGGAGCATTTGCCTCATGATCTAGATGAACCTCCACTTGATGAAGTGATTAGGTCTATGGCTATTGGTGAGATTCGCCCTGTCGAAGCTAATGAAAGTCAAGCTGTAAGGGATGATGATGGTCCAATGTTCCCACACATAGCCCGGGGCGCTGGAGATCACCATCCTGAAGCCAATGATGGACAGGACGAAGAAGGTCAAGGGAACGAAGGAAATGCTGAAGCTGAACCCGAAGCTGATGCAGATCCCGAAGCAGATGCTGAGCCTGAAGCAAATGATTCTGCTTTATCACGAGTTCGAAGAAGAGTTGATGTGGATTCGATTCTCGAAGATATCAATCTACCAGGTCGTCCCACTACTCGATCTCGCACTCGCTTGGCTAACTTCTGTGGAAATTTCTCCTTTGTCTCTATGCTAGAGCCTTCAAAATATGATGAAGCCATGAAAGACCCTGATTGGTTATTGGCTATGATGGAAGAACTTCACCAGTTTGAAAGGAACAAAGTCTGGTCACTTGTTGAAAGGCCAGATCCCTCGAAGCACAACATTATTGGCACCAAGTGGATATTTCGCAACAAGCAAGATGAAGACGGTATTGTGGTAAGAAATAAGGCTAGATTGGTAGCACAAGGTTACACCCAAATCGAAGGCATTGACTTCGGTGAAACCTATGCTCCAGTAGCCCGTCTCGAATCCATTCGTGTCATGCTTGCTTTTGCTAACCACAAAAATATATTGCTATATCAAATGGATGTCAAGAGTGCTTTTCTAAATGGTGAAATCGAAGAAGAAGTGTATGTTATGCAGCCTCCAGGTTTTGAAGACTCGAAGAATCCTGATATGGTGTACAGGCTTCACAAAGCTTTGTATGGACTGAAGCAAGCACCTCGTGCTTGGTATGAAACACTGAAGGATTTCCTTCTGAAGAAAGGCTTCAAACCAGGAACAACTGACCCCACTCTTTTCACTCGATCATATAACAATGATCTATTTGTGTGTCAGATATATGTAGATGATATCATTTTTGGCTGTACTAACTCTGAGATCAGCGAAGAATTTGCAAGGATGATGTCGAAGAAATATGAGATGTCAATGATGGGAGAATTGAAGTTTTTCCTTGGACTCCAGATTCGACAACAGAAGAATGGCACCTTTATTTCACAAGAGAAATACTTAAAGGATTGCCTAAAGAAGTTTGATCTTGCTGAATGCAAGACCATTAGAACTCCCATGCCTACTAATGGTTTTCTTGATGCAGATGAGAAAGGGAAACCCTTCGATCAGAAAAAGTTTCGGTCTATGATAGGTTCACTCTTATACTTATGTGCATCTAGACCTGACATCATGCTATCAGTTTGTATTTGTGCTCGTTTTCAGGCAAATCCGAAGGAATCGCATCATATTGCTGTGAAGCGAATTCTTCGATATCTAGCACATACTCCTTCTTTGGGACTTTGGTATCCCAAAGGCACTCAGTTTGATTTGATTGGATATTCTGATTCAGACTGGGCTGGTGATAGGGTTGACAGGAAATCTACCTCAGGCACTTGTCATTTTCTTGGTAGATCTCTTGTGTGTTGGGCTTCAAAGAAACAGAATTGTGTCTCAATATCTACTGCTGAAGCTGAATACATTGCTGCTGGCTCATGCTGCACTCAAATACTTTGGCTTAAGCAGACGCTGAAAGATTATGGTATTCATATGAAGAAAATCCCTTTGCTTTGTGACAATGAGAGTGCCATCAAGATTGCTCACAATCCTGTGCAACACTCTCGAACGAAGCATATTGATATTCGTCATCATTTTCTTCGAGATCATGTTCAGCGTGAAGACATTGAGATTAGCCATGTAAGAACTGAAGATCAATTGGCAGATATATTCACGAAGCCTTTGGACGAGAAAAGGTTTTGTGCATTGAGATGTGAGCTGAATATCTTAGACTCACACAATGTTCAGTAAGATCGAAACTATTCACTGTATATATTCACCTTCGGTGTGTTCTTTTTGTTTAGTTTCTCTTGAGTTTTTCTTCGCCCAAGTTTAGCTTCGCTTGCCATTTGCTTTTTGTTCTGTGTTTAGTTTGCTTTATTTATTCGTTTCTTTTGTCCCCTATGCTTATCACTTTTAGCTTCGTTGTTGTTCTTCGAAGTGATAAGTTTCGGACCCTACCCCCCTCCGTTCTGCTTCGTCTCCAATCTTTTCGATCTCGAATGTTTAGCACAATTGAAACGGAAAGCATATTGCTTCGAATGTCATTGAGTTCCGAAGCAAATGCTCCCAACTTTTATCGAAGTTTTTGCTCTCGGTCAAGACTAATTCTTCGGCCGTTGAGTCCCCGTCCTTTTCGGATCGATGAGCTTCGCTCGCGATACGCCACCATATCTCAGCCGTTGAATCGGAAGAGTCAGTTGCTGAGAACCGTTCGATGTGATCTGGTAACCGCTCCAGATCGTGCCTATTTAAAGTTCCCCATCGAAACCGTTCCCACTCATTCATTCGCCCCGACTCCTCTGTCTTCCTCCTCGAGCGTCCGCAGAGCTCTTCGTCCTCGTCGTCGCCGTCGCCGCTTCACTGCCGGAACGCCGCCACCGTGGACCTTCTCCGTCGACGCAGAGCATCTCTCCGCCCTTCGTCGCCGTAGCTGTCGTGCGTCACCAAGTTAGGGTACGCATTGCCTCTCAGATCCTATCTGTCTCTCCGTGTTCTTCATCTAGGGTTTGGATCTGAGTTTGTTAGGATTTTGTTTTCTGTTCTAGGGCTATTTGATCCTTGCTGATCTTTACATCTTGGGAAAGTTGTTCTTAGCATCAAAGCTATCCCATCTTCTCAGGTCAGTGGATAAGATTCGATTCATTCTCTGTTTTGGCTTAGGTTAGGGCTTGTTTTCGAATTGGTTCTAGCCAAAAATCATACAGAGAAGATGCATCCAATCTGAAAATTGATCTGGGCTCCTATCAAAATTGACTTGTTTTGGTCGAAACCTTTGCCTGTGCTTATTCATTCCCTCTCTTCGTTTCCCTCTTGTCCATGATTCCATTCACAGGATGTCTGACGAAGAGGCTGCCATAGGAAATGAGTCCCCTATTGTTGATGGACTTGAGAATTTTCCAGAGCCACCGAAGCAGAAAGGCAAGGGAGGCAAAACGAAGGAAGTCAATAATGCCAGAGGAATTCCCGAAGCTATTCGCATCAGAATGGGATATGATACCCCTCCTGAGGAATCAGATAATGATAGAAAAACGAGACTGCAAAGGATTCGCGGATATTGGGTTGTTCGTTGGTATAAGTACAAGAGCATTCCATCCTGGAAGTGGGCGATGCAATTCGCATTCAGTCCCCCTTACAGATACACAACAGTCATGTGTGCTCAGTACACCGAAGCCAACAGATCGAAGTACTACCCGAAGCCTCCGGCTGTTCCTCACCCTAACACACTCAAAACACCTGATGATTATCCTGAAGAGCAAGAAAGACTTGCCATTTTGGCTGAGAAGAAGAGAATCCGCGAAGAGAAGAAAGCAAAAGCTCTTGCAGCTGCTGGACTTGATGATGATGAACCATCGAAGCCTAAGAAGAGGCGAAAGCTTCGGAAGCTTAGTGATTCACCCCCTCCTGCTACAGATGAGGAGGCTGAACACGAAGCCGATAACGAAGCTGAACCAGCTGCTCATCTCGAAGACTCCATTGAAGAAGATCCAGCTGATGAAGCTGATAATGAGTCAGAACACTCACCCATTCCACCTAGTCCCAAGAAGATGCTATTTAAGAAGCCTCTGAAGAAGAAGGCTGGAGCGAAGCCGACTACTCCCAAAGGCGTTAAGTTCCAAGAACCTTCAGAACCTCCTGCTCCAAAGAGGAACATTGACTTGACGAACCTGGTGGTCGAGGCACCCTTGTCGTCTAAGCCTCCCCGCCGTCCTGTTCCATCCGAGCAGAGGACCAAGGAACGGCATGACCCCAAGGCAAAGCCTGTTGCTAAGCCGGCTGCTGTGCCCGAAGCCAAAGCTCAAGAGCCTGTTAAAGCTTCAAAGCCAAAGACAACTGTGGCTAAGCCTGGTCAGACGTTTGCCCAGGTTGGCACGAAGAAATTGTCTGAAGTTGAATTGAGGAAAAGAGACCTCATCGAAGCTGAACGCCTGCATGCCGAAGCTCAAGCCAAAGCTAAGGCTGAGAGAGAAGCAAAAGAGAAAGAGAAAGCTGATCGAGAAGCAGCTGATCTTGAGAAGCAAAGGAAGGAGCTGGCAGAGGCGAACCAGCAAGCTGAAGCGAAGCGCAAGCTAGCTGAAGCTAAAGCTCAAGAGGCTAAGGCAGCCGCCGAAGCCAAACAACTTGCTGAAGCTGAAGCCAAGCGCAAAGCTCAGCTGGATGTTCTGCGAACAAAGAAAGCTGAGAAAGCTGCCAGGGCTGCTCAAAAGGAATCCGCTGTGGACATGGCGCCGAAGGACTTACCCCCGAAGCCAGTCACAGCTCCTGTCCCCGAAGCCCAAGCTGAAGCTGAACACAGTGAGCACAACTTTCCAGATGCTAGGGAAGGTGAATTGTGGGACTGTCTGGGTCTGTGCCAGACATATTTCAAGCTTGCTGAAGCAATTCATCCTCACTCTGTGGATATTGGAGATACATTTATCTCACCCAATCTTTCAGCAATGGTCGAAACTTTGTACAATCAGCTGAGAGATCTGCATTCAAGGGACAGATCTGAAACTGCAAAGATCCTGAAATTTCAGAAGAAAGCAGATGAAGAATCTGATGAGGATTTCAAGAGCGAAGCAACTGCTGCTTCGAAGAAAATTACTGCTGTTAATGAGACAACCAAGCAGAATCTTCAAATTTTTCAAGACAAGCTGAAATCCGCTATCGAAGAATGCTGCAAATCGCATAATGCTTCGGTCATGGCGCTTGACTCCAAGAAGCGCGAAGCCATGATCCAACAATTAGCTTCGCCTCTTCCAAAGCTGCAACCTAGGAAGAGACGACTGATTGCTGACACCGAAGAAGTTGATGAAGTTAGCTCCCACCCTGCCAAGAAAGCACCAAGAAAGGCATCGCCCCCACGATGCAAAATAATCAATCTTGGCAAACCATCATCGAAGCCATCCGCCCCCGAAGTTGCTCCACCTCCACCTCAACCCGAAGCCAATCCACCCCGTGTTCAAACTCCACCTCCACCTCAACCTGCTCCACAACCGTCCGCTCAAGACAATTTTGCTCCACAACCATCTCCACCCCGTCAAGCCACTCCTGACAAAGATTACTCTTCAGCTCACTCTGCTGAGGAGTCCGAAGAAAAAGTAGAAGAAGCCCAAGTGCAAGCTGGACGTGCCGAAGCTGATGTCGAAGCAGAGGCCGAAGCCAATGAGTTGGCAATCGTCACTCAACCGCCGAGGCGAATCGCAGATGCCCGAAGGCATTGTATTCCTGCTCAAGACACCCAGTTGGACTCACTCTACCCCAGAGAGACTTTTCCCATTTTCATGGGCGAAGGAACTTCTTCAAGGCACGGTCCTGAGTTCGATATTGAAGTTCATCGCAAGAAGCTTAGATTCTTTGGCACTAGTCCATATGATTCACCAAGAACTGCTCATGATCTTTGATTCTGGACAGCTGAACAGCAGATTTTGTACACGAAGCTTTACTGTCAGAAAGGTGTACTATTCAGACACAGATACTTGGATATGCACAGTTTGTCTGCTGCCACCTGCTTCCAGAACATAGTTGAAACTATCGAAGCTCAGAATCTCACAGGATTATTTGCAATGGAAACACCATTCAACTCCGAGCTAGTGAAGCAATTCTATGCCACACTCTATGTATCTGGAACTCCAGATGACACTAGCACTTGGATTCTTGAATGGATGATTCAAGGGAAAATCTTCAGGATGTACTCCGAAGAATTCATGGAAATTGTGAACATTCCAAGACACACTGGCAAACTTGCAAAGGTTCACATGTTACCGGATCCAACCGAAGCTGAATTCGCATCTTTACTGGATCCCGAAGTCACTGGAGATCACATGCCAGAAAACATTCGCCCGAAGCATCTGGTGTTCAATTCCAAGACATGGTTCTATATTCTGTCAAACTCTCTGATGCCTCTCAGTACAGCGAATGAAGAGTCCAATATACAATACCCAACTCGTCATGCTCTTATGAAGCTCACTCATGGACATGTGTTTGACTTCGAGGATTGTTTTCTTCGAAAAATGGTACAAGCCGCTGAATTGGTAAACCAACTGAAGCCATATGCTCCTTGGCTGCAAGCCATTTGCAACCATGGACGCAGCGAAGAATTCACAGCGAAGCATCACCCGAAGCTGTTCTGTCCTCCGGTCCGTGATACAATGAACATCTTCAGGCGGCCAAACGACCCCTTTGCAACTTATGTCGGAGTCAGACAGCACATAAATGAGCGCAACATGTCGAAGCGTTACCAGAAGGAAGTGTATCACTTCGAGGTTGCCATTCGTAATCAACAACTGCTAGAAAATTTCATCGAAGGCGATCAACGTCAGATGCAACATCTATCTGATGAGATCAACAGAGTTGGAAACATTGCTATGAACAATAATCAATACTTGAAGGTATTGAAGCGTCATTCTTGGAAAGGACTCAGAAAGTTCAACTCAGTGAAGAAATTGCAAGCTGACCGTATATTCAAGGAATATCCTCACTTACAGCGAAACTTTTCAAGGAATGATTCTGTTGAACGCCCCAACCCCAAGATCCCACCGCTGGAGAAGATCGAAGAAGTCTTATTCGTCAACCATGCAGAACAGATTCGCCCAGACACATTCTCTGATGAAGACTCCCACACGTCGAAGCATGAAGACGATCCCCTCGACGACAGCGATCTTGAATTGCTTCAAGCGCCGATCGACTTCGACGAGGACGACTCACCGGCTTCGACCGAAGGCGAAACTTCAGGCGATGAATCTTCGTCAGGCGAAGAAGTTCCGCAGGGTCCCAGGGGTGCAGCTAACGCTTAAATGCTCTCGATCTACCTATCAACCTTTTGTCCAATTCTTGACAAAAAGGGGGAGAAAGTAGCATCGATTGAGTTTAGATTCGCTGCGGGGTTTAGGGTTCTGATTCGAAACTTTTGTGTGTGTGTTAAGATTCGACAAACTTTTCATTCACTTCGATCGGGTTGTATCTTAACGTTTTACTTCGCTTGTGAACTGTTTTATCCTTGTATATGTTAATAACCCCGTGCTTGCAAGCTGCTCTCCTATATTTATCTTGCAGGTGGTTATTTTCCTTAAGTTCACAGGTCATTGGATGATTGCGTATTCTTCAAGACAAATCATTTCAGTATGCAATTGATTCGCTAGGATATGTGTTAGGCTTCCCATTGATGATATTCTTCGACAAGCATTCACTTCGATTATAAATCTTCGATGCTTGCATTCAGGGGGAGTCATAAGCTTCATATCTTAGAGTTTGCTCTCAACTCAAATTCAAATTCCATATCTTTCTATCGATGCCTGTTTTGTCAACAATAGTCCAAAAAGGGGGAGATTGTAAGAGCAAAGTTATATCCCTCATGAGTTTTGGATATTGTTGGTCAAAACAGTAGAGGAACTAACAAGTTTTCTAGTGTGAAACAGATGGTTAGGTTCCTGAAGTTATAGGTAGGTGATAAAGCTTCAACGAAGATTTACTCAGTTACCGAAGCATATCCTCTGGAGCGAAGCACATCACGGATGTCGACCCCTAAAAGATAAGGAATCCTGAAGCACATCCTATCGAAGAAGTTGATCAAGATGGCGCAAGACTTAGTTGTTTTTGCGTAGTTCTTTTTACTTCTTTGAGTCATAGGAAAAACCGTACTATTAAGAGGGGTTTAGCAAATGTACTCCGAAGGTTTTGATGAAAAGACTCAGATCAAATCGAAACCAATGAGAAACCTGAACCGAAGAAATCTCATGTGAGCTAGGTAATGCTTCACCAGCGAAGACTTTGTTCTTTCGGCTTCTGAAGCAGAACCAAGTCCGTGAGTCAGCTTTACTTGGACCGCAAGTAAAGTTGCGCATTGATTGGAAATATGACCGTTGGGGACAGGTGTCAAGCTGTCACATCGGGTCACTTCAGTCATTTCGCACCTTGGGATTTCTGCCTATAAATACCCCACCCCCGCCCTCATTGGCCGGGTGGCTGCTCCACGTTTGAATTCCTGCAGAGGAAAGAGAGAGAGCAACCCCACCGAAGCACATCACAAACCCATCCACCGAAGCATAAGTCCTACTGATCTGAGTTGATTCATTATGACTTAGGAAGAAGTTTGCTAGCCTTTTTATCTTGGAGAACTGCAATTCTCCTAGACGGTTAGAGAGTTGTTCTTCAGGGAGCGAAGAGTTATTGTCGCCTCGAAGTCCAGTCTGTCAAAGGTTTCGGTGATTTCCTCAATAATCAACCAAGAGTGAAGAACTGACCAAGCTCAAGGAGTTTGGTGCAGTGGAGATATGGACGGAGAGAGGTTAGCTCCTGTGTTCAATCACAAGTCCCTCCAACCAGACGTAGCACTTTGCAGAGTGTGAACTGGTCGAACAAACATCGCCGAGTCAAGAGTTCGTTTTACCTTCCGCACTTACATTCTGTTTGTCAATTGCTTCAGAGTTATGCTTCGATGCAATTGATTCGATGCTTTTGATTCGCTATGTTCTGCTTCGATTACGTTCTGCTTCTATGAATTCCTTCCTGTTAAATAGTTTCGGCTGCCATGTTATGCTTCACTTCAAAGTTTCATGTGAAAATTTTGAAGTGATCATTCACCCCCTCCCCCTCTGATCACATACTTGGTCTAACAACTCTGCTCCATGTCGACGTCGAACTTCGGTCGAGATAAATTTTCCGCAGAGAGACGGCAACGTCGGAAAAACGAAACCATGAGTGTCAAGAGGAGGAACGACGACGATAACCGGATCAAAGGATAGTGTTTTCGACGCATGTCGTGAAAACACCGGCAAAAGGATGGATGGCAATGGATGACCCAGATGATAACCGTGGACACGGCTTCTCGAAAAGATTTAACCCTGCAGGGGTGTACCAACTTCCCATTACGAGGCGTCGCATGCTCGCCCATCTCTCTTAGTTGCTACCCATTATAGGCAACCATTTTATGATTTAGTTCCAAGAGTTCCGAAACGACAGGTCCCTCTAACTAACAACGAACAAATCCGGGTGGCCCCCGGGGAGTCGACACCCAATCCAAAAGCTGGCCACGCTCTCAGATCGGACTCTTCCGTATGGCCAAGGTCGGGTTTAGTCTCACCTATATAACAGGGGACTTCCCTAGCTCACCAGTGCTGACCAACAGAGGAACTCTGTCTCCGCTGGACCGAGTTGTTTGAAAACTACTGGCAGCTGACCAGCACACACACGGTTTCAAATGGTAAATCAGCTTGGGCCACCTCTAGAAATGTTTGAAGCTAGGTAGGTAAGAAGAGGGGACCTCATAAAATCCCACTAGCGATTAGGCACACTCAGTGTTAAAACCAATACCCAGAACTCGGATCCTTGGTGACTCGATGGGAACAAAGCGTCGGGGCGGGATATCCTAGACCTTCCATCCTTCGTCGAATATAGTCAACATTATAATAATCATATCATCAACAACAATATAATAATGTGATATCCCGAACCAAGGAGTAACTGGGTAACATCGTAGCATACTAAGCATGCATACTAAGCAGGGGCTGAGCAACGAGCAATAGTAACATAGCAGTACATGGTTTGCTGGGAAGGGACATGGTTGTATCGGTTTGAAGGAGGCTGTAAACATGTGGTAGGATCAAACATCGAACCTAACCTAGACTAGCATGCAAACCGCTGGTTTAAATAGAATGGATCATAAGTAATGCATAGTCCTTGCCTGTTGATAAGTCGGGTTCCGAAGGTGAAGTGGATTGCAAGCTCGCATCGTCTCCGAAGGTACCCGCGGAAGCACACAAGATGATAAACACTGGAAAGCAATCAGCGAGAAAGCACTCTATTACTACGGGGCAATACAAGATCAAGAAGACATCACACCACACGGCAACGCGATACGGATCTATCGTCGAGAACGATTACTAACAGTTTAAGTGGGGTATTGGTCACACACGACGAATACCGCACGTTTACGGTGGTTCAAGTTGCTTAGCTATAGGCGATCAACCAACGGTTATAAACATGGAAACTCAAGCAAGCATGGCATAGCACAAAACATGATAAAAGGTGAAGCACAAAGTAAACTATCTATGCTAGGCAATTTAAGTGAGGCACAACCTAAACATGACATAACACTAAGTGCCGCACAATGATTAAATGATTTAGTACTGTTCTGTAATAAACCACATTTTAGGTTTGTTAACAGCAGCAAACAATATCATAAACACATAGTACACAAAAAACTAATCAAGTTACATATAAAGAACACCCCAAACGGAGTTACGGTTAAAAAGATACAAGCAAAACTAGTTACGGGCACAATCTGCCAACATCAGGAAGCACACTTTAGAGCAATGCATAAACAGGATAATCAATGGAAACATGCTCACAAATGATATGGAACTAAATTAGACATGATAGGGAAGACATGGCATAAAGAATCATGCAAATAGGCATCATAGATCAAAAGATATTAAGCAAACAACATGGCATCGTGACGTTACAGACTTAGAGAAAAACAGAGGTGGCTGTCAAAAACAGCAGCATAGCAACTTTGGAGCTAAATATATATATTACCAGTAATGCTAACATGAAGATTCAATGCATGTAATGAAAGTATACATGATGCTTAACTATATGCAATTGGAATCACTCAATTCCGATAAACGGTCGCGACACACTCGTAGACCGAAGTTGCAACAAAATATAAACAGCAGCACACTAACAACAGGGTAGCTAATTTGGAGCAAGATACAATCATGATGCAGCAAGCAATTATGGCATGTGAATGCATGAAACTGAAGTAGAAACAATGCTTAACGCAACACAAAAGGAATCAATCAATTCCGATGAACGGTTGCGAAGCAATCGTCACCCGAAGTTGCAATCAAGCAACAGTTTTCAGACAGTTTAACAGCAGCAGTTGTAATTAATGATCTGATGCCCTGTTTAGCACACAATTACACAATCAAGATGACCTCAGATGCAAATGCTCACAAAAGATGAATTAAAGTACACGCAATTCTGAGAAAAATTCGTTTTGGGGGCACGTTCATCGGAGCTACGGTTTACTCGCAATTCTTACCGCAAAAACCGTTTGGAGGCGACCGACCATTGGACCGGCTCCCGATCCGATCGGGGCGGCCGCGGAGGTGCCCGTTGCCGGCGAGGAGGCGGTGGCCACGGGCAGGAGGCGGCTCGGGCTAGAGGGCAGAGGAGCACGGGTTGGTGGGGAGGCTGGGGCGCATCTGGGCCGTTGGATCGGCCGATCCTACGGTCCAGATCGCCTGGGATCTAGGATTTCGGGATCTGGGAGGCAAAACTGGGCAAAGTGGAGGGGGGTGGCTGCAAATTTTGTGGCTAGGGAAACCCTAGAAATGGGTGGGACTGTGGTGGTCTTTATATAGCCCCGGTGGCTGTCAGTTTGCAAAAACATCCTCGGTTTTTCTCTCGCGTGCGCGGTGCTCACGTTTCTGACCGCCGGGGGTCCGCAGAACCTCCGATTCGGGTAAAACTTCGAACTGCGCGATCAGCGAGTCGAGCCGGCGGCATTCACCTCGCGTTGGAACTGTTCCGAGAAAACCTTCCGGCGCGCTATAAAAATATCCTGTTTAATTATTAAACGGGGTTTTTCATTCCGTTGGCTGCGGCTGGCCTCATGTGGTTTTCGCGACGTTGATCGGGTGAAACCCGGTGTCGCAAAGGTCCAGTGTCAGGGTGGCAAGGGTCGGTCTCCGTCCGATACAAGATAAGAGGGGAAAAATAATCGCCGATAGAAAAATCGGGGATGCAAACACCGCAAACAAATCAGAAAATCAAACAATTCACACCGAAAACAAAATTTTTAATTTTTGTGAAATCTGGGCTGTTACATTACAGTAGCAAAAGTCCTCTCAGATGCACTAAACGCCTTGGATGAAGCCTTAGTTGCGCCAATACCACCTGAAAACCAGCAAGCTTGGAGAACCAGGGTCAACGGGCTCAAGGCCCAGGTGATGAGCATACGAAGAGAAATTAACTCCCAGAATGTGCAGATGGTGGAAGGGAAACATAGCACGCCCAAGAATCCAGGCGCTCGCAACACGAGTCGGAATTGATAGAAGAACAGAGACTGAGTCTCGCCAACGCATGCCCTGCAGGGCCCATGAGCCGGATCCCTGGTGACCTCACGGTCCGGAGGCTATTCCAGGACACGAATCAGTCGACTCCCCCAGGGTACACGCCACCAAGGCAACATGTCCCCTCGCCGCGGCAGGAACGGTTCCATACTCCCCCAGATCACTACAACAACACCATGGCCAATGTGGTGGTAGAGACACGGTACCTCGCTAGCGTGCCTATACATGGAGACACCCCGGTAGACCAGGCCACTCGAGGGCGCGATCGACCTGATCAAAACCGCAATCACACATCAAGCCCAGTACTCACAGGGATTTCAGTACCTACACGAGACCCCATACCGTAGTGTTAGACATGACCGCGCCCCGCCACCAGACCCACCGGGGACGATAAGGATCCAAAACATACCATCTAACCTCTACCCCGAACGCCGGATAGAGCAGATGGTCCAACTTCCACCCCAACATCAAGAAGCCGAGTTCATCAGCAGATCCGTGGCCAATCGATGCCTGGTGCCGTCTCTCCGTAATACACGCCTACCATCGGACTTTAAGGGCCCACGTAAGATCGCAAACTATACAGCTAACATGGACCCGACATCTTGGATCGAAAGTTATGACCTAGCCATGGACATGCTGCAAGCCAGCGAAGGAGTGTGTGCCCGTTATCTCACAATGATGTTGAAAGGGCCGGCTCGCACATGGTTCAAAAATCTGCCGGGGAATTCTGTCACCTCCTGGACGGATCTCAAGGAAAAAGTCATCCAGAACTACCAAGGCACATGCCGGCGAGCTACCACGATCGTCGACCTGGAGCATTGTGTCCAGAAGGAAGGAGAGTCGACCCTGAGTTGGGCGCGATGGGTTGCAGAAATAATCCACTCTTCGGACACTATTACAGTCCAAAAAGTCGTCATCGTCTTGGAAAGGAACTGCAGGTTTGAGCCCCTGGTCCACAAACTTGGCCGACTCAAGAGGACAGTCAAAGATATAGGACAGCTCATGAACGCAGTCATCAAATACGGCGAGTCTGACAAAACCAAGGATGCTGAACCTCAGCACGATAAAGCCGGCCAGAACAAGAATGGTGGCAAAACATCCCAGAATCAGAATCAGCAAACCAAGCGACGACTTAACCAGACTACTTCTGACTTGGTAGCCAACACAAGTGTCGGCTCCCAAAGACAGAAGCAGGGGGGAAACAACTACCGCAAGCCAGAAGGAAACTTTCGCCCGAACAACTATGATGCAGCTATGAAGGGTCCTTGCCCGACCCATAGTAATCCCGGTCGCCCAGCCAATCACACCTGGGAATATTGCTACTTCATGAAGGAATTTGCACGACGTGGAAACCAGGGACCTCCCGGGTCAGGTGGGGGAGCTGGCCAGAGCGGCAACAACCAGAATCCTGGTTACCAAGGAGCCGGCGCACCACCTCAACACCAAGGACTCGGAGGAGGAGCCGAAGAAAATTAGTCCGGGCTCACTGGATTCCAAGGAAACCGGAAACAACTCCACGACCGTGCATCATATCACGTTTTCAGCACCAGCAGTTGCAGGAGGGATAGGAAGCTGCAACGGAGAGCCGCTATGGCTGTGACCATAGAGCCGGCTTGGCCCAGATGGCTCAATTGGTCAGAACAGCCAATCACTTGGACAAGAGATGATCACCCCTAGTGGTAGAGAACCCAGGGGCCCTGGCTCTGGTAGTCTCTCCACAAATTGGGGGATACACACTTGACAAAGTACTCATGGATGGAGGAAGAAGCATCAACATCCTCTATTATGAAACCTTTCGCAGGATGGGGCTGACCCAAAAACAGTTGCAACCCTCCAACACCGTTTTCCACGGAATAGTCCCAGGCAAGTCGGAACGCCCGATAGGCAAAATCTACCTGGAGACATCTTTTGGAAACGCCGAGAATTTCCGCTCCGATCTCATACCCTTTGAAGTGGTACAACTCGAGAGCCCATATCACGCCATTTTAGGCAGACCGGCTTATGCCAAATTCAAGGATCGGCCATGTTACGTCTACCTGAAACTAAAAATGCCGGGTCCCAATGGCCCAATCACCGTCGATGGAAGTCGGTCCAGGGCAGTGGAATGTGACGAGAAGCACGTCAAGTTTGCCGAGTCGACGCGCGCCAAAGAGGACTTGTCAGCATACCAAGAAAAGGTAGACCCGGCAGATCCCACGATCCTGAAGAAACCGACTCCCGACAGCAACCCCAAGTTCCAACCGGCTCAGGATACAAAGAAAGTCGAATTTTTCCCTGATGACTCCTGCCAGCAGTTCATCATTGGGATAGAGCTATCTGACAAATAGGAAAGCGTGTTCATCGAGTTCCTCCGTGAGAATCGAGTCGCCTAGAAACCCTCTTATATGCCAGGCGTCCCGAGGGAACTCGTTGAGCACCACCTAAATATAGATCCAAAACTGAAGCCGTTCAAGCAATTCCTTCGTCGCTTCAATGACGAGAGGAGAAACGCTATTGGGGAAGAGATAGCCCGGCTCCTCGCCGCCGGATTCATCATGGAAGTCTTTTATCCAGAATGGCTCGCGAACCCGGTCCTTGTTTTGAAAAAGAACGGGACCTGGTGCATGTGCCTTGACTACACGGATTTAAACAAAGCCTGCCCGAAGGATCCCTTCGCGCTGCCTCGTATTGACCAGATCATAGACTCGATTGCGGGATGTGGACTCCTATGTTTCCTTGACGCCTATTCTGGCTATCACTAGATCAAGATGGCCCTTGAGGACCAAGAGAAGACGACTTTCATCACCCCTTTCAGGATCTACTGTCACACTTCCATGCCCTTCGGCCTTAAGAATGCGGGAGCCACATATCAACGAACAGTGCAGAGCTGCCTCAAAGAGCAGATTGGGCGAAACGTGCATGCTTATGTGGATGATATAGTGATCAAGTCCCAGTTGGCCGACTCAATCATCAGTGACTTGACGGAAACCTTCAAAAATCTGCGCAAATACCAGATGAAGCTAAACCCGGCTAAGTGCACCTTTGGGGTATGATAGAGGTGAAGGTGTCCCGATGTTTCGATGAGATGATGGAGATCGATTTTGGTGGAGTAGACTTTCACGACCCGACTACGAACGTGCGAAGACGTTGCGCCTTAGCAATCGCTAAACCAACTCCGAGAGGTTATTGATCCCGCGGATGCACGATCAACCTGACCACGAAGGTCAATTCCTGCAAGCAATCGAAGAACAAGCAAGAACTAAGAATTGCAATCTGGATATTGCGAATATAAGATGAAAGATTAAAAGAAGTTGGGGTTCCAATGCGGTCTTGGCCTGGTCGGACGACACAAACGAAGAACTCGAAGTTGCGGCTATGACTAACTTAAATCTAATTGAAACCCAAGTCTAAACGACGCCGTAAGGGCTGTATATATGGGGGAACAGAGGGGAATTTCGTGGCCCCTTGGAGGAGGGGTCCGAAAACAACCCTAACTCAGTTTCCCCACACATACGGACTCTAAAAAATAGCCTATTAAGTGTATTTCGAAATTACATGGGCCTGGCCCAATAATAAGGTGACGCAGCACCTATAATAACCTTTGGACAAAAATATTAATATGGAATCTTGTGTCTCTCGTCCAAGTCTTCATGCACGCCTTATGGTGGCCTCAAAGTGCAAAAATCACCACTGGAAGCTCCATTGTCCTTTCCCGCGCGCGCACCTCCTTCTCCATGCTTGATCCCGCTCCAATGACCATCCTTCTTATCCATGCTAGGTCCTTCATTCATAAGACAAACAAAAGTATCTAATTTAGGCAGCATCATATGTTCCTGAACATTAGAAGGATTCACAAGAAACGAAAGTACCCTAAGCATAGTAGACAAAGTCCTATTGAACACTTCAGTTTGTCCATCAGTTTGGGGATGACATGTAGTACTAAAAAGTAGTTTAGTCCCCAACTTAGCCCATAAGCATCTCCAAAAATGGCTAAGAAACTTAGTATCACGATCCGAGACAATAGTATTGGGCACACCATGTAAGCGAATAATCTCACGAAAGAATAAATCAGCAACATTAGCAGCATCATCGCTTTTATGACATGGTATAAAATGTGCCATCTTAGAAAATCTATCCACGACAACAAATATGCTATCCCTCCCCTTCTTTGTTCGAGGCAAGCCTAAAACAAAGTCCATTGATATGTCCTCCCACGGAACACTAGGTACAGGTAAAGGCATGTATAAACCATGAGGATTGAGTCGTGACTTAGCTTTTTGACATGTAGTGCAGCGAGCAACAAAACGCTCAACATCCCGTCTCATCTTTGGCCAAAAGAAATGTGTAGCAAGTACATCCTCCGTCTTCTTCACGCCAAAGTGACCCATTAATCCTCCTCCATGCGCCTCCTGTAACAACAAAAGACGAATAGAGCTAGCTGGAATGCATAGCTTGTTAGAACGGAACACAAATCCATCATTAAGCACAAACTTGTTCCATGTTCTACCCTCTCTACAATTCTGCAATACATCTTTAAATTCCGCATCATTTACATATTGATCTTTGATTGTCTCTAAACCGAATATCTTGAAGTCAAGTTGTGAAAGCATAGTATAACGAGGAGACAAAGCATCAGCAATAATATTATCTTTCCCCTTCTTGTGTTTAATGACATAAGGGAAAGTCTCAATAAATTCAACCCACTTAGCATGTCTACGATTAAGTTTTGCTTGACTTCTTATGTGTTTCAAAGATTCATGATCAGAATGTATAACAAATTCTTTGGGCCATAAATAATGTTGCCAAGTTTCTAATGTCCGAACAAGAGCATATAATTCCTTATCATAAGTAGAATAGTTCAGACTAGGCCCACTCAATTTTTCAGAAAAGTATGCAACAGGTTTAGCATCTTGTAATAACACACCTCCCAAACCAATCCCACTAGCATCGCATTCAAGCTCAAAAGTCTTATTAAAATCAGGAAGTTGGAGCAAAGGAGCATGTGTTAAGTTATCTTTCAATACCGTGAAGGCTTCTTCCTGTGCGGTACCCCAAGTAAAAGGCACATCCTTGCGTGTAAGCTCATTGAGAGGTGCAACAATGGTGCTGAAATCTCTCACAAAACGCCTATAGAATCCAGCGAGGCCAAGAAAACTCCTCACTTGCGTGACCGTTTTGGGCTGCGGCCAACTCTCAATCGCCTCGATCTTGGCTTTATCAACTTCAATACCCTGTGGAGTAACAACATAGCCAAGAAACGATACTCGGTCGGTGCAAAAGGTGCACTTCCCAAGGTTACCACAAACGTGTATTACGTAGAGCAATAAAAACAGCACGTAAATGATCCAAATGTTCCTCCAAAGATTTGCTATAAATCAGTATATCATCAAAATAGACTACCACAAATCGTCCAATGAAAGCACGTAAAATCTCGTTCATTAATCTCATGAAAGTGCTAGGTGCATTAGTTAACCCAAAAGGCATGACTAACCACTCATATAATCCAAACTTAGTTTTAAATGCCGTTTTCCATTCATCTCCTAATTTCATGCGAATTTGATGGTATCCACTACGCAAATCAACTTTGGAAAACATGGTAGAGCCACTTAATTCATCAAGCATATCATCTAACCTTGGAATAGGATGACGATAACGAATAGTAATATTATTAATGGCTCGACAATCAACACACATACGCCATGTTCCATCCTTTTTAGGCACTAATATAACAGGAACAGCACAAGGACTAAGGGATTCACGTATGTAACCTTTGTCGAGTAGCTCTTGTACTTGACGCTGAATCTCCTTCGTCTCCTCCGGATTGGTACGATATGGCGCACGGTTGGGCAGCGAAGCACCGGGAATTAAGTCAATCTGATGCTCAATCCCGCGAATAGGTGGTAATCCCGGTGGTACGTCTTGTGGAAAGACGTCAATAAACTCCTGCAAAAGGTCAGTGACAACAGGAGGCAAAGAAGGAGGCAATTACTCAAATGAAAACAAAGCTTCTTTGCACACAAAAGCATAGCACACATATTGACTAGCATCCAAATCTGAAATATCAACCTTAGTAGAAAGCAAAGTTGGACTAGTCAATTTAATTTCATTAGAAACAACAGAAGAAGATTTTCTATTAGTCTTATGTTGTTGCTCAAATTCTTTGGCTGCTATCTCATTTTCACTCTTATTTTTCTCCTGTTTAGCTTTACTAGCTCTAGCAAGATCATCTTTCACAATTTGTTCAGGAGACATAGGAAGTAAAGCAATATTTTTATCCTGATGAACCAGAGTAAACTGATTTGTCCTACCATGGTGTACAACATTCCTATCAAATTGCCATGGTCTACCAAGTAAAAGAGAGCATGCTTGCATGGGTACCACATCACAATCAACAAAATCAGCATATGCAGCAATGCTAAAGTGCACACGAACAGAACGTGTTACCTTAATCTTACCACTATTGTTAAACCACTAAATATAGTACGGATGGGGGTGTGGTCTTGTGGTGAGAGATAGCTTCTCCACCAACTCCATGCTAGCCAAGTTGTTGCAACTCCCTCCGTCAATGATGATGCGAACCGAACGTTCTTTCACCACTCCCTTTGTGTGGAACAAATTATGCCTCTGGTTTTTCTCGGCCTTCGTTACCTGCACACTTAACACACGTTGAGCAACCAAACTAGCATATTTATCCGCATCATCAGGAGCCATATATTCTATATCATAAGCATCATCATGGGCACCCTGTTCCACATGAGCAATGAGAACTAAAGTCTCCTCATCATAGTCACTCGCTGACTCATACTCACCATCCGCCGTAACAGTCATCACACGCTTGGAGGGACAGTCTTTGGCGAAGTGACCTCCACCTTGGCACCGGTGACATTTAATATCACGATCTCGTGTTTGCCCTGTGGAAGCCATGGATGAAGAAGAACTCGCCGTTGGACCACTCTGTGCACCCTTGAATGGTGGCGCTAGCTGTTTTGGTGGCTCCCTGTAAGAATGAGCGGCTGAAGTAGATGGTGGTGCAGCAGGACGTGTCGATGTAGAAGGTCCACGCGATGTCCATGATGTATTTCGTCCTGCAGAAAAGTTAGGTCTCATAGCGGCCTGTCGATCCTGCACTTCATGTTCAGCTTTACAAGCAAGATGAAACAAACGAGTAATAGTAGCATAGTCCTTGTATTCTAGAATAGTTTGTATCTCCCTGTTTAAGCCACCCATAAAACGTGCAAGCATAGCTTCATTATCCTCTACTAGGCCACATCTAATCAATCCAGTTTGTAATTCTTGATAATATTCCTCTACAGAATTTTTTCCTTGTCTCAAACGCTGTAATTTTTTTAGCAATTCACGTTGATAATAGGGAGGAACCCAGCGAGTACGCATAGCATCTTTTAACGCAGCCCAAGTAGTTGGAATATTATTAGCATGCAATCTACAATGTTCAGACCACCAAATAGATGCAAACCCCGTGAATTCACAAACAGCAGCAGTAACACGTCTATTCTCAGGATATTGTAAACATGTAAAGCGTTGTTCAGTTTCTAACTCCCAAGTAAGATAAGCATCAGGAATATATCTACCCTCAAACGGCTTAAGATTCAATTTAAGTTTAGGCACATGTTCATCATCGCGTACCTGAGGGGGTGGTTGGTGTCGACCGTGGCGAATGTTGGGACGTGGACGTCCAGCTGGCTGCTCATAGGCCGCTTCCTGTTCCACCTCCTCCTCGTAATCACCCTCGTAGTTGTCGTCCTGGCCGACGTCAGAAGCAGCAGCAGTAGCAGCAACTGCAGCAGCAGGAGGAGCACCAATACCAGCAGCTTGTCCTCTCGGAAACAGAATACGTCGTGCACGTGGTAGTGGCGGTGGCTGTGGCGGTGCTGGAGCGGCAGCAGGCTGTGTAGGTAGGCGTGCGATCAACTCAGTAAACTTGGCGTCGAGCTTGGTGTCGATCATCTTTTCCACGCCATCAATCGCCTCTCTAAATCTGTTCTCGATGTCATTCACCTGTTCAGACATCATTTGTGCAAATTTATCATGTAGCTCCTTGTTTGTCATGCTCTCCCAATCGGGTGCATCCCGCACCACTTCATCATGTGATCCTGGCATGGTTAGCAGAAATAGAAAACACACAGGAATATGATCCTACTTCTACTAATGGGATGTGGGGTGGTGGAAAGCACAAATCCGTCAAGCTTTTCTTTCGTTCTTACAGATTCTTACCTAGCAGCAGGTGGTGATATACAACCAACGGGTCAAAACTCTCAGAGATATGGTAGAGCGATGGCCAGGAGGTGTCAAACGCACGATGTAGAATATATGTGGAGCTGTAGGAAGGCTGACAAGTATGGTAGGAAAAACTCAACAGTAATCAAAACAGAGATGCAAAGCTGAATAAACACTCAACGTCGGTACTGTGCTGATCCTAGGCTAGACCGTACTAGAGACGCGAGCCTAAAACACCAACGAAAGCACGGCGCGGCACGTAAACAAATGAGAAGCACACTCTGAATTTTTTTTTCTCTTTTTTTTTGCTTTTTTTTTGCGATGCGGGACTGCGGTGGCTGAAAAAGTGCGAAAAAATCACTATGGTAGAGAACATCTCAAAATGAGTTTCTGGACATAAGGAAGGTATGGGCACAAAAAAAATTTACCCCTGAAATTTTTGGCCTAAAAACTGCTCTGGAAAGCGTGGCAGACTCTTTTTTTTTTGGAAATCACCCCCTTCTACGTACGACAAAAGTTTGGTGAAATCCGACTCTAACAACTCAAAACTAATCTGGCTACAGAGAGATCACGAACCGTACTGATGGTGGAACTCAACTCGGACTGGTGGGACGTGGTGGTGTATGTGGAATCTGCTTGGCGGAACGTGGTGGTGTATCTGGACTCAGATTGGCGGAACGTGGTAGGATGACTACTGTGCGGCGGCGACGTGGCAAACTATGATCAGAACTCGAAACTCTAAGGGAACTACACGCTAAGATCAGCAACTTGACACAACGATGCAACCGTAAATTCAACAAGGCAACTAATGAAAAGAAAACTGGACAAAGGCTAGGACTGTCTTGGGACGTGATGATCTAACCCTAAAAATTTTTTTGGCTTTTTCGTGGACTGTAGGTATGAAGAACAGAAGAAATCTAGACTACGAAAAACTGGTAAATCTCACCGATCAACCTGGAAATCTGATACCACTTGATAGAGGCGAAGGTGTCCCGATGTTTCGATGAGATGATGGAGATCGATTTTTGTGGAGTAGACTTTCACGACCCGACTACGAACGTGCGAAGACGTTGCGCCTTAGCAATCGCTAAACCAACTCCGAGAGGTTATTGATCCCGCGGATGCACGATCAACCTGACCACGAAGGTCAATTCCTGCAAGCAATCGAAGAACAAGCAAGAACTAAGAATTGCAATCTGGATATTGCGAATATAAGATGAAAGATTAACATAAGTTGGGGTTCCAATGCGGTCTTGGCCTGGTCGGACGACACAAACGAAGAACTCGAAGTTGCGGCTATGGCTAACTTAAATCTAATTAAAACCAAGTCTAAACGACGCCCTAAGGGATGTATATATGGGGGAACAGAGGGGAATTTCGTGGCCCCTTGGAGGAGGGGTCCGAAAACAACCCTAACTCGGTTTCCCCACACATACGGACTCTAAAAAATAGCCTATTAAGTGTATTTCGAAATTACATGGGCCTGGCCCAATAATAAGGTGACGCAGCACCTATAATAACCTTTGGACGAAAATACTAATGTGGCATCTTGTGTCTCTCGTCCAAGTCTTCATGCACGCCTTATGGTGGCCTCAAAGTGCGAAAATCACCACTGGAAGCTCCATTGTCCTTTCCCGCGCGCGCACCTCCTTCTCCATGCTTGATCCCGCTCCAATGACCATCCTTCTTATCCATGCTAGGTCCTTCATTCATAAGACAAACAAAAGTATCTAATTTAGGCAGCATCATATGTTCCTGAACATTAGAAGGATTCGCAAGAAACGAAAGTATCTGATAATTTAGTTGATGTGCGCGTGCTCTAGTAACTGGTCCAGTATGTATAGTTGGTGAAGATGTGGGTGTAACATTAGTAGAGATGTCCTCATCAGGGTACCTGCAGGTAAACTCCTTGGATACATAGTATCAGAGAGAGGTATCGAGGCAAACCCAGAGAAAATCAACGCTGTCATGACTCTTCAGAAGCCAGCCTCAGTAAAGGGAGTTCAACGACTCATAGGGTGTGTAGCCGCTTTGAGATGGTTCATAAGACGACTTGGTGAAAAGGCAATCCCCCTGTATCGACTCCTGAGGAAATCAGAAATGTTTGTTTGGGATGACGAAGCCCATCAGGCCCTAGAGTCACTGAAGAAACAATTATCCCAGGCTCCAATACTAGCATCTCCTTAGCCTAAAGAACCTATGTTACTTTACATCACAACCAACAATCGAGCGGTCAGCGCCGTGGTTGTTGTCGAATGTATGGAAGCCGGCAAGGAACACCCTCTGCAAAGACCAGTTTATTACGTCAGTGAGGTTTTAACATTATCAAAGCAACGCTATCCTCACTGGCAGAAATTGGTTCTTGGGGTATTCATGGCAAGTCAAAAACTTAAACATTACTTCTAGGAGCACCCCACAACTATGGCTAGCTCAGCACCAGTTGCAGATATAATCCAAAACCGGGAAGAAATAGGAAGGATTGCAAAGTGGGCCATAGAGTTGGGGGCTTATCACATCAAATACAAGCCGCGAACGGCCATTAAGTCCCAGGCGCTAGCCGACTTCATCAATGACTGGACAGAAATCCAAACAACGCCGAAGAAGCCAGTCACCAAATATTGGACGATGCACTTCTATGGAAGCCGGCAGCTTCAAGGGTCAGGGGCCGGCGTGGTTCTTACCTCACCTAAAGGGGAGAAATTCTGCTATGTTCTACAGCTACAGTTCACTTGTACCAACAATGCAGCAGAATATGAAGCCTTTCTTCATGGACTGCGGCTGGCTCGTGAGATGAACATAAGTTGGATCCAATGCTATTGCGACTCTGATCTCGTTTCTCAACAAGTGTCAGGAAAATGGGACTCTAAAAATCCCATAATGGCAGCTTATCGACGAGAGGTGCAAAGACAAGCCAGATTTTTTGTTGGATAACAGGTGGATCACGTGGACCGAAGGGAAAACGAAGCAGCAGATTCCCTCTCCCGAATCGGATCTCAGCGAAAGCCGGTCCCTCCAAACGTATTCCTGGATGTCCTAACAAAGTCGTCTGTACAACCACCAACGGAGAAAGACATAGCAGAGCCGGAACCAGAGCCGGCTCTGGTCGCTGCAATACATGCTACACCCTCATGGGTCGTACCTTAATTGGATTACAAGACTCGAGGAATACTTCCTCAAGATGAGATGTTGGCCAGAGAAATCGTCAGGAGAAGCCAATCCTTTGTACTCATCAATGGTGAGTTACATCGGCGAAGTGCCGCAGATGTTTTTCAGAGATGTGTCTCACCAGAAGAAGGTAGAGCCATCCTCACCGAAATACACTCTAGAGATTGCGGACACCATGCCGGATCTCGTTTGCTTGTAGCTAAAGCCTTTCGACACGGCTTCTACTGGCTCACAGCTCATGCGGATGCAGAGGACATAGTCAAGAAATGTGATGGATGTCAGCGCTATGCAAAACAAGCTCACGTGCCGGCTCAAGAAGTTAGGATGATACCTATTACCTGGCCCTTTGCAGTATGGGGACTTGATATGGTGGGAACTTTCAAAAGGTCAGCCAACAAGAATACCCACATACTAGTGGCAGTAGACAAATTCACCAAATGGGTGGTGGCAGAGCCGGTCAGTAAATGCGATGCTACAACAACACTGAAATTCCTGAAAAAGATCATATACAGATTCGGCTATCCCCACAGCATCTTCACTAATAATGGTTCTAACCTATCAGAAGGGGTTATGCAGCGATTCTGCCAGAACGAGCACATCCTACTCGACCTTGCATTAGTGGCACACCCACAGTCCAACGGACAAGCCGAGAGAGCCAACCAAGAGTTGCTCCGTGGCATCAAACCCCGACTCGTTGTTCCTTTGAAAAGGACACCGGGTTGCTGGGAGGAGGAGTTACCCTCAGTATTATGGAGAATCCGGACGACTCCCAACAGGTCAACAGGCTATACGCCCTTTTTCCTGGTTTATGGAGCAGAAGCCGTCCTGCCAAGTGACATACGTCACGACTCACCTCGAGTCACTACTTATGTAGAAGCCGAAAACGAGAAAGAAAGACAAGACGCCTTGGATATTCTCGACGAAAAAAGAGACTTGGCTGCAGCTCAGTCGGCTATCTACCAACAAGATCTACGACGCTACCATAGTCGTCGCATCAAAAGACGTACTTTCCAGGAAGGTGATTTGGTGCTCCGACTCATACAGAAAAGAGATGGAATGCACAAGTTATCCTCTCCATGGGAAGGACCGTTTGTGGTCAGCAAAAACCTGTACAACGGATCCTACTACCTAGTGTATATACGAGAAAAAGCGGACACGCGCACAAGCATGGAGGAGACTCCTAGGCCGTGGAACATCGCACAACTCCGTCCATATTAAACTTGAGTAGAGACAGGAACATTACTGTACGTTCATCAAGTCGGCATACGTCGCACTGGCTTTCGCCACAATATATATTTATAAGCCGACATTGGTCGTGCCGACTTTAGCCATCAAAATATACATAAGTCTACTTCCATCGCACTGGCTCTCGTCACATACAACTAAGTCGACTTCAGTCGCAAACGGCTACTGCCATACCAAACTCTACTTTACTTTTTGTTTCATGGCATTTAAATTTTTTGCATCATACATTTGCATACATTGCATTATTATATCTCAGAGACCTGGGGGCTTTGATCTACCCATTTATTGGTACTGAGCATGTATATTGCTTATTCAGGGGAATCGGGGAGTTCGATGACAATCATTGACTCTTTATCCGAAAACTCGGCATATATATGTAAAAATAATTGTGTATAAGATTATTCAGGGGCAGTAGGGGGGCTCGATATCACTCATCGACTCCTATCTGAAGAAATCCTGGCATATACATGAAATGGCAAAACACGCCTTGGCCTGTATAGCTTATGCTCATACGATCTAAATACGCGAAACCCGTCTAGAAACTCTCAAGAAGAAGTTTTAAAGCAAAAGTAAAAACGCTGATCAATGTGAGACGGCATACAGAGGAGTTCCGACTCATGGATAACCCAAAATTCTTCTCAAAAAAAGAGAAGATGAGGAAAATATGAATCCAGAGATGACTTCTATACGAGCCTTTATATTTTCTTTTTGCATACATTAGCATCATTAGATACTCTTTTCATTTTTTCCAAAAAATTATATCTTGAGCATTGACCTGTGTGACTCGGTATGACACAAAAGATGTTCATACTGACTCATGGGGACTATAGATCAAAAATTCTCTATGACTCAGTATGACACAAAAAATGCTCATACTGACTCATGGGGACTACAATTCTTTCATTATATCTTCTCCATATATAAAGTCAACCTCAGTCGCAACGGCTCTCGCCACATATAAAGCCGACCTCGGTCGCAACGGCTCTCGCCACATATAAAGTCAACCAGGAAAATTACAGGATAGACCTATGTGACTCGGCACTGGACACAGATGCACACACCGACTCATGGGGACTACACTTCAAGGTTTCTTCTCAAAGAAGACTCGGTACATCACCCAGTTGAATATGCCGACTCTTGGGGAGTAACACTTAAAAAAATGCAAGAAATTATAAGTCCCAGGTTGTTGCAGGTAAGACAACCCGACACTTGGGGGCTACACAACTTTGAAGTATCATAAACACAAAGTCTTTGTTGATGACCCAGTACGACATATAAACATGACCATACCATCGCATGGGGGTTACAAGTCGATCTGTCCTATGAGTCGATTACCAGACACTATATTCTTCTGAATCGACTCAGGGGGGCTACAAATACTTACACTATCATAAGTGGTCGGCTCTCATATACTCCGAGAAAAAATTTCAAGTCAGGAATAAAAACCGACTCATAAACTCATGGACTCAACAAAAGTTCATAGATTTCATTCATCAAACCAACTAGATTTTACATCAAAGGAAGTAACCTTACAAGCAAAAGCCTAACTCGGCAAACTACTAAAAGGGAGAAAACCCTACAGCTTTAGGCATCTTCTTCAGAGTCAGCCTCCTCCTTTGTTGAAACATCTTCTTCACTAAGGAGCTCTTCATCGCTGGAGCTTTCCACACAACACCAGGCTCGGTCTCCATCCGAGTCAAAGATCCTAGCTGACAAAGTGTCTTCACCATCAAACTTGAAGATAATGGTGTCTCCTCGAGAAATATTCCTGGAGCGAAGAAAAGTTTTCCAACCTTTCTCAAAAAACATGGTGCCTTGGTTAGAAAAATTAACTTTCACCCAAACAGGCCCATGAGGACATCCATCAGATCGGAGCCAAAAACCCGAAGGCGATGAGTCAAACACAAGTTGCGAAAAAGACTTAGGAAGTTTGATCCAGCGACAAATCGTCCGGATATGAACCTAGAATTCATTCCTCTCAGGAGAAGAAGGGGGAGATTGAGAAGGAGAGGCAGCACGAATACTTCTTCCCCTACCTCTGCCACGGCCACGATCTCTACCACGACCGCGACCACGGCCGCGACCTCGAGTACTTGCACGAGGATCAGGCTCATTGGAGGCCAAAGGCGAAGAGGTATCTAGCTTAGGAGCCATGAAGAAAGTAGGAAGAAGAATAAGAGGAGAGGATGCGCTTAAAAGATTAAGCTATCCAAGGGATATTTATAATAGATTCATGAAGAGGGTCCATTAATGCCACAATAAACAAGAGATAACTGCCCATGGTAGATGGCATTTATGAAAAGTCTCCTCGATTCCCACTACAAACATCAATGCATTTAACCGGCGTTTCGGGCAGTGTGATCATAAAAACTAAAACCGAATCTTTGACCAAAAGGAGGAAGAAGAAATTTTCAAGAAAAAAGGAAACGGGAAGCTAAAAAGGATTAGCTAATTCGACGAAGAGCGGACTCCATGAAGATCAAAGAATTGAAGTAAGATTGAAGAAAGATGACTTCGATTCCTACTCAATGTCAACCATAAGGTCGGCCCTTGATCCACGAAGAGCCGGAAGCAATGAAGAAGACAGGAAGAAGATTGCTGTGAAGACTGAAGCATCACAAAAATCCTGGGGCTAATGTAGGGGGGATGGACCAAGCCCATAGACCCGGCATTAAAAATCTCCGCGCCGACTTACATATGGATGCCCATAAAGAAGACCCGACGAGGAGTCTGACGTGCCAAGCGTGAAGATTGAAGCCCTAGAAGGAATTCGACTTACCTTGTATAGCACGTAGAAAACTTGTAAAATAGAATAGAACTCCACATCGTGTAGGAGTCGGACTCTAGGAATCCCGGGACCCGGCGCCTTTATAAGCCGTGGACCACGGGAGCTAGAGGCAGAACTTACATCAAGCCAGCTTTAGACAACACGCTCCAGAGCCTAGATCTCCACGAGACTAAGCCGGCGAAACATCATCACTGTAATCGATACGATCGACTCTTCATATTGAGGAGTCGATCCCCCTATAGTCAAAAGCAGGAGTAGGTCTTTACCGCACCGTCAGGGCCGAACCTGGGTAACTCGCCGAGTCCTGTCCCTATGTCGACCCTCTCCTCGAAATCTCCTCGCAACAAAGGTCCCACGATAAGTCCGACTCTACGGACATCTGCCGTGACTTTCCCACGAGAGTAGTACCGCTTCTGCTCCGTACACCATGAAGAAGGGTGTGTATTGGGTTGAGGTGTTAGGGGTTGTGCGCAAGCTCCATAGGACTGTGGGGAGTTCTTCTACCCAGTTGCCTCCAGCTTGTTCGAGTGGTGCAAGGAGCCGCTTTTTTATTCCTCCGCACACTAAACCATTTTCTTTCTCCACCTGGCCGTTAGATGGTGGGTGCGCGACTGACGCATAATTGATTTTGATGCCCAGGTCTTGGCAGAAGTTCTGAAATTCTATCGATGTGAAGTTTGTGCCGTTATCTGTGATGATGTTATGGGGTACGGCGAATCTGAAGATGATGGACTTGATGAAGTTAACTTCCTTGAGGGCTGTTGAGCTGGTGATTAGTACCGCCTCGTTCCACTTGGTGAACTTGTCTACTGCTACTAGTAGATGTGTTCGACCTCCTTTTGAAGATTTCTTGAGTGGCCCCACCATATCGAGTCCCCAGGTGGCAAATGGCCGGGATAGTGGTATGGTTTTGAGTTTTGATGCTGGGGCGTGCGACCTGCTGGCGAATTTTTGGCAGGCGATGCAGCGTCGTACGATGTCTTCCGCATTTTTCATGGCGTTGGCTAATAGAACCATGCTCGAAAGGATTTGGCCACAAGTGCGCGACTACTCGCGTGGTGCCCGCAAGTGCCTTCGTGGATCTCAAGCAATAGGGCTTTGCCGTCTTCCTCCTCGATGCACTTTTGTAGGACCTGAGAGATGCTATGCTTGTAGAGCTATCCGTTGATTACTGTGAATGCTTTAGATCGTTGGATGATGCATCGGGCTTCTGCGACGTCTTGTGGTAAGGTGCCCTCGATTAAGAATCGAAGGAGCGGCTTTGTCCAAGCTGGGCCTTTGGGCGCGGCTGGTTCTGTTTCTTCGGCTGCTTCGTTGCATGCGTCGTCTGTGGGGTTCGCCGCCGCTACTTGTGCTGGTTCGTTTGCGTCGTCGTCCTCTGCGACTGCCTCTGATGCGGGTGACTTGTTTTTGATTGACCTCTGGCTAATGCTTTCTAGGGAAACGCCTGGAGGGATGGGACCTCGGGTTGATCCAGTGTTTGCGAGCTCGTCTTCTTCTGTGTTATTTGCTCTGGGGATGTAGTTTAGCTCGCAGCCGTTGAATCCTCCTTCCAGGGTGTTGTAGAGCTTCTGGTAAGACATCATGTTTTCTGCGACTGCTTCACAGTCTCTCATTGCCTGCTGGACGATGAGGTTGGAGTCGCCGTAGATGGATAGGAGAGTGGCGCCGCAAGCTTTCTCCATGCGCATGCCATGGAGTAGTGCCTCGTATTCTGCTTTGTTGTTTGAGGGATTGCTGAAGAGTATCTGAAGTACGTATCTGAGTTTGGCTCCTTTGGGGGAGATTAGAACGATGCCTGCTCCAGCTCCTTGTTGTGTTTTTGACCCGTCGAAGAACATTGTCCATGAGTTGGACAGGTCTGGGGGCCTGGTGTTTGCACTTCTGCCCATTCGACTAGAAAGTCTGGGAGTACTTGGGCTTTGATCGCCGTTGGGTGCTTGAATTGTAGATCGCAGGGACTGAGCTCAATGTTCCATTCGGAGACTCTGCCAGTTGTTCCAGGATTGTTGAGGATGTCCGCGAGTGGTGCGTTGCTCACGATTGCGATGCGGTCCTCGTCGAAGTAATGTGTTACTTTCCTTGAAGTCATGACGATTGCGTATACGAGCTTCTGGTAGTGCGGGTACCACTGCTGAGATTCTGTGAGGAGCATGCTTAGGTAGTAGATTGGCCTATGGATGATCTAGATTTTTCATTCTTCCATGCACTCTACGACGAGCGTCGTGCTGACTACGCTGCTGCGTGTCGCTATGTAGACGTAGAGTAGTTCTTGCTCCTTGGGCACCGCTAGGATTGGTGGTGTCGAGAGGGTCTTCTTTAGGTCTGCGAATGCGTTGCGGGCTTCCTCAGTCCGCTCGAATTTTTCTCCTTTTATGATCAGCTGGTAGAATGGTAGGGTCCTTTCTCCCAGCCTGCTGATGAAGCGTGTCAGTGCTGCGAGTTTTCCTGTGAGTTGCTGTATGCCCCGGATGTTGACTGGTTCTTGCATCTTGGCGATTGCTTGGAATTTTTCAGGGTTTGCGTTGACTCCTCGAGCTGGTACCATGTACCGGAGTAATTTTCCGGCTGGGACGCCGAACACGCACTTTTTTGGGTTGAGCTTGATTCTGTATTTGTTGAGAGCGGCGAAGGTTTCGCGGAGGTCGTCGAGTAGTGTGCATGCGCTGTGTGTTTTGATGACGATGTCGTCGACATAGACTTGGACGTTTCTGCTGATTTGATCTCTCAGGCATGCTTGCATCATCCGTTGGTACGTGGCTTCGGCATTTTTCAATCCGAAAGGAATTGTTTTGTAGCAGAATACACCATAGGGTGTGATGAACGAGGTGTGTTCTTCGTTTTCTTATTTCATCCTGATTTGGTTGTATCCTGAGTAGGCGTCGAGGAATGATAGGAGGTCACATCTTGCGGTGGAGAAGATTATCTGGTCTATCCTTGGCAGGGGAAAGTGGTCCTTCGGGCAATGTTTGTTGATGGGCCCGTAGTCGACGCACATCCGTAGTACGTCGGTGTCCTTTTTGGGTACCAAGACTGGTTTTGCGATCCAGGTGTCCTTCTTCGTCTCTCTAATGAATTGTGCTTCGAGTAGTCGATTAATCTCTTCTCCAATGGCTCTGCGCTTGGGTTCTGAGAACCGGCGCAACGCCTGCTTTACTGGTTTGGTGTTTGGACGTATATGCAGCGCGTGTTCTGCAAACTCTCGTGGTATTCCGGTCATGTCAGCCGGCCACCAGGCGAATATTTTCCACTCTTGGCGGAGTAAGGCCATGAGGGCGGTTTCTTGTTCTTCTAGGAGGTGCGCGTAGATTCTAACCGTCTTGTCCGGGTCCGTTGGGTGAACTTGGTGGGTGACTGTGTCGCTGTCGACGCTGAAGTCGCGATTGAATTCTTTTGACTCACTTCTGCTTGCTAGTGGAAATATGTTTCTGTCTGTTGCAATGGCTATCTCTTCGAGCTGTTGATGGGCTCCAAACGTGTCAGAAAATTCATGAAAATCATGGTCGCACTGGTCTGATTTGATGAAGCTTCCATTGACTGTGATGACCCCTGAGGGTCCTGGCATCTTGAGCTTGAGGTATGCGTAGTGCGGGACCGCCATGAATTGTGCGAATGCGGGTCATCCTAGTATGGCGTGGTATTGGGACTGTCAGTCGAGTACTTCGAACTCGAGGACTTTTCTTACGAAGTTGCCCTTGCTGCCGAAAATGACATCGATCTCGATTGCTCCGAGGGAGGCGGCTGCTTCTCCTGGGACTACACCGTAGATTGAGACACCTGATTTCTTCCAGGCTGACCGTGGGATCATCATCTTGTGCAGGGTGCTGGTGAAGATTATGTTTAAGCTGCTGCCTCCGTCCATGAAGATTCTGTCCACGTCGTAGCCACCGATCTAAGCATTGAGCACAAGTGGTGCGTGTCCTGGTCTTGGAATTGCGGTTGGGTGGTCGCTTTGTGAGAATGTGATGTTTGTTTCTGCGCCATACAGTTGGTAGATTTTTTTTTTGGAGGCCCTCGGTTGCTTGGGTCTGCAGTGTGTGGGCGTCCTGTTTTGCTTTGGAGGGTCTCCCTTCTTGGATCATGTAGACGTGGGATATTTCTCTTCCGTATTTGGTGCCGGCGACTGCTCGGTTCCTCGGGTCCGTTAGGCTTCGCGCTGCTTCTCCTCCTTGAGACTGTTGGAGAGTTCAGCGAATAGACGACACTCTCTCAGGGTGTGGCTTGCTCGAAGGCGTCCCCAGTCTTCCTCGAAACAATGGATTGTACACAATCCATCCAGTTGTTCTTTGGCTGAGAGGTTGCTTGAGCCAGCGTTCCTTCTTCTTCGCATGACTTGGAACGACTGCGAGTGGTCTTCTGAGCGGGAGTGGAACCTTGGGTCGAGTTCTATTCCGTCGTTGATCGAGTAGTTCTGGATGAATTTGGCGAATTCGTCTGGTCTTCGATCTGGGTCGTAGTACTCGCCGGTCTGGGTTTCGGAGTTGATGTCCTGTCCCGCGGCGGGTGTCCGGGTGGCGGCGGGTCTTCGAGTGGCTGGCGAGGCTTCTGTCACATGTTGCGACTCCTCGAGTGATATTCCTGCGCAGAATTCTTGTGCTTGTTCCAGCGTCCTGGTTGGCTTTGTGGTCGTGGGTTGTGCTCAACTTCTGGATCGCCGAGTTCTTTTCGTTCAATGACGACTTTGGTAGTCGCCAAAATATTGGATTTGGTCCAGCTGCGGGCCGAGCGATCCAGTGGAGAGATGGAGAGGTTTGCGATGAATTTGAATTCCTCGAGTGGGCTGGATCTTGTTCGAGTCTTTGAGTTGCGACTTGCTGGAGATGGGACCGTCGATATCGTGATTTCAACATGTGTAGTCCCCACGGTCGGCGTCAATTGACGAGGATCAGCCTCGGCAAATCCCATGGTCAGGGACCCTGGTTTAGATCGTAGAGAGAACAGGTTGGCGATACTCGTCGGCTAACAGGAGAAGCACTTCCTACTCGATTGTATTATGCAAGGGGGCGATTACAGTGGGAGTCTAGGCGAGTTCGCACAAGACCAGAGGTGATGATCGTAGATTGGATGTGCTAAGACGTCCCCCCTCCCAGCCTTTATATACTAGGCTAGGTCTCGGAGAGTCCTTCTCAGGTTTACAGGGGAGTTTGCCTAATTCTATCCTTTCTTTAAACGCCAAGTCATGAATTCCATATTGATCGCAGACTCCTACGTCGGTGCTTGGAGCGGGCCAGTCGTGGGCTTGTCGAAGCTTCCAGCGGGCCTCTTGTCTTCGTATGCACCAGGTATCCTAGATGCAGGAGTCACGGGGTCACCCCTCGTCACTATGTGAGGTAAACAAATTACAGATGGGCAATTGATAGGATTATAAACACACCGCAATGCTAACTATTCTACAAAAGAAAGGAAGAGGCTCATAAGCATGGGTAGTACACCAAAATAAGTAGACCGAAATCCATTTCCACCTACTACTAATCATACACCTTGAGATATCTATCTAGAACATCTCGCTGGTATTAAGTTGCGAGCCCCACCCAAAGTGTAAACCCAAAGCAACAGACAACTGTATTAAAAAGAACTTTGCGTAATGTAAACAACCCTTGCAACCACGGTTACAAGCACCGTTGTTTTCCCCCTTGTGGCCACAGCACATCCCCTAGACTCATGTTTCTGTCACTCAAGCGTGTCATCAGGGGGCATGTACCCACAATCGAGCATAATGTTCCCTATTGGAGTCAGTACCTACTACTTGGCCAAAGCAATAAACAGCAACGGAGAACATGCAAGAATTACTTTGGAACGAAAATATAAGAGATAAAAACCAAATATATTACTCTATCACAATCTGAACATAATCTCATAATCCATCAGATCCCATCAAACTTACCATAGCAAAACAGAAAGATTACATATGTGCCTCGATCATGTAGGGAAGCTCACGAGGTCTAAACCATGAAGAACAAAGAGGGCAGGAGAACATCACATAGCTACGGATCACGGACCCATGGTCCAAAGGAAACTACTCACAACACATCTAGGAAGCGTCCATGGTGGAGGGGAAGCTCCGGGAGGTCGATCCTCCTTCCGGCAGGGTGCTGGGAAGGGTCCTGACAGTGCTCCCGATCTTGGAAGCGTGGCGGCGGAGGAACAAAGGCGAGATTGCGAAATAGGGTTTTGTCTTCGGAAGTTTCCCGTGGCGGAGAATAAACAGGCGAAGGGGGGCAGCCAGGGGGTCGACCAGGGGTCCAGGCGCCCCCTGGTGCGGCCAGCTCACATGGCCCCCCTTCGGGACTCCGAAAGGTTCCTTCACGCTGATTATTTATCTGTTTTTTCCGAATTTTTGGAGAACCTTTTATATGGGGGAAAACTGAAATATAAAAACAGCAGAAAACAGAAACTGGCATTGGGTGCACTGAGTTAATAGTTTAGTCCAAATGTGATCAAAAGTGTATGAAAGTGTATCTAGATCATAGCAATATCACACAAAACATTCATGGAGCAAGCAGAAATTATCGGTACGTTTGGGACGTATCACGTAGCGGCAAGTTTCCCTTGGTGAGGACACCAAGGTCTTAAGATTTTCTCCCGTAGGACTCCGGAAATGATAAGTAGGTGTCAGCGGCGCAACTGACATGGACCTGCACACAGACACAAATAACTATGCTCCCAACGAAGTTCAGAGATGTTGTCAATCTCTCTGGTCTTGTCGTTTACAAAGGATCAAAACACAAGGGATAATGATAATGATAGCAGCTGAAAGTAAATATTAAAAAGTAAATGAGCGTGTAAACAGTGTTGAGAATATGGACCGGAGTCCCGTGATGTTAACTAGTGATGTCTCTCTCCCAAAAGACGATAAAACTGCTATGGGAGGAAAACAAATTACAGATGGGCAATTGACAAGATTATAAACGCACCGCAATGCTAACTATGCTACAAAGAAAGGAAGAGGCTCAAAAGCATGGGCTGTACGCCAAAATAAGTAGACCGAAATCCAACTGCATCTACTACTAATCATCCACCTTGAGATATCTATCCAGAACATCTCGCTAGTATTAAGTTGCGAGCCCCACCCAAAGTGTAAACCCAAAGCAATAGACAACGACATTAAAAAGCACTTTGCGTAAAGTAAACAATCCTTGCTACTGCGGTTACAAGCACCGTTGTTTTCCCCCTTGTGGAAACAACATATCCCCTAGACTCATGTTTTTGTCACTCAAGCGTGTCATCAGGGGGCATGAACCCACAATCGAGCATAACGTTTCCTCTTGGAGTTACTACCTACTACTTGTCCAAAGAAATAAACAGCAACAGAGAACAAGCAAGAATTACTTAGGAACAAAAATATAAAGATAAGAACCAAATATATTACTCTATCACAATCTGAACATAATCTCATAATCCATCAGATCCCATAAAACTCAGCATAGCAAAAGCAGAAAGATTACATATGTGCCTCGATCATGTAGGGAAGGTCACGAGGTCTAAACCATGAAGAACAAAGAGGGGAGGAGAACATCATATAGCTACTGATCACGGATCCATGATCCAAAGGAAACTACTCACGGCAGATCCCGGAAGCGTCCATGGTGGAGGGGAAGCTCCCAGAGGTCGATCCTCCCTCCGGCAGGGTGCCGGGAAGGGTCCTGCGGGTGCTCCCGATCTTGGAAGCGCGGCGGCGGAACAGAGGCGAGATCGCGAAAAAGGGTTCTGTCTTCGGAAGTTTCACGTCACGGGAGATATATAGGTGAAAGGGGCAGCCAGGGGGGCCACCAGGGGTCCAGGCGCTCCCTGGCGCGGCCAAGCCCTAGGCCGCGCCAGCTAGGCGCCAGGGGCCCTGGTGGGTCCCACCTGGTCCCCCTTCTGGACTTCGGAAGGTTCCTTCACGCTGATTTTTTATCTGATTTTTCCCGAATTTTTGGAGCACTTTTAATATGGGGGAAAACTGAAATAGAAAAACAGAAGAAAACAGAAACTGGCACTGGGGTGCAATGAGTTAATAGGTTAGTCCAAATATGATCAATAGTGTATGAAAGTGTATCTATATCATAGCAATATCACACAAAACATGCATGGAGCAAGCAGAAATTATCGATACGTTTGGGACGTATCACCGTGCTTCGCGTAGCTGCGGCCCCAGTACGCTCTTTTGGCACCCGTGCGTGTCATTGCGCTCCACGAACACCCAGGTATCGAGCGCTCCATAGAACGGGCGGTGCTGCGCATCGAAATGTCGTACTCGTCGTCGCCCATGTGCTGGCCGCCGCCTTCCTTATCGCCGACATCGCTCCGGCGAGGACACCACCATCACTCGACGGGCGGCACTCTACTCGTTCGAACGAGCCCATCCGCGCGCCCTCCCGTGGCCCCAGTCATCGGCGCGGTCGACCGCGCCAGAGTATCGCCGTCGGCGAACACTCCGCTGTGACTGCCAGGTGGACCCGAACTGTCATGGGGGTTAGTTAACACTAATCCCCCCCCCGTGCCATTGAAAGTGGGCCCCTGCGCCTTTTAATTATCACTGTTACAATAACTGGGAGTTAAACTATGTATCTATGACATGTGGGCCCTGGCCTTTAAATTAACCACAAGATTAATTAAATTGTTTAATAAAACGTGTGTCTCTGACTGGTGGACCCCAATTATCAGTTGTTAATTAAAATGATTTAATATTAAATCCAGTGTATGACATGTGGGCCCTCTCTGTTTCTTTTAATTAAATAAAATGATTTAACTACCACTTTCTATGACATGTGGATCCATCCTATTAGGACCGTTTTGGATAAGGTTTTGGGATAATGTTGCATTTATTCATTAAAATAAATCCAGAAATTGATTTAAAGTTTGAATTTAAATATCTTTTAAACCGTAAGTCGGATTCAAAAACTTTATACATGAAAATTGATCAGAAAAATATAATGAATACGGATACGCAATCCGTATACCAAGCACACCCCTTTAACACAACGAACATCGACATTTCCCCCTCCGGGCCGTTTGTCGATAATCACCCGGAGCCGGTATTTCATCCCCGAATGAATTCCCGCTCCGAGCCTAACACTTTGCACTGCGTTATAACACCGTTAACATGGCATCTGTCATGTCATGCATGTGTTTGCTATGTTTGCTTTTTATTTACAGTTTCTCCCCCCCCCTTAATCTCCGGTAGACCCCGCTGCTGCTGCCGACTACACCGCCACTGGGTACGACTACTTCGTCGATGACCCTACCCCTACCGTCGAGCTTCCAGGCAAGCAGAGCCATTCTCTTCCCCAGATATCGCCTATCTTTTCCGTACTTTTCTTGCACTAGGCATTTTTACTGTTGCTACTACGTTCCTTACCTATTCAATTGCATAGCCTGTCATTGTCGGCCCTTGATGTGCCTTCCTTTATCCTATGCTGCCTTATAATTATATTATATTCATCAGTAAACCCTGCGAATTGTTAGCTAGGTTTAGAATAGAGGACCGTGATCACTCTGGTGAGTGAACGCGGATTACAAAATATTATAACTGCAATAGGTACGGATCAACGCAGACGCCCTAGGTATCCTACAACGGCGAGACTCTGCCGAGTCGCTTCTAGTTTGACTTACGAGTGGATGGACTCGTATTTCACTCTCGTCGTCTCAGTAGCATAGCATCACCGGGATGATGCGAGGTTTACCTCTTTAGTTCATTCCGCTGATGTCTCTGTCGAACCTCTTTAAGTGTACCATCGAGGGTGATTATAGGATCAGCGCTCTCGAGCTTAATAAAAAGTAGCTGTAACTATCGACCGGTCTCTCTCATTCGATATCTCTAAAATCTTACGCTGACAGGAGCGATTGATGGACCCAAGACAAGGATAACAGGTCGGGATGGAGAAGAGGGAAGTGAAAGTAGAAATCATGTTTCTGTAGTGGAGAAAGAAGCCTAGCCTAACATTGAAATAAAAGTGTCGTAGAGCTCGGTAAGCCGGTGGGATACCTCCTGGTTTCACTTAATGGTAGGCACTCAAATCAACTGGTTTCCTTAAAGGTAAGTAGTCAGGTGAGACAACGGTGCCCGCGAGGGGTATTGCGTCGGGAACGACACGGAGGGTACGACTGACGTTACTGGTGTGCTTGGCCCCTGCTCGTATCTCGCGAGAGTTACCAAACCACGAAAAGTCGAGCTCTACCAAGAGCACACACGAGACAAGGTTAGGAGATGGTTCACCTTGTTGAAAAGGACAGGGAAAGCCCCGATGTACTGGTGGTCCTTGTTGGTGTTCGTTGTCCGTTGTGTTGTTAGTCGAACAGTGATAACGGTTGTCTGCGAGATAATATTAAAATGATAAATGGTTCGGCGGATGACTTGAGAGGCCCGTTGGTCTATACGCACTACCTTCACATGGGATAAGGAGTTATGGGTCCCCTGCGTCATAGTTCATTCGAAAGCTCTTTAGACGTCATCAGTACCGCGGCCTGATTGCCGGGAATTGGTGTATCTTCTTCGTCCAGACGGTGTATTTCGATTTGATTTTTCTTCACCGTCCAGACTTGCACCTTGCAGGAGCGTTGAAGGGTGAGGGACCTAGACCCTTGAGCGCATAGGATATAGTCCGACGGATGACCTCTCTGTTGAGCCTAGGATGGGCTGCGCCGTGTCGGATAGCTTTGGTGGTGGGTTCCCTAACAAGGTGCCCGCCTCCCTGGAGAACCGAGCGTGCAGGATGAACAGTAGTGCACCCCTGCAGGGAATTTAATCTATTCGAATAGCCATGTCCACGGTAACTGGACACTTTATGCTGAAGCTGGATCTTACCACTACAAACTACTATTATTAAACTGTATGGTTCCGGGTCTTCTTCCTCGCAGGGAAGTCGAGGAAGGGAACTCAAAGGCATTTTTCATTGTTTACCATTATACAATGTTGCAGCAACTTCTTCTGCATTGTTACTTTATGCTTTATATGAACTGTTGGATGTTTTCTTCCTGTGCTGCAAGACTCATCGGAAGATGCTAGTCTTCGATAGGCCTAGCTTCTTATCCTTATTCTGATTTCTACCTTGCCGTCCACTATATACAGCCTCCCATTTCCATTTGATACAAATGAATAAATGCTTAGTAGCGGACGTAAGACTTGTTTTTGTTTTACCTGATCGGCCGTTGAAGTCGACTTGGAGCCCAGGAGCAGGAGTACCCCGGAGGCGGATACTACTACGTCGAGACCCCCGCTGACCAGGACCAGGATTAGTTTCAGAGGCTCCCAGGAAGGAGACCTTTCCTTTTCGATATTTATCTCTGATCTTATTTGTGCTAGCCTTCTTAAGGAAAAACTTGACTAACTATGTCTCTACTCATATATTATGGTTTGTATAGCTTATGTATTCGGGTCCGTGTGACCCCCTTATCTTGTAACATATTGGTTTATCCTTTGGTGTTTAGTGTTGTGTTGTGATATTCTCACCGTGGCACCCTAATCTCCCTCGTGTACCCTGCGTGTATGATTACTGTACAGGACTTGATTTTAGGGGCCTCACAATGACCCGGTTGGTCAAGATAATAAGATCTTTTGGGCGGATAGGGATAAATCTCACGCCTTTGCTTTTCTTCGCTTGCGGGCTAATAAGGTTCCCAAGGACATTGAGTACTGCCACAGGCTATTTCACAACATCTACACCGACATGTATCCCTTGGATCCATTCCACCCGACTTTGGAGAAGCTTGCGGCGTGTTTTCTCATCCATTGGTGGTTCGTCGTGTAGTGAAGCATCAGATTTGGGTGGCTGCTCGCTGTGCCTTCGCGCTGGTTCGGTCACATTGGCCTGGGGTGGATCTTATGCAGGCAGCGCATGTCCCACCTCATGGTCGACATGAACCAATGCCCGAACATTATGAAGTTGCAACTGAACCTTTACAATTGATAGTGGAGAAGGTGTATGAGGAAACTAACTGTGTGCTTGGCACTCGGTATTATAAGGTGAAGGACAAGCCTGATGCATAGAACTTGTGGCAATTTGTATATGCTTTGTCCTTGGTTGTAGTTGCTTCCTTGTGGATATCAATCCGTCTCTTGAGTGCCTTTTTGTTGATTGTTGAGTTGTGAAAAAGCGTCTCGGAGGGTAGCTTTTAGCGCACGAGCCCTTGAGTGCCGGATTATTTTTTAGTCACGTGTGTGAAAAACGCCTCGGAGGCTGGCTTTAGCGTGCAAGCTCTCGAGTGCCAAATTGTTTCAAGTCGCGTGTGCAAAAAATGCCTCAGAGGGTGGATTTAGCGCGCAAGCCGCCGAATACCAGATTGGGGTGTAAGATGTTTGGGAAAAAGCTTCTTTTTATTGATGTTTCCCTGAGGTTCTTACACTAATGGATGAGTAGCCTTATTTGGATTGATACCTTGATAGCCCTAGGAACGAGAATTAATGGTAAGATAGTGAGTAGAAGGAGCGTGAAGCGCCAACTTGTACTTTGTTGTTGCTTCCCTGATGATTCTTGTGGGGTTTTCAGAGCTCATCGTGGTGCTACTTCTATGCTGGCGCCCAGTCTGCTTCTTCAGGGTTCTGGTGTGTCCCAAAAGATTCGGAGATCTTGTGGCACTCCCTTTCACAGTGCTCTGACCTGATGAAGCTTCCGCTGATGGTGATTACTCCTCTTGGTCCCGGCATCTTTAACTTAAGGTATGCATAGTGAGGGACGGCCACAAGTCACGCGAAAGCTGGCCGGCCGAGTATTGCGTGGTACTATGATCTCTAGTTGACTACTTCAAAGTCCAAATTCTCCTTTCTGAAGTTGCTTTCGTTCCCAAACACAACCTCGAGGCTTATTTTTCGGAGGGGATAAACTGCTTTTCCTGGTACGATTCCATGAAAGGTGGTTCTTGAGGTCTTGAGTATGGTGGTTGGGATAAACATCTCTTCCAAAGTTTTGGTTAATAAGATATTGATGTCGTTGCCTCCGTCCACGAACAAGCATGACATGTCATAGTTTCTGGTTCGTGCTTCGAGCACTAGCACGGTGTGCCCTGGCTGAGTAATAGCTGGTGGGTGGTCTTCTAGAGAAAAGGTGATATCGGTTTCCGATCGTCTAAGGAATTCCGGTATTGCCTTGTATGAAGTGGCCGCAAGTTAGACTTGTCGAGAGACTTGCTTCTGTTGTCTGTTTGAATGTCGCCCTTACTGGATCATGCAGATTCTCCCGTGTGCTACTGAGTATGCATCCTTTTCCTCTGGTGCTTCGCGTCTTTGCGGGATGGCAGGGACCTGCCTTGAGGGTATGGGAGGAGTCGATGGCGCGTCGTGTGCGATCCGCCCGGGAGCGATGTTCGCGATTAGTTGAGGAGCGAGTGGTGCCTTCCGACCATGCTCTTCTGAGAGCTCATTGAAACGTCTATAGTTTCTCAACGTGTGTCCTAATCTGTATTCTCTGTGCTCGTCCTTGTATCCATGGAACTGGCATGGTCCGTCGAGCTGGTTTTTTACGGAACGGAGTGCTCGATTGTCGTTGCGCGGTTGCAGCGGTCGTCACTCTTGCTTTTGGTTCTGCAACGAGTCGTCATGGTTGTCTCTTCTTGGTGGTCTATTATCGTCGCATCACCTATGATGCTAGCAAGGAAGATAGTTCTCTCGCTTCTCGTTGGTTACCCCAAGTGGAAGGTGAGATGTAGCGTAGCAGAAGATTTCCCTTAGAAAAGATGCTAAGGTTGAGGATCGACTAGTAGGACTCGCAGAGATACAAGAAGGTGGTAAAGTGAACAATTGGCGCCGTTGACAATCTAAGGATTGCTAACTTCACCTGGACCTGCACACACAGTAAATAACTTTGGTCCCAACGAGTACAGAGGAGTTGTCAATTCCTCCGGCCTTGCTGTTTACAAAGGATCAACGCAAGAGATAATAATAGTGGCAATTAAAAGTAAGATTTGAAAGTAAATTGATAATGTAAACAATGGTGGAAATATGGACCGGGGTCCCATGACGTTAATTAGTGATGTCTCTCTCCCAAAAGATGATAAAAGTGCTAGCGAGGTAAACAAATAACAACTGGGCAATTGACATCGCAATGCTAACTATGCTACAAAAGAAAGGAAGAGGCACAAGAGCAATGGGCAGTACGCCAAGGTAAGTAGACCGAAATCCATCTTCATCTACTACGAATCATCCACCTTGAGATATCTATCCAGAACATCTCGCTGGTATTAAGTTCCGAATCCCACCCAAAGTGTAAACTCAAAGCAACAGACAACTGCATTAAAAGAACTATGCGTAAAGTACACAATCCGTGCACCCGCAAGTACAAGCACCGTTGTTTTATCACTCGTGGCAACAACACATCCCCTAGTCTCATGTTTCTGTCACTCAAGCTAGACATCAGGGGGCTGAACCCACAATCAAGCATAACGCTCCCTCTTGGAGTTGCAACAAATCACTTCGCCAAAGTAAAATACGGCAATGGAGAACATGCAAGAATTAACTTAGAACACAAATATAAAAGAGAACCAAATATATTACTAATCACAATCTGAACATAGTCTCATAATCCATCAGATCCCAGCAAACTTAGCATAGCAACGCAGAAAATTAAAAGGTGCCTCGATCAGGTGAGGCATCTCACGAGGTCTCGAAAGTGGAAGCACAAAGAGGGGAGGAGAACATCACATAGCTACTGGTCATGGACCCATGGTCCAAGGGGGACTAATCACAAGACATCTGGGAGGCGTCCATGGCGATGAATGGTCTCCCGGAGGAGATTCCTCCTTCCGGCAGGGTGCGGGGGCAGCTTCTCCTGGCAGTCCCGATCTTGAAATGGCGGCGGCGGTGGTACAGAGAGGAGAACGGGAGTAGCAGATCGATATTAGGGGTTTCCTCCGCGGGGGCTAAATATAGGCCAAAGGGGGCACTGAGAGGGGCCACAGGGCAGCCCGGAGGCCTCCTGGCGCGCCCTAGGGTGGGGCCGCGCCAGGGACCCTCCTGGGGCTTTGGTGGGTCCACCCCCTTCCATCTGTGGTTCTTCAGAATGCTTCTGGGACGCTGATTTTTATATAGTTTTGGCACTTTTAATGGCCCGAAAACCTGAAATACAAAAATAGCAGAAAACAGGAACTGGCAACTGGGTGCACTGAGTTAATAGGTTAGTCCAAATATGATCAAAAGTGTATGAAAGTTCAAGAAAAACATGGCAAATTCAAACAAATCATGCATGGAGGAAGAAGAAATTATAGATACGTTTGGGACGTATCAACATCCCCAAGCTTAATTCCTGCTCGTCCTCGAGTAGGGTAATGATAACAAGCATAAATTCTGTGGCGACATGCCACACAACCATATAAGGACTTTTAAGTAAAGAAATCAAAGCATGCAATTCAATTCAAGTCTTAACAAGCAAGAGTCTATATTAGCGTTGACATAAGCAACAAAAGAACAAAGGGTGCAAGAGCTCTCGCTGTCCGTGACTCGAATGTCTCTAGATGGTGTTTGCGTTCAAGAAGGGGATATGGGAATACTAGATAAAAAAATAGTTGTTGATAACTACTATCTACTAAAGTTTCACACTTACTCTGCTTTGGATTCTTATCTTGACTTGTCCCCAGACCACTAGTCAGGTACAAGTCAAACTGATCCACTCCCTTTCGATATTTTGAGCACTCATGCAATGGATGAGCGTGAGCAAGAAAATTGAAACCTAAAAGGAGAAACAGAAAGAAGGTGGAGGAGGAAGACAAAAAGGTGTGAAAGGCTCACATCAATGAGGACAATCATAGGCGAGAGAAGGCCATATGATAGATATGATGTGAGGAGTAGGGATTGCCATGCAACGGATGCACATGTGAGCTAAAAGCTCTCCAAGGGAACTAGTGGGGTCCATCCAACTTGCTTGCTCAAGAATACCTAGAGCTCGTTTGAGGAGGCTCATCATTGGAATATACAAGCCAAGTTCTATAGTGTGAAGGGTCCCCACATAGGTATATGCATATATGATGATATCTATGGACTACAAGGGATAGAGGATGAAGTACTAGTGTGGATCTCTCAAAAGGAATAGTAGTGTGCCCCTTCTCTCTTTTTATTTCGTTTTCTCATTTTTCTATTTTTTGTATTTGTTTTGGTGGCCTCAATGGCTCATTCTATTTCTCTCATTTGTCCTCTTTGGGATCTTTTGATTTTGTCCTCTTAGGGATCTTTTCCTCACTTTAGGGGCAACACTCTATATTTTAAAAGAATATAGGAGATCTTTCACACTTTACAAGGGTACTCACATAAAGAAGATGTAACTATCATGATGCAAATGTATGCCTCTGCCAGGGTAGCAGGATATGCAATGATACTAGCGCGTCATGTAGCAATGATTAGAGTAAGGCCCAACTAGCATGCGTCTCATAGATCAAGCAAGTAGCATGTATGACATGAAGATCAAGTCATGAGAAGGTGGATGTTGCATGGCAATGTATCTCGGAAAGGCTATGGAAATTCCTTGATAGGTAGGTATGGTGGCTGTTTTGAGGAAGGATATAAGGAGGTTAATGATGATAGAGCGTATCATGCCAAGGGTTTGGATGTACCGGCGAAGGTGGAAGCCAACTCTCGGAGTGAGAAGGAGGCAATGCACGGCACAGGAGAGGCTAGAAAAATATGGGAGGTGGAAGTGTCAACTTTCGAATACTCACATTAGTCCGAAGAACTCATGCACTTAGTATCGGAAACTCTCAATCTAATCAGGAGGTTCACAAATAGAAAAGTACCCCGAGGAGGAGTGTATGGGGGTTTGGTTATCCTTTCGCATCCTCGAATCATGGTACGTGAGTGTACTCTAATATTCGAACCCTCCAGAGGTTAGTGATCCATCTAGTAGCTAGAGTTCTCAACAGGGGTTTTGGTTTTCGAAAATCACACGGATTGCCCAAAATACGACATCTATCACTAATAGGCTAGAGCTCTTGACACCAAAAGTTCAAACATTACTCTAGTAAATACCTCAAAACTATTGCAAGTTACTACTATAAAGAGAATAGAAACTTCAACTACCTACTTTCTAGTCAAGAGACAAAACTCAGTTCAACAGGCAAACTCTCTAAACAAGATAAACATGCAACTTATAGAAAGTTCAATCTAAGAAAAATAAAAGCTCTAGAATAAAACTAAAGCACTACAACTAAACAGGGCAGCAGCTAAGGAAAGAAAAAGAACAACTCACAGCTAAGGAAATAAGCATGCAAATCCTATGAGGAGTTCTAGTTCAAGCGGAGCATGTTTCTCTCCCACGCAAAATAAAGCTGGGGTCTAACTTTTTATAACAGCAAACAAAGCAAAAACAAACCTAAGAAAAGTAAAGAGCGAGACGCTCCAAGCATAGCACATAACGCATGAAGTGATAAAAATATAGTGCAACGAGGGACGAACTGAAAATTGTCGATGAAGAAGGGTATGCATGGGGGAATCCCCAAGCTTAGACGCTTGATTCTCCTTGAATATTTATTCGGGGTGCACATGGGCATCCCCAATCTTGAGCGTTTGACACTCCAGGATCTTCTTTCATCATCTTCCATCGCACACTTGAAAACTCCCTTCATACATAACTCATTGTAAACTGATTAGAGAGGTTAGTACCCTATTAAAATAATTTTACTCTACTGCAAATAAATATATTCTTGAAGAGATACTGTTTCTCAAGATTTCCAAAATGTTTTTGCAAAGAAAAAGCAAGCTTAAGGTTTGCAAAAGTAAGGAGAGACAAAACGTGGCAGAATCTGTGAAAAACAGAACAACAGGTAGTAAAGAATTTTTTAGGGGTACTTCTGCAACTCAAATCAAAAAACTCAGAACATAAGAAAGTTCCATGATTGTATAGAGCATGCTGTGTAAAAAATTCAGCTCAACAAGATGATTTGGGAATTTTCTATGATTTTTCCCGTCACGAGGACAGAATCTGTTTTCTGGACAACATGTCACAACTTTCACTTCCCTTGTCATATGAGGCTATATTTGGCACAAAGCTTGAAAAATAAAGATACAATGATGTTGCTACAGTAGTAACAATCATCAAGAACACTAAAACAGAATAAAAAATATCTTGGGTTGCCTCCCAACAAGCGCTTTCTTTTACGCCTTTGAGCTAGGCACAAAGCAAAAGATCATGTTTTTCCAAAATCATCAGAATCACCAAGAATTTGAAAAGGGTTTTCAATAAGCTCATCCTTGTTCTTCTGAGGGAAGAGGTACCTACCTTTTGCCTTACCACGCAAGCGTATTTGTCCTTTACCTATATCAATGAAGCCATTCATGGCTCGAAGGAAGTCCCTTCCAAGCACTATATTTCCTCGTTTGGTCTTCATGATGGAAAAGTCAATTTCTACGCTCCTTTTAAGAAACATGACTTGGACATCTTTTAATCTTCCCTGGATCTCAGAAATATCACCATTAGTATGTTCATGGAAAGATGGAAATTTGTCCATGCTTTCAAGGTACAAAGAATCATAAATAAAGCTTGGCATTATAGAAACTGTAGATCCAATGTCACAAAAAGCAAGGAAGTTTTGGTTAGAGATGAAAATCCTAACAAAAGGCTCCAAATCATTTTCTATTTCCAAAATCTCCTCTTTAGGAGGGTTTGGATTTTCTACTCCTTTTAAGTCTAGAGCATCAAGTTTCTTCTCGATAGTAGCAATTCTGTCTACAACAGTATCAAGACCATCGTAAACAAAATAACTAGATAAACCATGTATAATTTCAAGAGCTCTAGCTTCATCACACTCTAAAAAGCCTCCTTCAGCTATAAGATCAAGAGAGTGCTTACACCACTTAAACAGGCCAAAGTAAAAAATTCTAAGCACAATTCTTATAGGTAACCAAGGCATATTTTCCTTATGTGCTTCAGAAATTCTGTCCCATGCCTTCTTCATATTTTCCCCGTTCCTTTGATGGAAATCCAAGACATCGGATTCCCTCATAGTACTAACTCCTAACATACTTGACCACACGAGAAAGATAACAGGTATTTTTGGTATTTTTTATAAGGGACACAAAAGTAAAAACTGAAAGATAAACTAGCAAGACTAAAAAGCAAAGATAAAAGATAGTGTGCAACTCCCCTATCTTGTAGACTCGAGTCCCCGGCAACAGCACCAGAAATTGCTTGATGCTAGCAAGGAAGATAGTTCTCTCGCTTCTCGTTGGTTACCCCAAGTGGAAGGTGAGATGTAGCATAGAAGAATATTTCCCTTAGCAAAGATGCTAAGGTTGAGGGTTGACCAGTAGGACTCACAGAGATAGAAGAAGGTGGTAAAGTGAACAATTGGCCCCGTTGAAAATCTAAGGATTGCTAACTTCACCTGGACCTGCACACACAACAAATAACTTTGCTCCCAACGAGTATAGAGGAGTTGTCAATTCCTCCGGCCTTGTTGTTTACAAAGGATCAACGCAAGAGATAATAATAGTGGCAATTGAAAGTAAGAACTGAAAGTAAATTGATAATGTAAACAATGGTGGAAATAGGACCGGGGTCCCATGACGTTTACTAGTGATGTCTCTCTCCCAAAAGACGATAAAACTATTAGCCAGGTAAACAAATCACAGCTGGGCAATTGACAGAATTATAAACGCATCGCAATGCTAAATATGCTACAAAAAAAAGGAAGAGGCTCAAAAGAAATGGGCAGTACGCCAAGGTAAGTAGACCGAAATCCATCTTCATCTACTACGATTCATCCACCTTGAGATATCTATCCAGAACATCTCGCTGGTATTAAGTTGTGAATCCCACCAAAAGTGTAAACTCAAAGCAACAGATAACTGCATTAAAAGAACTATGCGTAAAGTAAACAATCCTTGCACCCGCAAGTACAATCATCGTTGTTTTATCCCTTGTGGAAACAACACATCCCCTAGTCTCATGTTTCTGTCACTCAGGCTAGACATCAGGGGGTTGAACCCAGAATCAAGCATAACGCTCCCTCTTGGAGTTGCAACAAATCACTTGGCCAAAGTAAAATACGACAACGGAGAACATGCAAGAATTAACTTAGAACACAAATATAAAAGAGAACCAAATATATTACTCATCACAATCTGAACATAGTCTCATAAACCATCAGATCCCAGCATAGCAACGCAGAAAATTACAAAGGTGCCTCGATCATGTGAGGCACCTCACGAGGTCTCGAAAGTGGAAGCACAAAGAGGGGTGGAGAACATCACATAGCTACTGGTCATGGACCCAAGGTCCAAGGGGGAATACTCACAAGACATATGGGAGGCGTCCATGGCGATGGATGGTTCCCCGGAGGAGATTCCTCCTTCCGGCAGGGTGCCGGGGCAGCTTCTCCTGGCAGCCCCGATCTTGAAACGGCGGCGGCGGTACAGATAGGAGAACGGGAATAGCAGATCGATATTAGGGGTTTCCTCCGCGGGGGCTAAATATAGGCCAAAGGGGGGACCGAGAGGGGCCACAGGGCAGCCAGGAGGCCTCCTGGTGCGCCCTAGGGTGGGGACGCGCCAGGGACCCTCCTGGGGCCCTGGTGGGTCCACCCCCTTCCATCTTTGGTTCTTCGGGAAGCTTCCGGGACGCAGATTTTTTATATAATTTTTCCAGTATTTATTTGGCACTTTTAATGGCCGAAAACCTGAATTACAAAAACAGCAGAAAACAGGAACTGGCAACTGGGTGCACTGAGTTAATAGGTTAGTACAAATATGATCAAAAGTGTATGAAAGTTCAAGGAAAACATGTCAAAGTCACACAAATCATGCATGGAGCTAGCAGAAATTATAGATACGTTTGGGACGTATCAACATATCGTCTCTGTCGCCTGGGAAACCATCCATGACCATATTGGGTGCTTTGTTATTATAGAAGTTGTGTCTAGGTCGTTTCCTTCTTTGATCGAAGTCTCTGTCGCCACCGTAGTAGTCATAGTCGTGATCATCGTGAGGAGCTGTGATGTCTTCCTCGTTGCGTATAGAGTCTTCTTCCTCGGCCTAGTTGTTGGCATTTTCCAGTAACTCCACGAGTGTGTGGACTTTGAGCTGTCCCAATTGTTCTTTGAAGTTGATGCGCTGAAGTCCTCGTCTGAATGCGTCGATGGCGCTTTCGCCACATATGTCTTCGACGGAATTTTTTAGTATGTTCCATCGTTGTATGTAGCTTCTTAGCGATTCTCGGGTTCCTTGCTTGTAGGATCTTAGCACTTCGAGTGAAGCTGGTCGCTTGTATGTTGACTTGAAGTTTTCGATGAAGGAGGAGAGGAATTGCCTCCATGGGGTTAAGTGAAGATAACAAGGGTGGTCTCCCTAGAGTTCTTTCTTTATAGCCATAAAGATAGGCTTGAGATTTTAATGATGCTCTCGTAGGAATAAGAGTTGAAGAACAAAAGAGATCATCAAGAAGCAAATATCAAACACATTTAAGCCTAACATGCTTCCTATGTATAGGAATATTGCAACAGAATAATAAATTTAAGCACAAAGCAATAATCATAGAAAGGCAAAACAAGTGCAGCTCGAAAACGTTCAACATAAAGAGAGGGAACGTGATATTATTAAAATATCTATAAGCATAAGTTCCCTTCTCATAATAATTTTTAGTGGGATCATGAATAAACTCAACAATATAAGTATCACATAAAGCATTGTTACCATGATCCACATGCAAAAAGGTACTCTTACTCTCCACATAAGCATAATCTTTCTCATTGGTAATAGTGGGAGTAGGACTTTCATAAACAACTTGAACACTATAGATTAATTGTGTATTAGGAAGATGGTGTTCAGCAAGGGAGTAAGTCCCTCCATGATTATCACAAGTTTCATAAAGATAATTTCTCCTTATGTCATAGGTACCTTTACAATCACTATAGATAGGAGTTATACCATCATCATAGTAGAGAAGAACATTATCATTGCTAGCAACTATATTTGTAAACATGTTGTCTTTATTCTTGCTAGCAAAAGAATTATCAATTACCACATCACTAATGGGTAAAGGACTTGCAATCTTATCATCCCTAAGCTTAGAGATTTCCATATCATCACTCTCAGAGTTGGTACCAAAAAGATTTTCAAGATCATAAGTAGCATTATCATCATTTTCCCAATCACAAAAAGTAACATGCATATCATAATCAAGATCATCCTCAATAGTGCCTACAGACTTATCATCGGGATAATAATGAATGAAATCAAGCTCACCATCCTCCAAAAATTTATGTCCGTTAGGATAAAAATTGATGCGAGGAATATGGTCAGGCCAGGTTGATACCCATTCTTCTTCCTTCTTGCTCCTCTTCCTCCTCTTCTTCTTTTTCTTCTTCTTTAACTTAGGAGGGAGTGGTTGGGGATGGAGTTTCTCCACATATCCTGGTTTATCATTAGAAACAATAGGGGAAACTTGGGATAAACTCTCATTTTTATTAGTAGAGATATAAGAGACATTTTTATACTTTGGTAAAGTTCCCTCATTTCTAATCTTACTTATGTAATCATTTTCATGGCAATTAACAACAAAATAGAGATGGCATTTTTGCAAAGTGTTGTTTATTCCCAAAGCATGAACATCTAGCCAAGAAGTTTTTTCTAATAACTCTTCGCACATCAAAAATAACATAAGTTCATCATAAAGATCAGAAGTGATCATGTTATCACACAACTGGCTAACAGTTATGCTTTGAAAGTTCATGCATTGAAAATTAAAGTGACCCTCTATACAACAAAGTTCACAAGTAAAAGCATAAATGTCACACAATTCTCTAGAAATTTCATTTAAATCTTTGACCCAAGTGATTGTTCTTTCATGCTTATATTGCTTACAATACTACTCTTCTTCAATCATAGGCCTTTCACAAGGTCTATTCACTCCACAAAAATTAACATGCTTATATAAACTTCATTTTCAGGAATTTGATCATGCATGTTGCAATCATCATGAACAATCTCATTTTCTTTGCAAATCTCTTTAAAAGGTTCATGATGCTTGATCCAATTCTCCTTAGGCATATTAAGATGTGAAGCAAAAGATTTGAGGAAATCAATAAGGAGTTGAGAATCAAGCCCAAACTTAGCACTAAACTTATTAAAACTTACAGTTTCAACAAAGGACTTAATGCAATCATACTCATAACTTATACCTGACATTTTACCTTTGTCGATCTCCCAATCTTTAGTATTGCGTTCAATTCTTTCAACGAGTTCCCATTTAGCATCAATCTTTTCGTTTATGAAAGAACCCATAGAGGAATCATCGAGCAAGTCTTTATGCTGTCGAGAGAGCCTTTCATAAAAATTATTAATAATTATATCTTTGGGGAGCACATGGTTAGGACATTTTAGCATTAATGTTTCCAGTATCCCCCCAAGCTTGAGCTATGATCTCTCCTTCATGAGGATAGAAATTATAAGCATAATTCCTATTCTCATGGACTTCATGAAGAGGATAAAACTTGGATTAAAAGAGAGACTGGATCTCTTCCCAATCCAGAAGGTGATAATCATCTAGTAGCCTATACCATTCCAATGCTTTTCCTTTCAGTGAAAAGGAAAATAATTTCCTCATGACTCCATCTCTTGTCAAACATGATATCTTAAACAACTCACAAAGTTCTGTAAGTTTCAACAAATGAATACTAGGATTGACTGCCCCATCATAACAATCATTCCTAATTATTTCAATTATCCCAAGTGGTATTTTGAATGGGGTACATTTAGTAGGTGGAGGAGACTTCTCTACCACGGGTGTTGTAAAGCGGCCTTCCCCAAGCAGCGAACTAAGAGTGTAGTTTTCCATAAGCCTAACTAGTGAAAATAAAATCAAGAAACGAAAATATTTAATTGCAAGATCTAAAGATATACCTTCAAACCTTACCTCCCCGGCAACGGCGCCAGAAATAGCTTGATGTCTACACACGCTTCTATTCTTGTAGACTATGTTGGGCCTCCAAGCGCAAAGGTTTGTTGAACAACAACAAATTCCCTGAAGTGGATGACCTAAGGTTTATCGAACTCAGGGAAGTAGAGGTTGAAGATGGTCTCTCTCAAGCAACCCTGCAATTAAGATACAAGAAGTCTCTTGTGTCCCCAACACACCTAATACAACTACGAGTTGTATAGGTGCACTAGTTCGGCGAAGAGATGGTAAAATATTGGTGATAGGTGTGGCAAAACAAAGTAATATAAATCTGTAATAAAAAGTGAAGCAAGCAAACAAGTGGTAAACGTGAGCACAAACGGTATTGCAATGGTGGAAACAAGGCCTAGGCTTCATACTTTCACTAGTGGCAACTCCAAACAACATTAACATAGTCTAATCACATGATATTTCCCATAAAACCTGCAATGGAGACGTACTCGGAGGTCATTCCTTTGTGGTCAAAAGAGGACGAGAATTATGTAGGGCTAAAAAAGCACACCTCGGAGTTCGTAGTTCTCAAACTATGGATTTCCCAATGTCATTGCGGCCATCCAAAGAGAATACCACAATCACCACAACATATCTCAAGGATAGTCAAAGACAAGCACCAAGAGACTCTCAATCTTCAATCAACACACAAAAGAGGAAATCACTCAGGATAATATTCTTCTAACCCGTGTCCAATAGACCGCTGTCACCATGGTCTCGGGGATTATACTAGATAAGATCAAGTGAGTACATAAATCCAATACATAGAAGGAGGGGAAATATCATGGGATAAACCTAGATTAACATAGCCTATGATCACAATGAAGATCAAATCATGGGAGAGGGAGAAGAACACATAGATACTGGTAGAAACCTTAGCCCCAAGAAGGAACTACCCCTGCATAATGGAGGGAGGAAGCAACGTCGATGGAGATGAATCCAGGGGCACTTCCCCGTCCTGGCAGGGTGCCGGCATAGGAATTCTGCTCCCACGAAGCTTGTTGGCTATGGCGGTGGAGATCGGAATTGATTTTGGAGAAAAGGGTTCTGGAATCAGGGTTTTCGCGACGGGATTATGAATAAGAGCCAAAGGGGGCAACGGGGGAGGTCCCAGTCGCCCAAGCGGCCACCCGGCGCGGGTGGACCCCTGGCCGCGCCAGGAGGGCGCTTGGGGGCTGTGGGCCACCCCAGGGCCCCATCCTCCGGCTGGATGACTCTTCTAGAACGCTGATTTGTATATATTTTTCCCAGAATTTTCTGAGCACTTTTAATAATGGGAAAACCTGAAATACAAAAACAGTAGAAAACATAAACTCGCACTGGGGTGCACTGAGTTAATAGGTTAGTCCAAATATGATCAAAAGTGTATGAAAGTGTATCAAAAGCATAGAAATATCACAGAAAACATGCATGGAGCAAGCAGAAATTATATATACGATTGGGACGTATCAGCAATATGTTTGTCATTTAAATCATTTGTTGTTTGGGCAACTTTGCACAAGTTATCATTGTGAGCCTGCTCAAAGTCAACCTTCCGCTCAAGGAGATCATAGTTCTCCTTTTCCTCGGTGAGGGGGATTTCAAGATCTTTAATTGTTGTGGAGTGCTTACCCACCACATCCATAAGAAATTGAAACATTTTGAGCTTGTTGCTGAGAGAGCTCATCATTTTGTTCACTTTAACAAATAACAAATCTTCACATGCAGCATATGCATCATCTCCTTCTGCATCATGAAATTCATCATTAGGTGTTTCGGAAGAGAGCATGAAGGACTCATCAATAGGAGTTACCTTGATCTTGGCCAAGGTGGAGGAAGTATCACCATCAACCAACTTGGCCATGAGACACTTGTGTGCATTGCCGGTGTAGTCACGCATGTAGTTGTAGTTGACAACCTCACCTTGCTTGTTGAGGAGCTTCAAGGTCTTTGGTGTTTCTTGACCAACTCCGGCCACAGCACCAACATCCTCGGGATCGGACCCTTCTAGAGCCAACAAGGATTTCTTCTTGAGCTTATTGTTGAGAGGATTTGGGAGATTCTTGGCAACTTCCTTCCTAGGAAATCGAGGCGTGTCTTCTCTCTTCTCATATGGACAATCCTTCGCAAAGTGTCCCGACCTCTCACAGTTGTAGCATGCTCTTGTCTTCTTCTTTTGGAATCTTCCCTTGAAGTCCCCTTTGGAGAACCTCTTTACAAAGAGAGCCATATCTTCATATGATGGGGTGTCATCGGAGTTATCATCATCTTCATACTCATAATCTTCCTCATCATCATCAATCTCCTCGAGCCTAGCCTTGAGAGCAAGGTTTGAGTATGGACCACCATATGTGGAGAGTAGTCTCTTGGACTCCTTTAGGTGTGCATCATATTGCAAGAAGGTGGCAATCACATAATCTGGTGTCATCTTGAAGAAGTCGGGCATATGCCTCAATTCCCACACCATTTGATGTGAGTACACCATGAGAGCATTCGACATCTTGTCCACGAGGTAACGGTTGGTGATTTGATATCCATCCAAGGATTTCTCACAAGTGAAGGATTGGACATGTGCAAAGAGAACTTTGAGGTGCATATGGAGTTGTTGGGGCATCTCATCTTTCATCATGTGGAGATTATGCAAGGCATTCTTAGCGGTCTCATATCTTGTCATTTGTAGAGATCCGGTGCCGAAGTTGGCAATGAGAAGAGTATCCCTAAGTTCCTTGGCGTTGGTGATATGGAGAAATGGTGCTCGAGTCAACTCATCCATTCCTCTTTTCAAGAACCCAGTGGCACCAAGGTTGAGGTTTCTGTCAAACACTTCACTGGGTGTAAGGTTGTTTGGATCAATAGGATACTAACCCTTCCCGGAGTCGAAGAGGTCCCACATTGGTTCACACACGAACCTAATATAATCTGCCATAAGACTTTTCCAATCCAAAAAGTTAGTAGTCTCGGTTAGTATCGGCGGATTTCCATTGAAATTGTACTTAGGTTCCAAAAGCTTGGAGGTAGGATAATCCCATTGGTAGGGACCACCTCTTTGCAAAGGAAGTTCGGAAACGGGGTACACAAAGGCCGCTTGTGGGGGCCTTGGAGCCCTACCACTTGACGTTTGTGACTCCGATGTCGTAGCCTTCATCTATGCAAAGGCGGCTACCATATCCCGTTTTTGTTTTTCTAGAGCTTGTACTAAATCATTCGATATGAAAAACTCAGGATCCTCAATCTCAACGGAAACATTCCCCGTGGAGGGGGGAACCACAAGTGTTGCGGAGGCTATTTGTTCGGCAGCTAATCTCTCGGTTTCCAAACAAGCAGCATCCGCAGCAACTGCGATTACCTCCACGTCGGCATATGAACTTTCGGGGTTGCCGTCCTTGGTCATCTCTCTCTAGGGAGGTTAAGCCACAAGACTAGAGCACGAGGCTCTGATACCAATTGAAAGGATTGAGATAGACCTAGAGGGGGATGGATAGGTTATATTATAAATTTTAACACTACTTAGGAATTTTAGGCAATAATGCGGAAGATAAAGATCAGCCTAACAATTTCAAGGATGAACTAGTTAAGATAAGGTAAACAACAAGGACAATACAAGGAAGCAAGTGAGGGATAAATAACAAGGTAACAACAAGGTAGTGCAAGTAAATGGGGAAAGAGTAGGGATAACCGAATGACGCGAACACAAAAATGTATCCCGATGTTTACTTCCTTGGAGGGAAGCTACTCACTGTTTGGAGAGACTGGGTGAAACCACTAAGGCACACCAACGCCACGAAGGCTCACTCTATTCCCCTTGAGATATCACCACGAAGAAGATTCCCAACCACTACTGGTTGACCTTAAAGGTGGTCACCAAACCCCCACAAACTCAACGGGCGTAATCACAATGGTCGATTCCTCTCCAAAGAACACCTACCTGCCTAGGAGTCTCCAACCTCCAAGACTAACAAGATCAATGAGGAAACTCTCAATGCTTGCTCAAATCACGATTTTCTTTGATCGGAAGATGGGGAAGGGACGAATCTATCACGGGGTGAAAGATCCAACAAGAACTCTGACAAATCTCTCCGGGATCTTGGTTTAAGTGTAGGAGATGAAGGAGAGGGAGAACTTGGTGTTCTTTAGTGAATTAAATGAAGTGGTCAACCCTAACCCTAGGTGGGTGGGGGTTATTTATAGGAGGTCAAGAAACTAGCCATTTTGTTGCTGCCACAGTTGGGTCGGACGGCCCGGAACTTAAGTCGGACGGTCCGGGCCAAGCCCGGACGGTCCGACCTATGGTCCGAACGACCGACTAGGTCAACGCTTAGGGATATACGTATACATATGAAAGTATGGTCTGACGGTCCGTGGACCTGTACAAACGGTACGGGCTTAGCCCAGACGGTCCGACCAGGATCCCGGACGGTTCGAAAAGCGTCAGGGTCGAACTCCTTTGGGTTTGTAGTTCTTCGTGGTTCAGGGTCTAGTCCAGACGGTCCGGGAATAGCCCGAAAGGTCCGTTATGGATCCCGGACGGTCCGAAAAATTACGCCGCCGAGTCCCTTAGGGTTGCGAATTCTTCGGACGGTCCGAGGGTTGGACCGGACGGTCCGACCTATGTCCCGGATGGTCCCCAAAGTAATATGCCCGAAATCCTTCGGGTGGCTAATTATTCGGACGGTCCGGGGCATTTTTAGGACGGTCCGGGCTGAGCCCGGACGATCCGACATAAACAGTGAGTGCTCATTTTGAAGTGCGTTGAAATCCCTACACAGCTACATTGATTTTTCATAGGTTGTAGAGAAGTGTATTTTACATGTTATAGTATTTATGACTGGAGCAAGACTTGAACTCAACCTTATGATCCCCTCTTAATAGTGCGGGGATCTCTATGACTCAAGATGTAATAGTAAACAGGACTTAGCGTCATCTTCAATCGTTTTGTCAAATTCTTGAGTGCGGTTTAGGTTTAGCACATGATCCCTACATGATGATTTCAAGAGGACTAACCAACTTCCTTTGTATCACTTACCAAACATAGTTAGTCCCCTATATGTATATTGTCATCATCAACAGAATATGCTTAAGGGCGTGATTGCACTTTCAACTAGTTCCACTGGAGAGCTTACCTTAGCTCATATGTGCATCCGTTTCATGACAATCCCTACTCCTCACATCATATCTATCATTTCTCTTTCTCTCACCTATGATTGTCCTCATTGATGTGATCATGTCACACATTTTTGTCTCCCTTCCCCATCATTATTCTCTTTGCCATCCTAAGTGCCAACTATCTTACTTGCGCTCATCCATTGCATGAGTGCTCAAAGTCGGAAGGGAGAGGATCAGTTTGACTTGTACCTAACTAGTGGTCAGGGGACGAGTCAAAATAAGATTCCGAAGGAGACTAAGTGTGAAGTTTTAGTAGATTGAGTTCCCAATTAAACTATATAGTATTTTTATGCTCTAAACCCATCTCCCACTTCTTGCACGCAAACACCATTTGGAGACACTCGAGTCACGGACAGCGAGAGCTCTTGCACCTTTATGTTCCTACTTTGCTAGTTTGCCATGATAGCAGTACCAGGCGAAGAAGTGTTGCTCGTGTTGTCTCGAGCCAACACCCCTCTAGCAATATAATATGCGAAATACCTGAGATGATGAAACAAAATATTGGAGATCTTCTAACGGTTAGTGTTCCTCACTTTAGTGTTGCACAACGAGTCGAGAAGGGTCTTGAGTGCAGCAGTTTGAGAATTTTTTTCTCCTCTTCTCTCCTCTGTCGGGAAAAGCTAAAGCTTCACAAAAGGTACTCATAGGCATGGTTAGTAACCTTTCGTAAATCTGAAATGAAATAGCATCACTTTCAGGATAGAATCTGAAACTGTTAATAAATATAGAGGTGAGAGTTTCATACTTTGGCACACGGCTCGTCACAAGCCGTGTCAAACCTGATCTGGCACACATGGCGTTGAACTCCTCCTATATGTCGGCATCCGCCATGAAATCTCTACATGGGAATGCCATGGCCTTTGAGGGTGATGCGTCCAACCGCTCCATGGGTACGATTTCTTCGTTATAGCTCACCCTCGTAGTTGAAGGTGAAGCTGTGGACCACGTAACACGGCTAGAACGCTCGGGTTTCTTCTTCCCAAGCCATCTTCCTAGCCTATCCATTTCTGAAATTTTTGTAAAATCACAAAAATGAAGGTTTAAGCAAAACTAGTTTGGGCAAAACATTCTACTTACTTTATCAAGGCTCAAACTAGTAACAAAACTTGAAAAATAAATTTCTACACAAACATTTAAGCTCAACTAAACAACAACAAGAACTACTAAATACTCACTAATGAAGCCACCAACTAGAAAACTAATTGGAGGGGTGAGGGAGTCACATACCAAGGAGTATTTGTTCAAAATCTCATCTCAAAAAAGTGGCTGTAGAGGGAGATCGAAGTTCCATGCTCAAGAACAGCAAGAACACGAAACCAGAGCAAGAACACGAGTTTTCCAAAAGAAAGAGAGAGAGTGGAAGAAGAGATGCCAGCAGGGGGTGCTTGTGGGCCCCAGGAGGGTGTGTGGCGCGGCCAGGGGCTGGGTCGCGCCACCTGGCCTCGTGGGCCCGGGGTCGACCCCCCTGGTCAGCCACAGGTACTCCCCGATGGATTTCTACCTGGAATTTTTTTAAAATTTTCTGGAATTTTCTGGGCAACTTCACTGTAGAGAATTTTTCAAAGTTCAAAAAGGTGCAAAAACTTTCGTGAACTTGAGACAAAAATTAGAATAAGTGAAGCTTTAAACAAAAACTTTGGGTACAAAAAGGAGAATAAAAGCTAAAGGAAATGAAAACATAACAAGCTCAGCTTTTTACCTATATAAAACATGCTAGTTAGCAAGGTTGATCAAGTCTTACCAACAAGCCGGCAATATATAGAGAAGAAAGTTTCGCCTCTTATGAGGTGATCATTGAACTCTCACTTTGATGGACATTGTGCCCACCATAATTGTTTTGTATTTGTGGTATACATGTAGTGGACAATCCCATTCTCCAATCTTCACGGTCTCGATATTCTCAATGGAGTTAAGGCCATGCCTTTTGTCGATTTCTTTGGAAAATACACCGTGTGTTCTTTGTCATTAACGTTGAAGGTAACCTCACCTTTATTGCAAATAATAATGGCACCTGCGGTGTTAAGATTAGGTCTACCAAGAATAATGGACATGCTCCCATCCTCGGGCATGTCAAGCACAACAAAATCAGTAAGTAGTAAGCAATTGGAAACTTCAACAGGAACATCCTCACAAATATCGATCGGGACGGCCGTGGACTTGTCAGCCATCTGAAGAGAGATATCTGTAGGAATTAGCTTCTCTAAAAAAAGCCTTTTCTAGAGAGAAAAGGGCATAACACTCACTCCTGCACCAAGATCACATAAGGCAGATCTATCATAATTATTCTTTATGGAGCAAGGAATGGTGGGTATACCTGGATTACCGAGCTTCTTAGGAATCTTTCCACTTAAAGAGTAGTTAGCAAGCATAGTAGATATTGCCTCATTAGGAACTTTTCTTTTATTAGTAACAATATCTTTCATATATTTAGACTAAGGAGGTAACTTAATAGTATCAGTCAAAGGAATCTGAAGAAAAAGAGGTTTCATCCACTCACAAAACTTGTTGTAGTGCTCTTCTTCTTTGGTTTTGACTGACTTGCCTGGAAAGGGCATGGATTTCTGTACCCATGGTTCTCGTTCCTTCCCATGTCTTCTTGCGATGAAGTCTTCTCTAGTATACTTCTTACGCTTATCAGGTGCTTCTTCTTCTAGAACCTCAGGTGGATCATTCTTTTCATCATCTTTTTCAGGTTCAGCACCGACTTCAGTCTCAGCATCGGAGGTAGATATGCTGTTTGCATCAACATGTTCTTCTTCTTCTATAGGATCATCGGAATTGTCAGCTTCCTTGTGTTTCTTCTTCTTCTTCTTCTTCGGAGAGCTAACAATTTATTCTTCCTGCACTTGAGAATCTTGCTCGATCCTCTTCGGATGTCCTTCTAGATAGAGAGTGTCCTGGGTGTGTGTTCCACCCCGGGTCTTTATACCATAAGCATGTAAATGTCCTGTTTTGCATTGTTAGAAAGCAAATCTTTTTGCACATGGGAAATTTGTTTAAGCTGAGTTTGAACCATATGAAAATGCTTAACAAGACATTTGACATCATTAATTGTTCTTCCTAGAACATCAAGCAAACTTTTGATAGCAAGAGTATTATCATGCAACTGACCTTGTATCTTCTCATTGAAGTGACTTTTCTTCATAATAAAATTATCAAGCTCATCTAAACATTGATCAGGAGGCTTACCTTTAGGAATGTCATTTGCATTGAAATCTAAAAGAGAGTGTACCTCCACCATAGGTGGGTGAGTGGTAGGCTCACACAACTTCTCAATTGGAGGTAGATTCTTCACGTCTTTAGCTTTAATACCTTTATCTTTTATAGACTTATTTGCTTCTTGCATATCTTCGGGGCTTAGGACAAGCATGCCCCCCTTCTTTGGTGGTGGAGGTGGTTCAGGGACGAACCAATCTTCGTGGTTTTTGGCAATCTTTCCCATCAATTCTTCTGCATCGTCCGGTGTTCTTTGCCTGAAAACACAACCAGCACAACTATCTAGATAGGATTTAGATTTATCGGTTAGACCAGCATAAAATATATCAATTAATTCATTCTTAGGGATCTCATGTCGCGGTCTAGCCTTCAGCAAACTTCAAAATCTCCCCCAAGCTTTAGGGAGATGCTCATCCTGCAACTGTTTAAAGTTATAAATTCTGTGTAAAGCAGCATGTTGCATATGATCAGGAAAATACTTATCAACGAAAGATATAGCCATGTCTTGAGGACTTTGAATGGAACCACATGGTAGTGCATCGTACCATGTTCTAGCATCTCCTTTCAAGGAAAAAAGGAAGAACCTTGGTCACATAAAAGTTCCGGATCCTTTCATCATTAGTAAATAAGCTACCCAACTCAGTGAGTTTGGTAGATGCTCGATAGCATCATCATTTTCTCTGCCATAAAAGGGACCAGCTTCAACTGTGGATATAAGTGTAAGGTCAACAGAGAAATCATAATCAGGATCAGTGATGCATATAGGAGACGTAGAAAAAGTAGGATCAGGAGTAAACTTGTTCTTCAAGGATTGCTTTGCTAGCAACTTCTTTATAGCGGAAGGGTCGTAATCAGCACATTCATTAAGCTCCCTAAAAAAATCATCATCAAGTATAACATAATCTTCCTCAAGGAGTTTCTCCTTAAGGCCAGTAAAATCATGATTTTTCCAATATGGTTTTGGTAACAGGAATTTCAACTCCCGAGAATCGGGCAGCAGCAGCAATCTGTTCTTCAATAAAAGAACCAAGTGAACCAGTAGTTTCAAAGGTAGTAGAAGCATCATCAAAAGCGTCTGACATATTGCCAGACTCAGCAGAAGTAGCATGTAACTGAGGTGAATCAAACTTACTCATAACTGAAGGTGAATCAAGTTTAGCACTAGTGCTAAAAGTAGTACCTCGTCTCTTATGAGATGGTATGATCAGAACCTTGGGGCCTCCTTTCTTACCCATAGTGGATAACATGCAGCAGGCATGATACTTCAAGTATACCTGTAAATAAAGCTATGGACCCCGGCAACGGCGCCAGAAAACAGTACTTGATAACCCTCAACTGTAGGGGATCGAGATAGTCTTCGCGGGCAAGATAACCCAATTTATTGATTCGACACTTGGGGACACAAAGAATACGTACAGGCTTTGACAATTGAGTTGTCAGTTCAACCGCACCTGAAATAAACACTTGCTTGCACAATAGTATTAGTAGCAACGGTAATATGGTAATGGTAGTGTAGGGGATAATAGTGATGATAGTGGTGGTGAAACAACAAAAGTAAAACAACGAAAGTAAACAACAAGTAACCAGCGGAAAGAAACACTGTAGGCTAGGGAGATGGATGGTTGGGCGCTGCTTGGAAGAACAAACATGTAATAGATTCTAACATGGGCAAGGCTCACAGAAAAGAAAGGATCATCTAGGCAAATATCAATCATCAGGCATGTATCCCAAGGTAGTTGTACGTGCTTGCAATAAGAACTTTGCACAACATCTTTTGTCCTACCCTCCCGATACGAACGGGCCAAAAGGAACTTAGGGAGATTAAGGTACTCCTGTCAAAGAGCACCGAAACAAAGAATTAACACTTCATGGATACACGGAATCCTCAAATTATAGTCCATCCCCTTTGGTGTCCCAAGATGTCACCATTGGGATCGCCGGTTCCGGACTATAACAGGTGCATACAACTCATAGAAAGGATCAAGAACACCTCAAACTCAAGAAACAAAAGGGTGATCAGATCTCAAATCATGGCACTCGGGCCCAAAGTGGCAAGCATTAAGAGCAACATGTTGTAACAGAGATGATAAACACCAAGTAGATGATAGGCAACATGCCCCCAAACATCTGATGAACTATTACATGATCTAACTCATCCAATCCCTACCATCCCCTTTGCCTACAGCAGGGAATTACTCACACATGAGAGAAGAAGTCATGGAGGGGTGATGATGATGACGATGGCGATGATTTCCCGTCACCGGAGGCCAAAGCAGCCTCCAGATTAGCTCTTCCGGAGAAGAACAGAGGGTGGCGACGGCTCCGCGACGTAGATTGGAAGAGCGACTTCTATTTCGGAGTTTCCTCGTCACGAGAATAAATAGAGGCCAAGGTAGGTCACCAGGGGGTGTGGGACCCACCCAGGAGGGTGTGTGGCGCGGCCAGGGGCTGGGCCGCGCCATGCACCCTTCTGGGTGCCCCTTGGCTGCCCTGTGGCCCCCCTTTGGCATCATCGAAGCTTCAGGAACGCTGATTTTTTATATAATTTTTGTGGATTTTTCCAGCGTACATAAATATCCAGAAACCTGCACAATATAAAACAACACTGGTAGCTCTGCTGAAAACAGCGTCAGTCCGGGTTAGTTTCGTCCAAATTATGCAAGAATGAAGCCAAAACAATAGCAAAAGTGTTTGGAAAAGTAGATACGTTTGAGACGTATCATGCGGACACCGTTGGGTCACCCGACTCCTTACCTTTAAGGACACCAGTTGATTGGAGTTCCTACCATCAAGTGAAACCAGGAGGAATCACCCTCGATGGTACACTTGAAGAGGTTTGACCGAGACATCAGCGGAATGAACTAAAGAGGAGTATCCTCGTATCATCCTGGTGGTGCTACGCTACCAAGCCGGCGACAAGAGTGAAATACGAGTCCATCCACTTGTAAATCATACTTGAAGCGACTCGGAGAGTCTCGCCGTTGTAGGTTCCCTTGGGCGTCTGCTCTGTACCGTACCTGTGGAAGTGATATATATATATATTGTATCCGCTTTCACTCCCCGGAGTCATCACGGCCCGCTATCTAATCCTAGTTGACTAACAATGCGCAGCGCTAACTGTTGAATAATATATATTTATTAGGCAGCATAGGATAAAGGAAGGTACATCAAGGGGTGACAAGAATAGGCTATGCAATAGAATAGGATTGTAACGTAGCAGTAGAAGTAACAATGCCTAGTGCAAGAAATGTAAAGAAAACATAGGCGATATCTGGGGAAGGAAAATGGCTCTGCTTGCATGGAAGCTCGGCAGTAGGGGTACGGTCGTCGACGAAGTAGTCGTACTCGGCAACGGTGCTGTCAGCGGCAGCAACGGGGTCTACCGGAGAATAAAGGGGGAGAAACAATAAATACATGGAAATAATAACAATACAAATGGAAGACATGGCAATACGTTGTACACAATGTTCTAACGCGGTGTTAAGTATTTTTCAGCGGAGCGGGAATTTATCCAGGGATTGACTCATCAGTACCGGTTGATTACCGGACCGATGAGCTGGAGGGGGAAGGTTCAATGTCTGCAGTGTTAGATACATCTGACAGACACCTGGATAGTGTATCCTTGCTCGTTGATCCATTCTGAACAACTTTCATACACATAACATTTTCATCCGGAAAGTTTTACCGGCTCCAGTCGTCTGACAGACAGATAAACCGGAGGATAAAAGTTCCACTTTCAGTATGTTAGAGGGTGCGGTGGGTATATTGTTTATGTATTCTTATCCATGACATTTTTCTGATCAAGTTTGATGTAGAAATTATTTCGATCTGACTTACGGTTTAAAAGATATTCAATTTCAAAGTTTAATTCATTTTAAAAACATTTCTGAAATTTCTTTTAATATTTAATACAAACATTATCCATAACAGTAATATTGACTGGTCAAACCTGACCAGTCATTATATCTATTTTAAAATCATGTGTACCCACATGTCATTCTCTACAATATTATAAATTCATTTTATATATATATCTTTATTAGTTCTAAATAGCCAAGGGCCCACATGTCATAGGTACATGACTTAACATAATTGATTTAAACCATTTTATTAATTAAAAGGCTGGAAGTCCCACATGTATTAGACACAAGGGGGTTTTCTTTCTTTCTTTTTTCATCTCGTTTCTTTTTCCTTTATTTCTTCTTTTTTTTACAGGGCTTTGGCCCACCAGTCAGTGGGGGTTAACCCACTGGCCAGCCCGAGCCTGCCCACGCCGGCGAGGCCGACGCCGGCGAGGCCGTTCTGGCGAGGGGGGTCACGGCGGAGCTGCGTGTGAGGCCATGGGGCCGCCACGCGCACTTGCGCGTGCAAGCCAGGTAGTAACCAGAGTGCGTGCGGAGGCCGATGGCGGCTCCGGCGGCCGGAGCGCGATAACAGCAGCGTAGCAGGCAGGAGCTTGGGGCGACCACGCGGCGAAGTGTGCGGGCGCGCGCAAATAGGTGTGGCGCGGGCTGGTGGGCTAGGCATGGCGGGAGCATGGAGAACAGCGGCCACGGCGAGCTTCCACGGTGGCCGGAGCGTGCGTTCACGAGAGGGTGCTACAGCGGCGCATTTGAAGGGGAAATGGGAGGGATCGAGCGGGAAGCTCACATGGAGTGTCGGGGATGGCTCCGGAAGGCCGGAGGTGCGGAGGCGGTGACGAATTGGACGCCAACGGCTGACGACCGTGGTGAAGTCGCGAGCTTGATTCGCGGTGAGCGCGGCCCCTCGGCTCAAACCAGAGGGAGGCTCGAGGACAAGGTGGCCGGTCTTCTCGTGGTCGCCGGTCGCGATGGCTCACGTGCAACTTCGACGGCGGCTGCGCACGGTTGAGCGGAGGGAGGAGCACTGGCGATGGGGGAAAAGGGAGGGGCGATCTAGGGTTTCCAGAGGGTGATTGTGCTCGGGGTCCTCTTATTCTCGCCGGGGACGCCGTGGATTGCCGCCACGGTGATGGCAGCGGCCATGGCAGGCGCGGATGGATGCCACACAAAGAAGGGGAACATGGGAGGAGGGAGAAAGAAGAGGGGTGGGCCGGGGTTGGCAAGGGGTTGCCCTAGGCAACAGATAACCTCTTTTCCATTTTCTTTCTTTCAGTTATTTGGTTTCCCTTTTTTTGTTCATATTTTATTAGGTTAGCATTTGATTTTATACAAGGTGTAACTAGCTGCAATATTATTTGTTGACCATTATTATAATGCTACAAAAATTGTGAGCCACTAATAAAAGCTTTTGGATTTTATATAAATAGTAAAGGATTAAAAGGGGTTGTTTTAACTATTGTTTTGATTTGTTTAAACTATTTAACATGGAAATAAATTATCATTGCTATATTATTATGATCCATCGATTATTTCCAAGTTTTAGAAAATGTCCAAACCATTTTTGGTTCAACTTTATTTTCCAAAAAAAATTATAAATTTTATTTCAGATGGATTTTGAACAAGGCATGATAAAGGGTGATCATGGCTTGTCAATCACAGTGACTTGGCATTAATCAAAGTGATTACTGTTGCATGACACTAAGGGTGTTACACCGAGCCACCTGGCCGCCTGGGCCAGGGGGCCACCCCTCAGGGGCCCCTTTGGCCTATATTTATCTCCCGAGACATAAACCCTCGAGGAGTTCCCCGTTACGCAATTTCGTCCACTGTTCTGCCGCCGAAGAGATTCTCATCTCGGGATCGCCAGAAGTAGTTGTCCCGGCACCCTGCCGGAGGGAGGATTGACCTCTGGTGGCCTCTCCATCACTATGATCTCCTCCGGGATGTGCCGTGAGTAGTCCCCCTTGGACCATGGGTCCATGACCAGTAGCTATGTGATGTCTTATCTCCAATCTTGTGCTTCAATATTTAGCCCTTGTGAGCTGCCTATCATAATCAAGGCACCTTTGTACTAGCTCATCTTTTGCTATGCTATGTTTGCTGGGATCCGAGGGATTATGAGATTATGTTCATTTTGTGATGAGTAATATATTTGGTTTACCTTTATATTTTTGTTCTTGAGTATTCTTGCATGTTCTCCGTTGCGTTTGTTGTTTTGGCCAAGTAGTGGATCGCAACTCCAAGGGGGAGCGTTATGCTTGATTGTGCGTTCATGCCCCCTGATTTCTAGCTTGAGTGACAGAAACATGAGACTAGGGGATGTGTTGTTGCCACCTAGGAGAAAATAGATGTGCTTGTAACTGCGGTTGCAAGGATTGCTTACATTACACATAGAGTGTTAAGGCAGTTGTCCGTTGCTTTGAGCCTACAACTTGGTTGGGGTTCGCAACTTAATACCAGCGAGATGTTTTGTATAGATATCTCAGGGTGGACGATTAGTGAGTAGATGCTGATGAAAAAACGGTCTATTTGTTTTTGTGTAATGCACATATGATTGAGCCTCTTTACTTTCTAGTAGCATAATTAACATTGTGGTGCGTTTATAATTTTGTCAATTTCCTAGCTATAATTTGTTCACCCAGCATAGTTGTTATAGTGTTTTGGGAGAGAGATATCACTAGTGAAAGTCATGGGACCCCGGTCCATATTACCACCATAGTTTACACCGTTCACTTTTACTGCTTTTATTTCCTTTCAGTTGCACCCACTATTATTTCCCCTGTGTTCTGATCCTTCGTAAACAGCAAGGCCGGAGAGATTGAAAACCTCTCTGAACTCGTTGGGAGCAAAGTTATTTGTGTTCTTGGGTGCAGGTCCACGTCAACTCCACGCCAATAGCTAATTTCTGGCGCCGTTGTCACCTACTTGTAGCTCTAGGAATCCTACTGGATTGATAACCTTGGTATCTTCATCGAGGGAAATTTGATGCTATCTACATCATAACCTTCCACTTGGAGTAACCAACAAGGAGGTGTTATATACACTCATCAAGCAAGTTTCTGGCGCCGTTGCTTGCGATTTCACTCTTCAAGATAGGGGAGTTGCACACTATCTTTTATCTTTGCTTTTTAGTCTTTTAGTTTACTTTTCATTTTTTGCTTTAGAGTCTTTTATCGAAAACACCAAAAAATAGTTACTTTGTTCTTTCTTGTTGTTGTTACTATGAGTTCCACCGGTATTGAAACTTGTCCTAGGCACGGAACTCCTAGTTGAGACACTTCTAATGATCTTATACTTTGAAACAATGTTTTTCATCACAATAGTTATTACATCTGCACTCCAATTAGTACACCTACCCTCAAGTATGATTTAAGAGAACAATTTTGTGAGAAGGGAGAAAATTTTCTCTCTCACTTGGATAATTATGAGAGGGTGTGTGATGAACAAAAACCTCAAGGGATGAATAGTGACAAATTCAAACATAAATTCTTTGACTATTCACTTAGGGGGAAAGCAAAGAAGTGGTTCCTTTCTTTACCACTTTATAAGAAATACACTTGGGATAATTGCAAGAATTCCTTTTTGGTAGAGTATTTATTTGGATAACTTGACTTTGATAATTTTAGCCTCTCTGAAGTCTTTATGTTTTTGCAAACAATGGCCAAAGACCCCCACACTAATTCAATTAACATTGCCTTCACAGAGCATATCACTAATGCTCTTATCAAAGCTATGGAGGAGAAACTTATACTAGATGTTTCTATTCATAGAAAACTAGCATATGGTAGGGATCCTATGGTTAAGATTAAATTGAACAACTTTTCTTGCTTTCCTTTATGTGATGTTGGAGCTAGTGCCTCCGTTTTATCCAAAAGAATGTATGATATGCTTGAATTGAAACCTTTTGATCCTTGTTCTTTTGGTCTTCGTCTTGTTTACTCTTTCATAAAGAAACCTCTGGGAAGTATTGATGATGTGCTTATTGCTGTCAATGATAATTATGTTCCCGTTGATTTTCTTGTCATGGACATTGAGTGTGATCCCACATGTCCAATTATTTTTGGACGAACATTTCTTCGCACAGTTGGTGTTGTCATTGCCATGAAAGAAGGGACTATAAGATTCCAATTTCCCCTCAAGAAGGGTATGGAACATTTCCCTAGAAAGAAGATTAAGTTACCTTTTGAGTCCGTTATACGGGCAAGCTACGCTTATGATATTGACAAAACTTGATCTTGTTGCTTCATGCCTAGTTAAAGGCATAAAAGAAAGCGCTTATTGGAAGGCAACCCAAAATGTTTTTACTTTCAGTTTTAGTGGTCTTGATGCTTGTTACTACTGTAGCAACATCATTGTATCTTTATTTTCAAACTTTCTGCCAAGTTTTAGCCTCCGGTGGCAAGTGGATCAAAAGTTGTGACATGTTGTCTAGAAAACAGATTCAGTTTGCTTCATTGCAAAAAAAAACACCAGATCATCTTTTTTGTCTGAATTATCTTGAAAGTATGCTCTATACAATTGGCTAACTACCACATGTTCTGAGTTTTTTATTTGAGTTGCAGAAGTACCCCGAAAAAAATATTTACTACGTGTTGTTCTGTTTTCCTAGATTCTTCCTTGTTTTGCTCGTCTTCAATTTTTCAAATCTTGCCCATGCTTTTTCCTTGCAAAAAATGTTTGACAATCTTGAGAAACAAAAGGCCTTGTTGATGTTTCCAACAAAGGCTAAGTGGAATTAGTTTATTTGAGATACTAACCACTCTAATCAGTTTATGATGAGTTTCGTATGAAGAGAGTTTTCAAGTGTGCGGAGAGAGATGATGTAAGAAGATTCAGGAGTGATAAAAGCTCAAGCTTGGGGATGCCCCCGTGCATCCCCTTCCACGTCAACAATCATCATTTCGTCCTTCTCCATGCTATATTTTTATCAATTCATATGTTATGTTCTATGCTTGGAGCGTCTTGCATTTACTTTTTAGTTTGCTTTGTTTAGTTTTCTTTGTTGTTCGTAACAAGTTGGACCCTGGCATGCCTTGTTTGGGAGAGAAACACGCTCCGCTTTTGCCTAGAATACTCATACTTCCCATTCTAATCTTTGTTGAGTGTTCTTTATTATTTCTAGCTGCTATCATGTTTAGCTCTTGTTTTTCATGTTTATATTTAAGAGCTATTGTTTAGGATATTGTTTCTAGTACTCTCTTGAGTTTCATGCTTATCTTTTTTAAAGAGTTGACATGTTGCACTGAGTGTGTGTCTTACTTCGAGTAGGTAATTGAGGTTGCTATTATAAGTTTAGTAGTAACTTGCAATAGTTTTGAGGTGTTGTTTCGAGTAATGTTTGGACTTCTATGTGTCAAGAGCTCAATCCCATTAGTGATAGGTGTTGTATTTTGGTTCAACATGCTTATTTTCAAAAACTAAAAAAATTAGTTGAGAACTCTAGCTACTAGATGGATCAGTAACCTCTGGAGGGGTTGTAATATAGAGAGTACCCTCACGTTATCATGGGTCAAGGATGCGCAAGGATAACCAAGCCCCCATACACTCCTCCTAGGGGTACTTTTCTCTTTGTGAATCTCCTGGCTAGATAGAGGGTAACCGATAATAAGTGGATGAGTTCCTTTGAGTAATGCGAGTATTTGATTATTGGCACTTCCACCAAACCCTATTTTGCTAGCCTCTTCGGTACCGTGCATTGCCCTTTCTCATCTTGAGAGTCGGTGCAAACTTTGTTGGTGCATTCAAATCCTTGGCATGATACGCTCTGTCATCATAAGCCTCATTATATCTTCCTCAAAACAGCCACCATACCTACCTATCAAGGCATTTCCATAGCCTTTCCGAGATACATTGCCATGAAACATGCATCTTCTCATGACTTGATCTTTCATTGGCATACATGTTTTTGCTTGATCGTAGAGCCACATGCTAGTTGGGCTTTGCCCTTATAATTGCTACATGATGCGCTAGTATCATTGCATATCCTGCTACACTCGTAGAGGCATACATTTGCATACATCTGATGTCTATGCACGCTTCTATTCTTGTAGACTATGTTGGGCCTCCAAGCGCAGAGGTTTGTTGGACAGCAGCAATTTCCCTCAAGTGAATGACCTAAGGTTTATCGAACTCAGGGAATTAGAGGTTGAAGATGGTCTCTCTCAAGCAACCCTGCAATTAAGATACAAGAAGTCTCTTGTGTCCCCAACACACCTAGTACAATGGTAAATTGTATAGGTGCACTAGTTCGGCGAAGAGATGGTAAAATATGGGTGATAGGTGTGGCAAAGCAAGGTAATATAAATCTGTAATAAAAAGTGCAGCAAGAAAAAAGTGGTAAACGTGAGCACAAACGGTATTGCAGTGGTGGAAACAAGGCCCAGGCTTCATACTTTCACTAGTGCCAACTCCCAACAACATTAACATAGTCTAATCACATGATATTTCCCACAAAACATGCAATGGAGACGTACTCGGAGGTCATTCCTTTGTGGTCGAGAGAGGACGAGAATTATTTAGGGCTACAAAAGCGCACCTCAGAGTTCATAGTTCTCAATCTATGGATTTCCCAATGTCACCTACCCCATCCAAAGAGAGTACCACAATCACCAAAACATATCTCAAGGGTAGTCAAAGACAAGAACCAAGAGACTCTCAATCTTCAATCAACACACAAAAGAGGAAATCACTCAAGAAAATATTCTTCTAACCCATGTCCAATAGACCGTTGTCACCATGGTCTCGGGGATTATACTAGATAAGATCAAGTGAGTACATCAATCTAATACATAGAGGAAGGGGAAATATCATGGGATCACCCTAGATTAACATAGCCTATGATCACAATGAAGATCACATGATGGGAGAGAGAGAAGAACACATAGCTACTGGTAGAAACCTCAGCCCCGAGGAGGAACTACTCCCACATCGTGGAGGGAGGAAGCAGCGTTGATGGAGATGAATCCGGGGGCACTTCCCCGTCCCGGCATGGTGCCGGCACAGGAATTCTTGTCCCCCGAAGCTTGTTGGCGATGTAGGCGGAGATCGGAATTGCTTCTGGAGAAAAGGGGTCTGGAATCAGGGTTTTCGCGACGGGAGAATAAATAGGAGCCAAAGGGGGCACCGGGGGAGGTCCCAGTCGCCTAGGCAGCCACCGGACGCGGGTGGACCCCTGGCCGTGCCAGGAGGGCTCCTGGGGGTTGTGGTCCACCCCCAGGGCCTCATCCTTCGACTGGAGGACTCTTCTAGAACACTGACTTTTATATATTTTCCCGGAATTTTCTGAGCACTTTTAATAATGGGAAAACCTGAAATACAAAAACAACAGAAAACAGACACTAGCACTGGGGTGCACTGAGTTAATAGGTTAGTCCAAATATGATCAAAAGTGTATGAAAGTGTATCTAGATCATAGCAATATCACACAAAACATGCATGGAGCAAGCATAAATTATAGATATGTTTGGGACGTATCAACACCACAATTTAGTTTCAGTTTTCTTTATGTTGTGTACTTCTTGTAAAGGGTGTGATCTTCTTTATCCTTCTAAAATATAGAGTTTTGCCCTTCCGTGAGGAAAAGATCCCAAAGAGGACACAAGTAAAAGATCCCAAAAGAGGACACACGAAAAGATCCCAAAGAGGACAAATGAGAGATAAATAGAAAGAGCCAAAGAGGCCACAAAAATAAAAATAAATAGAAAAAAGAGAAATAAAATAGGAAATAGAAAGAGAGAAGGGGCTAACACTACTATTCCTTTTGAAATATCCACACTTGTGCTTCAAAGTAGCATTTGTACTCCATAGAGAGCTTTTCATATCATTCATGTATAACTATGTGGGGAACCTTACACTATAGAACTTGGCTTGTATATTCCAATGACGAGCCTACTCAAAAGAGCTCTAGGTCTTTGTGAGCAAGAGAGTTGGGTGCACCCCCACTAGTTCAATTGCAGAGCTTTCATATCCATAGCTCATATGTGCATCTGTTGCATGGCAATCCCTACTCCTCACATCATATATATCATTTGTCTTTCTCTCGCCTATGATTGTCCAAATTTATGTGAGCCTTTCACACTTTTTGACTTCCTTTCCCCATCATTTATTCCCTTCTCCATCCTAAGTGCCAACTACTCTTTATCGCGCTCATTCATTGCATGAGTGCTCAAAGTCAAAAGGGAGAGGATCGATTTGACTTGTACCTGGAAAGTGATCTCGGGACGATTCATAATAAGATTCCAAAGGAGACTAAGTATGAAATTCTAGTAGATTGAATTCTCAAAAACTATTCATTATTTTTATGCTCTAAACCCATCTCCCACATTCTGCATGGGAACACTAATTGGTGACATTCGAGTCACGGACAGCGGGAGCTTCTTGCACCTTCATGTTCTTACTTTGCTAGTTTCAATACTAGATATATACTCTTGCTTGTTATTATCTTGACTTGAATTGCATATCTTGCTTGTTGTACTTTAAAGTTCAAATCTTTTTTGGTAGCCTGTTACCACAAAAATTATCTTTCTTGTCATTTACCTACTCGAGGAGGAGCAGGAATTAAGCTTGGGGATGTTGATACATCTCAAACATATCTATAGTTTCTTCTTGCTCCATGCATATTTTGGTGATATTGCTATATGTTTTGATGCACTTTCATATCATTTACAACATATTTTGGACTAACCTACCAATTCAGTACCCAGTGCCAGTTTATGTTTTTTATTGTCCATGCATTGCAGAAAAAGGTCAAAAATAAAAGTGTTCGGAAAATTCCAGAAAAATTACCAAAACAATATCCATACCAAAATACTCCAGAAGACCGAAGGAGGCCACGATGGGGGCCACCCCCAGTCAAGGCGACTGCCTGGCGCGGCCAGGGGTTGGCCGCGCCACCTGGCCGCCTAGGCTAGGGGGGCACCCCTCAGCCCCCCCTTTGGCCTATATTTATCTCAGGAGACGTAAACCCTCAAGGAGTTCTGATACGGGACCAAACCCGATTTGAGGTCTAATCCCTAGGGATTTGTGCAATCTTTCACAACTTGGAGGTGGGAAAGGATGCAAGTCAACATGAACACAAAAGAGAGGAAGGGGAACAAGATCCAAACAAAGGGAACTCAAATCCACACACCAAATCCACACATAACAAGATCCATACATCGACAAGTGGTAGCTAGATTGATCCTTCTCCTTCTACGACTAGGATTGGGGCCTCTTCTTCTATGACTAGGAAGAGGAAGGTAGGTTGAGGCTCTCTCCCGCGGGAGGTGGCAGGATTGAGAGAGGATCTCTAAGGAGATCAAATCCCCATGGGGGAATAGGAGCTAAGCTCTCTCAAATCTGAGTATACTTTTAGCTAACCCTAAATATGAGGTGGGGGAGAGGTATTTATGGTCTAGGGGTGAAAGAAGGAGTACCTGGGTCGTGGCCACCATTTTTGCGCGCAGGCAGTTGACCTGGTCAGACGGTCCTACCTTGGGTCCGAACGGTCCAACCTCAGCCCAGATGGTCCGACCTGGGATCCGAACGCCCGAAAAATTACGGACGATACCCGACTTCGGGAATTGCTCTTCGGATGGTCCGGCTTCTGGCTCGGACGGTCCAGCCTTGGCCCAGATGGTCCGACATGGGGTCCGGATGTCCGACGCTAGTAGATCTTTGGAATCACTTCTTCTCCTCTCTTCCGTCTTCTCTTCCAAGATTCCCTCGCGGATGGTGTAGTCGTTCTCTTGTGCCCGGCCTCCTCCATGACGCACGTGTAACTCTGGAACCTAAGTATGCATGGGAGTGGAGGGTCAAGTAGTATACCATCCATGAGAGGACCGAAGGGACACGCTGATGCTAGCGAGGAAGTGATGGCTCGCCCGTTGTTGGTTAACCCAAGTGGAAGGTTGAGATGTAGCGTAGCTGCAAATTTCCCTTGACGAAGATGCCAAGGTTTGAGTCGACCAGTTGGACTCCAAGGTCGACAAGTAGGTGTTCAAGTAAGTGACGTGCCGCTTCTCGATAGCACTTCCTTAACCTGGACCTTCACACACAACAAGTAACTTTACTCCCAACGAGTATAGATAGGTTGTCAATCTCTCCGGCCTTGCCGTTTACAAAGGATCAAAACACAAGGGGAATAATAATGGTGATAGAAATTGAAAGGAAATAAAGCAGTAAATAGTGGAGGTGTAAACAATGGTGGAAATATGGACCGGGGTCCCATGATGTGCACTAGTGATGTCTCTCTCCCAAAAGAGAATAAAATAGCTAAGTTGGGTGAACACATTATAGCTGGCCAATTCACAGAACTATAAATGCACCGCAATGCTAATTATGTTGCAAAGAAAGTTAGAGGCTCAAAAGTATGGGAAGTACGCCAAGACAAGCAGAACAAAATCCAAGTGCATCTACTCACTAATCATCCACCTTGAGATATCTATCCAGAACATCTCACTGGTATTAAGTTGCGATCCCCACCCAAAGTGTAAACCCAAAGCAATAGACAACTGCATTAAAAAACTTTGTGTAAGGTAAACAATCCTTGCAACTGCAGTTACAAGAACCGTTGTTTTCTCCCTGGTGGCAACAACACATCCCCTAGTCTCATGTTTTTTTCACTCAAGCTAGACATCGGGGGGCATGAACCCACAATCAAGCATAAGCGCTCCCTCTTTGTGTTACTATCTACTACTTGGCCAAAGCAATTAAAAGCAACAAAGAACATGCAAGAATTACTCAAGAACAAAATATAAAAGGAGAACCAAATATATAACTCATCACAATCTGAACATAATCTCATAATCCATTGGATCCCAGCAAACATAGCATAGCAACAGAAGAAAGAATTACATAGATGCCTTGATCATGTAGGGCAGCTCACAAGGCCTAAGAATTGAAGCACAAGATTGGAGAGAATACATCACATAGCTATTGTTCATGGACCCATGGTCCAACGGGGACTACTCACGGCACATACGGGAAGCGCTCATGGTGGTGGAGAGGATCCCGGAGTTCAGTCCTCCCTCCGTCAGGGTGCCGGGAAGAAATCTTCTAGTGCTCACGATCTTGGAAGCGCGTCGGCGACGGAACAGAGGTGAAAATCGTGATGCGGGACTCTCTCCGAGGGTTTTCGGAGCGAGGGGTAAAAATAGGTCGAAGGGGGCACCAGTGGGTGGACCCTCCCCCCATGCGCCCTGGTGGTGCGGCCAAGAGGGGGTCACGCCAGATGGCCGCCTGGGTGGGCCCTGGCTCCCCTCTGGGCCCCTCCCGTACTTCATGAAACCTCTGTCACGCTGATTTTTATATTTTTTTCTTGGACTTTATTGGGAAATATAAATATGGGTAATAACCTGCAATTCATAGACATCGGCAGACAGAAACTTAGTAGGTTAGTCTAAATATGTGTAAAAAGGTATGAAAGTGTAGCAAAACACATAGTGATGTCACCTAAAAGAGCATGGAACAAGAAGAAATTATAGATACGTTTAGGACGTATCAACATCCCCAAGATTAATTCCTGCTCGTCCTCGAGTAGGTAAATAATAACACAGATAATTTATGTGATGACATGCTAACACATATATAAGAACTTCAAAGTAAAGCAAGTAAGATATGCAATTCAAGTCACGACAACAACAAGAAAGAGTCTATATCTAGTATTGAAACTAGCAAAGTATGAACATAAAGGTGCAACATCTCTCGCTATCCGTGACTCGAATGTCTCCAAATGGTGTTTTCTTGCAATAACTGGGAGATGGGTTTAGAGCATAAAAATACTATATAGTTTTAATTGAGAACTCAATCTACTAAAACTTCACACGTGGTCTCCTTCGGAATCTTATTTTGACTCGTTCCCAGACTGCTAGTCAGGCACAAATCAAACTTATCCTCTCCATTTCGACTTTGAGCACTCTTGCAATGGATGAGCGCGAGCAAGATACGTTGGCACTTAGGATGGCAAAGAGAAAAATGATGGGGAAGGAAGAAAAAAATGTATGAAAGGCTCACATAAATGAGGACAATCATAGGCGAGAGAAAGCCAAATGATAGATATAATGTGAGGAGTAGGGTTTGCCATGCAACAGATGCACATATGAGCTAAGGTAAGCTCTCTAATGGAACTAGTGAGGGTGCATCCAACTTGCTTGCTCATGAAGACCTAGAGCTCATTTGCGGAGGCTCATCCTACGAAGCAAGCCAAGTTCTATAGTGTAAGGATCTGCACATAAATGATAATCTCTATGGAGTACATATATGACAATGGAGTACGAGTGTGGAGCTTGTCAAAAGGAATAGTAGTGTTGCCCCCTTCTGTCTTTTTTTCTACTTTTTTTCTTCCTTTTTTCTATTTTTGTATTTTTTGGCCTCATTGGCTCTTTATTATTTATCTCCCATTTGTCCTATTTGCGATCTTTTAATTTGTCCTCTTTGGGATCTTTTAATTGTGTCCTCTTTGGGATCTTTTCATCACTTAAGGGAAACACTCTATATTTTACAAGAATATAGAAGATCTCACACTTTATAAGAAGTACTCAACATAAAGAAGCAAATGTATGCCTCTGTCAGTGTAGCAGGATGTGCTATGATACTAGCGCATCATGTATCAATTATAAGGGCAAGGCCCAACTAGCATGCAGCTCCTAGATCAAGAAAAAGCATGTATGACATGAAGATCAAGTCATGAGATGGTGGATGTTGCATGGCAATGTATCTCCGAAAGGCTATGGAAATGCCTTGATTATAGGTAGGTATGTGGCTGTTTTGAGGAAGATATAAGGAGGTTTATGATGACAGAGTGTATCATGCCAAGGGTTTGGATGCACCAGCGAAGTATGCACCAACTCTCAAGATGAGAAAGGGCAATGCATGGTACCGAAGAGTCTAGCAAAATATGGAAGGTGGAAGTGCCAACAATCAAATACTCGCATTAGTCCGAAGAACTCATGCAATTATTATCGGTAACTCTCTATCTCATCAGGAGGTTTACAAAGAGATAAGTACCCCGAGGAGGAGTGTATGGGGATTTGGTTATCCTTGCGCATCCTCGACCCATTGTACGTGAGGGTACTCTTTATATTCTAACCCCTCTAGAGGTTAGCGATCCATCTAGTAGTTAGAGTTCTCAACTAATTTTTGTAGTTTCAAAAATAAGCACGAATTTCCCAAAATACGACACCTATCACTAATAGGCTCAAGCTCTTTGCTCCAAATGTCCAAACATTGCTGAAATCAATACCTCAAAACTATTGCAAGTTACTACTACAATTGTAATAGCAACATCAATTACCTACTCATGCAAGACACACAACTCAGTGCCACAGGCCAACTCTCTAAGCAAGATAAGCATGATAACTCAAGAGAGTTCCAAAAGCAATCTAAGAAAAAGCTCTTGTTGTGCTGTAGGGTGGAGTGGAGCGTGTTTCTCTCCCCAAAAATGAAGGCAAGGGTACAACTTGTTATGAACAGCAAGAAAAACTAAAACAAACTAAAAAGTAAAGAGCGAGACGCTCCAAGTTTAGCACACATAAAGAGATAAAAATATAGCATGGAGAAGGATGAACTGATGATTCTTGATGGAGAAGGGGATGCACGGGGGCATCCCCAAGCATAATCGCTTGAGTCTCCTTGGATATTTCTTGGGGGTGCATGGGGGCATCCCCAATCTTGAGCGCTTGACACTCCCGAATCTTCTTTCATCGTCTTTCGTCGCATACTTGAAAACTCCCTTCATACGAAACTCAACATAAGTTGATGACAGTGGTTAGTACCTATAGCAGAATAAATTTTCTCTATCGGAAATAAATATTTTCATGAAGAGCTATTGTTTCTCACGATTGCCAAAAAGTTTTTGAAAATAAAAAGAAAGCTTTAGATTTGCAAAATGATGAAAAGGCAAAACGTGGCAGAATCTGTGAGAAACAGACCAGCAGGTAGTAAATAATTTCGGGGTACTTTTTCAACTCAAATCAAAAAACTCAGAATAGATGCCTGAAAGCTAATTGTATAGAGCATACTGTCAAAACAATTCAGATCAAAAGATGATCTGGTGATTTATCGTGAATTTTTTCGTCAAGGAGACAAAATCTGTTTCTGGACATCATGTCACAACTTTTGAACTTTCTTGCAATCGGAGGCTAAAACTTGGCACAAAGCTTGAAAATGAAGATATAATGATGTTGCTATAGTAGTAACAAGAATCAAGACCACTAAAACTGAAAGTAAAAACATTTTGGGTTGCCTCCCAATAAGCGCTTTCTTTTATGCCTTTTAGCTACGCATGATGCAAAAAGATCAAGTTTTATCGACTTCAAAAGAATAACTTGCCCGTGTAACAGACTCAAAGGGTAACTTCATCTTTGTTTGAGGGAAGTGTTCCATTCCATTTTTAAGGGGGAATTGGAATCTAATAGTCCCTTCTTTTATGTCAATGATAGCACCAACGGTGCAAAGAAAAGGACGTCCCAAAATAATTGGACATGAGGGATTACACTCAATGTCCATCACAAGAAAATCAACGGGAACGTAATTATCATTGACAACAATAAGAACATCATCAATCCACCCTAAAGGTTTCTTTACAGAAGAATCAACAAGACAAACACCAAAAGAAGATGGATCAAAAAGTTTCAAATCAAGCATATCATACATTCTTTTGGGTAAAACGGAGGCACTGGCTCCAACATCACATAAGGCAAAGCAAGAGAAAGTATTCAATTTAAATTTGACCATAGGATCCCAACCATCTTCTAGCTTTCTAGGGATAGAAGTCTATAGCTTGAGCTTCTCCTCCCTAGCTTTGATAAGAGCATTGGTAATGTGCTCGGTGAAGGCAATGTTAAGTGTGCTAGTGTGGGGGTCTTTAGTCATTCTTTGCAAAAATGTGATAACTTCAGAAAGACTACAATTATCAAAATCAAGATCACTACCATTAATTAAAGTGGTGGTGATGTCATCTAAGCTCATTCTCTTGGTAGTCTCTCAGTTCATGGGACCTTCTTGTCCTAAAGTTGAGGTATTAGCATCACCATTAATAGGTCCAATGGGACTAGGGATATTTTGGGTGCTAAAAGTTTTGAGATCCTCAACAACTTGTATAGTGGAAATAGAAGTGTGTGTAGGAAGGCTCTTAATCCTATCTTGCTCTTCTTTTTCTCTAGCCCATCTATCCTTAAGTTTGGCTAGCATTCTAATGTTCTCATTAATTTGCACTTGAATAGCATTCATGGGTGTAGTTTTCCTTTCCTCAAGAGGAGAGGTTATAATTTTAAGCATATCTACATCATGAGCTATATTGTCTACCTTGAAAGAGAGGCTATCTATTTTTTCTAGTTTCTCTTCTACACTCTTGTTGAAGGCCTTTTGAGAAGTGATAAAGTCCTTAAGCATTGTAACAGCCCAGTTTTTGCAAAATTAAAAATTTTGTTTTCTGCGTGAATTGTTTGATTGTCTGATTTGTTTGCGGTGTTTGCATCCCCGATTTATCGATCGGCGAATATTTCCCCCCCTTATTCTCGTACCGGATGGAGACCGACCCTTTCCACCCTGACACTCGACCTTTGCGACACCGGGTTTCACCCGATCACCGTCGCGAAAACCGCACGAGACCAGCCGCAGCCAACGGAACGAAAAACCCCTTTTAATAATTAAACGGGATATTTTTATAGCGCGCCGGAAAATGTTGTCAGAATGTCACCGCAGTGAGGTACGATCGAAGAGCTCGACGCGCTGAGCGCGTGGTTCGAGATTTCTTCGGAATCGGAGTCTGTACGGAGTCTCGGCGGTCACGAACGCGATCACCGGACACGCGAGAGGGGTACCGAGGGCGTTTGCGTCAACAAACCAGCCAACACTGCCTATATAAAGACCACTAGCCTCCCACACCCCAATTAGGGTTTCCCCCTCTGGAAAATTGCAGCCACCCCCCTCACAAATCTCCAGATCTGCGAAAAAACCCCCAAAATTCCCGAAACCCTAGCCTCCCTCTGATCTGAGCCGTCAGATCTGAGATCCAACGGCTCAGATCTGAGCCACGTCGCCCCTGCTTCTCCCACCTCCAGCCAGCCCGATCCGGGCCCCGCAGGGCCTGGAGCCGCCGCCGCGGGCCCGCCGAAGCCCATCTGGCCGAGCTCCACGCCCGTGGAGGCGCCGTCCACTGCCTCCGCCCGCGACTCCGGCGAGCCGCCGGCTGCCGGCGAGCAGCCGGGCCGCCTCCCTCTCCTCCTTCATTGCCGCGCCCTTCCTCCTCCCCTCCGTCTCGCCTCACCTCCTCTCCTCCCTCGCCTGCAGGAACCAGGACAGCCGCGCCCGCCATTGGAGCCGCCCGAGCTCGAGCTCGAGGAGCTCGGCCGCCGGTGACTTCCCCGCCGCCAGAACGACGCGCCGCCCCGGATCCGGCCGCCACGACGCCTGCACGCCGTGCCCGGTCAGCCCCTCCTTCGGCCTCCTCGCCCAACACCGCTCGCCGCCGGTGGCCGGCCGGCAGGCCACCGCCGCCGCCGCAGCCCCGCTCGGGAGGAGCTCGGCCTCCCCGAGCCGACCGCCTCGCCCGCTCCAGCGGCCACGTGGGCCGGCCTGCCTGCGTGGCCCAGCAGCCAGCCAGGCCGCCAGATCCAGCCGAGTGGGCCTCATTTTTTTCTGTTGTATTTTCCATTTTTCAGATTTTACTAAGTCTAGAAAATATTGTGCTGCTGATTCATTTTTGCGACGTTGTTTCCCGTTAAACCGTAGCTCGGATCGCGTTGCGCCCAAAAGACGAACTGTTTAGAATTGCGTGTACTTTAATCCATCTTTTGTGAGTTAATTGTTTTGAGGTTGTTTAGATATAGTTTTTGCTGTTCAAAGTGGGCATCAGGCCGTTAATTGCTTTAAATTCCTGTTATTGTATTGCTGTTATTATTTTGTTGCAACTTTGCATGTTGATTGTAAGAAATCCATGAGGCCTATTGCATTGATTCCTTTTGCGTTGCGTTAAGCAATGTTTCTAATTCAGTTTCATGCATTCACATGCCATATTTGCTTGCTGCATTATGTTTATATTTTGCTCCAAAGTAGCTATCATGATGTTGATGTGCTGCTATTGCTGAAAACTGTTATTTTGTTGCAACTTCGGATGACGATTGCTTCGCAACCGTTCATCGGAATTGAGTGATTCCAGTTGCATATTGTTAAGCATGATGTCTACTTTCATCCCATGTATTGCTATGTCATGTTGCTGCTCTTTTGCATATAGATTTACCTCTGTTTATACAGCATGTGCCTTAAATTGTTTTGCTTGTATCTTTTTAACCGTAACTCCGTTTGGGGTGTTCTTTATATGTAACTTGATTAGTTTTTCGTGTTCTTTGTGTTTATGCTGTTGTTTGCTGTTGTTAACCAACCTAAAATATGGTTTAGGACAGAACAGTACCAAATCTTTTAATCATCGTGCGGCACTTAGTGTTATGCCATGTTTAGGTTGTGCCCCACTTAAATTGACTAGCATAGATAGTTTACTTTGTTCTTCACCTCATGCAATGTTTGTGTGCTATGCCATGCTTGCTTGAGTTGCCATGTTAATAATCGTTGTTTGGTCACCTGTAGCTAAACAACTTGAACCACCGTAAACGTGCGGTATCGTCGTGTGTGACGAGTACTCCACTTAAATCGTTAGTAACCGCTCTCGACGGTAGGTGCGATGTCTCGTGTTACTTCTTGTTGATGCTTACTCTTGTATTGCTCCGTAGTAATAGTGGTGCACCGTTGATTGCTTTCCAGTGTTTACTTCTTGTGTGCTCCCGCGGGTACCCCTCGGAGACGATGCGAGCTTGCGATCAGCTACACCTTCGGAACCCGACTTATCAACAGGCAAGGACTTGAATTACTTATGATCCATTCTATTTCAACCAGCGGTTTGCATGCTAGAATAGGTTAGGCGATGTTTGATCCTACCACATGTTTACAACCTCTTTCAAACCGATACAGCCATGTCCCCTCCCAGCAAACCTTGTACTGCTATGTTACTTTTGCTCGTTGCTCAGCCCCTGCTTAGTATGAATGCTTAGGATGCTACGTTGTTACCCTGTTACTCTTTGGGTTGGGATATCACCTGATTATTATATTATTGTTGATGATATGATTATTATTATAATGTTGACTATATTCGACGAAGGGTGGAAGGTCTAGGCTATCCCGCCCCGACGCTTTGTTCCATTCGAGTCACCTAGGATCCGAGTTCCGGGTATTGGTTTTGAGACTGAGCGTGCCTAACCGCGTGTGGGATTTTATGGGGTCCCCTCTTCTTACCTACCTAGCTTCAAACATTTCTAGTGGTGGCCCAAGCTGATTTACCATTTGAATACCGTGTGTGTGTCTGTTGGGTCGCTCCTAGCAGATATTATTTAAAACAACTCGGACCAGTGAGGACATAGTTCCCTTGCTGGCCCATCATGACCGGCTGAGGACCCGGTTATCCCAATGTGCGATGAACCGGCAATCCAAACCTGGAGTCATACGGTAGAGACCAGATCGAGAGCGCGGCCGGCTCCTGAGCTGGGTGTCGTCTCATCGGGGGCCACCCGGATTTGTTCGTTGTTAGTTAGAGGGACCTGTCGTTTCGGATCTCTTGGAACTAAATCATAAAATGGTTGCCTATGATGGGTAGCAACTGAGAGTGATGGACGTGCGTGCGGAGCCTCGTAATGGGCAGTTGGTACACCCCTGCAGGGTTAAATCTTTTCGAGAAGCCGTGTCCACGGTTATGGACGACTTGAGACCTACGTCCTGTTCATAGACAACAACAACTGAGATAATCTTAAGACAACTTGATCAACGCGTGTGTGTGCCTTGACTGCTTCTTCTTCGTCGGGATGCGAAGAGGAGGACAAGGATAGGATAGGTGTTATGTTTGCGTAGTAGGTGGATAGCAAGACTTGTTGGAGGCGATTCCTCATCGAATGCTTGGCTTCTTACCTTACTCTCTAGATCGTTAGCCACTTCATAAATGCTAGTGCGGCAGCAACCTCACCACTTACCACTTCCTTACCGTAAACTACTAGTTGTCCTAGAATGACGAGTGATGAGGTCCTTGCTGGGTCAGATGACCACTACAGTTGGATGCTGAGTACCTCTGTACTCATGATACTACCCCCAAACTCTTTTCAGGGTTCTGATCGACAACAGGTACGGTGATCGACGTTTCACGTGGAGACTCGACGACGACTAGTTAGGCGGATCCCGGCGGACGGCCTGGACCCGTGTGGTTATGGGATCGATGCTTTTCTCTTTGCCAGTAGGCATTTTCTTGTAGTCTGTACTCAGACATGTATCTTCCGCTGTGTCTTATATTTGAGGCAGTTATATGCCGATTGTATGAGATGTTGTATCCTTGTATCTGTAATGTTGTGATATCATGTTGGAAATCCGGGGCATATGGCTTTGTCATATGTCGCGGTGGGTCCGATATGTGCTTCGTCCTCGGGTTCGGGCGGAAACGTCCGAATCTGAAACAGTACCGCATACCGGGCCTTACAAGCATGCTCTCTAATTCAGAAGTGGAGTTTTTGGTGCTAGGATAAGTGTTGTTGTTCCCATAGTTGTTCGATGGGAACAATTAATACGTCCCAAACGTATCTATAATTTCTGCTTGCTCCATGCATGTTTTCTGTGATATTGCTATGATCTAGATACACTTTCATTCATGTTTGATCATATTTGTACTAACTTATTAACTTAGTGCACCACAGTGTTAGTTCCTGTTTTCTGTTGTTTTTCTATTCCAGGTTTCCCCCATATTAAAAATGCTCCAAAAATTCGGGACAAATCGGATAATAAATCAGCGCAACGGAACCTTCCAGAATCACCAAAGTGGAGCCAGAGGGCCACCACCAGGGACCCAGGCGGCCACCTGGAGCGCCTGGACCCCTGGTGGCCCCCCTGGCTACCCCCCCCTTTGTCTATTTATTCTCCGTGTCGCGAAACCCCCGAGGTCAGAACCCTTTTTCGCGATCTCTCCTCTGTTCCGCCGCCGCCGCGCTTCCAAGATCCGGAGCGCTGATGCCGGAGAAGTTAATAGGTTTAGTGGGATTTCCTCCCCTGTTAACCGCGCCAATAAACGATTCTTGATAACCCACAACTCTAGGGGGTCAATTGTAGATTTTCGATAAATAAGAGTGTCGAACCCAACGAGGAGCAGAAGGTGTTGATAAGTGACACTGGATAAGGAAAGGCCGCACACACTGAAAGGTAAATATTTAGGGGTTTTTGGTTTAAGCAACAGAAAAGTAAAAGACAAGCAAAGTAAACAGGGTAACTGAGGAGTAGCAAGTGGCCCAATCCTTCCACAAGGATAAGACTAGGAACTAAACTTATAAAAGCTAAAACGTTCTCGAGAACACACGGGAGAGATAGCCAAGTTACTTTCACCATACTCCGCCAAGTAATATGTATTCTGTTGATAAGTGTTGGTGGGTGGATCAATGCTAGTACACCTTCTATACTAAGATAAGTGTACTCTTATGATTACACACCTTGCAAGCATCCGCAAATACAAGGTAGTAATTAAGGCATAAGCCTAACCACAGCATTACGATCAGGGATCCATAATTCCCTTGTGCAAAAGTGTGCGGACTGGGGTTCAGGTTTCTGTCACTCCGGCAACCCACCATAAGCATCCTTTGTGCACAATGTATTCCTCTAGGCCCATGAAAGGTGAAGTGTTAAGTGTTCGACTCACATAACACCACTAGATAAATAACAACACAACTTAAGTATCAAACAACACATAATACTTCAACATCATATGACTACTAACAACTAGACTTCTCCCATGTTCTCAAGAACTAACGTAACTACTCACAAGACATAAAAGAGATCATGATCAGAGGTGATAGATGGGTGGCAAACAATCTGGACACAATGATATTTCTCCACCAAAACTCAATAGCATTCACCACAAAGTAGTAATCAACACCAACAGAGTAGAGAGGATAGATAGTACGGATTACAACACAAGTTTCAATTGTGAGATGAGATGGGATGGTGATGGAGATGGTGCTGATGTTGATGATGATCTCGATGATGCCCGTGACGATGATGATGATGATGGCGACGATCTTCCCTTCCGGGAGGTGATCTCCCGGCGGAATCTGCCCGCCGGAGATGGCTTTTCTCCTCTGTAAGTTTCCGCCCCGTGGCGGCGGCGAAACATGGAAACTTTTCTGTATTTAGGGTTTTCCCCCCATGGGGGTCTTCTAGGCGAGAGGGGGCACCGAGGGGGTCCACCAGGCATCCAGGAGGGTGCCTGGTGCGGCCAGGAGGGGGTCCGCGCCAGGCACCCTTCTGGCTGCCTGGTGGGTCCCCTCACCTCCGTCTTCGGTGATCCCCAGTCAATTCCCATAAAACTACTCCCCGTAAATTTTCATCGCGTTTGGACTTGATCTGATTCAGCAACTTGGTGTCCACTTTTCACCGCTGAATTTTGGTTCTACTGCTTCGGCACCGGAAAGTTGTAAACTGTGTAAAACAAGCCAAAAAAAAATAAGAACAATACTTTAAAGTGGAATATATCAATGAATAGGATGAAATTACAATAAAAATAGTGATGCATTTTGGACGTATCAACTCCCCCAAGCTTAGACCTCGCTTGTCCCCAAGCGATTGCTGAGCTCGGTAAACCTGTCCACAAGTTTAGAGAGTGAAGCGTCGATAAAAGGATACAGACAAGAAGCATCAAGATTTCTCACCAAACTGAAGCATCCTCAACCGCAACCTCAACTCATAAGGTCCTTATGAGAAACTAGTAACAATTATAACAAAGTAGGACCTGGAAAACTCATCAAATCAAGGAAAACATAGCTTTGGTCAAGGAACAACTAATAACTTTTACTTTTGCTCTTTCACTTATAATTGAACCAGTTGAAGCTTTGGAAAGAACACGTTATCAGTCAAGAAGTGCACATGTTAACACAAAGGAAGATGTTTACTAATCATAAGCCTTTGCAAACAACTCACTTATCAAAAGACAATGTCAACAAAGATGTAACATGCTAACTTTCTGTAAGGCCCGATATGCGGTACTGTTCAAGATCTAGATGTTTCCATCCAGATCCGGGGACGAAGCACATATCGGTCCCACCGCGACATATGACGAAGTCATATGCCCCGGATTTCCAACATGATATCACAACATTACAGATACAAGGATACAACATCTCATACAATCGGCATATAACTGCCTTAATACAATACAACAACGGAAGATACATGTCTGAGTACAGACTACACTCAAATGCCTACTGGCAAAGAGAAAAACATCGATCCCATAACCACACGGGTCCAGGCCCTCCGCCGGAATCCGCCTAACTAGTCGTCGTCGAGTCTCCACGTGAAACGTCGATCACCATACCTGTTGTCGATCAAGTACCCTTAAAAGAGTTTGGGGTAGTATCATGAGTACAGAGGTACTCAGCATCCAACTGTAGTGGTCATCTGACCCAGCAAGGACTTTATCACTCGTCATTCTAGGACAACTAGTAGTTTACGGTAAGGAAGGGGTAAGTGGTGAGGTTGCTGCCGCACTAGCATTTATGAAGTGGCTAACGATCTAGAGAGTAAGATAAGAAGCCAAGCAATCGATGAGGAATCGCCTCCAACAAGTCTTGCTATCAACTACTACGCAAACATAACACCTATCCTATCCTTTTCCTCCTCTTCGCATCCCGACGAAGAAGAAGCAGTCAAGGCACACACACACGTTGATCAAGTTATATGAAGATTATCTCAGTTGTTGTTGTCTATGAATAAGGAGTAGGTCTCAAGTCGTCCATAACCGTGGACACGGATTCTCGAAAAGATTTAACCCTGCAGGGGTGTACCAACTGCCCATTACGAGGCGTCGCATGCTCGCCCATCTCTCTCAGTTGCTACCCATTATAGGCAACCATTTTATGATTTAGTTCCAAGAGATTCGAAAAGACAGGTCCCTCTAACTAACAACGAACAAATCCGGGTGGCCCCCGGGGAGTCGACACCCAATCCAAAAGCTGGCCACGCTCTCGGATCGGACTCTTCCGTATGGCCAAGGTCGGGTTTAGTCTCACCTATATAACAGGGGACTTCCCTAGCTCACCAGTGTGGACCAACAGAGGAACTCTGTCTCCTCTGGCCCGAGTTGTTTGAAAACTACTGGCAGCTGACCAGCACACACACGGTTTCAAATGGTAAATCATCTTGGGCCACCTCTAGAAATGTTTGAAGCTAGGTAGGTAAGAAGAGGGGACCCCATAAAACCCCACACGCGATTAGGCACGCTCAGTCTTAAAACCAATACCCGGAACTCGGGTCCTAGGTGACTCGAATGGAACAAAGCGTCGGGGCGGGATAGCCTAGACCTTCCATCCTTCGTCGAATATAGTCAACATTATAATAATAATCATATCATCAACAACAATATAATAATGTGATATCCCAAACCCAGGAGTAACAGGGTAACATCGTAGCATCCTAAGCAGGCATACTAAGCAGGGGCTCAGCAACGAGCAACAGTAACATAGCAGTAAAAGGTTTGCTGGGAAGGGACATGGCTGTATCGGTTTGAAAGAGGTTGTAACATGTGGTGGGATCAAACATCGAGCCTATCCTAGACTAGCATGCAAACCGCTGATTGAAATACAATGGATCATAAGTAATGTATAGTCCTTTCCTATTGATAAGTCCGGTTCCGAAGGTGCAGTTGATCGCAAGCTCGCATCGTCTCCGAATGTACCCGTGGAAGCACACAAGACAATAAACACTGGAAAGCAAACAACGACCAAGCATATATTACTACGAATCATCACACGATCAAGAAGGCAACACATAGCACGACAACGCGATCCGGATCTATCGTCGAGAGCGGTTACTAACAGTTTAAGTGGGGTATCAGTCACACACGACGAATACCGCATGTTTACGGTGGTTCAAGTTGTTTAGCTACAGGTGATCAACCAACGGTTATTAACATGGCAACTCAAGCAAGCATAGCATAGCACACAAACATGCCAAGAGGTGAAGCATAAAGAAAACTATCTATGCTAGTCAATTTAAGGGAGGCACAACCTAAGCATGGCATAACACTAAGTGTCGCACGATGATTGAAACATTTGGTACTGTTCTGTCCTAGACCATATTTTAGGTTGGTTAACAACAGAAAACAATAGCAACTTTGGAGCTAAACAACTATATGACCAGCAAGCATATTATGACAGTGCAATACATACAATGGAAGTAGACATGATGCTTAACAATATGCAATTGGAATCACTCAATTCCGATAAACGGTCGCGACACACTCGTCGACCGAAGTTGCAACAAAATATAAACAGCAGCACACTAACAGCAGGGTAGCTACTTTGGAGCAAGATACAATCATGATGCAGCAAGCAATTATGGCATGTGAACGCAACGCAAAAGGAATTACTCAATTCCGACGTACGGTTGCGAAGCAATCGTCGCCCGAAGTTTCAATAAAATAACAGTTTCAGCAAGTTTAACAGCAGCAGTTGCAATTAACGATCTGATGCCCTGTTTAGCACACAATTACACAATCAAATGCAAATGCTCACAAAAGATGAATTAAAGTACACGCAAAACTGAGCAATATTCGTTTTGGGGGCACGTTCATCCGAGCTACGGTTCAACGGAAAAGTTCATCGCAAACATGCATCAGCAGCAAAAAAAATAAGGACTTCGAAAAAATAACAAGGGTTAGCCAGGAAAAAAAATAAACAACAACAAAAAAAAAGAGAAAGGGCTTCACCCCTGATGGGCTCGGCCCAAGGTGGCTGGAGTGGCCGGCTCGGGCTGGCGCTGGGTCGCGCGTGCTGGGCCTCCTAGGTTGCGCTGGCTGGCCCACTTGGGTGGATCGGGCAGGGGCCTTGTCCCCGTCGGGCTGGAGGCCGACGGCGGCGGCGGCGTTGCTCCGGCCACCGGCGATTTGTCGAGGCGGTGCGGGGAGGGACGCCGGGAAGGGCGCGGCGGAGTCCGGGGTACCGGATAAGGCCGGATCCGGTCGCCGGTGGTGGCCGCGAGCGGCGGTAGTACGATGGCCCGAGATTGACCGAGCTCGGCCATGGCGCGGAGGACGCCGGCGGGAACCTGCGGGGAGATGAGGGAGGAGGCGGTGAGGGAAGATGCGAAGAGGGAGAGAGGAGAGGGCGGCGCGACCTGTCAGGGGAGACGGCGCGGCGGGCGGCGGTGAGGCGGCCGGCTCGATGGTCGCCGGCGGCTCCACGACGAGCTAGGGCGCGGCGGACGCCCAAATGGGCCCGAGCGGGCCGCGGCGGCCCTGCGGGGCCAGGGTGCCTGGTTCTGCGGCTGGAGGAGGCTGGAGGGCCACGTGGACGTGATCTGAGCCCCAGATCTCAGATCTGAGGGCTGGAATTTGCTGGGAGGCTAGGGTTTCGCAAATCTGGGGCTAGTGGGCAGAAATTAGAGCAACTCTAGGGGGGTGGCTGCAATTTTTACAAAGGGGAACCCTAATTGGCTGGTTTGGGATGTGGGGGGTCATTATATAGGCAGGTTGGCTGGCCAGTTTACGCAAACGCCCCCGATACCCCTCTCGCGCGTCTAGTGATCGCGTTCGTGACCGCCGAGACTCCGTACGGACCCCGATTCCGACGAAATCTCGAACCACGCGCTCAGCGCGTCGAGCCCGTCGATCGTACCTCACTGCGGTGACATTCCGACAACATTTTTCGGCCCCCCGTAAAATAATCCGTTTATTAAATAAACGGAGTTTTTCATTCCGTTGGATGCGGCTGGTCTCGTGCGGTTTTCACGACGTGATCGGGTGAAACCCGGTGTCGCAAAGGTCGAGTGTAAGGGTGGCAAGGGTCGGTCTCCGTACGATACGAGATAAGAGGGGGAAAAATAATCGCCGATCGATAAATCGGGGATGCAAACACCGCAAACAAATCAGACAATCAAACAATTCACACCGAAAACAAAAAAAAATTATTTTTTTGTGAAAACTGGGCTGTTACAATACAACACCACCAACAAGGGATCTCGTCCCGAGATCCAGGACGATCCGGGGGAGAGGGGAAGGGGGAAAGAAGAGAGTCGACAAACTTCAACACCACTAACAAGGGACTCTGCTCCATGTCGACGTCGAACTTCTGTCGAGATAAATTTCCGCAGAGAGATGGCGACGTCGGAAAACGAAACCATCAGGTGATCAAGAGGAAGAACGACAACGATAACCGGATCAAAGGATAGTGTTTTCGACGCAAGTCGTGAAAACACCGGCAAAAGGATGGATGGCAAGGGACGACCAAGATAATTACCGGAATGAAGAAAAGCTGAAGGTACTACAGGATTTCCCAACCTGAGATCGGAATCGAGACAATACGCTGCAAGCAAGGCATTGTAACGGCTCCGATACTCCACACACTCGAGATCTGTGGGCATCCCGGACGATATGTCCGAAGCGGCCAGCTGTGCATACCATCATGCTCCCATGATCAGTGTCGCATGACGCACAACTCGACAATGGATATCACAGTCACAACTTCATACAGTACCGAATACAAAGTCGTACATAAACATAGTCTTACACAGCCTCATCGGGCTCAAATGGCAGCGGAATAAGCAAAAGCTAGATAGATAGCAGCATCACAATCCACAGGAAAATCTCAGAGCGTAGCACATCCTAGTACTCGTCAGTCGCGTCATCGTCAAATACCTGCTCCTCCAAGCCTGGCCGATTGAATAACCAGGGACAAAGCCGTGAGTACATACAAAGTACTCGCAAACCACCTAAAGAAAGGAACAAAGATTTTTGTACAAGAAAATAATGGGATGGCTATATGGTGGGGTTTAACCTGGGGAACCTAACTACTCAATATTAGTTAAGTTGGCAATATTTTTCTCTTGACAAATTTTAATCCCAATATTTATATTTGATTAAATCATGTCCAACCCTTTTCAACATCATCGTGAACCATAATTCTTAGTACTAGAATTTCTCATCTAGTCCCCACAAAGTGTGGCCTCACTAGCTGTCCATGACCGTGGACTCCGGCTACTCAAATAGTTTTCACTCTGCAGAGGTTGTACACTTTACCCACAACATTCGATACATCCGCCGGGAGTTCCCACGGTTCGTCATACCTCAGTATGCGGTTTTCAGATAATCGACCGTCGTCTTCCCCTTGCCTATCCTAGTACAGGTAATCTACCCGATGCCCACATCCTGAACTGTCCGTGTGCAAGGTCATGCTCCTCGTGCAAGCCTTCACCGTAGTAGAGGTGCGGCAAAGTTTCGTACCGACACTGATATAGTACAGCGTATTACACCCCCGACGCATCGGCAGGATTCCGTCTTTTGGGTACCATCGTGTACCGCACTCATGTAGTTATAAGATCCCCGTACTAAGATAAGCAAGCTTCCAACTAGCCTTGTCCCATACCAGAGTATTGTGGTTGTACTGTAATACTAGGTTTTGGCGGCACTTATAGAGAGTCCCTCTAGACTTTGAATATGTTCAACGATGCTTCCAACAACCACAACCTTGGCCATCACATCTTCTTAGATGTACGCCAATACATTAGGGCGGAGCAAGATTAACCAAATTATTATGTTGTCACTAGTTCTTTAGCAAGGCTTGTAATAGTACCACAAGATTATCGGTGTCTAGTTTATTTCTCCCAAATTGGTAGGCTTACAAGGTATGTGGTGTTTCACCTAATAAACTAATACAAATCCCAACCCAAAATGATATAACAATAGCATGATATATAATTAGGGTACAAAGAAAGTAAAAATGTAGGACAAGGTTAAGTTTTTGAAGATGGCTTGCCTTCCTCGGCGGTGTCTCCCGGTACGGCTTCTTCGGCTTGGAAGGAGTCTTCACCTGGAACGTCAAGCGGTTCGTCTACACGTTGCGGAAAAGAGCACACAATTACCATGAGGCAAAAACAACACACGGCACACAACATTCAATTTTCACAATCAAACACAAACAACAAGGGCAAAATAATTCTCAGAGTTTTAACTCCCATGTTTATTAAGTCCTAAAACATGCAACAAGGCTAAATTTTACAACAAGGCCTTAGGATAACTTTACTGGATTTATTAATTGGCAGTAAAGCACTTTAACTATAAGCAATATTATTAACCTATTTTATTCACTAACAACCTTTTAATTTTTATTAACTCAACAACCAATTTTAGTAATAACCTACTGACCATAGGCTAGTTTTATACTAAACTAATAATTTAATATTACTAGTATTATTTAGATAAGAATTAAACTAGCAAAGGTAATAATAATAAAAAGGCCACAAATTTGTTTAAGCTAAAAACTAGTCTATACACACAGAAAAATCAAGAATAAACATAGGAATATAAAAAAGTCAACACCACATTTTTAGAGTCAACAAGGAATTAACTAAAACTATTTTAAGCTGATAACATAAACAATTAACTAGTTAAAACTAAAACAATCACTTTGGCACTGGACAAAAATTATTCTAAACATGCAGAATTAAAAACATTAATTTTATGCAGCCAACAAAATTTATTTCACTGAAATTGGAGTTGTAGTTATTTTTCTATAAGTAAAACGGTGTTGCAGCTTAATAATAATAACAAAAAAAACAGCAGGCCGGCCCGGCTATCAGGCGCCCACGGCGCTCCCTTCGTTTTTTTTAAACGGGCCGAGCCCAGCACAGCGCAGCAGCGGTTTTTTTTTTTAATTTACACCGAAGGGGTATGGGGCTTTCCTGACCGTTTGATCAAGTGTGATCGAACGGCCAGGGGGCTTCTTCTTCCTCCCGCTAGGGCAGGAACGGGAGCAGGCTCCCATGGCTGACAGAGGCGGGAGGACCTCGCCGGAGCACCTCGGGTGGCCGGCGGTCGAAAGGGAGTGGTGGGGCGAGGTCGTAGGGGGCCTGGGGCTCCATTTTTGCCCTAAAAGGGGCCGTGCGACGTGGAGTTTTTGTGGGGGCCAAGGCGTACAGTAGGGGGCGGGAGCTCACCGTGGGGGTCGTTCCGGGCGGCTGTAGGCGACGGCGAGGTGTGGCGGGGGCGCGGCTCGGTGGCGGGGTTCCGTTTTTGGGCTCGGAGGCGGCGTGCGAGGTCCGGAATGGCAGAAGCTTCGGCTTGGGAGGCTCGTGGTAGACGGCGTCGGGGTAGCACGGGCTTAGGGTAGGGCGTCGCCTCCTCCTCCTGGCCGGCGGCTCCGGCGTGAGCGAGGCAGAGGGGCGGGCTTGCCGGCCTCCCCTCCTCCTCCTCCTCCGGTCTCCCTCTTCCTTCTCTTCCGGTCTCCCTCTTCCTCCTCTTCTCCTTCCTCTCTTCCTTTCCTTCTGCTCGGGCTGGCAAAGCGGACGAGCGGGGTGGTGTGGCTAGGTGGTGCTGTGGTGGGGCGAGTGTGGAGAGGAGGGATGGGGCGGCCTCCTTTTATAGGCGAGCGAGGGAGAGCTCCAACGGGAGGGAGATTGGGGTGGCGATCCATGGCCTCTTTGGTTACTGGGCAACGAGGGCGGCGGACGGGCTCGTGAGAGAGGTGAGGTGGGTCGATTCCGGCGTGGCGTTCGCCGGTCACTTCATGGCCGAGGGTTGGGGGGTACGCGAGCTCTGTCAGTCCACGCCATCGATCCGTGGCCTCGATGGGGGGGTAGGCGTACACAGGAACAAGGATGCGAGGAGGATGACAGTGGGCCAGTAGTAGGGAGAGAAGGAAATGAGAAAGAGAGAGATACGAGAGAGAGAGAGATTACAGGAGCGAGAGGGGGAGAGGCTCTCCCTACGTGGGGAGAGAGAGAACGTGAGAGAGAGAGGGGAGGTTAGAGGGAAAGAGAGAAATTAGGGGAGGGATTAGTGAGGTAGTTAGGATAGTTTCTCTCTTTTTTTTAACTCTAGTTAATATATACATTTTTTAAGTAAAACTGGGTTAACACATAAAAGAAAACATCCCAGGAATTTTTGTTGGAGAAACCATAAACATACACATTTATTTAAAGAGTTATGAAGGTCATGCACTCATCTCATTATTATTTTATGTAGTTAGGTTATTTTTTTTGATAACTGCTTTAGTTATTAGCAAAAAACCAAAAGGTTGATACCTAAGGATTTTGTGGTGGCTAAAATTATTAGTATTATTACTATATAGAAAATTTACTAGGTGTTAGCACCAAGGGTTTTTAGAATTTGACAAGTTGCCATTTTTTTTATGACCAAGTAAGGATGAAGTGCATGCATGGTAGACATATATGGTTAACCATAGTCACTAGGTTATCTTAGGCACATGCAACACAAAATGATCACCATCACAAGTGCATCATCAAGCAACAACATGACTAACCCTAAGCACACAAGTTCAAGCATTGAAACACAACCTAACATTTCATGCAAGGTTTTTGTTGGCTCTAATTTTTGGTTAACTAGATTAACAAGAAGAGTAAAAGTTGGGATGTGAAAGACCTTCCCCCCTTAAAAAAGAATCTCGTCCCCGAGATTCACAAGCTAGTGAAGAGATGCGGGAACTCGCACTTGAGGTAGTCCTCCCGTTCCCAGGTGGCTTCCTCCTCAGTGTGGTTGGTCCACTGGACCTTGTGGAACTTGATCGCGCGTTTTCGGGTGACTCGGGTGGCTTCTTCCAGGATACGAAGGGGTGTCTCGCGGTATGTGAGATCCTGGTTGATGCCCACCGTGCGGTGATCGATGTTCTTGAAAACATCGGGCTTGTCCGGCAACTCCAGACACTTCCGGAGCTGCGAGACGTGGAATACGTCGTGCACATCGGATAGCTCTGTTGGCAGTCTCAACTGATAGGCAACTTGACCTCGTCTTGCTATCACCTCAAATGGTCCGATGTATCGTGGTGCTAACTTCCCCTTCACATGGAATCGCTGCATTCCCTTCAATGGGGTGACTCGGAGATACACAAAGTCTCCAACTGCAAAAGTCACCTCTCGACGCTTGGGGTCGGCATAGCTCTTCTGACGGGATTGAGCGGTCTTGAGACGCTCACGAATCAACTGGACCTGTTCCTCAGCTTCCTTCAAAACATCGGGTCCAAAGATCTTCCCTTCCCCGGTCTGAGACCAGTTTAGGGGCGTGCGGCACTTCCGTCCATACAATGCTTCAAATGGGGCCATCTGCAGACTCGACTGATAGCTGTTGTTATACGAGAATTCGGCATACGGCAAGCAATCCTCCCACTTGGAACCATATGCTAGAGCACATGCGCGGATCATATCCTCTAATATCTGGTTCACTCGCTCGGTCTGGCCTCCAGTCTGCGGGTGATAGGCTGTGCTAACAGTGAGCTTAGTGCCGAGTGCCTCCTGGACTTGCTTCCAGAATCTCGAGGTAAACTGGGTGCCTCGGTCAGACACAATCTCCTTCGGAACTCCATGCAGACAGACGATCCTTGACATGTACAAGTCTGCCAGCTGGTCTCCTCGATAGGTGTTTCGCACTGGAATAAAGTGTGCTACATAGGTGAGTCGGTCCACGATGACCCAGATAGAGTCATGACCCTTGCTCGACCTCGGTAGTCCTGTGATGAAGTACATGCCTATCTGTTCCCACTTCCATTCAGGAACTCGGAGTGGTTGCAACAATCCTGCAGGTCTCTGATGTTCTGCCTTCACCCTTTGGCAGATGTCGCACTTGGCAACATACAAGGCAATCTCACGCTTCATACCATGCCACCAAAACAAGTCCTTCAAGTCTTGATACATCTTAGTACCTCCGGGGTGGATGGAGTAAGGTGTATCGTGAGCTTCCTTCAGGATAGTGAGCTTCAACTCCTCCACATCAGGCACACACAATCGTCCATCAAACCAAAGAACTCCTTCATCATCCGTCGTGAACTTCGGGGCCTTGCCGAGGGGCATCTTCTTCTTGATTCCCTCGACACTGTCGTGTCCCTTCTGTGCCTCCTTGATCTGATCAAATAGAGTCGGAGTCAGCTCGAGGTGAGCCAGAAAACCGGGTGTAACAAGTTCCAAACCCAGCTTCTCGAACTCCTCGTGCAGAGCTGGCTGCGTCTCTCTCATCATTGCATTAAGTGTGCATGGCTTGCGGCTGAGGGCATCTGCTACCACGTTGGACTTACCAGGATGGTAATGGATTTCGAGATCATAGTCTTTGATCAGCTCGATCCAACTCCTCTGCCTCATGTTCAACTCCTTCTGTGAGAAAATGTACTTCAGGCTCTTATGGTCTGTGTATATGTCGCAACGGTGACCCATCAGGTAATGTCTCCACCTCTTGAGAGCAAGCACAACTGCGGCTAGCTCCAAGTAATGGGTGGGGTAGTTCAACTCGTGCGGCTTCAACTGTCGTGACAGGTACTCAATCACCTTGCCCACTTGCATAAGGACACAACCCAAACCAATCTTCGACGCGTCACAGTACACAACAAAGCTCTTGGTCAGGTCAGGCATAGTCAACACTGGGGCAGATACCAATCTCCTCTTCAGCTCCTGGAAACTGGCTTCACACTTTTCTGTCCACACAAACTTCTGGTCCTTCTTCAACAACTGGGTCATGGGACGGGCAATGCTGGAGAAGCCTTCCACGAACTTGCGGTAGTATCCCGCTAGTCCGAGGAATCCTCTCACTTAGGTCTGAGTTGTCGGAGCTGTCCAGTCCATGACAGACTGAATCTTGGCGGGGTCGACGGATATTCCTCCTTCTGACAATACATTCCCAAAAATCCAACTTCCTTGAGCCAGAACTCGCACTTGCTGAACTTGGCGTACAGCTGGTGCTCTCGCAATGTCTCGAGGACTAAGCGTAGATGCTCGGCATGCTCTTCCTCCGTCTTGGAATATATCAGGATATCATCAATGAACACCACTACAAACTTGTCAAGGTACTTCATGAAGATGTTGTTCATGAGGTTCATGAAATAGGCCGGGGCATTGGTAAGTCCGAAGGACATCACAGTGTACTCAAACAAACCATAGCGGGTCGTGAAGGCTGTCTTGAGGATATCCGACTCTCGGACCTTCAGCTGATGATATCCGGTCCTCAGATCGATCTTGGAGAAGACTCGGGCTCCGTTCAACTGGTCGAACAGATCCTCGATCTTGGGGAGCGGATACTTGTTCTTGATGGTTACTTCGTTCAGCTTACGGTAGTCCACACACATGCGTATGGTGTCGTCTCTCTTGTCCACAAAGAGAACTGGCGAACCCCAGGGTGAAGCACTGGGTCGAATCAGTCCCTTCTGGAGCATGTCATTCAGCTGCTTCTTCAATTCAACCAGCTCTTCGGCATTCATCCGGTAGGGTCTCTGTGCAATTGGGGCTGTGCCAGGCACTAACTCGATGATAAACTCGATATCCCGATCAGGAGGCATACCGGGTAACTCCTCCGGAAAGACATCTGGGAATTCACATACCACATTCACTTCTTCAAGGGATGGCACCGAGACACTCTGATGACAGCAGGCTCGGGTCTTATGGGTCAGGTCTGAGTACTCTATCCTAAGTCCTTCAGCACTGGTGAGGTTGACTGTCCTCTCTGTGCAATCTATCGGACCTCTGTACCTGGACAACCAGTTCATGGCAAGTATCACCTCTATCCCTTCTGTTCCCAGCACAATCAATTCTGCCGGAAACATGACTCCTTGGATCTCTACGGGCACACCATAACATGTGCGAAATTCCTTGACTCTAGACCCTGGAATTTGCACGCTCATGGACCTCCTCATGGGCTCGGACCTCATCCCACTTCTATTCACAAACGACGTCGTAACAAACGAGTGGGATACACCAGAATCAAACAATACTTGGGCAGGTACTGAATTAACTGAGAACGTACCCAAGATGACGTCTGCGGCCTCCTGGGCTTCCTCGGCTTGAACATGATTCAGACGTCCCTTAGCGGTGTTAGACGCACCGCGTGGGGCATTACTGCGGCCGGGGTTCCCTCTAACTGGCGCTGGTGCATTGGGGCATGGAGCAACATTATTCTTGTTGGGACACTCTGTCGAGTAGTGGCCCTTCTGACCACATCCAAAGCAGATCACTCCAGGGTTGCGGGGAACTCCGCCTACTGGACGCGGAACTCCAACAGGGCGGGTAGGAGCATTGGGGCGTGGCGCTGGGTAAGGGCTCCTCTGAGGCTGGGGTGCTGGCCTTGGCGGCTGTGTCGGACGTAGTCGGGGGTTGCTGGATCCACCCTGCTGCACCATGCGGCGCTTGCGGTTTTCAGCGGCCATCTTGAGCTTGCCCTCCATCATAATAGTTGCATCAGTGAGAGACTCAAGATCAGGGAACTACATGGCCACCAGAACAACCTGCAGCTCATCGTGAAGTCCATCCAAGAGACGGTCCTTCCGCTTCTCCTCGGTGTCCACCTCCTCCGGGGCATACCTCGACAGCTGAGTGAATCGGTCAAGATAACCGACCACAGTCATACCCCCTTGCTTGAGGTGGCGGAACTCATCCTTCATCCTCCTGATCTGTGCGGTGGGGATGTGCGCCTTCTTGAACTTGGCGGAGAACTCCGCCCAGGAGAGTACTTGCCCTTAGGGAAGACGGGCACGCACTCCTTCCCACCAGCTCCTAGCGGTGCCGGCGAGGTAGTGGGTGGCATACAGGACCTTCTCGTTGTTGCCAACAGCGGCGACAGTAAGGTTGTTCTCCATTGTGCGGAGCCAATCCTCAGCATCCAGAGGCTCCTTCGTCTGCGAGAACACGGGCGGGTTGGTGTTCTAAAAATCTCGGAGCCGAGACCTGGGCTCCTCATTCCCACCAGCTCCTCCGCCTCCTTGGTTGGCATTGGTGGCGGCCTGGACAAGCTGCTGGAGTGCAGCCATGTTCGCCTGGCGCTCGTCACGAGCAGCCTGGCGCTCCTCCATCAGTAGTCGCAGAAGTTGCGCCATGTTCGGGTCGGGTGGTGGCGGTGGCACATCACCGGATCCACTCGGGTTGCTGCGGGTGTGCCTCGACATCCTGAGGTTATGGCGTAAGATAAGAGGGAATTTAGTCTACAAGGGGGGGGTAAGTCCCTAACAATTTAGTTATCAAACACAAGCAAGACATATAAGATAGACAACAAACTTGCAACTAGCAAATCAGCACGTGGTAGCATAATGATAGCATAAGTCTCATACATAATCAAGTCTTACAGATAACCAACCACACATCATCAAACCGAGCAACGAGTAAACCCAAAAGTGGCAACTACTCAATGGGACACCTCCTACGCGTCACTCTCCTCCTCATCGTCGATGAAAGCACGATCCTCGGAGTTCGAGACGTCCTCCTCCTCGTCGTGGTCCTCTTCAACACTAAGGTAGGCGTCATCCTCCTTCCGGATGTCCTCGCCATCATCCAGAGAGGAATTCTCGTCCTCCAAATCCGCGCACTTGCGCTTCAGGCTCCTGGTTCTCTTCCTCAGCATCTCATTACTCTCCTCCAGACGGGCGACCTGGCCCTGCAGCTCCTCTATAATCCAGTCCCGGGACTCTAGGTCGATGGGGTCGATGTGGGCGTGACCCCCTGTCTGGAGGTTGTAGTCGTGCTTAAACCGGGCTTCATCCAGCTGAGCCTCAGTCAAAGCCAAGTGCTTCTCCATAGCTATCAGGTGATCCCCCATGATCGGGTGAGGAATGCCGGGAGTGGGATCTCCCTCGCAATCGCGCATCCCATAGTGACGGAACCGTGTGGATCTCAGCTCGTACTGGTGGAACCTCACAATGAGAGCAATCGCCTCCTGACAAGCTCGACGCAGACCCTCCTCCCAAGTACGGGCGTACGGCACAAAGGCGATGGTGTCCGACCCCGGAGTAACCTCCGATCCTTAGAGCGCACACCGCACAACCAGGCGAGCCTCCACATCCTTCCTGCCGGAGATCTCATAGGCCCAGAACTCTGCAACGGGGCGGTGAACAAGCTGAAGCAGCTCGATCAGATCCTGAGAAAAGAGCGTATCCCCAGCCTGAGTCAGCTGCAGGTGGTGCACCGGAACTCCATTCATCTATAATTTTTATAAGTGTAAGTTAGATGACAAGTGTGCAATATTTTAAACATAACAAAACAGTTATAAATGGTTTACTATAGAAGGGATAAGAGAGGTAAGCATTTTATACTATGAAGATTACCATCTCTTTATTTTAGAAAATAGTTTTTGATTTTCCCCCATCCTATCTATCGTCCATTCTAACTAGGCTTCTACGGTCGGAACAGTGGCTCTGATACCAAGTCTGTGGGCACCCCGGACTATATGTCCGAAGCGGCCAGCTGTGCATACCTTCATGCTCCCATGATCAGTGTCACATGACGCACAACTCGACAATGGATATCACAGTCACAAGTTCATACAGTACCGAATACAAAGTCATACATAAACATAGTCTTACACAGCCTCATCGAGCTCAAATGGCAGCGGAATAAGCAAAAGCTAGATAGATAGCAGCATCACAATCCACAGGCAAAGCTCAGAGCGTAGCACATCCTAGTACTCGTCAGTCGCGTCATCGTCAAATACCTGCTCCTCCAAGCCTGGCCGATTGAATAACCAGGGACAAAGCCGTAAGTACATACAAAGTACTCGCAAACCACCTAAAGAAAGGAACAAAGATTTTTGTACAAGAAAATAATGGGATGGCTATATGGTGGGGTTTAACCTGGGGAACCTAACTACTCAATATTAGTTAAGTTGGCAATATTTTACTCTTGACAAATTTTAATCCCAATATTTATATTTGATTAAATCATGTCCAACCCTTTTCAACATCATCGTGAACCATAATTCTTAGTACTAGAATTTCTCATCTAGTCCCCACAAAGTGTGGCCTCACTAGCTGTCCATGACCGTGGACTCCGGCTACTCAAATAGTTTTCACTCTGCAGAGGTTGTACACTTTACCCACAACATTCGATACATCCGCCGGGAGTTCCCACGGTTCGTCATACCTCAGTATGCGGTTTTCAGATAATCGACCGTAGTCTTCCCCTTGCCTATCCTAGTACAGGTAATCTACCCGATGCCCACATCCTGAACTGTCCGTGTGCAAGGTCATGCTCCTCGTGCAAGCCTTCACAGTAGTAGAGGTGCGGCAAAGTTTTGTACCGACACTGATATAGTACAGCGTATTACACCCCCGACGCATCGGCAGGATTCCGTCTTTTGGGTACCATCGTGTACCTCACTCATGTAGTTATAAGATCCCCGTACTAAGATAAGCAAGCTTCCAACTAGCCCTGTCCCAAACCAGAGTATTGTGGTTGTACTGTAATACTAGGTTTTGGCGGCACTTATAGAGAGTCCCTCTAGACTTTGAATATGTTCAACGATGTTTCCAACAACCACAACCTTGGCCATCACATCTTCTTAGATGTATGCCAATACATTAGGGGGGAGCAAGATTAACCAAATTATTATGTTGTCACTAGTTCTTTAGCAAGGCTTGTAATAGTACCACAAGATTGTCGGTGTCTAGTTTATTTCTCCCAAATAGGTAGGCTTACAAGGTATGTGGTGTTTCACCTAATAAACTAATACAAATCCCAACCCAAAATGATATAACAATAGCATGATATATAATTAGGGTACAAAGAAAGTAAAAATGTAGGACAAGGTTAAGTTTTTGAAGATGGCTTGCCTTCCTCGGCGGTGTCTCCCGGTACGGCTTCTTCGGCTTGGAAGGAGTCTTCACCTGGAACGTCAAGCGGTTCGTCTACACGTTGCGGAAAAGAGCACACAATTACCATGATGCAAAAACAGCACACGGCACACAACATTCAATTTTCACAATCAAACACAAACAACAAGGGCAAAATAATTCTCAGAGTTTTAACTCCCATGTTTATTAAGTCCTAAAACATGCAACAAGGCTAAATTTTACAACAAGGCATTAGGATAACTTTACTGGATTTATTAATTGGCAGTAAAGCACTTTAACTATAAGCAATATTATTAACCTATTTTATTCACTAACAACCTTTTAATTTTTATTAACTCAACAACCAATTTTAGCAATAACCTACTGACCATAGGCTAGTTTTATACTAAACTAATAATTTAATATTACTAGTATTATTTAGATAAGAATTAAACTAGCAAAGGTAATAATAATAAAAAGGCCACAAATTTGTTTAAGCTAAAAACTAGTCTACACACACAGAAAAATCAAGAATAAACATAGGAATATAAACAAGTCAACACCACATTTTTAGAGTCAACAAGGAATTAACTAAAACTATTTTAAGATGATAACATAAACAATTAACTAGTTAAAACTAAAACAATCACTTTGGCACTGGACAAAAATTATTCTAAACATGCAGAATTATAAACATTAATTTTATGCACCAAACAAAATTTATTTCACTGAAATTGGAGTTTTAGTTATTTTTCTATAAGTAAAACGGTGTTGCAGCTTAATAATAATAACAAAAAAAACAGCAGGCCGGCCCGGCTATCAGGCGCCCACGACGCTCTCTTCGTTTTTTTTTAAACGGACCGAGCCCAGCACAGCGCAGCAGCGGTTTTTTTTAACTTACACCGAAGGGGTATGGGGCTTTCCTAGCCGTTGGATCAAGTGTGATCGAACGGCCAGGGGGCTTCTTCTTCCTCCCGCTAGGGCAGGAACGGGAGCAGGCTCCCATGGCGGACAGAGGCGGGGAGGACCTCGCCGGAGCACCTCCGGTGGCCGGCGGTCGAAGGGGAGTGGTGGGGCGAGGTCGTAGGGGGCCTGGGGCTCCATTTTTGCCCTAAAAGGGGCCGCGCGACGTGGAGTTTTTGTGGGGGCCAAGGCGTACAGTAGGGGACGGGAGCTCACCGTGGGGGTCATTCCGGGCGGCTGTAGGCGACGGCGAGGTGTGGCGGGGGCGCGGCTCGGTGGCGGGGTTCCGTTTTTGGGCTCGGAGGCTGCGTGCGAGGTCCGGAATGGCAGAAGCTTCGGCTTGGGAGGCTCGGGGTAGACGGCGTCGGGGTAGCACGGGCTCGGGGTAGGCGTCGCCTCCTCCTCCTGGCCGGCGGCTCCGGCGTGAGCGAGGCAGAGGGGCGGGCTCGCCGGCCTCCCCTCCTCCTCCTCCTCCGGTCTCCTTCTTCCTCCTCTTCCGGTCTCCCTCTACCTCCTCTTCTCCTTCCTCTCTTCCTTTCCTTCTGCTCAGGCTGGAAAAGCGGATGAGCGGGGTGGTGTGGCTGGGTGGTGCTGTGGTGGGGCGAGTGGGGAGAGGAGGGCTGGGGCGGCCTCCTTTTATAGGCGAGCGAGGGAGAGCTCCAACGGGAGGGAGATTGGGGTGGCGATCTGTGGCCTCTTTAGTTACTGGGCAACGAGGGCGGCGGACGGGCTCTTGAGAGAGGTGAGGTGGGTCGATTCCGGCGTGGCGTTCGCCGGTCACTTCATGGCCTAGGGTTGGGGGGTACGCGAGCTCTGTCAGTCCACGCCATCGATCCGTGGCCTCGATGGGGGGGGGGGGTAGGCTTACACAGGAACAAGGATGCGAGGAGAATGACAGTGGGCCAACAGCAGGGAGAGAAGGAAATGAGAAAGAGAGAGATACGAGAGAGAGAGAGAGATTACAGGAGCGAGAGGGGGAGAGGCTCTCCCTGCGTGGGGAGAGAGAGAACGTGAGAGAGAGAGGGGAGGTTAGAGGGAAAGAGAGAAATTAGGCGAGGGATTAGTGAGGTAGTTAGGATAGTTTCTCCCTTTTTTTTAACTCTAGTTAATATATACATTTTTTTAAGTAAAACTGGGTTAACACATAAAAGAAAACATCCCAGGAATTTTTGCTGGAGAAACCATAAACATACACTTTTTTTAAAGAGTTATGAAGGTCATGCACTCATCTCATTATTAGTTTATGTAGTTAGGTTTTTTTTTGATAACTGCTTTAGTTATTAGCAAACAACCAAAAGGTTGATGCCTAAGGATTTTGTGGTGGCTCAAATTATGAGTATTATTACTATATAGAAAATTTACTAGGTGTTAGCACCAAGGGTTTTTAGAGTTTGACCAGTTGCCATTTTTTTTATGACCAAGTAAGGATGAAGTGCATGCATGGTAGACATAAATGGTTAACCATATTCACTAGGTTATCTTAGGCACATGCAACACAAAATGATCACCGTCACAAGTGCATCATCAAGCAACAACATGACTAACCCTAAGCACACAAGTTCAAGCATTGAAACACAACCTAACATTTCAGGCAAGGTTTTTGTTGGCTCTAATTTTTGGTTAACTAGATTAACAAGAAGAGTAAAAGTTGGGATGTGACAAGATCCTAGAGTTTTGAAGGGGATAAGGCAAGAGTAAAATAATTACAGCACTTGTTCTGACCAGAGGAAAGGTAAGGAGTAAAAAGATTCCTACTCTCTGATAACTAACTTATTAACTACAAAATAGTTTTTGTCTAGACTCGACTTCGGCCAGAGAGGGGATCCTACGGTCGGTAAGGCTTTGATACCAAGTTGTAAGGCCCGATATGCGGTACTGTTCCAGATCTAGAAGTTTCCATCCAGATCCGGGGACGAAGCACATATCGGTCCCACTGCGACATATGACAAAGTCATATGCCCCGGATTTCCAACATGATATCACAACATTACAGATACAAGGATACAACATCTCATACAATCGGCATATAACTGCCTTAATACAATGCAACAGCGGAAGATACATGTCTGAGTACAGACTACAATCAAATGCCTACTGGCAAAGAGAAAAACATCGATCCCCATAACCACACGGTTCCAGGCCCTCCGCCGGGATCCGCCTAACTAGTCGTCGTCGAGTATCCACGTGAAACGTCGATCACCATACCTGTTGTCGATCAAGTACCCTGAAAAGAGTTTGGGGGTAGTATCATGAGTGCAGAGGTACTCAGCATCCAACTGTAGTGGTCATCTGACCCAGCAAGGACTTCATCACTCGTCATTCTAGGACAACTAGTAGTTTACGGTAAGGAAGGGGTAAGTGGTGAGGTTGCTACTGCACTAGCATTTATGAAGTGGCTAACGATCTAGAGAGTAAGATAAGAAGCCAAGCATTCGATGAGGAATCGCCTCCAACAAGTCTTGCTATCAACTACTACGCAAACATAACACCTATCCTATCCTTGTCCTCCTCTTCGCATCCCGACGAAGAAGAAGCAGTCAAGGCACACACACACGTTGATCAAGTTATATTAAGATTATCTCAGTTGTTGTTGTCTATGAACAAGGAGTAGGTCTCAAGTTGTCCATAACCGTGGACACGGTTTCTCGAAAAGATTTAACCCTGCAGGGGTGTACCAATTGCCCATTACGAGGCATCGCATGCTCGCCCATCTCTCTCAGTTGCTACCCATTATAGGAAACCATTTTATGATTTAGTTCCAAGAGATCCGAAAAGACAGGTTGAAAGTGCAATATATCGACCAGAGGGGGTGAATGGGAGATTTTCAACTTTACTACCAGATTTTGGTTTTCTTCAGGACTGAAGCAATCATGAGGCTGAAGAAGTAACCAAAATCATGAAGAAATAAAACTTCACAGAATGTAATCATTAGGGCACCTCATCAAAATGCAACAGAAATAAATCAATTCAGATAAGCAGAAGTGCTTCAGATGCATAGTATGAAGACAAAGAGCATAGGGAGAGCTGAAGCATAAGAACTCAACATAGCAAATACTGAAGCTTAAGAGGTTGAAGAGATAGCACCAGAGATTGAAGACATTGATGTGGTGGACCAGTTCAAGTTGCTGTGACAACTCTACGTCTGGTTGGAGAGGCTGAGATTCAACTCAGAAGACATAGTCTTCACCTTGTTCTCCTCGAACTAGAGTCCTCAGACTCCGTCCAATAACTCAGGTGAGTCTTCAAGGTAGACTCCCGAAACCTTCACAGACTCAGTCACTCCGGGAAGTCACAATTTCATCTTGACTTCCTCAGACTGAAGACTTCTACACCGGATGGAAGATCACAGTCTTCAAGAGTAAAAAGCTTCGGATCACTCGAACCGACTTCCTCAGAAATGCTCAACTACTCAGGCTGGTGGTTTTCCTCACATATGTTCTTCAGTTTACTCAAAGGTGGGTTGCTCTCAAATGACAAGTGTCAGTTTTTCTCTCGGAGCAGCCAACCCACAAATGGGGCTGGGGGTGGCTATTTATAGCCGCGGAGCAACCCGAGGTGAAAGGACATAAATGCCCATGCATGCAATTACTCTACTGCCCTCGGAAATGACCGTTGCTAGACAATTTCTAGCCTCTCACCACGTATCACGTGGCACGGTCAAAGTATTCTCTCTCCAGACTCCTCAACCGAAGTTAGTTACCTCAGTGTCCTGAAGAACAACGTCTCAGACACACGAGGACTGAACTTCTACTACATGAGATAACTCTCTCTTCAGGAGAACTGCACTCGCAGTCTCCAGACTCCTCAACCGAAGACAGATTCCTCAGTGTCCTGAAGAACAAGGTCTCAGACACCCGAGGAACTGAACTTCTACTGCAGGATATTTCCTCAGGGTTTTTCTTCAGGATGCCTAATTGAGCACTTCCTCAGAACTTTGGAACTTGTTTTCTTCAACCCCTCCAACAGTGCAGTGTTTTCCTACGACTCAAGAAGTATAAAAATTCTTAGCGAAGACTACGCTTCAACTTCGTCTTCAGCGCGAACGTCCTCAGGATCTTCCTCAGCTTCAGCTTCAACTGAACGCTTCAGGATCCTGATTCCTCAGGATTTCGCGCAACTTCATTTTTCTGGAAACGCACCGATTTCTCCAATGTTCCTCAACATTTTGGGGGGTCGACATTGGTGGTTAAACACCTCATCAGGGACTGTTCTCCTGTGTATACTCACAAACACATCAGTCCCTTAACCTTTTTCTCATCAAACTCCAAAACCTCAAGGGGAGGGCACTTGATGCACTTACAATCTCCCCCTTTTTGGTGATTTGATGACAATCAGGTTAAGCTTCAACTGGGATAAAATTATGAGTTTGAAGAATAAAAACTTTGAAGAACATTTCTATCATTAAGCAGGATATATTGAAGCTCCCCCTGAGGATATGCAGATGAGTTGAAGAATGTTTAATATCTAAAGAATTTTGAGGTATATGAGGAGCTCCCCCTATATCCAGGCATTTCTGAAGCAGTGCATGTTATGAAGTGTTTGAGGAAATTAAACAACGCACTGAGAGAGGTGTTTGCAGAGACAATCACATGCATATATGATAAACTTGAGGAAATAGCATGAGGTAACTGAGGAATAGTATCAGGCAAACACCAAAATTACAGTTTACAACTCGCCACAAAAAAATCTGAAGAACGAGAGTTGTAACTGAAGAACCCCATAACTAAAACCCGCTTGAAGACTAACAGATTTCTCCCCCTTTGTCATAAAATGAACAAAAAGGGAAAAACTGAAGCTAACGACCCTTTGAAGTTGCTTCAAGGCTGAGGTGAGTCACGCCTGAGGCAATCCGTTGCAGTGTGAGGGCAGACAGCTGTGTCTTCAGCTTCTTTAGCAGTCATCTCCTGGTTTGAAGAATAAGAATCCATGGCCGGAGGAGGAGTTGTGCAGCGTCTGAATTGCCTTGGGGGTCTGATTGCAGGAATCGGAGGCTTTTGAAGCTCCAATTTTGCAAGGTCTTCAGGGGTGATCACTTCTCTCATCAAGGCATCAAGATGTTGATATGTATGATGAGCATACTGATGCACTTTCTTCACTGAAGAATGCGTCTGAGCCATGTAGCCGAGGATTTCAGTAAACAGACGCTTCACCCAATCATGATTTCGGTCAACCTTCTGATGAAGACTAATCAGAAGCTCTCGGTCAGTCATCACTCGAGCCTGAGTTGTATCCTCAGTTGAGGCATGAGTTCTTGTTTCATCAGTAGTTCGAGACTGAGGATGACGAATGTTTCCACCAAGGGAATTGGTCGGGAGAACTTCTGCATAGAATATGCCTTTGCCCTTGTTATTTGAAGCAATCGTATGCTGAAGCACTTCGACAGGCGGCAGATATGTCCTGTGATTTGGGTGATCAGGTTGAAAATCAATACCAGTCGTGGCTCGGATGAGCTTCATGATCCATGGCGCGTATGGCTTCAGGATATGAGGATTATGTGCGGCATCAACCAGAGTTCTGAAAGAAGAAGTCAGGAATGTTGATTGGCCCAGACATGCAGAGGTTGTGTAGTATGTTCTTCATGATGCCAATGACTTCTTCAGCAGTGGATTCATAGCCTTTAATGGGGCAAAAGGTCTTCGCAAGAATCCGATACAATGTACTTGGTAGATACAGAAGCTCAGAAACTGGAAACTTTGTGCGAGTTGGGGCTTCAGGGGCCTGAGGCTTCATGAGCATGTTCATCAGGTCATCTTGAAGAAGTTGAGAGCCATAGGAGCAAGCAGCGGGGGAAGTGCACTGAGGAAACTCAAGAATGTCAATTTCTTCAGGAACAATGATGGTGTAATGATGATGCTCAATCATCCACTCGAGCACCCAGGTGTTGATATCCAGAGGATCGCCTGAAACATACAAAGTTGCATAAAACTGAAGCACAAGCTCTTCATTCCAGTGGATGCATTCAGAGCAGAACTGAAGCAGCTTGGCATGATGCAGATCCTAAAGCACATTGTTGAAGCAGGGAAGAGCCTCCATATCCATCAGAGGAATATGCTTATGAGGAAACAATTTGTTTTCCTTGTAGAGCACTGAAGCATAATAGTTCTTCTGAGTGGCGGTCCAGAACCTCAGCAGCTTTCGAGGTGGAGCAGAATTATATGGATTTTGAATCCCCTCTTGGAAGAAACTCATGGCATTGAAGAAATCAGTAGCATCAAAGATTGGGGTATCATCAGCATCAAGATCACGGAAGAACGGTTGTTTCTGCTTTGGACACAAGGACCTAGCTTGAACTGGGCCTTGAGGTGGTGAAGGCGCTTGAGGCACTTCAATCTGAAGCGAGGCTTGAGGCTGAGGCGGAACCGCTACAGATGCTTCAGGCACAGAAGTGTCAAGGTCCTTGGAAAGACGAGGTGGTGTGGCATGTTTGTCTTCAGAGCCATCCTTTGAGGCTTCAGCATTAGCATTTGTACTGTTTTCTGCGTTAGGAGGAGCATTTGTGCTTTGCTCAGCTTCAGCTTCAGTTTCAGCGGCTGGTGGGTCGGGCTGAGGATCAGCAGTGGTAGGTTCAGCAGCATCAGTATCAGTTGTAGTGGTTGCTGCAGCATTAGTATCAGCAGCAGAATTTGTGGGAGCACTTGTGGCTTCAGGGTCATCAGCATCAGACGCTGAGGACGATGCACCAACTGATTCTTCAGAATGCAGAGAAGTATCAGGAAGCACCTCGGTCACGGTGTTGGAGTGAGGCTCAGGTGAGAAGACAGTATGAATGGGTGAGTTTGTCAGCCCATAGTCCTCATCATGAACACGAGGAGTTCCATCATCCATAATGTCGACGTCCATGTCTTCATCCTCAGTGATAACTGGTGGAGGTGGGGATGAAGGAGTGGGAACAATGGGTGTTGCTGCATGGGGTGGAGTGAAGACGATTAAGCTGCGCTGAGGATTTTGAGGTGGAGTTGAGGCAGCAGTAATGTGAACGGTGGTATCAGCGGCCTGAGTTGTAGGAGGAGCTGAGGAAAGTGGTGTAGCATCAATGGGGTCCTCAACAGCAGGCTTCTTTGCAGCAGGTGGTGTTGAGGGTTGGGCTTCAGGCATGCGCTTGAGGCTTTTGGCAGAGGCATCAGTGGGTACTGAGGAAGCAGGCTGTCGAAGCTTCATCAGGTTTGTCATCTGTTGTGAGATCCGTTCCTTGGATTGACCAATATAAGCACGGTTGGCAGCGAACTCAATATTGAGACGTTGAACTTCGCATTGATGCTCAGTAAACTCCTGAGGAGTAACTTCCGTGATAGATTTCTTCTTGAAGTCACTGTGGACTTTCTTCAGTTTGGCCTTCAACTGTTTCTGAAGATCACGTTGATGAATCTCATTTATGAGGAACTATTGAACATAGAACTTGATGTCTTTAGGGATGTCCAAATCATCAAGCGGAGTGTCAGGCTTGACAGACCAAATTTCAATGTAATCCAAGATCTTCTTGGGATCAAGGAGAAGCGGGATTTCTGAACCCGTTGCTTCAGCTTTGCGTTTGGCCGCAGCACGCACATATTCAATCCTATCATCTTCAGTGGCGACGAAGCCGGCCAAATCCTCAAATTCATCTTCATCATCAGAGGATTGAGGAGTATGATGAATGGCGCCACGCATAGCAGTTTTCTTTGGTGAGGGGCGAGGGCCGCGTTGAAGAACTGTTTTGGTCTTCAGCTGAGACTGAGGCATTGTGGTTGAGGCCTCAGGAGCACCAGATTCATCAGTGCGTATCCTTGAGGAGGGGGCAGCACCATCCGTGCGTTGACATGAGGATCCAACAACTTGAGGCTTAGCTGAGGTCTTCTGGGAGGGTTTCATGCCAGGAGTCTTTTTGCGGTGCTGAGGCGGAGGCTGTTGTCTGGGTTGAGACTAATCCTGAGGCGGAATCTGTATTGAAGCAGTCAAGTCACGGACAAGATTCTTGACACGGCTGTGAGTGCACTTGAGGTACTGCTCATATGCCGCAGGAAATTCTTCAGGAGTGTGCATTGTTGTGGGATGAGGAATGACGCCTGGTGCAGGTGGAGGTCGAGCCTTGATACCCAAGGTCTTCAGTGGCGGATTAACGGCAAACATATCCTCATGTTGAGGATTAAGCCATTGATAGGCCACCCAACGCTTGGCCCATTCTCTTGTGATCTTCTGGACTCTTTTCTTACGATCATCAGCAGTTTCACGTTCGGGCGTCTTCAGTTTCTCATAGACCTCAGGAGGTAGGTCTCTAGCAGTATCAGTGTGCTTACGCCGAGGAGCCATTTTCTTCAGCTGAGGAGACTGACGAATTGTACGTTCGAGCTGAGCTGCAAATGAAGTGAGACTATGAGAACCATACAATTCCTCAGCTGACATGTACCTGTGACAGAATTAAATTGCGAGGGAAGTGGGGTACGGTTATATGCGTTCATGAGGAATAGGCTGAGGAAAACAAAGGAATGAGGCATAGGTATAGGTCTCAGAAAGCTAGCAATACAGTTGAGGATTTAACTGGCTTGAGGACACAATAGTACTGAGGAATAATACGCTGAGGAATAATCTACTGAGGAATAAGCATACCAGACTTGAGGCGAATGCTGAGGAACAACGAGTCTTCGTCCCCGGCGACGAGCTTGAGGAGCTCAAGGGCGGCGGCGCGAGAGTGAGAGAAGCGGTGGGGGGGAAATGACCGGCGGGGGGGGGGGGGGGGGTAGAGGGCTATTTATAGAGGGGTAAAAGGCTGAGGCGGTTGCGAAATTTGTGGACGAGATTGCCCCGGATTGTTGGGATCCTCGGTGGATATCTTAATGGTGGATAATCACGACATGCGGTAAAATCGCAACAAATTGAATACAGTTGTAACAGAAAATCTATGATTTGAGAAACTTGAGGACATGGGCTGAGGATGAAGACAAATGGTCTCAGTCTGAGGAATACATGATTTCCGGATGAACGCATATGAGATAGACAGATTAGATAAGTGAGCACAGAGGGACGGGTCCGATCACGTTCACCTAGATGAAGAAGAAAAAGTTGAAGAACAATAACTATAGGTGAACGCTGTTGAGGACAAACACGGTAATCATCAGTAATGAAGACTTCAAATCCTGAGGAAGTTGAGAGACAACAAATCCTGAGGAAGTTGAGGAACAACAAATCCTGAGGTGTTTGGGCGGTGGCGCTACCCACCTTATAGGGAATGAGACACTTGATACCATACAATTGTCGTATGGATCTTGAGTCAATTCCACGTTAATTTCTTCACACTTAGCAAGGTAGTTCCTCATGATTTGAGGAGTACGACGCATCGTGTGTTGTGCATCAGGATTCTTCAATATTGTTTAAGCGTTAGGATGTGTGTCCATTCACTGGACGTTTGAGGAATCTAAGATATTTAGCTCACACCTCAGAGTGCTAAATCGCTTCTCATCCAAAGGCTTAGTGAATATATCAGCAAGTTGGTCTTTAGTCTTCACGTGGCTGATGACGATATCTTCCTTCAATACATGATCCCGAAGAAAGTGATACCGAATCTCAATATGCTTCGTCCTCGAGTGTTGTACTAGATTCTGAGAGATCTTGATGGCGCTCTCATTGTCACATAGTAGTGGTACTTTCTTCAGGTTGATGCCGTAGTCCTTCAGAGTTTGCTTCATCCAAAGAAGTTGTGAGCAGCTGGCACCAGCAGCAATGTATTCAGCTTCAGCGGTGGAGAGGGAGACGCAGTTCTGCTTCTTCAATGACCAGCACACAAGAGAACGTCCGAGAAAGTGACATGTTCCTGAGGTTGACTTCCGATCCACTCGATCTCCAGCATAATCTGAGTCTAAGTACCCGACGAGATCCAGCTGTGTGCCCTTTGGATACCATAAACCTAGCGACAGGGTGTGAGCCAAATATCGAAGAATTTGTTTCACCGCTTGGTGATGCGATTCCTTTGGTGCCGCTTGGAATCGGGCACACATGCAAGCGCTCAACATTATATCAGGCCTAGATGCACATAGATATAGCAGAGAACCTATCATGGAGAGGTATACCTTTTGCAGGCCAAGTTGTCCATTTGTGGGCATCGGTGTCTTGATGCCCTTGCAATCTTGCATCCCGAATTTCCTCAGGCACTCCTTGAGGTACTTCTCCTGAGAGATGAAGATGCCGTTGCGTTGTTGACGAATTTGGAGCCCTAAGAAGAACTTCAGTTCGCCCATCATGGACATCTGATACTGTTCACTCATCAAGAATGCAAATTCTTCACTGTATTTCTTGTTAGTGCATCCAAATATTATGTCATCAACATAAATTTGACATATGAATAATGCATCATCATATCGTTTTGTGAAAAGAGTTGGATCGAGGGAACCAGATTTGAAGCCCTTGCTGATGAGGAAGTCCCTTAGTGTGTCATACCAAGCCCGAGGGGCTTGCTTCAGTCCATAGAGGGCTTTCTTCAATCGATACACCATATCAGGCTTCTTTGCGTCTTAAAAACCTGGAGGTTGAGCAACATATAATTCGTCCTCGATATTACCATTGAGGAACGCACTTTTCACATCCATTTGATATAACTTGATATTATGATGGTTAGAGAATGCAAGCATAATACGAATGGATTCAAGTCTAGCAACAGGAGCGAAAGTTTCACCGAAGTCGATCCCCTCGACTTGAGTATATCCTTGAGCTACGAGACGAGCTTTGTTTCTGATGACTTGTCCATCTTCATCGAGTTTGTTGCGGTAGATCCACTTCGTGCCGATGACATTGTGAACTCGAGGATCAGGACGTTTGACTAGTTCCCAAACATCATTCAGTTTAAACTGAAGAAGTTCGTCTTGCATAGCCTGAATCCATTCAGCTTCTTGGAATGCCTCGGTGACTTTGGTGGGCTCTGAAATTGATACAAACGAGAAATGCCCACAAAAGTTAGATATACGATTAGCTCCTGCACGAGTAAGAGGACCTGGTAGGTTAACGTCAGCGAGGATTTTGTCCACTTGAACTTCATTTTCCACACGAGGAAGTCGAGGAGGATGATCTTAAGGCGCATCTTCGTCACTGCTGTCAGATTCATTTGCATCAGCTTTAGGTGCTTCAGGAGCTTCAGGGGTATCAGGAGCCTCAGGATCAGGATCGCCATCAGGATTATTTGCATCAGGATTTGGATGTTCTACAGGAGCAGGAGGTATGTGGATTTCTTCAGGATGATCCACAGGAATGATATCACCAGCACCCATCTTCTTGATCTGTTCTTCAGGTGGTGCTTCATCTAAATCATGTGGCAGGTGCTCTCTTTGGGAGCCATCAGATTCATCAAATCGCACGTCTACAGTCTCAACAATTTTATAATGACTAATATTGAAGACTCTATAGGTGTGCGAGTTGATACCATAACCAAGCATGAAACCCTCACATGCTTTGGGTGCAAATTTGGATTGGTGATGGGGATCACGAATCCAGCAAGGTGCACCGAATACCTTGAAGTAACTTACATTGGGTTTCTTACCGACCATTAACTCGTATGATGTTCTATTGAAGAACTTGTGAAGATACACTCGATTGACGATGTGGCATGCAGTGTTGATAGCTTCAGCCCACCACTTGAGTGGAGTATTGTACTCAGCCAGCATCGTGCGAGCCATCTCGATGAGGGTTCGGTTCTTCCTCTCAACAACTCCATTTTGCTGAGGAGTGTAAGGCGCAGAGAATTCATGAGTGATTCCCGAGTCATCAAGGAATTCTTCCACACCGAAGTTCTTGAACTCAGTGCCGTTGTCGCTTCGAATGTTCTTGATCTTCAGTTTGTAGTTGTTCATGACTCGCAGGGCGAAGTGCTTGAGGATTGCTGGGGTTTCTGACTTATAGAGAAGAAAATGCACCCAAGTGTATCGTGAGAAGTCATCAACAATAACAAGACCATACATATTACCTCCAAAGCTTGAATACTTTGGAGCACCGAATAGATCCATTTGAAGCAATTCCAGAGGTCTTGTAGTAGTCATGATGGTCTTGGCAGAATGCTTGGCCTTGGTCATATTTCCAGCTTCGCAAGCACCACATAGCTGGTCCTTCGTGAATCTGATTTCCTCAATTCCGAGGACATGTTTCTTCAGTACCAGCTTCTGGAGATTCCTCATTCCAGCGTGGCCGAGTCTTCGATGCCATAGCCAGCATTCTGAAGCTCGAGCCATGAGGCATGTAGCAACCTGAGGACCTTCAGAGAAATCTACAATATATATATCACCTTTCCTAACTCCACTGAAGACAATGGAGTTATCGCTAACCATATAGACAATACAACCATATTTTCCGAAGACAACAACGAGATCAAGATCACAGAGCATAGATACAGACATCAAGTTGTATCCAAGTGATTCAACAAGCATGACTTTATCAATGTGTTGGTCTCGAGAGATAGCCACTCTTCCGAGACCCAATACCTTACTTTTTCCTTTATCAGCGAAGGTGATGGTTTTCTTTGAAGAAGGACTCAGTGATGATTCCATAAGAAGGCTTCTATCACTAGTCATGTGATTTGTACATCCACTGTCCATCACCCATTCAGTCTTTCCCTGCAAAGGAATTAGTATCTCATACAACAAGTTATGAGCCAGTCTCAGTTTGAGGATTTTATGGTTCCTCAGAATTAATTCCTCAGGATGTTCCTCAGGATTGATTCTATGAAACCAAACAATATAAATATCCTTCAACTGACTCAATTGATGTTGTCCTGGGCATATGATCAGCAGAATTTGTAATTGCCTCAGGACATGTCCCTGCAAGGATGATTAGTTCTTAACCACCCACATCTAAATGGGTGGTCTTGAGGCACATGAGGACTGATGAGGGTGATGAGACCTAATAGGGTGTGAGATAGTGGCATCAGGATAAACAAATTAATAAGCATTCTTATGAGGAGCTTCCCTGTGAACAAAATGGTTAGCAGATACATGATTATAATCATTTCCTTTTGAGGTATCGTCCTCAGATGATATCCTCAGCTCATTTGCATCTGCATTCACAGGAAGGTTAGTGATGAGGTCCTTCTGAACCCAGATCTGCTTGACTGGAGGATCGTTCCTGCAGTTAGTTCCGATGTATCTGGCAAATACCTCACCATTAACATTCTTAAACAGTTTATAGTTTGAGTCAAAAGCCTCAATCATCACATCAGAAGAAACAGCATCATAACCAGATAAAGTATAGGGATCAGGAGGAGGCATCTTTGCCTGAACCCAAGTGGTCTCTGGATATTGTTCAGGTTTCCAGTAAGACCCATTAGGGTTGAGTTTCCGAGTGAATGCGACACCTTCTTTCCTCAGGTTCCTGTTGAGGATCTGTTTCTTGAGGATGTCACAAAGGGTCTGATGTCCTTTCAGACACTTGAACATGCCGTTTTCCAGTAGACTCTTCAACCTAGCATTTTCTTCAGCAATGTCTATGGTATCCTCAGATGAGGGGTTAGATACCATAGAAGCAATAGAAATAACAAAGTCTGAAGACATTGAGGGACTAGGCACAGAGATGATACGATCATGTTCAATGCATTTTAAACAGAGAGGATTAAATCCTTCTTGTGGCATGATGATCTGTTGGGAGAGGAGTGAATCATTTTCTTTCCTCACATCGTCATGAGACATCCTTACGCGTTCAAGTTCTTGTTTCCTCATGAGGAACTCATGAGCCATCTTTTCATGATCGGTAAGGAGTGACTCATGACGATTGAACAAGTCATCAAGCTTTGACTGAAGAATTTTTGATTCATCAGTCAACTTTTGAGTCTTCATCATTTCCTCAACCAACATATCATCACTCTTGTTTAGTGAGATCTGAATCTTTTCAAGTGCACGTTGTTGCTTAGATGCAAGTTTAGCAAGTTTAGCATAGTTTTCATCAGGTTCTTCATCAGAGGGATCATCTGATGATGAGTATGAAGATACCTTGGAGGTATTGGCCATGAAGCAGAAGGAAGGGGTTGTGTCTTCAGCTTCATCATCAACATGTGATAGACCAAATTCCTCAGTGCTGAAGATTGACTTTGAGACAAGCGTCGTGGCAAGAGCCAGACCAGCCACACCCTCAGATTCTTCAGATTCTTCTTCCTCAGCATCAGGGTTGGAACCAGATTCTTCTGAGTCCAATTCCTTTCCGAGATATGCGCGAGCCTTACGGGAACTGCTATTCCTGTATCCAGCAGACTTTGAGGATCTTGAGGATTTCTTCTTAGTCATTTCATCAGAACTGTCATCTTTCCATTTCTTCTTCTTCTTCAGTCTAGCTTCCTTTTCCCATAGAGGACACTCAGCGATGTAATGCCCAGGTTTCTTGCACTTGTGGCAGACTCTCTTTCTAGCTTCGACAGAGTCATCATCTTTGCTTTTTCTTGAGGACGATCTTGAGGAATTTCCGAAGCGATTCTTCTTCGTGAATCTTTGGAACATTCTGGTGAGGAGAGCGAGTTCACGGCTGAGAGTTTCAGGATCATCAGTATCAGCCTCAGACTCTTCATCAGAGGACACTCTTCGTGCTCTAGCTTTTAGCGCGCGGACCTTAGGCGTGGAGCTGTATAAATCTCGTTTTTCAGAGAGCTTCAGTTCATGAGCATTGAGGCGCTCGAGAATTTCCGCTGGATCCAGAGTCTTGAAGTCACGCCTTTCTTGAATCATCAGCGATAGGAACTCAAATGAGTCATCCAGTGACCTCAGTAGTTTCTTCACAACTTCATGATCTGTGATATCAGCGACACCCAGTGCTTGAAGTTCATTGGATATGTCAGTGAGTCTGTCAAAGGTTTGTTGCACGTGTTCATTGTTCAGCCTCTTGAACCTGTTGAAGAGACTGCGGAGTGTATCAACCCGTGAGTCTCGTTGAGCAGAGACTCCTTCATTGACTTTAGACAGTCTTGTCCATATCTTCTTTGCAGTATCCAGACCACTGATATGGTTGAACTGAGCCTTGTTGAGATGACCACCAATGATGCTTCGAGCTTTTGCATCAAGCTGCCAGTTCTTCTTGAAAACTTCAGGAGAAGTCATCAGATTTGCTTCAGGAATGCCTTGATCAACAATATCCCACAGATCCTTGTCAATGGCTTCAAGATGCATCCTCATCTTGTTCTTCCAGTATGGGTAGTCTGTCCCGTCAAAGATGGGGCAGTTTGAGGCAACGCTCATTGTACCTGAGGTCGACATAACTAAAACTCCAGGTGGTTAAACCGAATCACACAGAACAAGGGAGTACCTTGCCCTGATACCAATTGAAAGTGCAATATATCGACCAGAGGGGGGGTATATGGGAAATTTTCAACTTTACTACCAGATTTTGGTTTTCTTCAGGACTGAAGCAATCATGAGGCCGAAGAAGTAACCAAAATCATGAAGAAATAAAACTTCACAGAATGTAATCATTAGGGCACCTCATCATAATTCAACAGAAATATATCAATTCAGATAAGCAGAAGTGCTTCAGATGCATAGTATGAAGACAAAGAGCATAGGGAGAGCTGAAGCATAAGAACTCAACATAGCAAATACTGAAGCTTAAGAGGTTGAAGAGATAGCACCAGAGATTGAAGACATTGATTTGGTAGACCAGTTCAAGTTGTTGTGACAACTCTACGTCTGGTTGGAGAGGCTGAGATTCAACTCAGAAGACATAGTCTTCACCTTGTTCTCCTCGAACTAGAGTCCTCAGACTCCGTCCAATAACTCAGGTGAGTCTTCAAGGTAGACTCCCGAAACCTTCACAGACTTAGTCACTCCGGGAAGTTACAATTTCATCTTGACTTCCTCAGACTGAAGACTTCTACACCGGCTGGAAGATCACAGTCTTCAAGAGTAAAAAGCTTCGGATCACTCGAACCGACTTCCTCAGAAACGCTCAACTACTCAGGCTGGTGGTTTTCCTCACATATGTTCTTCAGTTTAGTCAGAGGTGGGTTGCTCTCAAATGACAAGTGTCTGTTTTTCTCTCGGAGCAGCCAACCCACAAATGGGGCTGGGGATGGCTATTTATAGCCGCGGAGCAACCCTAGGTGAAAGGACATAAATGCCCATGCATGCAATTACTCTCATGCCCTCGGAAATGATCGTTGCTAGACAAGTTCTAGCCTCTCACCACGTAACACATGGCACGGTCAAAGTATTCTCTCTCCAGACTCCTCAACCGAAGTTAGTTACCTCAGTGTCCTGAAGAACAACGTCTCAGACACACGAGGACTGAACTTCTACTGCAGGAGATAACTCTCTCTTCAGGAGAACTGCACTCGCAGTCTCCAGACTCCTCAACCGAAGACAGATTCCTCAGTGTCCTGAAGAACAAGTTCTCAGACACCCGAGGAACTGAAATTCTACTGCAGGAGATTTCCTCAGGGTTTTTCTTCAGGATTCCTAATTGAGCACTTCCTCAGAACTTCAGAACTTGTTTTCTTCAACCCCTCCAACAGTGCGGTGTTTTCCTACGACTCAAGAAGTATAAAAAGTCTTAGCGAAGACTACGCTTCAACTTCGTCTTCAGCGCGAACGTCCTCAGGATCGTCCTCAACTTCAGCTTCAACCGAACGCTTCAGGATCCTGATTCCTCACGATTTCGCGCAACTTCATTCTTCTGGAAATGCACCGATTTCTCCAATGTTCCTCAACATTTTGGGGGTCGACATTGGTGGTTAAACACCTCATCAGGGACTGTTCTCCTGTGTATACTCACAAACACATCAGTCCCTTAACCGTTTTGTCATCAAACTTCAAAACCTCAAGGGGAGGGCACTTGATGCACTTACATAGGTCCCTCTAACTAACAACCAACAAATCCGGGTGGCCCCCGGGGAGTCGACACCCAATCAAAAAGCTGGCCACGCTCTCGGATCGGACACTTCCGTATGGTGAAGGTCGGGTTTAGTCTCACCTATATAACAGGGGACTTCCCTAGCTCACAAATGTGGACCAACATAAGAACTCGGTCTCCGCTGGCCCGAGTTGTTTGAAAACTACTGGCAGCTGACCAGCACACACACAGTTTCAAATGGTAAATCAGCTTGGGCCACCTCTAGAAATGTTTGAAGCTAGGTAGGTAAGAATAGGGAACCCCATAAAATCCCACACGCGATTAGGCACGCTCAATCTTAAAACCAATACCCGGAACTCGGGTCCTAGGTGACTCGAATGGAACAAAGCGTCGGGGCGGGATAGCCTAGACCTTCCATCCTTCGTCGAATATAGTCAACATTATAATAATAATCATCTCATCGGCAACAATATAATAATGTGATATCCCAAACCCAGGAGTAACAGGGTAACATCGTAGCATCCTAAGCAGGCATACTAAGCAGGGGCTGAGCAACAAGCAACAGTAACATAGCAGTACAAGGTTTGCTGGGAAGGGACATGGCTGTATTGGTTTGAAAGAGGTTGTAACATGTGGTGGGATCAAACATCGAGCCTATCCTAGACTAGCATGCAAACCGCTGGTTGAAATAGAATGGATCATAAGTAATGTATAGTCCTTGCCTGTTGATAAGTCGGGTTCCGAAGATGCAGTTGATCGCAAGCTCGCATCGTCTCCGAATGTACCCGCGGAAGCACACAAGACGATAAACACTGGAAAGCAAACAACGAGCAAGCATCTATTACTACGAAGCATCACACGATCAAGAAGGCAACACATAGCACGACAACGCGATCCGGATCTATCGTCGAGAGCGGTTACTAACAGTTTAAGTGGGGTATCGGTCACACACGACGAATACCGCACGTTTACGGTGGTTCAAGTTGTTTAGCTACAGGTGATCAACCAACGGTTATTAACATGGCAACTCAAGCAAGCATGGTATAGCACACAAACATGCCAAGAGGTGAAGCATAAAGAAAACTATCTATGCTAGTCAATTTAAGTGAGGCACAACCTAAACATGGCATAACACTAAGTGCCGCACGATAATTAAAACATTTGGTACTGTTCTTTCCTAGACCATATTTTGGTTTGTTAACAACAGCAAACAATAGCAACTTTGGAGCTAAACAACTATATGACCAGCAAGCATATTATGACAATGCAATACATATAATGGAATTAGACATGATGCTTAACAATATGCAATTGGAATCACTCAATTCCGATAAACAGTCGCGACACACTCGTCGACCGAAGTTGCAACAAAATATAAACAGCAGCACACTAACAGCAGGGTAGCTATTTTGGAGCAAGATACAATCATGATGCAGCAAGCAATTATGGCATGTGAATGCATGAAACTGAAGTAGAAATAATGTTTAACGCAACACAAAAGGAATCACTCAATTCCGACGTACGGTTGCGAAGCAATCGTCGCCCGAAGTTTCAATAAAATAACAGCTTCAGCAAGTTTAACAGCAGCAGTTGCAATTAACGATCTGATGCCCTGTTTAGCACACAATTACACAATCAAGATAACCTCAAATGCAAATGCTCGCAAAAGATGAATTAAAGTACACGCAAAATTGAGCAATATTCGTTTTGGGGGCACGTTCATCTGAGCTACGGTTCAACGGGAAATTTCATCGCAAACATGCATCAGCAGCAAAAAAAAATAAGGACTTCGAAAAAATAACAGGGGTTAGCCAGGAAAAAAAATAAACAACAAAAAAAAAAGAAAACGGGCCTCACCCCTGATGGGCTCGGCCCAAGGTGGCTGGAATGGCCGGCTCGGGCTGGCGCTGGGCCGCGCGTGCTGGGCCTCCTAGGTTGCGCTGGCTGGCCCACTTGGGTGGATCGGGCAGGGGCCTCGTCCCCGTCGGGCTGGAGGCCGACGGCGGCGGCGGCGGCGTTGCTCCGGCCACCGGCGAGCTGTCGAAGCGGTGCGGGGAGGGACGCCGGGAAGGGCGCGGCGGAGTCCGGCGTACCGGATAAGGCCGGATCTGGTCGCCGGTGGTGGCCGCGGGCGGCGGTTGTACGATGGCCCGAGCTTGGCGGAGCTCGGCCATGGCGCGGAGGACGCCGGCGGGAACCTGCGGGGAGATGAGGGAGGAGGCGGTGAGGGAAGCTGCGATGGGGGAGAGAGGAGAGGGCGGCGCGACCTGGCAGGGGAGACGGCGCGGCGGGCGGCGGTGAGGAGGCCGGCTCAGTGGTCGCCGGCGGCTCCACGACGAGCTAGGGCGCGGCGGACGCCCAGATGGGCCTGAGCGGGCCGTGGCGGCCCTGCGGGGCCCGGGTGTCTGGTGCTGCGGCTGGAGGAGGCTGGAGGGCCACGTGGACGTGATCTGAGCCCCAGATCTCAGATCTGAGGGCTGGAATTTGCTGGGAGGCTAGGGTTTCGCAAATCTGGGGGTATTGGGCAGAAATTGGAGCAACTCTAGGGGGGTGGCTGCAATTTTTACAAAGGGGAACCCTAATTGGCTGGTTTGGGAGGTGGGGGGTCATTATATAGGCAGGTTGGCTGGCCAGTTTACGCAAACGCCCCCGGTACCCCTCTCGCGCTTCCGGTGATCGCGTTCGTGACCGCCGAGACTCCGTACGGACCCCGATTCCGACGAAATCTCGAACCACGCGCTCAGCGCGTCGAGCCCGTCGATCGTACCTCACTGCGGTGACATTCCGACAACATTTTTTGGCGCCCCGTAAAATAATCCGTTTATTAAATAGACGGGGTTTTTCGTTCCGTTGGCTGCGGATGGTCTCGTGCGGTTTTCACGACGTGATCGGGTGAAACCCGGTGTCGCAAAGGTTGAGTGTCAGGGTGGCAAGGGTCGGTCTCCGTCCGATACGAGATAAGAGGGGGAAAAATAATCGCCGATCGATAAATCGGGGATGCAAACACCGCAAAAAAATCAGACAATCAAACAATTCACACCGAAAACAAAAAAAAATTAATTTTTGTGAAAACTGGGTTGTTACACTTTCAATGCAGCTTTGTATGCAAGAATATTTATTAACATCAAGTGTTTGTTCTCTCTCAAGAAGGAAGGAAGTAGGAAGGACTGACTCAGCACAAAATAAAGGATAAAACCCCGTGCAAAAGGGTAAGCAGGGAAAACTCATGTGCCATCTCTAGATCAAACAGTATAAAAACAGACTTTTGGGAGCTGCATGATCCGTCAACGACTGCTGATAGATAACTCACTCGCTTCATGATTTGGACAAGTTTCGAGGAATGGCTCCCATGTGGGGATGATCACATCCCCTTAAATTCCATTGTTTATCACTCATAAATGGGCGAAGGAACTTGTGAGTTAGTATTTATCTTTTACGAGCTGGGCACTCATGCCAGTCCCTTCTCGTATTAGGGGTTTGCAGATTAGGCATGCAATCCCAAGATAAAACTTGTCCAAATTAAGAAGATCATGGGTTACCCACCGCTTCCTCATGAGCTGAATCAGTGGCACAAAACAGAAGATTTGAACATCTAGAGATAGCACGCAAATTATATACTTTAGGAGTGGTAGTGGAATACCACAAATAGGAAGGTATGGTGGACTCAAGTGGAAGATGTTGGTTTCAGGGTATGAAAGTACAAGAAGAATTCCGCTTAGTACAGAGTTTTGGCTAGCAAGGATTTGAGAGACAAGACAATTAATGACAACTTAGATGCAAGCAATACAAAACATAAACATTAAAACTAGCATGAAACATCAAGTTGTCTTCCTTGTCAACATAACACTTCAAGCATAATAACACAAAGGTTTTGGCTATGTCGCTACTTTGAGAAAAAACATGCTTGTTGTTATGACCAAAGCTATACTTGCCAAGATTTAAATAAAGTTTTCGGAGCCATACCTGATATAAGGTCAATACTCCCCATAAGAATCAGCTCATAATGTCGTTTGCGTGAAGAGAATACCGAGTGCAGCGAAGAAACCAATAGACTTCTCATTAATATTCCTTCATAGACGACCCCACACTCACGGATACAAAGCTCTTCACAAAAGGAGTGATAGACCTCAAAGAAACACCTATTTCATAACGTAACTTCCCAAGACATGATACGACTCTACTTGACTCCTAAAGACAAAGATAAAGATAAAGATACCCGGCACTCCCCCAAGCTTGGAACAAGCTAAGGGGATGCCATTACCCGAGGAGATTTACTCCTCATATTGTTGTGGTTGTTTCTTCAGATCCCTGATGACACGGCGAAGGGTTCGGTTCTCTGACTCCAAGACTCCCACTTGTACTTTTAGTACACGAAAATCTTGAAAGAGTTGGTTGGTGATGCGGTAGGCCTCGGAGATGGTGGAAAGAATGCGTTGATCTTCAAGTGAAGTGGAGGGCCCTGAAAGGTTAAGAGAAAGCTCATATTGAGGTTGGACAGATCCCACCATGATGGGATTACTTGGACCTCCTTGTTGTTGGGCAGTGATAGTCTTGACTTCTTCTCTCACGGAGCGCTCCATCTCAGCTTGTCTTGCGGCAATTTCTTCTTCGGTAGCCGAATCAATGTGCTTACCTTGATTAAGATCCTTCTGTACTTGACGTAGACGCCATCCCAAGAAGTCCTCTCCGCTCGAACCACAAGAAGACATCTCTATCAACAGATTTTCACCCTGGCAGAAACAGACCGAGAGATACAGTGCCGGGACTATCCAGGCAAATATATAGCAAAAATTTCCGCAATAGAAGGAAGGTTTCAAGCCTAGGTGGAGTCGGAGTCGGAGTCTAGGGCACCTAGGAGGGTGCCTGGCGCGGCCAGGAGGGGGTCCGCGCCAGGAGGCCTCCCACCATGATGGGATTACTTGGACCTCCTTGTTGTTGGGCAGTGATAGTCTTGACTTCTTCTCTCACGGAGCGCTCCATCTCAGCTTGTCTTGCGGCAATTTCTTCTTCGGTAGCCGAATCAATGTGCTTACCTTGATTAAGATCCTTCTGTACTTGACGTAGACGCCATCCCAAGAAGTCCTCTCCGCTCGAACCACAAGAAGACATCTCTATCAACAGATTTTCACCCTGGCAGAAACAGACCGAGAGATACAGTGCCGGGACTATCCAGGCAAATATATAGCAAAAATTTCCGCAACAGAAGGAAGGTTTCAAGCCTACGTGGAGTAGGAGTCGGAGTCTAGGGCACCTAGGAGGGTGCCTGGCGCGGCCAGGAGGGGGTCCGCGCCAGGAGGCCTCCTGGGCCCCCTGGAGCTCCTCTCCGGCTCCACTCAGGCTTGGAATTTTCCTAATTTTGCAAAAACCATGAAAAGTAAACTTTTATTGACGTTCGCGATGTTTCCTTACCGTAATACATACCTTTTCTTATTCTGCTCCTGCCGGAGTCTGAAACTGGGCTGCAACATGCTCTTCATGAGTTCTTGTATATATTATGTTTGCATCCAAATTGATTGGATCACCTGCCATATAATGTTTGAGTCTTTGTCCATTCACAACTTGAGGTTTGGTGCCTTCGAAATTATTGATCTTGATTGCACCAGACCGATATACTTCTTTGATATGAAAAGGTCCTTCCCATCTGGAAAGTAGTTTACCTGGAGAAAACCTGAAACGAGATCTAAACAAAAAAAACTTTATCACCAACATTAAATTCACGTTTCAGAATTCTTTTATCGTGCCACTTCTTTACCTTTTCCTTGAACATTTTAGCGCTCTCGTAAGCTTCACTCCTCCACTCATCTAGAGAGGTCAAGTTCATGAGACGCTTTTCACCAGCTAACTTTGGGTCAGCATTTAGCTCTCTGACATCCCAGAAAGCCTTGTGCTCTAACTCTAATGGTAAATGGCAAGCCTTGCCATAGACCATCTTATCCGGAGAAAAGCCCATGGGGTTTTTGTAAGCAGTTCTATACGCCCATAAAGCATCTCCTAACTTCTTTGACCAGTCCTTTCTAGAACTGTTTACTGTTTTCTGCAAGATCAACTTGATCTCCCTATTGGTGAGCTCAACTTGCCCACTAGTTTGAGGGTGGTACGGTGATGCAATCCTATGATTGACATCGTACTTGGCTAGAGCTTTCCTAAAAGCTCCATGCGTGAATTGTGATCCTCCATCTGTCATGAGGTACCTTGGTACTCCAAACCTAGGAAAAATTACATCCTTGAGAATTTTCAAAGATGTCTTGTGATCAGCACTCTCAGTGGGGATTGCTTCAACCCACTTGGTTACATAATCAACAGCAACTAAGATGTGTGTGTACTTGTGTGAAGGAGGAAAATGACCCATAAAATCAAAACCCCAGCAATCGAAAGGTTCGATTACTAGTGACTAATTCATAGGAATCTTATTTCTCCGGCTAATGTTACCAACTCTCTGACACTTATCACAAGATAGAACATACCTTCGGGCGTCCTTAAAAAGAGTAGGCCTATAAAAACCTGATTGTAAAACTTTTTGTGCGGTCCCTTCACCGGCATGATTTCTTCCATAGGGACTATCGTGACATTGTCGAAGAATGTCCTGCTGCTCGTGCTCCGGTATACACCTTCTTACGATCCAGTCCGCACCTTCTTTGAAAATATGTTGGTCATCCCAAAGGTAGTGCCTCAAATCCGTGAAGAATTTCTTCCTCTGCTGAAATGTAAAACCTGGAGGCAAAAACTTTGCAACGATAAAATTAGCATAATCTGCAAACCAAGGGTCAGAATGAGATTGTACTTTTGCAACAGCAAGCTGTTCATCTGGGAAACTGTCCTTGACTGGAATAGGATCGTGCGGGATATCTTCCATCCTTGAAAGATTATCCGCCACCGGATTGTCTTCTCCTTTTCTATCGAAAATCTGCAAATAAAATTCTTGAATAAGGAGTACCCATCTAATGAGTCTTGGTTTGGCGTCCTTTTTCTGCATAAGATACTTAATGGAAGCATGGTCAGTATGAATAATAACTTTAGAATCAACAATATACGGTCTAAACTTATCACAAGCAAACACCACTGCCAAGAATTCCTTCTCGGTAGTAGCATAATTCTTTTGAGCACTATCAAGTGTCTTGCTGGCATAGTGGATGACATTCAGCTTCTTGTCAACCCTTTGTCCTAAAACAGCTCCAACAACAAAATCACTAGCATCACACATAATTTCAAAGGGCAAATTCTAGTCAGGTGGTTGTACTATAGGAGCGGTTATCAAGGCTTTCTTAAGAACTTCAAAAGTTTCCTTACAATCTTCATCAAATACAAAAGGAGAATCCTTCTAGAGAAGATTGGTAAGGGGTCTCGAGGTCTTAGAAAAGTCCATGATAAATCTTCTATAGAAACCAGCATGACCTAGAAAACTACGAATACCTTTGATGTCCCTTGGATAGGGCATCCTTTCAATAGCTTCAATCTTTGCCTTGTGCTTTTCAATTCCCCTTTCGTAAATCTTGTTTCCAAGAACTATCCCTTCGTTAACCATGAAATGGCACTTCTCCACATTGAGCACCAAATTCGTTTCTTCCCATCTCTGCAAAAATTTATTAAGATTGTGGAGACAGTGGTCAAAGGAGTTTCCATAGACGGAAAAGTCGTCCATGAAAACTTCTACAATCTCCTCACAGAAACCATGAAATATTGCAGACATACACCTCTGAAAAGTAGCAGGTGCATTACATAAACCAAAAGGCATACGCCTATAAGCATAAGTACCGTAAGGACACGTAAAGGTGGTCTTCTCTTGATCCGCTGTGTTGACGTGAATCTGGGAGAAGCCAGAATACCCATCAAGATAGCATAAGTGGGTGTTTTTAGACAGCCGCTCGAGCATCTGATCAATAAAGGGCAGAGGATAGTGGTCCTTCCTGGTGGCCTTGTTCAACTTCCTGAAATCAATACACATTCTATATCCAATAATAGTCCTCTGAGGTATTAGTTCATTTTTATCATTAGGAACAACAGTCATACCTCCTTTCTTAGGAACACAATGAACGGGACTTACCCACTTACTGTCAGCTATAGGATAGATGATACCTGCGGCTAGAAGTTTGAGAACCTCCGTCCGAACCACGTCCTTCATCTTTGGGTTCAACCGTCGTTGATGATCAACAACTGGTTTAGCATCGGGCTCGAGATTGATAGTATGTTGGCAAATGGATGGACTAATACCCTTGAGATCATCAAGAGTATAGCCAATAGCACCTCGGTATCTGCGGAGTGTCTCCAATAATCGCTTTTCTTCATACCCTGAAAGGTTAGAATTGATAATAACAGGATATACTTTCTTTTCATATAAATAAGCATACTTGAGCGTATCGGGTAGTGGTTTTAGATCAAACACCGGGTCTTCTTTTGGTTGCGAGAGGATTCCTAAAGGTTCAACCGGAAGGTTGTGCTTCAGGATAGGAGTTTGTCTTAAAAATATGTCTTCTAGTTCATCCCTCTCCTGCATATGTATGTCATTCTCGTAGTCTTCCATAAATTGCTGCAAAGTATCATTAGGAGGAATAGCAATAGAAGAAATTTCTTCAATAATTTTGTCATTACTTGACAAGTCGGTACCACAAGGCTGTTTAGAAAACTTAGAAAAATTAAATTCATACGGCTCACCGTTGAATTCAACAGAAACTTTACCTTTCTTGCAATCTATTATAGCTCCACAAGTGCTGAGGAAGGGCCTACCAAAGATAATAGGGAAAAAACTATCTTGCACTGAACCAAGTACAAGGAAATTAGTAGGATATTTTACCTTCCCGCAGAGTACTTCAACATCTCTCACAATCCCAACTAGAGAGATTGTTTGTTTATTTGCAAGATGAATCGTGACATCAATGTCCTCGATCTCACACGGCTGAATCTCGTGCATGATCTCCTGATAAAGTGTGAAGGAAATAGCGCTGACGCTAGATCCCAAATCACATAACCCATAGTAATTATGATCTCCTATTTTGACATATACAACTGGTGTACCTGAAATTGGGCCTTTGTTCTTGGCTATGACAATGTTAGTGGAAACAGCACAAAAACTAAAAGTGGATTCTTCAATATCACTGGTTACCAGATCCTTGACCATTGCAACTTGAGGCTTGACCTTGATCATTTCCTCAGGTTTGTCAGTGGTCCTTCCGTTTTTGTTTAGAATACCTGTAACAAAAGAGTGTTCCTTTATCCTTGAGGGATAAGGAGGTTGTTCATACACAACTGCAGGTAAAACAGGATCAGTAACATTAATCTCAATAGGTGACTCCTTGAAAGGTTTATGATGTTGACTCTCCTTCTTCTTAGAAGAATCAATATGAGAAGAAAAGTACTTGCAAAAGTCAACCATTAGCTGGGAATTAAGACCAATTTTAGAGCAAAAGGTATTAAAGTAACCAGTCTTCACATAACTCTCAATATAGTCATGCTCATAGTTTATAACGGGTTCAATACCTTTATCAATTTCCCAGTCTTCAGTGTTCTTCTGGATCCTTTCTATAAGATCCAATTTTTCTTCCATACTTCTAGTCTGGAATACCCCGCTAGAGGAGGCATCCAACATCTCCCTGTCCTGACGAGAAAGCCTGGCATAAAAATTTGTAAGTATAATTTCCTTGGGGAGCTCATGGTTTGGGCATTTGAGCATCAGGGACTTCAGTCTCCCCCAAGCTTGAGCGATGCTCTCTCCGTCGCGAGACCAAAAGTTGTAGATGTAGTTCCTGTCTTGGTGAATTTCACGAAGAGGATAAAACTTTGCATAAAAGAGAGACATAAGCTCTGGCCATTCAAGCAGATCAGAGTTATCGAGTAGCTTATACCAATCTGAAGCTTTATCTTTGAGTGATAAGGAGAATAGTTTCTTCATGAAGAACTCCATTGTTACACCAGCAAGCTTAAATAAAGAACATAATTGTGATAAATATAGCAGGTGTTCTCCTGGATGTCCTTCTCCTGTATAACGATTAGCCAAGACATAATCAATAATACCAGATGGTATTTTATAGGGCACAATTTCAGTAAGGGTAGGAGTGACCACCACAGTCGTGGGGCGGGTCCTTACCAGCAACGAACCAACAGTAGAAGAGTCCATAAGGACCGAAGGTAACAATAGAAAATAAAGGTTTCCTTACCAGTAGCGCTACACTCCCCGGCAACGGCGCCAGAAAAGCTCGTTGATGGCGGAGAAGTTAATAGGTTTAGTGGGATTGCCTCCCCTGTTAACCGCGCCAATAAACGAGTCTTGATAACCCACAAGTCTAGGTGATCAATTGTAGATTTTCGATAAATAAGAGTGTCGAACCCAACGAGGAGCAGAAGGTCCTGATAAGTGACACTGGATAAGGAAATGCTGCTCACACTGAAAGGTAAATATTTAGGGGGTTTTGGTTTAAGCAACAGAAAAGTAAAAGAAAAGCAAAGTAAAAAGGGTAACTGAGGAGTAGCAAGTGGCCCAATCCTTTCACAAGGATAAGCCTAGGAACTATACTTATAAAAGCTAAAACGTTCTCGAGAACACATGGGAGAGATAGCCAAGTTACTTTCACCATACTCCGCCAAGTAATATGTATTGTGTTGATAAGTGTTGGTGGGTGGATCAATGCTAGTACACCTTCTAGACTAAGATAAGTGTACTCTTATTATTACACACCTTCCAAGCATCCGCAAATACAAGGTAGTAATTAAGGCATAAGCCTAACCACATCATTACGATCAGGGATCCATAATTCCCTTATGCAAAAGTGTGCGGACTGGGGTTCAGGTTTCTGTCACTCCGGCAAACCACCATAAGCATCCTTTGTGCACAATGTATTTCTCTAGGCCCATGAAAGGTGAAGTGTTAAGTGTTTGACTCACATAACACCACTAGAGAAATAACAACACAACTTAAGTATCAAACAACACATAATACTTCAACATCATATGACTACTAACAACTAGGCTTCTCACATGTTCTCAAGATCTAAAGTAACTACTCACAAGACATAGAAGAGATCATGATCAGAGGTGATAGATTGGTGGCAAACAATCTGGACTCAATGATATTTCTCCAACAAAACTCAATAGCATTCACCACAAAGTAGTAATCAACACCAACAGAGTAGAGAGGATAGATAGTACGGATTACAACACAAGTTGCAATTGTGAGATGAGATGAGATGGTGATGGAGATGGTGCTGATGTTGGGGATGATGTTGATGATGATCTCGATGATGTCCGTGACCATGATGATGATGATAATGGCGAACATCTCCCCTTCCGGGAGGTGATCTCCCCGGCGGAATCTGCCCTCCGGAGATGGCTTTTCTCCTCTGTAGGTTTCCGCCCCGTGGCGGCGGCGAAACACGGAAACTCTTCTGTATTTAGGGTTTTCACCCCAGGAGGGTCTTATAGGAGAGAGGGGGCACCAATGGGGGCCACCAGCCATTCAGGAGGGTGCCTGGCGCGGCCAGGAGAGGGGCCGCGCCAGGCACCCTTCTGGCTGCCTGGTGGGTCCCCTCACCTCTGTCTTCGGTGATCCCAAGTCAATTCCCATAAAACTACTCCCCGTAAATTTTCATCGTGTTTGGACTTGATCTGATTAAGCAACTTGGTGTCCACTTTTCACCGCTGAATTCTGGTTCTGCTGCTTCAGCACCGGAAAGTTGTAAACTGTGTAAAACAAGCCAAAACAACATAAGAACAATACTTTAAAGTGGAATATATCAATGAATAGGATGAAATTACAATAAAAAATAGTGATGCATTTTGGACGTATCAAGCGTCAGTAGACCTCTTCCCGACACCCTACCGGAGGGAGGATTGACATCTGGGAGCTTCCCCTCCACCATGGACGCTTCTCGGATGTTGTCGTGGGAAAGTCACGGCAGATGTCCGAAGAGTTTAACTTAACATGCGACCTTTGCTGCGAGGCGATTTCGTGGAGAGAGTCGACATGGACAAGAGACTCGGAGATTTAACCAGGTTTCAGCCCCTCATTGTCTCGACGTAAAAGCCTACTCCTTCTTGCTATTATTATGGGTTCCGACTCTCGAAAGAAGAGTCGGTTGGACAATTACAAGAGAGTCGGCTCGTATACTTAGACTCAATGAGATCTAGGTTACGTCGACAAGTGTCTAGTCCTATCTTAGGTTGAGATTGTTCTCCTGGCCCTCGATCCCATGGACTTCGGCTTATAAGGGCGCCAGGTCCTGGGATTCCGCGAGTCCGACTCCGACATGAGGTGGAGTCCTATTCTACTTTTGCAAATATGATATTATGCTATACAAGGTAATTTGAATTGCTTCTACGACTTCGATCTTCTTTCCTTGGTGCGGCCGGCCCGTGGCCGGGTCTTCTCTTGTGGTGCTTCCGTAGGTGAGTCGGACCATATTTCTAATGTCGGGTTATGGGATTGGTCCATCCACCCGACAGATGTGGCGTGAGTATTTTCCCTTGGACCATGGGTCGGGGATCAGTAGCTATGTGATGTTCTCCTCCCCTTTTTGTTCTTCATGGTTTAGTCCTCGTGAGCTGCCCTACATGATCGAGGCACATATGTAATTTTCTGCTGTTGCTATGCTGAGTTTGCTAGGATCTGATGGATTATGAGACTATGTTTAGATTCTGATTGAGTAATATATTTGGTTCTTATCTTTTATATTTTTGTTCCTAAGTAATTCTTGTATGTTCTCTGTTATTGTTTATTGCTTTGGCCAAGTAGTAGGTAGTGACTCCAAGAGGGAACGTTATGCTTGATTGTGGGTTCATGCCCCCCAATGACACACTTGAGTGACAGAAACATGAGTCTAGGGGATGTGCTCTTGCCACAAGGGGGAAAACAACGGTGCTTGTAACCGTGGTTACAAGGATTGTTTACTTTATGCAAAGTGCTTTTTAATGCAGTTGTCTGTTGCTTTGGGTTTACACTTTGTGTGGGGCTCACAACTTAATACCAGCGAGATGTTCCTGATAGATATCTCAAGGTGGATGATTCGTAGTAGGTGCAGTTGGATTTCGGTCTACTTATTTTTCCATATCTCCCAAGCTTTTGAGCCTCATCCTTTCTTTGTAGCATAGTTGGCATTGCGGTGCGTTTTTAATCCTTTCAATTGCCCAGCTGTAATTTGTTTACCTCGTATAGCAGTTTTATCGTCTTTTGGGAGAGAGACATCACTAGTGAACATCACGGGACCCCGGTCCATATTCTCATCACTGTTTACACGCTCTTTTATTTTCCTGCTTTTACCTTCTAGTTGCTATCACAATTATCATTATTATCTGTTGTGTTGATCCTTTGTGAACAGCAAGGCCGGAGAGATTGACAACCTCTTTGTACTCGTTGGGAAGCAAAGTTATTTGTGTTGTGTGCAGGTCCACGCCAGTTGCGCCGTTGACACCTACTTATCATCTCCGGAGTCTTACCGGAGACAAACCTTGGTATCTTCACCGAGGGAAATTTATCGCTATCCTACATGTCACCTTCCACTTGGGGTAACCAACGAGGAGAGAGTATCAACGATCTAGGATTGTTGCTACCAAAATTACTCCTATAACCATTACTATTAAAGTTGTTCCTAGAAATGAAATTAACATAAACTTTCTCTCTTTCTTGAGCAACCAAAGAATTCAAAGGAACATCATGAGGATCAATAGGAGCTTGCTTAGTAAGTAAGGACATGATCATGTCAACCTATTCATTTAGAGAGGAGATCTCTTCAACAGATTTTACATTCCTACCTGTTGGAGCTCTTTCGGTGTGCCGTTGAGAGTAGTTTGTCATCATCTCATCCAATAGCTTTGTGGCAGCACCGAGTGTAGTTCACATGAAGGTTCCTTTCGCGGCCGAGTCTACAGATTGCATGAGGTAAAGTTTAATCCTGCATAAAAAGTCTGCATAACCATCCAAGTAGTCAAACTATGTTTAGGGCAATTCTTATCAAGTGATTTCATGCGTTCCCAGGCTTGGGATACGTGTTCATTATCCACTTGTTTAAAATTCATAATGTTACTTCTCAATTGGATAATCTTAGCAGCTGGGTAGTACTTCTCAATAAAAGCATCCTTCCACTTTTCCCAAGAGTCTATGCTATTCCTAGGCAAGGATCAAAGCCACACTTTAGCTCCTCCTCTCAAGGATAAAGGAAAAAGCTTAAGTTTAACAATATCACCATGTACTTCTTTGTAATTTTTCATATCACAAAGCTCAACAAAATTATTTAAGTGCAAAGTAGCATCATCTCCAGCACCGGAGAATTGTTCTTTTATAACAAGGTTCAAAAAATCAGGTTTGATTTCATAGGAAGGTGCTGAAGTGGGAGGTGGAGCAATAGGAGTGCTGATAAAGTCATTGTTGTTCTGACTAGTGAAGTCACACAGCTTGGTGTTTACAGTGGAACCCATATTAACAGCAGCAAGCAAGAACAAAGCAAACAATTTTTTTTGCAGTTTTTGATATAAGACTCTAAAGAAAAAACTAGAAAGTAAACTAACAAGACTAAAAAGCAAAGATAAAAGATAGTGTGCAACTCCCCTATCTTGAAGATTGGAGTCTCCCGCAACGGCGCTAGAAATTTCTTGATGCTAGCGAGGAAGTGATGGGTTGCCCCTCGTTGGTTACCCCATGTTGAAGGTTGAGATGTAGCGTAGCTGCAAATTTCCCTTGGCGAAGATGCCAAGGTTTGAGTCGACCAGTTGGACTCAAAGGTCGACAAGTAGGTGGTCAAGTAAGTGACGCGTCATTTCTCCATATCACTTGCTTAACCTGGAACTGCACACACACAACAAGTAACTTTGCTCCCAACAAGTACAGAGAGGTTGTCAATCTCTCCGGCCTTGCCGTTTACAAAGGATCAAAACACAAGGGGAATAATAATGGTGATAGCAACTAAAAGGAAATAAAGCAGTAAATAGTGGAGGTGTAAACAGTGGTGGAAATATGGACCGGGGTCCCATGATGTTCACTACTGATGTCTCTGTAACGCCCCGGACACACCCACCGGTTCCCGGCGTATGCCTGGCGGGATCTAGACTGTCCCCACAGACCAACACTAGTCTTTCCTGCGCACTTTGTCCTCACTCATGCGCACCCGGGAACAACTTCCCGGTCGGTCACCCATCCTCAAATCTCTCTAAGCCAAGCACGCTTAACTTTGGAGTTCTTTGGATCTGGGCTCCTGGAAAAGAAGGTGCACCTTGTTGATATGAGTAGTCTTTCATTCCTACTAAGCCAGGATATCACACACACCCACTCAAAGGAACCGACGTCCTCGTCGGCCCACAGGAACGTTCCCTCTTGGCACACGTCTGTGCGTCCAGTGCTGACACATGGCTCACCCATGTTCGCGCACTGACCCGCACACGCCCCTGTAACTGCAAGGGTCGGCTCTGATACCATTTGTAACGCCCCGGACACACCCACCGGTTCCCGGCGTATGCCTGGAGGGATCTAGACTGTCCCCACAGACCAACACTAGTCTTTCCTACGCACTTTATCCTCACTCATGCGCACCCGGGAACAACTTCCCGGTCGGTCACCCATCCTCAAATCGCTCCAAGCCAAGCACGCTTAACTTTGGAGTTCTTTGGATCTGGGCTCCCAGAAAAGAAGGTGCACCTTGTTGATATGAGTAGTCTTTCATTACTACTAAGCCAGGATGTCACAGTTTCTCTCCCAAAAGACGATAAAATAGCTAAGTTGGGTGAACAAATTACAGCTGAGCAACTGACATAATTATAAATGCTCCGCAATGCTAATTATGCTGCAAAGAAAGTTAGAGACTCAAAAATATGGGCAGTACGCAAAGACAAGTAGACCGAAATCCAACTACATCTACTCACTAATCATCCAGCTTAAGCTATCTATCCAGAACATCTCGCTGGTATTAAGTTGTGAGCCCCGCCCAAAGTGTAAACCCAAAGCAACAGACAACTGCATTAACAACCTCTGCGTAAGATATACAATCCTTGAAATTGCAGTTACAAGCACCGTTATTTTCTCCCTGGTGGCAACAACACATCCCCTAGTCTCATGTTTCTGTCACTCAAGCTAGACATCGGGGGCATGAGCCCACAATCAAGCATAAACGCGCCCTCTTGGAGTTACTATCTACTACTTGGCCAGAGAAATAAAAAGCAACGGAGAACAGGCAAGAATTACTCAAGAAAAATATATAAAAGGAGAACAAAATATATAACTCATCACAATCTGAACATAATCTCATAATCCATCGGACCCCAGAAAACACAGCATAGCAACAATAGAAAGAATTACATAGATGCCTTGATCATGTAGGGCAGCTCACAAGGGCTAAGAATTGAAGCACAAGATTGGAGAGAAGACATCACATAGCTACTGGTCATGGACCCATGGTCCAAGGGGGACTACTAACGGCACATCCAGGAAGCGCTCATGGTGGTGGAGAGGCTCCCGGAGGTCAATCCTCCCTCCATCAGGGTGCCGGGAAGAGTTCTTCTGGTGCTCCCGATCTTAGAAGCGCGGCGGTGGCGGAACAGAGGTGAAAATCATGATGTGGGACTCTCTCCGAGGGTTTTCGGAGCGTGGGGTAAAAATAGGCCGAAGGGGGCACCAGGGGGTGGACCCTCCCCCCAGGCTCCCTGGTGGCGAGGCCAGGAGGGGGGCCGCGCCAGGTGGCCGCCTGGGTGGGCCCTGGCTCCCCTCTGGGCCCCTTTGGTACTTCGTGAAGCTTCCATCACGCTGATTTTTATATATTTTTCCTGGAATTTATTGCGTACTGTAAATATGGGTAAAAACCTTCAATTCACAAACATCAGTAGTCAGAAACTGGCACTGGGTGCACTGAGTTAGTAGGTTAGTCCAAACATGTGTAAAAATGTATGAAAGTGTAGACAAACACATAGCAATGTCACCTAAAAGAGCATGTACCAAGCAGAAATTATAGATACGTTTGGGACGTATCACACGCGTAAAGGATATAGTTCACCTTTGAGTGCTCGAAGTGTGTATCATTTGTCGGAAGGTCCATGTCCATGGCGCCGCATCATCTCCCCCCCCCCTTGTGGGAGATCCTTCCACGGATCCAAATCCACATCACTATGGAAGTGGTAAAGCACCGGTGGTATTGCGGAAGGAGTCGTGCCATTCTTGTCCACCACATGTTTGCGCAAGTAGTTGTCTCCTAGATTTTGACTGAAAAGGTGCAAAGGAAACATATACTTGGGCATAGCATGAGTATTAGCGATGTCATATAAGGCACATAAGGAGGCATCTTGAATATCATATCGGGGAAAATATGCAATGTGCCCATGTATAGAATGTTATGAGTGCGACCATTGTGTAACATCAAGTCATATTGGGATTGTTTGTTAAGTGCAAATTCATGAGCATAGCAAATAGATGTGACAATGGTGAAAATGCATATGCTATATGGAGATGTCTGAAGATGATTAGTGGATGGTCCACTATCGAACATGTCAAGAATGCATGGGATATGCTTGGAATGGTGAGTGATGAGTTGATGTGGGATAAACATGCCATTGAGGTAGACCACAACAAATTTGGAAATAAAATGCCTATGCTCATGGATACTGAATGCATTGCGATGGTAAGGGCATATGGCTTATGCAAGAGTAAGAACATGTCACGAGTGCATGATACATCAATAGAAGGGAGTCGAGCATGCGAGGTGAACATGAAGAGGGACACGCAAGACATGACCTAAAGCATAGCCCATAACAATGGGAGGAGTGTGTAAAGGGCAAACCGAAACTTCTTGTGCCATGGTCGAAGTGGGGAAGGAGGGTGATGTTGGGGCTCCTTGTCCTTGCTCGATCTCTTATCTTCAACTCTTGTGTTGCCGAAGTTGAAGAAAAGATATTGGGACCTACACGACATAAGGATAGAAACAAGTTGTGTGCGTGTTAAATGTACACATCATCCATCATGATGTGCACGTGTGTGTATAGGTTAGCACATGAAATCCAATGCTCAAATAAATGAGATGCACGATATAGGAACATGTCATCCATCATGATGGGGTTGAGTCTATTTATTGCATAATGGAGACGCAAGCAAGTATGTACACATGAGATGGAATAATGTGACACAAAAGAGGAGTCATGGCATGGCATATGAGATGAATTGCTAAATTTGTGCAAAGGTAGCATATCAATATCATCACTAGAAAAGCAAATGCCAATAACCATGGATTTGTCATCTATGCCATATTCACAAATGGGGTTTATTTTAATGGTCATGACATAGTTATTATGATGAGATTGCGAAGATGCAATATGGGAAATCAAGCGGATCGTCAAACATGATGTGACCTAAGGAATTATCACAAGACATCCTATGCAACATGACATCACAACTAATGCATTTTGCATGCTCATCATCGTATTTATCATAAATAGCTGGCTTATTAAAGCATGTAGTGGGCACACAAGCATGAAGCATGGAAATAAGAAGATCATAATTATGCAAGAAATCAATGTCCACTAGTGGGACAAGACGGGTACTGATGTCTACGCACACTTCTATTCTTGTAGACTATGTTGGGTCTCCAAGCGCAGAGGTTTGTAGGACAGCAACAATTTCCCTCAACTGGATGACCTAAGGTTTATCGAACTCATGGAAGTAGAGGTTGAAGATGGTCTCTCTCAAGCAACCCTGGAATTAAGATACAAGAAGTCTCTTGTGTCCCCAACACACCTAATACAACTAGGAGTTGTATAGGTGCACTAGTTCGGCGAAGAGATGGTAAATATGGGTGATAGGTGCGGCAAAACAAAGTAATATAAATCTGTAATAAAAAGTGCAGCAAACAAACATGTGAAAAAAGTGAACACAAACGATGTAACAATGATGGAAACAAGGCTTAGGCTTCATACTTTCACTAGTGGAAACTCCCAACAACATTAACATAGTCTAATCACATGTTATTTCCACTAAAACATGCATTGGAGACGTACTCGAAGTTCATTCTTTTGTGATCAAGAGAGGATAAGAATTATGTAGGGCTACAAAAGCACACCTCAGAGTTCGTAGTTCTCATCTATGGATTTCCCAATGTCACCGCGGCTATCCAAAGAGAGTACCACAATCACCACAACATATCTCAAGGATAGTCAAAGACAAGCACCAAGAGACTCTCAATCTTCAATCAACACACAAAAGAGGAAATCACTCATGAAAATATTCTTCTAATCCATGTCCAATAGACCGCTGTCACCATAGTCTCAGGGATTATACTAGATAAGATCAAGTGAGTACATCAATCCAATACATAGAGGAAGGGGAAATATCATGGGATCACCCTAGATTAACATAGCATATGATCACAATGAAGACCACATCATGGGAGAGAGAATTGACCACACAGCTACTGGTAGAAACCTCAGCCCTTAGGAGAACTACTCACACATAGACATGGTGAGAAAGAGAGAGAGATGTTGATGGAGAGGTGCGGCCCGGAGGAGGTGAAGGAGACGGCGGCGGCGGCCACGGCCCTTTGGGGCAGAGGTCCTTGGCCCCCTTCTTCTTCCTTGGAGATGGTGCTGGTTTGTAGATGGATCTCCCCCTCAAGACGGCTGCCAAGGGGGAGGAATTTTCGTGGTGCCCTTTGACCTAGGTTTCCTCTCTTTATATAGACTCTCGGATTCCCGTCATCCAGATTACGTCTTTGGTATTTCGGGGCCAGAGGGAGCATCCGAACTCCGATTAAGATAAAAAAATTTGGATCCACTGGAAAAGCATTGTCTACAACTATCTAGTTTTCAGTTTTTCCGTTTGAGGTCATCTTCTAGCGTTTCCGACGCAATCTTTGAAAACTCTCTGGTGGGGACAGATTTCGGAGGAGTTAGAATCCAACTCCTACAAGGCTCCTTTTTATGACTTTTCCTTTATCCAAGTAATTCCTACACATAAATTACAAAAAAGAGAACTTGTGCACTCTTGCAACCATTAATAGGTTAGTTCCAAAATATGTTATAAAAAGATATGAAAGTGTAGCAATAACACCCAAGACATGCATGGAGCAAGCAGAAATTATAGATACGTTTGAGACGTATCAACATCCCCAAGCTTAATTCCTGCTCGTCCTCGAGTAGGTAAATGATAACAAGCATAATTTCTGTGGTGACATGCTAGCAACCATATAAGAACTTTGAAAGTAAAGCAATCAAGGTATGTCATTCAATTCAAGTCATAAAAGGCAAGAGTCTATATTAGCATTGAAACAAACAACGAAAGAACATCTGGTGCAAGAGCTCTTATCTGTCCGTGAATCGAATGTCTCCAAATGATATTTGCGTGCGAGAAGGGGGATATGGGAATACGAGAGAAAAACTATATTTGTTGAGAACTCAATCTACTAAAGTTTCACACTTGGTCTTCTTTGGAATCTTATCTTGACTCGTCCTCAGACCACTAGCCAGGTACAAGTCAATTTGATCCACTCATTTTCGATATTTTGACCACTCATGCAATGGATGAGCATAAGCAAGAGAGTTGACACTTATGATGGAAAAGAGAGAATATGGTGGAGGATGAAGACAAAAAGGATGAGCAAGGCTCACATCAATGAGAACAATCATAGGCGAGAAGGCCAAATGATAGATATGATGTGAGTAGTAGGGATTGCCATGCAAAGGATGGACATATGAGCTGAAAATCTCTGCAATGCAACTAGTGGGGGTGCATCTAACTTTCTCGCTCATGAAGACCTAGAGATCTTTTGAGGAGGCTCATCCTTGGAATATGCAAGCCAAGTTCTATAGTGTGAAGGTCCCCACATAGCTATATGCATGAATGATCATCTCTATGGAGTACAAGGATAAAAGGGAGTACTAGTGTGATCTTTCAAAAGGATAGTAGTGTTGTCCCTTTCTCTCTTTTTATTTTTTTTTCTCTTTATTCTATTTTTTGTAATTTTTTGGTGGCCTCAATGGCTCTTTCTATTTAACTCTCATTTGTCCTCTTTGGGATCTTTTGATTTGTCCACTTTGGGATCTTTTCCTCGCTTAAAGGAAACACTCTAATTTACATGAGGGTATAGAAGATCTTTCACACTTTACAAGGTACTCAAAACATAAAGAAGATGTAGCTATCATGATGTATGCAATTTATGCCTCTGCCTGTGTAGCAGGAACATGTATGACATGAAGATCAAGTCATGAAGAGGTGGATGTTGCATGGCAATATATCTCAGAAAGGCTATGGAAATGCCTTGATAGGTAGGTATGGTGGATGTTTTGAGGAAAGATATAAGGAGGTTTATGATGAAAGAGCGTATCATGCCAAGGATTTGGATGTATCGGCGAAGGTGGACGCCAACTCTCAGAGTGAGAAGAAGGCAATGCACGGCAGGGAGAGACTAGCAAAGACGAGGAGGTGGAAGTGTCAACTTTCAATACTTACTTTTAGTCCGAAGAACTCATGCACTTATTATCGGTAACTCTCAATCTAATAAGGAGGTTCACAAAGAGACAAGTACCCCGAGGAGGAGTGTATGGGGTTTTGGTTATCCTTGCGCATCCTCGACTCATGGTACGTGAGTGTACTCTAATATCCGATCCCTCCAAAGATTAGTGATCCATCTAGTAGCTAGAGTTCTCAACTAGTTTTGTAGGTTTTGAAAATAAACACGGATTTCCCAAAATACGCACCTATCACTAATAGGCTAGAGCTCTTGACACCAAAAGTTCAAACATTACTCACATCAATACCTCAAAACTATTGCAAGTTACTACTAAAATTAAATAGCAACCTCAATTACCTACTCTCAAGACAAGACACAACTCAGTGCAACAACCAACTCTCTTAACAAGATAAACATGAAAAATAAAGAGAGTTCCAGCAACAAACTAAATAAAAGCCGGGGCTCTTGCTAAATACAAGCTAACACTAAAACTATACATGCCGGTAGCTACGAAAAGATAAAGAACACACAACAGTAAAAAGATAGGCATGCAAAATCCTATTATGTGTTCTAGGTTGGAGTGGAGCGTGTTTCTCTCCCACACAAAGTAAGCTGGGATCTAACTTGTTATGATTAGCAAGCCAAGCTAAAGAAAGCTAAAAAGGAAACCAAAGAGCGAGACGCTCCAAGCATAGCACATAACGCATGAAGTGATAAAAATATAGTGAGACGAAGGACGAACTGATGATCGTTGATGGAGAAGGGGATGCATGGGGGCATCCCCAAGCTTAGACTCTTGATTCTCTTTGAATATTTATTGGGGATGCATGGGGGCATCCCCAAGCTTGACCGCTTGAACCTCTCGGATCTTCTTTCATCATCTTCCATCGCACACTTGAAAACTCCCTTCATACATAACTCATGATAAGCTGATTAGAGAGGTTAGTCCCCTTAATAAAATATTTTTTCCCCACTGGATATAAATATATACTTGAAGAGCTACTGTTTCTCAAGATTGCCAAAAGGTTTTTGCAAATAAAAAGCAAGCTTAAGGTTTGCAAAAGTAAGGAGAGGCAAAAACGTGGAAGAATCTCTGAAAAACAAAACAACAGGTAGTAAATAATTTTTTCTAGGCACTTCTGCAACTCAAATAAAAAAACTCAAAACATACAAAAGTTTCACAATTGTAGAGAGCATGTTGTGTAAAAATTTCAGCTCAAAAAGATAAACTGGTGATTTTTTTCCCTGCAAAATTACCAAGATGTGATTCAACCCCTCGATGCGAGATCATCTGACTCCCCTCTCCTACTGCAAATCCACCTGCTTCCGAAGACGCTCCACCCCGTGCTCCACCTCCACCTCAAGCTTCTCCACAACCTTCACACCATGAAAATTTCGAACCACAACCTTCACCCCATGCTCATGACAAGCCAGCTCCTTCGAGAGATTACTCTTCGGCTCACTCTGCTAATGAGTCCGAAGAAGAAAAAGAAGAAGCTGAAGAACATGTTGTTCCAGAAGAGCCCAAAGCCAATGCAGATGCTGATGAAGAAAATAAATTGGCCATCATGACTGAAAGTGCAATATCTCGACCAGAGGGGGGGTGAATGGGAGATTTTCAATTTTACTACTAGATTTTGGTTTTCTTCAGGACTGAAGCAATCATGAAGCTGAAGAAGTAACCAAAATGATGAAGAAATAAAACTTCACAAAATGTAGTCATTAGGGCAGCTCATCATAATGCAACAGAAATAAATCAATTCAGATAAGCAGAAGTGCTTCAGATGCATAGTATGAAGACAAAGAGCAGAGGGAGAGATGAATCATAAGAAGTCAACATAGCAAATACTGAAGCTTAAGAGGTTGAAGAGATAGCACCAGAGATTGAAGACATTGATTTGGTAGACCAGTTCAAGTTGCTGTGACAACTCTACGTCTGGTTGGAGAGGCTGAGATTCAACTCAGAAGACATAGTCTTCACCTTGTTCTCCTTGAACTAAAGTCCTCAGACTCCGTCCAATAACTCAGGTGAGTCTTCAAGGTAGACTCCTGAAACCTTTACAGACTCAGTCACTCCGGGAAGTCACAATTGCATCTTGACTTCCTCAGACTGAAGACTTCTACACCGGCTGGAAGATCATAGTCTTCAAGAGTAAAAATATTCGGATCACTCGAACCGACTTCCTCAGAAATTCTCAACTACTCAGGCTGGTGGTTTTCCTCACATAGGTTCTTCAGTTTCCTCAGAGGTGGGTTGCTCTCAAATGACGAGTGTCAGTTTTTCTCTCGGAGCAGCCAACCCACAAATGGGGCTGGGGGTGGCTATTTATAGCCGCGGAGCAACCCGAGGTGAAAGGACATAAATGCCCATGCATGCAATTACTCTCATGCCCTCGGAAATGACTGTTGCTAGACAGGTTCTAGCCTCTCACCACGCAACACGTGGCACGTTCAAACTATTCTCTCTCTAGACTCCTCAACCGAAGTTAGTTACCTCAGTGTCCTGAAGAACAACGTCTCAGACACACGAGGACTGAGCTTCTACTGCCGGAGATAACTCTCTCTTCAGGAGAACTGCACTCGCAGTCTCCAGACTCCTCAACCGAAGACAGATTCCTCAGTGTCCTGAAGAACAACGTCTCAGACACCCGAGGAACTGAACTTCTACTGCAGGAGATTTCCTCAGGGTTTTTCTTCAGGATTCCAAGTTGAGAAATTCCTCAGAACTTCTGAACTTGTTTTCTTCAACCCCTCCAATAGTGCGGTGATTTCCTACGACTCAAGAAGTATAAAAAAGTCTTAGCAAATACTACGCTTCAACTTCGTCTTAAGCGCGAACGTCCTCAGGATCGTTCTCAGCTTCAGCTTCAACCGAATGCTTCAGGATCCTGATTCCTCAGGATTTCGCGCAACTTCATTCTTCAGGAAACGCACCGATTTCTCCAATGTGCCTCAACATTTTTGGGGGGTCGACATTGGTGGTTAAACACCTCATCAGGGACTGTTCTCCTGTGTATACTCACAAACACATCAGTCCCTTAACCGTTTTGTCATCAAACTCCAAAACCTCAAGGGGAGGGCACTTGATGCACATACAATCTCCCCCTTTTTGGTGATTTGATGACAATCAGGTTAAGCTTCAACGGGGATAAAATTATGAGTTTGAAAAATAAAAACTTTGAAGAACATTTGTATCATTAAGCTGGATATAATGAAGCTCCCCCTGAGGATATGCATATAAGTTGAAGAATGTTTAATATCTAAAGCATTTTGAGGTATATGAGGAGCTCCCCCTATATCCAGGCATTTCTGAAGCAGTGCATGTTATGAAGTGTTTGAGGAAATTAAACAACGCACTGAGAGAGGTGTTTGCAGAGACAATCACATGCATATATGATAAACTTGAGGAAATAGCATGAGGTAACTGAGGAATAGTATCAGGCAAACACCAAAATTACAGTTTACAACTCGTTACAAAAAAATCTGAAGAACAAGAGTTGTAACTGAAGAACCCCATAACTAAAACCCGCTTGAAGACTAAAAAATCTCTCCCCCTTTGTCATAAAATGAACAAAAAAGGGAAAAAACTGAAGCTAACGGCCCTTTGAAGGTGCTTCAAGGCTGAGGGGAGTCACGCCTAAGGCAATCCGTTGCAGTGTGAGGGCAGGCAGTTGTGTCTTCAGCTTCTTCAGCAGTCATCTCCTGGTTTGAAGAATAAGAATCCATGGCCGGAGGAGGAGTTGTGCAGCGTCTGAATTGCCTTGGGGGTATGATTGCAGGAATCGGAGGCTGTTGAAGCTCCAATTTTGCTAGGTCTTCAGGGGTGATTACTTCTCTCATCAAGGCGTCAAGATGTTGATATGTATGATGAGCATACTGATGCACTTTCTTTACTGAAGAATGCGTCTGAGCCATGTAGCTGAGGATTTCAGTAAACTGACGCTTCACCCAATCATAATTTCGGTCAACCTTCTGATGAAGACTAATCAGAAGCTCTCGGTCAGTCATCACTCGAGCTTGAGTTGTATCCTCAGTTGAGGCATGAGTTCGTGTTTCATCAGTAGTTCGAGACTGAGGATGACGAATGTTTCCACCAAGGGAATTGGTCGGGAGAACTTCTTCATAGAATATGCCTTTGCCCTTGTTATTAGAAGCAATCGTATGCTGAAGCACTTCGACAGACGGCAGATATGTCCTATGATTCGGGTGATCAGATTGAAAATCAATACCAGTCGTGGCTCGGATGAGCTTCATGATCCATGGCGCGTATGGCTTCAGAATATGAGGGTTCTGTGCTGCATCAACCAGAGTTCTGAAGAAGAAGTCAGGAACGTTGATTGGCCCAGACATGCAGAGGTTGTGGATTATGTTCTTCATGATGCCAATGACTTCTTCAGCAGTGGATTCATAGCCTTTAATGGGGCAAAAGGTCTTCGCCAGAATCCGATACAATGTACTTGGTAGATACAGAAGCTCAGAAACTGGAAAATTTGTGCGAGCTGGGGCTTCAGGGGCCTGAGGCTTCATGAGCATGTTCATCAGGTCATCTCGAAGAAGTTGAGACCCATAGGAGCAAGCAGCGGGGGAAGTGCACTGAGGCAACTCAAGAATGTCAATTGCTTCAGGAACAGTGATGGTGTAATTATGATGCTCAGTCATCCACTCGAGGACCCAGGTGTTGATATCCAGAGGATCGCCTGAAACATATAAAGTTGCATAAAGCTGAAGCACAAGCTCTTCATTCCAGTGGATGCATTCAGAGCAGAACTGAAGCAGCTTGGCATGATGCAGATCCTGAAGCACATTGTTGAAGCAGGGAAGAGCTTACATATCCATCAGAGGAATATGCTTATGAGGAAACAATTTGTTTTTCTTGTAGAGCACTGAAGCATAATAGTTCTTCTGAGTGGCAGTCCAGAACCTCAGCAGCTTTCGAGGTGGAGCAGAATGATATGGATTTTGAATCCCCTCTTGGAAGAAACTCATGTCATTGAAGAAATCAGTAGCATCAAAGCTTGGGGTATCATCAGCATCGAGATCACGGAAGAACGGTTGTTTCTGCTTCGGACACAAGGACCTAGCTTGAACTGGGCCTTGAGGTGGTGAAGGCGCTTGAGGCACTTCAATATGAAGAGAGGATTGAGGCTGAGGCGTAACCACTACAGATGCTTCAGGCACAGAAGTGTCAAGGTCCTTGGGAAGACGAGGTGATGTGGCATGTTTGTCTTCAGAGCCATCCTTTGAGGCTTCAGCATTAGCATTTGTACTGTTTTCTGCTTCAGGAGGAGCATTTGTGCTTTGCTCAGCTTCAGCTTCAGTTTTAGCGGCTGGTGGGTCGGGCTGAGGATCAGCAGTGGTAGGTTCAGCAGCATCAGTATCAGTTGTAGTGGTTGCTGCAGCATCAGTATCAGCAGCAGAATTTGTGGGAGCACTTGTGGCTTTAGGGTCATCAGCATCAGACGCTGAGGACGATGCACCAACTGATTCTTCAGACTGCAGAGAAGTATCAGGAAGCACCTCGGTCATGGTGTTGGAGTGAGGCTCAGGTGAGAAGACAGTATGAGTGGGTGAGTTTGTCAGCCCATAGTCCTCATCATGAACACGAGGAGTTCCATCATCCATAATGTCGACGTCCATGTCTTCAACCTCAGTGATAACTGGTGGTGGTGGGGACGAAGGAATGGGAAGAATGGGTGTTGCTGCATGGGGCGGAGTGAAGACGATTAAGCTGCGCTGAGGATTTTGAGGTGGAGTTGAGGCAGCAGTAATGTGAATGGTGGTATCAGCGGCCTGAGTTGTAGGAGGAGCTGAGGAAAGTGGTGTAGCATCAATGGGGTCCACAATAGTAGGCTTCTTTGCAGCAGGTGGAGTTGAGGGTTGGGCTTCAGGCATGCGCTTGAGGTTTTTGGCAGAGGCATCAGTGCGTACTGAGGAAGCAGGTTGTCGAAGCTTCATCAACTTGGCCATCTGTTGGGAGATGCGTTCCTTGGATTTTCCAATATAAGTACGGTTGACAGCGAACTCAATGTTGAGGCGTTGAACTTCACATTGATGCTCAGTAAACTCTTGAGGAGTAACTTCAGTGATGGGTTTCTTCTTGAAGTCACTGAGGACTTTCTTCAGTTTGGCCTTCAACTATTTCTGAAGATCACGTTGATGAATCTCATTTATGAGGAACTGTTGAACATAGAACTTGATGTCTTTAGGGATGTCCAAATCATCAAGCGGAGTGTCAGGCTTGACAGACCAAATTTCAATGTACTCCAAGATCTTCTTGGGATCAAGGAGAAGCGGGATTTCTGAACCCGTTGCTTCAGCTTTGCGTCTGGCCTTAGCACGCACATATTCAATCTTATCAGCTTCAGTGGCGACGAAGCCGGCCAAATCCTCAAATTCATCTTCATCATCAGAGGGTTGAGGAGTATGATGAATGGTGCCACGCATAGCAGTTTTCTTTGGTGAGGGGCGAGGGCCGCGTTGAAGAACAGTTTTGGTCTTCAGCTGAGACTGAGGCATTGTGGTTGAGGCCTCAGGAGCACCAGATTCATCAGTGCGTATCCTTGAGGAGGGGGCAGCACCATCCGTGCGTTGACATGAGGAGCCAACAACTTGAGGCTTAGCTGAGGTCTTCTGGGAGGGTTTCATGCCAGGAGCCTTTTTGCGGTGCTGAGGCGGAGGTTTTTGTCGGAGTTGAGACTGATCCTGAGGCGGAATCTGGATTGAAGCAGTCAAGTCACGGACAAGATTCTTGACACGGCTGTGAGTGCGCTTGAGGTACTGCTCATATGTCGCAGGAAAGTCTTCAGGAGTGTGCATTGTTGTGGGATCAGGAATGACGCCTGGTGCAGGTGGAGGTCGAGCCTTGATACCCAAGGTCTTCAGTGGTGGATTAACTGCAAACATCTCCTCATGTTGAGGATTAAGCCATTGATAGGCCACCCAACGCTTGGCCCCTTCTCTTGTGATCTTCGGGACTCTTTTCTTACGATCATCAGCAGTTTCACGTTCGGGAGTCTTCAGTTTCCATAGAGCTCAGGAGGTAGGTCTCTAGCAGTATCAGTGTGCTTACACCGAGGAGCCATTTTCTTCAGCTGAGGAGACTAAGGAATTGTACGTTCGAGCTGAGCTGCAAATGAAGTGAGACTATGAGAACCATACGATTCCTCAGCTGACATGTACCTGTGACAGAATTAAGTTGCGAGGGAAGTGGGGTACGGTTATATGCGTTCATGAGGAATAGGCTAAGGAAAACAAAGGAATGAGGCATAGGTATAGGTCTCAGAAAGCTAGCAGTACAGTTGAGGATTTAACAGGCTTGAGGACACAACAGTACTGAGGAATAATACGCTGAGGAATAATCCACTGAGGAATAAGCATACCAGACTTGAGGCGAATGCTGAGGAACAACGAGTCTACGTCCCCGGCGACGGCGAACTCAGGCGACGTGAGCGCACGAGCTTGAGGAGCTCAAAGGCGGCGGCGCGAGAGTGAGAGAAGCGGTGGGGGGAAATGACCGGGGGGGTGGAGGGCTATTTATAGAGGGGTGAAAGGCTGAGGGGGTTGCGAAATTTGTGGACGAGATTGCCCCGGATTGTTGGGATCCTCAGTGGATATCTTAATTGTGGATAATCACGACGTGCGATAAAATCACAACAAATTGGATACAGTTGTAACAGAAAATCCGTGATTTAAGGAACTTGAGGACATGGGCTGCGGATGAAGACAAATGGTCTCCGTCTGAGGAATACATGATTTCCGGATGAATGCATATGAGATAGACAGATTAGATAAGTGAGCACAGAGGGACGGGTCCGATCACGTTCACCTAGATGAAGAAGCAAAAGTTGAAGAACAATAACTATAGGTGAACGTTGTTGAGGACAAACACGGTAATCATCAGTAATGAAGACTTCAAATCCTGAGGAAGTTGAGAAACAACACATCCTGAGGAAGTTGAGGAGCAACAAATCCTGAGGTGTTTGGGCGGTGGCGCTACCCACCTTATAGGGAATGAGACACTTGATACCATACAATTGTCGTATGGATCTTGAGTCAATTCCACGTTAATTTCTTCACACTTAGCAAGGTAGTTCCTCATGATTTGAGGAGTACGACGCATTGTGTGTTGTGCATCAGGATTCTTCAATATTGTTTAAGCGTTAGGATGTGTGTCCACTCACTGGAGGTTTGAGGAATCTAAGATATTTAGCTCACACCTCAGAGTGCTAAATCGCTTCTCATCCAAAGGCTTAGTGAATATATCAGCAAGTTGGTCTTCAGTCTTCACATGGCTGATGACGATATCTTCCTTCAATACATGATTCCAAAGAAAGTGATACCGAATCTCAATATGCTTCGTCCTCGAGTGTTGTAGTGGATTCTGAGAGATCTTGATGGCGCTCTCATTGTCACATAGCAGTGGTACTTTCTTCAGGTTGATGTCGTAGTCCTTCAGAGTTTGCTTCATCCAAAGAAGTTGTGAGCAGCTAGCACCACCAGCAATGTATTCAGCTTCAGCGGTGGAGAGGGAGACGCAGTTCTGCTTCTTCGATGACCAGCACACAAGAGAACGTCCGAGGAAGTGACATGTTCCTGAGGTAGACTTCCGATCCACTCGATCTCCAGCATAATCTGAGTCTGAGTACCCGACGAGATCTAGCTGTGTGCCTTTTGGATACCATAAGCCTAGCGACGGGTGTGAGCCAAATATCGAAGAATTCGTTTCACCGCTTGGTGATGCGATTCCTTTGGTGCCGCTTGGAATCGGGCACACATGCAAACGCTCAACATTATATCCGGCCTAGATGCACATAGATATAGCAGAGAACCTATCATGGAGCGGTATACCTTTTGATCGTAGTCCTTTCCATTTTCATCAGGGCCAAGTTGTCCATTTATGGGCATCGGTGTCTTGATGCCCTTGCAGTCTTCCATCACGAATTTCCTCAGGCACTCCTTGAGGTACTTCTCCTGAGAGATGAAGATGCCGTTGCGTTGTTGACGAATTTGGAGCCCTAAGAAGAACTTCAGTTCTCCCATCATCGACATCTGATACTGTTCACTCATCAAGAATGCAAATTCTTCACTGTATTTCTTGTTAGTGCATCCAAATATTATGTCATCAACATAGATTTGACATATGAATAATGCATCATCATATCGTTTTGTGAAAAGAGTTGGATCGAGGGAACCAGATTTGAAGCCCTTGCTGATGAGGAAGTCCCTTAGTGTGTCATACCAAGCTCGAGGGGCTTGCTTCAGTCCATAGAGGGCTTTCTTCAATCTGTACACCATATCAGGTTTCTTTGCGTCTTCAAAACCTGGAGGTTGAGCAACATATACTTCTTCCTCGATATTACCATTGAGGAAAACACTTTTCACATCCATTTGATATAACTTGATATTATGATGGTTAGCGAATGCAAGCATAATACGAATGGACTCAAGTCTAGTAACAGGAGCGAAGGTTTCACCGAAGTCGATCCCCTCGACTTGAGTATATCCTTGAGCTACGAGACGAGCTTTGTTTCTGATGACTTGTCCATCTTCATCGAGTTTTTTTGCGGTAGATCCACTTCGTGCCGATGATATTGTGAACTCGAGGATTAGGACATTTGACAAGTTCCCAAACATCATTCAGTTTAAACTGAAGAAGTTCGTCTTGCATTGCCTGAATCCATTCCGCTTCTTGGAATGCCTCGGTGACTTTGGTAGGCTCTGAAATTAATACAAACGAGAAATGCCCACAAAAGTTAGCTATACGATTAGCTCTTGCACGAGTAAGAGGACCTAGTAGGTTGACATCAGCGAGGATTTTGTCCACTTGAACTTCATTTGCCACACGAGGAAGTCGAGGAGGATGATCTTGAGGCGCATCTTCGTCACTGGTGTCAGATTCATTTGCATCAGCTTCAGGTGCTTCGGGAGCTTCAGGGGTATCAGGAGCCTCAGGATCAGGATCGTCATCAGGATTATCTGCATCAGGATTTGGATGTTCTTCAGGAGCAGGAGGTATGTGGATTTCTTCAGGATGATTCACAGGAATGATATCACCAGCACCCATCTTCTTGATCTGTTCTTCAGGTGCTGCTACACCTAAATCATGTGGCAGGTGCTCTCTTTGGGAGCCATCAGATTCATCAAATCGCACGTCTACAGTTTCGACAATTTTATGATGACTAATATTGAAGACTCTGTAGGTGTGCGAGTTGATACCATAACCAAGCATGAAGCCCTCACATGCTTTGGGTGCAAATTTGGACTCATGATGACGATCACGAATGCAGCAGGGTGCACCGAATACTTTGAAGTAACTTACATTGGGTTTCTTACCGATCATTAACTCGTATGATGTTTTATTGCAGAACTTATGAAGATACACTCAATTGACGATGTGGCATGCAGTGTTGATTGCTTCAGCCCACCACTTGAGTGGAGTATTGTACTCAGCCAGCATCGTGCGAGCCATCTCGATGATGGTTCGATTCTTCCTCTCAACAACTCCATTTTGCTGAGGAGTGTAGGGAGAAGAGAATTCATGAGTGATTCCCAAGTCATCGAGGAATTCTTCCACACCGAAGTTCTTGAACTCAATGTCGTTGTCGCTTCGAATGTGCTTGATCTTCAGGTTGTAGTTGTTCATGACTCGCAGGGTGAAGCGCTTGAGGATTGCTGGGGTTTCTGACTTATAGAGAAGAAAATGCACCCAAGTGTATCGTGAGAAGTCATCAACATTAACAAGACCATACACATTACCTCCAAAGCTTGAATACTTTGGAGGACCGAATAGATCCATGTGAAGCAATTCCAGTGGTCTCGTAGTATTCATGATGGTCTTCGCTGGGTGCTTGGCCTTGGTCATCTTTCCAGCTTCGCAAGCACCACAGAGCCGATCCTTTGAAATTCTGATTTCCTCAATCCCGAGGACATGTTTCTTCAGTACCAGCTTCTGAAGATTTCTCATTCCAGCGTGGCAGAGTCTTCGATGCCATAGCCAGCACTCTCAGGCTCGTGCCATGAGGCATGTAGCGACCTGAGGACCTTCAGAGAAATCTAAAATATACAGGTCACCTTTCCTAACCCCACTGAAGACAACAGAGTTATCGCTAACCATGAAGACAATACAACCATATTTTCCGAAGAGAACAGCGAGATTAAGATCACACAACATAGATACAGACATCAAGTTGTATCCAAGGGATTCAACAAGCATGACTTTATCAATGTGTTGGTCTCGAGAGATAGCCACTCTGCCGAGACCCAATACCTTACTTTTACCTTTATCAGCGAAGGTGATGGTTTTCTTTGAAGAAGGACTCAGTGATGATTCCATAAGAAGACTTCTGTCACCAGTCATGTGATTTGTGCATCCACTATCCATCACCCATTCAGTCTTTCCCTGGAAATGAATTAGTATCTCATACAGCAAGTTATGAGCTAGTCTCAGTTTGAGGAATTTAAGGTTCCTCAGAATTAATTCCTCAGGATGTTCCTCAGGATTGATTCTATGAAACCAAACAATATAATTATCCTTCAACTGACTCAAATGTTGTTGTCTTGGGCATATGATCTGCAGAAATTGTAATTGCCACAGGACATGTCCCTGATAGGATGATTAGTTCTTAACCACCCTCATCTTTATGGGTGGTCTTGAGGCACATGAGGATTGATGAGGGTGATGAGACCTAATGGGCTGTGAGATGGTAGCATCAGGATAAACAAATGAATAAGCATCCTTATGTGGAGCTTCCCTGTGAACAAAATGGTTAGCAGATACATGATTATAATCATTTCCTTTTGAGGTATCGTCCTCAGATGATCTCCTCAGCTCATTTGCATCTGCATTCACAGGAAGGTTAGTGATGAGGTCCTTCGGAACCCAGATCTGCTTGAATGGAGGACCGTTCCTGCAGTTAGCTCCGATGTATCTGGCAAATACCTCACCATTACCATTCTTAAACAGTTTATAGTTTGAGTCAAATGACTCAATCATCACATCTGAAGAAACAGCATCATAACCAGATAAGGTATAGGGATCAGGAGGGGGCATCTTTGCCCAAACCCAAGTGGTCTCTGGATATTTTGAGGTTTCCAGTAAGACCCATCGGGGTTGAGTTTCCGAGTGAATGCGACACCTTCTTTCCTCGGGTTTCTGTTGAGGATCTGTTTCTTGAGGATGTCACAAAGGGTCTGATGTCCTTTCAGACACTTGAACATGCCTGTTTCCAGTAGACTCTTCAACCTAGAATTTTCTTCAGCAATGTCTTCTATGGTATCCTCAGATGAGGGGTTAGATACCACAGAGGCAATAGAAATAACAGTCTGAAGACATTGAGGAACTAGACACAGAGATGATACGATCATGTTCAATGCATTTTAAACAGGGAGGATTAAATCCTTCTTGTGGCATGATGATCTGTTGGGAGAGGAGTGAATCATTTTCTTTCCTCAGATCGTCATGAGACATCCTTACACGTTCAAGTTCTTGTTTCCTCATGAGGAACTCATGAGACAGCTTTTCAGGATCGGTAAGGAGTGCCTCATGACGATTGAACAAGTCATCAAACTTTGACTGAAGAGTTTTTGATTCATCAGTCAACTTTTGAGTCTTCGTCATTTCCTCAACCAACATATCATCACTTTTGTTTAGTGGGATCTGAGTCTTTTCAAGTGCACATTGTTGCTTAGATGCAAGTTTAGCAAGTTTAGCATAGTTTTCATCAGGTTCTTCATCAGAGGGTTCTGATGATGAGTAAGAAGATACCTTGGAGGACTTGGCCATGAAGCAAAAGGCAAGAGTTGTGTCTTCATCTTCATCATCAACATGTGATAGACCAGATTCCTCAGTGCTGAAGATTGACTTTGAGACAAGCGTCGTGGCAAGAGCTAGACCGGCCACACCCTCAGATTCTTAGAATTCTTCTTCCTCAGCATCAGGGTTGGAACCAGATTCTTCCGAGTCCAATTCTTTGCCGAGATATGCGCGAGCCTTACGGGAACTGCTGTTCCTGTATCCAGCAGACTTTGAGGATCTTGAGGATTTCTTCTTTGTCTTTTCATCAGAACTGTCATCTTTCCCTTTCTTCTTCTTCTTCAGTCTAGCTTCCTTTTCTCATAAAGGAAACTCAGCGATGTAATGCCCAGGTTTCTTGCACTTGTGGCAGACTCTCTTTCTTGCTTCGACAGAGTCATCATCTTTGCTTTTTCTTGAGGAAGATCTTGAGGAATTTCCGAAGCGATTCTCCTTCGTGAATCTCTGGAACTTTCTGGTGAGGAGAGCAAGCTCACGGTTGAGAGTTTTAGGATTATCAGTATCAGCCTCAGACTCTTCATCAGAGGACACTCTTCGTGCTCTAGCTTTTAGCGCGCGGACTTTAGGCGTGGTGCTGTATAAATCTCGTTTTTCGGAGAGCTTCAGTTCATGAGCATTGAGGCGCTCGAGAATGTCCGCTGGATCCAGAGTCTTGAAGTCAGGCCTTTCTTGAATCATCAGCGATAGGAACTCAAATGAGTCATCCAGTGACCTCAGTAGTTTCTTCACAACTTCATGGTCTGTGATATCAGCGGCACCTAATGCTTGAAGTTCATTGGATATGTCAGTGAGTCTGTCAAAGGTTTGTTGCACGTTCTCATTGTCCAGCCTCTTGAACCTGTTGAAGAGACTGCGGAGTGTATCAACCCGTGAGTCTCGTTGAGCAGAGACTCCTTCATTGACTTTAGACAGTCTTGTCCATATCTTCTTTGCAGTATCCAGACCACTGATATGGTTGAACTGAGCCTTGTTGAGATGACCACCAATGATGCATCCTCATCTTGTTCTTCCAGTATGGATAGTCTGTCCCGACGAAGATAGGGCAGTTTGAGGCAACACTCATTGTACCTGAGGTCGACATAACTAAAACTCCAGGTGGTTAAACTGAATCACACAGAACAAGGGAGTACCTTGCTCTGATACCAATTGAAAGTGCAATATATCGACCAGAGGGGGGGTGAATGGGAGATTTTCAATTTTACTACCAGATTTTGGTTTTCTTCAGGACTGAAGCAATCATGAAGCTGAAGAAGTAACCAAAATGATGAAGAAATAAAACTTCACAGAATGTAATCATTAGGGCATCTCATCATAATGCAACAGAAATAAATCAATTCAGATAAGCAGAAGTGCTTCAGATGCATAGTATTAAGACAAAGAGCAGAGGGAGAGCTGAAGCATAAGAAGTCAACATAGCAAATATTGAAGCTTAAGAGGTTGAAGAGATAGCACCAGAGATTGAAGACATTGATTTGGTAGACCAGTTCAAGTTGCTGTGACAACTCTACGTCTGGTTGGAGAGGCTGAGATTCAACTCAGAAGACATAGTCTTCACCTTGTTCTCCTTGAACTAAAGTCCTCAGACTCCGTCCAATAACTCAGGTGAGTCTTCAAGGTAGACTCCCGAAACCTTTACAGACTCAGTCACTCCGGGAAGCAATTGCATCTTGACTTCCTTAGACTGAAGACTTCTACACCGGCTGGAAGATGACAGTCTTCAAGAGTAAAAAGCTTCGGATCACTTGAACCGACTTCCTCAGAAATGCTCAACTACTCAGGCTGGTGGTTTTCCTCACATAGGTTCTTCAGTTTCCTCAGAGGTGGGTTGCTCTCAAATGACAAGTGTCAGTTTTTCTCTCGGAGCAGCCAACCCACAAATGGGGCTGGGGGTGGCTATTTATAGCCGCGGAGCAACCGGAGGTGAAAGGACATAAATGCCCATGCATGCAATTACTCTCATGCGCTCGGAAATGACCGTTGCTAGACAGGTTCTAGCCTCTCACCACGCAACACGTGGCACGGTCAAACTATTCTCTCTCCAGACTCCTCAACCGAAGTTAGTTACCTTAGTGTCCTGAAGAACAACGTCTCAGACACACAAGGACTGAGCTTCTACTGTAGGAGATAACTCTCTCTTCAGGAGAACTGCACTCGCAGTCTCCAGACTCCTCAACCGAAGACAGATTCCTCAGTGTCCTGAAGAACAACGTCTCAGACACCCGAGGAACTGAACTTCTACTGCAGGAGATTTCCTCAGGGTTTTTCTTCAGGATTCCAAGTTGAGCAATTCCTCAGAACTTTGGAACTTGTTTTCTTCAACCCCTCAAACAGTGCGGTGATTTCCTACGACTGAAGAAGTATAAAAAAGTCTTAGCGAAGACTACACTTCAACTTCGTCTTCAGTGAGAACGTCCTCCGGATCGTCCTCAGCTTCCGCTTCAACCGAATGCTTCAGGATCCTGATTCCTCAGGATTTCGCGCAACTTCATTCTTCAGGAAACGCACCGATTTCTCCAATGTTCCTCAACATTTTTGGGGGGTCGACATTGGTGGTTAAACACCTCATCAGGGACTGTTCTCCTGTGTATACTCACAAACACATCAGTCCCTTAACCGTTTTGTCATCAAACTCCAAAACCTCAAGGGGAGCGCACTTGATGCACTTACAATGACTCATCCACAAGAACGAGCTATAGTATCTCGTAGGCCGGTGCCCCATTGCACTCCTGCCCAGGATACATAACTTGATTCCATCTACCCGCGCGAAACTTTTCCAATTTTTCTGGGTGATGGCACTTCTGCAAGACATGGGCCAGAATTCGATGTCGAAGCGCATCGCCAAAAGCTTCGGTTCTTTGCCACAAGCCCATATGATTCGCCCCGAACAACTGATGACCTTCGATTTTGTACTGCTGAACAACAAATTTTATACACGAAGCTGTATTGCCAGAAGGGTGTTCTGTTTCGGCACAATTACTTGGATATGCGAAGCCTATCCTCTGCAACGTGCTTCCAGAATATCATGGAAACTATTGAAGCATATAATATAACCAGCCTGTTTGCCATGGAGACACCATTCAACTCTGAATTAATCAAGCAATTATATGCCACATTGTATGTATCCGGCAATCCTGATGATACTAATACTTGGATACTGGAGTGGATGATTCAAGGAAGAGTATTTCGCATGCACTCTCACGAGTTCATGGAGATCGTTAATATCCCTCGGCATACTGGAAAGCTAGCAAAGGTCCATTTGCTGCCTGATCCCACATAGGTTGAATTTGCTTCATTCCTGGATCCCGAAGTCACTGGAGATCACATGCCAGAAAACATTCGCCCGAAGCATCTGGTTTTCATATCAAAGACTTGGTTTTATATCTTGTCTCATTCCTTGATGCCTCTCAGCACTGCCAATGATGAATCCAACATTCACTATCATGTATGTCATGCACTGCTGAAGCTCACTCATGGCCATGTGTTTGACTTCGAGGACTATTTTCTTCGATACATGGTTCAAGCTGCTGAACTAGTCCATCAATTGAAGCCTTATGCTCCCTGACTCCAAGCCATATGCAATTATGGACGCAGTGATGACTTTGTTGCCAAACATCACCCGAAGCTGTTCTGTCCTCCTGTGCGCGATACCATGAATATCTTCAGAAGGCCAAATGATCCATTTTCCACTTATGTCGGAGTCAGACAGCATGTAATTGAAAGAAATATGTCGAAGTATTTCCAGAAGGAAGTCTAAACTTTGAAGTTGGCATTCGCTCTCAACAGTTGTTGGAAAACTTCATCGAAGGCAATCAATGCCAAATGCAACATCTTTCAGATGAAATCAATAGAGTTGGCAACATTGCTTTGAACAACAATCAGTACCTGAAGGTTCTGAAGCGCCACTCATGGAAAGGATTGAGGAAATTCAACTCCATCAAGAAGCTTGAAGATGCATGGATTTACATGGAGTATTCACATCTTCAGCGCCATTTTTATAGAAATGATTCGATAGACCGCCCCAACCCGAAGATCCCTCCGTTGGAGAAGATTGATGAAGTTCTATTTGTCAACCCAGCTGAACAGATCCGCCCTGACACATTTTCTGACGAAGACTCTCACACATCGAAGCAAGAAGATGATCCCCTCAACGACAGTGACCTCGACTTGCTGCAGACGCCCATGAACTTTGAAGAACTTGCGTCGCCTGCCTCGGCCGAAGGAGACACTTCTGGAGATGCATCTTCTTCGGGCGAAGACCTGCGTAAATACTCTTGGTCAACCTCTCAACCTTTTTTCCAATCATTGACAAAAAGGGGGAGAATGTAGCATCGATTGAGTTTAGATTCGCTGCGGGGTTTAAGGGTTCTGATTCGATCTTTTGTGTGTTGAGTTACAACAAACTTTCCATTCGCTTCGATTGGGTTGTAACTTAAGTTTTAATTCGTCTGTGAACTGCTACATGTTATGTGTTAATAACCCCCTTGCTTGCAAGTCGCTCTCGTATATTTTGTCTTGCAGGTGGTTATTCCCATTAAGTTCACAGGTCATTGGATGATTGCATATTCTTCCAGACTTACATCTTTTAAATGCAATTGATTCACTAAGATATGTGTTAAGCTCCCCATCAAAGATATCCTCCATCAAGCATTTACTTCGACTATATAAATCTTTGATGCTTGCATTCATGGGGAGTCAAAAGCTTCATATCTTAGAGTTTGCACTCAACTCAACTCAAAATTTCATATTTTTATCGATGCCTGTTTTGTTAACAATAGTCCAAAAAGGGGGAGATTGTAAGAGCAAAGTTTTTTCCCCATGAGTTTTGGATATTGTTGGACAAAACAGTAGAGGAACTAACAAGTTGTCTAGTGTAAAACAGATGGTTAGGTTCCTGAAGTTATAGGTTGGTGCTTGTCACAACCCCAAGTTAGGTATGTGTTAGGATCAGAGGTACCTTGCATTCATGCCAAAAATTCAAAAAGAAAATCAAAATTGGGGAAAAGAAAAGCCCTGAGAAATTAAATCAAATGGCCAGATAAAAATCTTTTTCCAAAAATCATTTGAACATTTGGAAAATTCCTATAAATGGTGCTGATCATTTTAAAAATGGTTTGGGAGCAATCCCATGCTCATGGAATTTTCTAATATTCAAACAGTGCCTTGGAATTAATAAAATAACCCTATTTGAGTTAAGATTCAAATTATTTGAATTTTAAAAATGTTGAAACTTTATAAGTGGCTAGTCTATTTTATTATGAGGCCATATAAAAAATTTCAGCATTTAATAAAATGCCTAGCTATTTTTATTAGCTAGGTCAACCTATTTACAGAGAAAGAAAAAGAAAAAGGAAAAACAGAGCAGAGAACAGCTTACCTCACGCCCACAGGCGAGGCCCACCTTACCTGGCCTCGGCCCAGCCCACCCCAGACGCTTGTCGTCTTCTTCCCCGCCGAGCCAAGCTGCTCGGTGGAGGAAGAGCGTGGCCACGGCGCCACCTCGACGCCGAGAGGCTTCCAGCCCCCCCTGGACCTCATCTCCTCGCCTGGGAGGCCGCCTCGAAGCCCCCTTTCAATTCCCCCTCTCTCTGGACCTCCTCCCCCTCTCCTCTTCACGAATCCAGCGCCGCCCTTGAACACGCCGGAGCACCACCGTGGAGAACCCGTGACCGACGAGCTCCTCAGCCCTAGCCACCTTGTCCATCACGTGCAGCGACGTCGTCTTCGTCGAAGCCCTCATCGAATCGAGCTGAGCAAGCACCACAAGCGAAGGCAGCATCAACGAGTCGCCGCCGGAGCCGCAAGTTCGTCGTCGTCGATTCGCCGCCTCCGTCGCTCCTCCGGCTCTTCCGACCTCTCCAGCGTGCTCCTGGTGAGCTTCTGGCCACAAACCCTAACCCCCTCGAAACCCGCAGCATCTCCGTCGCCGTTCGCCATGACGCCGGAGTACAGCGTCGCCGCAGTGCTCGTCGGCGAGCACACGCAACGCAGACGTGGCCCAGACCACGTCCTTTAGAACCTCCGCAACCGTAGGCTTCAAATGCACCTGTCTTGTGGTCCTCTAGTGCACTGAGGCAATTCCCACGTCGCCGCCGTGTCTCTGTCGCCGCCGACGAGGTCGTCGCCGTGCCTCCGGTGCTCCCCTGTGGTCGTCGTGTACTCGAGGCGATGCGCACGAGCAAGGGCTACGCCCCAGTGCCTGCAACGCATCCAACCGTGGCCGGGAACCCGATTCCGACGAGCGCCGCCGTGTCCAGAGCCGCCGGCGTCAAGCCGCCGGCCTGTCAGCCCTAAACCGCGAGCTAATTTCCCCCCAGTGTCACTGGCCAGTGGGCCCAGAACCCCCTAATCCCTGGTTAGTTTAAAACTAACCGGGTTAGTTAACCCAGTGCGGCTGACCAGTGGGACCCCCCTGTCAGGCCAGCCCTTGACGTCAGCACTGTGTCACAGTGACGCATTAAATCTTTTCCAGAGTTTAAAAGAATTAAAGAATTCCAGAAATTCCAGAAAATACCCCAAACTTTGGAAATTCATAGAAAATTCATTTTAACTCCAAATTCAACATATAATATATGAAAAATGATCAGGAGAAAATCCTCTATCCAAATATCCAACTTTCAGCTATGTTGGAGGTGATCTTAAAAAGGGATCAGTAGCTTTTGCTATTTGATTTAATTGGAATTATTTCAAATTCAAATCAATTACTATTCCAACTTCAAACTTTGAAATGCACCACACTTCACTTGTACATCAGAATCATTTCACACATATAATCATTTGGTTTCAAATGAACAAATATTAGCAAATGCAAGTTGACCAAATTTAAATAACATTTGGAGTTTGAATTTGAATTTACTTTTCAAATCAACTTGAATTAAAATGTGGCAATTCAAACATAGGTCACATCAGCACACTGCCATGCTTTGTTTTGCATATTGAATGTGCATTGTATTATTTTGATTGTGCTTTACTTCCAGTGCTTCGGTGTTTGCATCTTCTCGGTAGAGTTGATCTCAGAGACGAGTTCAACCTCACGTCAGAAGAGTGTTACATCGTGATCGTCAGCAAGGCAAGCAGCCCCCTCTTTGATCATGTCTATAAAATCCCAGTTCCCTCTCATTCTCGAAAATGCATGTTTAGGATGTCACCATGATACGTTCTACCGCTAGTTGAACCTATTCCTTTGCATGACCTATCATTTTGTCACAGTAGTAAGCAAACCACAATCCTAGCAGATGTAGGAGTTGGTTGATATCATGTGGCCCCTGCAACTGTTACAGCTTATTGCATGCTTAGAGTTGTTACCTGAGGCTACTTTGATGTGAGTCGGGATGGTAGTGATCATGTGAATGATGGTGGTAACGTGTTGGTGAATCTACCCTAAACAAAGGTGAACGATGAGAGGCTGTGTAGGAGTACACAGTGGGTTGTCTCGTTGAACACTGCCTTAGGCCCGAGTTCTTGTGTTGTTATCCAAGACCAAGAGTACGACCACACATTGGGCTCACTGACCCCTCTCGGCCTAGTACCTCACCCCGGACCTGTCCAGGAGTCGCAAGTAGTTCGCCCTTTAACGATCTCAAGCAGGTGGAACCAAGGTAAGTGGTTGGCGTAGGTTGTGGGCACGTTGAATCAAGTGATCATGATCGAGTTGAGCTTGATGGCGGTCACACAACGTTTGAGTCCGCATCGGAACAATCGTCCGGATTCTGACTGTGGTCCCAACTCAAATAGGCGACTCCCTAGGACTAGAGATGGTGCCGTGAGTGAAGTGTCGTGGCAGCATCCTCGCCGGTACTCACTTGAAGGGTCCATCCCCAGGCGGTAACTGATGAGGCGTGTGTGTAGCAGTACACCCCTGCAGGGTTAATGAACTATTCGAATAGCCGTGTCCGCGGTTATGGACTACTTGGAGACCTTTACTTGATCATAGATAACTTGAACCGAATACTTCTAAAACACACCAAGATAAGTTTGAGTACTATGGCGTGCTTCCTCGTGGGGAAGTCGAGGAAGGTACCATAGTGGAGTATTGTTTGGAGACTGTTACTTGGACTCGTGTACGTTCTTACCTCTCTCTGGTACTCGTAGTTCAGGATTAGCCAATTCAAAGCTGGCACTTCTACAAGTGAAACCCCACCTCCCTTTGCCTTGATACATGTGCATGAGTAGTATAGTTCCTATGTAAGTCTTGCTGAGTACGACTTTGTACTCACGTTTGCTTATTCTATGTTTTAGAGACGAGACCACTGACCCTGATGGTGGCCTCTACTTCGAGCTCGACGTGGATCAATGTCGTATAGTTCCAGGCAGCAGCCTGTGCCCTTTGGAGGGTCGTTGTACTTTTCTTTCAGGCTTCTTGAGCCATTTGTTAAACTTGTCTTTACTAAGACATAATTTGCTTCCGTTGATGTTTGATGTAATGTTGGATCACATTCATGTGATCTCTGCTTGTAATACAACTACTATGTCTGCTCTGTTTAGCAGAAGTTATAAAGACTATGAGTTTGTAGAGTTCATGTTGTGATTACCTGCTGTTTACACTGGACATGTATGCTGCGTGTATGATTATAACATGCATGTCTTAGTGTGGGGTTCGATAGCTTAGTTGTGTTCTTGCCGGCGGTCTTTTATACACCAAGTGGCCCTTAGATGTGCGCAGCTTGGGGCATCGCGATGCGATTGCTCGTGACTCTGTCACGTGGCACACTTTGTTGTATGATCGAGCCCGCCCGAGATCCCGACTAAGTGATCGGGCTGGAGTAAGTCTATGTAAGGGTTATGATTCAATCGATAACATGGTTGAGGAGACTTGTCTGTGAATATGGGATTCACCACCCATATCATTAGACTTGTGTGCGGACGATGAGGACCCATCTCAGTTAATCATCCGGCCTGAATTGGATGCCCCTCACGTTCGATGCTTACCGAGAGTGATCTGTGCTTGGCCTTGTCTGCTTAGACAAGTGGGTACGTCTCTCGGCTCTCCATGTGATTGTATTATGACCGGAATTACATACGCTAACCCCGGGTCCCGACAGTGCTAAAGCTTCAAGGAAGATTTACACATTCTCTGAAGCATATGCTCTGCAGCGAAGCTCATCATGGATGTCGACCCCCCAAAATGATAAGGAATCCTGAAGCCCGTCTCATCGAAGGAGATGATCAAGATAGCGCAAGACTTAGTAGTTTTTGTGTAGTTTTTTTTCACTTCTTTGAGTCGTAGGAAAAACCGTACTATCAAGAGGGGTTTAGTAAATGTACTCTGAAGGTTTTGGTGAAAAGACTCAGATCGAATCCAAACCAGTGAGAAGCCAGAGATGAGAAAACTGATGTGCACTAGGTAATGCTTCACCAACGAAGACAATGTTCTTTCGGCTCCTGAAGCTTAACCAAGTCCGTGAGTCAGATTTACTTGTTCCGCAAGTAAAGTTGGGCAGTGAATAGAAATACGACCATTGCGGACAAGTGTCAAGTTGTTGCATCGGGTCACTTCAATCATTTCGCACCTAGGGATCGCCACCTATAAATAGGCCACCCCCGCCATCATTGGCGGGTGGCTGCTCCAAGATTATTCTCTGACAGATAAGAGAGAGAGAGAGAGAGAGAGAGAGAGAGAGCACCCCATCGAAGCAAAACAGAAACCCATCCATCGAAGCATAAGTCCTACTGATCTGAGTTGATTCACTATGACCTAGGAAGAAGTTTGCTAGCCTTGTTATCTTGGAGAACTGCAATTCTCCTAGACGGTTACAGAGTTCTTCTTCAGAAAGCGAAGAGTAATTTTCACCTTAAAGTCCAGCCTGTCAAAGGTTTCGGTGATTTCCTCAATAATCAACCATGAGTGAAGAACTGGCCAAGCTCAAGGAGATTGGTGCAGTGGAGAAATGGACGGAGAGAGGTTAGCTCATGTGTTCAATCACAAGTCCCTCCAACCAGACGTAGCACTTTGTAGAGTGTGAACTGGTCGACCAAACATCGCCGAGTCAAGAGTTCGTTTTACATTCCGCACTTACATTCAGTATTGCAATTGCTTCTGTGATTTCATTCAATGCAACAGATTTGATGCTTTTGATTCGCTATGTTGTGCTTCACTCTAGTTCTGCTTCACTGACTACCTTTATGTTGAATTACTTTTGCTGGTAAGTTGTGCTTCACTCCAGAGTTTCATGCGAAAATTTTAATGATCATTCACCCCATCCCCTCTGATCACATACTTGGACTTTCAATTGGTATCAGAGCTAGTCACTCCCTACACTCTGTGTGTTTTAGATTAACCTCTTGGAGTGCGTTCAAGTATGTCTTTCGCAGCTATTCGCTCCGGAGAACCTATTCCTGTTTTCAATGCGAAGGACTACCCGTACTAGAAGGACAAAATGAAGAGAAATATCATGACTATCAATTCAGCTGCCTGGCAAGTTGTCTTGAATGGAGTCACGGTCAAGGATGAGAATGCCATCACTCCTGCTGAAGAAAAATTGATTTATCTTTATTCCGAAGTCTGGGTATTCATCACCAACCATTTGTCTCCAGAGAAGTATCATGAAGTGAAGAATATCCCATCTGCCAAAGGTGTCTAGGACTATCTGTAAAAGATTGGAGAAGGTGTATCCACTCAGAAAGATGCCAGAATTGGCATTCTCCGAAGCAAATTCTATCGATTCAAGAGAAACGAGGGCGAAAAAGTCAACTCCATTTACAGCAGACCCACTGTTCTTGCAAATGAGCTGATTTCCCTCGGTGCTGATGACATTACTTCTCACTCAGTTGTAATAACTTTGCTTCGCTCATTGGATGATTCTTTTGATCACATTGTGCTGATGATCAAGGAAAGAACTGATTTCAGAAATCTTGTTGCCGCTGATATTCTTGAGAGACTCAATACTTTCGAAATGGAAGAAGATGAGAAACGTGACATTAATGGCTCTCGAAGAAGATGACATGCTCTAAAAGCAAAATCTTCCTATCATTCTTCACCCGAAGTTAGTTCCGCTTCAGGTGTCGAATCTGATGATCCTGCAAGCATTGGGAAAGATTTGGCATTGATCATGAGATGCTTCAACCGCTTCCAAAGAAAAGGTTTTTCTTCACCCAAGAAGAGTTACTCGTCAAGGAACTCAAGTTACTCATCTCACCGTTCATCCTCAAGAAGCTCTCCATCGAAGGACAACTGCTGCTACAAGTGCAAGAAACCAGGTCATTACATTGTTGATTGACCTCTGTGGGAAGCTGAAAACAAATCAAAGCATTCACTCAGAGACTCTTCAACCAAGTCCCACAGATCCTCCAGAAGCTATGAGTCCAAGAGACATGATTCCAGTTCAAGAAGAGAAAAGAAGAAAGATTCAGATGATGACAAGAAAAAGAAGTATCACAAGAAGCGTGAGAGTTCTTCTTCGAAGACACATTCTTCTCGTCGAAGAAATTCTCATCGTGCCAAGGCCTATCTGGGAAAGGAAATGAACTCTGAAGATGAAGCCTCTGGTTCTGAAGCAGAATCAGGCTCAAGATCCGCATCTGGTTCCGAGTCTGATGGTGTTGCTGGATTGGCATTTGCTTTGGTCGGTGCTTCGAGCTCATTCTTCACCAACAACAGCAGTGAAGATGAAACTCCTGCATATTGCTTCATGGCCAAAGCAAAATCTTCATCCAAAGTTACCTATGATACTTCTGATTGTTTCTCATATGACAGTGATTTGAAGATAAGCTATGCTAAACTTGCTAAAATTGCTTCAATCCAACAAGATGAATTTGATTCGTTAAGCAAAACCATTAAGAAATCAGAAACTCTGTTAATCGATGAGATAGAGAAAATTCAAACTTTAACTAATGAGAATGCTGATCTGAAGAAGAAGTTTGAAAAAAATATCCTCTCGGCATGACATTCTTTCAGTTGATTATGAGAAGCTCACTTATGAATTTCTTCAGAGGAAAATGGCTCTCGAAAGACTGAAAGAGGCTCATGAAGATTTGGAAAATGGCAATCTTTCTCTCATGGCTCAACAAGGTTTTGAAGCAAATCATAAAATTGATTCACCTTGCTTAACGTGTCTGAAACGAAGCAAAACTGATTCCAAGGGAAAAACTCCTATTATTATTGATGATACTAATGCCTCGAATGAGGAAAATCCTGCTGTTACCGAGGAACTCCTCAGGTTGAAAAACTTATTTGAAACAGGCATGTTCAAAAGTGTGCAAGGTCAACTGTACCTTTGTGACATCCTGAGGAAGGCTCTTCTTCACAGGAATCCCAGGAATGAGGGTGTTGGTTTCGAGAGGAAGCTAAACCCTGATGGCACCTATTGGGAACCTGAGAAGTATCCTAAGACTGTTTGGGTCCTAGCGAAGGAGAAACCCATTGATATAGCTAACCTTTCAGGTTTTCACTGCAAAATGAATAAAGCTATTGTACATGAATCACTTGATTCAGACTACAAGCTCACTAAAGATGAACAGGGAAAGGTTACAGCTGAGTATGTTGGTACTCCTCCTAAGAATGGCTTCTACAAGAGGCAGATATGGGTGCAGAAAGCACTTGTGGAAAAATTGCCTGCTAACCATACTATGCAGGGAAAGTCTTCGGTACCACTGAATCATTTCTATTCTCTAGAGGAGAGAAATAATTTACTTGTGCCCGAATCAAATGTTCCTCAAAAGGAATACTATCGCACTGGTCTTTATACTTATCGTCCTCATGATAACCATAATAAGATTGCATATGCTCATTCATATCCTAACCCTTCGCAGAGAACTTACATTTATGGTGTACTTGATGGTCCCCCTAGGCAATATAACCCTGTTCGTTTTAATATTGCTTCAACAAGTGCTTCCACCTCTTCTCAGTCACCTTCTCGTTTGTGGGTGGTTAAGAAGAACTAATTCTTCTGTAGGGCTATGTCTCTGGTGGATCCGAATGGGTCATGGATAGTGGTTGCACAAATCATACGACTGGAGACAAGGAGTTATTCACCGAAGAAAAACTATCCCAATCTTCTCAGAAGTACATTACCTTCGGTGATAACAACAAGGGTAAAGTTTTAGGTTTGGGTAAGGTTGCCATATCGAAAGATAAGCACATTGACAAGGTTATGCTAGTCCAATCTCTTGGTTATAATCTTATGTCTATTTTGAAGTTATGCGATATGGGTATGCTTGTTCTATTTTTTGCTTCGCGCTGTGTTGTCTTTTTACAGGATGACTATACGTTTGTCTTCGAGGGTTACAGAAAAGGAGATTTATACATTGTTGATTTTTCTTCGGCCCTGCCGTATCCACATGCCTAATGGCAAAAGCTTCATCCGGTTGGTTATGGAATCGAAGCCTTGGTCATGCAGGGATGAGAAATCTTCAAAATCTAGTGAAGAAGAAGCATGTTATTGGCCTTAGCGAAGTAAAATTCGATAAGGATCGTCTCTGCAATGCTTGTGAAGCTGGTAAAATTACGAAGAAACATCATTCAGCGAAGACTATCATGACTACCACTCGTCCTGTTGAATTGCTTCATATGGATCTTTCCGGTCCTCAAAAGTATGCAAGTCTGGGAGGAAACAAATATGGTATTGTTATTGTTGATGACTTTTCTCGTTATACTTGGGTTTTCTTTCTGGATGACAAGAGCAAAGTTGTTGAAATCTGCACGTCCTTCACTAAGAGAGCTCAAACAGAATATGAATTATCTCTGAAGCATATCCGAAGTGATAATGGAACTGAATTCAAAAATACTCATATTGAAGAATTTCTTGATGATCATGGTTTTACTCATGAGTTCTTTGCTGCTTCTACACCTCAACAGAATGGTGTAGTTGAAAGGAAGAATAGAACTCTTATTCAAATGGCCAGAACTATGCTTGCTGAATACAAGACTCCTATCAGGTTCTGGGCCGAAGCAATTAACACTGCATGTCATATCATCAACAAGGTTTATCTTCACAAATTTCTGAAGAAAACTTCACATGAGCTTATCACTGGTAACAAGCCAAATGTTTCGTATCTTAGGGTATTTGGTGCTCCTTGCTTTATTAGAGATATGAATCATAGCTCCAAATTTTCCCCTAAGGCACATGAAGGTTTTCTTTTAGGTTATGGCTCAAATTCTCGCACTTACAGAGTGTATAACTCTCACTTTGGGAAAGTTATGGAAACTGTAAATGTGAGGTTTGATGAAACTAATGGCTCTCAAAAGGAGCATTTTCCTCCTGATCTAGATGAACCTCCACTTGATGAACTCATCCGGTCGATGGCTATTGGAGAGATTTGCTCTGTTGAAGCAAATCCTCGTCAACCTAACAGGGATGATGATTATCCAATGTTCCCACACCTAGCCCGGGTCGCTGGAGATCAACATCCTGAAGCTAATGATGAACAGGACGAAGAAGAGCAATGGAACGAAGAAAATGTTGATCCTGAAGGAAATGCTGAAGCTGAAGGTGAAGCAGATCCTGAAGAAGAAGCCAAGCCTGAAGCAAACGATTCTACTTTATCACGAGTTCTAAGAAGAGTTGATGTTGATTCGATCCTCGAAGACATTCGTCAACAAGGTTGGCCCACTACTCGATCTCGTACTCGTTTGGCTAACTTCTGTGGAAGTTTTTCTTTTGTTTCCATGCTAGAGCCTTCAAAATTTGATGAAGCCATGAAGGATCCAGACCGATTGTTGGCTATGATGGAAGAACTTCACCAGTTTGAGAGAAACAAAGTTTGGTCACTAGTTGATAGGCCTGATCCCACGAAGCACAATATTATAGGCACTAAGTGGATATTTTACAACAAGCAAGATGAAGATGGTATTGTGGTAATAAATAAGGCTAGACTGGTAGCACAAGGGTACACCCAAATCGAAGGCATTAATTTTGGTGAAACCTATGTTCCAGTAGCCCGTCTCGAATCCATTCGTGTCATGCTTGCTTTTGCTAACCACAATAATATATTGCTATATCAAATGGATGTCAAAAGTGATTTTCTTAATGGTGAGATAGAAGAAGAAGTGTATGTTATGCCGCCCCCAGGTTTTGAAGACTCAAAGAATCCTGACATGGTGTACAGGATTCACAGAGCTTTGTATGGACTGAAGAAAGCACCTCGTGCTTGGTATGAAACATTGAAGGATTTCCTTCTCAAGAAAGGAAACCTGGAACCACTGACCCCACTCTTTTCACTCGATCATATAATAATGATCTATTTGTGTGTCAGATATATGTAGATGATATCATTTTTGGCTGCACTAACCCTGAAATCAGCGAAGAATTTGCAAGGATGATGTCGAAGAAATACGAGATTTCCATGATGAGAGAATTGAAGTTTTTCCTTGGACTTCAGATTCGACAACAGAAGAATGGCACCTTTATTTCACAAGAAAAATATTTGAAGGATTTCCTGAAGAAATTTGGACTTACTGATTGCAAGACTATCAAAACTCCCATGCCAACCAATGGTTTTCTTGATGCTGATGAGAAGGGGAAACCCTTCGATCAGAAGAAGTATCGGTCTATGATAGGTTCACTCTTATACTTATGTGCATCTAGACCTGATATTATGCTATCAGTTTGTATTTGTGCTCGCTTTCAGGCCAATCCGAAGGAATCACATCATACTGATGTAAAGCGAATCCTTCGGTATCTAGCACATACTCCTTCATTGGGACTTTGGTACCCCAAAGGAACTCAGTTTGATTTGATTGGATATTCTGATTCAGACTGGGCTGGTGATAGAGTTGACAGGAAATCTACCTCAGGCACTTGTCATTTTATTGGTAGATCTCTTGTGTGTTGGGCTTCAAAGAAGCAAAACTGTGTCTCAATATCTACTGCAGAAGCCGAATACATTGCTGCTGGCTCATGCTGCACTTAGATCCTTTGGCTTAAGCAGATGCTGAAAGATTATGGTATTTATGCGAAGAAAATCCCCTTGCTGTGTGATAATGAGAGTGCCATCAAAATTGCACACAATCCTGTGCAACACTCTCGAACGAAGCATATTGATATTCGTTATCATTTTCTTCGAGATCATGTTCAGTACGAAGACATTGAGATCAGTCATGTCAGAACTGAAGATCAATTGGCAGATATATTCACGAAGCCATTGGACGAGAAAAGGTTCTGTGCATTGAGATGTGAGCTAAACATCCTAGACTCACACAATGTTCAGTAAGATCGAACTTTTCCCCTGTATATATTCACCTTCGTTGTGTGTTTGTTTACTTAGTTTCGCTTAAGTTTTCCTTCGTCCGTGTTTAAATGTCTAGCTTCGTTTGTCATTTGCTTCTAGTTTTGTGTTGTTTTTATTTGTTTCGTTTGTCCCCTGTGCTTATCACTTTTAGCTTCGTTGTTGCTTTTCTTCGAAGTGATAAGTTTCAGACCCTATCCCCTCCATTCTGATTCGCTCCCAATCTATTCTGTCTTGAATGGTTAAGCACATTTGAAATGGAAAGCATATTTTTTCGAACATCATTGAGTTCCGAATCAATTGCTTTCAACTTTATCGAAGTTTTTGCTCTCGGTCACGAGTTATTCTTCGACTGTTGAGTCCCCGTCTTTTTCGGTCCGATGAGATTCGCTCACGAACCGCTACTTCATCCCCACCGTTGAATCGGAAGAGACAATCGCAGGGAGCCGTCCGATGCGATCTGATAACCTTTTCAGATCGCCACTATATAAGGTAATCCCTCCCCTGCGAACCGCCTCCCCGCTCATTCGTCTCCTCCGCTCCCCATCTCCCTCCTCGAGCACGCCGACGAGCTCTCGCCCCCGACGACGACCGCGCCGCTTGACTACCGGACTTTCGCCGCCGTGGATGTTCCCGCCGACGAAGAGCACTTCACCGCCCTCCGTCGCCATAGCCGCTTCGCGTCACCAAGTTAGGGTACGCCAAGCTCTCTCGGATCCAATCTATTCCGCGTGTTCATCTTCTTAGGGCTTGGATCTGAGACTCGTAGTTTGTTTTATCTTTTGTTTTCTAGGGTTGTTTGATCCGTGTTGATCCTTGATCTCTGGGAAACTTGTTTGTAGCATCAAAAGATTCCCTTCGATTCAGGTCAGTTTTAGGGTTAGATCTATTTGAGATTGAATCAAGTTAGAACTTTTTCTTGGATTTGTTCTAGCCTAATTCAATACTGGACATGCATCTGATTTTAGTTTTGCCCTGAAATCATGTCAAAAACTGTTTTGATCGAAACCTTTGCTTGTGCTTATTCATCCCTATTCTCTTTTCCCTCTCTTATGTTACTCTGTTCATAGGATGTCTGATAAAGAGGCTGCCTTCGGTAATGAATCACCTGTTGTTGATGGGCTTGAGGACCTCCCTGAGCCTCGAAGGAAGAAAGGCAAAGGAGGCAAAATGAAGGAAGTCAACAATGCCCGAGGAATTCCCGAATCCATTCGCGTGAAAATGGGTTATGACACTCCTCCCGACGAATCAGATCACATGAGAAAGATTCTCTTGCAAAAGATTCGCCGCTACTGGTCGATTCGGTGGTACAAGTACAAGAGCATTCCAGATTGGAAGTGGGCAATGCAGTTTGCCTTCAACCCACCATACCAGTACACTACTGCTATGTGTGCTCAGTACACTGCTGAAAATCGAAGGAAGTACTACCCGAAGCCACCAAAAGTCCCTCACCCCAATTCTCTTAAGACACCAGATGATTACCCCAAGGAGCAAGAAAGACTTGCTATTCTTGCTGAGAAGAAAAGACTCAGAGATGAGAAGAAAGCCGAAGCTCACAATGCTGAAGGCCATGCTGAAGATGCTGGCACATCGAAGAAAAATAAGCGCAGGCTGCAGAAACCAACTACTTAACCACCACCTGATGTCTCAGATGACGACAGTGCACATGCTGCTGATGTTGAAGCTGATGTTGCCGCACAGCTTGAGGATTCCATTCATGAGGATCCTACAGCTGATGCTGATGATGAGTCTGAGCATACCCCAGTTGCTCCAAATCCCAAGAGGCAAAAGCTTCAGAAGCCTCTAAAGAAAAAGGCTGGAGAGAAACCGCCTGCTTCGAGAGGCGTAAGAATTCAAGACCCCACAGATCCTCCTGCTCCGAGGCCCCAGATTGATTTAACTCATTTGGTGGTAGAGGCTCCATTGGCTTCAAAGCCACCGCGTCGCCTGGACCTAGCAGAGCAAAGGAAAAAGGAGAGGCATGACCCGTCGAAGCAGAAGCCTGCTAGTCAGCCCGAAGCTACTGCTCCTGAACATGTCAGATCAACCAAAGCTTCAAAGCTAAAATCAATTGTTGCAAAGCCTGGCCAAACTTATGCCCAGGTTGGCAACAAGAAATTGTCTGAAGCTGAACTGCGCAAGAAAGATCGTGATGAAGCTGAAAGACTATACAATACTGCCAAAGCCCAAGCTAAGGATGATAAAGAAGCTCAAGCGAAGGAGAAGGCTGACAGAGAAGTTGCCTTTCTTGAAAATCAAAGGAAGGATTTGCAGGAGGCCAATCAGAAAGCTGAAGCGAAGCGTAAGCTCGCTGAAGCCAAAGCAAGAAGCTAAGGCTGCTGCCGAAGCCAAACAGCTCAGTGAAGCCGAAGCCAAGCGCAAGGCACAACTAAATACTTTGAGAACAAAGCAAGCAGAGAAGGCTGCTCGAGCTACTCAAAAGGAAGCTGTTGTGGACATGACTCCAAAAGACGTTGCTCCAAAGAAAACCACAACTGAAAGTGCATTTACTCCTAAATAGTGTTTTGGTGTAATGACAATGTGGTTAGTGGGACTAATGATGGGTGTTAAAGATTTATCTCAGGTCATAGGTCCCGTGGTGGGTTATTAATTTTGGAGGATGATTGGCCCCGATTCAAAAAGATAAAAGGCGTGGTGTTCACCTGATGACTCGAAGGATTCTTTCGGTTTAATTTGATTCGTAGGAACACCGCACTATAAAGAGGGGTCAACGAGATTGAGTATGTGTGGGAACACATTTTCCATGTCCAAATATTTCATCCCAAACCCATCTGGAAGAAGTGCCGAAAAGTGTGCGATAGCATGGGCTCATTGTGAGGTGGACCAGTTTGTCTCTGGTCACCCCGTGTGCACGGGGTCTCTGACCCCCGTGCGCACGGGGTACCCAGAGGCTCACTGAGTAGCCCGTGCGCACGGGCTCTCTGACCCCCGTGCGCACGGGGTACCCCGAGCCTCTCTGAGTAGCCCGTGCGCACGGGGTCCCAGACCCCCGTGCGCACGGGGTAGAGCATCCGGCTCTGAGTAGCCCGTGCGCACGGGGCTCACTTAGCCCGTGCGCACGGGCCTCCAACGGCTAGATGCCCCCTCACAGCTCTCTCCACTATATAAGCCCCCCTTCTTCTTCCTCCAGCCCTAATACTTTTCCCTTGCTTGAGCCTCCACTCCATGAACTCCATTTTGCTCAATACTCCCATCTCCTCCAACCAAACTTGTTGATACTTTGGGATTTGGGAGAGCAAGGCCCGATCTACACTTCCACGAAACCTATTTGTGTTCCCCGCAAGATTTCTTCACCGTTGACTTGTTACTCTTGGAGCTTTGGCTCCTAGGCGGCTAGGTGTCCGTCCCGGAAGCTTCCTTGCTTGTGGTCTGCTCCGGGAAGTCTGTAAAGGTGTGGTGGTCGCCTTCAAGACCAACCCCGAGTGGATTCGAGGCTCATCCGTTGGGGGTGACTCGAAAGGGGAGAATACGGTGAGCTACGTTGTTGTAGGGTTCTCAATCTTGAGCACCGCTCCAACGGAGATTAGCACTCCCTCAAAAGAGTGTGAACTTCGGTCAAACAAATCACCGCGTCTCCTCTTCACTTGTGGTTTATCCTTTCCGCCCTTTACTTGTTCTAACCTTGTATGCTTGTTGGCTTGCTATCGTATTTGTTGCCTAGCATACTTGATTTAAGCTTGCTTGCCACCTAGGGTTATTTCATCTAGTTCACATCTAGAGAATTGTTTTAATCCTCCTAACCCTAAAATTTGGTAATAAATCTTAAATTTGTTAGTCACCTATTCACCCCCCCCCCTCTAGTTGACCGTATCGATCCTTTCAATTGGTATTAGAGCCTTGGTCTCTTATTAAGGGCTTAACCGCCTAAGAGAATATGGTCAATCTAGGGGATCAAGGTGATACCCTTCCCACGGATGGGGGAGTACCGAGTGCACATGGTGCACCCATTACTAACCCACCCGTCCCACAAACAACACACCAAGAGGGTGGTGGACCTAGCTCCGCCACCTCACTAACCATGACCGAATTCGCCTCTTTCATGGAGTCTTTCAAAAGCTCCATGGAAAATTCGATGAAGGCCTTGGTTCGTGAAGAGGTCGATAAGAAGCTTGCTTCTATCTCACAAGCTCCCTCTACCTCATCAACATTTTGTCCAAACACCACTTTGGATGTTGATGGAGTGAGGGAGACACCACCACCACCACGTCCTATTGCACCGTCATACAATGTTGCTGCTCCTTCATATGCTCGTCCTCATATTCCTATGCCGCATATTAATCATACTGGGGACCCCCCCCCCCTCTTGAATCCTGACTCGTTTGGTAAATGGAAGCTAGCTATGGAGTCCCATGTCCGGAGTGCCTCCACTCAATTGTGGTGGATCATCTTGAGAGGCTATCGTCCCGAGGATCCGTCAAGCTTATCTCCAAGAGGAGAGGTTGATGGAAAACTCAATGACACTTCCTGTCACATGCTCCGGAAGGCCGTGCCGGATGACTACCGAGACTCCATTGCTCTATTGAAGTCGGCCAAGGAAATTTGGAATACCCTTGGGGAAATCTTTGAAGGAGACGCAAGTGTGCAGAGATCTCGTCTGGCCCTTCTCAAGACAGAGGTTAACATGTTCGTGAGGAAGGAAGGTGAGACTGTGGATCAAGATTTCCGTAGGCTCAAATCCATTGTGTTGGATCTAAGGAACTATGGTTGCACATGGGCCGATGACAATTTCATCAAGGACAGATTCTTGTGCGCCATGATTCTCACGGATGAAACCATGGTCACCATGATTTACCAACGCATGGATTTTGACCAATTGACACCAAATCAAATTGTGTCATCCTTCACCACCAAGTCTTTGTTGAAGACCAAGTCCAAGCAAACCCATGACCTTGTCTATGGGATCAATAGCTCCAACAACCTCGCCTTGAAGGCCAAGAAGGTGGCTTCCCCCTCCAAGATGGTGGAGGTGGAAGAAGTGGAAGAATATTGTGAAGAAGAAGATGGTCCCTCGTGCCCTGCCGAAGACTTTGAAGAAGATGTGGCCCTCCTTGTCCGAAAATATGTGGGCACCATGGGGACTCCGGGAAACAAAGGAAGTAATCATCTCAAGGGCAAAACCTTTGGAAGAAGAAAGTGCTACAATTGCGATAGTCCAAAGCATTTTGTTGCGGACTGTCCATATGAAAGAAGAGAAGAGAAATCCAAGAAGCTTATTCTCAAGAAGAAGAGATTCAACAAGTTTGCCAAGAGGCGTGGCGACAAGGCTCTTGTTCATGAAGAGTACATCTCCGAGGATGAAGAAGACGGTGATGAAGATGAGCACAAGGGCATGGCCGCTATTGCCATGCACTCCAACTCCTCCTCCACCTCATCAAGCCTCTTCGACTTCCCCAACGAGAACAAGACCATCGTCCACCGATGCCTCATGGAAAAAGAGGTAATATCAAAGTCTATCAACTCTACGCCATCATCTAACACTACCAACTCTTTGCAAGAAGAGTCGGATAACGAGTGTGATGATGATGGTGTCGATTATAGTGAGGAAGCCTCATTGGCTTTCATGAAGACACTTAAGGGAGAATCCCTTGCTCGTTTCCTCAACATGATAAGGTCACTCACCGAACATGATGACTACATCGGAAATGTGGAAACCCTCTTAATGGAGGAAAAGGAGAGAAATGATCTCCTTGAGCAAAATCTCCTTGAAGTAGAAAACATGAAAGCCTCACTTGAGGAAACCATCACTTCAAATGAGATAGATTTTGTTAAAGTCAATGATGCTCTAGAACTCTCTCTTGAAATTAAGCATGATCTCATGGATAAAATTGCTAAGCTTAAAGTTGATCATGGTGAACTCGGTGAGGAGTATAAACTCCTTGAAAAGAGCCACAAGCTCATAAAAGGGGAGCTTATAACTCTCACCGAGTCTTACAACCAACTTAAGGCTTCCACTCTTAAAACTCTTGCTACTTTCTCTCCTAATGATGCATGTGCTTCTAACTCCATTGATTATGCATCACTACTTGTTGAGAACAAAAAGTTGAAAGAGCAACTTGAGAAAGGTCTTGTGTCTTGTATTCAAGGCGAAAAGAACTTGAATGAACTTTTGAGCAATCAAAAGGAATGTGTGGCCAAAGAGGGAATCGGTTTTGATCCCTCTCAAAAGAAGAAGAAGAAGAACAAGCACAAGAAGAAGAAGAACAAGAAGAAGAAGCACCAAGAAACTCCTCCTCAACAACAAATCACATTTGTGCAAGAAGGGCACAAGGAGAAGGAGAAAGGGAAGGAGAAGGTTGGAGAGGAAGTCATTTCAAAGGAAGTGGCTCCCTTTTCTAATTATGCCGGCATGAACAACCCATCTTATGTCCTTATGAGAAGGAATGATGGATATACTTTTGCTAAATTGGTCGGCACTAATTATGATGATTATGCATGGGCTATTTGGGTTCCTAAGACCCTTGTTGCTAACTCTCTAGGACCCATTGAAAAATGGGGACCTAAAAAAAAGCTTGATTGTTGCAGGACTATGCCTCCGGTGGAACACAATGGGTGATTGATAGTGGTTGCACCAATCATATGACCGGAGGCAAGGATATGCTCGTGGATTTCGTTGATTCGCTCAAGTCATCCTCGGACATATCCTTTGGCGACAATAGCAAGGGCAAGGTATTGGGATTAGGGAAGTTTGTCATCTCGAGTGATTCTTCACTCAAGAATGTCATGCTTGTCGAATCCCTTCACTACAATCTACTTTCCACTATCCAATTGGCTCGTGCCGGATATGACTCGCTTTTTAGTGAATTTCATGTGACCGTCTTTAAAAGGGATACTCTCAAAGTGGTCTTTGTTGGGCATGTTGAAGGCAACCTTTACGTGGTTGATTTCTCGAAAGAGAGCACTCACCTAAAAACATGCCTAATGGCCAAGGCCGACGTGGGGTGGTTATGGCACCGTAGACTAGCCCACGTCGGTATGAGAAATCTACAATCCCTTATAAAGGGGGGCACATTGTTGGACTAAGCAATGTTTCCTTTGCCAAAGATCGTGTTTGTAGTGCTTGCATTGCTGGAAAGCAACATGAGAAGCAACACAAGATAAAGACTATCATCACATCGACGAGGCCTCTTGAGCTCCTTCATTTGGATCTCTTTGGGCCTCCATCCTATGATAGTTTGGGTGGGAGGAGGTATTGCCTTGTCATTGTCGACGACTATACAAGATATACATGGATTTTCTTTCTCAAGACCAAAGATGAGACTCAAGAGACCTTTATATCATTTGCCAAAGAAGCTCAACGTCAACACCAATGTGAGATTATGGCTATTCGAAGTGACAATGGTACCGAGTTCAAGAATTATACAATGGATGAGTTTTTGAGTGATGAGGGGATCAAACATCAATATTCCGCGGCCTATACTCCTCAACAAAATGGTGTTGCGGAGAGGAAGAATAGGACTCTTATTGAGATGGCAAGGACAATGCTTGATGAGTACAAGTCTCCATACAAGCTTTGGGCCGAAGCCATCAACACCGCGTGTCATGCCTCTAATAGGCTATATCTCCGCAAGCTCAAGAACAAGACACCTTATGAACTCCTAATCGGGAAGAAGCCAAATGTCAAGTACTTCCGTGTTTTCGGTTGTAAGTGTTTCATTCTCAACAAGAAAACCCGATTAGCTAAATTCGAAGCAAAAACATATGAGGGAATATTTGTTGGATATGCCTCAAACTCCCATGCGTATCGTGTTCTCAATAAATCCACCGGATGTATTGAGGAAACATCGAATGTGGAGTTTGATGAGGATAACGGCTCCCAAGCCAAACCTATTGTTCCAAGTGTTGTAGGTGATGAGGCTCCTTCTCAAGTTATAAGGACCATGGGGATAGGCCACATTCTTCCACAAGAAACACCCCAAGTCCATGTAATCGAAGAAGGGGTAAGAGCCCCTCTTGAGGTTTCTCCTCAAGGGAAGTCATCACCTCCACCACAAGAGAAAGATGTTTCGGGAGCACAAGCACCTATCCAAGAGCAAGAAGAGGTCCCTCAAGCTACCGAGCAAGATCAAGGGCAAGCTCAATCAAATGATGATGAACCTATAATTGAGGCCCAAGATCAAGCTCATACAAGTGATCAAGATCAAGTTCAAGAAGTTGTTTCTCCACAAGCTAAGAAAAAGCAAGTTCGGGTTTCTCCATGAAAAATTCAACCAAGTGAAGAAGAACTTGAAAAGAAGAGAAAAAAAGCGGCTTTGAGACTTCAAATGCTTCAACACTCCACCGACAACATCCTTGGAAGCATCTCAAAAGGGGTAACTACTTGTAAACGTTTGGCAAAATTTTGTGAACATCACTCGTTTGTTCTTGTATTGAGCCCCTTAAGGTAGAAGAAGCGCTTGATGATCCGGATTGGGTAGAAGCTATGCATGAGGAACTCAACAATTTCTCCCGCAACAAGGTGTGGTCACTTGTTGCAAGGCCCAAGGAAAATCATAATGTCATTGGGACCAAATGGGTTTTCAAGAACAAGCAAGATGAGCATGGACAAGTCACTCGTAACAAGGCAAGGTTAGTGGCACAAGGTTTCACCCAAATCTAAGGTTTGGATTTTGGTGAAACCTTTTCCCCCGTTGCCCGTCTTGAGTCCATTCGTATCTTACTTGCTTATGCTGCTCATCATGACTTTAAATTATATCAAATGGATGTTAAGAGTGCATTTCTAAATGGTCCTTTAAGTGAATTGGTGTATGTTAAGCAACCTCCCGGTTTTGAAGACCCCGAACGCCCCAATCACGTTTATCAACTTCATAAGGCTTTGTATGGTCTTAAGCAAGCACCTCGTGCTTGGTATGATCACCTTACGACGTTTTTAAACGAGAAAGGGTTCGAGATGGGGTTGATAGATACCACTCTCTTTACCAAGAGAGTAAAAGGAGATTTATTTGTATGCCAAATATATGTTGATGACATTATCTTTGGGTCTACTAATCATGCTTGCAATGTTGAGTTTAAAAATCTCATGACCAAGGAGTTTGCCATGTCTATGATGGGTGAGTTGAAGTTCTTCCTCGGATTTCAAGTCAAGAAATTAAGGGGAGGGACTTTCATTAACCAAGCAAAATATATTCAAGACATGCTCAAGCGTTTTGATATGTTGGATGCCAAGCCGATGAAGACTCCAATGCCAACCAATGGCCAACTCGATCTAGATCCCAATGGTAAAGATGTGGATCAAAAGGTATACCGCTCTATGATCGGTTCTTTGCTTTACCTTTGTGCATCTAGGCCGGATATTATGTTAAGTGTGTGTATGTGTGCAAGATTTCAATCCGCCCCCAAAGAAAGCCACTATATGGCAGTGAAACGGATCCTTCGATATTTGGTTCATACCCCAAACTTGGGACTTTGGTATCCCAAAGGATCTTCCTTCAAGCTAGTGGGATATTCGGATTCGGATTGGGCCGGTGACAAGGTGGATCGTAAGTCCACATCCGGCTCATGTCAATTCCTCGGGAGGTCCTTAGTGAGTTGGTCCTCCAAGGAGCAAAATTGTGTTTCTCTATCAACTGCCGAAGCCGAGTACATTGCCGCGGGAAGTTGTTGTGCCCAATTATTATGGATGAGGAAAACTTTGATGGATTATGGTGTCAAATTTGACAAAGTGCCTCTATTATGTGACAATGAAAGTGCAATCAAGATTGCGGATAATCTCGTGCAACATAGCCGAACCAAGCATATTGATATTCGTCATCATTTTCTTCGGGATCATGTGGCACGAGAAGACATTGAGCTCTTTCATGTGGGCACCGTTAAGCAACTTGCGGATATTTTCACGAAGCCACTTGATGAAGCAAGGTTCCGTGAGTTAAGGCATGAGCTAAATATCGTGGATCTTAGTAACATGGGTTGATGATCTTGCATACACACACTAACTTTTCTATATCTTGCTTAGATGTAGGCACATAAGTAGGGGGAGTAGAATTCTCTCAATGATTCCGACATAACCCTACTTCTGCATAAATTGATCAAAATCTTTCACATCCTCCATTTATAGATGGCACTTGTGCTTCAAAGATGAGTAGTGGAGACGGGCCCAAGGTTAAAATCTTCGCGGTTCCGTACCACAATTGCTCAAACATGGTGACTCTCGGGTCACCTCCTTTTTCCGCGTTATAGCGTTGTTTGTTTTTCGAGTCGTTTAGACTCTTGGTGTCTTCCCCCGGATAGGAATAGTTTCCCTTGACCTTAGTTGCCCTATCCTATTCCACTCTTATCTCATAAGACATTCTCTGTTATCATTTCCGTGCAAATGCTCTCCACTCACACCTCCATAGCATAGACGTTCTAGTGCGATGTTCCTCAATTTTGTGTTGGTTCAGCTCGACATTTAGGGACGAGGTAAGGGGTCATCCCCAGCCCCTCCCCTCCTTGTCAGAACTGACGAAACCTTCTGAGGACCCCGTGTGCACGGGGTGTACCGTGCGCACGGGGACCCCGTGCGCACGGGCCATGACCCCCGTGCGCACGGGGTTATGCGGTTGGCACCCATATGACTAGGGCGCGGGGTGGAGAGGGAGTTACCCCTCCTCATTATCCCCCCACGCCTCTGTCTTCTTCAGGGTTGCCGCCGCCGTCGCCATCTTGCCTCCTCCGGCCATCTCCCGGTCAAAGGCACGGATTCCCCCCTTCATTGGACACCATGGATGACCCAGGTTGGTCACTCTTCCTCTCCTCCTTAGTTTTGGTCCTCAAAACCCTAGGAGAGGTGCTCTTTGTGCTCCATGTAGATGGGATCCGATTGTGTGTGGAGTAGATGCAGATCTAGGGTAGTCTCGGCCTAGGGGGAACCTCCCCAGCTCGCCCCTCCCCTCCTCGCGAGGTTTGAGCGGCGGCTGGGAGGACCCCGTGCCCACGGGATCAAGACCCCGTGCACACGGCCCCCGTGCCCACGTGGTGTACCGTGCGCACGGGACCCCCGTGCGCATGGGCCCTGGACCCCGTGCGCACGGGCCTTTCAGGCAGAGACAACCTTGATATGCATCTGATTCATCGTCCTCGTTTCATTTTCACTGAGCATTTGCACAACTTCTTGCCTTTCGTCTGTAGAGTCCCCGAACAGGCAGGTGTTCGTTCGTCGCAAGCGTCAAAAGGCAGGAGATGATGAGTTTCTGCCGCCAGCTGGTCAGGGCCAGGAGGAGGGTTCTCGTGGTGGTGGCCGTCCCCGCCGCCTCGGCACTGCCAGAGCACCCGTTGAGACTGAGTCCAGCGATGAGGAGTCTGATTCTGAGGGTGCATATCAGCCTACTGCTCGTGAGACCGCTGAGGCATCTCAGGAGACTGGGTTTGTTGAGGAAGATGAAGATGATGATGAGGAGAGCTCGAGTCCTGGTGAGCGTCCCCTTCCAGGTGGCCGGGATGTGTCTAACATACCGGTCAGTGAGTGGTCTCAGCCAGAGTACTGGGCTTTTCGTGACCAGAACCCCTATGTTGCTGCCACTGCGCTCGGAGCAGATCCAAGATTCCGCAATGTGTTTCAGGCCCGAATTTTCAATGAGTTGATGATGGCTAAGCAGAAGAAGTTTTCTCCCCACAAGCAGGTCGATGTGGAGCACTTGAGGGAAAATGCTCATATTTATCCCGGTGTGTATGATGCTCTTGGGAGGCTTGGCCTTATACCGTTCTTTCAGTTCTCGTACAAGTACAATGAGGATCTAGTCATGCAGTTCTATGCCACTGTCTACTTCTATAATGATGATGCTCGTACTATGCGTTGGATGTCTGGCACTGCGGTCTGCTCTGCCCCGTTTGCCAAGTTTGCTGAGATCATTCCATACCAGTTCTACACTGAGCCTCATCCTGACTTTGAGAGGGTGTCTGAGTTTGGCCGCAATAAGGACGAGATTGCATTTGCTTATAAGCAGGAGAAGTCCTTTTTCACTGGCTCTATCAAGGATCTGCTTCCCACCTATGATACACTGCGTCACATCCGTCGGTACACTCTCACACCGAAGGCAGGTGACACTCATAACCTGCGTGCCTCGATGCTTGATATTTTTCTGATGGTTAAGGACCGCAGGAAGGTGGATGTTATGGATACTATGTTCCTGGAGATTCGTGAGTGTATCCGTCTGAGGAAGTCCCTGATTTATGCTCCCTTCATTCAGGCTCTGATTGAGTCTGTGTGCCTTGCTCGCCACATTCCTCAGCATGTTGTACCCTGTCAGTGTTCTGAAGCGTGACCTCAACTGGAGGCCTCCTGCTCCGGCTCCGTATGTTGCTCCCAAGCTTGGGCGCAACCCAAGGCCCGAGGACCGTGCTACCTACACTCCCGGTGCCTCCTCCTCTGCTAGGGTTCCTCGTCAGAGGGGTCCTCCTGTTGGTCCCGATGCTCCTGCTGCCTTCACAGTTCGTCAGAAGAAGACACTCTTCAAGACTATCAGCAACATGTTCAAGATGTGTTAGTCTATCCAGAAGAAGCAGCTCAGAGACAGTAACCGCATCAAGGCGGAGCAGCGGGCCTACAAGGCAAAGAAGGCCCAGCAGTCAGGCATTCCAGCTCAGCCAGGTCCAGAGGACAAGGATAGTCAGCTCTCTGAATACTCCTTCCCTATGCAGAACTGACGCTTTGATGATGAGGATGATGCCTCGAGCCACCCGCCGGTTGTTTAGTGCCGTTAGCATCGCCTTTTCCCTTTTTGGCGTCTTGATGCCAAAGGGGGAGAAGAGTTCTATCTAGGATATCGATTGTCTGGTTAGGTTGCAAGCCGTTGAGACCTTGTTCGTGTGTTTATGTTGGCTTGCTGGTACTTTAAACTTTATTTCCTTTCCAGTACTCGTGTGGATGTGAGCCACCTTATCGTTTATGTGTGAGACTATGTGAGTTTTCTATATCTTTTCATGATGTTTCATATGCCTTGCATGTTTTTTATGTCATGACATTATCATTCATAGTCTTGCATATCTATTTAGCTCACATTCACATTTTCCTCATGTGATCTATGCCTATCTTATATTATCTCTAAGAGATCACATAAGGTTCTTGTGCAATGATTATTTCAGTTCATATGCTTCTCTCATATCATTGCACTTGAATATTTACATAGGGGGAGACATTGTTGTATGCGTATTGCATTCAAACGCAAAACATAAATATATGCATACATCTAGGGGGAGCCTTCTATGTTAATATTTGTTCATGGCATTGTTTATCTTGAGTATCTTAATGCCATGATCTAACCATATTGTCATCAATTCACCAAAAAGGGGGATATTGAAAGTGCATTTACTCCTAAATGGTGTTTTGGTGTAATGACAATGTGGTTAGTGGGACTAATGACGGGTGTTAAAGATTTACCTCAGGTCATAGGTCCCGTGGTGGGTTATTAATTTTGGAGGATGATTGGCCCCGATTCAAAAAGATAAAAGGCGTGGTGTTCACCTGATGACTCGAAGGATTCTTTCGGTTTAATTTGAGTCGTAGGAACACCGCACTATAAAGAGGGGTCAACGAGATTGAGTATGTGTGGGAACACATTTTCCATGTCCAAATATTTCATCCCAAACCCATCTGGAAGAAGTGCCGAAAAGTGTGCGATTGCATGGGCTCATTGTGAGGTGGACCAGTTTGTCTCTGGTCACCCCGTGTGCACGGGGTCTCTGACCCCCGTGCGCACGGGGTACCCAGAGGCTCACTGAGTAGCCCGTGCGCACGGGCTCTCTGACCCCCGTGCGCACGGGGTACCCCGAGCCTCTCTGAGTAGCCCGTGCGCACGGGGTCCCAGACCCCCGTGCGCACAGGGTAGAGCATCCGGCTCTGAGTAGCCCGTGCGCACGGGGCTCACTTATCCCGTGCGCACGGGCCTCCAACGACTAGATGCCCCTCACAGCTCTCTCCACTATATAAGCCCCCCTTCTTCTTCCTCCAGCCCTAATCCTTTTCCCTTGCTTGAGCCTCCACTCCATGAACTCCATTTTGCTCAATACTCCCATCTCCTCCAACCAAACTTGTTGATACTTTGGGATTTGGGAGAGCAAGGCCCGATCTACACTTCCACCAAACCGATTTGTGTTCCCCGCAAGATTTCTTCACCGTTGACTTGTTACTCTTGGAGCTTTGGCTCCTAGGAGGCTAGGTGTCCGTCCCGGAAGCTTCCTTGCTTGTGGTGTGCTCCGGGAAGTCTGTAAAGGTGTGGTGGTCGCCTTCAAGACCAACCCCGAGTGGATTCGAGGCTCATCCGTTGGGGGTGACTCGAAAGGGGAGAATACGGTGAGCTACGTTGTTGTAGCGTTCTCAATCTTGAGCACCGCTCCAACGGAGATTAGCACTCCCTCAAAAGAGTGTGAACTTCGGTCAAACAAATCACCGCGTCTCCTCTTCACTTGTGGTTTATCCATTCCGCCCTTTACTTGTTCTAACCTTGTATGCTTGTTGGCTTGCTATCGTATTTTTTGCCTAGCATACTTGATTTAAGCTTGCTTGCCACCTAGGGTTATTTCATCTAGTTCACATCTAGAGAATTGTTTTAATCCGCCTAACCCTAAAATTTGGTAATAAAGCTTAAATTTGTTAGTCACCTATTCACCCCCCCCCTCTAGTTGACCGTATCGATCCTTTCAACAGCACCTGCCCCCGAAGCTCAAGAAGAAGCTGAACATAGTCACCACAACTTCCCTGATCAACGAGAAGGTGAACTATGTGACTGTATAAGCCTGCATCAGGTTTTCTGCAAGCTCGCTGAAGCTATTGATCCCGAAGCAGTTGACGTTGGAGACTTGTGCATTTCACCAACTCTCACTACAATGATTGAAAATCTGTATAACCAGTTAAGGGACTTGCATGCTAGGGACAGGGCTGAGTCTGCCAAAGTTCTGAAGTTCAAGAAGAAAGCTGACGAAGAATCTGACGAAGACTTCAAGGCCGAAGCCGAAGCGGCTTCGAAGAAAATTGCTGATGTCAATGAGAAGACGAAGCAAAATATTCAAAATTTTCAAGGCAAGAATAAATCTGCGGTCGAAGAATGTTGCAAGACCCACAATGCTTCAGTCATGGCACTTGACTCCAAGAAGCGTGAAGCAATGCTCAAGAAACTTTCTTCTCCTCTTCCCAAGCTGGTGCCTCACAAGCGACGTTTGATCACTAATGCTGCTGATGAAGTTGACGAGGTTAACTCTCATCCCCCTACAAAATTACCAAGACGTGCTTCATCCCCTCGATGCAAGATCATCCGACTCCCCTCTCCCACTGCAAATCCACCTGCTCAGAAGACGCTCCACCCCATGCTCCACCTCCACCTCAAGCTGCTCCACAACCTTCGCACCATGACAATTTCGAACCACAGCCTTCACCCCATGCTCATGACAAGCCAGCTCCTTCGAGAGATTACTCTTTGGCTCACTCTGCGGATGAGTCCGAAGAAGAAAAATAAGAAGCTGAAGAACATGCTGTTCTAGAAGAGCCCGAAGCCAATGCAGATGCTGATGAAGAAAATGAATTGGCCATCATGACTCAGCCACAAGAACGAGCTATAGTTGCTCGAAGGCCGGTGCCCCATTGCACTCCTGCCCCGGATACACAACTTGATTCCATCTACCCGCGCGAAACTTTTCCAATTTTTCTGGGTGATGGCACTTCTGCAAGACATGGGCCAGAATTCGATGTCGAAGCGCATCGCCAGAGGCTTCGGTTCTTTGCCACAGGCCCATATGATTCGCCCTGAATAGCTGATGACCTTCGATTTTGGACTGCTGAACAGCAGATTCTATACACGAAGTTGTATTGCCAGAAGGGTGATCTGTTTCGGCACAAGTACTTGGATATGCGAAGCCTATCATCCGCAACGTGCTTCCAGAAAATCATGGAAACTATTGAAGCACAGAATCTAACCAGCCTGTTTGCCATGGAGACACCATTCAACTCCGAATTAATCAAGCAATTCTATGCCACATTGTATGTATTCGGCAATCCTGATGATACTAATACTTGGATACTGGAGTGGATGATTTAGGGAAGAGTATTTCGCATGCACTCTCACGAGTTCATGTGGATCGTTAATATCCTTCGGCATACTGGAAAGCTAGCAAAGGTCCATTTGCTGCCTGATCCCATAGAGGCTGAATTTGCTTCACTCCTGGATCCCGATGTCACTGGAGATCACATGCCAGAAAACATTCACCCGAAGCATCTGGTTTTCATATCAAAGACTTGGTTTTATATCTTGTCTCATTCCTTGATACCCCTCAGCACTTCCAATGATGAATCCATCATTCACTATCATGTATGTCATGCACTGCTGAAGCTCACTCATGGCCATGTGTTTGACTTCGAGGACTGTTTTCTTCGATACATGGTTCAAGCTGCTGAACTAGTCCGTCAATTGAAGTCTTATGTTCCCTGGCTCCAAGCCATATGCAATTATGGACGCAGTGAAGACTTTGTTGCCAAACATCACCCGAAGTTGTTCTGTCCTCCTGTGCGTGATACCATGAATATCTTCAGAAGGACAAATGATCCATTTGCCACTTATGTTGGAGTCAGACAACATGTAAATGAAAGAAATATGTCGAAGTCTTTCCAGAAGGAAGTCTACCACTTTGAAGTTGGCATTCGCTCTCAACAGTTGCTGGAAAACTTCATCGAAGGCAATCAAAGCCAAATGCAACATCTTTCAGATGAAATCAATAGAGTTGACAACATTGCTTTGAGCAACAATCAGTACTTGAAGGTTCTGAAGCGCCACTCATGGAAAGGATTGAGGAAATTCAACTCCATCAAGAAGCTTGAAGATGCATGGATTTACATGGAGTATTCACATCTTCAGCACCATTTTTATAGAAATGATTCGATAGACCGCCCCAACCCGAAGATCCCTCCGTTCGAGAAGATTGATGAAGTTCTATTTGTCAACCCAACTGAACAGATCCGCCCTGACACATTTTCTGACGAAGACACTCACACGTCGAAGCAAGGAGATGATCCCCTCAACGATAGTGACCTCGACTTGCTACAGGCGCCCATGAACTTTGAAGAACTTGTGTCGCCTGCCTCGGCCGAAGGAGACACTTCTGGAGATGCATCTTCTTCGGGTGAAGACCGTCAGCGGGGTCCCCGGGTTGCAGCCGATGCGTAAATACTCTTGGTCAACCTCTCAACCTTTTGTCCAATCATTGACAAAAAGGGGGAGAATGTAGCATCGATTGGGTTTAGATTCGCTGCGGGGTTTAAGGGTTCTGATTCGATCTTTTGTGTGTTGAGTTACAACAAACTTTCCATTCTCTTCGATTGGGCTGTAACTTAAGTTTTAATTCGTCTGTGTACTGCTACATGTTATGTGTTAATAACCCCCTTGCTTGCAAGTCGCTCTCGTATATTTTGTCTTGCATGTGGTTATTCCCATTAAGTTCACATGTCATTGGATGATTGCATATTCTTCAAGACTAATATCTTTTAAATGCAATTAATTCACTAAGATATGTGTTAAGCTCCCCATCAAAGATATCCTCCATCAAGCATTTACTTCGATTATATAAATCTTTGATGCTTGCATTCAGGGGGAATCAAAAGCTTCATATCTTAGAGTTTGCTCTCAACTCAACTCAAAATTTCATATTTTTATCGATGCCTGTTTTGTCAACAATAGTCCAAAAAGGGGGAGATTGTAAGAGAAAAGTTTTGCACCCATGAGTTTTGGATATTGTTGGACAAAACAGTAGAGGAACTAATAAGTTTTCTAGTGTAAAACAGATGGTTAGGTTCCTGAAGTTATAGGTTGGTGCTAAAGCTTCAAGGAAGATTTACACATTCTCTGAAGCATATGCTCTGGAGCGAAGCTCATCACGGATGTCGACCCCCAAAAATGATAAGGAATACCGAAGCACGTCTCATCGAAGGAGATGATCAAGATGGCGCAAGACTTAGTAGTTTTTGTGTAGTTCTTTTTCACTTCTTTGAGTCGTAGGAAAAACCGTACTATCAAGAGGGGTTTAGTAAATGTACTCTGAAGGTTTTGGTGAAAAGACTCAGATCGAATCCAAACCAGTGAGAAGCCAGAGATGAGAAAACTCATGTGCACTAGGTAATGCTTCACCAGCGTCTATGTTCTTTCGACTCCTGAAGCTTAACCAAGTCCGTGAGTCAGCTTTACTTGTTCCGCAAGTAAAGTTGCGCAGTGAATAGAAATCCGACCATTGCGGACAGGTGTCAAGCTGTCGCATCGGGTCACTTCAGTCATTTCGCACCTAGGGATCGCCACCTATAAATAGGCCACCCCCGCCATCATTGGCGGGTGGCTGCTCCAAGATTATTCTCTGAAAAATAAAAGAGAGAGAGCACCCCACTGAAGAAAAACAGAAACCCATCCACCGAAGCATAAGTCCTACTGATCTGATTTGATTCACTATGACTTAGGAAGAAGTTTGCTATCCTTGTTATCTTGGAGAACTGCAATTCTCCTAGACGGTTAGAGAGTTGTTCTTCAGAGAGCGAAGAGTAATTGCCGCCTCGAAGTCTAGTATATCGAAGGTTTCGGTGATTTCCTCAATAATCAACCACGAGTGAAGAACTTGCCAAGCTCAAGGAGATTGGTGTAGTGGAGAAATGGACGGAGAGAGGTTAGCTTCTGTGTTCAATCACAAGTCCCTCCAACCAGACGTAGCACTTTGCAGAGTGTGAACTGGTCGACCAAACATTGTTTAGTCAAGAGTTCGTTTTACATTCCGCACTTACATTCAGTATTGCAATTTCTTCTGTGATTTGATTCAATGCAACTAATTCGATGCTTTTGATTCACTATGTTTTGCTTCACTCTAGTTCTGCTTCACTGTCTACCTTTCTGTTGAATTACTTTTGCTGTTAAGTTGTGCTTCACTTCAGAGTTTCATGCGAAAATTTGAAGTGATCATTCACCCCCTCCCCCTCTATCACATACTTGGACTTTGAAAAGATAACAAGGGTTGTCTCCCTAGAGCTCTTTATTTATAGCCATAAAGATAGGCTTAATATTTTAATGATGCTCTCATAGGAATAATAGTTGAAGAACAAAAAAGAGAATCAAGTAGCAAATAATAAACACATTTAAGTCTAACATGCTTCCTATGGAAAGGGATCTTGTAGAGAAACATTGAAGCATAAATATATTAGCATATGAAGGTAAAATAAGTGCAAGTTCAAAACCTTCAACATAAAGAGAGGGAACATGATATTATTAAAATATCTATAAGCATATGTTCCCTTCTCATAATAACTTTCAGTGGGATCATGAATAAACTCATACTATATAAGTATCACATAAAGCATTGTTACATGATCCATAAGCATAGAAAATTTATTACTCTCCACATAACCAAAATCCTTCTCATTAGTAATAGTGGGAGAAAATTCAAGAAAATAGCTATCACATGAATCATTCTTATCATGATACACTTGCAAACATTTATTCTTTATAGCATAAGTGTCATCACAATAATCATCATAGATAGGAGGCAAAGTATCATCAAAATAAATTTCCTCATCAAAACTTGGGGGGCTAAAAAGATCATCTTCATAAAACATGCCATCCCCAAGCTTAGGGCTTTGCATATCATTAGCATCAAAATTATTCAAAGAAGACATACTAATAACATTGCTACTAACATGAGTGTTATGCAAATAATAAAGCTCCATATGATTTTTGATCTCCTCCTCAAACACTTCATGTCCTAACTCAAGATAGAGCTCATAAAGCTCTCTCATAAAAAATTTGTTGTTTTCCATAAGCCTAACTAGTGAAAATAAAAAACAAGAAACAAAAAGATTTAATTGCAAGATCTAAAGATATACCTTCAAGCCTTACCTCCCCAGCAATGGCGCCAGAAATTCTTGTAGACTATGTTGGGCCTCCAAGCGCAGAGGTTTGTAGGACAGCAGCAATTTCCTTCAAGTGGATGACCTAAGGTTTATCGAACTCAGCTAAGTAGAGGTTGAAGATGGTCTCTCTCAAGCAAACCTGCAATTAAGATACAAGAAGTCTCTTGTGTCCACAACACACCTAATACAACTAGGAGTTGTATAGGTGTACTAGTTCGGCGAAGAGATGGTAAATATGGGTGATAGGTGCGGCAAAACAAAGTAATATAAATCTGTAATAAAAAGTGCAGCAAGCAAACATGTGACAAAAGTGAGCACAAACGACGTAACAATGGTGGAAACAAGGCCTAGGCTTCATACTTTCACTAGTGGAAACTCCCAACAACATTAACATAGTCTAATCACATGATATTTCCACTAAAACATGCATTGGAGACGTACTCCGAGTTCATTCCTTTGTGATCAAGAGAGGACGAGACTTATGTAGGGCTACAAAAGCACACCTCAGAGTTCGTAGTTCTCATCTATGGATTTCCCAATGTCACCGCGACCATCCAAAGAGAGTACCACAATCACCACAACCTATCTCAAGGATAGTCAAAGACAAGCACCAAGAGACTCTCAATCTTCAATCAACACACAAAAGAGGAAATCACTCATGAAAATATTCTTCTAATCCATGTCCAATAGACCGTTGTCACCATAGTCTCGGGGATTATACTAGATAAGATCAAGTGAGAACATCAATCCAATACATAGAGGAAGGGGAAATATCATGGGATCACCCTAGATTAACATAGCATATGATCACAATGAAGATCACATCATGGGAGAGAGAATTGACCACACAGCTACTGGTAGAAACCTCAGCCCCGAGGAGAAATACTCACACATAGACATTGTGAGAAAGAGAGAGATGTTGATGGAGAGGTGCGGCCCGGAGGAGGTGAAGGAGACGGCGGCGGCGGCCACGACCTTTGGGGTAGCGGTCCATGGCCCCCTTCTTCTTCCTTGGAGATGGTGCTGGTTTGTAGATTGATCTCCCCCACAAGACGGATGCCAAGGGGGAGGAATTTTCGTGGTGCCCTTTGACCTAGGTTTCCTCTCTTTATATAGACTCTCGGATTCCCGTCATCCAGATTACGTCTTCGGTGTTTCAGGTCCAGAGGGAGCATCCGAAATCCGATTGAGATGAATTATTTTTCTAGATCCACCGGAAAAAAAATTGTCTACAACTTTGTAGTTTTAAGTTTTTCCGTTTGAGGTCATCTTATGGCGTTTCCGACGCAATCTTTAAAACCTGTCTCGTGGGAAAAGATTTCATAGGAGTTAGAATCCAACTCCTACAAGGCTCCTTTTTATGATTTTTCCTTTATCCAAGTAATTCCTACACATAAAGTACAAAAACAAGAACTTGTGCACTCTTGCAACCATTAATAGGTTAGTTCCAAAATATGTTATAAAAATATATGAAAGTGTAACAAACACATAGCAATAACACCCAAAACATGCATGGAGCAAGCATAAATTATAGATACGTTTGGGACATATCAGGTACCATCACCTATATCATCACCTTTGTAGATCCACTCATGTGGTGCAGGTGAGGTAGAAAAGACCAGTTTGTGGTCAACATCATCATCTTGATGGCACCATGTGGTAGGTGCATCTTGTTCCTCCATGGCCATCATCTCCTCCATTTGAGGGGGATACTTGTCGAAGATAGGAGCGTCATCATATAGGAGACCTAGCACCAATGTAGATGACATAATAGGAGTAGAGGGTAAGTTGTTAGAAAATATATTGGTCTCACAAGACCTATCAACTTCCTCACTCAACATGTGTGCTGGCTCACTCACTCCCTCTAGGTGGGTGCACTCAAACTTGTTGGATATTGCAACATCCCAAAATTCTAAATTTTGGAATGTTATAAATATTAATTAATTATGATTGTCTATCTTAATTTATGTGTAATTGATCTGTGTGAAATAGACTAGGATTTGAAATTTTTGAGTTTAAATGATTATTAAAATGAGAGGGAATAAAAGAACTTTCTCTGATATTCATTTTTTATCTTTTGGAATTTATTACTTCAAAAATATCCAACAAATAAAAAAAGAGAGGTAATATGACTCCTTCAATAAATAAAATAAAGTTGGGGAAATGTTTTAAATAAAAGTTTTTATTTTATTTTATTGGATCGTATTTTTAATAATTTTATTTAAAAAAATGAAGGAAGATAATATAACTTCTTTAAATTTAATGGTAAAAACCTTACTTGGGTTTTATTTGGATTTATTAGAAAGTGTTTTTTTAATCTTTTTATTTTGGATAAAAAGTTATTGAATATTCTATTTAGATTATTCTAAGATTTCAGAAAGTTATTTGGGAATTTTTGGACTTGTAAAATATTTTATAAAACTCTCTCAAGTTGTGTTAAAAATAAATAAATATATATCATTATTATTATTATTAGAAATATTTCTTTATTTTTATTTGGAGTTATTTTATTATTTTAAAAATATCTCTATAGTCAGTTTTTTTAACACTAATTCGTTAAAAAAACGGGCGCGCCAACTTGGCCGGTCCAACCATCCCAGGCAGCGTGCCAAAACGGCCGAAGTGGCCCAGCTCGCCCGTGCACACGCGCAGCACGTGCGTGCGTTCTTCTCCAACGAGTCGGGACTGACTTGGAGTCCAGAACCGACTCGGCCATGGCGCCGTTCGTCGTGTCCTCTCGGAACACCTCTCGGGTAGCCCTTTGCCCATGAAATCTTGTCCTATATATACCTCTTGATCTCCTCTTTCGATTCCCCACAAAATCGCGCCCCAATCCGCACCAAACCGACATCTAGGTCAAGCCCAATCTCGCCGGCCAAACATACTTCGCCGGTAGATCTCGTCACCGGTGAGCCTCCCCTTGAACCCTCCTTCTGCAGGCCGACTTCTTTCTTCGTTGTACTTCTAATGGACATATTTTCCCCGTCTCTAAACTTGCGCAAGATTGAACTCGGAGCTTCGTGCGCACCGCCAGAGTTCACCGGAGCACGCTCAGTTCATCGCGATGGGTAGCCCGTACGGACGACGTTTGGGATCATCACCACCACCATCGTGACCTTCTATTCAAGCCCTACGTCCTAGACGTCGTCATCGTCGTCGGATATCGTCGGAACCGTCGTCTTTGTCACGTCCAAATCTACCGTCACGGTTAGTAAAAACGCCGTAACATTTTAACCGTTGCTCCGTTTTAGATGAAATCAGTGGTCAATTTTTTGTTTTTAAATCCTCTACGCATTAGGTACTGTAGATCCAAGTCTTTACAAGATCAATTTATGTTTGATCAGAATTTATCTAAATCTTAAGAAAATTCCTTCTAGTTATGTCTTTTTGACCGTAGATCTGCTTGGCGTAATTCCAAAGCCCACGATTTTCGTTTGAAACTATCTATCAAGTACAATCCTAAAGATATATTTAGTATTTTCTAAAATTTTAAATCTAGACAGATTTAAATTTGATTTTCTTTTGATCTTATCTTTTGTTTTATAGCCCGGATTTAGTTGATTCTTTTTGAAAACGGAAACCCTAGTTAAACCCTAGTTTCTAGACAAATTGCAACCCACTTTGAAAGCATTTGTGATCTGTTTTAAAAAAAAATTATTTTGGTTCTTTTCGGAGTTTCTTTGATTTTGTTTTGCTATTGTCTGGAATCGTGTGTTGATTGTGAACTTTGTTTGATCGCAATAGATTGCTCGGAGTGTGATGAATAGAATTGTCGAAATTGTGAGTGCGAATAACTTCATCAAGATTCAATGCAAGTCATATCTTTGATCATACTCCCTATTACCTATGTTTTCAATGCATTAGTTCTTCTTCTTCAGATTGCATGATAGGTTATGCTATGCTATTACACCTAGTAGTTCATTGAGGTCGGTCTGATCCTTATATCATTGTCACCATCGTATACTACTATATTGCTATGCTAAGTAGACGTGTATTGGGAAGTGAATCATTATGAGGTATGAGTGATAATGTAGTAAATAGGACCAAGATAAAGTTAATGAACTACCTGGGTGGGATGGTTGCGAGTGACCTGCGGGTGGGAAGTGTTCATTGCGGAAAGCCACTCAGGCTCAAAGGGGCTAATTGTATTGACATACCTAGAAGCTTACGTGTGTAGCCACAGGCTACTATGATCTCTGCCTTGGTTGATCAGTTGTAGGGACTCTTACTTGGTAGTGATGTGAACGTAGTTGTGAGTAGGTGGGATGGGTGCTACCGGAGTAAGGGAAACTCTTCTGAAAGACCATGTCTCGACCTTCGTGTTGTCATACACCATGAAGTGTGACGAACTACAAAGGAGGTGGTCGAGTCTTGTGGGGAAAAGTGCACAAACCTATGCAGAGTGTAAAACTAATCGATTAGTCGTGTCCCCGGTTATGGACAATTTGAGTGACTAGATGTGGTAATATTGATTTATCTCATCATCTTTAATTAACTGGTTGGTTTAATTACTTGGGATAGATTTAGTGGAATTTTCCATCTCGATCGTATGCTATTGTAGAACTTAGTTACTATTATTCTATAGGGAAAAATAGTTTTTTTCAAAAATAAATGTAGAAGCTCCACCAGCCAAATTGCATGTATTGTAGGAAATTTTACTTCTTTCTAGGATATGATTTGTTGTACATTCAAATGTAATGACTCGTAGACAAGCTGTAACCTTCGGTGTTTCAGGATTATATACGACGAGTAAGTAATACGATATAGGGTCATGAAGTCTAAACTCAACTTTGTCGTTGGCGCTGATGGGACTCCACTTATATATTGATTGTTCTGCTGTGTATTCTGGCCCAAGGGCTGTAAGGTAATAAATACCATGTATTTACGTTAATTTATGACATGTGATACCATGGTATTTCATCGAGTACTGTGTGTGCTAGCATACTGATCCAGGGATAGCACAGAAGCACAATAGCTTGGTTCCCTTCGGGACCGGGTCGTTACAGATATATGCTCTAGAGGCAAAATAATATGTGACTATTCCAATATATCTAAGCAAGTTCATGACCAGTTTCATACTGTGCTAGAACTGTATCATTGAAACAATGATACATGTGTGGTATAGAAACAACCAACGTTCCTAGTTAGCCTCTTTCTATATAACTAGTTCATGGTCAACTGATGATCGTGGTTTCCCTGTCATGGACTATCAAGTCAATTGACTATGAGGTCACCTCATTAGATGAATGACGTGATGAACATTACCCAATGTAAGTATTGCAACATGATCAAATCATGAAGGTTTAGTGTTGTAATTAAAGAACGTAGTAGACCTTTCCTCAGACCGTGAGATCATGCATAATTGCTATCTTCTCGGATGCTTTGACCTACATCCACCGCGTGACTGAAATATGCTAGCCATAAAAGTGTATCTTGGGTATTCCATTGAGATATGTTGAGGAGTTTTGATTCAAGAGCGGGATTTGTCAATCCATGTAATGGAAAGATACTAAGGGCCGACTCGGTGAGATTGCATCCATAAAGTTGCGCAGCGTGTGACTAGGTCATGGGGATGAATATCATGGAACAAGTGAAATAAGATTTGTCAGTAATGAGATAGAACCAGACATAGGATGTCATTGTTCGAATCTCGGACTTATCTAGTATCGATGACAAAGGGAATGCTATACGACATGACGGTTCAATCAGTGTTAATATCCGGAATGCACAAGGGTCATTATGGGCATCCAGGTCCCGCTGATGATCATTGACCGTAGCCTCATCTCGGTCATGACTAGAGTATTCTCGGACCATAGGGTAACACACTTAAGGGCTCGATGACATCAGAGACCTTTTCGGAACTATAGGAGTTACCGGAGAATACGGGAAGACATACCGGAAATGTTCCGTGTTGGTCTGAAGGATGTTCGGAGTAAGCCGGAAGGTGTTCCGGATCACCGGGAGATGAAATAATATGTTTTATTCATTTATTAAATTAATTATAATTAAAAACATTTTATTTATAGTTAAAAAGTGCAATGGGCCTTATTTATGAAAGAAGTCCATTAGGGAAATAAAGGGAAAAGAAAAAGAAAAAGGAAAGGAGAAGGGGGCGCCACCCCCCTTGGTCGGCCACCTCCCCCAGAAATTCGTGGAGAAATAAATATAATCCCAAATTGATATCGGTTTTCTCCGGTCTTCTCCACTCCCTCGTCTCTTTCACGGTGGGATCCCCTTGTTTAGAGCCTGTAGTGGGATTGACACTTCTCCACCAAACAAACGTCGGCGTGCTGCTGAAACTCCGGTTCCGCGGGTCTACTTCTGACACCTTCACTGGATCGGAGATCGGAGGTCGTCATCGAGTTTCATAGTGTGCGATTACTACGAGGTGCTACACGTGTGGCACTCCACCCGACAGGGTGCTAACACAGCCAGGGGGCTGTGAACTTTGTTTGACTACACCGGCCACGTTTGCGGGAATATTTCCGCGCAATGGACTACACCCCGAGCTATGTTATCCGCAAGTCTCTCCGTTACAATAATACGGCCAGATAGATCTTGGGCAACGGGAACGCTAGTTAGAAAAATTATTGTTTTCTGTCGCGAACCCCAACAGTGGTATCATGAGCTAGGTCTATGCTTAGTATTACTGTACGGATAGAACACATCGGGGATGTGGGCGTTGATTCTTTGATTGTTACGCTCTCACGTGCACTTGTTCATATTTGTGGCATTGTTTAATGTGGGCGTTGATTCTTTGATTGTTGCGCGAGACTGGTTCCACGCTTGACATGTCGCTTGTACCGTATAAAGTGGCTCTGGGGGTGTCTGTCTCTCTTACTTTAGCGGATATGGCATTTGTAGCAGAGGGCCCCGTACGGGGTGTAATAGAGACAATCATCTAATCAACGTTGTGGTTGACTCGTAGGCTAATATCAGTTTATCCATGAAAGCCCTAGCATCCACGTAAAACATGCAATATACAAAATAGAGGTGTCTAACTTTATATTGCTATTGGGGGCTATCATTTTGTTTGATCTTGATGTAGTGATAGCTTTGCTATGTGTTACTAGAAAGTACTAAACGTTCATCATTATAAAACAAACTCAAATGGAGACACTGTAGACTTATGCTCCGTTTGGATGTTCATATTGAGAGGGTATATATTATATTGGGCTGAATATCCAATATCCAGGATATTGATATTGAGATTGAATATCAATATTTTTTGTTTGGATGTGTTAGATATTCGGAGCTAGACAAGATATTGAGTTTGAATGTCAAATGTTGTTTGGATGTTATAAACTCGGTTTTTTGAGATATTGATCAAAATGTACAGAACAACCATATATTTACAGACAACAGCTAGAAAAAAAATCTTCAATATTTCCACAACAACACTATTATATCAAGTTCAATGCATAATCCAGCTTAAACGACCATTTTTTAAGTCTCAAACAAACAAGGTACAAAGTCTCATACGCAATCTGACATGTTCTTATATACCAATCACAAGTGACAAGCCCTCAAGGCAACATGAGCAACCATTCCTTCCTGAACTCCAAGGGGAGCTCCATAATCGCATGAAATAAACGCTCGCTAAGGATTAGCTTCCCATAAGCTCACAGTTTGTCAGATCGAGACAAGTCTGGTATGGCGTCAAGTGCAGCAAGTATCGCAGAAGGAGGAGTAACCTGGGGTGCATGTAATGGCTCCATCGACTTCATGGCATCACTCCAAGACGTCTTCATATCTCCAAGAATGCACATAATTGCTTCGCCCATACGTGGCTTCTTTGATGGGCCAGCACGTTCAGGAGATTGATCATTGATCTATTGTGTTGGTGGTACAGTTTTAGCCTCAGTTTCATTTTCTGCACCAGACCTAGCACCTTGACCGGTGGCATGGTCTTTTGAGTAAATAGTACATATCTCAGTCCAGTTGTTGATCACCTTGTTCTTGTATATAGCTGCTTTTTCATTAGCCTACAAGCGTGTACAAACATGAGTTACATTGGCAAGTTACAAAAAATTAGAATGAGCTAGCGACATGTCATGTACCTCCACATATATTGTAAGGCCCGATATGCGGTACTGTTCCGGATCTAGGTGTTTCCACCCAGACCCGGGGACGAAGCACATATCGGTCCCACCGCGACATATGACAAAGCCATATGCCCCGGATTTCCAACATGATATCACAACATTACAGATACAAGGATACAACATCTCATACAATCGGCATACAACTGCCTCAAATACAATACAACAGCGGAAGATACACGTCTGGGTACAGACTACAAGCAAATGCCTAGTGCAAAGAGAAAATCATCGATCCCCATAACCACACGGGTCTAGGCCCTCCGCCGGGATCCGCCTAACTAGTCGTCGTCGAGTCTCCACGTGAAACGTCGATCACCATACCTGTTGTCTATCAAGAACCCTGAAAAGAGTTTGGGGGTAGTATCATGAGTACAGAGGTACTCAGCATCCAACTGTAGTGGTCATCTGACCCAGCAAGGACTTCATCACTCGTCATTCTAGGACAACTAGTAGTTTACGGTAAGGAAGGGGTAAGTGGTGAGGTTGCTGCCGCACTAGCATTTATGAAGTGGCTAACGATCTAGAGAGTAAGATAAGAAGCCAAGCATTCGATGAGGAATCGCCTCCAACAAGTCTGCTATCCACCTACATACGCAAACATAACACCTATCCTATCCTTGTCCTCCTCTTCGCATCCCGACGAAGAAAAAGCAATCAAGGCACACACACGTTGATCAAGTTATATTAAGATTATCTTAGTTGTTGTTGTCTATGAACAAGGAGTAGGTCTCAAGTCGTCCATAACCGTGGACATGGCTTCTCGAAAAGATTTAACCCTGCAGGGGTGTACCAACTGCCCATTACAAGGCTCCGCACGCACGTCCATCACTCTCAGTTGCTACCCATCACAGGCAACCATTTTATGATTTAGTTTCAAGAGATCCGAAACGACAGGTCCCTTTAACTAACAACGAACAAATCCGGGTGGCCCCCGGTGAGTCGACATCCAGCTCAGGAGCCGGCGCTCTCTCGAGCTGGTCTCTACCGTCTGTCTCGGGTTTGGATAGCTGGTTGATCACACATGGGAAACCGGGTCCTCAGCCGAACAAGGTGGGCCAGCAAGGGAACTATGTCCTCACTGGTCCAGGTTGGTTTGAAAACTACTAGCAGCTGACCAGCACACACACGGTTTCAAATGGTAAATCAGCTTGGGCCACCACTAGAAATGCTTGAAGCTAGGTAGGTAAGAAAAGGGGACCCCATAAAATCCCACACGCGGTTAGGCACGCTCAGTCTTGAAACCAATACCCGGAACTCGGATCCTAGGTGACTCGAATGGAACAAAGCGTCGGGGCGGGATAGCCTAGACCTTCCATCCTTCGTCGAATATAGTCAACATTATAATAACCATATCATCAACAACATTAATAATAATGTGATATCCCAAACCCAGGAGTAACAGGGTAACATCGTAGCATCCTAAGCATGCATACTAAGCAGGGGCTGAGCAACGAGCAAAAGTAACATAGCAGTGCAAGGTTTGCTGGGAAGGGACATGGCTGTATCGGTTTGAAAGAGGTTGTAAACATGTGGTAGGATCAAATATCGAACCTAACCTAGACTATCATGCAAACCGCTGGCTGAAATAGAATGGATCATAAGTAATGTATAGTCCTTGCCTGTTGATAAGTCGGGTTCCGAAGGTGTAGTTGATCCAAAGCTCGCATCGTCTCCGAGAGGTACCCGCGGAAGCACACAAGACGATAAACACTAGAAAGCAATCAACGAGCAAGCACTCTATTACTACGGGGCAACACAAGATCAAGAATACATCACACGACACGGCAACGCGATACGGGTCTATCGTCGAGAACGGTTACTAACAGTTTAAGTGGGGTATCGGTCACACACGACGAATACCGCACGTTTACGGTGGTTCAAGTTGCTTAGCTACAGGTGATCAAACAACGGTTGTTAACATGGCAACTCAAGAAAGCATGGCATAGCACACAGACATGGCAGGGGGTGAAGCATAAAAGAAACTATCTATGCTAGACAATTTAAGTGAGGCACAACCTAAACATGGCATAACACTAAGTGTCGCACGATGATTAAAAGATTTGGTACTGTTCTGTCCTAAACCATATTTTAGGTTGGTTAACAACAGTAAACAATAGCATAAACACAAAGAACACAAAAAACTAATCAAGTTACATATAAAGAACACCCCAAACGGAGTTACGGTTAAAAAGATATAAGCAAAACAAGTTACGGGCACAAGCTGTATAAACAGGGGTAAATCTATATGCAACAGTGCAGAAACATGACATAGAAATACATGGGATGAAAGTAGACATGATGCTTAACAATATGCAATTGGAATCACTCAATTCCGATAAACGGTCGCGACACACTCGTCGACCGAAGTTGCAACAAAATATAAACAGCAGCACACTAACAGCAGGGTAGCTACTTTGGAGCAAGATACAATCATGATGCAGCAAGCAATTATGGCATGTGAATGCATGAAACTGAAGTAGAAACAATGCTTAACGCAACGCAAAAGGAATCAATCAATTCCGATGAACGGTTGCGAAGCAATCGTCACCCGAAGTTGCAAATAAATAATAACAGCAGCACTTAACAGGATATAGTAGCAATTTAACGGCCTGATGCCCACTTCAACGCAGAATTAAACTATCTAGACGAACTCAAACGGAAAAACTTTCTACATACGAACGCTAGAGCACGCAAAAACAGATCAGCAACAAAAAATTTTCCCAGACTTAGAAAAAAAAGGCAGCAGGGAAATAAAAAAAAAGGGCGCGAGGGCCTCACCCAGCTGGGCCTCGGCCTACTAGCCTGGGCTGGATCTGGATCTGGCCGTCGCTGGGCTGGAGGCCTGGCTACGGGCCGGATCTGGCGAGGTGGGGCGGCCCAGCCACAGCGGTCAACGGGGCCGAGGAGGGTGCAGCCGGCTCGGGGCTCCTCCCGATCGAGTTGGCGGCGGCGGACGACGCCGTTGACGCCGGCGGGCGCGGGCTGAAGGAATCGGGGCCGGAGGCGCTGGGGGCACGAAGGAGGTCGGATCCGGCGCGTCCAGAGGCGGGGACGGCAGGGTCGTGCTCGAGGTTGGAGTGGCGCGCGGCCAAGCTCGTGGCCGGCGGCCATGGCGGCTGCCTTCTCGGCTGGCGCCGGCGGTGGACCTGCAGAGGAGGGAGACGGGTGAGAGCTAGAGGAGGAGAGGGAGGAAGGGAAGGAGGAAGGAGAGGAGGTGCAGCGGTGGGCGGCGGCCCGGCTGGCTCGCCGGCCGGCGGCTGGCCGTGGAGGGCTCGGGCGGCGGCTGCGTGCTAGAGGAGAGAGGAGATGCGGTGGAGGCTGGGTGGCGACGTGGCATGATCTGGGCCGTCGGATCGCCGGATCTGACAGTCCAGAGCCCCTGGGGGGGCAAAAATTCGGGATCTGGGGATCTGGGAGGCAAAACTAGGCAAAGTGGAGGGGGGTGGCTGCAATTTTGTGGCTAGGGAAACCCTAGAAATGGGTGGGAGTGTGGTGGTCTTTATATAGCCCCGGTGGCTGGCAGTTTGCAAAAACATCCCCGGTTTTTCTCTCGCGCGCGCGGTGCTCACGTTTCTGACCGTCGGGGGTCCGCAGTACCTCCGATTCGGGTAAAACTTCGAACTGCGCGATCAGCGCGTCGAGCCGGAGGCGTTCACCTCGCGTTAGAACCTTTTCGAGAAAACTTTCCGGCGCGCTATAAAAATATTCCGTTTAATTATTAAACGGGGTTTTTTCTTTCCTTTGGTTGCGGCTGGTCTCGTGCGGTTTTCGCGACGGTGATCGGGTGAAACCCGGTGTCGCAAAGGTCGAGTGTCAGGGTGTCAAGGTTCGGTCTCCGTCCGATACGAGATAAGAGGGGGAAAAATAATCGCCGATCGATAAATCGGGGATGCAAACACCGCAAACAAATCAGACAATCAAACAATTGACACCGAAAACAAAATTTTTGATTTTTCTGAAAACTGGGCTATTACATATATGTCCCACACTTCATCGCTGTCCATTTGAACACATTCTTTTCCCAATCCCAGCCAAATCCACTCTAAGAAAGAATTTTGCTTACAATCTCATAGTGCTTGTCAAAGGTTTTGCACCTTGTTATGATTTTCTCCTTTTTGACGTCCACCCCACACTTCTCTTTAACATTCTTGATAGCATGGCGATACACATGTGCCTTCCAACCATTTTGAGCATGATCTCCATCATTGTGATGCTCAACAAGCACGTCCAACAAGGCTTTCTCCATCTCCGGAGTCCACTGTGTGTAAGCTCTTCCAAACTTCTTTGGCTTTGCTCCCTCCATGGACCTGCACAAGCAATAAGGACCAAGAACAATAGACATACATATTGTATTAGCAATAAAAAACAATAGACATACAGATTTTATTACCAAGGACCAAGAACCATATCATATACATATATATATATTAATATTGTTGTCACAAGGAGGCATCTACAAAATACCCAAAAGGCACCATCTAGTAACCAAAATAAGTCTGCAGCAATTCCAACTAATCAAAAGGCATTACTTCTAGCTAGCTAACGCACTAATCAGACTACTCTTGTTGTTCTGCATGGGCAACAATGTAATCAGCAAACATGTCTTCAGCAAATTGATTCCTAAAGTTTTTCCATGCATTAGTGAGCCTAACAGAAGTAATGTATCCAGCCCCATCTTCAATCTCAATTGGCTGAGATGCTTGTTCATTATCAACATCCTCCAACAATATGCCGTCCATCGCATACTGCCTATCCCTTGCATAGTTGTGCAACACAGCACAAGCATTAATTATTCGAATCTGCATAAATATTAGTTCATAGTGAGCATAAGTCAACTAGCTATTACCATTTGTATTCCAAGACCATATGGACATATATTACCTGGTCCTCTATTTCAAAGAAACTCGCAGTACGCAAAATAGAAAATCTTCTCTTCCACAGTCCAAAAGTTCTTTCTACCTCATTTCTAGCATGAGCATGACGCAAGTTATATGATTCCTCAGCCTTTTTGGGCTGTTGTGCACTTGTTGCCCATTCTTTCAAGTGATACCGGGTGGACCTAAATGGACCAGCATCACCCAAGTAATATGTTCCTATGGTCAATCATGCAAAGTTACTTTAGCTAAGAACACAAGCAAATAAAAACAAAAGTCCAAGATAAATAGTAGTACCATTTGGTACAGCAAATGCATCTTGGCGACTTGTTCTCATTGCATCACGTATAACTCTAGAGTCAGAAGTTGAACCCTCCCAATGAGGCAACACATACAAAAATTTCATGTTCCAATCAACAACACCAAGCACATTAGTGGTGATAGCTTGTTTTCGATTTATGTAGCATCCTTGGTCAGGCAAATTAACAGTAACAACAATATGGCAGCCATCTAATGCTCCAAGTGCATTGGGAAACCACTTCCATTTATAATCGTTGACAGGTTCAACAGAAGGATCTGGCAGGTTAATAAACTCTCCATGCAGACATAGGATGGCCTTTAACACATCAGAAAAGTGTGAACTAATAGTCCCTAAAGACCTCTTGTACTGCCCTCGCAACAACCTCATTTTCAAACCATGACCAACAACAAGAAAGAACATGGCAACCTTTTCTTCCAGAGCAACATACACACTCTCTCGTAAGCCACATTTCTCACGCAACATAGCACACACATCATGGAAGTTTATTTTTGTTAGACGAAGTTGATCATAGCAAGCAGTTTTAGACCCATCATACATATCTTTCAACAAATACTTTCGAAGAGACTGTTTATGTTCATCGTCGGTAAAGGCTCCTAACTCCCTCTGATGAGGACATCCCTACTAATGTTACACCCATACCCTCACCAACTACACATACTGGACCAGTTACTAGAGCACGTGCACGTCAACTAAATTATCAGGTACTTTCGTTTCTTGCGAATCCTTCTATTGGTCATGAACATATGATGCTGCCTAAATTAGATACTTTTGTTTTGGTTATGAATGAAGGACCTAGCATGGACAAGAAGGATGGTCATTGGAGCGGGATCAAGAATGGAGAAGAAGGTGCGCGCGGGGGAAAGTACAGTGGAGCTTCCAGTGGGGATTTTCGCACGTTGAAGCCACCATAAGGCATGCATGAAGGCTTGGACGGAATACACGAGATGCCACTTCATTATTTTCGTCCAAGAGCAATTATAGGTGTTGCGTCACCTTAATATTGGGCTGGGCCCATGTAATTTCGAAATACCACATTATACGCTGTTTTTAGAGTCCGTATGTGTGGGGAAACCGAGTTAGGGTTGTTTTCGGACCCCCACCTCCAAGGGGTCACGAAAATCCCCTCTGTTTCCCCATATATACAGCCCTTAGGGCGTCGTTTAGACTTGGGTTTTAATTAGATATAAGTTAGCCATAGCCGCAACTTCGAGCTCTTCGTTTGTGTCATCCGACCAGGCCAAGACCTCATTGGAACCCCAACTTTCGTAATCATTCATCTTATATTCGCAATATCCAGATTGCAATTCTTAGTTCTTGCTTGTTCTTCGATTGCTTGCAGGAATTAGACCTTCGTGGTCAGGTTGATCGTGCATCCGCGGGATCAATAACCTCTCGGAGTTGGTTTAGCGATCGCTAAGGCGCAACGTCTTCGCACGTTCGTAGTCGGATCGTGAAAGTCGCTTCCACCATAATCGATCTCCACCATCTCATCGAAACATCGGGACACCTTCGCCTCTATCAAGTGGTATCAGATTTCCAGGTTGCTCGGTGAGATTTACCAGTTTTCGTAGTCTAGATTGGTTCTGTTCTTCATACCTACAGTCCACGAAAAAGCCAACAAAAAAAAATTAGGGTTAGATCATCACGTCCCAAAACAGTCCGAGCCTTTGTCCAGTTTTCTTTACAGTAGTTTGCATTGTTGAATTTGCGGTTGCATCGTTGTGTCGAGTTGCTGATCTTAGCGTCTAGTTACCTTAGAGTTTCGAGTTCTGATCACAGTTTTGTCACGCCGCCGCCGAACAGTAGTACACCACCACGTTCCGCCAATCCGAGTCCAGATACACCACCATGTTCCGCCAAGCAGAGTCCATACACACCACCACAACCTACCGATCCGAGTCGAGTTCCATCACCCGTTCGGTTTGTGATATCTCCGTAGCCAGAATAGTTTTGAGTTGATTAGAGTCGGATTTCACCAATCTTTTGTCCTACGTAGAAGAGTCTGGCACGCTTTCCAGAGCAGTTTTTAGGCCAAAAATTTCAGGGGTAAAAAAATTTCGTGCCCATACGTTCCTTAGGTCCAGAAACTCGTTTTGAGACGTTCGCCACCATAGTGATTTTTTCGCCCTTTTTCAGCCCCCGCAGTCCCGCATCGCAAAAAAAAAAAAGCAAAAAAAAAAAAAAGAGAGAATTTTTTTTTTCAGAGTGTGCTTCACAGTTGTTACGTGCCGCGCCGTGCTTTCGTTGGTGTTTTAGGCTCGCGTCTCTAGTACGGTCTAGCCTAGGATCAGCACAGTACCGACGTTGAGTGTTTATTCAGCTTTGCATCTCTGTTTTGATTACTGTTGAGTTTTTCCTACCATACTTGTCAGCCTTCCTACAGCTCCACATATATTCTACATCGTGCGTTTTGACACCGCCTGGCCATCGCTCTACCACATCTCTGAGAGTTTTGACCCGTTGGTTGTACATCACCACCTGCTGCTAGGTAAGAATCGGTAAGAACGTAAGAAAAGCTTGACGGATTTGTGCTTTCCACGACCCCACATCCATCCCATTAGTAGCAGTAGGATCATATTCCGGTGTGTTTTCTATTTCTGCTAACCATGCCAGGATCACATGATGAAGTGGCGCGGGATGCTCCCGATTGGGAGAACATGACAAACAAGGAGCTACATGATAAATTTGCACGTATGATGTCTCAACAGGTGCAGGACATCGAGACCAGATTTACAGAGGCGATTGATGGCGTGGAGAAGATGATCGACACCAAGCTCGACGCCAAGTTTACTGAGTTGATCGCACGCCTACCCTCAGCACAGCCACAGCCACCGCCACTACCACGTGCACGACGTATTCTGTTTCCGCGTGGACAAGCTGCTGGTATTGGTGCTCCTCCTGCTGCTGCAGTTGCTGCTACTGCTGCTGCTGCTGCTTCTGACGTCGGCCTGGACGACAACTACGGGGGTGATTACGAGGAGGAGGTGGAACAGGAAGCGGCCTATGAGCAGCCAGCTGGACGTCCACGTCCCAACATTCGCCACGGTCGACACCAACCACCCCCTCAGGTACGCGATGATGAACATGTGCCTAAACTTAAATTGAATCTTAAGCCGTTTGAGGGTAGATATATTCCTGATGCTTATCTTACTTGGGAGTTAAAAACTGAACAACGTTTTACATGTTTACAATATCCTGAGAATAGACGTGTTACTGCTGCTGTTTGTGAATTCACGGGCTTTGCATCTATTTGGTGGTCTGAACATTGTAGATTGCATGCTAATAATATTCCAACTACTTGGGCTGCTTTAAAAGATGCTATGCGTACTCGCTGGGTTCCCCCTTATTATCAACGTGAATTGTTACAAAAATTACAGCGTTTGAGACAAGGAAAAAATTCTGTAGAGGAATATTATCAAGAATTACAAACTGGATTGATTAGATGTGGCCTAGTAGAGGATAATGAAGCTATGCTTGCACGTTTTATGGGTGGCTTAAACAGGGAGATACAAACTATTCTAGAATACAAGGACTTTGCTACTATCACTCGTTTGTTTCATCTTGCTTGTAAAGCTGAACGTGAAGTGCAGGATCGACAGGCCGCTACGAGACCTAACTTTTCTGCAGGACGAAATACATCATGGACATCGCGTGGAGCTTCTACATCCACACGTCCTGCTGCGCCACCATCTATTTCAGCCGCTCATTCTTACAGGGAGCCACCAAAACAGCCAGCGCCACCATTCAAGGGTGCACAGAGTGGTCCAGCAGCGAGTTCTTCTTCATCCATGGCGTCCACAGGGCAAGCACGAGATCGTGATATTAAATGTCGCAGGTGCCAAGGTGGAGGTCACTTCGCAAAAGACTGTCCCTCCAAGCGTGTGATGACTATTACGGCGGATGGTGGGTATGAGTCAGCGAGTGACTATGATGAGGAGACTCTAGTTCTCATTGCTCATGAGGAACAGGGTGCCCATGATGATGCTCATGATATAGAGTATATGACTCCTGATGATGCAGATAAATATGCTAGTTTGGTTGCTCAACGTGTATTAAGTGTGCAGGTAACGAAGGCCGAGCAAAACCAGAGGCATAATTTGTTCCACACAAAGGGAGTGGTGAAAGAACGTTCGGTTCGCATCATCATTGACGGAGGGAGTTGCAACAACTTGGCTAGCATGGAGTTGGTGGAGAAGCTATCTCTCACCACAAGACCACACCCCCATCCGTACTATATTCAGTGGTTTAACAATAGTGGTAAGATTAAGGTAACGCGTTCTGTTCGTGTGCACTTTAGCATTGCTGCATATGCTGATTATGTTGATTGTGATGTGGTACCCATGCAAGCATGCTCTCTTTTACTTGGTAGACCATGGCAATTTGATAGGAATGTTGTACACCATGGTAGGACAAATCAGTTTACTCTAGTTCATCAGGATAAAAATATTGCTTTACTTCCTATGTCTCCTGAACAAATTGTGAAAGATGATCTTGCTAGAGCTAGTAAAGCAAAACAGGAAAAAAATAAGAGTGAGAATTAGATAGCAGCCAAAGAATTTGAGCAACAACATAAGACTAATAGCAAATATTCTTCTGCTGTTTCTAATGAAATTAAATTGACTAGTCCAACTTTGCTTGCTACTAAGGTTGATATTTCAGATTTGGATGTTAGTCAATATGTGTGCTATGCTTTTGTGTGCAAAGAAGCTTTGTTTTCATTTGAGGAATTGCCTCCTTCTTTGCCTCCTGTTGTCACTGACCTTTTGCAGGAGTTTATTGACGTCTTTCCACAAGACGTACCACCGGGATTACCACCTATTCGAGGGATTGAGCATCAGATTGACTTAATTCCCGGTGCTTCGTTGCCCAACCGTGCGCCATACCGTACCAATCCGGAGGAGACGAAGGAGATTCAGCGTCAAGTACAAGAGCTACTCGACAAAGGTTACATACGTGAGTCCCTTAGTCCTTGTGCTGTTCCTGTTATATTAGTGCCTAAAAAGGATGGAACATGGCGTATGTGTGTTGATTGTCGAGCCATTAATAATATTACTATTCGTTATCGTCATCCTATTCCTAGGTTAGATGATATGCTTGATGAATTAAGTGGCTCTACCATGTTTTCCAAAGTTGATTTGCGTAGTGGATACCATCAAATTCGCATGAAATTAGGAGATGAATGGAAAACGGCTTTTAAAACTAAGTTTGGATTATATGAGTGGTTAGTCATGCCTTTTGGGTTAACTAATGCACCTAGCACTTTCATGAGATTAATGAACGAGGTTTTACGTGCTTTCATTGGACGATTTGTGGTAGTCTATTTTGATGATATACTGATTTATAGCAAATCTTTGGAGGAACATTTGGATCATTTACGTGCTGTTTTTATTGCTCTACGTAATGCACGTTTATTTGGTAACCTTGGGAAGTGCACCTTTTGCACCGACCGAGTCTCGTTTCTTGGCTATGTTGTTACTCCACAGGGTATTGAAGTTGATAAAGCCAAGATCGAGGCGATTGAGAGTTGGCCGCAGCCCAAAACGGTCACACAAGTGAGGAGTTTTCTTGGCCTCGCTGGATTCTATAGGCGTTTTGTGAGAGATTTCAGCACCATTGCTGCCCCTCTCAATGAGCTTACACGCAAGGATGTGCCTTTTACTTGGGGTACCGCACAGGAAGAAGCTTTCACGGTATTGAAAGATAAGTTAACACATGCTCCTTTGCTCCAACTTCCTGATTTTAATAAGACTTTTGAGCTTGAATGCGATGCTAGTGGGATTGGTTTGGGAGGTGTGTTATTACAAGATGCTAAACCTGTTGCATACTTTTCTGAAAAATTGAGTGGGCCTAGTCTGAACTATTCTACTTATGATAAGGAATTATATGCTCTTGTTCGGACATTAGAAACTTGGCAACATTATTTATGGCCCAAAGAATTTGTTATACATTCTGATCATGAATCTTTGAAACACATAAGAAGTCAAGCAAAACTTAATCGTAGACATGCTAAGTGGGTTGAATTTATTGAGACTTTCCCTTATGTCATTAAACACAAGAAGGGGAAAGATAATATTATTGCTGATGCTTTGTCTCGTCGTTATACTATGCTTTCACAACTTGACTTCAAGATATTCGGTTTAGAGACAATCAAAGAACAATATGCAAATGATGCGGAATTTAAAGATGTATTGCAGAATTGTAGAGAGGGTAGAACATGGAACAAGTTTGTACTTAATGATGGATTTGTGTTCCGTTCTAACAAGCTATGCATTCCAGCTAGCTCTATTCGTCTTTTGTTGTTGCAGGAGGCGCATGGAGGAGGATTAATGGGACATTTTGGCGTGAAAAAGACGGAGGACGTACTTGCTACACATTTCTTTTGGCCAAAGATGAGACGGGATGTTGAGCGTTTTGTTGCTCGCTGCACTACATGTCAAAAAGCTAAGTCACGACTCAATCCTCATGGTTTATACATGCCTTTACCTGTACCTAGTGTTCCGTGGGAGGACATATCCATGGACTTTGTTTTAGGCTTGCCTCGAACAAAGAAGGGGAGGGATAGCATATTTGTTGTCGTGGATAGATTTTCTAAGATGGCACATTTTATACCATGTCATAAAAGCGATGATGCTACTAATGTTGCTGATTTATTCTTTGGAGAGATTATTCGTTTACATGGTGTGCCCAATACTATTGTCTCGGATCGTGATACTAAGTTTCTTAGCCATTTTTGGAGATGCTTATGGGCTAAGTTGGGGACTAAACTACTTTTTAGTACTACATGTCATCCCCAAACTGATGGACAAACTGAAGTGGTCAATAGGACTTTGTCTACTATGCTTAGGGCTGTTTTAAAAAGTAACTTGAAACTGTGGGAAGAATGTTTACCTCATATTGAATTTGCTTATAATCGTTCAGTGCATTCTACCACTAAAATGTGCCCTTTTGAGATTGTTTATGGTTTTCTACCTCGTGCACCTATTGATTTGCTGCCTCTTCCATCTTCGGAGAAGGTGAATTTTGATGCTAAGCAACGTGCTGAATTGATATTAAAAATGCATGAGTTAACTAAAGAAAACATTGAGCACATGAATGCTAGATACAAGCTTGCTGGTGATAGGGGTCGAAAGCATGTTGTTTTTGAACCAGGAGATCTTGTTTGGTTACATCTACGAAAAGATAGGTTTCCTGATTTGCGCAAGTCTAAGTTAATGCCACGAGCTGATGGTCCCTTTAAGGTTTTACAGAAAATTAATGATAATGCATATAAACTTGAGCTACCTGCAGATTTTGGGGTTAGTCCCACATTTAACATTGCAGATTTGAAACCTTATTTGGGAGAAGATGATGAGCTTCCGTCGAGGACGACTTCAATTCAAGAAGGGGAGGATGATGAGGACATCCCTACTAATGTTACACCCATACCCTCACCAACTACACATACTGGACCAGTTACTAGAGCACGTGCACGTCAACTAAATTATCAGGTACTTTCGTTTCTTGCGAATCCTTCTATTGGTCATGAACATATGATGCTGCCTAAATTAGATACTTTTGTTTTGGTTATGAATGAAGGACCTAGCATGGACAAGAAGGATGGTCATTGGAGCGGGATCAATAATGGAGAAGGTGCGCGCGGGGGAAAGTACAGTGGAGCTTCCAGTGGGGATTTTCGCACGTTGAAGCCACCATAAGGCATGCATGAAGGCTTGGACGGAATACACGAGATGCCACTTCATTATTTTCGTCCAAGAGCAATTATAGGTGTTGCGTCACCTTAATATTGGGCTGGGCCCATGTAATTTCGAAATACCACATTATAGGCTGTTTTTAGAGTCCGTATGTGTGGGGAAACCGAGTTAGGGTTGTTTTCGGACCCCACCTCCAAGGGGTCACGAAAATCCCCTCTGTTTCCCCATATATACAGCCCTTAGGGCGTCGTTTAGACTTGGGTTTTAATTAGATATAAGTTAGCCATAGCCGCAACTTCGAGCTCTTCGTTTGTGTCATCCGACCAGGCCAAGACCTCATTGGAACCCCAACTTTCGTAATCATTCATCTTATATTCGCAATATCCAGATTGCAATTCTTAGTTCTTGCTTGTTCTTCGATTGCTTGCAGGAATTAGACCTTCGTGGTCAGGTTGATCGTGCATCCGCGGGATCAATAACCTCTCGGAGTTGGTTTAGCGATCGCTAAGGCGCAACGTCTTCGCACGTTCGTAGTCGGATCGTGAAAGTCGCTTCCACCATAATCGATCTCCACCATCTCATCGAAACATCGGGACACCTTCGCCTCTATCACCCTCGGTAACCTTTGGGTACTAAGATATGCCATAGCAAGAAGATTGCATTCAAAGTATTGTTTCATGAACACAAGCCTTCTTCTCTTCCTTCTTTTGTTTTCCTCCGATATATAATTAACCAAGGCTAATTTGTCCGACATTTTTTCAACTACAATGTAAGGAAATTATATGTTATTACACAAATTTTATCATCACAAAAATTAATTTATTACAAGCATGTTAATCAAGCATCACTACAAAAATTTAACACATCAAAAAACACTACATAGCAACTAGAACAACCATATACTGAACCAATTTCAGCACAACCAAATAATGTAATAATCCACAGAAATTTGACTACAAAATTCAGCACTGCACAAAACAAGACAGGAGAAGGTGGTGGCGCCGAGAAGGGGGAGGCGAGGGGGCGGATGGATCTGCAGTGCGCTGCTGCAGGGAAGGAGGAGGCGGGACGGGAGCGGTACCTGCAGTGTGCCACCGCCGGGAAGGAGGAGGCGGGGCGGGAGCACGAGCGAGACAAGGAAGGAGGAGCTCGGGAGGGAGGGTTACGCGAGCGACAGGAGCAGCGCACGGGTGATAGGGAATATCGAACCAATCTCTAGCCCAACTGCTCGACATTCGCTGGCCCAAATATTCTACTACGGACCCCTCCCTTGATATCAGACACGAATATCTAGCTTCAATATCCATTACATCTAAACAACCCAGTTTTAGATATTGGGGTAAGAAAAGCTCCGAATATCCAATATCTAGCTCCAATATGAACATCCGAACAGAGCATTAGTAGTATGTATTGCATCTCGCGAGACAAAGTTATTCGTGTATGGACAAATCAGTTGCTCGAGTTTAATGAATAAAGTGTACTTATACTTTGATTACGTCTTGATTTATGTTATGATAGAACCATTTATAAAAAACCAATAATGTCAAGTGATATTCAATGTTTAATGATAAAGTTGTCTTGAATAACAACAAGTAAAGAGTCATGTTTAGATTTAATTGCATAAGATGAATTCATAATTGATGAGGTCATTAGATACACGATCTATTAACTTCTGCACTTATTATTGAATAAGATGACCAATGACAAGGAAGTCGTGATTGAATTGCATAAGATGAATTCATAATTGATGAAGTCATTAGATACGTGCTCTATTAACTTGTGCATTTAAGATGACAAAGTTCTAGCAAGTAGAACTTGTGCTAATCATTATACATAAATGATGTATTAATTAAGCACATGGATTATCATTAAATACTTCGTATGATTAATTGAACATTATTTTCAATCAAAATCATAAAACTGAGATTCAGGAATCACTGCATGAAGTAGAATATAAGGATACGAATCACATTCTATGATCTAAGTGACAAGTATGAAAGTTGACATGATGGGAGACTTGTGGAAAATAAAGCCACAAATTACGATGGAAGTTTAAGGTATTCAATCACTTAACCCATTCGTAATCATACTAAATGTAGTGTGGTCTAAATGTTTTCCCCATGCGTTAATATTATTATCGAACAAGATTGTTTAAATTAATTAAGTTAAAAAAACCCACTTCATGAATAAGAAAACCATCCTGAACCTAGTGAGACAGATGACTCCATACGATGATGGCGTTAGAAAGTTTCTAAAGGAAGAATTTCTTTGTATTGAGAATTTAAAACAATTAAAATAACACATTCTCCCGAATAGCAAAACTGGTATTGCTGGATTGGTAATACGAGAAGAAGGTTCTCGACACATGAACCAATGGGAGATAGTGGAAACTTTGACCGGGGTACAAGACCTTGCCTTCATAATATCAGAGTGATGCAACGGAAACATGTTACGTTGTGACAACACTGTAAAAGAAAGAAGTATGACACATATGATGATCATGGTGTATGAGTTAAAGGCTTTGTTGAATTTAGAAGGTTATCATGAATACATTTTGTACAGAACAATAATCATGAGTCTTCTTAATAAAACAGAAGGAATAAAACTGCTTACAAAATGCAAAGGAATGATGGTAGCCTAAAACACGAGAAGAAATGAAATAATGTTGAGTTACATCAAGGATGGCTCGTGTATTGTGGAATAAATCAGTTATTTCATAATCCCGATAAACAAGAAAATTATCGAGAAATGGTGTAACGAACAAAAAGCATTATTTGGCTCATAAAGCTATTATGACCAAAATTCAATAATAATTGACTACGGAAGCGTAGTAATGCTTTAATCAATAAAATATTTCATTTATATTGTAATAAGGCCATAGCCTGAAATTGCATCTCCTTCAAACTTAGGATTTGAAGAGTGAATTGCAATAGGCATGAAGAAATGTTACTTCATGGAAAAGATGGACTATAGTACCTCAAGTTGGAACTCTCAACCTTGATTTGATCAACTGATTTTGGAATGATCAAAATATTGAGTAGGCCTGAAGTTTCATGAAACTGAGTGGTAGATTTGAAGACTTCCTAGAAACTTGGAATGTAGAGGGCATTTTATGAGTGGGAGCTTTGAGAGCAATATTGTTATGTCAGACATAAGAATGAAAGAGTAGTTTAATGAAAGATGAACCAAAAATATATATGATGGATATATTTGAGTGGAAGCATAATCATTATCTCAAACATATGTGCATAGATATGTGGTGAGGATTATCTCGTATATATATAAACATGCATTGATATGCGTATATGGAGAACCGTCTCATATACATGTATGCATTATTATATGAAGAGAATAAGGAAGATAAAACATAAGATTGCAAGAATCTTATTTTATATGAAGTACTAATACATTACACGTTGAAATCTATAATGATAGATTAAGATATGTCTGATGAACCAAAGTAGAGTTGGAATAATGTTCTAGACAAGAAACAGTTTCTTGTGGCTAGGAATTATATCAAGGATGAAAACCCAAATATCACAAGCAATGTTTTGATGGAAGAATAGGGATACACAATGTCCATTGACATGTGATCTCATATGACCCATGACAGATGATTCCACCATAAAACATGTGTTGTGAATCCAACAATAGAATGACTCAAAAGTTCTTGAAAGAAGAACAGATTCCGATGTGCTTTATGAGTAAAACACATAATCTGAACAAATTCCATGCATTCGGTATATGAGGAATACTTAGGACGATACTCTAAAATATAGAAAAGATAATAGACTTGAATGTAATACCTAATTACAATTGCAAGCTTTATTATGGGTCTATGTAAATTAGAGACATCACCAAAGAATTGAAAGAAATGTGAGCCAGGGATTCACGAATCAAAACACTACAAAACATAAAACTACTGAAGGAAGTAGATGTATGGATAAAGTTTAGCGTAAGAAGTTTAGACTTCTCACTGAGTGTATTTCCCAGTATGCATGACTATGAATAGTCTTCTGAAGACTTAATCAAATTTCATTAGAGAATGATGTGAAATAATAGTCTCACTCTCCCATAAAACTTATATCCAAACATTACATGCTAATGAGTGGTATATCAAGCCGGTTGATAAATACCACTTGCAAAGGAAACATACGAATCTAGATGTGAGAACCCTAATTTAGGTTTGTGCTTTTCTAAGCTTGCATTTTTGCATCATGAAAATTTTTGCAAAAGAAAAAGAAATGGGGAAAAGAAAAGCCCTAAATGATTTTAAATAAAAGGCCAGAAATAAATCTTTTTCCAAAATTCTTTTGGATATGTTGAAAAATCCTAAAAATGAGTGTGATCATTTTAAAAGTGATTTGGGATTAATCCCATGCTCATAGATTTTTCAAAAATCCAAATAGTGGCTTGGAAATTAAATCAACTGTCTATTTGAATTGGAATTCAAATAATTTGAATTTCAAAAATTCCCAAAACTTGGGGTTGATTTCTATAGAGTCATCTAGGTTTTATAAAAATAAATGGGAGTTTTATAAAATGCTCTAGCTATTTTTTTAGAGCAAAACAAATAACAGAAAGAAATAAAAAGAGAAAAACAAAAGAGAGAGAAGATTTCCCCCAACCCACCTTACCTGGCCCAGCCTGGCTAGAAGCCGGCCCAGCCCACCAGGGGCAGGGTCGTCTTCTACCTGTGGCCAGGCAGGCAGCTCGCCGCCGTGGCGAGCATGCCCACGTCGTGCCACCTCCTACTTGCCCCCCCCCCCCCCGTCGTCATCTGTCGCCATGGACGCCTGGAAGCGCCCCGCTCCTTCTTCCCCCTCTCCCAGTTCGTCTCCCTCTCTCTCTCGTCTGTTCCGCACAAGCCCGAGGACACCACCTCGCCGCCGACGTGAGCCGACGCGGCCACAAGCCTCCCCAAGCTGCATCACCTTGTCCAGGAGCTGCGCCAAGGTCGTCTCCGTCGAACGGCGCCCTCAATTCGAGCCCGGAGCCCCCGAGGACGACGCCTGCCTCGCCACTTCCTCGCCGGCCGCCGACGACCTCCAAGACGAATTCGCCGTCGTCTCTACCTCTCCGGCCTCCCCGAGCTCGTCGTCGTCTTCCAAGTGAGCTCCCACTCGTTTTCCCCCTCCTAGCTCCCCTCCTCGTGCTCCATGTCGCCGTTCGCCATGGACAGAGGCCACGGCCGCAGCCGGGATTGAACCCTTCGTCGCTCCCGTGCCCGTCTTGGTGCACAGATGGCACCAATGGGTGTGGGTGGAGCAGGGCTACTCCCCAGTACCCCTTGGCCCCTCTCCCGTGCCCTCCAGCCAACTCCGGCGAGGTCTCCGACCAGCCGCCGGCCAGCCCGAGCCTAACCCACCTCCCCTCTCTCTGACTAGTGGGCCCAAGGCCATTAACCCTAATGACCTAGCTAACTAACCCCCTGACCCACTGACTTGTGGGGCCAGGCCCCCCTAATCTAATTAGAGTTAGTTAGTTAACTCTCTGGTTAACCCAGAGAGGCTGACAAGAGGGCCCCACTGACAGGGTTGACTGGTCAGCCCCCTGACGTCATGCTGATGCCAGCATGACGCAGTAAATCTTAAATCAATTATTTAATTAGTAAATTCCAGAAAATATCCAAAACTTTGAATTTGAATAACTTTTAAAACGTAACTCAGATTGAAATGTTTTTTATATGAAAATTGATCAGAATAAAATGCTCTATCCAAATATCAAACTTTCAACCATGTTTGAACAAGTTATCTTGATGAACCAGTAGCATTTTGCTATTTGGTACGTTTGGTTTAAATCAAATAAATTGCAAATGCTATTCTAACTTGAACCATTGAAATGCAATACACTTCACATGGACATAAGAAGCACAACAAACCCATGATCATCATCATATCATGCCATATTGTTTGTGCATTACAATTTATCGAATGTATGCTTTACTTCCTGTGCTTCGAAGATTGCATCTTCTCGGTAGAGTTGATCTCGGAGACGAGTTCAACCTCACGTCAGAAGAGTGTTACATCGTGATCGTCAGCAAGGCAAGCACCCCCTCTTTGATCATGTCGATAAAATCCCAGTTCCCTCTCATTCTCGCAAATGCATGTTTAGGATGTCACCATGATCCGTTCTACCGCTAGTTGAACCTATTCCTTTGCATGACCTATCATTTTGTCACAGTAGTAAGCAAACCACAATCCTAGCAGATGTAGGAGTTGTTTGATATCATGTGGCCCCTGCAACTGTTACAAATTATTGCATTGCTTAGAGTTGTTACCTAAGGCTACTTTGTTGTGAGTCGGGATGGTAGTGATCTTGTGAATGATGGTGGTAATGTGTTGGTGAATCTACCCTAAACAAAGGTGAACGATGAGAGGTTGTGTAGGAGTACACAGTGGGTTCTCTTGTTGAACACTGCCTTAAGCCCGAGTTCTTATGTTGTTATCCAAGACTAAGAGTACGACCACACATTGGGCTCACTGACCCCTCTCAGCCTAGTACCTCACCCCGTACTTGTCCAGGATTCGCAAGTAGTTCGCCCTTTAACGATCTCAAGCAGGTGGAACCAAGGTAAGTGGTTGGCGTAGGTTGTGGGCACGTTGAATCAAGTGATCATGATCGAGTTGAGCTTGATGGCGGTCACACAACGTTTGAGTCCGCATCGGAACAATCGGCCGGATTCCGATCGTGGTACCAACTCAAATAGATATGGTGTCGTGAGTGAAGTGTCGTGGCAACATCCTCGTCGGTAATCACTTGAAGGGTCCATCCCTAGGCGTTAACTGATGAGGCGTGTGTGTAGCAGTACACCCCTGCAGGGTTAATGAACTATTCGAATAGCCGTGTCCGCGGTTATGGACTACTTGGAGACCTTTACTTGATCATAGACAACTTGAACGGTTACTCTTAAAACTTGCCAAGATAAGTGTGAGTGCTATGGCGTGCTTCCTCGTGGGGAAGTCGAGGAAGTACCCATAATGGTGTATTGGTTGAAGACTTGTTACTTGGACTTGTGTACGCTCCTTACCTCATTCTGGTATTCGTAGTACAGGACTAGCCAAGTCAAAGCTGACACTTCTGCAAGTGAAACCCCACCTCCCTTTTGCCTTGATACATGTGCATGAGTAGTATAGTTCCTATGTAAGTCTTGCTGAGTACGACTTTGTACTCACGTTTGCTTATTCTATGTTTTAGAGACGAGACCACTGACCCTGATGGTGGCCTCTACCTCGAGCTCGACGTGGACCAGGTCGCATAGTTCCAGACAGCAGCCTGTGCCCTTTGGAGGGTCGTTGTATTTTCTTTCAGGCTTCTTAAGCCATTTGTTAACCTTGTCTTTACTAAGAAATAATTTTCTTCCGTTGATGTTTGATGAAATGTTGGATCACAACGCTTTGATCTCTACTTGTAATACAACTACTATGTCTGCTCTGTTTAGCCGAAGTTATAAAGACTGAGTTTGTAGAGTTCATGTTGTGATTACCATCTATTTATACTAGATATGTGTGCTGCGTGTATGATTATAACATGCATGTCTTAGTATGGGTTTTCGTGACCTTAGTTGTGATCTGGCTGGCGGTCTTTTATACACCAAGTGGCCCTTAGATGTGCGCAGCTTGGGGCATCGCGATGCGATTGCTCGTGACTCTGCACGTGCACACTTTTTTGTATGATCGAGCCCGCCCTAGACCACGACTAAGTGATCGGGCTGGAGTAAGTCTATGAAAGGGTTATGATTTAATCGATAACGTGGTTGAGGCGACTTGTCTATGAGTATGGGATTCACAACCCATAAGCATTTAGACTTGTGAGCGGACGATGAGGACCCATCTCAGTTGATCATCCGGCCTGGATGGGATGTCCCTCACGATCGATGCTTACCGAGAGTGATCTGTGCTTGGCCTTGTCTGCTTAGAAAAGTGGGTACGGCTCTCGGCTCTCGGCTCTCCATATGATTGCATTGTGATCGGAATTACATACGCTAGCCCTGGGTCCCTACACTGGATTAGTACAGATCATTGACGAAACCTCTTCCATGAGCAAGCATGATCAATAAATGTGATAAAATGATTATGATCGGCAAAATGCAACTAGATTATTAGCACTCTAGTGCAAGCGGGAGACTGTTTGTAAGGCCCGATATGCGGTACTGTTCCAGATCTAGATGTTTCCATCCAGATCCAGGGACGAAGCACATATCGGTCCCACCACAACATATGACAATGTCATATGCCCCGGATTTCCAACATGATATCACAACATTACAGCTACAAGGATACAAAATCTCATACAATCGGCATACAATTGCCTTAATACAATACATCAGCGGAAGATACATGTCTGAGTACAGACTACAATCAAATGCCTAGTGGCAAAGGTAAAACACACCATTCCCACGTCCGCATGGGTCCAGGCTCTCCGCGGGGATCCGCCTAACTAGTCGTCGTTGAGTCTCCGCGAAGGCGTCCGGAAGAAGGGTTGTCGATCTCCTCTGAAGTCCATGATCGTTTGCATAGCGCGCGTAAAAGAGAAAAGAAGACGTGAACTATATCAACAAGTCTTGTAACTAACTTCTCACTGTAAGATGGGGGGTAGTGGTGAGGTTGTAGTCGCACTAGCAATATATGAGTGGCTAATGATCTATTTTTAGAGTAAGATGAGAAGCCAAGCATTCGATGAGGAATCACCTCCAACAAGTTTTTTATCCACCTACTTACGCAAACATAACACCTATCCTATCCTTGTCCTCCTCTTTGCATCCCGACAAAGAAGAAGAAGTCAAGGAACACACACGTTGATCAAGTTATTAAGATTATCTCAGTTGTTGTTGTCTATGAACAAGGAGTAGGTCTCAAGTTGTCCATAACCGTGGACACGGCTTCTTGAAAAGATTTAACCCTGGAGGTGTGTACCAACTGCCCATTACAAGGCTCCGCACGCATGCCAATCTCTCTCAGTTGCTACCCATCACAGGCAACCATTTTATGATTTAGTTCCAAGAGATTTTAAATAACAGGTGTAAGGCCCGATATGTGGTACTGTTCCAGATCTAGATGTTTCCATCCAGATCCGGGGACGAAGCACATATCGGTCCCACTGCGACATATGACAATGCCATATGCCCCAGATTTCCAACATGATATCACAACATTACATCTACAAGGATACAACATCTCATACAATAGGCATACAACTTCCTTAATTACATTACATCAGCGGAAGATACATGTCTGAGTACAGACTACAAGTAAATGCCTAGTGGCAAAGGTAAAACACACCATTCCGTAACCACACGGGTCCAGGCTCTCCGCCGGGATCCACCTAACTAGTCGTCGTCGATTCTCCACGAAGGTGTCCAGAAGAAGAGTGTAACAGCCTAGATTTTGCAAAAATTAAAATTTTGTTTTCGGTGCGAATTGTTTGTTTGTCTGATTTGTTTGCGGTGTTTGCATCCCCGATTTATCGATCGGCGATTATTTTCCCCCCTCTTATCTCGTACCGGACGGAGACCGACCCTTGCCACCCTGACACTCGACCTTTGCGACACCGGGTTTCACCCGATCACCGTCGCGAAAACCGCACGAGACCAGCCGCAGCCAACGGAACGAAAAACCCCGTTTATTTAATAAACGGATTATTTTATGGGGCGCCGAAAAACATTGTCGGAATGTCACCGCAGTGAGGTACGATCGACGGGCTCGACGCGCTGAGCGCGTGGTTCAAGATTTCGTCGGAATCGGAGTCCGTACGGAGTCTCGGCGGTCACGAACGCGATCGCCGGACGCGCGAGAGGGGTACCGAGGGCATTTGCGTAAACAGGCCAGCCAACCTGCCTATATAAAGACCATCCAGCCTCCCACACCCAATTAGGGTTTCCCTAAGTGAAATTTGCAGCCACCCCCTCAGTTTTGCCACAAAAGTTTCCCCAAAGCCCCCAAATTTCAAAACCCTAGCCTCCCAGCCATCCGGAGCCGTCAGATCTGGGAACGGAGGTCCCAGATCGCGCCACGTCGCGCCCGGAGACAGCCAGCAGCCCCCCAGCGCCGCCGGGCCGATCCGGGCCCCATGGGCCCGCCGCCGTCTGCCGACGGGCAGAGCCTCCATCGCCTCCCATGCCCTGGACATGGTGGAGCCGCCGCCTCGCCGGCCGGCGAGCTCCAACTGGCGACCCCGCGCCCCGGCGAGCTCCTCTCCTCCTCCCGCGCCTCCTGCCCCCTCTCCTTCCTCCTCCCTCCTCCTCTCACCCTCTTCTTCCTCTCCATGAGCAGGTCCGAGCTGCCATGGCCACCATGGAGCCCGAGCTCGAGCTCGGGGCCGCACCGCCCGATCCGGCCGCCTCCGGCGACCTACGGCCCGGATACGGCGCCCTTAGGCCGTCCTCCGCCGCCCCTGGCCATCCCCGAGCCTTCCCTGGCCTCCCGTGGCCTCGCCGTCCCGGATCTGAGCACCACCAGCCCGCCATGGACGTGGTCCAACCCGAGCTCGACCCCCTGTAAAACCCTAAGTCCCAGAATTTCTGCTTCAAGTACCTCTCTTGCAACGTGATTTCCCGTTGACTCGTAGGTCGGAACGAAGTGAATATTTTTTTGTATTGTTGTGCTCTCTGTGCTCTTTAATCCATCTTTTGTGAGCATCTTGATCCAAGGCCATCTTGCTTGTGCAATTGTTGGTCAAACAGGGCACCAGATCGTTAAACTGAAACTGCTGTTAAGTCTGTCTGAAATTGTTATTTTGTTGAAACTTTGGACGACGGTTGTGTCGCAACCGTACGTCGGAATGGAGTGATTTATTTTGCGTTGCGTTAAGAAATGTTTCTACTTCAGTTTCATGAACTCACATGCCATAATTTCTTGCTGCATCATGATTGTATCTTGCTCCAAAGTAGCTACCCTGCTGTTAATGTGCTGCTGTTGCTGAAACTGTTATTTTATTGCAACTTCGGTCGACGAGTGTGTCGCGACCGTTTATCGGAATTCAGTGATTACAATTGCATATTGTTAAGCATCATGTCTACTTCAATTATATGTATTGCATTGTCATGATATGCTTGCTGGTCATATAGTTATTTAGCTCCAAAGTTGCTATGCTGCTGTTTTTGACAGCCACCTCTTATTTTCACTAAGTCTGTTACTTTGTGATGCCATGTTGTTTGCTTAATATCTTTTGATCTATGATGCCTTTTTGCATGATTCTTCTTGCCATGCCTTCCATGTCATGTCTAGTTTAATTCCATATCATTTGTGAGCATGCTTGAATTCATTATGTTGTTTATGCAATGCTCTAAAGTGTGCTTCCTGATGTTGGCAGATTGTGCCCGTAACTTGTTTTGCTTGTATCTTTTTAATCGTAACTCCGTTTGGGGTGTTCTTTATATGTAACTTGACTAGTTTTTCGTGTACTTTGTGTTTACGCTATTGTTTGATGTTGTTAACCAACCTGAAATATGGTTTAGGGAAGAACAGTACCAAATCTTTTAATCAACGTGCGGCACTTAGTGTTATGCCATGTTTAGGTTGTGCCTCACTTAAATTGACTAGCATAGATAGTTTACTTTATGCTTCACCTCTTGTCATGTTTGTGTGCTATGCCATTCTTGCTTGAGTTGCCATGTTAATAACCGTTGTTTGATCACCTGTAGCTAAACAACTTGAACCACCGTAAATGCGCGGTATCGTCGTGTGTGACGAGTACCCCACTTAAATCGTTAGTAACCGCTCTCGACGGTAGGTGCGATGTCTCGTGTTACTTCTTGTTGATGCTTGCTCTTCTATTGCTCCGTAGTAATAGTGGTGCACCGTTGATTGCTTTCCAGTGTTTCCTTCTTGTGTGCTCCCGCGGGTACCTCTCGGAGACGATGCGAGCTTGCGATCAGCTACACCTTCGGAACCCGACTTTTCAACAGGCAAGGACTATACATTACTTATGATCCATTCTATTTCAACCAGCGGTTTGCATGCTAGTCTAGGTTAGGTTCGATGTTTGATCCTACCACATGTTTACAGCCTCTTCCAAACCGATACAGCCATGTCCCCTCCCAGCAAACCTTGTACTGCTATGTTACTATTGCTCGTTGCTCAGCCCCTGCTTAGTATGCATGCTTAGGATGCTACGATGTTACTCTGTTATACCTTGGGTTGGGATATCACCTTATTATATTGTTGTTGATGATATGATTATTGTAAATGTTGACTATATTCGACGAAGGATGGAAGGTCTAGGCTATCCCGCCCCGACGCTTTGTTCCATTCGAGTCACCTAGGATCCGAGTTCCGGGTATTGGTTTTAAGACTGAGCGTGCCTAACCGCGTGTGGGATTTTATGGGGTCCCCTTTTCTTACCTACCTAGCTTCTAACATTTCTAGTGGTGGCCCAAGCTGATTTACCATTTGAAACCGTGTGTGTGCTGGTCAGCTGCCAGTTGTTTTCAAACCAACCCGGACCAGTGAGGACTTAGTTCCCTTGCTGGCCCACCTTGTTCGGCTGAGGACCCGGTTTCCCGTGTGTGATTAACTGGCTATCCAAACCCGAGACAGACGGTAGAGACCAGGTCGAGAGAGCGGCCGGCTCCTGAGCTGGATGTCGACTCACCGGGGGCCACCCGGATTTGTTCGTTGTTAGCTAGAGGGACTTGTCGTTTCGGATCTCTTGGAACTAAATCATAAACGGTCTATTTTAGAGTAAGATGAGAACCAAGCATTCGATGAGGAATCGCCTCCAACAAGTCTTTCTATCAACTACTTACGCAAACATAACACCTATCCTATCCTTGTCCTCCTCTTCGCATCCCGAAGAAGAAGAAGCAGTCAAGGCACGAACACGTTGAACAAGTGATTAAATATGATTTAGTGGATGTTATCTATGAACAAGACGTAGGTCTCAAGTCGTCCATAACCGTGGACACGGCTTCTCGAAAAGATTTAACCCTGCAGGTGTGTACCAACTTCCCATTACAAGGCTCCGCACGCACGCCCATCTCTGTCAGTTTCTACCCATCACAGGCAGCCATTTTATGATTTAGTCCCGAGAGATCCGAAACGACAGGTCCCTCTTACTAACAACGAACAAATCCGGGTGGTCCCCGGTGAGTCGACATCCAACTCAAAAGCCGGCCGCGCACATGAAGTACTCGTCACAGGTTAAGTGAAGTACTCGTCACACATGACGATACCGCACATTTAGAATGATTCAAGTTGTTTAGATACACAAGGTGAGCAAAGTTTGTTAACATGACATTTCACTCAATCATGGCATAGCACACAAACATGGAAGGAGGTGAAGCGTAAGATAAACTATCTATGCTAGTCAATTTAAGCGTGGCACAACCTAAACATGGCATTCCACTAAGTACCCCACGACAATTCAAAGATTTGGTACTGCTCAGTCCTAAACCATTTTTTAGGTTGGTTAACAACAACACCAATATCATAAAAAAAATGACACGAAAAACTAATCAAGTTAGATATAAAAACACTCCAAACAAAGTTACGGTTAAAAAGATACAAGCAAAACAAGTTTGGAACACAATCTACCAACATCAGGAAGCACACTTTAGAACAATGCACGAACATGATAATGAATGCAAACATGCACAAAAATGATACGCAACTAAAGTAGACATGGCAGGGAAGGCATGGAAAAAGGAATCATGCAAATAGGCATCATGGTTCACTAGTTATAAGCAACACAAAAAGCTATAAAACATTCCTGGTCAAGGACTTAGTGAAAATCAGGAAAACATGGCAGAAACTGTTATTATCATGCTGTATAAACAGGAGCAAGACTATATATAAATATGAAGCAACATGACATAGCAATACATGGGCATGAAGTAGACATGATGGTGATCAGGTACAAACAAGAATCAAGGTCATAGGCATAACAGATCAAAAGATATTAAGCATGCAACATGGCATCGGAGATTTACAGACTTAGAGAAAAACAGAGGCGGTTGTCAACAACAGCGGCATAGCAACTTTGGAGCTAAACATATCTATCATCCGGAATGTAAACATGACAATGCAATACATATAATGGAGGTCGACATGGCATAGATCAAAATGACATATTGCAATGCTCAATAGGATGCACGGTTAAAAAGATATAGGGCAGCAAAGTAGCAAGTTTATATAAACAGCAGCACACTAACAGCAGGGTCGCCACTTTGGAGCAAGAATTAATATAGCTACAGCAGGAAAACATGACAAGTGATTGCATAGGATTGAAGTAGACATGATGCTTAACAGTATGCAACAAGAATCAATGCAATAGGCCTCATGGATGTGTCACAATCATCAATCAAACTTGCAATAAAATAACAGCAGCAACATACTAACAGCAAAAATTAGCAGTTAACAGTTTGATGCCCACTTCAACAGTGATTAACAACATCAAGTTGGTCTCAAATCAAAATGCTCACAAAAGATGAATTAAAGTACACACAAAACTAAACAATTTTCCTTTTGGGTGCAACGTCATCCGACCTACGGTTTACTCGCAAACCTGCTCGCAAAACTGAAACAACACACAATTAACTCCAGACTTAGAAAAATTCGCAGGGTCAACAGAAGGAAAAAAAAGATGAAGCCTCACCCATGGGCCAGGCCCAAGTAGCTGGCGGCTCGGCTGGGCTGCGGTCGGTGGACTGGGCCTTGGGTCTCTCGGGCCGGCTTGCTGGGCCGTGGTGGAGGCCGGCCCATGTGGCAGCGCGGCTGGTGCTGGGCTGCTCGCTCCCCTCGTTCCCGTCGGAACATAGGCCGGCGGCGGAGTTGACCTCGGTGGCCTCTTTGGTGAGGCACGACGGCGGCCGGGAGCAGGCGCGGAGCGCGGCAGTGCGCTGGAGGCGAAGGGAGGCTGACCCGGCGGCGGATCTGTCCGGATCCAGGGGGAGGACGGCGGCGTGGCTCGGACGGAGTGGCGCGGCGGCCGACCTCGTGGCCAGCGGCCATGGCGGTGGCTCGTCCCGCAGGTGAAGGTGGCGCTGGGTGAGAGGAGAGGGGAGGAGAGGGAAGGAGAAGGGGGCGCAGCAGGGGCGGCCAACCGGAGGGGGCGCGCGTGGCGGCGGGCGCTGCCGGAGTTGGAGGCGGTCGACGGTGCTCCATGGTGAGGCGGCTCGGGCTGGAGAGAGAGGCGAGAGAAGGTGGCTAGGTGGTGACGTGGCGCGTTTATGGCCGTCAGATCGGCCGATCTGACGGTCCAGAACCCATTGGGCTGGATCTCAGATCTCGGAGGCTAGGTTTGAACGAAAATGGGGTATTTTTGGGGAAATTATGAGGGGATGGATGCAATTTTGGCTTAGGGGAAACCCTAGAAAGGGGTGGGAGAGTGGTGGTCTTTATATAGCCCAGGTGGCTGGCAGTTTGCAAAAACATCCCCGGTTTTTCTCTCGTGCGCTCGGTGTTTATGTTTCTGACCGCCGGGGGTCTGCAGGACCTCCGATTCAGGTAAAACTTTGAACTACGTGATCAGCGTGTCGAGCCGGCGGCGTTCACCTCGCGCTGGAACCGTTTCGAGAAAACTTTCCGGCGCGCCATAAAAATATCCCGTTTATTTATTAAACGGTGTTTTTTGTTCCGTTGGTTGCGGCTGGTCTCGTGCGGTTTTCACGACGGTGATCGGGTGAAACCCGGTGTCGCAAAGGTCGAGTGTCAGAGTGGCAAGGGTCGGTCTCCGTCCGGTACGAGATAAGAGGGGGAAAATAATCGCCGATCGATAAATCGGGGATGCAAACACCGCAAACAAATTAGACAATCAAACAGATCACACCGAAAACAAAAATTTTAAGTTTTGTGAAATCTGGGCTGTTACAATACAACACCACGAAAAAGGGATCTCATGACGAGATCCTGGAAGATCCGGGGGAGGGGAGAGAAAAGAGAGTCGACGATCTTCAACACCACCAACAAGGGACTCTTCTCCATGTCGACGTCGAACTTCTGTTGAGATAAATTTCCGCAGATCAAGAGGAAGAACAACAGTTCAAGGCGACGATCAAGCGAAGAATTCTCACTCAGATCGTGAGGATACTAGGCAAAACAAATGAGGTCAACAAACGACCAAGATGTTTAACCAGATTCGGAAGAACTAAAGATACTACCGGATTTCCCAACCTGAGATCGGAATCGATACAATACGCAGCAAGCAAGGCATTGTAACGGTTCTGAAAGTCCACACTCAGCGAGATCTTAAAGTTTGAAGGGGATAAGTCAAGAATTAAAACACTTACGACACTTGTCCTAACCGGAGCAAGGGTAGGGAGTAAAAAGAATCCTACTCTCCGATAACTAACTTAGTAACTACAAAATAGTTTTTGTCTAGACTCGACTTCGGCCAGAAAAGGGATCCTACGGTCGGTAAGGCTCTGATACCAAGTTGTAAGGCCCGATATGCGGTACTGTTCCAGATCTAGATGTTTCCATCCAGATCCGGGGACGAAGCACATATCGGTCCCACTGTGACATATGACAATGCCATATGCCCCGGATTTCCAACATGATATCACAACATTACAGCTACAAGGATACAACATCTCATATAATAGGCATATAACTGCCTTAATTACATTACATCGGCGTAAGATACATGTCTGAGTACAGACTACAAGAAAATGCCTAGTGTCAAAGGTAAAAAACACCATTCCGTAACCACACGAGTTCCAGGCTCTCCGCCGGGATCCACCTAACTAATCATCGTCGAGTCTCCACGAAGGCGTCCAGAAGAAGAGTCGAGATAGAAATCAACTACAGCGGCCGATCAGGCAAAACATAAAAGGGAAAAGAAAAGAAAGGGGTGAGAATATATCAAAAGTCTTGTAACTAACTTCTCTCGGGTAAGATGGGGTTAGTGGTGAGGTTGCAGACGCACTAGAAATATATGAGTGGCTAACGGTCTATTTTAGAGTAAGATCAGAACCAAGCATTCAATGAGGAATCGCCTCCAACAAGTCTTGCTATCACTTACTTACGCAAACATAACACCTATCCTATCCTTGTCCTCCTCTTCATATCCCGAAGAATAAGAAGCAGTCAAGGCACTCACACGTTGAACAAGTGATTAAATATGATTCAGTGGATGTTATCTATTAACAAGACGTAGGTCTCAAGTCGTCCATAACCGTGGACACGGCTTCTCGAAAAGATTTAACCCTGCAGGGGTGTACCAACTGCCCATTACAAGGCTCCGCACGCACGCCCATCTCTCTCAGTTTCTACCCATCACAGGTAGCCATTTTATGATTTAGTCCCGAGAGATCCGAAACGACAGGTCCCTCTAACTAACAACGAACAAATCCGTGTGGCCCCCGGTGAGTCGACATCGAACTCAAAAGCCGATCGCGCTCTCGAATTGGCCTCTACCATCTGGATGAGGTCGGGTTAGCTACCCAAACCATGTGGGCAGCCCCCTAGCTCCCTTGGGTGGACCAACGAGAGAAACCATGTCTCCGCTGGCCCAAGTTAATTTAAAGGATATCTGCTAGGAGCGACCCGACAGACATATATGCATGGTTTCAAATGGTAAATCAGCTTGGGCCACCACTAGAAATGTTTGAAGCTAGGTAGGTAAGAAAAGGAGACCCCATAAAATCCCAAACGTGGTTAGGCACGCTCAGTCTTAAAAACAATACCCGGAACTCGGGTCCTAGGTGACTCGAATGGAACAAAGAGTCGGGGCGGGATAGCGTAGACCTTCCATCCTTCGTCGAATATAGTCAACATTATAATAAACATATCATCAACAGCTATATAATAATGTAATAGCCCAATCCAAGGAGTAACAGGATAACAGTTGATAACATCCTAGCATGCATACTAAGCAGTGGCTGAGCAGCGAGCAATAGTAACATAGCCGAACAAGGTTTGCTGGGATGTGGAGGACATGGCTGTTTGGGTTTATTTAAGAGGCATGAATATAAAGTGGTAGGATCAAGCAATCGTTCTATCCTACACCTAAGCGCGAGTGAGCTGAAATTTATAAGCATGATATATGCTCCCCTTACCTGATGAGAAGACGAAACCGAAGGTGTAGTCGATCGCAAGCTCGCATCGTCTCCGAGAGGTACCCGCGGAAGCACACAAAAAGGAAACACTGGAAAAGGCAATCGACGAGCAAGCATCTATTACTACGAAGCAATCACGAGCAAGCATCAACAAGAGGAAAAACAAGACAACGCACTACGATCGCATCTATTGTCGAGAGCGGTTACTAACATGTTAAGTGAAGTACTCGTCACACACAACGATACCGCACATTTAGAATGATTCAAGTTGTTTAGCTACACAAGGTGAGCAAAGGTTGTTAACATGGCATGTCACTCAAGCATGGCATAGCACACAAACATGCTAGTCAATTTAAGCGAGGCACAACCTAAACATGGCATTCCACTAAGTACCCCACGACAATTAAAAGATTTGGTACTGTTCTGTACTAAACCATATTTTAGGTTGGTTAACAACAGAAATCAATAGCATAAACAAAAATTACACGAAAAACTAATCAAGTTACATATAAAGAACACTCCAAACGGAGTTATGGTTAAAAAGATACATGCAGAACAAGTTTGGAACACAATCTGCCAACATCAGGAAGCACACTTTAGAGCAATGCACAAACAGGATAATGAATGCAAACATGCTCACAAATGATATGAAACTAAAGTAGACATGGCAGGGAAGGCATGGCAAAAGTAATCATGCAAATAGGCATCATGGTTCACTAGTTATAAGCAACACAAAAAGCTATAAAACATTCATGGTCAAGGACTTAGTGAAAAACAGGAAAACATGGCAGAAACTGTTATTATCATGCTGTATAAACTATATGTAAATGTGCAGCAACATGACATAGCAATACATGGGCATGAAGTAGACATGATGGTGATCAGGTAAAAACAAGAATCAAGGTCATAGGCATAACAGATCAAAAGATATTAAGCATGCAACATGGCATCGGAAAGATACAGACTTAGAGAAAAATAGAGGTGGCTGTCAACAACAGCGGCATAGCAATTTTGGAGCTAAAGATATCTATGATCAGGAATATAAACATGACAATGCAATACATATAATGGAAGTCGGCATGGCATAGATCAATAGGATGCACGGTTAAAAAGATATAGGGCAGCAAAGTAGCAACTTTATATAAACAGCAGCACACTAACAGCAGGGTCACCACTTTGGAGCAAGAATTAGTATAGCTACAAAAGGAAAACATGAAAAGTGATTGCATAGGATTGAAGTAGACATGATGCTTAACAGTATGCAACAAGAATCAATGCAATAGGCCTCATGGATGTGTCACAATCATCAATCAAACTTGCAATCAAATAACAGCAGCAGCACACTAACAGCAAAAATTAGCAGTTAACAGTCTCGTGCCCACTTCAACAGTGATTAACAACATCAAGATGGCCTCAAATCAAAATGCTCACAAAAGATGAATTGATTTACACACAAAACTAAACAATTTTCCTTTTGGGCACAACGACATCCGAGCTACGGTTTACTGTCAAACCTACTCGCAAAACTGAAACAACAAACAATTAACTCGAGATTTCGAAAAATTCGCAGGGTCAACAGAAGGAAAAAAAAGATGAAGCCTCACCCATGGGCCAGGCCCAAGTGGCTGGCGGCTCGGCTCGGCTGCGGTCGCTGGACTGGGCCTTGGGGCTCTCGGGCCGACTTGCTGGGCCGCGGTGGAGGCCGGCCCATGTGGCAGCGCGGCTGGTGCTTAGCTGCTCGCTCCCCTCGTTCCCGTCGGAACAGAGGCCGGCGGCGGAGTTGACCTCGGTGGCCTCTCCGACGAGGCACGACGGCGGCCAGGAGCAGGCGCGGAGCGCGGCGGCGCGCTAGAGGCGAAGGGAGGCTGACCTGGCGGCGGATCCGGCCGGTTCCAGGGGAGGACGGAGGCGCGGCTCGGACGGAGTGGCGCGGCAGCCGAGCTCGTGGCTAGCGGCCATGGCTGCGGCTCGTCTTACAGGTGAAGAGGGCACTGGGTGAGAGGAGAGGGGAGGAGAGGGAAAGAGAAGGGGCGCGCAGCAGGTGCAGCTCACCAGAGGGGGGCGCGCGGCGGGGGGGCGCTGCCGGAGTTGGAGGCGGCCGACGGTGCTCCACGGTGAGGCGGCTCGGGCTGGAGAGAGAGGAGAGAGAAGGTGGCTAGGTGGCGACGTGGCGCGTTCCTGGCCGTCAGATCGGCCGATCTGACGGTCCAGAACCCATTGGGCTGGATCTCAGATCTGGGAGGCTAGGTTTGGACGAAAATGGGGTATTTTTGAGGCAATTGTGAGGGGGTGGCTGCAATTTTGTCTTAGGGGAACCCTAGAAAGGGGTGGGAGAGAGGTGGACTTTATATAGCCCAGGTGGCTGGCAGTTTGCAAAAACATCCCCTGTTTTTCTCTCGCGTGCGCGGTGTTTACGTTTCTGACCGCCGGGGGTCCGCAGGACCTCCGATTCGGGTAAAACTTTGAACTACGCGATCAGCGTATCGAGCCGGCGGCGTTCACCTCGCGCTGGAACCGTTTCGAGAACACTTTCCGGCGCGCTATAAAAATATCTTGTTTATTTATTAAACGGGGTTTTTCGTTCATTTGGCTGCGGTTGGTCTTGTGCGGTTTTCACGACGGTGATCGGGTGAAACCCGATGTCGCAAAGGTCGAGTGTCAGGGTGGCAAGGGTCGGTCTCCGTCCGGTACGAGATAAGAGGAGGGGAATAATCGCCGATCGATAAATCGGGGATGGAAACACCGCAAACAAATTAGACAATCAAGCAATTCACACCGAAAACAAAAATTTAAAGTTTTGTGAAATCTGGGCTGTTACAATAGGTCCCTCTAACTAACAACGCACAAATCCGAGTGGCCCCCGGTGAGTCGACATCCATCTCAGGAGCCGGCCGCGCTCTCGATCTGGTCTCTACCGTCTGTCGCAGGTTTGGATTGCCGGTAAATTCTCACATGAGGACGGGTCCTTAGCCGGACAGGTTGGACCAACAAGGAAACCATGTCCCCGCTGGCCCAGGTTGTTTTAAATAATATCTGTCAGGAGCTACCCGACAGATACACACATGGTTTTCAAATGGTAAATCAGCTTGGGCCACCACTAGAAATGTTTGAAGCTAAGTAGGTAAGAAAAGGGGACCCCATAAAATCCCACACGCGGTTAGGCACGTTCATCAAGAGAAACAATACCCGGAACTCGTGTCCTAGGTGACTCAAATGGAACAAAGCGCCGGGGCGGGATAGCCTAGACCTTCCATCCTAGCAACATTATAATAATCGTATCATTATAATAATCATATCATTCACAATAATATAATAATGTGATAGCCCAATCCAAGGAGTAACAGGAGGTAACAGTTGATAACATACTAGCATGCATACTAACCAGTGGCTGAGGAACGAGCAATAGTAACATAGCCGAACAAGGTTTATTGGGATGTGGAGGATATGGTTGTTTGGGTTTATTTGAGAGGCATGAATATAATGTGGTAGGATCAAGCAATCGTTCTATCCTAAACCTAGGCGCAAGTGAGCTGAAAGTTATAAGCATGATATATGCTCCCCCTTACCTGATGAGAAGACGAAACCGAAGGTGTAGTCGATCGTAAGCTCGCATCATCTCCGAAGGGTACCCGCGGAAGAACACAAGAGGAAACACTAGAAAAGGCAATCGATGAGAAAGCATCTATTATTACGAAGCAATCACGAGCAAGCATCCACAAGAAGACAACACGAGACAACGCACTACGGTATCGCATCTATCGTCGAGAGAGGTTACTAACAGGTTAAGTGAAGTATTCGTCACACGACGATACCGCACATTTATCATAGTTCAAGTTGTTTAGCTACACAACATGAGCAAAGGTTGTTAACATGGCATCTCACTCAAGCATGGCATATCACACAAACAGGAGAAGAGGTGAAGCATAAAAAAAACTATCTATGCTAGTCAATTTAAGTGAGGCACAACCTAAACATGGCATGGCACTAAGCACCACACGAGCATTTACAAGTTTACTACTGTTCTTCCCTAAACCACATTTTGAGTTTGTTAACAACAGCAAGCAACCACACAAACACAATCTACATGAAAAACTAATCACGTTACATATAAAGATCACCCCGATCGGAGTTACGGTTAAAAATATATAAGCAAAACAAGTTATGCACACATGTTGTTAACATCCAGAAGCACACTTTAGAGCAATAAACAAACATGATTAGGAATAAAAACATGCTCCAAAATGATATGCAATGTAGTAGACATGGCAGGAAAGGCATGGAAAAAAATATTCATGCAAATAGGCATCATGGTTCACTATTTATAAGTAACACAAAAAGCTATAAAACATTACTCGTCAAGGAAAACAGGGCAGAAACTGTTAATAGCAAGCTGTATAAACAGGGGTAAAACTATATGAAAAAGTGCAGCAACATGACATAGAAATATCTGGGCATGACGTAGCCATGATGGTGATCAGGTATAAACAAGAATCAAGGTCATAGGCATCACAGATCAAAAGATATTTAGCGTGCAACATGGCTTCGGAAAGTTACACACTTAGTGAAAAACGGAGGTGGCTTTCAAAAACAGCGGGATAGTAACTTTGGAGCTAAAATATCTATGACCAGAAATGAAAACATGGCAATGTAAGACATATAATGAAAATATACATGGCATAGATCAAAATGACATAATGCAATGCTCAATAGGATGCACGTTTAAAAAGATATAGGGCAACAAAGTTTGCATCTTACGTTAGCAGCAGCACACTAACAGCAGGGTTGCTACTTTGGGTGAATGTTCAATCAATATTCAGAAGTCCAACATGACAAGTCAAAGCATATAACTGAATTAGACATGATGCTTAATAGTATGCAACAAGAATCACTCAATTCCGATAAACGGCCGCGACGCAAACGTCGCCCGAAGTTGGCTCAAAATAACAGTTTCAGCAGCTTAGCAGCAGTTAACGACGGGAATCCCTGTTCAGTACGCAATAACCACATCTAAACAACCTCAAATCAAACAACTCACAAAAGATGAAAGTTAGAGCACATCACAGGAAACAATTTTCATTTTGGGGTCGAGTTCATCTGAGCTATGGATCTTACGCAAATTACGTTGGAAACAGGCATCAACAGCAGTAGACAAAAAGACTTGGCAGAAATTTAACAGGCAAAACTGAGCGCTGGATAATTAATAGTCGCACTAGGCGCTACACAGTACTGGGATAAGCCCAACAGTAGAAACAACAGAAATAAAATATATAAAAAAGAGGGGGCCTCAACTTGCGTGCCAAGGCCCAACTAGCGGGTGGGCTGCTGGGGCTAGCTGGGCTGGCCCACTGGCAGCGGCGGCGGTTGGGTCGGCCAGCCGATCCAGATCGGATCGGGGCTGGCTCGACGTCCGGCGAGGGGCAGCGGCGAGGTGTGGCCGGACACATTGGTGGCTGTGCCGGGGTGGCGGCCGTGGCCGTCCGGAGGAGGGCGGCTGAAGGCAGAGGCTGCCGGTGGCGACTCGCGCAGCGTCGAGCGGCAACGAGCTCGGGCGGCGCCCCAGCGGCTCCGACGGCGGCTTCACGGGCTTACGGCGGCGCTGGCCTAGAGAGGGAAAGGAGAGCACGTGAGGAGAGGGAGAAGGAGAAGAGGCGGCGGCGTGGGCTCACCGGAGTTCGGCGACGCGACGAGGCGCAAGACGGCGGCGAGGCCAACTTCCACGAGCGGCGAGGCCAACTTCCACGAGGCGAAAAACGGCGGCGAGGCCAACTTCCACGAGGCGCAAGACGGCGGCGACGGATCCGGCCCTGCGGGGCCCGGATCAGATCTGAGGCTGGTAGGGGCTTCATCGCAAGATCTAGGCCACGAGATCTCGAATCTGACGGTCCAGATCTGAAGCATAGCTAGGTTTTCAATTTTGGAGGGCTTTGGGGGTAAAATTTGGGAAATTGTAGGGGGTGGCTTTTGGCTTAGGGGAACCCTATAAGGGCTAGAGAGAGTGGTGATCTTTATATAGGCTGGCCTGGGTGGCAGGTTTACGCAAATTCCCTCGTGTTTCTCTCTCGCGTCCGATACTCCACGTTTCTGACCGCCGGGAGTTCATACGACCTCCAATTCGGACGAAATCTCGAACTGTAACAGCCCAGTTTTCAAAAAAATAAAAAAAATTGTTTTCGGTGTGAATTGTTTGATTGTCTGATTTGTTTGCGGTGTTTGCATCCCCGATTTATCGATCGACGATTATTTTCCCCCTCTTATCTCGTATCGGACGGAGACCGACCCTTGCCACCCTGACACACGACCTTTGCGACACCGGGTTTCACCCGATCACCGTCGCGAAAACCGCACGAGACCAGCCGCAGCCAACGGAACGAAAAACCACATTTAATAATTAAACGGGATATTTTATAGCGCGCCGGAAAGTGTTCTCAGAACGGTTCCAACGCGAGGTGAACGACTCCGGCTCGACGCGCTGGTCGCACAGTTTGAAGTTTTACCCGAATCGGAGGTACTGCGGACCCCCGGCGGTCAGAAACGTGAGCACCGCGCGCGCGAGAGAAAAACCGGGGATGTTTCTGCAAACTGCCAGCCACCGGGGCTATATAAAGACCACCACACTCCCACCCATTTCTAGTGTTTCCCTAGCCACAATTTGCAGCCACCCCCCTCAATTTTGCCCCAATTTTCGCCCCAACTCCCCAGATCTGAAAACCCTAATCCCAGCCACCTCCGGAGCCGTCGGATCTGAGATTTGAGGGCTCCAGGGCAGCCACGTGGCCCTCCAGCCTCCTCCCGCAGCAGCCAGGGTGCCCGGGCCCCGCAGGGCCGCCGCCAGGCCCGCCCGGACCCATCTGGCCGAGCTCGTCGCCGCCAGCCGTGGAGGCGCCGGCCGCCACCCACTCCGGCAGGCCGCAGCGTCGCCGCGCCCCACACCTCCTCGCCTCCCTGTCCCTCGCGCCCCTCCTCTCCTCAGTCACCTCCTGCCCCTTTTCCCTGCAGGTCCACCGCCGCCGTGACTGGCCGACGAGGCCGTGCACCGCCGCGCCATGGATCCCGAGCATGAGCTCGCGGACCTCCTCATGTTTGACGTTGCGCCGCCCAAGGCTCCGCCTGCGACAGGATCTGGCGCTGCCGCAGCCGTCTCGCCTGCTCCGGCCGACCCCTGTGCCTCGACGCCTTGCCGGTGCACCACGGCGCCGCCGCCGGTGACCTGGACGCACGGGACGAGCCAGCCGGCTGCCTCCCCTCCAGCCAGGGTGGGTCGGCCCAGCTCCCACGGCCCAGCGGCCCACCTCAGCCGTGGCCACGTGGCCCAGCGCAGCCTAGCCAGGGCGGCCTCTCCAGGCCAGTGGGCCGAGCCCATGGGTGAGCCCCCCCTTTTTTTTCCTTTCGTCTATTTTTTTCCTTTTATCAATTTTTGCTAAGTCTGAATCTGTTTTGCTGCTGTTGCTACTTTGCGCTGTTAATTGCGATTAATCCGTAGCTCGTATGACGTCGCCCCCAAAATGAAAGTTGCTCAGATTTGTGTGCACTTCAATTCATCTTTTGTGATCATTTTCATTTTAGGTCATCTTGTTTGTGTAATTGTGTGCTAAACAGGGCATCAGATCGTTTATTGCAACTGCTGCTGTTAAACTTGCTGAAACTGTTAATTTGTTGAAACTTCGGGCGACGGTTGTTTCGCAACCGTACTTCGGAATGGAGTGATTCCTTTTGCGTTGAGTTATGCATTTTTTCTAATTCAGTTTCATGCTTTCACATGCCATAATTGCTTGCTGCATCATGATTGTATCTTGCTCCAAAGTAGCTACCATGCTGTTAGTGTGCTGCTGTTTATATTTTGTTGCAACTTCGGTCGACGAGTGTGTCGCGACCGTTTATCGGAATTGAGTGATTCCAATTGCATATTGTTAAGAATCATGTCTACTTCAATTATATGTATTGCATTGTCATGATATGCTTCCTGGTCATATAGTTGTTGAGCTCCAAAGTTGCTATGCTGCTATTTTTGACAGCCACCTCTGTTTTTCTCTACGTTCCGATGCCATGTTGTTTGCTTAATATCTTTTGATCTATGATGCCTTTTTGCATTATTCTTTTTGCCATGCCTTCCTTTTCATGTCTAATTGAATCCCATATCATTTGTGAGCATGTTTGCATTGATTATCATATTTATGCCATGCTCTAAACTGTGCTTCCTGATGTTGGCAGATTGTGCCCGTAACTTGTTTTGCTTGTATCTTTTTAACCGTAACTCCGTTTGGGGTGTTCTTTATATGTAACTTGATTAGTTTTTCGTGTACTTTGTGTTTATGCTATTTTTTATGTTGTTAACAACCTAAAATAAGGTTTAGGACATAATAGTACCAAATGTTTGAATCATCATGCGACACTTAGTGTTATGCCATGTTTAGGTTGTGCCTCACTTAAATTGACTAGCATAGATAGTTTCCTTTATGCTTCATCTCTTGACATGTTTGTGTGCTATGCCATGCTTGCTTGAGTTTCCATGTTAACAACCTTGGTTGATCACCTGTAGCTAAGCAACTTGAACCACCGTAAACGTGCGGTATTCGTCGTGTGTGACCGATACCCCACTTAAACTGTTAGTAACCGTTCTCGACCAAGATCCGTATCGCGTTGCCGTGTCGTGTGATGTTTTCTTGATCTTGTGTTGCCCCGTAGTAATAGAGTGATTGCTCGTTGATTGCTTTCCAGTGTTTATCTTCTTGTGTGCTGTCGCGGGTACCTTTCGGAGACGATGCGAGCTTGCGATCAACTACACCTTCGGAACCCGACTTATCAACAGGCAAGGACTATACATTACTTATGATCCATTCTATTTCAACCAGCGGTTTGCATGCTAGTATAGGTTAGGTTCGATGTTTGATCCTACCACATGTTTACAGCCTCTTTCAAACCGATACAGCCATGTCCCTTCCCAGCAAACCCTGTACTGCTATGTTACTTTTGCTCGTTGCTCAGCCCCTGCTTAGTATGCATGCTTAGGATACTACGATGTTACCCTGTTACTCCTGGGTTTGGGATATCACATTAATATATTGTTATGGATGATATGATTATTATAAATGTTGTCTATGTTCGACGAAGGATGGAAGGTCTCGGCTATCCCGCCCCGACGCTTTGTTCCATTCGAGTCACCTAGGATCCGAGTTCCGGGTATTGGTTTTAAGACTGAGCGTGCCTAACCGGGTTTGGGATTTTATGGGGTCCCCTCTTCTTACCTATCTAGCTTCAAACATTTCTAGTGGTGTCCAAAGCTGGTTTTACCTTTTGCAAAACGTGTGTGTGCGAGTGTCGACCTCGCAAGTTTTCAACCAACTCGGGCCAGCGGATACATAGTTCCTTTGTTGGTCCACACCTGGAAGCTAGGGGGCTGCCCACATCTTTTTGGGTAGCTAACCCGACCTCGTCCAGAAGGTAGAGGCCGATTCGAGAGCGCGGCCGGCTTTTGAGTTGGATGTCGACTCACCGGGGGCCACCCGGATTTGTGCGTTGTTAGTTAGAGGGACCTGTCGTTCCGGATCTCTTGGGACTAAATCATAAACTGGTTGCCTATCATGGGTAGCAACTGGGAGAGATTGGCGTGCATGCGGAGCCTCGTAATGGGAAGTTGGTACACCCCTGCAGGGTTAAATCTTTTCGAGAAGCCGTGTCCACGGTTATGGACGACTTGAGACCTACTCCTTGTTCATAGACAACAACAACTGAGATAATATTAATATAATTTGATCAACGTGTGTGTGTGCCTTGACTGCTTCTTCTTCGTCGGGATGCGAAGAGGATGACAAGGATAGGATAGGTGTTATGTTTGCGTAAGTAGTTGATAGCAAGACTTGTTGGAGGCGATTCCTCATCGAATGCTTGGCTTCTTATCTTACTCTCTAGATCGTTAGCCACTTCATAAGTGCTAGGGCGGCAGCAACCTCACCACTTACCCCTTCCTTACCGTAAACTACTAGTTGTCCTAGAATGACGAGTGATGAAGTCCTTGCTGGGTCAGATGACCACTACAGTTGGATGCTGAGTACCTCTGTACTCATGATACTACCCCCAAACTCTTTTCAGGGTTCTTGATCGATAACAGGTATGGTGATCGATGTTTCACGTGGAGACTCGACGACGACTAGTTAGGCGGATCCTGGCGGAGGGCCTGGACCCGTGTGGTTATGGGATCGTTGATTTTCTTTTGCCACTAGGCATTTGATTGTAGTCTGTACCCATATATGTATCTTCCGCTGTTGTATTGTATTAAGGCAGTTGTATGCCGATTGTATGAGATGTTGTATCCTTGTATTTGTAATGTTGTGATATCATGTTGGAAATCCGGGGCATATGACTTCGTCATGTGTCGCGGTGGGACCGATATGTGCTTCATCCCTGGATCTGGATGGAAACATCTAGATCTGGAACAGTACCGCATATCGGACCTTACAACTTGGTATCAGAGCCTTACCGACCGTAGGATCCCTTTTCTGGCCGAAGTCGAGTCTACACAAAACTATTTTGTAGTTACTAAGTTAGTTATCGGAGAGTAGTAATCTTTTTACTTCTTACCCTTGCTCTGGTCAGGAAAAGTGTCGTAAGTGTTTTACTCTCGCCTTACCCCCTTCAAAACTTTAGGATCTCAAGGGTGTGGAGTATCGGAACCGTTACAATGCCTTGCTTGCAGCGTATTGTCTCGATTCCAAGCTCAGGTTGGGAATTCCTGTAGTACCTTCAGCTTTTCTGAATTCTTGATATCATCTTGGTCGTCCATTGACCTCCCTTATTTTCCCGGTGTTTTTTACGACTTGCGTCGAAAATCACTATCCCTTGATCTGGTTTTCACTGTCTTTCTTCCTCTTGACACCTGGTTGTTTCGCTTTCCGACGTAACCATCTCCCTGCGGAAAGTATCTCGACGGAGCTTCGACGTCGACATGGAGCAGAGTCCCTTGTTGGTGGTGTTGAAGATTTTCGAATCTCTTTTCTCTCCCCCTCTCCCCCTGATCGTCCTAGATCTCGGGACGAGGTCCCTTGTTGGTGGTGTTGTATTGTATCAGCCCAGTTTTCAAAAAAATCAAAAAATTTGTTTTCGGTGTGACTTGTTTGATTGTCTCATTTGTTTGCGGTGTTTGCATCCCCGATTTATCGATCGGCGATTATTTTCCCCCTCTTATCTCGTATCGGACGGAGACCGACCCTTGCCACCCTGACACACGACCTTTGCGACACCGGGTTTCACCCGATCACTTTCGCGAAAACCGCACGAGACCAGCCGCAGCCAATGGAACGAAAAACCCCGTTTAATAATTAAATGGGATATTTTATAGCGCGCCGGAATGTGTTCTTGGAACGGTTCCAACGCGAGGTGAACGCCTCCGGCTCGACGCGCTGGTCGCGCAGTTTGAAGTTTTACCCGAATCGGAGGTACTACGGACCCCCGGCGGTCAGAAACGTGAGCACAGTGCGCGTGAGAGAAAAACCGGGGATGTTTTTGCAAACTGCCAGCCACCGGGGCTATATAAAGACCACCACACTCCCACCCATTTCTAGGGTTTCACTAGCCAAAATTTGCAGCCACCACCCCAATTTTTCCCCAATTTTTGCCCCAACTCCCCAGATCTGAAAACCCTAATCCCAGCCACCTCCGGAGCCGTCGGATCTGAGATCCGAGGGCTCCAGGGAAGCCACGTGGCCCTCCAGCCTCCTCCTGCAGCAGCCAGGGTGCCCGGGCCCCGCAGGGCCGCCGCCAGGCCCTCCCGGACCCATCTGGCCGAGCTCGTCGCCGCAAGCCGTGGAGGCGCCGGCCGCCACCCACTCCGGCAGGCCGCAGCGCCGCCGCGCCCCTCACCTCCTCGCCTCCCTGTCCCTCGCGCCCCTCCTCTCCTCACTCACCTCCTCCCCATCTTCCCTGCAGGTCCTCCGCCGCCGTGACTGGACGACGAGGCCGTGCACCGCCGCGCCATGGATCCCGAGCACGAGCTCGCTGACCTCCTCCTGCTTGACGTTGCGCCGCCCAAGGCTCCGCATGCGACGGGATCTGGCGCTGCCGCAGCCGTCTCGCCTGCTCCGGCCGACCCCTGTGCCTCGACGCCTCGCTGGTGCACCACGGCGCCGCCACCGGTGACCTGGACGCATGGGACGAGCCAGCCGGCTGCCTCCCCTCCAGCCAGGGTGGGTCGGCCCAGCGCCCACGCCCCAGCGGCCCACCTCAGCCGTGGCCACGTGGCCCACCGCAGCCCAGCCAAGCCGGCCTCTCCAGGCCAGTGGGCCGAGCCCATGGGTGAGCCTTTTTTTCCTTTCGTCTGTTTTTTTTCCTTTTATCAATTTTTGCTAAGTCTGAATCTGTTTTGCTGCTGTTGCTACTTTGCGCTGTTAATTGCGATTAATCTGTAGCTCGAATGACGTTGCCCCCAAAATGAAAGTTGCTCAGATTTGTGTGCACTTAAATTCATCTTTTGTGATTATTTGCATTTGAGGTCATCTTGTTTGTGTAATTGTGTGCTAAACAGGGCATCAGATCGTTAATTGCAACTGCTGCTGTTAAACTTGCTGAAACTGTTAATTTGTTGAAACTTCGGGCGACGGTTGCTTCGCAACCGTACGTCGGAATGGAGTGATTCCTTTTGCGTTGCGTTAATCATTGTTTCTATTTCAGTTTTATGCTTTCACATGCTATAATTTCTTGCTGCATCATGATTGTATCTTGCTCCAAAGTAGCTACCATGCTGTTAGTGTGCTGCTGTTTATATTTTGTTGCAACTTCGGTCGACGAGTGTGTGGCGACCGTTTATCGGAATTGAGTGATTCCAATTGCATATTGTTAAGCATCATGTCTACTTCCATTATATGTATTGCATTGTCCTTATATGCTTGCTGGTCATATAGTTTCTGAGCTCCAAAGTTGCTATGCTGCTGTTTTTGACAGCCACCTCTGTTTTTCTCTAAGTCTGTAATGTTCCGATGCCATGTTGTTTGCTTAATGTCTTTTGATCTATGATGCCTTTTTGCATGATTCTTTTTTCCATGCCTTCCCGGTCATGTATACTTTTATTCCATATCATTTGTGAGCATGTTTGTATTGATTATCCTATTTATGCAATGCTCTAAAGTGTGGTTCCTGATGTTGGCAGATTGTGCCCGTAACTTGTTTTGCTTGTATCTTTTTAACCGTAACTCCGTTTGGGGTGTTCTTTATATGTAACTTGATTAGTTTTTCGTGTACTTTGTGTTTATGCTATTGTGTGCTGTTGTTAACCAACCTAAAATAAGGTTTAGGACAGAATAGTACCAAATGTTTTAATCATCGTGCGACACTTAGTGTTATGCCATGTTTAGGTTGTGCCTCACTTAAATTGACTAGCATAGATAGTTTCCTTTATGCTTCACCTCTTGACATGTTTGTGTGCTATGCCATGCTTGCTTGAGTTGCCATGTTAACAACCTTGGTTGATCACCTGTAGCTAAGCAACTTGAACCGCCGTAAATGTGTGGTATTCGTCGTGTGTGACCGATACCCCACTTAAACTATTAGTAACTGTTCTCGACGATAGATCCGTATCGCGTTGCCGTGTTGTGTGATGTCTTCTTGATCTTGTGTTGCCCCGTAGTAATAGAGTGCTTGATCGGTGATTGCTTTCCAGTGTTTATCGTCTTGTGTGCTGTCGCGGGTATCTTTCGGAGACGATGCGAGCTTGCGATCAACTACACCTTCGGAACCCGACTTATCAACAGGCAAGGACTATACATTACTTATGATCCATTATATTTCAACCAGCGTTTTGCATGCTAGTATAGGTTAGGTTCGATGTTTGATCGTACCACATGTTTACAGCCTCTTTCAAACCGATACAGCCATGTCCCTTCCCAGCAAACCTTGTACTGCTATGTTACTTTTGCTCGTTGCTCAGCCCCTGCTTAGGATGCTACGATGTTACCCTGTTACTCCTGGGTTTGGGATATCACATTAATATATTGTTATGGATGATATGATTATTATAAATGTTGACTATATTCGACGAAGGATGGAAGGTCTAGGCTATCCCACCCCGACGCTTTGTTCCATTCGAGTCACCTAGGATCTGAGTTCCGGGTATTGGTTTTAAGACTGAGCGTGCCTAACCGCGTGTGGGATTTTATGGGGTCCCCTCTTCTTACCTATGTAGCTTCAAACATTTCTAGTGGTGACCCAAGTTGGTTTTACCTTTTGCAAAACGTGTGTGTGCGAGTGTGGACCTCGCAAGTTTTCAACCAACTCGGGCCAGCGGAGACATAGTTCCTTTGTTGGTCCACACCTGGAAGCTAGGGGGCTGCCCACATCTGTTTGGGTAGCTAACCCGACCTCGTCTAGATGGTAGAGGCCGATTCGAGAGTGCGGCCGGCTTTTGAGTTGGATGTCGACTCACCGGGGGCCACCCGGATTTGTGCGTTGTTAGTTAGAGGGACCTGTCGTTCCGGATCTCTTGGGACTAAATCATAAAATTGTTGCCTATCATGGGTAGCAACTGAGAGAGATGGGCGTGCGTGCGGAGCCTCGTAATGGGCAGTTGGTACACCCCTGCAGGGTTAAATCTTTTCGAGAAGCCGTGTCCACGGTTATGGACGACTTGAGACCTACTCCTTGTTCATAGACAACAACAACTGAGATAATCTTAATATAACTTGATCAACGTGTGTGTGTGCCTTTACTGCTTCTTCTTCGTCGGTATGCGAAGAGGATGACAAGGATAGGATAGGTGGTATGTTTGCGTAAGTAGTTGATAGCAAGACTTGTTGGAGGCTATTCCTCATCCAATGCTTGGCTTCTTATCTTACTCTCTAAATCGTTAGCCACTTCATAAATGCTAGTGCGGCACAAACTCACCACTTACCCCTTCCTTACCGTAAACTACTAGTTGTCTTAGAATGACGAGTGATGAAGTCCTTGCTTGGTCAGATGACCACTACAGTTGGATGCTGAGTACCTCTGTACTCATGATACTACCCCCAAGCTCTTTTCAGGGTTCTTGATCGATAACAGGTATGGTGATCGATGTTTCACGTGGAGACTCGATGACGACTAGTTAGGCGGATCCTGGCGAAGGGCCTGGACCCGTGTGTTTATGGGATCGTCGATTTTCTTTTGCCACTAGGCATTTGATTGTAGTCTGTACCCAGACATGTATCTTCCGCTGTTGTATTGTATTAAGGTAGTTGTATGCCGATTGTATGAGATGTTGTATCCTTGTATCTGTAATGTTGTGATATTATGTTGGAAATCCGGGGCATATGACTTCGTCATGTGTTGCGGTGGGACCGATATGTGCTTCGTCCCCGGATCTGGATGGAAACATCTAGATCTGGAATAGTACCGCATATCGGGCCTTACAAACCACGCGCTCAACGCGTCGAGCCCGTTAGTCGTACCTCACCTTGATAGCGTTCCGAGAAAATTTTCCGGTGCTCAATAAAATAATCCATTTAATTATTAAATGGGGTTTTTCGTTTCGATGGCGATGGCTGATCCTGTGCCGGAAGTTCCGACGGTGCTCGGGTGAACCTGGTGTCGCATAGGTCGTGTGCCATTTGGGGAAAAGGTTTAGTCACGTATGCCAGTGCGAGAAAGATGGGGGAGAATATTCACCGATTAATAAATCAGCGAAGCAAATACTGGAAACAATTCTAGCAATCAATAAAAATAAAGCAACAAACAAAAAATTTAATTTGGGTGAAAATCCCGGGCTGTTACACTTTTGGATATATGCTCTAGAGGCAAATAATATGTGATTATTCCATTATATCTAAGCAAGTTCATAACCAATTTCATAATGTTCTAGAATTGTATCAGTGAAACAATGATACAAGTGTGGTATAGAAACAACCAACGTTCCTAGTTAGCCTCTTTATATATAACTAGTTCATGGTCAACTAATGATCGTGGTTTCGCGATCATGGACAATCATGTCAATTGACTATGAGTTCACCTCATTAGATGAATGACGTGATGAACATTATCCAATGTAAGTATTGCAACATGATAAAATCATGAAGGTTTAGTGTTGTAATTAAAGAACGTAGTAGACCGCTCCTCAGACTATGAGATCATGCATAATTGCTATCTTCCCGGATGCTTTGACCTACATCCACCGCCTGACTTAAATATGTTGGCCATAAAGGTGTATCTTGGGTATTGCATTGAGATATCTTGAGGAATTTTGATTCAAGAGCGGGATTTTTCAATCCATGTAATGGATAGATACTAAGGGCCCACTCAGTGAGATTGCATCCATAAAGTTGCGCAGCGTGTAACTAGGTCACGGGGATGAATATCACACAACGAGTGAAATAAGATTTGTTAGTAACGAGATAGAACCAGACATAGGAGGTCATTGATCGAATCTCCGACTTATCTAGTATCGATGACAAAGGTAATGATATACAACGTGACGGTTCAATCGGTGTTAATATCCGGAATGCACAGGGGTCATTATGGGCATCCAGGTCCCGCTGATGATCATTGACCATAGGCTCATCTCGGTCATGACTGGAGTATTCTCGGACCATAGGGTAACACACTTAAGGGCTCGATGATATCGGAGACCTTTTCGGAACTATAGGAGTTTACGGAGAATAAGGGAAGGCATGTCGGAAATGTTCCGTGTTGGTCCGAAGGATGTTCGAAGTGAGCCGGAAGGTGTTCCGGATCACCGGGAGATGAAATAATATTTTTTATTTATTAATGAAATGAATTAATAATTAATTTTTTTATTTATAATTAAAAAGTGCAATGGGTCTTATTTATGAAAGAAGCCCATTAGGGAAATAAAGGGAAAATAAAAGGAGAAGGGGGGCCATGGGCCTTTGGCCCATGAGGGGTGCGCCACCCCCCCCTTGGCTGGCCACCTCCCCCCTAACAAAGGGATTAGTCCCACATTGCTAAGGGAGAGGGGTTGGTGCCCTCCCCCCTCATATATAAATGAGCAGGGTTTTCTACGGTCTTCTCCACTCCCTCGTCGCTTCCACGGTGGGCTCCCCTTTTTTGAAGCCTATAGTGGGATTGACACTTCTCCACCAAACAGACGTCGTCGTGCTGCTGAAACTCTGGTTCCGTAGGTCTACTTCCACCACCTTCGCTGGATCGGAGATCGGAGGTCGTCATCGAGTTCCGTACGTGTGCGAGTACTACGAGATGCTACACGTGTGGCACCCCACCCGACAGGGTGCTAACACAGCCCGGGGGTTGTGAACTTCGTTCGAATACACCGATCATGTTTGCGGGAACGTTTCCCGCGCAACGAACTACACCCCGAGGTATGTTATCCGCAAGTCTCTCCGTTACGGTAATACGGCTAGATAGATCTTGGGCAACAGGAATGCTAGTTAGAAAAATTGTTGTTTTCTGCCACGAACCCCAACAAAACTCACATATGGTGGAGTAACTCAAGTGGTGGTGGTGGCTCTCCTCACATGGGAATTTAGGCATCTCATCATGTGTGGGGCTAGTTGTAACAGCCCATGAGCAATAATTAGAAATCATCATGAGATTGTACTTTGTCTGTTGACTTTGTAACTTGGCATGGTGCTAAATATTATAATTTCATGTGATGATTTAATTTTCCAAGTGGTTTTGGACCCATTTGATTTGAATTTGAATTCAAACAGAAGGGCTCAAGAGAGGTGTTTGATGAATTGTTCCATTTGAAATTGTGATCCCCTAAACCCTAAACATGGCATAGCTTTTTCCTTTCCATTGCCAAGGGTTTTAAAATCCTCACATCATTTTTGCCATCACCAAAAATGTGGGTTGTAGTTCAAAGTGAATTGAATTTAAAAAACAACTCCACATTTTAGTTGTTGCAAAAATGTCCAAACCAATTTTATAAATTGGCTAATATTGCAAGGATGATTTTACATATTTTTAGGTATTTTTAAACGTTGCAAATATTTCTGAAAAACCCCAGTTCCTTTTATGTTTATTTTTTTTAATGGGAAAAGGCAGCAGGGGGGTTTTCCCTCCTTTTTCTTTTTCTTTCTAGCCGCATCCCAGCCCACCTGGGCCTGTTCCTTCTCGGACTCTAGCCCAGCTCCGAAGGGGTAAGTTGGAGGGCGCCTGAGACGTTTGATCTTCATCCAAGGGCTCTTCTTCTTCTTTCCAGCGTGAACAAAGGTCCCCTCCCCCTCCTCTCTCACGCGCGAGTCCGGTCAGAGTCCGGTCACGCGCGAGTCCGGTCCCAGCCCACCTGGGCATGTTCCTTCTCGGACTCTAGCCCAGCTCCGAAGGGGTAAGTTGGAGGGCGCCTGAGACATTTGATCTTCATCCAAGGGCTCTTCTTCTTCTTTCCAGCGTGAACAGAGGTCCCCTCCCCCTCCTCTCTCACGCGCGAGTCCGGTCAGAGCCGGTGGAGCCCTCCGAGCAGGGAGAGCTAGGCCCCCTATAAGAGGCAGCCGGAGACGCTCCGGGGAACCTAGGGTTCCTGCTCTCTAGTTTCCCCCTCGGCTCGCCGCCGCCGCGCTCAATTTCTCCGTTCTGCTCCGCCGTGACCCGCAGGTGACCTGGAGCAATTCCCCGCCGTTGAACCTCGCTGCCGGTCGTGCCTTCGCGGTCGTCCCCCTGCACGTATTCCTGACCCCTTTCCCGTCAGCAGGTTGGCTGCAGGAGCCCCGCTGCGATCCCGCGACGAGGCCACCCGCAGCGCCACCGTTCTGCTTCGCCGACATCCTGCTTCACCAGCGTCTCCTTCAAGGCATCGAGTTCGTCCCCGAACACCTCTAGGTGAGCACCCGATGCCCCATGTTCCCTCGTAGTTGCAAGCTAGTGGGTCGTCGTAGACCATCGTTTCCGACCGCCGTGTCACGGGTCCTCGCCAAGCCGGTGATCACCGTGACCAGGGCGTCGTCGAGGAGTATGCGGAAGTGCTCTGGGCACGTCCATGTCGCGCGTATGACCTCAAAGGAATAGCCTTTGGGTGCCTCCCGTGTAGTGGCTCTGTATCGGGTTCAGGTCCGCAGACGTGGGGCGTTCCCGGCGAGGCTGGGGTCTGTCCCCGTGTACTCCGGTGGGAGTTCGAAGTCTAGGGGCGGAGCTAGATGTCCCAGGAGGGCGTAGCGACTCGCGGTGACGTCGGAGGAGCCCTGATCCAAGCCTAGGCTCGCCGGAGTTGGCCGCCTTGCGCGGGCTCTGAAGATGTTCTTCAGGAGCAGTTCGTCGCCGCTCTGATCCCGATCGGTTTCCGACGAGGCAAGGAGGAGATGGAGAGCGTGTCCTATGTGCACTTGAAGTGGAAGGTGCCACCTTGCGCCTCCCCTAGATGGCTTGCTCCAAGCAAGTCGGTTGGTGACGCTAGGTTCGCCGGAAAAATCCGCTCCGGTGTCTGTCGGTGTCGAGTTTCGTCAGGTTTTGAAGTTCACAGACGAGAGGCCGATGGTTCTTCAGAGCTAGGCCACATTCTCTGTTCGAGCAGCAGCCGTAGAAAAGTGGCATGAGCCTAGAGAGGAGAGGATCAGCCTCGTGGGTTTGAGTCCACTGGGCACTTGCCCTTTTTCTTTTGTTGATTTTTTTCTCCTGCAGATCTGGGCTTGGCCCAAGTAGCCACTGCCCCAGTGGGCTAGCAGGCTGGGAGAGAGACAAGGAGGTGTTGGGCCATTCGGCCGAATCCAGCCAAAAAGGGTTGAGCCCTCTCTGTTTTTCTTTTCTTTTCCTTTTTCTTTTTTCTGTTTAAGTTCAAATTTCATTTGAATTCAAATTCAAATCTGAATTGAACTATTTTATCTTCTCTACCCCAAACATAGCTTCCCATATATGAATTTGGGGTAGTTTCTCCCACTGAAGCTCATGGTGAGGTCCATTTTGCAATTGGAGACTTAAAATTTTGAGGTATTGTCAAGTTGCATTTAAGGCCCTCCAGCTCTTTTGAATTTTCAAATTGTGTTTTGCAAATTCAACTTGGGTATTGCCGTCTTGAATCATTTGCCTCCATGAACCATCCCTAGGATATTTTCATATGCAAGTGGCTGGAGTCTTTTCTTCTGTTGTACCTTCCCGATGTCATTTTCACCGACACTTCTTCGTCTCCGGAATCGATAGATTTATTTCACGATGTTTATTATTGTTAAATTGTTGTTTGTTTCATGCCATGTCATGTTACCATGTTATTTACACCAAAATTAAGGCTATGACCAAAGCCATAAAAATATAAGTGATTGCATATGAAGTTGTTGACGTGTCGTCAACACCTTCATTTAAATTTGACTAGATAGGGTCACACCATGCCCTTTAAACTTGAACATCTCATCCATGCTTGATCGTTGTTGGTCTCGATGTTTACTCGTGTGCTTTCCCTTGCCGGTACCTTACGTTAGGACCTGAGACTGCCGAGGAGACTTTCTTGGAGATTTCTGACACCGAGCCCGAGGACCCTGCTACGTCTGCCCCGTCGACTGATTACCCAGGCAAGGGGAAGATCTATACCATTACCTTATAACTTTATGTCTACCTGCCTAGCTGTAGTCTAGAACGTTGTTTTGATCCTATCCACTTTGCTTTTGTCACAATCAAACCCAAATAGCCATGATCCCCACACCCCAGCAAAACATTGTATTGCTAAGTTACCGATGCTCATCCGTTGCTTAGTATGAGTAGGAAAAATTGTTGCTTTACCCTATACTATGGTTGGGATATCATGTTCATAAATAGGTTGGTTGATATTTATTATTAAATTGATGTTAATTACATTCGGCGAAAGATGGAAGGCTGGGATGTTCCCGCCTGGTGCTTTGTTCCATTTGAGTCACCTAGGATCTGAGTTCCGGGTATTGGTTCTTTGTTTGGGCGTGCCTAATCTTGTGTGGGGTTCTATGGGGCCCCCTTGTCTTACCTACCTAGCTTCGTACGTCTCTAGTGGTGGCCCGAGCTGATTTACATTTGTAACGTGTGTGTGCTGGGGGTACCCCAGTTGTTTACAAACCACCCTAGGCCAGGAGGACATGTTCCTTGGCTGGCCCACCTTGTCCGGCTGAGGACCCGGTCTCATGTGAGATTAACGGGCTATCCAAACCTGCGACAGACGGTAGAGAACGATTCGAGATCGTGGACGGCTTTTGAGTTGGGTGTAGACTCACCGGGGGCCACCCGGAGTTGTGTGTTGTTAGTTAGAGGGACTCTGACGTACCGGAGTTTCGGGCGCTTACCTAGACAAGTGGAAACCGGGCGTACATGCGAAGACTATAAGTGGAAGTTGGTACACCCCTGCAGGGTTAAATCTTTTAGCAAAGCCGTGTCCACGTTTATGGACGACTCAGAGCCTACGTCTTGTTCATAGAATAACATCAAATTGGATCATAACTAAAACTTGCCTACCGTGTGTGTGCCTTGGCTGCCTTTCTTCGTCCAGGGGGACCGAGAGAGGATCAAGGTTGTGTTATGTTTGCCGTAAGTAGGTGGATAGCAGACTTATGACACGATGTCACGTGCATTCTTGGACCTTACCTCTATTCTAATAGAACGATAGCCACCATATATGCTAGTGCGGCTGCAACCTTTCCAAATACACTTGTCTTATCCGTAGGAAGTTAGTTATACTGAAATGATATAATCTCACCCCTTGTTTCCTTTCTTCTTTTACTATTTTTCCTGATCGGCCACTGAAGTGGACTAATACCTCGACCCGAGCACCGGACGATACTTCGTGGAGGTGCCCCCGGAGGACAACGATGAGGATGACTTCGCCCAGTAGATCCTATAGTTGGGTTCCGATGTTCCGTGGGTGGGCTTGTTTATGTGTAGCCCTCTGACGGGGATCAACCCCGGCAAATCCCATGGTCAGGGACTTTGGGTTAGTCATGAGAGGCACAGGTTGGACGATAGCTCGTCGGCTAACAGGAGGAGACGTTCCTGCTCTATATTATTGCTTGGAGATGCGATTACAGTGAAGGCCAAGGCTAGTGCGCACAAGGCTAGGGTTACCGATTGTGTATTGGATGATCTTGACGTCTCCCCTCCTAGCCTTTATATAGTCGGCCAGGTCTCGGGGAGTTCGTCCCAGATTATAGATAATATTTCCTAACCCTAAGCTTGTACCGTACGGCAGGTTTACACCTTCCTTATGAGTCGTAGACTTCTACGTCGGTGCCACTAGTGGGCCAAGGCTGGGTCCAGGCGGCATCCTTGTGGTCCTTCTGTCTTCGGGTACACCGGGTAGGCCCATCCATAGGAGTCGTGGGGTCACCCCCTCATCAGTAGCCCCCGAGTGCCTGGGGGACTCGAAGAGTCGCGCAGGGACTCGAGTCCATTCTTGCGTCATTTCGATGTATGCAAGGTTCAACCGCAGGTCGCTGGTAGTCTAGGTCCATGACAAAACCTTGTTCGAGGGATTGCTAAGCTGAAAGGGCCCAAGGAGTCGATTGATCGAGCCTTGGTGAATTGTGCTAGCGGCAAAAACCATAGTATCCCAATCAAGCTCACATCCCTCGACATGAGCTTGGAACACTGGTGTTGAGCAAAAGTCATGCCGCTTCAGGTCTTACAGTGCTCAGTTGCCGCCAGTAAAGTTCGTAGCCTAGGCGCGTCCGCCCGGCTTTTTCTATCATGCAAGCGCATGGAAAAGGTTGGGAGTGAAATCACGCTGTGGCAAGTCCCAGCCCGGCCGATCTGCGCAGCGGGGTCTTACCTACACGCTAAGCTTGCGTGGCATCTGGGCACAGTGTATTGTGTTCCAGGAATATGTATTTTTTATTGAGGCACAAATCCTAGTTAGTAATGCACCCACTTGGAATAAACAATCAAGTGAGATGTTTTAGCGGTCACTCACGGAGCTTTGTCGAGCGCTCGGGCGAGGAGTAATGTAGAGGAGTACTTGCTCGGGATGTCTTCGAGTGCTCGGGTACTCAGAGTTCTGCGAGTAATCACTCGAGTATCGCCTTCGTTATCGGGGTGAGGGAGCACCCGATACTCTGGGACCGTATGGTCTGGCGAGTGCAGGTCTGCTTATCTCGTGTCGTGGTGAGGGAGCACCGGAAACTCTCATGGGTGTGAGTAATCACTCGAGCACGTCTTTACTTCTAGGTGAGGGAGCACCTGAAACTCTCATGGGTGGATACGCTCCCGATGGGAGTTAAATATATTTGAAAAATGTATTTGAATCAGCAAAAACGGTGCTTGCAGGCTGCATTTTCTTTTGCGCTGCCCCTTTAATTTACCTCTTGTTGGTAAGGATAACTATCTCCTTGCTGGAGGACCGTCAAAGATGCTTTGTCTGTGAACCGTCATGTCTTCATGACCGGTCATAATGATGGTCTTTGTGGCGTGCTGCAACCGCTTGTTGAGTTACCGATGCATGTATTAAAAACACGGGCGATTTGACGCGTCCAGCGCACAGTGCTGCCCGTGTGAAAGCATCTTTTGTCTTGGAATTCGAATCGCCCGACGTGCTTGGTCTTTGAATTAATTGATGCCGTCATCTGGGCTTCTGCGTGCCCTTGGGTTTGCACTATAAATAGACCCCTTTTCTTCATCTAGCAGAAGTGTTCTTCCTCTTCCCATCTTGCTCTTCTTCTTCATCTTCCTCTTCTCATGGGGCCCAAGCGAGGTGCAAGTATGACTGGCCGCGGCCGGGTTCGCCGTGGCCACGGTGGTCGTGCTCCGCGCTCTTCTCGCGGTGGCCGTCGTGGTGCAGTGTTGATGACTTCCTCCTCTTCCTCCGAGGAGGGTGTTTGGTGCTACGACTTTCTCCTATGCGTCCGTGGCCGGAAGGCTGCTCGCATTCTTCTTCCTTTTGCATTTGCTGCCGTTGTTTCTGAGCGTAGCCTGGATGGCCTGCTTCTTCGTCTTCAGGGTGCTCCTGGCCCCCTTCTTATGTTGAGTTGGAGACCGACAGTTCCCGCTTGATTTTTCTTGGTTTTGGCTGGAAATCGTTTTCCCGGCGTTTGAACTTGCATGATGGTGATAATCTTTGTTGCCGTTTTGACGGAGAAAATACTCTCACCATCCGCGCTTTTGACCCGAGCGGCAATCGCATGGATCCATCCTGGCAGGAGACAAGCAGCGACAATTCCGGCAGGTCGGGGGCTCCTACGCCCATGTCTTCAACGGCTTCATCCTCTGGCGAATCCTCGGGTGGTGATGTTGTGTCTCCCAGCTCTGGAGAGGACCTCGACGTCAAGCAATCGATCAAGCGGGCTCGCCAGGAGACCTTGTAGAACTGGAGGCAGCGACGTCATCTTCGCCGGCATCTCGGTTGGAGCTGGAGAAGAAGATGGTGGAGCAGGAGAAGAAGCTGGTGGAGCATCGGCTTCGGTGCTCTTTAAATAAGTCGAGCTTCACCTTTTGTTATGTCATTGACATCATGAGCTGGCTGCTTCAACACCTCCTTTGTCTGTGATGATGCTCGTCGTATTGGCGCCAATCTTCCCAGTATGGGCACACATGTAGAAATCGTAATTCCTTGGGTGATTGGTGTTGTAGTCTTGTCGGCTGCTTGTGTCTTTGTGACTAGGTTAGTTCTCCATGTAATGAGGATTGTCTTCGAGTAAAGAGAGCTGTCTTCTATCCAATGCACTCGGGTCTTGTAATGTGTTCGAGTCCTTTGCAATGTGACCTGTCTTCGAGTCCTTGTTGTATGAGCTGCTTGTGAATTTTTCAACGAGAGCTGTCTTCGAGTCCATCAAGCCCTTGTACTGTGGATTCTATCGGGTGCGCGACAGCGCTCCCGATGGGAGTAGCCCCCGAGGCTACGTTTGAGTCGGAGTGTCGAACGTAGGCTGAGATTTGTTTCCTTTGTCGTTCTTCCATTAATTTCCGTCTTTTCTCGGGTGCGCGGCCGCGCTCCCGATGGGAGTAGCCCCCGAGTCTTTAGGTGAGCGTTGGCGATAAGGTGAAGACTAAAGGATTGTCTGTGTCCTGTGCTCCATCCATATTTCTCCAAAGTACTTAGTGTTTCCATCTGGTTGTAGTCGTGTCTTCCCGTTGATTCCGAACAGTTTTCAGCAGGTGGCTCCTGTCGGGGACTTTGCTTGGACCCTTTAAGTTACGGGCTGCGGGAGAAATGATAGCGTCTCTTGGGGGGAGCTGGTACTCGATCCCTTGAGAGTTTGAAGTAAAGATCGCGTGAGCGACGATAGCGTCTCTCGGGAGGAGTCGGTACTCGAGCCCCCGAGTGCTTTGGGTAAAGATCGCGTGAACGATGATAGCGTCTCTCGGTGAAGTTGGTACTCGAGTCCCCGAGTGCTTTGGGTAGAGATCGCGTGAGCGACGATAGCATCTCTCGGGGGGAGTCGGTACTCGATCCCCCGAGTGCTTTGGGTAAAGATCGCGTGAGCGACGATAGCGTATCTCGGGGGGAGTTGGTACCCGAGCCCCCGAGTGCTTTGGGTAAAGATCGCGTGAGCGACGATAGCGTCTCTCGGGGGGAGTTTTGTTCTCGAACCCCCGAGTGCTTTGAGTAAAGATCGCGTTTGCGACGATAGAGTCTCTCGGAGGGAGTTTTGTTCTCGAGCCCCCGAGTGCTTTGGGGTGGTAGTATTTGGGAAACATCATTTTATTGCGTCGAAGGGTTACATGAGCTGCCAGTTGAGCATGACTGGTGGGGACTATGGGTAGAATAGGCGTAGGTTCGCTACGTTCCATGGATTTCCCACGTCCTCTTCTGTCTTTGGGTTCTTCAGTCTATAGGTGCCTCCTCCTATGACTTCTGAGACTATGAAAGTTCCATCCCATTGGGGGGGCAAGTTTGTGGACGTTCTTGAGTCCGAAGGGCATTGTCCTGTAGCAAAATACGCCGTAAGGGGTGATGAATGATGTATGCTCTTCGTCTTCTTCCTTCATTCTGATATGATTGTATCCTTAGTAGGCATCGAGGAACGATAGTAGATCGCATCCTGTTGTCGAGTCGATTATCTGATCGATACTTGGCAGGGGAAAGTGATCCTTTGGGCAGTGTTTGTTTACTGGCCCGTAGTCGACGCACATTCGTAGCACGTCTGTTTCTTTCTTGGGGACCAGCACAGGGTTGGCGATCCAAATGGCTTTCTTCGTCTCTCGGATGAATTGAGCGTCGAGTAATCGGTTGACTTCCTCCCCGATTGCTCTGCGCTTGGGTTCTGAGAATCTTCGTAGTGCTTGCTTCACTGGCTTGGTGTTTGGCTTGATACGCAACGCATGTTCCGCGAACTCGCGCGGGACTCCTGGCATGTCGGTTGGGCACCAGGCAAATATTTCCCATTCTTCGCGGAGGAAAGCGATGAGGGAAGTTTCTTGCTCTTCCGAGAGGTGGGCGTACACGCGGACTGTTTTTTCTGGGTCTGTCGGGTGCACCTGGTGGGTGACCGTGTCACTTTCGATCCTTAAGTCTCGCCCGTACTCTTTTGACTCGCTTCGGCTTGCTAGCGGAAAGTTACTTTTGTCTGTCGCCATGGCTATTTCTGTGAGTTCTTGCTCGGCTCCAAAGGTGTCACAAACTTTGTGGAAATCGCGATCACATTGGTCTCATTTAGTGAAGCTTCCGTTAACTGTAATGACGCCCGCGGATCCTGGCATCTTTAGTTTGAGGTAGGCGTAGTGCGGAACCGCCATGAATTGCGCGAATGCTGGACGTCCCAGTATGGCGTGGTACTGCGACTGCCAAGTACTTCGAACTCGAGGGTGTGTCTTGCGAAATTGCATCTGCTGCCAAAGACAACTTCGAGCTCAATTATTCCAAGGGAAGTAGCCGCTTCTCCTGGGACTACTCCGTATAACACGGTGCTTGATTTCTTCCATAGTGATCGTGGGATCAGCATCTTGTGTAGGGTGCTGACGAAGATTATGTTCATGCTGCTGCCTCCGTCCATGAAGATTTTGTCCATGTCGCACCCTCCGATTTGAGCATCGAGTACCAGGGGCGCGTGCCCCGGCCTTGGGACTTCAGGCGGGTGATCGCTCTGGGAGAACGTGATACTAGCTTTTGCGTTGTGTAGCTGGTAGACTTCGACTGTGTTTAGGTTCTCCGCTGCTGTGGCTTGCAGGGTGTAGGCCACTAGTGGGCCAAGGCTCCTACGTCGGTGCCACTAGTGGGCCAAGGCTGGGTCCAGGCGGCATCCTTGTGGGCCTTCTGTCTTCGGGTACACCGGGTAGGCCCATCCATAAGAGTCGTGGGGTCACCCCCTTGTCACCCTCTCTAGGGCCATTTGGATTTTGAATGTACTCGGTCGTGTTTGTCTTCCGCTTGTTGCATGATGTACTGTTGGGTCTATGGACCTCTGAGATGATGTAATAATTACCAGCGGCAATGTATGCCCTGGACTCTATATTTATGTCTTAGTATAAATTTCATTGTTCTTATATCTGTTGTCGAGAACCCGACAGCGGCACGAGTGCGAGTTTCGTGCGTCGGTGGCCTTTTATGCGCTACTAACTTGAGCCGGACGCGAAAGCGACTAACTCGAGTTAGCACCGCATCGGGGGCCTTACAACTTGGTATCAGAACAGGACTGACTGTAGGACCCCTTACTGGCCGAACTTGAGTCTCGAAACTATTTTGTAGTTACTAAGGGAAAATCGGAGAGTAGGAACTCTTTATTTTTCTTCTTACCCCACCCTCCCACCCCTTTTTCCGTGAGGAAGTGAAACGTTGTTTTCTCTCTGCAACTTATCCCCTTTCAAAACAAATCTAGGTTCTCCTTTACATGAGGCTCCGATTCCTCTATAATTTTTTGCTAGCGACGAGAAGGGTTGGCATACGTTGAGAACACTGAGCCGCCACTTGGGGTTGACAGCTCCACCTCGCTTACGGCGTACCTCAGGTGAAACTCCTATACAAGGATGGTTGGCATCCTCCGGATGTGGTTCCTCCCCCTATAGGAGACCGCTTCGGCGGGCCGCTCAGGGCAGATGTCTCAACTTTCAAGTCTTCAACCACTTGTATATATTGTTCTGTGCTCGCTAGCAGATTATTATCTTGGATTCGGATGATCTCGGTTTGGGGATTCGAGTAGCACCTAGCTTTTGACTTTCCGGGTTAACCTTGGTGGATATTCAGCCTTCGGCTTCCTCATACCTCGTGAGGAAGTTTTGTTGACAGTATTGCTTTATCTTCTGGTTTCATCAATGTTTCTACCATGTTCTCATAAGTGTTCCTGTATACAGGATGCCAAGAGGGAACATGCCGCCGCCGGAGAACCATATCCTTGGGGAGGCTGTGGCCGCAGTGGCTCAGGGCACAGCTGCGATCTTACAGATGCTCCAGAACCAGACTTCCCAGAGGAGTGATCGGCCACATGACACGACTTTACAGCAGTTCGTTGCTATCAACCCCCCCCCCCCAGGTTATCAGAGGCTCGAGACCCGCTGGAAGCGGGTGATTGGATCGCAGAGATCAAGAAGCACTTCAATGCAAACACCGTCAGACCAGTCGACTACGTCACCTTCGCCTCCTTCCAGCTTCAGGGTGCAGCAGCCAGCTGGTACGATACCTACAAGGCCAACAAGGGTGATGCTGTGATCACATGGGAGGACTTCGTCACAGACTTCAGACCAGCGCATATTCCGAGTGGCTTGATGGACAGGAAGCGAGAGGAGTTCTTGGCTCTGAGACAGGGTGAAAGGTCAGTTCAGGAGTACAACCTAGCCTTCTTCAGGCTCGCCAGGTATGCTCCTGAGGAGGTCTCCACAGGGGCCAAGCGGATTGCCAGATTCCGTGGGGGTGTCAGCACAGAGATCAAGTATGCGCTCACCCAGTGCAACCCTACGCTGTTCTCGTAGTTCGTGGATCAGGCTATCCGCCAGGAGTCAGCCAGAGTAGAGTGGGATGCAGACAGGAAGCGCCAGAGAGAGCACAGCTCCGCAGTGATGCTCCACAAGAAGGCAAAGACTTGGGTCATAGAGGCGCCACCGCTGTAACAACCCAGATTTCACAAAAATTAAAAATTTTGTTTTCCGTGTGAATTGTTTGATTGTCTGTTTTGTTTGCGGTGTTTGTATCCCCGATTTATCGATCGGCGATTATTTTTTCCCCTCTTATCTCGTACCGGACAGAGACCGACCCTTGCCATCCTGACACTCGACCTTGCGACACCGCGTTTCACCTGATCACCGTCGCGAAAACCGCACGAGACCAGCCGCAGCCAACGGAACAAAAAAACCCCGTTTAATAATTAAACGGGTTATTTTTATAGCGCACCGGAAAGTGTTCTCGAAATGGTTCCCGCACGAGGTGAACGCCGCCGGCTCGACGCGCTGATTGAGCAGTTCGAAGTTTTACCCGAATCAGAGGTCCTGCAGACCCCAGCGGTCAGAAACATAAACACCCGCGCGTGAGAGAAAACCGGGGATGTTTTTGCAAACTTGCCAGCCAGGCCACCTATATAAAGACCACCACTCTCCCACCCTTTTATAGGGTTTCCCCTAAGCCAAAATTGCAGCCACCCCCTCTGAAAATTCCAGATCAGCCCCCTAGCCCTCCAAAATTTTGAAACCCTAGCTCCCAATTAATCCCGGCCGTCAGATCTGGGGATCAATGGCCCAGATGGAGGCCACGTCACCCCCAGATCCCCACAGCAGCCTCTCCAGCCACCAGGGCCCCGCAGGGCCTGATCCAGCCGCCGCCAGGCCCGACAGGGCCGCGGCCAACCCCCGTCGCCGCCGTCGCCCGTTGCTGCGCGCCTCCACGTCGAGCGCCGCCGTCGGCGAGCAAGACGCCGCCCGGCGCCTCTCCTCCACTGCGCGGGTCGCCTCTCCCTTATCCTCGCAGCCCGTGGCTGCCTGCAGCAAGCCGTCGCTGCCGCGACCTCCATGGACGAGCCGAGCTCGGGTTGGTCCGGCCGCCTCCTCCTCCTCGGCACCAACCCCGGCCCGCGCCTGGATCCGGCGGCGACGCCCGAGTCCGACGCCCCAGTCGCCCTACCTCGCCCGTTCCTCCCGCCCCGCCGCCGCCGCGGCCTCGGGCCAGCCGGTCGAGACGGCCTCGCCCGCTTCCGCCTTCCAGCTGGGCCGGTGTGCCCAGTAGGCCCAAGGCCTAGCCGGCACCTCCAAGCCGCCAGCCTCCCAGGCCGTTTTGGGCCGAGCCCAAAGGGTGAGGCCCGAGCCGTTTATTTTTTTTCCCTGTGTTATTCTCCTTTTCCAAAAAAATTCTAAGTCTGTTGATAATCTGTTGCTGATTCAATTTTGTGCTGCGAATTGCGGTTAAACGGTAGCTCGGATGACATTGCGCCCAAAAGGAAAAATGTTTAGAATTGTGTGTACTTCAATCCATCTTTTGAGAGCTTTTTGATTTGAGGTCATATTGATGGTGAAAATCTGTGTTGAAGTGGGCCTCAGACTGTTAACTGTTGTTACTTCCTGTTAACTGATGCTGTTTATATAAAGTTGCTACTTTGCTGCCCTATATCTTTTTAGTCGTGCATCCTATTGAGCATTGCAATATGTCATTTTGATCTATGTCATGTCTACTTCCATTATATGTATTTCATTGTCATGATATTCTTTTTGGTCATATAGTTATTGAGCTCCAAAGTTGCTATGTCACTGTTTTTGACAGCCACCTCTGTTTTTCTCTAAGTCTATAACTTTCTGATGCCATGTTGCATGCTTAATATCTTTTGATCTGTTATGCCTATGACCTTGATGCTTGTTTGTACCTGATCACCATCATGTCTACTTCATGCCAATATATTGTTGTGTCATGTTGCTGCACTTTTGCATATAGTTTTACCCCTGTTTGTACAGCATGAAAATAACAGTTTCTGCCCTGCTTTCCTGATTTTCACAAAGTCCTAGACCAATAATGTTTTATTGCATTTTGCTTGGGCTATAACTAGATGTTCATGATGCCTATTTGCACGATTCCTTTTGCCATGCCATGCCTGTCATGTCTACTTTAGTTGCATATCATTTTTGTGCATGTTTGAAACCTTTTGCTTGTTTATTTGTTGCTCTAAAGTGTGCTACCTGATGTTGGCAGATTGTATTCCAAACTTGTTTTGCTTGTATCTTTTTAACCGTAACTTCGTTTGGAGTGTTCTTTATGTAACTTGATTAGTTTTTCGTGTACTTTGTGTTTATGCTATGGTTTTCTGTTGTTAACCAACCTAAAATATGGTTTATGGCAGAACAGTACCAAATCTTTTAATTGTCATGGGGTCCGTAATAGTTGCCATGCATAGGTTTTAACCCCCACTTAAAGTGACTAGATTAGATAGTTTATTTATGCTTCACCTCTTGCCGTGTTTGAGTGCTATGCCATGCTTGAGTGAGATGCCATGTTAACAACCTTTGTTGATAACCTGTAGCTAAACAACTTGAATCATCGTAAACGTGTGGTATCGTCGTGTGTGATGAGTACTTCAGTTAACCTGTTAGTAACCGCTCTCGAAGATAGATACGATGCCGTATTGCGTTGTCTCGTGTTGTCTTCTTGTTGATGCATGCTCGTGATTGATTCGTAGTAATAGATGCTTGCTCATGGATTGCCTTTTCCAGTGTTTCCTTCTTGTGTGCTTCCGCGGGTACCTCTCGAAGACGTTGCGAGCTTGCGATCGACTTCACCTTCGGTTTATTCTTCTCATCAGGTAAGGGGGAGCATATATCATGCTTATAACTTTGAGCTCACTCGCGCCTAGGTGTAGGATAGAACGATTCCTTGATCCTACCACTTTATATTCATGCCTCTCAAATAAACCCAAACAGCCATGTCCTCCACATCCCAGCAAACCTTGTTCGGCTATGTTACTATTGCTCGCTGCTCATCCACTGCTTAGTATGCATGCTAGGATGTTATCAACTGTTACCTCCTGTTACTCCTTGGTTTGGGCTATCACATTATTATATTGTTGTTGATGATATGATTATTATAAATGTTGACTATATTCGACGAAGGACGGAAGGTCTAGGCTATCCCGCCCCGACGCTTTGTTCCATTCGAGTCACCTAGGATCCGAGTTCTGGGTATTGGTTCTAAGACAGAGCGTGCCTAACCGTGTGTGGGATTTTATGGGGTCCCCTCTTCTTACCTACCTAGCTTCAAGCATTTCCAGTGGTGGCCCAAGCTGATTTACCATTTGAAACTGTGTGTGTGCTGGTCGGCCGCCAGTAGGCCGCCAGTAGTTTTCAAACAAACCGGGCCAGTGGGGACATGGTTTCCCTATTGGTCCAACATGTTCAGCTGAGGACCCGGTCTCATGTGAGATTTACCGGCTATCTAAACTTGCGACAGACGGTAGAGAACAATTCGAGAACGCTGCCGGCTTTTGAGTTGGATTTCGACTCACCAGGGGCCACCCGGATTTTTTCGTTGTTAGCTAGAGGGACCTGTTGTTTCGGATATCTCGGGACTAAATCATAAAATGGTTGCCTATGATGGGTAGAAACTGAGAGAGATGGGCGTGCATGCGGAGCCTTGTAATGGGTAGTTCGTACACTCCTGCAGGGTTAAATCTTTTCGAGAAGCCGTGTCCACGGTTATGGACGACATGGAACCTACGTCTTGTTCATAGATAACATCAACTGAATCATAACTATAACGTGATCAACGTGTGTGTGCCTTGACTGCTTCTTCTTTGTCGGGATGCGAAGAGGAGGGCAAGGATAGGATAGGTGTTATGCTTGCGTAAGTAGTTGATAGCAAGACTTGTTGGAGGCGATTCCTCATCGAATGCTTGGTTCTCATCTTACTCTAAAATAGACCTTAGCCACTCATATATTGCTAGTGCGATTGCAACCTCACCATTACCCCCATCTTACCTGTGAGAAGTTAGTTACAAGACTTTTGATATATTCTCACCCCTCTCTTTTATTTTCCCTTTTATGTTTTGCCTGATCGGCCGCTGCAGTTGATTACCACTTCGACCCTTCTTCTGGACGCCTTCGCGGAGACTCGACGACGACTAGTTAGGCGGATCCCGGCGGAGACCCTGGACCCGTGTGGTTACGGGAATGGTGTGTTTTACCTTTGCCACTAGGCATTTGAATGTAGTCTGTACTCAGACATGTATCTTCAGCTGATGTATTGTATTTAAGGAAGTTGTATGCCGATTGTATGAGATGTTTTATCCATGTAGCTGTAATGTTGTGATATCATGTTGGAAATCCGGGTCATATGCATTGTCATATGTCGCGGTGGGACCGATATGTGCTTCGTCCCCGGATCTGGATGGAAACATCTAGATCTGGAACAGTACTGCATATCGGGCTTTACAACCGCAGAGGCAGCAGTTCTAGCAGACGGGGGCAGTTGTCCGCACTTTTTCCCGCCCTCCCGTCCCAGTGCAGCAAGGGCCTCGTTCTACACCACCACACGCAAGGCCAGCTAGGCCGCAGCCCCAGCCCAGGTCAGGCGTGATCTTCTACAAGTGCGGAGAGCCGGGGCACACTTCTCCCAAGTGCACCGATCCGCGCTTTGCTCGGATCCCACCGCCCCCACCTCTCTATACTCCGAGCACTGCGATGGTGAGGGCACAACCACGTGAAGTTCGGGTGAACAATGTGATGATGACAGATGTGCAGCAGTCTTCAGAGATCGTGATTGGTAGGTTACTTGTGTGTTCAATTCCAGCGACAGTTCTGTTCGATTCCGGAGCTTCCCATTCGTTCATATCCAATTCCTTTGCAATGTCACTTGACCTTCCGAGAGAGCAGTTTCCTAGGCCACTCTCAGTTTGTTCTCCGGGCTCTAGAGTGGAGTCTTCCAGAGTTATTCCAGATGTGGAGATCCGTATTCATGGTGTTGGTTTCGCAGCATCCTAATTGTCTTGCCCCGTTCCGACATCGATGTCATTTTGGGAATGGATTGTCTTGTGCAACACAATGCCAACATTGATTGCCCTTCAATATCTGTGAAGTTGGCACATCATTCAGGCGGAGAAGTCTTGTACACTTGTGGCTCAATGGCAGGAGCAGCACAGTTGTACGCTTTGAACGCAGGAGTCGCACCTTTGCTTGAAGAAGTCAAAGTTGTCTGCGATTTCACAGACGTCTTTCCAGACGAGTTGCCAGGAATTCCCCCAGTTCGAGCTATTGAGTTCGTTATTGAGATAGAGCCTGGTACTCAGCCGATTTCTCGGCATCCGTACAAGATCTGTTCGGAGGAGTTGATTGAGCTAAAGAAGCAGTTAACAGAGTTGGAGGCAGGCGGTTTTATCTGCGCCAGCACTTCCCCTTGGGGCGCACCAGCTTTGTTTGTCAAGAAGAAAGATGGGACTAGCCGCTTGGTCCAGGACAATCGCGGTATTAACAAGAAGACCATCAAGAACAAATACCCTTTACCCCGCATCAATGATTTGTTCGAACAGTTGAATGGGGCAAAGGTGTTTTCCAAGCTTGACTTGAGGATGGGATATCACCAAATCCGTGTTCGTGAAGAGGACATTCCCAAGACCGCGTTCAGCACACGTTATGGGTTGTATGAGTTCACAGTGATGACTTTTGGCTTCTCAAATGCCCCTCCAACATTCATGAGAGCTATGAACTATTTGTTCCAAGAATGGCTTGATGTGTTTGTTATCCTCTACCTCGACGACATTCTTGTGTATTCCAAGTCAGAGGCTGAACATGAGGAACATCTTCGACTGGTGCTGCAGAAGCTGAGAGAGCACCGATACTATGCCAAGTTCTCCAAGTGTGAGTTTTGGCTTGACAAGGTCAATTTTCTTGGCCATGTTATTTCCGCTGAAGGTATTGCGGTTGATCCAGAGCGAGTCTGCACTATTCAAGAGTGGGCTCCGTCGAAAAATGTGAAGCAGCTAAGGAGTTTTCTCGGTCTCTCCAGCTATTGCAGGAGGTTTGTGCAGAATTTCTCCAAAATAGCAAAGCCAATGACTGAATTTTTGTGCAAAGGCAAACGTTACACTTGGTCACTAGCTTTCCAGTCAGCCTTCGAGGAGTTGAAAGAGAAGTTGACCACAGCTCCAATTCTCACGCCGCCAGATGAGTCACAGCCTCTTCAGGTGTTTTGTGATGCCTCCTTGCAAGGTCTAGGCGGAGTTTTGATGCAAGGAAGGAACATTGTGGCTTATACCTCACGACAGTTGAAGACGAGTGAGAGGAATTATCCCACGCATGAATTGGAGCTTGCAGCAGTTGTGCACGCCTTGATCACTTGGCGACACCTCCTCTTAGGGAGGAAGGTGGATGTGTTCACCGACCACAAGAGTCTGAAGTACTTGTTCACTCAGCCAAATCTTAACTTGAGGCAAAGAAGATGGCTTGAAACGATTACTGAGTACACAGTTGATATTCAGTACACGCCTGGGAAGGCGAATGTCATAGCTGATACGATGATCCGCAAGGGCGATTGCAATAATATCCAGGTGCAGAAGATCCACCCTGATTTTTGTGAGTCCTTTCGCAGGCTCAATCTCGAGCTAGTTCCAGCAGGCTACCTAGCCAACCTTGTGGTAGAGCCCACTAACCATGAGAATATCCGTGAAGCTCAGTCTGGAAGCTCAATAATACAAACGATCAAACAGGGTATTGCCGCCTCAGTTCCAAAGTACGGTTGCTTTTCAGTGCATAATGACGGCACCGTGTTGTCCGAAGAGCGAGTTGTTGTTCCCAAGGAGGGAGATCTCAAAGAGGTCATCATGAAAGAGGCCATGATTCCAAGCTATCGATTCACCCTGGCAGTACAAAGATGTATCAAGATCTCAAGCAAAGCTTTTGGTGGACTCGTATGAAGCGGGATGTTGCCCGTTACGTGTCTTAGTGTGATGTGTGCAGAAGAGTGAAGGCACAGCACCAGAAGCCTGCAGGGCTACTTCAGCCACTTCAAATTCCGGAGTGGAAGTGGGATCACATCAAAATGGACTTTGTCACCGGGTTTCCGAGGTCGCAGAAGGGAAATAATGCAATCTTCATTGTCATTGATAACTTGTCCAAAGTTGCCCATTTTCTGCCTGTCTAAGAAACTATCTCGGCTGGAGAGTTTGCGGAGTTGTACACCGCGAGAATTGGCGGCATTCCCAAGAAGATAAGTTCTGATCGCGGAAGGATTTTCACCTCAAACTTCTGGAAGGCCTCTCAAGAGGCATTGGGTACAAAGATTGTCTTCAGTACCACGTATCACCCTCAGACAAGTGGGCAAGTCGAGTGCGTGAACCAAATCCTCGAGCACATGCTGCGAGCATGTGTCATCTCCTTTGGCAAGAAGTGGGAGGAATGCTTGCCGTATGCTGAGTTCTCTTACAACAACAGCTATCAGGCAAGTCTGCAGGCAGCTCCATTTGAAGTCTTTTATGGCCGGAAGTGCAGGACTCCTTTGAACTGGTCCCAAAACAGGAGAAAGGCAGTTGTTCGGCCCAGATGTGATCCAGGAGGCAGAGGACAGAGTGAAGATTGTCCGAGAGCACCTAAAGGCAACGCAGTCTAGGAAGAAGGCCTATTATGACAAAAGGCACCGTGGTGTAGCTTTCCAAGTTGGTGATTGGGCGTACCTGAAAGTGTCTCCATTGAGGGGAACTCACTGCTTTCGCATCAAAGGAAAGCTCGCTCCAAGATTTGTCGGACCTTTCCGCATCCTTGAGACTAGAGGACCTCTTGCCTTTCGGCTCGAGCTTCCAAAGAGTTTGTACATGGTGCATGACGTGTTCAATGTGTCCCAGCTAAAGCAGTGCTTCAAGCAGCCAAAGCAGGCCGTTGACTCGGGCGAGATCCAGCTGAGTGCGGACCTTTCCTACTCAGAGCGTCCAGTCCGTGTTCTTGAGACGTCCGAGCGCAAGACTCGCAACAAGACCGTCAAGTTCATGAAGGTCCAGTGGGCACATCATTCGGAGAAGGAAGCAACGTGGGAGCATGAAGATCATCTCCGTTCTGAGTATCCAGAGTTGTTTCAAGCTTAGATCTCGGGACGATATCCTATGTTGGTGGGGGAGTGTTGTAACAGCCCATGAGCAATAATTAGAAATCATCATGAGATTGTACTTTGTCTGTTGACTTTGTAACTTGGCATGGTGCTAAAGATTATAATTTCATGTGATGATTTAATTTTCCAAGTGGTTTTGGATCCATTTGATTTGAATTTGAATTCAAACAGTAGGGCTCAAGAGAGGTGTTTGATGAATTGTTCCATTTGCAATTGTTATCCCCTAAACCCCAAACTTGGCATAGCTTTTTCCTTTCCATTGCCAAGGGTTTTAAGATCCTCACATCATTTTTTCCATCACCAAAAATGTGGGTTGTAGTTCAAAGTGAATTGAATTTCAAAAATAACTCCACATTTTAGTTGTTGCAAAAATGTCCAAACCAATTTTATAAATTGGCTAATATTGCAAGGATCATTTTACATATTTTTATGTATTTTTAAAACTTGTAATATTTCTGATAAACCCCATATCCTTTTCTGTTTATTTATTTTTAATGGGAAAAGGCAGCAGGGGGTTTTCCCTCCTTTTTCTTTTTCTTTTGGCCGCAGCCCAACCCACCTGGGCCTGTTCCTTCTTAGGCTCTAGCCTAGCTCCGAAGGGGTAAGTTGGAGGGGCCTGAGCCGTTTGATCTTCATCCAAGGGCTCTTCTTCTTGGTCTTTCCAGCGTGGACAGAGGTCCCCTCCCCCTCATCTCTCACGCGCGAGTCCGGCCAGGGAGAGCTAGGTCCCCTATAAGAGGCATCCAGAGAGCCGTGACCCGCAGTTTCCCCCTCGGCTCGCCGCCGCCGTGCTCAATTTCGCCGTTCTGCTCCGCCGTGACCCGCAGGTGACCGGGAGAAATTCCCCGCCGTTGAACATCGCCGTCGGCCGTGCCTTCGCGGTCTTCCCCCTGCACGTATTCCTGACCCATTTCCCGTCGGTAGGTTGGCTGCAGGAGCCCCTCTGCGATCCCGCGATGAGGCCACCCACAGCACCGCCGTTCTGCTTCGCCGACGTCCTGCTTCACCGGCGTCTCCTTCAAGGCATCGAGGTCTTCCCCGAACACCTCTAGGTGAGCACCAGATGCCCCCTGTTCCCTCGTAGTAGCGAGCTAGTGGGTCGTCGTAGTCCATCGTTTCCGACCGTCGTGTCATGGGTCCCCGCCAAGCCGGTGATTACCGTGACCAGGGCGCCGGTGATCCTTGTACCCAAGCCTAGGCTCGCCGGAGTTGGCCTCCGTGCGCGGGCTCTGAAGATGTTCTTCAGGAGCAGTTCGTCGCCGCTCTGATCCCGATCGGTTTCCGGCAAGGCAAGGAGGAGATGGAGAGCGTGTCTTGTGTGCACTTGCAGTGGAAGGTGCCACCTTGCGCCTCCCCTAGCTGGCTTTCTCCAAGCAGGTCGGTTGGTGATGCTAAGTTCGCCGGAAGAAGCCGATCCGGTGTCTGTCGGTGTCGAGTTTCGTCAGGTTTTGAAGTTCAGAGACAAGAGGGAGATGGTTCTTCAGAGCTAGGCCGCGTTCCCTGTTCGAGCAGCAGCCGTAGCGCAGTGGCATGAGCCTAGAGAGGAGAGGAGGATCTCGTGGGTTCGAGTCCCCGTCGGGGAACTCGCCCTTTTTCTTTTGTTTATTTTTTCTCCAGCAGATCTGGGCTTGGCCCAAGTGGCCCCTACCCCAGTGGGCTAGCAGGCTGGGAGAGAGACAAGGAGGAGTTGGGTCATTCGGCCGAATCCAGCCCAAAAGGGTTGAGCCCTCTCTGTTTTTCTTTTCTTTTCCTTTTTATTTTTCTGTTTAAGTTCAAATTTGATTTGAATTCCAATTCAAATCTAAATTTGAACTATTTTATCTTCTCTGCCCCAAACATAGCTTCCCATATATGAATTTGGGGTAGTTTCTCCCACTGAAGCTCATGGTGAGGTCCATTTTCCAATTGGAGCCTTAAAATTTTGAGGTATTGTCAAGTTGCATTTAAGGCCCTCCAGCTCTTTTGAATTTGCAAACTGTGTTTTGCAAATTCAACTTGGGTCTTGCCATCTTGAATCTTTTGCCTCCATGAACCATCCCTAGCATATTGTCATATGCAAGTGGCTGGAGTCTTTTCTTCTGTTGTACCTTCCCGATGTCATTTTCACCGACACTTCTCCGTCTCCGGAATTGATAGATTTATTTCACGATGTTTATTATTGTTAAATTGTTGTTTGTTTCATGCCATGTCATGTTGCCATGTTATTTACACCAAAATTAAGGCTATGACCAAAGCCATAAAAATATAAGTGATTGCATATGAAGTTGTTGACGTGTCGTCAACACCTTCATTTAAATTTTACTAGATAGGGTCACACCATGCCCTCTAAACATGAACATCTCATCCATGCTTGAGCATTGTTGGTCTTGATGTTTACTCGTTTTCTTTCCCTTGCCGGTACCTTACGTTAGCACCTGAGACTGCCGAGGAGACTTTCATGGAGATTTCCAACTCCGTGCCCGAGGACCCTGCTACGTCTGCCCCGTCGACTGATTACCCAGGCAAGGGGAAGATCTATACAATTACCTTATAACTTTCTGTCTACCTGCCTAGCTGTAGTCTAGAACGTTGTTTTGATCCTATCCACTTCGCTTATGTCACAATCAAACCCAAATAGCCATGATCCCCACACCCCAGCAAAACATTGTATTGCTAAGTTACCGTTGCTCAGCCGTTGCTTAGTATGAGTAGGAAAACTTGCTTCTTTACCCTGTACTATGGTTGGGATATCATGTTAATAAAGAAGTTTGTTGATATTTATTATTAAATTGATGTGAATTACATTCGACGAAAGATGGAAGGCTGGGTTGTTCCCGCCTGGTGCTTTGTTCCATTTGAGTTACCTAGGATCCGAGTTCCGGGTATTGGTTCTTTGTTTGAGCGTGCCTAATCGTGTGTGGGGTTCTATGGGGCCCCTTGTCTTACCTACCTAGCTTCATACGTCTCTAGTGGTGGCCCGAGCTGATTTACATTTGTAACGTGTGTGTGCTGGTGGTACCCCAGTTGTTTACAAACGACCCTAGGCCAGGAGGACATGTTCCTTGGCTGGCCCACCTTGTCCGGCTGAGGACCCGGTCTCATGTGAGATTAACCGGCTATCAAAACCTGCGACAGATGGTAGAGACCGTTTCGAGAGCGCGGCCGGCTTTTGAGTTGGGTGTCGACTCACCGGGTGCCACCCGAAGTTGTGTGTTGTTAGTTAGAGGGACCCTGACGTACCGGAGTTTCGGGCGCTTACCTACCCAAGTGGAAACCAGGCGTACATGCGAAGCCTATAATTGGCAGTTGGCACACCCCTGCAGGGTTAAATCTTTTTGAAAAGTCGTGTCCACGGTTATGGACGACTCAGAGCCTACGTCTTGTTCATAGAATAACATCAAATTCGATCATAACTAAAACTTGCCTACCGTGTGACGAGGGGGTGACCCCACGAATCCTATGGATGGGCCTACCCGGTGTAGCCAAAGACAGAAGGCCCACAGAGATGCCGCCCGGGCCCAGCCTTGGCCCACTAGTGGCACCGACCTAGCCTAATATATAAGGGCTAGGAGGGGAGACGTCGAGATCAAGTAATACACAATCTGTAACCCTAGCCTTGTGCGCACTAGCCTTGGCTTCCCTGTAATCGCATCTCCAAGCAATAATATCGAGCAGGAACGTATCCTCCTGTTAGCCGACGAGCTATCGTCCAACCTGTGCCTCTCATGACTAACCCAGGGTCCCTGACCATGGGATTTGCCGGGGTACATCCCCGTCAATTGGCGCCGTCTCTGGGAACTACACAGGTTGGAATTACGATCTTGGCGGTTCCGTCTTCAGCAAGCCACAACTCAAGAGAAAGAACCATACGCAGTCCACCTGAAGAATTCAAGATCACGGCGAATATCTCTGCCGCCCCAGCAAGATCGCTCAGCCTGCAGCCGTGCCAAGAACAATACTACGGCGGCGGCCGAGCCCATTGCCAACAAAGGAGAACTCGACGACCTAAAAGAAAGGCGCGAGGGTTCTACACAGAGATCCCGATCGACGAACTACAACACGAAGAAGAGGACCTGCCGGCCACTCGACGACCCACCACCAGCCAGGCACCCGCCGCACAACAAGACACCGACTCCGAGCTCGATATCAGCGACCGCCAAGATCATCGCCAACAAGAAAGAAATCAATGACCCAGAAGACAGGCGCGAGGATTCTACGAAGCGACTCCACCCGATGAGTCAAACTATACAGCCACACGATCGCCGACCACTCGACGACCCGCCGCCGTGCGGACAGCTGTCGCCCGCCAGGACAGCGATTCCGAGAATCAGACCGGCGAATACTACGACCCAAATCGAAGACCAGACGAATTCGCCAACCTCATAAGGAACCAAAATCTAAGCGAGGGGATCGAAATTGACCCGCGAGTTCAAGAGCACCCAGCGGATCACGCGCTGTTCTTTCGAATCTCAATGAAGAAGCGACACGCCGGATCTAGAAAACTCACGGTCAGGGAACAGCTAGAAGGGCCCTGCACGATCCACTGCTTCGAAGACAACTGGGGACACATCAGATCGAGCCACACCCTGGGAGACTGCCGCCTGTTCAACGAGCTCGCCGACAACCTCAAGGAAGAAAAACAGCAAGAAGCCAAGCGCACCCGACGAACCGAGCAGTCGCCGACTCAAGGACAGGTGTACACTATCCAAAAAGGCAGGGTATCGCAAGCCCAACAGGACGCCTACACCCTGCAAGCCAGAGCAGCCGAGAACCTAAACGCAATCGAAGTCTACCAGCTACACGACGCAGAAACCAGCATCACGTTCGACCAGAATGATCACCCGCCTGCAGTACCAAGGCCGGGGCACGCGCCCCTGGTGCTCGATGCCCAAATCGGAGGGTACGACATGGACAGAATCTTCATGGACGGAGGCAGCAGCATGAACATAATCTTCGTCAGCACCCTACGCAAGATGCTGATCCCGCGTTCAGTATGGAAGAAATCAAGCACCGTGTTATACGGAGTAGTCCCAGGAGAAGCAGCTACTTCCCTTGGACTAATCGAGCTCGAGGTCTTCTTTGGCAGCAGACGCAATTTCGCAAGACACACCCTCGAGTTCGAAGTACTCGATTGGCAATCGCAGTACCACGCCATATTGGGACGTCCAGCGTTCGCACAACTCATGGCGATTCCGCACTACGCCTACCTCAAACTCAAGATGCCAGGATCCGCGGGCATCATCACAGTCCACGGGAGCTTCACCAAATCAGACAAGTGCGATCGCGATTTCCACAATGTCTCCGACACCTTTGGAGCCGAGAAAGAACTCATAGAAATAGCCATGGCGACAGACAAAAGTATCTTTCCGCTAGCAAGCCGAAGCGAGTCAAAAGAGTATGGGCGGGACTTCAGGATCGACAGCGACACGATCACCCACCAGGTGCATCCGACGGACCCGGAAAAAACAGTCCGCGTATACTACCACCTCCCTGAAGAGCAAGAGACTTCCCTCATTGCTTTCCTCCGCGAAGAATGGGAAATCTTCGCCTGGTGCCCAGCCGACATGCCAGGAGTACCGCGCGAGTTCGCGGAACACGCGCTGCGCATCAAGCCAAACACCAAGCCAGTGAAGCAAGCACTACGAAGATTGTCAGAACCCAAGCGCAGGGCAATCGGGGAGGAAGTCAACCGATTACTCGACGCCCAATTCATCCGAGAGACGAAAAAAGCCAATTGGGTGGCAAACCCTGTGTTGGTCCCCAAGACAGACACAGACGTGATGCGGATGTGCGTCGACTACGGGCCAGTCAACAAACAGTGCCCAAAGGATCATTTTCCCCTGCCAAGGATCGATCAGATAATCGACTCGACAGCAGGATGCGACCTACTATCGTTCCTCGACGCCTACTCAGGATACAATCAGATCAGGATGAAAGAAGAGGACGAAGAGCACACATCATTGATCACCCCTTACGGCATATTTTGCTACAGAACAATGCCCTTCGTACTCAAGAACGCCGGTGCCACATACCAACGGATGACGCAATCCTGCTTAAAAGATCAAATAGGAAGAAACGTGCAGGTCTACGTGGACGACATCGTCATCAAAACCTATAGTGCAATCACGCTACTCGGCGACCTGCGCAAGACCTTCGCAGCACTCAACAAGTACAGAATCAAGCTCAACCCGAAGAAGTGCGCATTCGGCGTCCCAACCGGGAAGCTTCTCGGATACATGGTCTCTGCTCGAGGAATCGAAGCGAACCCCGAGAAAGTTCAAGCAATCTCCAGGATGCAGGAACCAACCGACATCACAGGCGTGCAGCATCTCACCGAAAGACTCGCAGCCCTTAGTCGTTTCATCAGCAGATTCGGAGAGCGCACATTGCCATTCTACCAGTTGCTGAGAAAAGGAAAGAAATTCGAGTGGACCGAAGAAGCCCGCAAAACATTCGTGGACTTGAAGAAGACACTCTCGACCCCACCGATCTTGGCGGTTCCCAAAGAAAAAGAAAAGCTATACCTCTATGTGGCAGCACGCAACAGTGTGGTAAGCACAGCACTCGTCGTCGAGCGCACGGAAGAAGGCAAGGTCCAGAGCATACAAAGGCCGATCTACTACCTCAACATGCTCTTGAAAAAACCCCAGCAGCGGTACCCGCACTACCAGAAGCTACTACTGGCCATCATCACGACCTCAAGAAAGGTGTCGCACTACTTCGACGAACACCCCATCACAATCGTGAGCAGCGCGCCACTCGCGGACATCCTCAACAACCCCGGAGCGACTGGACGAGTCGCCGAGTGGAGCATTGAGCTCAGCCCGCGGGACCTGCAATTCAAGCACCCAACAACAATCAAAGCCCAAGTACTCCCAGACTTCCTGGTTGAGTGGACGGAAGTCCAGACACCAGGCCCCCCGGACCTACCGAACTCATGGACAATGTTCTTTGATGGGTCCAATGAAAGCAAGGAGCCGGAGCAGGAGTCGTCCTGGTCTCCCCCAAAGGAACCAAGCTCAAATACGTCCTCCAGATAAACTTCAGCCACGCCTCCAACAACGAAGCCGAATACGAGGCACTGCTCTATGGCATGCGCATGGCCAAAACATGCGGTGCCACTCGCCTCGTAATCTACGGAGACTCCAACCTCGTCGTCTAACAAGCGATGAAAGACTGCAATGCAGTAGCCGACAACATGGCGGCATATCAGAAGCTATACAACGCGCTTGAAGGAAGGTTCGACGGCTGTGAGCTCAATCATATCTCCAGAACAAACAACACAGAAGCCGACGAACTCGCAAACATCAGCTCAACTCGAGGACCAGTACCACCCGGCGTCTTCCTCGAGAGCATCAGCCAGAGATCCATCAAGGAAAAAACAACAGCACCAGAGGCAGCTGTTGATGATGACACCACAGAGCCAGCACAGGTGGCATCAGCAAGCCCATCTGAAGGCAGCAGCAACCAAGCGGCCGAACCTACGGATGCAACAGCATTCGAAGGACCAGCATGGACGAAACCGTTCCTCCGATTCCTAATCGAAGGTGCGCTACTGCAAGACATCTCGGAAGCTCGGCGCATCAGTCGTCGATCCAAGGCATTCACAGTGATCAACAAACAGCTATACAAGCGCAGAATCACCCAGAGACTCCAGAAGTGCATCGACGAAGAAGACGGCAAAGCCCTACTGCTCGAAATACACGAGGGCAGCTGCGGGCACCACGCGAGCAGTCGAGTGCTCGTGTCCAAAGCGTTCCGAGCAGGGTTTTATTGGCCCACTTCGATGAAAAACGTAGAAGACATCGTGCGGCGTTGCATTGCCTATCAAAAATTTGCCAGTAGACCGCACGCTCCAGCTTCAGAACTCAAGACCATACCACTATCATGGACGTTCGCCACCTGGGGACTCGACATGGTGGGCCGCTAAAAAAATCATCAAAAGGAGGAAGAACACACCTGCTGGTAGCAGTCGACAAGTTTACCAAGTGGATTGAAGCAGTGCCCATCACCAGCTCCGCAGCCCTCACGGCAGTGAATTTTATCAAATCAATCATCTTCAGGTTCGGGGTGCCACACAACATCATCACGGACAACGGTACGAACTTCACAGCGGCAGAATTCCAGAACTTCTACGAGGAACTGGGCATCAAAATCAAATATGCATCAATCGCGCACCCGCAATCCAACGGCCAGGTGGAGAAAGCAAACGGCCTAGTATGCGGAGGAATCAAAAAACGGCTCCTCGCACCACTCGAGCAGGCCGCAGGCAACTGGATAGAAGAACTCCCTGCAGTACTATGGAGCCTGCGCACCACCCCAAATACCGCAACCCAGTACACACCTTTCTTCATGGTGTACGGGTCGGAGGCAGTACTACCACACGACCTAAAATTCGGGGCACCCCGGATCTCGGGATATGAAGAAGAAGAAGAAGAAGAAGAAGAAGAAGCACTGCAAGATGACAAGGACACAACAGATGAAGCAAGGGACACAGCCCTAGCAAGGTCAGAGGGATATCAGGACAAACTGCGCACTTACCAAAGCAGCCGCCTGCGCACCCGAACCTTCAACAAAGGCGACCTTGTCCTACGGCTCATACAATAGAAAGTCCACAAGCTTGCCCCCTAATGGGAAGGACCGTTCATAATCTCATAAGTCATAGGAGGAAGCGCCTATAGACTGAAGAACCCGAAGTGTCAGAACCCTCTGTTAGGTAATGTGCTAGGGTTAGTAAGTCACTTGCATCATGTTAAAAAAATTCAAAAGAAATCTTTGAAATCAAAATCAAAAAAAAAATGGGAGAAGGAACCCCCCCAAATGAATTAACTCAAAAGGCCAGATAAAAATCTTCTCCAAAAATTCATGTTAGATTTTTGAAAAGTCTTATAAATGAGTGTGATCACATATCAAGTGATGTGGGACCCACCCCATGCTCATGGATTTTTCAAATATTCAAACAGTGCCTTGGAATTAATCAAAAACCCCTATTTGAATTTCAAAAATGTTCAAACTCTGGATATGACTAGCTACTGGTCATGTAATGCCATATAAAAGAGTTGAGCATTTATAAAAATGCCTAGCTATTTATTTGCTAAGCTAAACAAAATTGCAGAAAAGAAAAACAGAAGAAAACGGAAAAGGGAAACTCATCTGGCGCCCAGCCCGACTAGCTCCCTGCAGCCCACCTGGCCAGCCCAGCCCACCGAAGTCCCTTGTCGTCTTCCTCCCCGCGCGCCCAAGCAGCTTGGTGGCGAGGCGTCGACGCCGTGGACGCCACCGCGGCGCCTAAAGGGTTCCAGGCCTCCCCAGCTCACCAAAGAGCGCCAAGGAGACGTCCGCATCGCCCTCTCTCATTTTCCCCCATCGCCGCCTCCTCTCGAGCTCTGTACGTGATTCCCCCTTCTTCGGCGAGAGCAGCCGCCGCTCACCGTCGCAAGAAACCGTGGCCAACGCCGGAGAAGAGCCAGAAGACCGTGTCCCCCTCGCGCTACGTCGTCGTCCACGCCAAGAGCTCGAAGATGGTGACCTAGGAGCCACTGGAGCCGCCGCAATCGAAGCTTTCTTCTCGCCGGAGCCGCCGCGCGTCGTCTTCAATTCCGGCCACTGTGGAGCTCCTCCGACCACGCCACCACCTCAGTTCGACTCACGGTGAGCTTCTGGTTCACCCTAGCTATCGCACAGGCCAACCCTCGCACCCTTGCATCTTTTGCCATGGAAGCCGGAGCTTCTCGCCGCCGGGATGTTCCTCGCCGTGCAACCATGAAGCTTTTGAGCTCGAGCGCATGTCCTTCGTCTTTGCCTTGCTCCTCTGCGTCGTTTGCGTGCATCCCCGGTTCAAGAAGAGCACCCCAGCGAGTTTTGCCTCGAGCCCGAGCCACGGCCGCCGCTAGGTCTTGACGCCGGCGACGTTCCGGTTCCCCCCGGTGACCCTGAGATGCTCGAGGTGAAGCGCGAGACCACGAGGAGTCGTCTGGTGGTATTCCGGTCGCCTTGTATATCTCCCGAATTGTGTCACTCCATGGTATTCCGCTGGAGATCAGTTCAGACCGTGGCAGCATTTTCACCTCACGATACTGGACGAGTTTTATGGAAGCCTTCGGGACTCGTCTGAATCTCAGCTCCGCTTATCACCCCCAGTCTCAAGGCCAAGTTGAACGAGTTAATCAAGTGCTGGAAGACATGCTTCGCGCTTGTGTCCTTTCTTTCGGCATGAAATGGGAGGATGCCCTCCCGTACGCGGAATTCTCGTACAACAATAGCTATCAGGCTAGCTTGAAGATGGCCCCCTTCGAAGTTCTATACGGACGTAAATGTCGAACCCCCCTGAATTGGTCAGGAACTGGGGAACGACCCTACTTCGGACCGGATCTTGTCCAAGAAGCTGAAGAACAAGTTCGCATTGTGCAAGAAAATCTCAAGGCCGCCCAGTCTCGTCAGAAGAGCAACTATGACCGCAAACACCGGGAAATGGAGTATCAACCTGGTGAATACGCTTACCTCCGTGTCACTCCCATGAGGGGCACTCATCGCTTCAGTATATGGGCAAGTTGGCTCCTCGCTACATTGGCCCGTTCCGTATCCTTTCCAGGAGTGGACCCGTGGCATACCGGTTGGAATTACCGCCGAACCTCTCCCAAGTCCACGATGTCTTCCACGTGTCGCAACTCCGTCGCTGCTTCAAGGATCCTATCCGCGAAGTGGAACATGATATGATCGAGATGCAACAAGACTTGACTTATCGAGAACATCCGAGCCGCATTCTCGATCAGTCTGAGCGTCGAACCCGCAACAAGACCGTCAAGTTTGTCAAGGTCCAGTGGTCGAATCATTCTAAAGATGAGGCCACTTGGGAACGCGAAGATCGCCTTCGCGATGAATACCCCGATCTTTTCCTCGCTACCACTTAAATTCTCGCGACGAGAATTCTTGTAGTGGGGGAGATTTGTAACACCCTCAGTTGTAGTGGGGGAGATTTGTAACACCCAATGACAATTACTGTTGCTAAATCATGGCATGATCAAATTTGAATCAAATCAAATCCAAATGCCTTTTGTTGATATTAAAAAAAATGTTGCAAAAAAAATTTGTCCAAAAATTATACAACCACTTTTATTAAATCACAAATAATCAGTGGGTCATGCCCATGTGGTTATGGTATTTTATTATGCCTCTGAAAAATTCAAACAATTCAAACACCAGCCAAAACAGCACCAATTGTCATTCGGATATTTAAAAGAAATATTAAATATATTTATTTTGACTCCAAACTTTTTGGAGCACTCCAATATGGTGTACCAATATAAATAGAATAGGTTACATATTTTACAAAAATGGGAATGGCCATTAAATAAATGCTAACAGAAAGGAGAAAACCTAAAAGAAAAAGAATAGGGAAACAACTAACCTACGCCCTAGACACAAGGCCCACCACGGGCCCAACCCTCTCCCTCCCCTGTCTCTCCCCTGTTTTCCCCTACCCCCCACCACGTCGACGGCGACAGTGCCGCCATGGCACTGCCAGGCCGACCCCTCCTCCTCACCTGCTCCCCTCACCCTGGTCGTCGTGGACACGATAAGGACTCCCCCGCAAATTGTGGATCGCGGTCCCCAGCGCCATTTCCCCTCTCCCTCCCTCTCTGTGTCCTCCCCACGTAGGAGCCGACGCGGCCGTCGTCGCGGCCAAAGGCCTGCCCGGGCCATGGGATCTTGTCCAGGAGCCTCCACGCCCTCGGCTTCGTCAGCTGCCGCGCAGAATCGAGCTAGGAGGCACCCGGGACGTCGCCCGCGTCATCTCCCCTAGCCATGGCCGCGGCGCTCCTCCGACGGAATTCGTCGCTGACGGAGCACGCCGCCCCTCCCCGTGCGCGACCACAAGTTCCTGGTGAGCTCCTCTTCGCTCCCCAAATTACCGCGGCCGTTTTCATGCTCTGCGTCGTCGTCCCGTGGAGCCGTGCTCCCGCCGCCGCCATGGTTGTGGGTGTACTCCCCAGGCCCTTGTCGCACTCGACGCGCCCTCTGGCTCCATGTGCGTGTGCCGTGGGCGGCTTCATTGTCGACGGCTTTCTCCGGCTGGGCCCTGGCCACGCCATGGCCACGGCCCCGCCCGACTGCTGCCGCTGCTGCGCCATGGCCGTGGAGCGCGCTCGCCGCCCCTTGGCCAGTGGCCGTGTCCCTCCCGTGTATGCCCTGCCCGCCCGTGCTCGCGGGGCTGAACCCCGCCCGCTCGCTGTTGCTCCTCTCGCCGGCGTGCCCCCTGTGCTCGCCGCCGGCACGGGATGGATTAACGAGCAGGGTTAATCCCCTGTAAGACTAACCCCCATTGCTAATAACCCCCCCCCCCCCCTCCATCTCTATGACCAGTGGGCCCAACTCCCCTAATTGCCTGATAAAATAACTAAAAGAAATAAAAAAAACCATGTGTGAATGACAGGTGGGCCCTGGTAATCAGCTAAATTAAATAAACGGATTAGTTGTCTCTGTTAGTATGACACATGGGCCCCACTGTTAGATTGATATAATTAAAAGAATTAATAGAATTGCAGTGTATGACATGTGGGTCCTGTGAATTTTAGAATAAAATTAAAGATTTAGTAAAATGATTAGAGGCTGACATGTGGGCCCAGAGGCTATTTTGATTTATTAAAATGTTTAATAAATAAACAGAGGCTGACATGTGGGTCCCACATGTCAGGCACTGTTTTGGATAATGTTCTGGATAATGTTGAATAAATAATAAAAGAAATTTAGAAAATCATTTAAAGGATTTAAAACTTTGAAATTCAATAACTTTTAAACCGTAAGTCGGATTCAAAAACTTTATACATGAAAATTGATCAGAAAAATATAACAAATACGAATACGCTATCCGTATGTCTATTACACCCCTCTAACACAACGAACATCGAACCATCCCCCTCCGGACCGATTGTCCGATAAATTGCCCGGTACTGTTAGAGTGCCCGGATGAATTTATTTCGAACACGAAAGTTGTTCGGAATAGATCAACTAGCACGGATACACCCCCCCCCTTTTTTGTTTGTCGGGTGTCCACGACACCTCCGGCATGAACCCTTCCCCCTCCGGACACCCTGTCCGGTAATCACCCGGAGCTGGTAGTTCATCCTCAGATGAATTTCCGCTCCGAGAAACGTACATTGCACTGCGTTAGAACAACGTTAACATTTCATCTGTCATGATATGCATCTGTTTGTTTATGCTTGCTATGTATTTACTGTTTTCTTCCCCCCTTAATCTCTGGTAGACCCCGCTGCTGCCGTCGACTACACTGCTGCTGAGTCGACTACTTCGTCGACGACCCTACCCCTACCGTCGAGCTTCCAGGCAAGCAGAGCCAATCTCATATCGCCTACCTTTCCGTACTTTCTTGCACTAGGCATTGTTACTGCTTCTGCTACGTTACAATCCTATTCAATTGCATAGCCTGTTTTTGTCGCCCCTTCATGTACCTCCTTTATCCTATGCTGCCTATTATTATTATGATTATTCAGCAGTGAGCCCTGCGCATTGCTAGCTAGGATTAGATAGCGGGCCGTGGTCACTCAGGGGAGTGAACGCGGATACAAATATTATAACTGCACAGGTACGGTACAATGCAGACACCGTCTAAGGCCCCTATCTGGGTTATGCCTAGTCACCTCAAGTGTGAGCTATCAATGAGTAATCCTTGTACTCCACTCGAGGCTGGCTCTGTCTTACCGCCATAGGGTCCTGAACAATCGTTGTCCTTCAGGTAAGAATTCGGGCGACCCAACGGTGCCCGCGAGAGGTATTGCGACGGGATGACTGGGAGGGCACGACCAGTGTACCGGTGTGCTTGGCCCCTGGTCATTGGCCGCGAGAGTTACCAAACCACGAAAGTCGAGATCGTCCAGGAGCACACGCGAGACAAGGTAAGGAGACGGTTCACCTTCTTGGTAACCGCAGTGACTTGGTGGGACGACAGGGCAGGCAGCGATGTACTGGTGGTCTTGACTACTGTCGTTGTCCGCGGGTCAGTTAAGTTGAGGCAACGATAACGGTTTTCTCGCAGGTTAATAAAATGCTAAATGGTTCAGTGAATGTCTTGATTTGGCTATATGCCATGTACGCACTACCTACCCGTGGGAATTACGAGTTATGGGCTCCTCTGCTTCTTAGTGTCGTACGAGGACTCTTCAGACGTCAGAAGTACCGCGGCCTGCGCCGGGAAGTGGTGTTGTCTTATTTGCCGCGGCAGTGTGATTTGTATTTGCTTTGATTTAACTTCACCGGCCAGCCTCGCACCGTGCAGGAGTACGTCGGGGTTAGGGTCCAAAGCCCCGCGTACATAGGATATAGTCCGGCGGATGACCTCTCTGTTGAGTTTGAAAGATGGGCTATGAAGTGTCGGATAGCCTCGGTGGAGCGTTCCCTATCAAGGTTCCCGCCACCCTGGAGATCCGTGCGTGTAGCGTAACACAAGTGCACCCCTGCAGGGAAGATTAATCTATTCGAATAGCCGTGTCCACGGTAACAGGACGCTTTATGCTGAAGCTGGATCTTACCACTAGAAACTATTATTATTAAACTGTATGGTTCCGGGTTTTCTTCCTCGCGGGGATGTCGAGGAGGTGAACTCGGAGGCATCGTTAATTATTACAACTTATTATTATACAATGCTGCATCAACTTCTGCTGCATTGTTACCTTATGCTTTATATAAACTGTTGGCTGATTCTTACCTCATGCTGCAAGACATCGTCGGAAGATTGTAGTCTTCGATAGGCCCAGCTTCTTACCCTTGCTCTGTATTTCTGTCTTTCAGTCCACTATATACAGCCTCTTCTTTCCGTTGATACAATGCATAATGCTTAGTAGCGGACGTAAGACTCGCGGGTATACTGGATACTCACCTGCTTTATTTCCTTTACTGTTTTTCCTGATCGGCCGCTGCAGTCGACGTTGGAGCCCAGGAGCAGGAGTACCCCGGAGGCGCCTACTACGACGTCGAGTTCCCCGTTGACCAGGAGTAGTTCGGTGGATCCCAGGCAGGAGGCCTCGCCTTTTCGATTTGTATCTCTGATGTTATTTGTGCTAGCCTTCTTAAGGCAAAACTTGACTAACTATGTCTGTACTCAGATATTATGGCTTGTATGACTTATGTATTCGGGTCCGCGTGACCCCCTCTATTGTAACATAGTTGTTTATCCTTTTGTGTTTAGTGTTGTGCTGTGATATTATCACCGTGGCACCCTAATCTCAACCGTGTACCCTGCGTGTATGATTACCGTACACGGATTGATTTTTGGGGCGTCACAAGTTGGTATCAGAGCCGACTGTCTGTAGGAAGCCACCCCACCACTACTTGGTCGAAGTTGAGTCTAGACTTTGAAAAACTATTTTGCTAACATAATATTTGGCTTACGGGCCCACATCGATGTCACTACGTGTGATATCTATGGTGTTAGGATCCTTTTCTCCTTACCTATGCTCTGGGAATCTGCTCTCTTATCCTTGCTGGTATTTTTTATAAAATCTGACATTAGGATCACGTTCTCTTGATTCCACCCGGAGTTTTTGGTGCTTCCCCCATTGATTGAGTCGTGTCGCAGGAGTCATACCCAGGTCCCGGACCGCGGATCCCATTCTCATTCTGGGCAGGCCGCGCGTCCTCTGGCATTAATTCCTGTGGCCAACAGTTTTCTTGCGGCGTGATTGACATAGTGGAATCTATGTCGCGTCGTGTAATCCTAACCGCGGTCTGCGCGCCGCCTAGTGTGTCCTTTTTCCTTAATTTCTACGATGTTACGCTGCCCGATTTTCGATTGACTCTGTGAGTGAATATGTATGTCTTATATATATGACTACTCCTATATATATCTGCGGCTCCTTTTCGTTGTCGTTTTACTTCAGGCTTGATTCCGGTATCTCGTTAAATTTTCATCGCTGAAATACCCCTGTTAAATTCTAGCAGGATGGCTGGTCGTGGTGGTCGTGGTCGTGGTCGTGATGCCAACGACCCACCTCCGCCGCCGGATTACATGGCCGCGATGATGCAGCAGTTCGAGATGAACCGTCAGTTCATGCAGAATATCATGGCTCAGTTCCCCCAGCCGAATCAGAATGGGCACTACCATCAGCATGCCACCGTGACCCTGCACGACTTCACCCGCCTCAACCCCACTATGTTCCGCAACACTGTTAAGCCGTTGGATGCTGATGACTGGCTTCGCGACATCACTCACGAGCTGGAGTCCGCTAATGTTGATCCAGCCGACTATGTGAACTTTGCGTCTTATCATCTGAAAGGCGCCGCTGCTCAGTGGTGGAGCACCCACAAGCATTCCCTGCCAGTTGAAGAAGTCATCACTTGGGATGAATTTCATTCTGCCTTCCGCGCCCGCTACATTCCTCAGGGGATCATGGATCGTAAGGCGGAAGAATTCCGTAACCTCACTCAGGGCGACATGACTGTTGAAGCCTATCAGCGCGAGTTCCTCAACCTCTCTCGCTATGCGGAAGGAGAGATCACCACTGATGCTCGCAGGCAGCAGAAGTTCCATCGTGGCCTCAACCCAGACCTCAGGCTCGCTCTTGCCGTTCATGATTTCGCCAACTTCGCCACCATGGGGTCGAGACTGCCCAGATGGAGCACAAGAACTCTCTGAAGCGTTATCGTGACGTTGGATCATCTTCGGGCGCAACGCAGAAGCGTCGTATCTGGCTCCCTACCAGTGTGACCCATTCAGCTGTCCCTGCTCCAAGGCCGTCTTATGCTGCACCCCGACTGCCTCCGCCACCGCAGTTGCCAAGAGCTCTGCCTGCACCACCCAATGCTACCCCCCTTCGTCCTCAGGATGGACTATGCTTCACGTGCCGCCAACCTGGACATTTTTCCAGGGAATGCCCCCAGAAACAGAAGCAACTGGTAGTTCACCCCGCTGGCCGCGGAAATGGTCGTGGCAACAACAGGACCCCCAACTATAATACTGGGTCTGCTGCTTATGCTCGTGGACATGCTAACAACGTCAATGTTGAAGAAGCTCAGCAACAACCCGCTACCGTGATGGGTACCCTTCTCGTTAATTCCGTACCTGCTACTGTTTTATTTGATACAGGAGCATCGCATTCATTCATATCGGAAGCATTTGCATTTTCGCATAACTTCAAGTACGAAACGATGAAACCACCGATGGTTGTTCGCACCCCGATTGGCCAATGCCGAACCACCATGCTGGTGCCAAACACCACCATTGAAATCGAAGGAGTTGAATTCTTTGCTTCGCCCATCCTCCTGAAGTCTTCCACCATAGACCTCATCCTGGGAATGGATTGGTTGAAATTTCACGATGCCGCACTCTATTGTGGCACCAAGTCTGTCCAACTTTTTCACCCCTCCGGCGAGATTGTTAACCACACCCCCCGAGTACCCGTAATGCAGAAACGCAGATCTTTATGATGAATGCTTTGAATATCTAACCTATGGAAGGAATTGAGAACGTTCCGGCCGTCCTCGACTTGCCCGACGTCTTCCCCGAAGAACTGTCGGGAATACCCCCGATCAGAGAAGTTGAATTCGTCATCGACATGAAGCCAGGCACAGTCCCTATTGCAAAGCGTCCTTACAAGATGCCGCCACATGAACTCCTTGAACTTAAGGAGGAAATCGACAAGGCACTTCAGAAAGGATTCATTCGCCCTAGTTCCTCAGCTTGGGGAGCACCTTCGCTTTTTGTCAAGAAGAGCGATGGGACAAACCGATTGGTCCAAGATTATCGTCCCATTAACCAAGCCACCATCCAGAACAAATATCCACTTCCCCGGATCAACGATCTGTATGATCAACTTGCCGGATCAAAGGTGTTTTCTAAACTCGACTTGAGGTTGGGTTATCACCAAATCCGAGTCCGTGATGAGGACATTCCGAAGACTGCCTTCATTACTCGCTATGGTTCATACGAGTACACCGTCATGTCCTTTGGCTTAACCAATGCTCGAGCCACCTTCTCCAGATTGATGAATTATATTTTCATGGAGTACCTCGACCAGTTCGTCATGGTTTATCTGGATGATATATTGATATATTCCAAGAATGAAGAAGAACATGTTGAACATCTTCGTCTTATACTGGAGAAGCTTCGAGAACACAAGCTCTACGCTAAGTATTCTAAGTGTGAGTTCTGGCTTCCCGAAGTAACCTACCTTGGACATGTGATTTCCAAGGATGGCATTGCCGTCACCCCAGAACGTATCCAGGCTGTTCTTGACTGGACTCCTCCCAAGACCGTCAAGCAAGTCTGCAGTTTCCTCGGGCTCGCTAGCTATTGCCGCCGTTTCGTCGAGAATTTTTCCAAGATTGCCAGGCCTCTGACTAATCTGCTTCACAAAGGCGTCAAGTTTGAGTGGACAGATAAATGTCAAGAAATTTTCCAAGCACTCAAGGACAAGCTAACTTCTCCCCCGGTGCTCGCTCCCCTGATACTCAGAAGGACTTCGTGATATATTGCGACGCATCTCGTCAAGGATTAGGCTGTGTCCTATTGCAAGAGCGCAAGGTGATTCCTTATGGCTCTCGTCAGTTGCGTACTCACGAAGACAAATACCCAACACATGATCTCGAATTGGCAGCGGTAATTTATGCACTGAAGCTGTGGCGACATTACCTCGTCGGTAATCGTTGCGAGGTCTACACCGATCACCAAAGTCTGAAGTACCTGTTTACTCAGCCAGACCTGAACCTTCGTCAACAACGATGGCTCGAGACAATAGCCGACTTCAACATGGATATTTCGTATACCCCGGGCAAGGCTAATGTGATGGCCGATGCCTTGAGCCGCAAAGCTTACTGTTCGGAACTTGAGGTTCAGGTGCAGCAACCACTTCTGTATGAAGAGTTTCGCAAGTTGAATCTCGAGATTGTTCCTCAAGGTTACGTTAATAACCTGGTTCTCAAGTCGAAACTCGACGCCCTCATTAAGAGTAGACAATCTCTGGCCCCTGACATTGTGAAGATCAAGCAGGACATCGCAGAAGGAAAGCCCTCCTCTTTTACCATTGATGCCAATGATGGTGATACTGTGTACTTCAAGGGCCGCTTAGTAGTTCATGTGAGTCCGGCCATCATTAACTGTGGTCCGGATATCATGGAAGAAGCCCATAATTCTCCCTTTTCAATCCACCCTGGCAGTACCAAGATGAACAAAGACCTTCGTCAACGATACTGGTGGCCTTACATGAAGCAAGATATCGCTCGCTTTCTTTCCAAATGTGACGTTTGCAGTCGCGTCAAAGCTGGACATCAGAAACATGCTGGTTGGTTGCAACCACTCCCTCCTCCTGATTGGAAGTGGGACAAAGTCGAGATGGACTTCGTCACCGGTTTTCCTAAGTCACAGAAAGGTAACGATGCCATCTTTGTCGTCATCGACCGATTCTCCAAGATTCCACACTTCCTGCCGGTCAAGGAGACGATCACTGCTAGTCAGCTAGCATCCTTGTATATCTCCCGAAATGTGTCACTCCATGGTATTCCGCTGGAGATCAGTTCAGACCGTGGCAGCATTTTCACCTCACGATACTGGACGAGTTTCATGGAAGCCTTCGGGACTCGTCTGAATCTCAGCTCCGCTTATCACCCCCAGTGTCAAGGCCAAGTTGAACGAGTTAATCAAGTGCTGGAAGACATGCTTCGCGCTTGTGTCCTTTCTTTCGGCATGAAATGGGAGGATGCCCTCCCGTACGCGGAATTCTCGTACAACAATAGCTATCAGGCTAGCTTGAAGATGGCCCCCTTCGAATTTCTATACGGACGTAAATGTCGAACCCCCCTGAATTGGTCAGGAACTGGGGAACGACCCTACTTCAGACCGGATCTTGTCCAAGAAGCTGAAGAACAAGTTCGCATTGTGCAAGAAAATCTCAAGGCTGCCCAGTCTCGTCAGAAGAGCAACTATGACCGCAAACACCGGGAAATGGAGTATCAACCTGGTGAATACGCTTACCTCCGTGTCACTCCCATGAGGGGCACTCATCGCTTCGGTATCAAGGGCAAGTTGGCTCCTTGATACATTGGCCCGTTCCGTATCCTTTCCAGGAGTGGACCCGTGGCATACCGGTTGGAATTACCGCCGAACCTCTCCCAAGTCCACGATGTCTTCCACGTGTCGCAACTCCGTCGCTGCTTCAAGGATCCTATCCGCGAAGTGGAACATGATATGATCGAGCTGCAACAAGACTTGACTTATCGAGAACATCCGAGCCGCATTCTCGATCAGTCTGAGCGTCGAACCCGCAAAAAGACCGTCAAGTTTCTCAACGTCCAGTGGTCGAATCATTCTGAAGATGAGGCCACTTGGGAACGCGAAGATCGCATTCGCGATGAATACCCCGATCTTTTCCTCGCTACCACTTAAATTCTCGGGACGAGAATTCTTGTAGTGAGGGAGATTTGTAACACCCTCAGTTGTCTGTAACAGTAATCCTTTTGCTAATGACAATTACTGTTGCTAAATCATGCCATGATCAAATTTGAATCAAATCAAATCCAAATGCCTTTTGTTGATATTAAAAAAAATGTTGCAAATAAAATTTGTCCAAAAATTATACAACCACTTTTATTAAATCACAAATAATCAGTGGGTCATGCCCATGTGGTTATGGTATTTTATTATGCCTCTGAAAAATTCAAACAATTCAAACACCAGCCAAAACAGCACCAATTATCATTCGGATATTTAAAAGAAATATTAAATATATTTATTTTGACTCCAAACTTTTTGGAGCACTCCAATATGGTGTACCAATATAAATAGAATAGGTTACACATTTTACAAAAATGGGAATGGCCATTAAATAAATGCTAACAGAAAGGAGAAAACCTAAAAGAAAAAGATTAGGGAAACAACTAACCTACGCCCCTGGGCACAAGGCCCACCACGAGCCCAACCCTCTCCCTCCGCTGTCTCTCCCCTGTTTTCCCCTACCCCCCACCACGTCGACGGCGACAGTGCCGCCATGGCACTGCCAGGCCGACCCCTCCTCCTCACCTGCTCCCCTCACCCTAGTCGTCGTGGACACGATAAGGACTCCCCCGCAAATTGTGGATCGCGGTCCCCAGTGCCATTTCCCCACTCCCTCCCTCTCTGTGTCCTCCCCGCTTAGGAGCCGACGCGGCCGTCGCCGCGCCTCGCCGTCGTCGCGGCCAAAGGCCTGTCCGGGCCAGGGGATCTTGTCCAGGAGCCTCCACGCCCTCGGCTTCGTCAGCTGACGCGCGGAATCGAGCTAGGAGGCACCCGGGACGTCGCCCGCTTCATCTCCCCAAGCCACGGCCGTCGCGTTCCTCCGACGGAATTCGTCGCTGACGGAGCACGCCGCCCCTCCCCATGCGCGACCACAAGTTCCTGGTGAGCTCCTCTTCGCTCCCCAAATTACCGCGGCCGTTTTCATGCTCTGCGTCGTCGTCCCGTGGAGCCGTTCTCCCGCCGCCGCCCGCCATGGTTGTGGGTGTACTCCCCAGGCCCTTGTCGCACTCGACGAGCCCTCTGGCTCCATGTGCGTGTGCCGTGGGCGGCCTCATTGTCGCCGGCTTGCTCAGGCCGCGCCCTGGCCACGCCATGGCCACGGCCCCGCCCGGCTGCTGCCGCTGCTGCGCCATGGCCGTGGAGCGCACTCGCCGCCCCTTGGCTAGTGGCCGCGTCCCTCCCGTGTATGCCCTGCCCGCCCGTGCTCGCGGGGCTGAACCCCGCCCGCTCGCTGTTGCTCCTCTCGCCGGCGTGCCCCCTGTGCTCGCCGCCGGCACGGGCTGGATTAACGAGCGGGGTTAATCCCCTATAAGACTAACCCCCATTGCTAATAACCCCCCCCCCTCCATCTCTATGACCAGTGGGCCCAACTCCCCTAATTGCCTGATAAAATAACTAAAAGAAATAAAAACCCCCATGTGTGAATGACAGGTGGGCCCTGGTTATCAGCTAAATTAAATAAACTGATTAGTTGTCTCTGTTAGTATGACACATGGGCCCCACTGTTAGTTTGATATAATTAAAAGAATTAATAGAATTGCAGTGTATGACATGTGGGTCCTGTGAATTTTAGAATAAAATTAAAGATTTAGTAAAATGATTAGAGGCTGACATGTGGGCCCAGAGGCTATTTTGATTTATTAAAATGTTTAATAAATAAACAGAGGCTGACATGTGGGTCCCACATGTCAGGCACTGTTTTGGATAATGTTCTGGATAATGTTGAATAAATAATAAAAGAAATTTAGAAAATCATTTAAATGATTTAAAACTTTGAAATTCAATAAGTTTTAAACCGTAACTCGGATTCAAAAACTTTATACATGAAAATTGATCAGAAAAATATAACGAATACGAATACACTATCCGTATGTCTATTACATCCCTCTAACACAACGAACATCGAACCGTCCCCCTCCGGACCGACTGTCCGATAAATTGCCCGGTACTGTTAGAGTGCCCGGATGAATTTATTTCGAACACGAAAGTTGTTCGGAATAGATCAACTAGCACGGATACCCCCCTTTTTTGTTTGTCGGGTTTCCATGACACCTCCGGCATGAACCCTTCCCCCTCCGGACACCCTGTCCGGTAATCACCCGGAGCTGGTAGTTCATCCTTAGATGAATTTCCGCTCCGAGAAACGTACATTGCACTGCGTTAGAACACCGTTAACATTTCATCTGTCATGATATGCATGTAACAGCCCAGTTTTCACAAAAATTAAAAAAATTTGTTTTCGGTGTGAATTGCTTGATTGCCTGATTTGTTTGCGGTGTTTGCATCCCCGATTTATCGATCGGCGATTATTTTTCCCCCTCTTATCTCGTACCGGACAGAGACCGACCCTTGCCACCTTAACACTCGACCTTTGCGACACCGGGTTTCACCCGATCACCGTCGCGAAAACCGCACGAGACTAGCCGCAGCCATCGGAACGAAAAACCCCGTTTAATAATTAAACGGGATATTTTTATAGCACGCCGGAAAGTGTTTTCGGAACGGTTTCAGCGCGAGGTGAACGCCTCCGGCTCGACGCGCTGATCGCGCAGTTCGAAGTTTTACCCGAATCGGAGGTACTGCGGACCCCCGGCGGTCAGAAACGTGAGCACCTTGCGCGTGAGAGAAAAACCGGTGATGTTTTTGCAAACTGCCAGCCACCGGGGCTATATATAGACCACCACACTCCCCTAGGCCTTCTAGGGTTTCCCCCATGTAAAATATGCAGCCACACCCCTGTTTTACCCCAATTTTTGCAGCAGTTCCAGCCCAGCAGATCTGGACCGTCAGATCGCCCGATCTGACGGCCGAGATCGCGCTCAGCCTCCACCTACCTCTCCTCTCTCTCACCTTCACCCGTGGACGCCCGAGGCCGCCGCCGGCCTGCTTCGGCCAGCCTCCCCGCCGGCGAGTTCCTCCTCTCCTCATTCTCCTCCGCGCCCTCTCCTCTCCCTCTAATCCCCCTTCTCTCTGCCGCAGGTGAGGGCCGGCCGCCATGGCCGTCCGAGCCCCGGCCTCGAGCTCGTCGTGCCCCCGTGGCTCCACCGTGCTGCCCCGCCCGGATCCGAAGACCGCCGCCGCCTTGGCCTCCTCGGCCGCCGCCGCGCGCCAGGCCCTGCACCAGCCGAGCGCCGCCCTCCTCGCCTAGCGCCGCCCGCCGCCGGTGGTCGGCCAGCAAGCCACCGCACCGCCGCCCATGTCCAAGCTCGGGAGGAGGAGCCGAGCGCCTGCCTCCCCTCCAACCGCACGTGGGCCGCGGCCCACTCCAGCGCCAGCAGCCCGAGGCCAGATCCAGCTGGCCAGATCCGAGCCCAGCAGCCACTTGGGCCGAGCCCATGTGGGGTGAGGTCCCCTTTTCTTTTTTTTTCTTTTTTTTCTATTTGTTCTACTGCTGTTGATTCGATTTAGCTGCTGATTCGATTTTGCGTTGTTGTTTACGAGTAATCCGTAGCTCCGATGAACGTGCCCCCAAAACGAAAGTTGCTCAGAATTGCGTGTACTTTAATTCATCTTTTGTGAGCATTTGCATTTGAGCTCATCTTGATTGTGTATTTGTGTGCTGAACAAGGCATCAGGACGTTAAACTGCTACTTTTTGCTATTATGTGCTGCTGTTGTTATTTTGTTGCAACTTTGCATGATGATTGTAACAAATCCATGAGGCATGTTGCATTGATTCTTTTTCCATTGTGTTAAGCATCATGTGTACTTCAATTCCATGCTTTAACTTGTCATGTTTGGGTGCTTTAGCTGTATTAAATCTTGCTCCAAAGTAGCTATCCTGATGTTATTGTGCTGCTATTGCTGAAACTGTTATTTTGATGTAACTTCGGATGACGATTGCTTCGCAACCGTTCATCGGAATTGATTGATTCCAATTGCATATTGTTAAGCATGATTTCTACTTTCATTGCATGTATTTCATCGTCATATTATGCTTGCTGGTCATATAGTTATTGAGCTCCAAAGTTGCTATGCTGCTGTTTGTGACAGCCACCTCTGTTTTTCTCTAAGTCTGTTACATTGCGATGCCATGTTCTTTGCTTAATATCTTTTGATCCATGATGTCTTTTTGCATGATTCTTGTTGCCATGCTTTCCCTGTCATGTCTACTTTAATTTCAAGTCATTTGTGTGCATGTTTACATTGATTATCCTGTTTTTGCATTGCTCTAAAGTGTGCTTCGTGATGTTGGCAGTTTGTGCCCGTAACTTGTTTTGCTTATATCTTTTTAACCGTAACTCCGTTTGGAGTGTGCCTTATATGTAACTTGATTAGTTTTTCGTGTAATTTGTGTTTATGCTATTGTTTGCTGTTGTTAACCAACCTAAAATAGGGTTTAGGACAGATCAGTACCAAATGTTTAAATTATCGTGCGGCACTTAGTGTTATGCCATGTTTAGGTTGTGCCTCACTTAAATTGGTTAGCATAGATAGTTTACTTTGTGCTTCACCTCTTGACATGTTTGTGTGCTAAGCCATGTTAATAACCGTTGATTGATCACCTGTAGCTAAGCAACTTGAACCACCGTAAACGTGCGGTATTCGTCGTGTGTGACTGATACCCCACTTAAACTGTTAGTAACCGTTCTCGACGATAGATCCGTATCGCGTTGCCGTCCCTTGTGTTGCCTCTTTGATCTCTTGTTGCCCCGTAGTAATAGAGTGCTTGCTCGTTGATTTCTTTCCAGTGTTTATCGTCTTGTGTGCTTCCGCGGGTGCCTCTCGGAGACGATGCGAGCTTGCGATCAACTACAACTTTGGAACCCACTTATCAACAGGCAAGGACTATGCATTACTTATGATCCATTCTATTTCAACCAGCGGTTTGCATGCTAGTCTAGGTTAGGCTCGATGTTTGATCCTACCACATGTTTACAGCCTCTTTTAAACCGATACAGCCATGTCCCTTCCCAGCAAACCTTGTACTGCTATGTTACTATTTCTCGTTGCTCAGCCCCTGCTTAGTATGCATGCTTAGGATGCTACGATGTTACTCTGTTACTCCTGGGTTTGGGATATCACCTTATTATTATATTGTTGTTGATGATATGATTATTATTAATGTTGACTATATTCGACGAAGGATGGAAGGTCTAGGCTATCCCGCCCCGACGCTTTGTTCCATTCGAGTCACCTAGGATCCGAGTTCCGGGTATTGGTTTTAAGATTGAGCGTGCCTAACCGCGTGTGGGATTTTATGGGGTCCCCTTTTCTTACCTATCTAGCTTCAAACATTTCTAGTGGTGGCCCAAGCTGATTTACCATTTGAAAACGTGTGTGTGTCTGTCGGGTAGCTCCTGGCAGATATTATTTAAAATAACCCGGACCAGTGAGGACATAGTTCCCTTGCTGGCCCACCTTGTCCGGCTGAGGACCCGGTTTCCCAATGTGTGATTAACCGGCTATCCAAACCCGAGACAGACGATAGAGACCAGATCGAGAGAGCGGCCGGCTCCTGAGCTGGATGTCGACTCACCGGGGGCCACCCGGATTTGTTCGTTGTTTGTTAGAGGGACCTGTCGTTTCGGATCTCTTGGAACTAAATAATAAAATGGTTGCCTGTGATGGGTAGCAACTGAGAGTGATGGACGTGCGTGCGGAGCCTCGTAATGGGAAGTTGGTACACCCCTGCAGGGTTAAATCTTTTCGAGAAGCCGTGTCCACGGTTATGGACGACTTGAGACCTACTCCTTGTTCATAGACAACAACAACTGAGATAATCTTAATATAACTTGATCAACGTGTGTGTGTGCCTTGACTGCTTCTTCTTCGTCGGGATGCGAAGAGGAGGACAAGGATAGGATAGGTGTTATGTTTGCGTAAGTAGTTGATATCAAGACTTGTTGGAGGCGTTTCCTCATCGAATGCTTGGCTTCTTATCTTACTCTCTAGATCGTTAGCCACTTCATAAATGCTAGTGTGGCAGCAACCTCACCACTTACCCCTTCCTTACCGTAAACTACTAGTTTTCCTAGAATGACGAGTGATGAAGTCCTTGCTGGGTCAGATGACCACTACAGTTGGATGCTGAGTACCTCTGTACTCATGATACTACCCCAAACTCTTTTTAGGGTTCTGTTCGACAACAGGTATGGTGATCGACGTTTCACGTGGAGACTCGACGACGACTAGTTAGACGGATCCCGACGGAGGGCCTGGACCCATGTGGTTATGGGATCGATGCTTTTCTCTTTGCCACTAGGCATTTGCTTGTAGTCTGTACTCAGACATGTATCTTCCGCTGTTGTATCTTATTTGAGGCAGTTGTATGCCGATTGTATGAGATGTTGTATCCTTGTATCTGTAATGTTTTGATATCATTGTTGGAAATCCGGGGCATATGGCTATGTCATATGTCGCGGTGGGATCGATATGTGCTTCGTCCCCGGATCTGGGTGGAAACACCTAGATCTAGAACAGTACCGCATATCGGGCCTTACAATGCATCTGTTTGTATATGCTTGCTGTGTATTTACTGTTTTCTTCCCCCCTTAATCTCCGGTAGACCCCGCTGCTGCCGTCGACTACACCGCTGCTGAGTACGACTACTTCGTCGACGACCCTACCCCTACCGTCGAGCTTCCAGGCAAGCAGAGCCATTCTCTTCCACAGATATCGCCTACCTTTCCGTACTTTCTTGCACTAGGCATTGTTACTGCTGCTGCTACGTTACAATCCTATTCAATTGCATAGCCTGTTTTTGTCGCCCCTTGATGTACCTCCTTTATCCTATGCTGCCTATTATTATTATGCATTATTCAGCAGTGAGCCCTGCGCATTGTTAGCTAGGATTAGATAGCGGGCCGTGGTCACTCAGGGGAGTGAACGCGGATACAAATATTATAACTGCACAGGTACGGTACAATGCAGACACCGTCTAAGGCCCCTATCTGGGTTATGCCTAGTCACCTCAAGTGTGAGCTATCAATGAGTAATCCTTGTACTCCACTCGAGGCTGGCTCTGTCTTACCGCCATAGGATCCTGAACAATGGTTGTCCTTCAGGTAAGAAGTCGGGCTACCCAACGGTGCCCGCGAGAGGTATTTCAACGGGACGACAGGGAGGGCACGACCAGTGTACCGGTGTGCTTGGACCCTGGTCGTTGGCCGCGAGAGTTACCAAACCACGGAAGTCGAGCTCCTCCAGGAGCACACGCGAGACAAGGTAAGGAGACGGTTCACCTTGTTGGTAACCGCAGTGACTTGGTGGGACGACAGGGCAGGCACCGATGTACTGGTGGTCCTGACTGCTGTCGTTGTCCGCGGGTCAGTTAAGTCGAGGCAACGATAACGGTTGTCTCGCAGGTTACTAAAATGCTAAATGGTTCAGTGAATGTCTTGAGTTGGCTATATGCCATGTATGCGCTACCTACCCGTGGGAATTACGAGTTATGGGCTCCTCTGCTTCTTAGTGTCGTCCGAGGACTCTTCAGACGTCAGCAGTACCGCGGCCTACGCCGGGAAGTGGTGTTGTATTATTTGCCGCGGCAGTGTGATTTGTATTTGCTTTGATTTAACTTCACCGGCCAGCCTCGCACCGTGCAGGAGTACGTCGGGGTTAGGGTCCAAAGCCCCGCGTACATAGGATATAGTCCGGCGGATGACCTCTCTGTTGAGTTTGAAAGATGGGCTATGAAGTGTCGGATAGCCTCGGTGGAGCGTTACCTAACAAGATTCCCGCCACCCTGGAGATCCGTGCGTGTAGCGTAACACAAGTGCACCCCTGCAGGGAAGATTAATCTATTCGAATAGTCGTGTCCACGGTAACAGGACGCTTTATGCTGAAGCTGGATCTTACCACTAGAAACTATTATTATTAAACTGTATGGTTCCGGGTTTTCTTCCTCGCGGGGATGTCGAGGAGGTGAACTCGGAGGCATCGTTAATTATTACAACTTATTATTATACAATGTTGCATCAACTTCTGCTGCATTGTTACCTTATGCTTTATATAAACTGTTGGCTGATTCTTACCTCATGCTGCAAGACATCGTCGGAAGATGCTAGTCTTCGATAGGCCTAGCTTCTTACCCTTGCTCTGTATTTCTGTCTTTCAGTCCACTATATACAGCCTCTTCTTTCCGTTGATACAATGCATAATGCTTAGTAGCGGACGTAAGACTCGCGGGTATACTAGATACTCACCTGCTTTATTTCCTTTACTGTTTTGCCTGATCGGCCGCTGCAGTCGGCGTTGGAGCCCAGGAGCTGGAGTACCCCGGAGGCGCCTACTACGACGTCGAGTTCCCCGTTGACCAGGAGTAGTTCGGTGGATCCCAGGCAGGAGGCCTCGCCTTTTCGATATGTATCTCTGATGTGATTTGTGCTAGCCTTCTTAAGGCAAAACATGACTAACTATGTCTGTACTCAGATATTATGGCTTGTATGACTTATGTATTCGGGTTCGCGTGAGCCCCTCTATTGTAACATATTTGTTTATCCTTTTGTGTTTAGTGTTGTGCTGTGATATTATCACCGTGGCACCCTAATCTCAGCCGTGTACCCTACGTGTATGATTACTGTACACGGATTGATTCTGGGGGCGTCACACCCCACCTGGGTTAAGTGACCCTAGGTCACTGACACTGGGCCCCAGTGGCTTAATTAAGCCACTGGTTAAATTAAACAGCCGGGTTAATTAACCCAGAGGCTGACAACCCTGGCCCACAAGTCAAACCCCCCCGACGTCATCCTTGCGCAAGCCTGACGCAGTAATTCGAATAAATGAATTTCCAGAAAATTAAAATGAATTAAAGAAATTCCAGAAAATCCAGAAAATAGCCCAAACTTTGGAAATTCATAGAAAATTCATATTAACTCCAAATTGGACAAATAATATATGAAAAATGATCAGGAGAAAATAAGCTATCCAAATATCCAACTTTCAACTTTGTTTGAGTTGATTTTAAAATGGGATCAGTAGCATTTGCTATTTGATTTAAATGGAATTAAATCAAATTCAATGCAAAAGTTTTTGCAACTTTGACCATGGAAACATGCTACATTTCAACCACACATCAGAGGCATATCATACACATTCCAAAATGATTCAAATTGATCAAACAATGTCACATGTAACTTGGCTAAGTTTGAATTCAAATTGGAGTTTGAATTTGCAATTCAATTTTCAATATACTCCATTTAAATAGAATTGCTTCACACATCGAAGCATATACATCAAGTTTCAACCTTCCATCATGTGATTGTGCATTGTATTTACTTTGCTACCTTGTTTGTTGTTTGTCGAGTAGAGTTGGAACCGGAGCAGGAGGCTGCCCCCTTCGTTGAAGACCCCGAACCCGAACCTCGTCAGCAAGGCAAGCAAACCCCCATTGATCATGTCGATAAAATCCCACTTCCCTCTCATGTCTCGCTTATGCATTGTATAGGATGATTACCTTGCTACGTTTCTACCGCATAGATGAACCCATTCCTTTGCATGACCTATCATTTGTCACAGTAGTAGGCAAACCGCAATCCTAGCAAATGTAGGAGTTGATTGATATCATGTGGCCCCTGCAATTGTTACCGCTTATTGCATGCTTAGAGTGATACCATGATGATACTGTTATGTGAGTCGGGATGGTAGTGATCATGATGTTGATGGTAGAAAAGTGTTGGTGAATCTACCCTAATACAAGGTGAACGATGAGAGGCTGTGTAGGAGTACACGGTGGGTTGTCTTGTTGAACACCGCCCTAAGTCCGAGTTCTTGTGTGGTGATCCAAGATAAAGAGTACAACCACACATTGGGCTCACTGACCCCTCTCAGCTTACTAACTCATCCCTTTCGATGTCCAGATGTCGCAATAGTTCGGAGTTCTGGTAGGTCTGTGGCCTGGCTGCTAAGTGAGAGAACGGCTCATCCGAGACCGGCTTATGCACCACGCACACATCACTTGGGTCCACTTCGGTAAACCGGCCGGTTTCACGATAGTGGTAGCCAACCCAGGTAGGCGTCTTTCTCTAACAGTTGTGGTGAGCATCCTCGCCGACACTTCTTGAACGGTGTCGAGTACAAAGGCGGTAACTGATGATCATGTGTGTGTAGCGGTACACCCCTGCAGGGTTAACAAAACTATTCGAATAGCCGCGTTCGCGATTATGGATTGCTTGGAAAGCTTAGCTTGATTATTTGACAACTTGAACCGGATACTTCTAAAACACACCAAGATAAGTGTGAGTGCTATGGCGTGCTTTCTCGTGGGGAAGTCGAGGAAGGCACCATAGTGGTGTAATTGGTTGGAGAAAGTAGTGGACTCGTGTACGCTTCTTACCTCAAGTCTGGTACTCGTAGTTCAGGACTAGCCAAGTCAAAGCTGGCACTTCTGCAAGTGAAACCCCACCTACCTTTACCTTGATACATATGCATGAGTAGTATAGCTCCTATGTAAGTCTTGCTGAGTATGACTTTGTACTCACGTTTGCTTAATCTATGTTTTAGATGAACCCACTGACCCCGAAGGTGGCTTCTTCATCGAGCTGGACGACTGAAGATCAAGCTAGTCTAGTCCCAGTCAGACGACTGGTTCCCTCGTGGAGGGCATGTGTTCAAACAAGGCTTCTTAAGCCATTTGTTAAACTTTTCTGTACTCAGACATACTTTGCTTCCGCTTGTGTTGTAATGTTGGATCACATACTTGTGATCTCTGTGTGCACTCTGTAAGAGTTATCAATAAAATGTATACTTTGTAGAGAATTGCAATGATACCTGCTGTTCATACAAGGCATGTGTGTTGCGTGTATGTTTATAACATGCATGTCTTTGTATGGGTTTTCGAGGCCTTAGTTGTGATCTGGCTGGCGGTCTTTCATACACCAAGTGGCCCTTAGATGTGCGCAGCTTGGGGCATCGCGATGCAATTGCTCGAGACTCCGTCTCGTGCACACTTTGTGGTATGATCGAGCCCGCCCTAGACCCTGACTAAGTGATCGGGCTGGAGTATGTCTATGTAAGAGTTATGAGATAGTCGATAGTATGGTTGAGGCGACTTGTCTTTGAATATGGGAGTTCATCACCCATATCATTAGACTTGTGTGCGGACGATGAGGACCCATCTCAGTTGATTATCCGGCCTGGATGGGATGCCCCTCACGTACGATGCTTTCCGAGAACGTTCTGTGCTTGGCCTTGTCTGCTTAGAAAAGTGGGTACGGTTCTCGGCTCTCCATATGACTATGTCGTAGCGGGACTTGCATACGCTAACCCCGGGTCCCGATAGACTTGGTATCAGAGCAGGACTGACTGTAGGACTAGCAGCCTTGGCCGAAGTCGAGTCTAGCCTTCTATAGTTATATAGTTACTCTGGGTATATAAGGGAACAACGTAAGGCTTCTTTTTTTTCTCCTTACCCCCTTCGTTCTGAGTTCTGAGTCACCCTCATCTTATTCTACGGGAAGATAGGACTAGGCTTTCCTCTGTCTAATTAGAACATCTCGTTGTTTGCTTCCTTGTAGCCATAGGAAAGTGGTGATCGGTTTGTTAGAGTGGTTATGCTTCCTGATTTCTTACATCGTATGTAAGTGTTGTTTCCATGTTGTAAGAAATTGTCTTTTTCTTGCAATTACAGCCGTTATGTTGTCCGAGTCATTCCAGGTTTATCTAATAATCTGATGCATTTGCAAGCTCCTTCTTTCTGTTTCAGATGGAAAATCTTCCCCCTTGGCAGATTGTTCATTTGACCAAGTGCCTCGGTGTGTGTGGCCATCCCGCCATGTTGATTGAGATGATGTCCTATGTGGGATATCGATGGTATCCTGAGTACACCGTCGAGGAGCAGGTCCATGACTTCAACCAGACCCAGTTCCACTGCATTGTCAGGATCTACCCGCACCACGTTGGAGTCACTCAGCCTATCCACTTTGGACATGGCATTGGCATGACTGAGAACATGGCTGTGCAGGATGCTGCATACTCATGTATTACCCTGCTGAGAGAGACCTCATTCCGCTATATCCCTGCTGCACTTCCAGGAGAAGAGGGATATTACACCGGACTCTACTCAGATCACTCTGCAGAAGATCTAGTACTTCAGATGACTGCTAGGTTTGCTAGTGATCGAGATCGTGATGCACGCGCTCTCCGTTTTGAGCTTCACACCACCCGTGTTCATCTGTATCGAGCACTGACCCTTTTGGCACCCTTCGTGAGTGTTGGATCAGTTGAGTATGATGCTATCTACCCAGTGAGGACTCAGATGCCTTCTCGAGTTGCTTGGCCCGAGATTGGAGGAATTTTTCCACCCCGTGGTCCTTTGCTTCCACCCTACGCTGGACCTAGGCCCCATCCTTGCCCAAATGGATATCAGGGTCCACAGGCCTCCGTGTTTTCCGATGGTCACCTTCAGCTACCGGGATACGCGGGTAACTTTTATGAGGACTACTATGGAGATGGAGATGAGTGAGACTGCCTGTGGTCTTACTTAGTGAGGATGTAGTAGTATCTTAGTATATTGTAAGCAAGGTGTCTAAGTTCCAGAGGCTTAGATAAATAATGTATAAGAAGTCAGAGTGCCTCTGAAGGATGTATCATCTTCATCACGTTTGTATTAGCTTGGTGCTTGTACTAAAACGATGTATGGTTTGTATGACAGCTTGTGAATATATGGCTTGTATGCTTTTATCACCATGTTGTCAAGATGATTACTTCATTTGCTCTGTAATCCTTCCAGTACTTCAATACCTTGATTAGACTCTTCCAATCAACTCTGTTTGACTTTGGTTTTTCACCTTCAGGATGTCTCAAGGAACCCGTGGCCAGCTTGGTCGTAACCAGGGTCGTGGGAATGACCAGGAGGAAGGCAACCTTCCACCCCCACCCACGATGGCTCAGGTTCTGACGGAGGTTGAGAGGAACCGCCGAGACTCTCACCATCTGCTGGAAGTCATTGCCCGCAACACCACTCAGCAGCGCAACGATTTGGTGTCCCTGAACGACTTCATCCGGCTTCATACCCCGGTTTTCAGTTACTCCACCGAGCCACTTGACGCCGATGACTGGCTTCGCAGCATCGAGAGGAAGCTCCAAGCAGGGCATGTTGCAGATGGAGACAGGGTCAGCTATGCCACCTATCACCTTGAAGGTGCAGCGAGCTCTTGGTGGGAGAACTTCCTGAATATGCGTCCCGTTGGACAACCCGCATCTTGGGATGAATTCTGCACTTCTTTCCGCGACCACCACATTCCCAAGGGACTTATGGACCGCAAGCGTGAGGAGTTCTGCAACCTCACCCAAGGCAGAAGGACCGTTGACAAGTTTAGTCGTGAGTTGAACCGACTGGCTCGCTATGCTACTGAAGAAGTCTCCACCGACGCAAAGAAGCAAGAGAGGTTCCGTCGTGGACTCAATTCCGGACTCCGTCGTGAGCTCAACCTACATGACTTTGCCACCTTCCAGGTCCTTGTCAACAAGGCCATCAAGGCAGAGGACATGAACACCCCCAATGACTTCCGCAAACACCCTAGAGACGATGGATCATCCAGTTCCGGCTCCCAGAAGCGCAAGATCTGGATCCCAAATAGTATGTTCCGCCAGAACAACCCACCGAGGCCATCCTATGTGGCGCCTCGTCCACCAACTCAGTTCCACCCAGCTCCACCAAACAACCCAGCTCCACGCACTGTCTTTGGAGCCTGTTACAAGTGTGGTCAGGTAGGCCACTACTCTCGTGAGTGCCCCCAGAACCAACGCCAGAATCAGAATGCTCCACCCCGTGCCGGAGGCAACAACAACGATCGTGGAAAGCCACCCCAGAAGGTCTACGCCGCCAAACCCGCTCCTCCCGCCACTCGTGGACGTGTGAACCAGATTGCCGCCGGAGAGACTGACGACACCACTGACGTCATTCTTGGTACGCTCCCAGTCAATTATGTTCCTACTTCCGTTCTTTTCGACCCAGGAGCATCTCATTCATTCATGTCGGAAAGTTATGCACTTCGTCATGAGTTATCTTTTGTTGAATTATCCACCCCTATGATTATTCAAACTCCAGGGTCAAGATGGCAAACTAATAGAGTAAGCCATGGTAATCAGATTGCAATTGAGGGTTTAGTATTCCTTGCTTCACGCATAGCCCTCAAGTCTTCAGATATTGATGTCATCCTTGGCATGGATTGGCTATCAAGACAGAATGCCTTCCTGGATTGCAGAGGCAAATCCGTGAAACTAACCCACCCTTCAGGCAAGACAGTCAACTATACCTCACCCAGAACAAGAACCCAAGTGCATTCCTTGAATGTACTTCCCCTTCCCGAACTTGAAGATATTCCAGTGGTTGGTGACTTCCCGGATGTCTTTCCTGAAGAGCTGCTGGGAATGCCACCCGACAGATGTGTAGAGTTTATAGTGGATATTGTACCAGGAACCGCACCAATTTCTAGACGCCCATACAAAATGGCCCCACGTGAGTTAGCTGAGCTTAAAACCCAACTGGAAGCTTTGTTGGAAAAAGGCTTCATCCACCCTAGCTCATCTCCATGGGGTTGCCCCGTTCTGTTCGTAACGAAGAAAGATGGAACAGAAAGGATGTGCGTAGACTATCGCCCTCTAAATTTAGCGACGATAAAGAACAAGTACCCATTGCCCAGGATCAATGATCTTTATGATCAACTTGCAGGATCCTCTGTATTCTCCAAGATGGATTTGAGAGTGGGTTATCATCAAATCAAGATCCGAAACGAGGACATTCCCAAAACGTCTTTTACTACTCGTTATGGTCTTTACGAGTACACCGTCATGTCCTTTGGTTTAACCAATGCCCCCGCCACTTTCTCACGCATGATGAATTCGATCTTCATGGACTACTTAGATAAATTTGTTGTGGTTTATCTAGATGATATTCTCATCTACTCGAAGAACGAAGAAGAACATACCGAACACCTAAGGCTGGTATTGATGAAACTTAGAGAGCATCGCATGTATGCTAAATTCTCCAAGTGTGAATTTTGGCTACCTGAAGTGACCTACTTAGGCCACGTGATTTCTGCAAAAGGTATTGCTGTGAATCCCGAGAGAGTTCAGGCCGTCCTTGACTGGACTCCACCTGAATCGGTTAAGCAAGTTAGGAGCTTTCTTGGCCTAGCCAGCTATTGCCGTCGCTTCGTCGAGAACTTTTCTAAAGTTGCAAAGCCTCTAACTGAACTCCTCAAGACAGATAAGAAATTCCTATGGACTCCCAAGTGCGAGGAAAGCTTTCAAGAGCTAAAAAGAAGGTTGACTTCTGCACCCGTACTTGCACCTCCAGACACCAAAAGGGATTTCGAAATCTATTGTGACGCATCACGGCAAGGGTTAGGATGCATACTTCTGCAAGATCGACATGTGGTAGCTTATGCTTCACGCCAGTTGCGGCCACATGAAGAGAACTATCCTACCCATGACCTTGAACTCGCTGCCGTAGTTCATGCCCTAACAACTTGGCGACATTACCTCCTTGGTAATCGTTGTGAGATCTATTCCGACCACCAAAGCCTCAAATACATTTTCCCCCAGCCAGATCTTAATCTCAGGCAAAGACGCTGGATTGAGTTGATAAAAGATTATGACTTAGGAATTTCTTACACCCCAGGAAAAGCCAATGTCATGGCTGATGCACTAAGTCGTAAGTCGTATTGTAACAACCTCATGTTACAACAGTATCAACCACTTCTTCATGAGGAATTTCGCAAGCTTAACCTTGAGATTGTTCCTCATGGCTATCTTTCTACCTTGGTGGCGAAACCAACTCTTGAGGATCAAATCATAGTTGCCCAAAGGCATGCACGAGGTGTTCGCCGGATCAAGGAGAACATTGCTAGCGGAGTTGCTAAATGTTTCTTCACAGATAGTAAAGGAACGGTATTCTTTGGAAATCGTTTGGTAGTACCTAAGAATAGGGAACTAAGGCAACTCATCCTCAAAGAAGCCTATGACACACCCCTCTCGATTCATCCCGGTAGCACAAAAATGTACCGAGATCAACGCCAGAGATTTTGGTGGACTAGGATGAAGAGAGACATTGCTCAGTTTGTTGCCGAATGTGATGTTTGTCATCGCATTAAGGCAGAACATCAAAGACCTGCTGGTACACTTCAACCTTTGCCTATTCCAGAGTGGAAATGGGACAAAGTCGGTATGGACTTCATCACCGGCTTTCCAAAAACCCAGAAAGGAAACAATGCCATCTTCGTTGTCATAGATAGGCTTTCCAAAGTTGCTCACTTCCTTCCAGTTCGCGAGTCTATAACTGCTAGCCAGTTAGCGGACTTGTACGTCTCTAGAATTGTATCCCTTCACGGTGTTCCTTTGGAAATCAATTCTGATCGCGGTAGCATTTTCACCTCTAGATTTTGGGGAAGCTTTCAGAATGCTATGGGAACTCATCTCTCCTTTAGTACAGCTTTCCATCCTCAGTCTAGCGGTCAAGTCGAAAGGGTTAACCAAATTCTTGAAGACATGCTCAGAGCTTGTGTTATCTCATTCGGAAAGAATTGGGAGAAATCTCTGCCATTCGCCGAATTTGCTTATAACAATAGTTTTCAATCTAGTCTGAACATGGCTCCTTTTGAACTCCTATATGGACGACGATGTCGAACACCACTAAACTGGTCAGAAACCGGTGAAAGACAATTCTTTGGACTGGATATGATCAAGGAAGCAGAAGAGCAAGTTCGCATTGTTCGTGATCAATTGAAATCATCCCAGTCTCGTCAGAAAAGCTACTATGATCGTCATCATAGGCAAGAGAGCTACAATCTGGATGAGAAGGCTTACCTTCGGGTTACTCCTCTGAAGGGAACCCAACGTTTCGGTATCAAAGGCAAATTGGCCCCACGTTACATCGGACCTTTCCGCATTCTTGCCAAACATGGAGAAGTTGCCTACCAACTTGAACTACCCCCGCACCTTTCCCGAGTACATGATGTATTCCATGTGTCCCAACTCAGGCGTTGCTTCAAGGACCCCATCCGCGAAGTCGACCATGAAACGCTTGATCTCCAAGATGACCTTTCTTATCGAGAATACCCCGTTCGTATTCTTGATTCCGCAGAGCATGTCACTCGTCGTCAGAAGATTAAGTTTCTGAAAGTGCAATGGTCACACCACTCTGAGAGAGAAGCTACGTGGGAAAGAGAAGACAGTCTCAGTGCCGAGTACCCCACCTTCCTCCCGCGGACTTCTGAATCTCGGGACGAGATTCTGTTACGTGGGGGCGAGTTGTCAGAACCCTCTGTTAGGTAATGTGCTAGGGTTAGTAAGTCACTTGCATCATGTTAAAAAAATTCAAAAGAAATCTTTGAAATCAAAATCAAAAGCAAAATGGGAGAAGGAACCCCCCCCAGATGAATTAATTCAAAAGGCCAGATAAAAATCTTCTCCAAAAATTCATGTTAGATTTTTGAAAAGTCTTATAAATGAGTGTGATCACATATCAAGTGATGTGGGACCCACCCCATGCTCATGGATTTTTCAAATATTCAAACAGTGCCTTGGAATTAATCAAAAACCCCTATTTGAATTTGAATTCAAATATTTTGAATTTCAAAAATGTTCAAACTCTGGATATGACTAGCTACTGGTCATGTAATGCCATATAAAAGATTTGAGAATTTATAAAAATGCCTAGCTATTTATTTGCTAAGCTAAACAAAATTGCAGAAAAGAAAAACAGAAGAAAAGGGAAAAGGGAAACTCACCTGGCTCCCAGCCCGACTAGCTCCCCGCAGCCCACTTGGCCGGCCCAGCCCACCGAAGTCCCCTGTCGTCTTCCTCCCCGCGCGCCCAAGAAGCTCGGTGGCGAGGCGCCGACGCCGTGGACGCCACCGCGACGCCTGAAGGGTTCCAGGCCTCCCCAGCTCACCAAAGAGCGCCAAGGAGACGTCCGCATCGCCCTCTCTCATTTTCCCCCATCGCCGCCTCCTCTCGAGCTCCGTACGTGATTCCCCCTTCTTCCCCGAGAGCATCCACCGCTCACCGTCGCAAGAAACCGTGGCCAACGCCGGAGAAGAGCCAGAAGACCGTATCCCCCATGCGCTACGTCGTCGTCCACGCCAAGAGCTCGAAGATGGTGACCTAGGAGCCACTGGAGCCGCCGCAATCGAAGCTTTCTTCTCGCCGGAGCCGCCGCGCGTCGTCTTCAATTTCGGCCACTGTGGAGCTCCTCCGACCACGCCACCACCTCAGTTCGACTCACGGTGAGCTTCTGGTTCACCCTAGCTATCACACAGGCCAACCCTCGCACCCTAGCATCTTTTGCCATGGAAGCCGGAGCTTCTCGCCATCGGGATGTTCCTCGCCGTGCAACCATGAAGCTTTTGAGCTCGAGCGCATGTCCTTCGTCTTCGCCTTGCTCCTCTGCGTCGTTTGCATGCATCCCCGGTTCAAGAAGAGCACCCCAGCGAGTTTTGCCTCGAGCCCGAGCCACGGCCGCCGCTAGGTCTTGACGCCGGCGACGTTCCGGTGCCCCCCGGTGACCCTAAGATGCTCGAGGTGAAGCGCGAGACCACGAGGAGTCGTCTGGTGGTCGCAGCCCTTCGTTTGGTGGCCGGGAGCACCCTCCCCGTGCAGCGCCGCCGCACTGGTGGCCACCGGCGTTTAGCCGCCGGCAGGCCGCCGACGTGGCCATGATCAAGGGCTTAACCCCACCTGGGTTAAGTGACCCTAGGTCACTGACACTGGGCCCTAGTGGCTTAATTAAGCCACTGGTTAAATTAAACAGTCGGGTTAATTAACCCAGAGGCTGACAACCCTGGCCCACAAGTCAGACCCCCCTGACGTCATCCTTGCGCAAGCCTGACGCAGTAATTCGAATAAATGAATTTCCATTAAATTAAAATGAATTAAAGAAATTCCAGAAAATCCAGAAAATAGCCCAAACTTTGGAAATTCATAGAAAATTCATATTAACTCCAAATTGGACAAATAATATATGAAAAATGATCAGGAGAAAATAAGCTATCCAAATATCCAACTTTCAACTTTGTTTGAGTTGATTTTAAAATGGGATCAGTAGCATTTGCTATTTGATTTAAATGGAATTAAATCAAATTCAATTCAAAAGTTTTTGCAACTTTGACCATGGAAACATGCTACATTTCAACCACACATCAGAGGCATATCATACACATTCCAAAATGATTCAAATTGATCAAACAATGTCACATGTAACTTGGCTAAGTTTGAATTCAAATTGGAGTTTGAATTTGCAATTCAATTTGCAATATACTCCATGTCACATGTAACAATGTCACATGTAACAATGTAACAATGTCACATGTAACTTGGCTAAGTTTGTCGAGTAGAGGTGGAACCGGAGCAGGAGGCTGCCCCCTTTGTTGAAGACCCCGAACCCGAACCTCGTCAGCAAGGCAAGCAAACCCCCATTGATCATGTCGATAAAATCCCACTTCCCTCTCATGTCTCGCTTATGCATTGTATAGGATGATTAACATGCCACGTTTCTACCGCATAGATGAACCCATTCCTTTGCATGACCTATCATTTGTCACAGTAGTAGGCAAACCACAATCCTAGCAAATGTAGGAGTTGATTGATATCATGTGGCCCCTGCAATTGTTACCGCTTATTGCATGCTTAGAGTGATACCATGATGATACTGTTATGTGAGTCGGGATGGTAGTGATCATAATGTTGATGGTAGAAAAGTGTTGGTGAAACTACCCTAATACAAGGTGACGATGAGAGGTTGTGTAGGAGTATACGGTGGGTTGTCTCGTTGAACACCGCCCTAAGTCCGAGTTCTTGTGTGGTGATCCAAGATGAAGAGTACAACCACACATTGGGCTCACTGACCCCTCTCAGCTTACTAACTCATCCCTTTCGATGTCCAGATGTCGCAATAGCTCGGAGTTCTGGTAGGTCTGTGGCCTGGCTGCTAAGTGAGAGAACGACTCATCCGAGACTGGCTTATGCACCACGCACACATCACTTGGGTCCACTTCGGTAAACCGGCCGGGTTCACGATAGTGGTAGCCAACCCAGGTAGGCGGCTTTCTCGGACTAGATAGGCTATGAGGTAACAGTTGTGGTGAGCATCCTCGCCGACACTTCTTGAACGGTGTCCAGTACAAAGGCGGTAACTGATGATCATGTGTGTGTAGCGGTACACCCCTACAGGGTTAACAAAACTAATCGAATAGCCGCGTCCGCGGTTATGGACTGCTTGGAAAGCTTAGCTTGATTATTAGACAACTTGAACTGGATACTTCTAAAACACACCAAGATAAGTGTGAGTGCTATGGCGTGCTTTCTCGTGGGGAAGTCGAGGAAGGCACCATAGTGGTGTAATTGGTTGGAGAAAGTAGTGGACTCGTGTACGCTTCTTACCTCAAGTCTGGTACTCGTAGTTCAGGACTAGCCAAGTCAAAGCTGGCATTTCTGCAAGTGAAACCCCACCTACCTTTACCTTGATACATATGCATGAGTAGTATAGCTCCTATGTAAGTCTTGATGAGTACGACTTTGTACTCACGTTTGCTTAATCTATGTTTTAGATGAACCCACTGACCCCGAAGGTGGCTTCTTCATCGAGCTGGACGACTGAAGATCAAGCTAGTCTAGTCCCAGTCAGACGACTGGTTCCCTCGTGGAGGGCATGTGTTTAAACAAGGCTTCTTAAGCCATTTGTTAAACTTGTCTGTACTCAGACATACTTTGCTTCCGCTTGTGTTGTAATGTTGGATCACATACTTGTGATCTCTGTGTGCACTCTGTAAGAGTTATCAATAAAATGTATACTTTTTAGAGAATTGCAATGACACCTGCTGTTCATACAAGGCATGTGTGCTGCGTGTATGTTTATAACATGAATGTCTTTGTATGGGTTTTCGAGACCTTAGTTGTGATCTGGCTGGCGGTCTTTCATACACCAAGTGGCCCTTGGATGTGCGCAGCTTGGGGCATCGCGATGCGATTGCTCGAGACTCCGTCTCGTGCACACTTTGTGGTATGATCGAGCCCGCCCTAGACCCCGACTAAGTGATCGGGCTGGAGTATGTCTATGTAAGAGTTATGAGATAGTCGATAGTATGGTTGAGGCGACTTGTCTTTGAATATGGGAGTTCATCACCCATATCATTAGACTTGTGTGCGGACGATGAGGACCCATCTCAGTTGATTATCCGGCCTGGATGGGATGCCCCTCACGTACGATGCTTTCCGAGAACGTTCTGTGCTTGGCCTTGTCTGCTTAGAAAAGTGGGTACGGTTCTCGGCTCTCCATATGACTATGTCGTAGCGGGACTTGCATACGCTAACCCCGGGTCCCGACACGAAGACTGACGAGGATGTGGGAAATCCATGGATCGTACCGAACCTACGCCTGTTCTACCCATAGTCTCCACCAGTCATGCTCATTTGGCAGCTCATGTAAACCTTCGACGCAATAAAATGATGTTTCCCAAATACTACCACAAAGCACTCAGGGGCTTGAGTCCAAAACTCCCCCCGAGAGACGCTATTGTAGCTCACGCGATCTTTACCCAAAGCACTCGGGGGCTCGAGTCCAAAACTCCCCCCGAGAGATGCTATTGTCGCTCACGCGATCTTTACCCAAAGCACTCGGGGGCTCGAGTCCAAAACTCCCCCCGAGAGACGCTATCGTCGCTCACGCGATCTTTACACAAAGCACTCGGGGGCTCGAGTCCAACACTCCCCCCGAGAGACGTTATCGTCGCTTGATACGTCCCAAACGTATCTATAATTTCTACTTGCTTCATGCATGTTTTGTGTGACTTTGCCATGTTTTGCTTGAACTTTCATACACTTTTGAACCTATTTGGACTAACCTATTAACTCATTGCACCCAGTTGCCAGTTTCTGTTTTCTGTTGTTTTGTATTTCAGGTTTTCCGGCCATTAAAACTGCTCCAAAAATTCCGGGAAAAATATATAAAAAATCAGCGCAACAGAAGCTTCCGGAATCACCAAGAGAGGGAAGGGGACCACCACCAGGCAACCAGGAAGGCAGGTGGCGCGGCCCCACCCTGGGCCGCACCAGGACCCTCCTGACTGCCTCATGGGTCCCCTCGATGCCCCCCTTCGCCTATATTTACCACTCGGAGTGGAAACCCGTAATGTCGATCTCTTTCTTGCGAACTCCCCTCTGTACCGCCGCCGCTGCCGTTTCAAGATCGGGGCTGCCTCGAGAAGCTGCTTCGGCACCCTGCCGGAAGGAGGAACCCCCTCCGGGAGACCATCCATAGCCATGGACGCCTCCCGGATGTGCCGTGAGTAGTCCCCCTTGGACCATGGGTCCGTGACCAGTAGTTATGTGATGAATCTCTCTCCCCTTTGTGCTTCCACTTTCGAGTCCTCGTGAGCTGCCTCACATGATCGAGGCATCTATGTAATTTCTGTTGTTGCTATGCTAAGTTTGTTGGGATCTGATGGATTATGAGACTATGTTCAGATTGTGATGAGTAATATATTTGGTTCTTCTCTTTTATATTTTGTTCTTGAGTAAATTCTTGCATGTTCTCCGTTGCGGTATTTTCTTTGGCCAAGTATTTTATTTGCAACTCCAAGAGAGAGCGTTATGCTCGCTTGTGGGTTTAGCCCCTTGATGTCTAGCTTGAGTGACAGAAACATGAGACTAGGGGATGTGATGTTGCCACCAGGGATAAAACAACGGTGCTTGTACCTGCGGGTGCAAGGATTGTTTACTTTATGCAAAGTTCTTTTAATGCAGTTGTCTGTTGCTTTGAGTTTACACTTTGGGTTGGATTCGCAACTTAATACCAGCGAGATGTTCTGGATAGATATCTCAAGGTGTATGATTCGTAGTAGATGCAGATGGATTTTGGTCTACTTACCTTGGCGTACTGCCCATTGCTTTTGATCCCTTCCTTTCTTTGCAGCATAGTTAGCATTGCGGTGCCTTCATAATCCTGTCAATTGCCCAACTGTGATTTGTTTACCTCGCTAGCACTTTTATCGTCTTTTGGGAGAGAGACGTCACTAGTGAAAATCACGGGACCCCGGTCCATCTTCACATTATTGTTCACACCCTCAATTTACTTTCAGCTTTTACTTTCCTTTGCACCTTTTATCTCTTGCGTTGATCCTTTGTAAACGACAAGGCCGGAGGAATTGACAACTCCTCTGTACTCGTTGGGAGAAAATTTATTTGTTGTTGTGTGCAGGTCCACGAAAACACCCTAGTCAGGAAGCAATTTCTTGCGACGTTGCCACCTACTTGTATCTCCTGAGTCCTACTGGTTCGATAACCTTGGTATCTTCATCGAGGGAAACTTGCTGCTGCACTGCATCTCAAACTTTCCACTTGGGGTAACAAACGAGGGGCGAGAAGCCATCAAGCAAATTTCTGGCGCCGTTGCCGGGCACTCCAGTCTACAAGATAGGGGAGTTGCACACTACCTTTTATCTTTGCTTTTTAGTCTTGTGAGTTTACCTTTTAGTTTTTACTTTTGTGTCCTTTATAAAAAATCAGAAAAAAAATAGTATGTCTAGTTCCTTAATTGCCAATCAATGTCTGACTTCTTTGAAATCAGATCTTATTGGCATGGAGGATTCACCGAGGATCAACAAAAGTGGTACAAGGAACACCGCTTGTCTCAAAAGGGGATACACTTATGGAAACAAATACACCAGTTGTATGAGTATGCTAGAAACTTGTGCTCAATATATAATATATCTTTCTGCAGGGATGAATCTTGTTGCTTTATGAGGCACAAACACCTTTGTTTCCAATGTGAGTACAATGATGATGAAACCTTAGCTTCTTATGCTAAGGGAAACTATGATTTTTATGATGCAGAGCCAATAGAAGAATTTGTTGTTTATAAGGGTGCCTATGAAATTACTTCTTTTCTTAGAAATATTAATGATGCCCCTTACAAATCTGAGTGTCTTGCTATACTTAACTATTGTTTGGAAAATTATGATGAAAATTATTATATTACTGATCATCTTGAGAGAATCTCTCCCCCAAAGGAAGAGACTAATGTTTTGCAGGACTCTATGAAAGAAGAAATTGATTAAACCGAAAGCTCCTCGGATGAAAAGGAGGAGGAGAGTGACGAACAAAAGGAGGAAGAATGGAGACATCCATGTCTACCTTCTAATGAGAGTAACTCTTTGAATCTTACCTTATATGAGTGTTATGATCCTATGGATTCTTTTGAAATATCCCTTTTTGATGAAGTTGATGCCTTCTATGCTTATGGCCATGATGCCACTATGGATGATGCTTACGGAGATGAACTTTCTATAGTTCCTCATGTTAAGCACGAAATTGTTGCTATTGCACCCACACTTGATTTTCCTATTATCCTTTTGAAATCTCCAACTCCGGACAATTTTCCTCTTATCAAAACTCAATGTGATGGGTTGCATTTATCTTATGATCCTAAAAACTGTGTTGAAAACAATACACATGTGCTTGTAGGTCATGAACAACATGATTTATCTGATAGTTATATTCTTGATGTTGTTCATGATACTACTGAAAATTATTTTGAGAGAGGGAAGTTTGGTTGTAGAAACTTCCATATTACTAAAACACCTCATTTCATGTTGAAAGTTTTAAAGTTGCTCTTGTTCCACCTTCCTATGCTTGTCACTTTGTGCTTCTTTGATTTATTTTCTTATAAGATGCCTATGCATAGGAAGTGGGTTAGGCTTAAATGTGTTTCATATTTTCTTCTTGATGCTCTCTTTTGCTTCAAGTCCTTATTCTTATGAGAGCATCTTCTATAATCTTTAAGCCTAGCTAATGGCTCTAAAGAAGCACTTTCGGGAGGAAGCCCGCAATGAATTTAGGTTTTTATTTTTGCTTTTCTTCTGTACTTAGTGGTCTTGATGATTGTTACTACTGTAGCAACATCATTGTATCTTTATTTTTTAAGGTTTGTGCCTTTTATAGCCTCATACGACAAGGGAAGTAAAAGTTGTGACATGCTGCCCAGGAAACAGATTCTGTCCTCGTGACTAGAAAAATCATGAAAAAATCCCAGTTCATCTTTTTGAGCTGAAAATTTTACAAAGCGTGCTCTAACCAATTACAAAACTTGCGTATGTTCTGAGTTTTTTTATTTGAGTTGCAAAAGTACCCCTAAAAATTCGTTTCTATATGATGTTCTGTTTTTCACAGATTCTACCACGTTTTGCCTTTTCTTCGTTTTGCAAACCTTAAGCTTGCTTTTTCTTTGCAAAATTTTTTTGGCAATCTTGAGAAACAGTAGCTCTTTAAGGTTATATTTATTTCCAGTAGAGGAAAAATTATTTTAGTAGGGCACTAACCTCTCTAATCAGTCTACAATGAGTTATGTATGAAGGGAGTTTTCAAGTGCGCGATGAAAGATGATGAAAGAAGATCTTGGAGTGTCAAAAGCTCAAGCTTGGGGATGCCCCCATGCACCCCTAATAAATATTCAAGGAGACTCAAGCGTCTAAGCTTGGGGATGCCCCCGATGCATCCCCTTCTTCATCAACAATCATCAGTTTGTCCCTCGTTGCACTATATTTTTATCACTTCATGCGTTATGTGCTTTGCTTGGAGCGTCTCGCTCTTTACTTTTCTATGTTTGTTTTGCTTTCTTTGCTGTAGTAACAAGTTAGACCCCAACTTACTCTTTTGTGTGGGAGAGATTCACGCTCCGCTTGAACTAGAACTCCACATAGGATTTGCATGCTTTTTTTTAGCTGTGAGTTGTTCTTTTTCTTTTCTTAGCTGTTGTTCTGTTTAGTTGTAGTGCTTTAGTTTTTCTAGAGCCTTTATTTTGTCTTAGGTTGAACTTTCTATAGGTTGTATGTTTTATCTTGTTAGAGAGTTTGTATTATGCATTGAGTTCTGTGTCTTGACTGAAAGTAGGTAGTTAAAGTTGCTATTCTCTTTGTAGTAGTAACTTGCAATAGTTTTGAGGTATTGACTAGAGTAATGTTTGAACTTATGGTGTCAAGAGCTCTTGCCTATTAGTGATAGATGTCGTATTTTGGGCAATCCGTGTGTTTTTCGAAAACCAAAAACCCCTGTTGAGAACTCTAGCTACTAGATGGATCACTAACCTCTGGAGGGTTCGAATATTAGAGTACACTCACGTACCATGAGTCGAGGATGCGCAAGGATAACCAAACCCCCATACACTCCTCCTCGGGGTACCTGTCTCTTTGTGAACCTCCTGATTAGATTGAGAGTTACCAATAATAAGTGCATGAGTTCTTCGGACTAATGTGAGTATTCGAAAGTTTACACTTCCACCCACCTATACTTTTTCTAGCCTCTTCGGTACCGTGCATCGCCCTTTCTCACCTCGAGAGTTGGCGCATACTTCGCCGGTGCATCCAAACCCTTGGCATGATACGCTCTGTCATCATAAGCCTCCTTATATCTTTCCTCAAAACAGTCACCATACCTACCTACAAGGCATTTCCATAGCCTTTCTGAGATACATTGCCATGCAACATCCACCTTCTCATGACTTGATCTTCATGTCATACATGCTACTTCTTGATCGATGAACCGCATGCTAGTTGGGCCTTGCCCTAATCATTGCTACATGACGCGCTAGTATCATTGCATATCCTGCTACCCTGGCAGAGGCATACATTTTCATCATGATAGTTACATTTTCTTTATGTGAGTACCTATGTAAAGTGTGAAAGATCTCCTATATTCTTGTAAAATATAGAGTATTGCCTCTAAAGTGAGGAAAAGATCCCAAAGAGGAAAAATGAGAGTTAAATAGAAAGAGCCATTGAGGCCACCAAAAAATAAAAATAGAAAAGAAAAAGAGAAAAATAAAAATAAAAAGAGAGAAGGGGGGATACTACTATTCCTTTTGAGAGATCCACACTAGTACTTCATCTTCTATCCCTTGTACTCCATAGAGATCATCATCATGCATATAGCTATGTGGGGACCCTTCACACTATATAACTTGGCTTGTATATTCCAATGATGAGCCTCCTCAAACGAGCTCTAGATCTTCTTGAGCAAGCAAGTTAGATGCACCCCCACTAGTTCCCTTGGAGAGCTTTTAGCTCACATGTGCATCCGTTGTATGGCAATCCCTACTCCTCACATCATATCTATCATATGGCCTTCTCTCGCCTATGATTGTCCTCATTGATGTGAGCCTTTCACACCTTTTTGTCTTCCTCCTCCACCTTCTTTCTGTTTCTCCTTTTAGGTGTCAACTTTCTTGCTCACGCTCATCCATTGCATGAGTGCTCAAAATATCGAAAGGGAGTGGATCAGTTTGACTTGTACCTGGCTAGTGGTATGGGGACGAGTCCATATAAGAATCCAAAGGAGACCAAGTGTGAAACTTTAGTAGATAGTTGTTCTCAACAACCTTTTTTCTCTTTCTTCCCAGTCCCTTGCTTGCACGCAAACACCATTTGGAGACATTCGAGTCACGGACAGCAAGAGCTCTTGCACCCTTTGTTCTTTTGTTGCTTGTGTCAATACTAATATAGACTCTTGCTTCTTAAGACTTGAATTGAATTACATGCTTTGATTTCTTTACTTAAAATTCCTTATTTGGTTGTGTGGCATGTCACCACAGAAATTATGCTTGTTATCATTTACCTACTCGAGGACGAGGAGGAATTAAGCTTGGGGATGTTGATACGTCCCAAACGTATCTATAATTTCTGCTTTCTCCATGCATGTTTTGTGTGACTTTGCCATGTTTTTCTTGAACTTTCATACACTTTTGAACCTATTTGGACTAACCTATTAACTCAGTGCACCCAGTTTCCATTTTCTGTTTTCTGTTGTTTTTTTATTTCAGGTTTTCCGGCCATTAAAACTGCTCCAAAAATTCTGGGAAAAATATATAAAAAATCAGCGCAACAGAAGCTTCCGGAATCACCAAGAGAGGGAAGGGGGGCCACCACCAGGCAGCCAGGAGGGCAGGTGGCGCGGCCCCACCCTGGGCCGCACCAGGACCCTCCTGACTGCCTCATGGGTCCCCTCGAGGCCCCCCTTTGCTTATATTTACCCCTCGGAGTGGAAACCCGTAATATCGATCTCTTTCTCGCGAACTCCCCTCTGTACCGCCGCCGCCGCTGTTTCAAGATCGGGGCTGCCTGGAGAAGCCGCTCCGGCACCATGCCGGAAGGAGGAACCCCCTCCGGGAGACCATCCATAGCAATGGACGCCTCCCGGATGTGCCGTGAGTAGTCCCCCTTGGACCATGGGTCCGTGACCAGTAGTTATGTGATGAATCTCTCTCCCCTTTGTGCTTCCACTTTCGAGTCCTCGTGAGCTTCCTCACATGATTGAGGCATCTATGTAATTTCTGTTGTTGCTATGCTGAGTTTGTTTGGATCTGATGGATTATAAGACTATGTTCAGATTGTGATGAGTAATATATTTGGTTCTTCTCTTTTATATTTTGTTCTTGAGTAAATTCTTGCATGTTCTCCGTTGCGGTATTTGCTTTGGCCAAGTATTTTATTTGCAACTCCAAGAGAGAGCGTTATGCTGGATTGTGGGTTCAGCCCCTTGATGTATAGCTTGAGTGACAGAAACATGAGACTAGGGGATGTGTTGTTGCCACCAGGGATAAAACAACGGTGCTTGTACCTGCGGGTGCAAGGATTGTTTACTTTACGCAAAATTCTTTTAATGCAGTTGTTTTTTGCTTTGAGTTTACACTTTGGGTGGGATTCGCAACTTAATACCAGCGAGATGTTCTTGATAGATATCTCAAGGTGGATGATTCTTAGTAGATGCAGATGGATTTTGTTCTACTTACCTTGGCGTACTGCCCATTGCTTTTGAGCCCTTCCTTTCTTTGCAGCATAGTTAGCATTGCGGTGCCTTCATAATCCTGTCAATTGCCCAACTGTGATTTGTTTACCTCGCTAGCACTTTTATCGTATTTTGGGAGAGAGACATCACTAGTGAAAATCATGGGACCCCGTTCCATCTTCACATTATTGTTCACACCCTCAATTTACTTTTAGCTTTTACTTTCCTTTGCACCTTTTATCTCTTGCGTTGATCCTTTGTAAACGACAAGGCCAGAGGAATTGACAACTCATCTGTACTAGTTGGGAGCAAAGTTATTTGTTGTTGTGTGAAGGTCCACGACAACACCCTAGTCAGGAAGCAGTTTCTGGCGACGTTGCCACCTACTTGTATCTCCTGAGTCCTACTGGTTTGATAACCTTGGTATCTTCACCGAGGGAAACTTGCTGCTGCACTGCATCTCAAACCTTCCACTTGGGGTAACCAACGAGGGGCGAGAAGCCATCATCGCTCACGCGATCTCTACCCAAAGCACTCGGGGGCTCGAGCACGACCTCCCCCCGAGAAACGCTCACCGAAACTTAAAGGGCCCAAGCAACAACCCCCGCCAGGCTCCACCTGCTGAGAAACGGTTCAGAAGACACGGCTACAACCAGATGAAACACAAAGCACTCTAGAGAAATATGAATGGTGCGCAGGACGCAGACAATCCTTTAGTCTTCACCTGATCGCCAACGATCACCTAAAGCCTCGGGGGCTATTCCCATCGGGAGCGCTACCGCGCACCCGATAAAAGACAGAAACTATTGGAAGAACGACAAAGGAAACAAATTTCAGCCTACGTTCGACCCTACGACTCGAACGTAGCCTCGGGGGCTACTCCCATCGGGAGCGCTGTCGCACACCCGATAGAACCTACAGGGAAAAGATTTGGTGGATTCGAAGATAGTTCTCGCTAGCAAAGGACTTGAAGACAGCTCTTGATGGAAAAGGACCAAAAGACACATTCCATTACAAAGACTCAAGCACAGTTCGCATTACAAGGACTCGAAGATCATTCTCACATTGCATAGAAGGCAGCTCTGATTACTCGAAGGCAATCCTCATTACATGGAGAACTAACCTAGTTACAAAAGACACAAGCAGCCGATAAGCCTACAGCACCAATCACCCAAGGAATTATGACTTCTACATGTGTGCCCATGCTGGGATGATTGGCACCAAGACAGCGAGCATCATCACAGACAAAGGAGGAGTCGAAACAGCCAGATCATGATGTCAATGACATAACAAAAGGTGAAGCTCGACTTATTTGCGGAGCACCGAAGACGATGCTCCACCAGCTTCTTCTCCTGCTCCACCAGCTTCTTCTCCAGCTCCACCCGAGCTGCCGGCGAAGATGACGCCACTGCCTCGAGTTCTACAAGGTCGCCTGGCGCGCCCGCTTCAATCGATAGCTTGACATCGAGGTCCCCTTCAGAGCCGGAAGAGGAAGCAGTTGAAGACGGCTCGACATTTGCACCCGAAGAGTCGCCGGAAGAGGAAGCAGTTGAAGACGCAGGCGAAGGATTCCTCGACTTGCCAGAACCATCGCTGCTTGTTTCCGACCAGTACGGATCCATGCGGTTGCCGCTCGGGTCAAAGGCGCGGATGATAAGAGTGTCTTCGCCATCAAAACGGCAACAAAGAGTATCACCATCACGTAAGTTCAAGCGTCGAGCAAACGACTTCCAGCCAAAGCCAAGAAAAATCAAGAAGGAACTATCGATCTCTAACTTAACATAGGAAGGAGATCGAGCGCACCCCTGAAGACGAAGCAGCAAGCCATCAAGACTACGCTCAGAAAAAAGGGAAGAAAATGCAGAAGGAAGCCGAATGCGAGCAGCGTTCCGGCCACGGACACGTAGGAGGAAATCGTAGCGCCAGAAACCCTCCTCCGAGGAAGAGGAGGAAGGCGTCGACGGTGCACCACGACGACCACCGCGAGAAGAGCGCAGAATACGACCACCGCGACCACGGCGAACCCGGCCACGACTAGTAACACCTACACCTCGCTTTGGTCCCATGAGGAGAGGAAGAAGAGGAGCAAAAGGGGCAGAGGACGAACACTACTGAAAGATGAGGAAAAGGGTTCTATTTATAGCACAACCCCAAGGGAAAGCAGAAGCCCAGACGACGGTAATAATTAATTCAAAGACCAAGCATGCTGGGCGATTTGAATTCCGAGACACAGATGCCTTCACATGGGCGGCACTGTGCGCTGGACGCGTCAAATCTCGCACATTTTCAATGAAGCGCCTCGATAACTGAACAGGCGGCTGTAGCACGCCACCAACAGCCATCATTATGACCGGTCATGAAGGCATGACGGTTCGCAGACAAAGCATCTTTGACGGTCCTCCAGCAAAGAGATCGTTATCCTTACCAAGAAGAGGTAAATTAAAATGGCAGCGCAAAAAATACAGCTAGCAAGCACTGTCTTTACTGACTCCAATACATTTTTCAAATATATTTAACTCCCATCGGGAGCCTATCCACCCATGAGAGTCTCGCGTGCTCCCTCACCTAGAAGTAAAGACGTGCTCGAGTGATTACTCGCACCCATGAGAGTCTCGGGTGCTCCCTCACCTAGAAGTAAAAACGTGCTCGAGTGATTACTCGCACCCATGAGAGTCTCCGGTGCTCCCTCACCACGACAGAAGATAAGCAGACCTGCACTCGCCAGATCGATCGGCCCCAGAGTATCGGGTGCTCCCTCACCCCGAGAGCAAAAGCAATACTCAAGTGATTACTCGCAAAACTCTAAGTACACGAACACTCGCAGGCCTCCCGAGAAAATACTCCTCTACATTACTCCTCGCATGTCGTGGTCATACCTAAGGCATACCCTTAAGTATCGCATATCATGGGGTACCCTTAACGAGATAATAAGAATAAGATTGACATATAACCGAGTAAGGTGTTACTCGATGATCAAAGTATGATTACGCTTCCGAGTAACAAATAACTCGGGGTGGCATGCTACTCGGACATGAAGCTACCGAGTAACGGGCAACTCGGACAAGACGATGGTCAACAGTCACCGAACCTATACAGCCAAGCATCCTGCTTCACCCATTATAAAACGACTTAATGGAGGAGTTTCTATGTTTTAATTAGAAGCTTTATTCTAGCACTAATAGGCATTAATCCCTCATTTATGTAATTTGAGTGAGGTGGAGGTGGCGCACTTTATATAAGCCACCCCCCACCGCCACTACAGGCGACTCTCCTCTTCTTCCTCCTCTCTCACGGGATCTTATCCCATGTAATGTCATGTTCTTCGTGTTCTTACCCAGATAAAGAAAAAGCTCCTCCGGGAGCACGAGACGTAGGGATTTTATCTCCTCTGCGACAGTCCTGAACTCGATAAAATCACCTGCGTCCACCCGTTTGCATTTTGATAGATCATGCTCCGTTCATACCCCTCACTCTATTGTCAGGATTATATCCACGACAGTTGGCGCCCACCTTGGGGCATGGCGTCTATCAAACCATGATGTGAACGGTTTGTATTCTCTGTTACACCTATTTCCCTTGCTTTTGATGCATGTTATTTTTGCCAAGAACAGCTCAGCGCGTTGGCTCGAGCCGCCTCCGCCGCCCGAGCTCTCCGGGTTGGTCGCGGTCGCCTCTGCTTCACTCCAACCGGGCATGCTCCAGGCCCCTGCAACAAGCACATCAAGCTAGCTCATACAAGCACACAAGTAAATATCCCGATGAATGAACAGTACCCCTGATGGATAGAAAAGTACCTCTGCTCGTTGCACAACTCGGAGGTCCTCTCCAGTTCAAACGCGAGCATTGCGGCCCCTCACCAACTCGAGCAAGCAAGCGTCTGCTCCATCGCCCATGCGCGTGACTTTCATCTCCTCATCGCGCCGCCTTCGCAACGACTTCGCCGACGAGCCCGGCGTTGCCTCCTCTCTTCGGCGGCGGCTCCTTCCCCTGCATCGGCCACTTAGCGGAAGCGCAGGCCCGTCTCGGCAGATGAAACGCCTCCTCTCATTAATTTTTTCCCAAGCCTCGATTGTTAAACTCTCGCGGAAGTAAATATGGGAAAATCGCATTGGTTAGAGAGGAATGAGAATTAATTGCATACAAAAACCGAAGTGTGCAGTCCGCTCAGCCATAATTGCATGCTAATATACCCGCTAGAGTCATAACTCCATGCTAATGGCCGCTGGACTCATAATCGCATGCTATTACTACAATTTGATGTTACTACACTAGTACTAAAATGCAAATAATATGTTGCCTTTGCACCCAAGTTTTTTGCACTGAATAACTTGCAGGTCTTCTCAAATATATTTTCTCTCACGAGATAAAGATACATTACTCAAGCATGCACGGCGTACATGTTCTACTGTGCATTACTTGAAAGTATGTTAGACAGCGCCGTGCTCTGTGCCGGTTACTCGGGGCCTGCCCTCCTACCCGGCGTCCTGGCGACCACCCGACTTGGCCTCCCGCTCCCTATTGCCTCCGCGCAGCAGTGGCTGCAACGTCTTCGCGCAGCAGCAACTCTGCTGCCTCTACGCGGCAATGGCTGCGACGCTTCCCTCAGCGTAGCTCCTGCTCGGCCTCCCTCCACCTCCTGTCGGTGGCGTATGGGTTGGATCATCAGCACCTCTTCGGCCAGGGCCAGCGGAGGAAATTTTGTTGTACCCCGATTGAATCATCTTCGAGCCAACTAGTACGTGCACATTATGGATGAATGGATAATCTCCTGGCTAGCTAGTTCCGTACTAGCAGCGAGATGTGCCGTACTTGGACACCGCCGGCCCTCTTCCACTCGGGAGTTTCCGGCCACGATTTGGACAACTCGGACGAGCACGGGGACGCCTCCACGAACCTCTACTCGGTAGCTCCATGCCATGACTCGGAAAAATGTCTACAAGCATGCAACCCAACCGAGCAGGGCGCCTGTCCGCCAGCTCGCAACGATGCCTGCTGCCGCCACCGCCATGGCGTTCCTCCTGCTCTGGCTTTCTTTAGTTCGTGCGCGCCAAACTCCAGCTTCAACTCGGTTCCCCGATTCAGCTTCAACTCGATCACGGCCGTCAGCTCGGGCGGGCCAGGGGACGACCGTGCCTCTGCAACAATTGTGCAACAACTCGGCGGTCTCTGCCGAACTGCTCCAACTCGGTCAGCTAGCACAAGCCAGCACAACCGCCTAATAGATGAACAGTACAAGCAATTTTTGACGGTCGAGCCTTAGCTAAACTACTAAGGTATATACTAGTACGTGCGTATTGTTTCTGGTCATCCATTGGTGTCTTTGCACAAGTTTTGCATGTACGCGTACGGCGTCTTCTCCGAGCTTCTTCAAAACGGGCACACGGCGTCCCTCTCCGAGCTGCTCTAGCTCGGCCGCGCATACTCAAAGTCGGTTGCGCAGCCTCGACTTGCTTCAATTCAAGGGGTAACCTACAGCTACGAGCCTCCGATTTGGAACTTTTTTCCCGCTCCGCGTCAGTTCAAACTACATGTTTCTTCCGCGACGACATCCACGACGAATTGAAAGAACAACACGCTCCTTCCGCGACTCTGCACTGCTCCGACTCGGTCGCAACTCGGATGAGCTACACACTCCTTCGACGACAACATTCGTCACGACACGGCCTCGTATTCCTATGAGGATGTATCTTCGTCGTGTCACGGCTTCACATCGACTACATCACCAATGCGGAACAGCTAAGTTTCTCGTACAACTAATTATGTACTTTACACATTTTAGCGAGTATGTCTCTCCCGAGCTTCATCCAGGAATCACTTCTCGCCTTTAGCCGAGTTCACCTCGATGAAACACAAATCACATTCCCCGTATTCCGATAGGTCCAGCGTCGAAGGTTGTAACGCACTCGGGGGCTACGCCACACCCGGGGGCTACAACTTAGATTCGAACCAGATTTACCTTTGCTGGTGGCTCTTTGCTCCACCCATTAATTGCGCCGCCAGTGGGCAAGTTGTTTACTTGATTTTCTCTTATTTTTCGTGAAACGCCAATACATGCTCGATACCTAAACGCCTACTCTTCGTCTCCAACCCACTTGCAACCTGAATGTCTGGTTGGCAAGAGCAAAAGTTAATGGTCTGCCGACTCACTAAATGGCTAAACATGAGAAAACAAATAAACCAAGTCAAATAGATTATCTGTAAAGTTTAAGTTCTACACTTTTATTATCTGCAAAGTTTAAAGTTTCGCGTTTTCACTCAGCTTTCTGGGTATGAATACTATAATACTTTCATTCTCTATCTGTTTGCATTTTCTTTCAGGTCAATGAAGGAAATATCTTTGGTTTCATTCCGTGCCCGCACACAACGAGATTCCAAATTCCTTCAAGAAACAACACTTAAGAAAATGTTACGTGTTCACGCACGATGAAACAATTTTGTATAGCTTCAGTAAAAGACTGCAACTAACTATCAATAGTTAGTCGGAGCCTTGGGGGCTACACCCAGTGGGTGCACTGATCGTGCTCCCACTAGAAGGAAAATTTATCCCGAGTAGATCTTCACTCGGAAGAACAACGTACCGAGTAAGTCGCCACTCGGATAATCAACAAAACCGAGTAAGTCATCACTCGGAGTAGTTTTGAAAGAGGCTATTTCTCAAGCATGAAACAGTTTCGAATGCGATAATACTCGAGACTAAGTGACATGCATGAATGCAGCCATATTTCAGAATACACAGCAAACGGAAAATCTTGTATTCATTAGCTATTCGAGAAAAGTTCCGAGTAGTTAATTCGCTAGTAATCCATCTCTGACGTAGATTGCCAGATTACTAGTATGATAAGGTGCAGGGGTAAAGAATTGATTTCCCAAGCGGTATGATCTAAAGCTCATTTTATGATGCTTTAGAATATCAAACTATACAAATCTGGTTAATATGGAGTTTAAGGCCTATTACCCCCAGAAACGCCCTCCGGGGCCTCAGTCCATCTCTTCCGAGAGACGCTTGAGTGTCGCCAGATTTCTCCATTAACTTGCCCGACTTATATTCGAGGGAAAAGTTAAAATTTCAGTAAAGCCCTTCCGGGCCTCTTATTGAGTTTAATCTTCACATACCTCATGAACCCGCCATCAATAGAAAAAGGATACACTTTTCTGATGACGTCAATTACCTCAATTACGAGAACCCAAAAGCACTTCAATAGGAAGAGCATTCTCCATTGATGAAATCAATTATCTCAATTAATAAAAAGTCTCCAATCAAAAGACTCCGAGTAACTTCAAGAAGTTACTCGGAGCCTTGGGGGCTACACCCAGTGGGTGCACCAAGAAGTGCTCCCACTGGAAGGATTTATACGAACAGTCTCTAATCAAAAAGACTCCGAGTAACTTCAAGAAGTTGCTCGGAGCCTTGGGGGCTACTGTCGTGGTCATACCTAAGGCATACCCTTAAGTATCGCATATCATGGGGTACCCTTAACGAGATAATAAGAATAAGATTGACATATAACCGAGTAAGGTGTTACTCGATGATCAAAGTATGATTACGCTTCCGAGTAACAAATAACTCGGGGTGGCATGCTACTCGGACATGAAGCTACCGAGTAACGGGCAACTCGTACAAGACGATGGTCAACAGTCACCGAAGCTATACAGCCAAGCATCCTGCTTCACCCATTATAAAACGACTTAATGGAGGAGTTTCTATGTTTTAATTAGAAGCTTTATTCTAGCACTAATAGGCATTAATCCCTCATTTATGTAATTTGAGTGAGGTGGAGGTGGCGCACTTTATATAAGCCACCCCCACCGCCACTATAGGCGACTCTCCTCTTCTTCCTCCTCTCTCACGGGATCTTATCCCATGTAATGTCATGTTCTTCGTGTTCTTACCCAGATAAAGGAAAAGCTCCTCCGGGAGCACGAGATGTAGGGATTTTATCTCCTCCGCGACAGTCCTGAACTCGATAAAATCACCTGCGTCCACCCGTTTGCATTTCGATAGATCATGCTCCGTTCATACCCCTCACTCTATTGTCAGGATTATATCCACTACAGTTGGCGCCCACCTTGGGGCGTGGCGTCTATCGAACCATGATGTGAACGGTTTGTATTCTCTGTTACACCTATTTCCATTGCTTTTGATGCATGTTATTTTTGCCAAGAAAAGCTCTGCACGTTGGCCCGAGCCGCCTCCGCCGCCCGAGCTCGCCGGGTTGGTCGCGGTCGCCTCTGCTTCACTCCAACCGGGCATGCTCCAGGCCCCTGCAACAAGCACATCAAGCTAGCTCATACAAGCACACAAGTAAATATCCTGATGGATGAACAGTACCCCTGATGGATTGAAAAGTACCTCTGCTCGTTGCACAACTCGGAGGTCCTCTCCAGTTCAAACGCGAGCATTGCGGCCCCTCACCAACTCGAGCAAGCAATCGTCTGCTCCATCGCCCGTGCGCGTGACTTTCATCTCCTTATCGCGCAGCCTTCGCAACGACTTCGCCGACGAGCCCGGCGTTGCCTCCTCTCTTCGGCGGCGGCTCCTTCCCCTGCATCGGCCACTTAGCGGAGGCGCAGGCCCGTCTCGGCAGGTGAAACGCCTCCTCTCATTAATTTTTTCCCAAGCCTCGATTGTTAAACTCTCGCGGAAGTAAATATGGGAAAATCGCATTGGTTAGAGAGGAATGAGCAGTAATTGCATGCAAAAACTTAAGGGTGCAGTCCGCTTAGCCATAATTGCATGCTAATATACCCGCTAGAGTCATAACTCCATGCTAATGGCCGCTGGACTCATAATCGCATGCTATTACTACAATTTGCTGTTACTACACTAGTACTAAAATGCAATAAATATGTTGCCTTTGCACCCAAGTTTTTTGCACTGAATAACTTGCAGGTCTGCTCAAATATATTTTCTCTCACGAGATAAAGATACATTACTCAAGCATGCACGGCCTACATATTTTACTGTGCATTACTTGAAAGTATGTTAGACAGCGCCGTGCTCTTTGCCGGTTACTCGGGGGCTGCCCTCCTACCCGGCGTCCTGGCGACCACCCGACTTGTCCTCCCGCTCCCTGTTGCCTCCGCCCAGCAGTGGCTGCAACGTCTTCGCGCAGCAGCAACTCTGCTGCCTCTACGCGGCAATGGCTGCGACGCTTCCCTCACCGTAGCTCCTGCTCGGCCTCCCTCCACCTCTTGTCGGCGGCATATGGGTTGGATCATCAGCACCTCTGCGGCCAGGGCCAGCGACGGAAATTTTGTTGTACCCCGATTGAATCATCTTCGAGCCAACTAGTACGTGCACATTATGGATGAATGGATCATCTCCTGGCTAGCTAGTTCCGTACTAGCAGCGAGATGTGCAGTACTTGGACACCGCCGGCCCTCTTCCACTCGGGAGTTTCCGTCCACGATTTGGACAACTCGGACGAGCACGGGGACGCCTCCACGAACCTCTACTCGGTAGCTCCATGCCATGACTCGAAAAAATGTCTACAAGCATGCAACCCAACCGAGCAGGGCGCATGTCCGCCAGCTCGCAACGATGCCTGCTGCCGCCACCGCCATGGCGTTCCTCCTGCTCTGGCTTTCTTTAGTTCGTGCGCGCCAAACTCCAGCTTCAACTCGGTGCCCCGATTCAGCTTCAACTCGATCACGGCCGTCAGCTCGGGCGAGCCAGGGGACGACCGTGCCTCTGCAACAATTGTGCAACAACTCGGCGGTCTCTGCCGAACTGCTCCAACTCGGTCAGCTAGCACAAGCCAGCACAACCGCCTAATAGATGAACAGTACAAGCAATTTTTGACGGTCGAGCCTCAGCTAAACTACTAAGGTATATACTAGTACGTGCGTATTGTTTCTGGTCATCCATTGGTGTCTTTGCACAAGTTTTGCATGTACGCGTACAGCGTCTTCTCCGAGCTGCTTCAAAACGGGCACACGGCGTCCCTCTCCGAGCTGCTCTAGCTCGGCCGCGCATACTCAAAGTCGGTTGCGCAGCCCCGACTTGCTTCAATTCAAGGGGTAACCTACAGCTACGAGCCTCCGATTTGGAACTTTTTTCCCGCTCCGCGTCAGTTCAAACTACATGTTTCTTCCGCGACGACATCCACGACGAATTGAAAGAACAACACGCTCCTTCCGCGACTCTGCACTGCTCCGACTCGGTCGCGACTCGGATGAGCTACACACTCCTTCGACGACAACATCCGTCACCACACGGCCTCGTATTCCTATGAGGATGTGTCTTCGTCGTGTCACGGCTTCACCGACATCGACTACATCACCCATTAATTGTGCCGCCAGTCGGCAAGTTGTTTACTTGATTTTCTCTTATTTTTCGTGAAACGCCAATACATGCTCGATACCTAAATGCCTACTCTTCGTCTCCAACCCACTTGCAACCTGAATGTCTGGTTGGCAAGAGCAAAAGTTAATGGTCTGCCGACTCGCTAAATGGCTAAACACGAGAAAACAAATAAACCAAGTCAAATAGATTATCTGTAAAGTTTAAGTTCTACACTTTTATTATCTGCAAAGTTTAAAGTTTCGCGTTTTCACTCAGCTTTCTGGGTATGAATACTATAATACTTTCATTCTCTATCTGTTTGCATTTTCTTTCAGGTCAATGAAGGAAATATCTTTGGTTTCGGGCCAACGCGCAGAGCTGTTCTTGGCAAAAATAACATGCATCAAAAGCAACGGAAATAGGTGTAACAGAGAATACAAACCGTTCACATCATGGTTCGATAGACGCCATGCCCCAAGGTGGGCGCCAACTGTCGTGGATATAATCCTGACAATAGAGTGAGGGGTATGAACGGATCATGATCTATCGAAATGCAAACGGGTGGACGCAGGTGATTTTATCGAGTTCAGGACTATCGCGGAGGTGATAAAATCCCTACGTCTCGTGCTCCCGGAGGAGCTTTTCCTTTATCTGGGTAAGAACACGAAGAACATGACATTACATGGGATAAGATCACGTGAGAGAGGAGGAAGAAGAGGAGAGTCGCCTGTAGTGGCGGTGGGGCGTGGCTTATATAAAGTGCGCCACCTCCACCTCACTCAAATTACATAAATGAGGGATTAATGCCTATTAGTGCTAGAATAAAGCTTCTAATTAAAACATAGAAACTCCTCCATTAAGTCGTATTATAATGGGTGAAGCAGGATGCTTGGCTGTATAGCTTCGGTGACTGTTGACCATCGTCTTGTCCGAGTTGCCCGTTACTCGGTAGCTTCATGTCCGAGTAGCATGCCACCCCGAGTTATTTGTTACTCGGAAGCGTAATCATACTTTGATCATCGAGTAACACCTTACTCGGTTATATGTCAATCTTATTCTTATTATCTCGTTAAGGGTACCCCATGATATGCGATACTTAAGGGTATGCCTTAGGTATGACCACGACATCGCCCGAGCGCTCGGCAAAGCTCCGCGAGTGACCGCTAAAACAGCTCACTTGACTGTTTATTCCAAGTGGGCGCATTATCTACTAGGCTCCGCGCCTCAATAAAAATACATATTCCTGGAACACGATACACTGTGCCAAGATGCCACGCAAGCTTAGCGTGTAGGTAAGACCCCGCTGCGCAGACTGGCCGGACTGGGACTTGCCGCAGAGCGATTTCACTCCCAACCTTTTCCATCCGCTTGCATGATAGAAAAAGCCGGGCGGATGCTCCTAGGCTACTAACTTTACTGGCGGCAATTGATCACTGTAAGACCTACAGCGGCATGACTTTTGCTAGACACCAGTGTTCCAAGCTCATGTCGAGGGACATGAGTTTGATTGGGCTACTGCGGTATTTTCCACTAGTGCAATTCACCAAGGCTCGACCAGTCAACTCCTTGGGCCCTTTCAGCTTAGCATCCCTCGAAACAAGTTTTGTCATGGCCCCAGACTGCCAGCGACCCGCGGTTGAACCGTGCACACATAAAAATGATGCAAGTATGGACTCGAGTCCCTGCGCGACTCTTCGAGCCCCCCAGGCACTCGGGGGCTACTGACGAGGGGGTGACCCCACGACTCCTTTGGATGGTCTTACACAGTGTAGCCGAAGACAGAAGGCCCACAGAGATGCCGCCCGGGCCCAGCCTTGGCCCACTAGTGGCACCGACGTAGGAGTCCGTGACTCATAAGGAAGGTGCAAACTTGCCGTACGGTACAAGATCAGGGTTAGGAAACCTCATCTTTAATCCAGGATGGACTCCCTGAGACCTAGCGTAGTATATAAGGGCTAGGAGGGGAGACGTCGAGATCAAGCAATACACAATCTGTAACCCTAGCCTTGTGCGCACTAGCCTTGGCTTCCCTGTAATCGCATCTCCAAGCAATAATATCGAGCAGGAACGTATCCTCCTTTTAGCCGACGAGCTATCGTCCAACCTGTGCCTCTCATGACTAACCCAGGGTCCCTGACCATGGGATTTGCCAGGGTACATCCCCGTCACCGTGTGTGTGCCTTGGCTGCCTTTCTTCGTCCAAGGGGACCGAGAGAGGGTCAAGGTTGTGTTATGTTTTCCGTAAGTAGGTGGATAGCAGACTTATGACACGATGTCACATGCATTCTTGGACCTTACCTCTATTCTAATAGAACGATGGCCACCATGTATGCTAGTGCGGCAGCAACCTTTCCAAATACACTTGTCTTATCTGTAGGAAGTTAGTTATACTGAAATGATATAATCTCACCCCTTGTTTCCTTTCTTCTTTACTGTTTTTCCTGATCGGCCGCTGCAGTGGACTACTACCTCGACCCGAGCACCGGACGATACTTCGTGGAGGTGCCCCCGGAGGACGAAGATGAGGATGACTTCGCCCAGTAGATCATATAGTTGGGTTCCGACGTTCCATGGGTGGACTTGTTTATGTGTAGCCCTCTCTAGGGCCATTTGGATTTTGACCGTACTCGGTCGTGTTTGTCTTCCTCTTGTTGCATGATCTACTGTTGGGTCTATGGACCTCCGAGATGATGTAATAATTACCAGCGGCGATGTATGCCCTAGACTCTATATTTATGTCTTAGTATAAAGTTCATTGTTCTTATATCTGTTGTCGAGTACCCGACAGCGACACGAGTGCGAGTGTCGTGCGTCGGTGGCCATTTATGCGCTACTAACTCGAGCCGGGCGCGAAAGCGACTAACTCGAGTTAGCACCGCATCGGGGTCCTTACACTAGTGGTGGTCACACTCATCCTCTCAATGCAAATGCACTCAATCTAATTTTTGGTGGTGGCACACAACTCACTCATCTTTTCACTCTCACTCAAGTGGGGTGGGTGTGTCTCACTCTCACATGGGATGTGGTCCATCTCATCATATGTGGGTGTGGGGAGGAGGTAGGTGCAAGCTTCGGTGTCAACAACTCCAAGCGCCCCCATGGTGGGAGGGAGTACCACATGCTCGGCCTTCGCTCTTGAGGTTCCTCCGAAGGTGGAGTGGGTACCATTGGATGATGTAGTTGTCGAAGCTCGAGGGGTCGGTTGTGATGAAGCATGCTCGTAGTCATGGTGTTGGTGAAGCTTCTCATGGCGGTGTTCCTTGTGGGATGTGTGACGACGAGAATATCGGTGTGAAGACGAAGAATGGTGTCGTCGAGAAGAGAGCATGGTCGTGAGCTTCTCCATATTGGCGTCATCGCGATCGCGCATGTCTTGCGTGAAGTGTTGCCATGTTTAGCGCATTGTGTGGAAGGAGGCCTTGAGACGTGCCATGGTTGCTTCCATCTTCTCTTCTTGTTGGAGGAAGGTGAAGTGGGAGGACGCCTGATACGTCCCAAACGTATCTATACTTGCTCCATGCATGTTTTGTGTGATATTGCTATATTTTAGCTACACTTTCATACACTTTTGATCATATTTGGACTAACATATTAACTCAGTGCAATCAAGTGCCAATTTCTGTTTTCTGCTGTTTATCTATTTCAAGTTTCCCCCGTATTAAAAATGCTCCAAAAATTCTGGAAAAATCCAATAAAAAATCAGCGTAGGGGAGCCTTCCAGAGTCCTGAAGGGGGGCCGGAGGGGACCCACTAGGGCCCCAGGCGCCATCCCGACGCGCCCTAGGGTGGGGCCGCGCCAGGGGGCGCCTGGACCTCTGGTGGCCCCCTGGCTGCCCCCCTTCGCCTATATTTATCTCTCGACCCGAAACCCCCGAAGACATAACCCTTTTTCGCGATCTCGCCTCTGTTTCGCCGCCGCCACCGCGCTTCCAAGATCGGGAGCACCAGAAGACCTCTTCCCGGCACTCTACCGGAGGGAGGAATGACCTTCGAGAGCTTCTCCACCACCATGGACGCTTCCTGGATGATCCATGAGTACTCCACCTTGGACCATGGGTCCATGACCAGTAGCTATGTGATGTTCTCCTCCCCTCTTTGTTCTTCATGGATTAGACCTTGTGAGATGCCCTACATGATCAAGGAACATATGTAATTATTTCTTCTGTTTCTATGCTGAGTTTGTTGGGATCTGATGGATTATGAGGCTATGTTTAGATTGTGATTGAGAAATATATGTGGTTCTTCTCTTTTATATTTTTGTTCTTGAGTAATTCTTTCATGTTCTCCGTTGTTGTTTATTGCTTTGTCCAAGTAGTAGGTAGTGACTCCAAGAGGGAGCATTATGCTTGATTGTGGGTTCATGTCCCCTGATGACTAGCTTGAGTGACAGAAACATGAGTCTAGGGGATGTGTTGTTGCCACAAGGGGGAAAACAACGGTGCTTGTAACCGCGGTTGCAAGGATCTTTTACTTTACGCAAAGTTCTTTTAATGCAGTTGTCGGTTGCTTTGGGTTTATACTTTGGGTGGGGCTCGCAACTTAATACCAGCGAGATGTTCTGGATAGATATCTCAAGGTGGATGATTAGTAGTAGATGCAGATGGATTTCGGTCTACTTATTTTGGCGTACCGCCCATGCTTTTGAGCCTCTTCCTTTCTTTGTAGCATAGTTATCATTGGTTTGCGCCTGTAATTCTGTCAATTGCCCAGCTGTGATTGGTTTACCTCGCATAGCAGTTTTATCGTCTTTTGGGGGAGAGACATCACTAGTAAAGATACAATGATGTTGCTACAGTAGTAACAATCATCAGGACCACTAAAAACAGAAGAAAAACAAAAAGGAAAACATAAATTCGTTGCGGGCTGCCTCCCGAAAGCGCTTCTTTAAAGCCATTATCTAGGCTTAATGCAAATAGATCAAGTTTTTCAAGAAAATAACTAGCCCGTGTGACGGACTCAAAAGGCAACTTAATATTTTTCCTAGGGAAGTGTTCCATCCTTTCTTGAGAGGGAATTGGAATTTTATAATCCCTTCTTTCATATCAATAACAGCACCTATGGTGCGAAGAAAAGGACGTCCCAAAATAATTGGACAAGAAGGTTCAGATTCAATGTCCATAATAGTAAAATCAACGGGAACATAGTTGTCATTGACAATGATAAGAACATCATCTATCTTCCCCAAAGGTTTCTTTACGGAAGAATCAACGAGACGAACACCAAAAGAACAAGCATCAAAAGGTTTTAACTCAAATATATCATACATTCTTTTGGGCATAACAGAGGTACTAGCTCCAAGATCACATAAAGCAAAGCAAGAAAAGTTATTCAACGTAATTTTAATCATAGGATCCCAAGCATCTTCTAGATTTCTAGGTATAGAGGCTTCTAACCTAAGCTTCTCCTCCCTAACTTTGATGAGAGCATTAGTGATATGCTCCGTGAAGGCAAGATTAAGTGTGCTAGTGTGGGGGTCTCTAGACATCTTGGGAAGGAAACGAATAACTTCAGAAAGAGTGCAATTATCAAAATCTAGGTCGCTACTATCAAGTAGAGTGGTAGTGGTGTCCTTTAGACTCACTTGTTTGGTAGCTTCTATAGTCATAGGAATTTCTTCTTCTACGGTTGAGGTCATAGCATCACCATTAAGAGGTCCTATGGGACTAGGGGTGCATTGGGTGCTAAGAGTTTGGATATCCTCAACCACTTGGATAGTAGCAACAGTATGGTGTGTAGGAAGGCTCTTAATTGTATCTTCTTCCTCCTTTTCTCTATCCCATCTTTCTTTGTGTTTAGCCATCATCCTAATGTTTTCATTAATTTGCAATTGGATAGCATTCATAGGAGTGACCTTCCTCTCCTCGAGGGGAGAAGTTATAATTTTAAGCAATTCTACTTCATGAGCTAAATTGTCTACCTTCGACGAGAGGGTATCTAGTTTGTCTAGTTTTTCCTCTACATTCTTGTTGAAGGCTTTTTGGGTAGTGATAAAGTCTTTAAGCATACTCTCTAATTCAGAAGTGGAGTTTTTGGTGCTAGGATAAGTGTTGTTGTTCCCATAGTTGTTGGAGGGGAACGGTCTAGGATTGCTACCAAAGTTACTCCTATAAGCATTGTTGTTGAAGTTGTTTCTAGAGATAAAGTTCACATCTACTTGATCATGAGCAATCAAAGAATTTAAAGGAACATTTAGAGGATCAATAGGAGATTGCTTTGTAAGTAAAGACATGATCAAGTCAACTTTTTCATTTAGGGAGGAGATCTCCTCGATAGAGTTTACCTTCTTACCTGTTGGAGCTCTTTAGGTGTGCCATTGGGAATAGTTGGTCATCATCTCATCGAGAAGTTTTGTGGCAGCACCAAGTGTAGTTGACATAAAGGTTCCTCCCGCGGTCGAATCTAACAAGTTCCGCGAGGTAAAGTTCAAGCCTGCATAAAAAGTCTGGATAACCATCCAAGTAGTCAAACCATGTGTAGGGCAATTCTTAACAAGAGATTTCATGCGTTCCCAAGCTTGGGCAACGTGTTCATTATCCAATTGTTTAAAATTCATAATAAAGCTCCTCAACTGGATAATCTTAGCAGGGGGGTAGTACTTCCCGATAAAAGCATCCTTGCACTTATCCCAAGAATCTATGCTATTCTTAGGCAAGGATTGAAACCAGATTTTAGCGTCATCGCTCAAAGAAAAAGGAAAAAGCTTAAGCTTAACAATATCACCATCTACTTCTTTCTACTTTTGCATATCACAAAGCTCAATAAAATTATTTAAATGCAAAGCAGGATCATCTCTAGCACCAGAGAATTGATCTTTCATAACAAGGTTCAGCAAAGCAGGTTTAATCTCATAAGAAGGTGCTGAAGTAGAAGGTGTAGCAATAGGAGTGCAGATAAAGTCACTGTTGTTGTGACTAGTGAAGTCACACAACTTGGTGTTTTCAGATGAACCCATAGTAGCAGAAGCAAGATAACTATTTTTTGATTTTTGATAAAAGACACTAAAGCAAAAACTGAAAGGTAAACTAACAAGACTAAAAATCAAAGATAAAAGATAGTGTGCAACTCCCCTATCTTGAAGAGTGGAGTCCCCGGCAACGGCGCCAGAAATTTGCTTGATACACGAGATAACTTCTCACCCCCGTTGGTTACCCCAAGTGGAAGGTGAGATGTAGATAGCGGCAAATTTCCCTTAGCAAAAATGCTAAGGTTGAGTATCGTCCAGGAGGACTCCAACAGATACAAGTAGGTGGTGAAGTGAACAATGGCGTCGTTCACAACCGAGGTTGCTAACATCACCTGGACCTGCACACACACAGATAGCTTCGCTTCCCAACGAGTACAGAGGAGTTGTCAATTCCTCCGGCCTTGTTGTTTACGAAGGATAAAACCCACGGGATAATAATGATAGATAGTGATAGCTACTGAAAAGTAAATACTGAAAGTAAATTGATAGTGTAAACAGTGGTAGAAGTATGGACCGGGATCTCATGATGTTCACTAGTGATGTCTCTCTCCCAAAAGATGATAAAATAGCCATGCGAGGTAAACAAATTACAGCTGGGCAATTGATAGGATTATGTGCGCAAACTAATGCTAATTATGCAAAACAGAAAGGAAGAGGCTCAAAAGCACGGGCGGTACGCCAACACAAGTAGACCGAAATCCATCTGAATCTACCCACTAATCATCCACCTTGAGATATCTATCCAGAACATCTCGCTGGTATTAAGTTGTGAATCCCACCAAAAGTGTAAACTCAAAGCAACGAACAACTGCATTAAAGAACTTTGTGTAAAGTAAACAATCCTTGCACCCGCAAGTACAAGCACCGTTGTTTTCCCCCTTGTGGCAACAGCACATCCCCTAGACTCATGTTTCTGTCACTCAAGCTAGTCATCGGGGGGCATGAACCCACAATCATGCATAACGCTCCCTCTTGGAGTCACTACCTACTACTTGGCCAATGCAATAAACAGCAACGGAGAACATGCAAGAGTTACTCAAGAACATAAATATAAAAGAAGAGAATCAAATATATAACTCAATCACAATCTGAACATAATCTCATAATCCATCGGATCCCAGCAAACCCAGCATAGCAACAGCAGAAAGATTGCATATGTGCCTCGATCATGTAGGGAAGCTCACGAGGTCTAATCCATGAAGAACAAAGAGGGGAGGAGAACATCACATAGCTACTGATCATGTACCCATGGTCCAAGGTAGACTACTCACGGTTCATCCGGGAAGCATCCATGGTGGTGGAGAAGCTCCCGGAGGTGATTCCTCCCTCCGGTAGGGTGCCGGGAAGAGGTCTTCTGGTGCTCCCGATCTTGGAAGCGCGGCGGCGGCGGAACAGAGGAGAGATCGCAAAAAAGGGTTCCGTCTCCGAGGGTTTCTCGTCACGGGGAATAAATAGGCGAAAGGGGGCAGCCAGAGGTGAGCCAAGGGCTCCAGGCGCCCCCCTGGCGCGTCCAGGGGCCTGGCCGCGCCCTCTGGCCGCCTGGGGCCCCTTGGCTCCCCTATGTCCCCTCCTGAGCTCTTCGCGAAGCTTCCGGTATGCTGATTTTTCCTATATTTTTCCCGGAATTTTTCTGGTACTTTTAATAAGGGGGAAACCTGAAATAGAAAAACAGCAAAAAACAGGAACTGGCACTGGGGTGCACTGAGTTAATAGGTTAGTCCAAATATGATCAAAAGTGTATGGAAGTTCATCAATATCATAGCAATATCACACAAAAGAGGCATGGAGCAAGAAGAAATTATAGATACGTTTTGGACGTGTCAATAACCACACGCGTCTACAAAGGCCACCACTATGCAAAGAGTGCGTACAAATAAGCATCCATCCTAACATCCTATATCTACAACAAGAAGCATCCATCCATGCATAAAGGCAAATCTGCAAAATGAAAACATAATCATATGTTAGTTACGGAAAAGAAGAAATCCAAAATGATGAAAAGATGAAAAGAAAAAAGAAAAAGAAGAACGAGGAGAAAAAGAGTAAGGAGAAGAAGAAGAGAAGAGGAAGAATAAGAACAAGATGAAAAGAAGAAGAGAAGATGGAGAAAAAGAAAGAAGAGAAAAAGTAAGAATAAGAAGATCTTTTCTTCTTTTACTTTCTTTTTCACCTCTTTCTTCTTCACTTCTTTTTTTTCCTCCTCTCCTTCTTATTCTACTATACTTCTTCTTCTTAGACCTTAAGAGCTAAATATATCTCATTTTAGATCTAACTAAGTCATTAATTCATTTTTAGCTTTATAAGAAAAGTATAAGTCATTTTTAAGGTTTATAAGCCACCTAAGCTAGTAAATTCATTATTGAGCTTTTATAAGACAAGTACAAGTCATTGTTGAACTTAATAAGCTTATAAAATTAAATTTGAGCTTTATAAGCATATAAAGCCAAGTTTTAGCTTCATAAGCTTATAAAGTCACTATTGAGCTTTTATAAGCCAAGTATAACTCAATTTTCATCGAACTAAGCTATTAATATCATTATTTAGCTTTATTTGATTATGAAGTCATTGAGGAGCTATTATAAGCCAAGTATATGCCATTTTTGAGGTATAAAGCCTTAAGAGCTAAATATATCTCATTTTAGATCTAACTAAGTCATTAATTCATTTTTGAGCTTTATATGCGAAGTCTAAGTCATTTTTAAGGTTTATAAGCCACTTAAGCAGTTAAATTCATTATTGAGCTTTTATAAGACAAGTATAAGTCATTGTTGAACTTAATAAGCTTATCAAATCAAATTTGAGCTTTACAAGCTTATAAAGCCAAGTTTGAGCTTTATAAGCTTATAAAGTGAGTATTGAGCTTTTATAAGCCAAGTATAACTCAATTTTCATCGAACTAAGCTATTAATATCATTTTTTAGCTTTATGAGCTTATGAAGTCATTGAGGAGCTATTATAAGCCAAGTATATGCCATTTTTGAGGTTTACAAGCTTATAAAGCCAATTATAAGCTTTATAAGCGTATATAGTCATTTTTTACCTTTTATAAGCCAAGTATAAGTCAATATTTATGTAACTAAGCTATTAAAACCATTATTGAGCTTTATGAGCTTATAAAGTCATTGATGAGCTTTATGTAACTTACCGGAGGCCACCTCAAGGCTGAGAAGCGTCGCCACGTGGGTTGCTCGGGGATTCACTAGGAGATTCTTGTGGGTTGTGAGATAAAGCTCCGGAATTACGCTGCAGCAAAGGATGAGTTGCAATTTGGTAAGCATGATGACACTTGATTGTATAAGACCGGGCTATATTGATCATTGAAAGAAACTTACCGTTCCGGGAGGAGAAACGATACGCGTCGGCATCGGTGGAGAGGTAAGACCTTGCTTCTCCCACATACTCTGCGGGTTAGTTTTTTGAGGACTCAAGCATATTAGCAAGTGAACCAAACATATGCATATGCATTCTTGACGGATATATATGCAGAAGTAATAACTTACCGAGAAGAGGTCGTACATGGCCTTCGTCTGGGCATTATTGTGTGCCCTCTCCTCCTCGAATATCCTCTGGGTCCTCTCCTCTGCGAGCCGGTCCCTCTCCGCAAGCTGCTCCGACAACATCTCTTGTGTCGCCTGTCTCTCCCTCTGAATGGCGTCCTACAAACACTCAGGAATATAGCAATTAATGGCATCATCGCTACGTAATCTAAAGAACGGAAGGAAAATTGAGACAACGTTATACCTGGATAGCAATGTCAACTGGCCGCGGGCGAGGTCGTACAGCAGGAGCGGAGCTCGTTTGCCTCGCCTTGATCTGAGGTAGAGTCTCCGGGCAATGTACGAAGCCATTGCACATGGAGGTGCTGCAATGATGCTTACCGCCACCAGAAATCATCAAGGCCTCCGGATCCATCTCCTCCTCGCTCGGGTCAAACTGAGGACCGTGTAGCTCTTTCGCCACCTCAGAATAGGCCACCATCTTGTGGTAGGCTGCAGCGGTGGTGTACGCCTCAACACCGTCGCTCTTGGAATATGCCTTCACCGTTTTGTACTTTCCCTTATGGGCCATGGCAAATGAGCGAAATCCCCTAGGCACAGGTTGATTATGATGTTTCGCCTACAATGAAAAGCAAAGTATCTAATCAGTACAAGAAAAATCATGAAACAAATCAATTGATTAATGATGAAAGGACATGAAACTGAAAACAAGGCACGTACCCATTTTTTGGCGTACTCGTTGACGTTGAGATTTCCTTGGTGGTGTGCCACACCTACCATTTGTGCACGCCTAGCCTTGGCGCTTTTGTGGGTGGACAGCCAGGCATCAGTGAGCCATTTGTCCACTATCACCTCAAAGCAATCCATCTTATTTGCACACCATCTCGGGGGCGCCTATGAATTAATAAGCTTATAAAGGCACTGAATAACTTTTATAAGCCAAGTACAAGTCAAGTTTTATGCAACTAAGTTATTATTATCATTTTTTAGTTTTACAAGCTTATAGAGCCAAGTTTGACCTTTGTAAGCTTATAAAGCCAAGTTTGAGCTATATAAGCTTATAAAGCAAAAGTTGGAGCTAACTAGGCCTTACTTATAAGTTAGGAATTTGAATTAGTTAGTAATTTACCTCCAAGTAGTATTCCTTCTCAAGGAAAACTTTTCTACACTTCTTCTTCGCCTTCTTCACGCCCTTCTTGGCATAGCAATCTCGAACACACTAAACACGCATCTCGTGCCTCGTGTTCGTGAGTAGCCTCACTATCTCCTTCTCGAGATTTTTCTGGGCCGCCGGCTCCATCCCCTCCTCAACCCTATAGTAGCACTGAAATTTCATCGAACACATGCTTAGATGAGTGAAATGATTCCAACACTAATAAATGATTTCAATGCTTAGAATACTTACCCAAAAAGTAGCCACCACCATATCGGCTCTGGTACGGCATTCAACATTGTTGATGCGTTCATCTGGTGGGGCCGAGGAGGCTTTGTAGTGCGGCCAAGTGAGGCCGGGCTCAGGAACCCTACCCTCAATAGGCAACTGCACTAGCCCGGGGAAGTGCTCCTTAAGCACGGCACCAAGGAGGCAGTTCAGATTCCGGACACCTTCCGGGTAAGTCCACCCCCTGCAAAATAAGAACACAAAGACATTAGTTGTTGTTGGAACATATGTACATGTATGATATATACAAGGAACACAAAAAATTCATCAACTTACTTCTCCCCATCTGGCGCAATCAACGACCTCTGCGCAGGGTCCGGCCGTGGTGGGAGACGTTTCATACCACGCTGGTACACCGGCTTCTTGTAAGAGGAGCTCCCCTCATCCCCCTCACCCCCCTCAGCCCCTTCATCACTATCATCATTGCTATCCTCAGCATCAACATCATCATCATCATCATCAGTGCAAGCACGCTCAGCCCAAGGATCATCCCAACGAGGCTCCACCGACTGCACTGGTGGTCTCTAACTGCACCGGTGCCCGATGCTCCGGCGCCGCCGACTGCACTGGTGGTCGGTGCTCCGGCGCCGCCGACTGCATCGGTGTCCACTGCTCCAGCGCCGCCAACTGCACTAGTGGCTCCTGAAATGGTGGCTCCTCCACCGGTGAGACTGTCATGTGAGTGGGTGACTCGGCTAGGGGTGGTGGTGAGTCGCTTCTACCAGCCGCCATGATCACTTTTGAGAGACCACCTGCTCGACCACCTCCTCGCCCATCGGGTTTAGCTCTCGTTTTCCCTTTTCCCCGACCTCTCCCACGAGGCTTCTCAGCACGCGCCGACGGCGAGTTGGCTGCTACAATATTCACCAGCAACTCTCTCCGTAGAGGGAGAGGTGGTCGAGAATCCACCGGTGGGTCATTCGTCCTACGGCTCGCCATGTGTCAACACATGTTACAGAGTAAAGATGAATTAGTACAGTAAGTAAATAAATAATACAAATTCATATACAAAAAACAAACATATGCATATAAAGATGAATTAGTACAGTAAGGAAATAAATAATACAAATTCATATATATACAAAAAACAAAAGAAAGTTGGGATGCATACAACTAATGATAGTCGGGATCAACTGTATCTTCTCCAAGATCAATGAAAACATCATCGTCACTATCACGCGTGTCGTCATGAATGGTCTCTTCTCCGGGATCATGTTCAGCGGAAACCACATTTCGAAAGCCTTTTTGTAACTGGTCAAGCAATGATAGGTCATCCGCATCGGTAACCTATTGGTGTTCCACTTCTTCCTCTTCCTCCTCATCATCATCGGTAACCTCTTCGTCTTCCACTTCTTCCTCTTCCTTTGCATTGTCATTCTCTACTTCCATGTTCTGACCAAACATAGAGGTGTTTCCGAAATGTTTTTTGGCCACACGTTTTTCTTGGAAGAATTCTCCTTCATATGTGTCTGGGTCTATGTGAGGTTCATAATCCTCTTCATTGGGGCCAGGTAGTTTACCATGTGGCGGCACGTCGTACACGACATACCAATCTTTGAGATTATTTACACTTTGGCAGGCCCATGGAAGATAGAAAACTTGTGTGGCCTGTTGAGCCACAATATAAACATTGGCAATATTTAAACGGTTCTTCTTTTTAATTTCAACTAGCCCAACATGCTCATGAGTTCGTCTAGTGTCCTTTGGATCGAACCAATGATATTTGAAGACAACGGCGTTCGGAGGATTTTCACCATAATATAGCAGTTCGTATATTTCTTCAACTATTCCATAATACTTGACACCTCCATCTATTGCGGACACACCAGAATTTGTTGTTTTCCGATCGGGCATAGTTTGCTCTTTCCTACCTGTACGAAAGTGATACCCATTGATGTTGTATTTTTTATATGTATGGACCTTAAAGTCAAAACCATTTGCGATTTGTCTCAATTCAGCGTCCATCGACTCTGAATTAGCCTACAAGTTGAAATGGAAAGGCTTGTTGTATTAGTCTGAACTGAGACGATGAAGAAATGAAAATGGCCTATATATTATATAAGAAGTACCGTTTGTGCAAACCAAGAGATGAAACCGGGATTGCCGCCTCCCGGCTTCTCAAGAAGATTAATCTCTTCGGTAGAGTCTTTTTCGATCGCCACTCCATTCGAGAATTGCGCGACGAATCGACTGTATCAAATAATAAAGAGAAGTTAGACACAAAACTCGCCAAGAAGTTGCAGAACAATTATTATGTACCAAGCACTTACTCGATGTACGGCCGCACTTCTGTCATGTTGGTCAAGATATACAATGTAATGTTGCCCCATTCCTCGAAGGTCAACGTCTTTGTGTTCATAACCCCACAAGTTGCGAGGCTCCCTTTAAAGAGTTTGAACTTGGATTCATGTCGCTCGGGGTCGCCAGTATTGTACCGAGGCTTTGGATTATGCAAACTGTAATTAGTGGCAGCATAGTGTACTGTCACAAAGTTTGCCGCTACCTCGACAAAGATTGCCTCGGCCATTGATGCTTCAATTCTCCGTTTATTTTTACATTTTGCTCTAAGCGTCTTCTGCATTCTCTCAGTTGCATAGCACCAACGGTTTTGCACAGGGCCACCCAATCGTGCCTCCATCGGTAGATGCAAAATAATATGCTGCATCGGATTAAAGAAACCCGGTGGAAAGATCTTCTCTAACTTGCATATCAACTCCGGCGCCAGTTTTTCCATCTCTTCTATCACAATAGGCGATAGTTATTTAGCACAAAGAACACGGAAGAAATAGCTCAGCTCTGCCAGTACTAGCCATTCATCCTCGGGGATGTAGCCGCGCAACATCACCAGCATTATCCGCTCTAGACATATGTGCCAATCGTGACTCTTCATCCCAAAGATTTTCAACTTTTCAAGACTTGCTCCCCTTGCTAGATTCGCTGCATAGCCATCGGGGAACATCAACTTTTTTTCACCCACATGAGGATTTCCCTCATGTGTTCCCTTTTAAGATTTAACCAGGCCTTTGACTTCTCCCAATTCTTCTTCCCTTTCGGTTGTCGCAAGTTCAGTGACTTCCTATTACACAGACTCTCCTGATCGACTCTAGCCTTAACATTATCTTTCCTCTTATCAGTGCCGAACAATGTACCAAAAAGGGCCTCACCCATATTTTTTCAGTGTGCATCACATCAATGTTGTGTGTAAGAGCAAGGTCTTTGAAATAGGGGAGATCCCATAAGCATGGCTTGTGGGTCCAGGCGTGTTCAGTATTATATCCCAAGAAATACCCTGGCCGGTTCGGATCAGGCTCTAGTGAGTTCAACTGATCAAGAATTTGTGCGCCCGTCAACATAGGTGGTGCCTCGTGCTCGACAACTTTACCTTTGGTGAAATTCTTCTTGTCTTTTCTGAATCCATGGTCTAGAGGAAGGTATTGTCTATGCAAGTCGAAGAAAGAATACTTGCGACCCTCCGGCAGCCAATGAAACTTAAGAGCAGCCTTGCATTGCGGGCATGGGAACCTTCCGTGCACACACCATGCAACGAAAATTTCAAAGGCCGGCAGGTCATTCATGGAGTACATCAACCAAGCATGCATTCGGAAGTTTGTTTTTCTAGCTGCGTCGTATGTCCAGATCCCATTATCCCAGGCTTCTTTCAAATCATCCATCAACAGTTGCAAGTACACATTCATATTTTTGCCGGGATAGTTGGGCCCCGGAACTATCAACGTCAAGAAGATGTGCTTTCTTTGCATAAGTACTCTAGGGGGCAGATTGAGGGGCATGATGAATACGGGCCAAAAGGATTGAACCCATCGAGACTAATGGCGAGTGCCACGTTCTTTGGGTCTTTGGCTTTACCTTCTTTATGTATTTCATTGAACATCTTCCACGCTTCACCATCAGAGGGGTGGGTCAACATCAAATTCCCTTATTCAGCTGTAGCATGTCTAATTCCATCTCTGTGTCATGTCATCTGTTTTGTTGTTTCTTCAAGCATGTAAATCCGTTGAAGTCTTGGTAAGATCGGTAGGTGACGAAGAATGTTTACAGGTATTTTGCTCTATGTCTTCTCACCAAGACCGTTGTCTACGACAATATACCTGGAGGACTTGCAGCATGGACAATAATTATCATCCGCATACTCATGCCTAAATAAGACGCATCCTTTCTCACAAGCATGTATTCGCTCGGTGGGCATCTTCAGTGCACCGAGTATTTTGTCTGAGTGGTATAGGTTTGCAGGCATAATATGACCGTCGGGTAGAAAGCAGCCGAATAAAGTCATCATCGCATCATAGCACTCTCTTCCCAAGTTTAATTGGGACTTAAGAGCCATTGTTTGTGCGATGGCATCTAGTTGACAAAGCTTGGTGTGCGCATGTAGTGGGAGTTTTGAAGACTCCAGCATGGCATAAAAGGCCTTGGCAGTTTCCTCTGGTTCTTCGTCCTCATGACGAGCATCGTTGTAGTCATTAATCATGTCTTCGATCCCTGTACCACAATCCTCGATGTGCTGACGCACTACCTCATGTCTATCACGTTGGGCCGACTCGCCATGAAATGACCACAACGTATAATCAGGCATGAAACCACGCATTTGCAGGTGTTTACCCATTACATCCTTTGTCTGTTGTGAATAGTTCTTACATCTAGTGCAGGGGCACCATGTTCTTGGTTGGCCAGCACTAAATGCAACCTCTAGGAACTCCTCGGTCTTGGTCAACCATTCCTCAGTCATATCTTTCTGACTAGGGTGACCGGTGTACATCCACGCACGATCATTCATTCTGGCTAGCTAGCTAGTACAAATTAACACAAGAAGGCATATAATTAATTACGGTGATACGACATATGCACCTACTAGCTAATAGGTAAAGATAGGTCCTAATCCCACCCGAGTATCTGAAGATTGGATTCATTTCCCCATGCTCTCCTTCCGATCCGACGCAAAATTTCGACAGCACCTCCCCGTTGTTCTCCGGATATACGTCTCGGCATAAACCAAGCAAACTCCTATTGATCCTCATGATGTTCCTTTCAATTCCTTGTTTTCTCAAGAAAAAGTAGATGTGAACTTTATCTCTTGAAACAACTTCAACAACAATGCTTATAGGAGTAACTTTGCTAGCAATCCTAGACCGTTCCCATCCAACAACTATGGGAACAACAACACTTATCCTAGCAACAAGAACTCCATTTATGAATTAGAGAGCATGCTGAAGAAATTTATCACTACCCAAAAAGCCTTCAACAAGAGTGTAGAGGAAAAATTAGACAAATTAGATAATCTCTCTATGAAGGTAGACAACTTAGCCCTCGATATTGAAATGCTTAAAATTAGAACTTCTCCCCTCGAGGAGAGGAAGGCCACTCCTATTAATGCTATCCAAATGCAAATTAATGAAAATATTAGGATGATGGTTAAACTTAAAGAAAGATGGGCTAGAGAAAAGGAGGAAGAAGATAGAATTAAGAGCCTTCCTACACGCCACACAGTTGCCACTATCCAAATTGTTTAGGATACAAAAACTTTTAGCACCCAACACACTCCTAGTCCCATTGGACCTATTAATGGTGATGCTATTACCTCAACCGTAGAAGAAGAAACTTCTATGGACATAGAGGCTTTCAAACAAGTGAGCCTAGATGCCACCACTACCACCTTTGATAGTAGTGACATTGATTTTGATAGTTGCACCCTTTCAAAAGTTATTAACTTCCTATACAAAATGTCTAGAGACCCCCACACTAGCACACTAAATCTTGCCTTCACAGAGCATATCACTAATGCTCTCATTCAAGCTAGGGAGGAGAAGCTTAGATTAGAAGCCTCCATACCTAGGAAGCTAGAAGATGGTTGGGATCCTATGATAAAAATTAAATGGAATAACTTCTCTTTTTATGCTTTATGTGATGTTGGAGCTAGTACCTCCGTTATGCCCAAAAGAATGTATGATATGTTTGAATTGAAACCTTTTGATCCTTGTTCTTTTCATGTTCGCCTCGTTGATTCTTCTGTAAAGAAACCTTTGGGGAAGATCGATGTTGTTCTTATGATTGTCAATGAAAATTATGTTCCTGTTGATTTTACTATTATGGACATAGAGTGTGAACGTTTATGTCCAATTATTTTGGGACGTCCTTTTCTTCGCACCATCGGTGTTGTTATTGACATGAAAGAGGGGAATATAAATTTCAATTCCCTCTCAAAAAGGGGATGGAACACTTCCCTAGGAAGAAGATTAAGTTACCTTTTGAGTCCATCACACGGGCTAGCTATTCTCTTACTCTTGATAAAACTTGATCTTTTTGCTTCTTGCCTAGCTTAAAGGCGTAAAAGAAAGCGCTTGTTGGGAGGCAACCCCAGATGTTTTTTCTTCTGTTTTTAGATGTCTTGATGATTTTTACTACTGTAGAAACATCATTGTATCTTTATTTTCAAGCTTTGTGCCAAGTTTAGCCTCCGATTGCAAGAAAGTTCAAAAGTAGTGACATGTTGTCCAGAAAACAGATTTTGTCCTTGGACGGAAAAATTCGACATAAATCATCAGATCATATTTTTGATCTGAATTGTTTTGACAGCGTGCTCTATTCAATTGGCTTTCGAGCGTCTGTTCTGAGTTTTTGATTTGAGTTGCAGAAGTACCCCGAAAAAATTATGTACTACCTGTTGGTATGTTTTTCGCAGATTCTGCCACGTTTTGCCTTTCATCAATTTTGCAAGTCTTGCGCTAGCGTTTTCTTTGCAAAAACTTTTTGGCAATTTTGAGAAATAGTAGCCCTTCAAGAAAGTCTTTATTTCCAGTAGAGGCAAATTATTTTATTAAGGGTACTAACCTCTCTAATCATCTTATGATGAGTTATGTATGAAGGGAATTTTCAAGTGTGCGAGGGAAGATGATGAAAGAAGATCTGGGAGTGTCGAACGCTCAAGCTTGGGGATGCCCCCATTCATCCCCAATAAATATTCAAGGATACTCAAGTGTCTAAGCTTGGGGATGCCCCCGTCCATCCCCTTCTCCATAAACAATCATCAGTTCGTCCTTTGTCTCACTATATTTTTATCACTTCATGCGTTATGTGCTATGCTTGGAGCGTATCGCTCTTTAGTTTTATTTTTTATTTAGCTTTGTTTGTTGTTCATAACAAGTTAGAACCCATCTTTGTTTGTGTGGGAGAGAAACACGCTCCACTTCAAACTAGAACACATCATAGGATTTTCATGCTTATCTTTCTTTTGTTGTGTGTTCTTTATCTTTTCGTAGCTGCTGTCATGTTTAGCTCTTAGTTTTCATGTTTATCTTTTTCCAAAGCTTTTGTTTAGTTTTTTTTCTGGAGCTCTCTTTAGTTTTCATGTTTATCTTGTTAAGAGAGTTGAATGTTGCACTGATTTGTGTCTTGACTTTAAGTAGGTAATTGAGGTTGTTATTCAATTGTAGTAGTAACCTGCAATAGTTTTGAGGTATTGTTGTGATTAATGTTTGAACTTTTGGTGTCAAGAGCTCTAGCCTATTAGTGATAGGTGTCATATTTTGGGCAATCCGTGTTTATTTTCAAAAACTACAAAAACTAGTTGAGAACTCTAGCTACTAGATGGATCACTAATCTCTAGAGGAATCGGATAGAGTACACTCACGTACTATGAGTCGAGGATGTGCAAGGATAACCAAACCCCCATACACTCCTCCTCGGGGTACCTGTCTCTTTGTGAACCTCCTGATTAGATTGAGAGTTATCGATAATAAGTGCATGAGTTCTTCGGACTTATGTACATATTGAAAGTTGACACTTCCACCTCCTCATATTTACTAGCCTCTTAGGTACCGTGCATTGCCCTCTTCTCACTCCGAGAGTTGGCGTCCACCTCGCCGGTGCATCCAAACCCTTGGCATGATACGCTCTGTCATCATAAACCTCCTTATATCTTTCCTCAAAACAGCCACCATACCTACCTATCAAGGCATTTGCATAGCCTTTCCGAGATATATTGCCATGCAACATCCACCATCTCATGACTTGATCTTCATGACATACATGTTCCTGCTACACTGGTAGAGGCATACATTTGCATACATCATGATAGCTACATCTTCTTTATGTTGAGTACCTTGTAAAGTGTGAAAGATTTCTATACTTCTTGTAAAATAGAGTGTTGCCCTTAAGTGAGGAAAAGATCCCAAAGAGGAGAAATTTAAAAGATCCCAATGAGAAACAACGAGAGTTAAATAGAAAGAGCCATTGAGGCCACCAAAAAATACAAAAATTAGAAAAAAGAGAAAAAGGAAATAAAAAGAGAGAAGGGGGCAACACTACAATTCCTTTTTAAAGATCCACACTCGTACTCCCTCTTATACCTTGTACTCCATAGAGATGATCATATATGCATATAGCTATGTGGGGACCTTCACACTATAAAACTTGGCTTGTATATTCCAATGATGAGCCTCCTCAAATGAGCTCTAGGTCTTCTTGAGCGAGAAAGTTGGATGCACCCCCACTAGTTCCATTGGAGAGCTTTCCTTAGCTCATATGTGCATCCTTTGCATGGCAATCCCTACTCCTCACATCATATCTATCATTTGGCTTTCTCTCGCCTATGATTGTCCTCATTGATGTGAGCCTTTCACACCTTTTTGTCTTCCTCCTCCACTCTATCTCTCTCTTGGCCATCCCAAGTGTCAACTCTCGTGCTTACGCTCATCCATTGCATGAGTGCTCAAAATATCGAAAGGGAGTGGATCAAATTGACTTGTACATGCCTAGTGGTCTGGGGACGAGTCAAGATATGATTCCAAAGAAGACTAAGTGTGAAACTTTATTAGATTGAGTTCTCAACAAATAAATAATTTTCTCTCTCTTGTATTCCCATCCCCCACTTCTTGCACGCAAACACCATCTTGAGATTTTCTAGTCACGAATAGCGAGAGCTCTTGCACCTTATGTTCCTATGTTGCTTGTTTCAATGCTAATATAGACTCTTGCCTGTTATGACTTGAATTGAATTACATGCCTTGATTGCTTTACTTAAAAGTTCTTTTATGGTTGGTAGCATGTCACCATAGAAATTATGCTTGTTATCATTTACCTACTCGACGACGAGCAGGAATTAAGCTTGGGGATGTTGATACGTCCCAAACGTATCTATAATTTCAGCTTGCTCCATGCATGTTTTGTGTGATATTGCTATGTTTAAGCTACACTTTCATACACTTTTTGATGAGGACATCCCTACTACAACTACTACTTCCCCAACTCTTCATGATGAATAAGCCAATCAGATCAGACTTGGACCTATTACAAGAGCCCGTGCTAAGTTATTAGAACAGCAGGTGAATTTGCTCTTACTCGAGTTTGATGATCGGCTTAGTGAGAATTATATACTGCCTAAATCCTTGTGTGTTTGTATGACCAGGTATCAAGGTGAAGACAAGGAGCTAGGAGGAGCTGAGGTTCAAGAAGAAGAAGCCAAGGAACAAGGACAAGCTACATTGGAAGAAGAACCTCAAGAAGACAAGGCCAGGAAGAACCAAGCTTCAGGCCGCGGTACTACCGCGCTGACCGCGGTACTACCGCGCCACGGTACTACCGGGCCTACTACCGCACGTACTACCGCGACAACAGAAGGGTTACGGTACTACCATAACTACTACCGTGCTGGTCAGGAGAGATGCGGAAGTGGTTACGGTAGTAGCCGCGGTACTACCGCGCCAATCACGGTACTACCGTGCTGCCTGCGCGCAGAAACGGGCCTACGGCCCCTGTATCCGAGTATGGACCCCCTTATACTATAAATACAAGTCCCCCTATGAGTTTTAGAGTTAGACCACGTTTAGATAAACCCTAGTTCCTGAGAATTGCTCCAAGCATTCATCTTGAATCAAATACTTCAATTCGTATCGATCTGAAGTGTTGCTACTGCAAGTCTTGTGTGATCTGTTGTTCCACTGGGAATTATTAGATTGCAAATTACCATCTCGTGGTCGACGGCTACGTTGCGCAAGTGTGTGAAGTTGTGAATATCCAAAGGGTAGAAAGTTGTCGCATTGGCAACAGGGATCTAGCGAGGAGAGTTCATCGGCTACCCACAAGTTATCTATCATCGCCCCCATATTCACCGTTCGCTTACTGAGAAGATCGGGCCACCCCTTATCATCTTGGTATCAGATTTCCTGTGTTCCCTCGGTAAGCATCCACCAAATCCATCTATTAGATCGTTTTTGTTTTCGTCCTATCCAGAAAAAGCCATACAAAAATATTAGGGTTTCTAGTTTTGCCATAACTTAGATTGCATCGGAGTCATTGTTTTAGTTTGCTGTTTCGTGTGTTCTTCCCAAAAATTTCTCCGCGGTGCGACATATTGTGGCCTAAAGAGAAAAGTTACTGTAGCAAAATCAAAATTACTGTAGCGGTACTGTAGCAATTTTCGTTCAGTTTGGAATAGTGTCAGAAAAAATCAAAAAAAAGAGAAAGATTCAAAAAAAAGAGAAAGAAGTGTGATCAAAAAGATTTATCCAAGAGTGCAAAGAGATATACAAGTGTTAGAAAGGACATATCATAGTGGTGATCTTTTGAGAGGCCTGTCTTTCGTTTGTCTCCACTGTGTGAGTTTTTCTTTGGGTTTGTATCACACGATCAGCACTAGGACTTGACTTCGGTGTAGTTAGGGTGCCATACCTATAGCTCCACCACATATATCCTGCTTTGTCGTGTGTTCACTCTTTTACTCGGGTATTCACTTCATCACATCCGTGCACTAGTCCTCCATCCGAAGGGTACGCATTACTATTCACTTTGGAACGGTAAGATTCACCTTTTCTTGTCAGTTTTGAGTGAGTTGTGAGTGTCCACCAAAGGATTTTGATTTAGTGCACTAACCTACTAATCATGTCTCAAAGTGGTTATGATGTGATGCAGAAACAGGACAAGGATGCGCCAGTTACATGGGAGGCCTATGAAGGTCTCCGTGATCACTTGACTGGGATGTTTACTAAATCCGCTGATGCGATTGATACAAATGTTCAAGCGGTCCAACTGAAAGTGGACGCGACTGAAGCTGCAGTCACCACTATGCAACAACAACTTGCTGCTATACAGCAGAGCCTACAACAAATGACAACATCTGTCACGGGCATCCAAGCAGCTATTGTACAACGCCAACCTGACGCTCAGGAAGATGATGGTAGTGTCCATGGTGACAATGCTGATTTGAGGGGCAATCAAGGCCGTGGGCGTGGTGTTCAAGGGCCGGGTTGCCAACATCCACTTGTTTTTGGTGCGCGCCGTCTACCCATTCAGGAAGAAGATGTCTTGAGCAAGCCCAAGTTTAACATCCAAAAATTTGAAGGTTCCACGGATGTGGAAGAGTACCTCACATGGGAGCTTAAGATGGAAAAATTATGGCGTTTGCATGATTATCCAGAGGACAAGAAGATCAAGATTGCTTCGTCCGAGTTTGACGGTTATGCTTTGCGTTGGTGGGAGAGTGTGTTGACCGAGATACAAGAAACCGATGGGAAGCCTATTCGTACATGGCGTGACATGAAGGCGACCATGAAAGCTCGGTTTGTTCCCACTAATTACTTACGGACAGTTTTTGATAAATTGCAACAATTGAAGCAAGGTACTATGTCCGTTGATGCATACTATATGGAGATGGAGATGTTGCTGCAACGTGCGCGAGTTCGCGAAGAGGTTGAGATGACTATGCAACGTTTTCTCCATGGGCTGAAATTTAATATCAAGAGTATTGTGCGGCATCACCGATACTATAATATGAATGATCTATTGCATCTTGCAAGGGAGGCTGAATCCCATCTTGCAGAAGAGGCACAATTGAAGTCCAGATACTCTACATCTAGCAGATTTTCTCCACGGACACCGCCCGCACCTATGGAGAATTATGGTACCAATACTTGGGCTTCTTCTTCAGTTTCCAAGCCAGCCTCCAATGGTTCTATGGCCAAGAAGCCAGCTGCTCCTGCCACTAGTGCAGGCTCCAACATGTCTACAGCTCGCAATCGCGAGATGACTTGTCATTCTTGCGGTAATCCAGGTCACTTTAAGAGAGATTGCCCGAACCGAAAGGTCATGTTTATTAATGAAGAAACCGGCGAGTATGAAACCGGTGATGATGAAGACCCAGCCGCGTTTGAGGATGAAGGCTACAATACCGAAGAAGGCATGGATGCTTTTCCGTCACATGCTCCTACCATTGTGGTGTCACAACGTGCTCTTACGGTGCAGCCACATGCTGATTCTCAGCGCTGCAATCTGTTCCAAACCAAGGCGCTCGTTGGCCCCAACAAAGTTTGCAAAGTGATCATTGATGGAGGTAGCTGCCGCAACCTCGCAAGCAAGGAGTTATGTGCCAAGCTAAATCTGAAATACTTACCTCACCCAAATCCTTATTATGTCCAATGGTTGAGTGACAGTGGTGAGATGAAGGTGAATCACATGGTGCACGTAAATTTTGAGATAGGCCCATACAAGGATTCCATCGATTTTGATGTGGTGCCTATGACAGTTTGCCATCTCTTATTGGGTCGGCCGTGGTTATATGATCGCCATGTGCAACACAATGGCCGAGCCAATACATATCATTTGGAGTTCAAGGGAAAGAAAGTCAATCTCCATCCTATGTCCCCACAACAAATTGTGAATGAGTCTCGTCAGAAGGTAGAGGTGAATGTAGAAGCAACACAAGAGAACAATGTAATAGCTGTGAGTGATAATATAACGAAAAGTGCGAGAGAGACTAGTTTGCTTACATTAGCCACCAAAGAAGACATGAGAGAATTTAGTGAGGATCCTACAGCCATACCTCTTGTCCTCATGTATAAAGGCGAGGTTTTGGTTTCTAATGATAACCATCCTATTTCTCCTGGTGTGTCTACTGTTTTGCAGGATTATGATTATGTGTTCCCGGCGGAGGTTCCAGCGGGATTACCACCCTTGCGTGGTATTGAGCACCAAATTGATCTTATACCGGGTGCAACTCTTCCTAACCGGGCACCATATAGGACAAACCCCCAAGAGACGAAGGAAATTCAGCAACAAGTACAAGCGCTTCTGGATAAAGGGTATATTCGTGTCAGCCTTAGCCCTTGTGTTGTTCCTGTTATTTTGGTTCCTAAGAAAGATGGTACATGGCGTATGTGTGTAGATTGTAGAGCTATTAATAACATCACTATTCGATATCGTCATCCTATTCCACGTTTGGAGGATATGCTTGATGAATTGTGTGGTGCTGCTATTTTCTCTAAAATTGATTTGCGTAGTGGATACCATCAAATTAGGATGAAAGAAGGGGATGAATGGAAAACTTCTTTCAAAACTAAGTTCGGCTTATATGAGTGGTTAGTTATGCCTTTTGGTCTTACTAATGCTCCTAGTACTTTCATGAGATTAATGAACCATGTTTTGAGGGAGTTTATTGGACATTTTGTGGTTGTGTATTTTGATGATATACTTATTTACAGCCGCAATGAATTTGAACATGCTGATCATATTAGACAAGTTTTGCAAGTGTTGCGTGATTCTAAAATATATGCTAATCTTGAGAAGTGCACTTTTGCAAAAGATAAGGTCATATTTTTGGGATATGTTGTATCTAAGCATGGGGTAGAAGTAGATTCTTCTAAAATTGAGGCAATTCAAACTTGGCCTACCCCCATGAATGTTAGCCAAGTACGAAGTTTTCACGGTCTTGCTGGTTTTTATAGACGTTTTGTGAAAGACTTTAGTACTATTGCTGCACCGCTGAATGAATTGACTAAGAAAGGTGTGCATTTTGTTTGGGGCGTTGCCCAAGACCTTGCATTTGATGATTTGAAACATTTGCTTACTTCTGCACCATTACTTGCATTACCAGATTTTACTAAGCAATTTGAAGTTGAATGTGATGCTAGTGGTATAGGCATTGGTGGTGTTTTGATGCAAGAAGGTAGACCTATAGCTTATTTCACTGAGAAGCTTTCTGGTGCTAGATTGAATTATCCTGTTTATGATAAAGAATTGTATGCACTTGTTAGAGTTCTTGAGGTTTGGCAACATTATTTGTGGCCAAAATAATTTATCATACATTCTGATCATGAAGCGTTGAAATATCTCAAAGCTCAATCTAATTTGCATAGACGCTTAGCTAAGTGGGTTGAGTTCATTGAGTCTTTTCCCTACATCATCAAATATAAGAAAGGGAAACATAATGTTGTTGTTGATGCTCTCTCTAGGAAGAATATGTTATTGACACATCTTGATGTTAAAATTCCTGGATTAGAGAGTTTGTGTGATTTATATGCAACTGATCATGATTTTGCTGAACCATATCGTTTGTGTTTGCTTCGGAATGCATGGGACAAGTTCCACATCCATGATAGATTTTTGTTTCGAGCTAACAAACTTTGTGTTCCATAATCTTCTGTGCGTTTGCTATTGTTGCAGGAATCACATGCAGGAGGACTGATGGGTCACGTTGGGCGTGAGAAGACACTACTCATGCTTGCTGATAATTTTTATTGGCCCAGGATGAGGCGTGATGTGGACAGGTTTGTTCGACGCTGCATTGTATGCAACACATCCAAGTCCAAGCTGAAGCCTCACGGTTTGTATACTCCACTATCGGCTCCTACCACACCTTGGGAAGATATTAGTATGGACTTTGTGTTAGGCTTGCCACGTACTAAATATGGTCATGATAGTATATTTGTAGTAGTGGATAGATTTTCTAAGATGGCACATTTTATTGCATGCCATAAGAGCGACGATGCGTCGCATGTTGCTAACCTATTTTTCAGGGAGATTGTACGCTTGCATGGAGTGCCCAAGACAATTGTTTCTAACAGGGATGTAAAGTATGTGAGCTACTTCTGGAAGACACTTTGGGGAAAGCTGGGGACAAAGTTGATGTTCGGTACTACATGTCATCCCCAAACTGATGGTCAAACGGAGGTGGTCAATAGAACATTGTCACAATTGCTGGGAGCTATGATCAAGAAAAATATGCGTGAATGGGAGGAGTGTTTGCCACATGTTGAGTTTGCTTATAACAGGGCAGTACACACTACTACTCAGCTTTGTCCTTTTGAGGTGGTTTATGGTTTTAAGCCTATTACACCCCTTGATTTGTTGCCTCTTCCATTGCAGGACAGAGTTAATATGGAGGCATCCCAACGAGCAGATTACGTGAAGAAGATTCATGAGAAGACACGAGAGGCTATTGAGAAGCAAGGCAAGAACGTTGCTGCTACACGCAACCAGTCACGAAAGCAAGTTCTATTTCAGCCGGGAGATATGGTTTGGGTACATCTGCGCAAGGATAGATTTCCATGATTGCAGGACTCCAAGTTGAAGCCACGTGGTGCTGGTCCTTATAAAGTGTTGGCCAAGATCAATGACAATGCCTACTCGATTGATATTCCCATTGCTGAGTTTGGTGGTGCAAGTAACAGCTTTAATGTAGCTGATTTATCACCACATATGGGAGATGACCTCGGAGCGTCGGGGTCGACGCCTTTTGAAGGGGGGGAGATGATGAGGACATCCCTACTACAACTACTACTTCCCCAACTCTTCATGATGAACAAGCCAATCAAATCCGACTTGGACCTATTACAAGAGCCCGTGCTAAATTATTAGAACAGCAGGTGAATTTGCTCTTACTCGAGTCTGATGATCGGCTTAGTGAGAATTATATACTGCCTAAATCCTTGTGTGTTTGTATGATCAGGTATCAAGGTGAAGACAAGGAGCTAGGAGGAGTTCAGGTTCAAGAAGAAGAAGCCAAGGAACAAGGGCAAGCTACATTGGAAGAAGAACCTCAAGAAGACAAGGCCAGGAAGAACCAAGCTTCAGGCCGCGGTACTACCGCGCTGACCGCGGTACTACCGCGCCACGGTACTACCGGGCCTACTACTGCACGTACTACCGCGACAACAGAAGGGTTACGGTAGTCCTTACAGTACTACCATAACTACTACCGTGCTGGTCAGGAGAGATGCGGAAGTGGTTACGGTAGTAGTCGCGGTACTACCGCCCCCGCGGTACTATCGCGCCAATCACGGTACTATTGTGCTGCCTGCGCGCAGAAACGGGCCTATGGCCCCTGTATCCGAGTCTGGACCCCCTTAGACTATAAATACAAGTCCCCCTACGAGTTTTAGAGTTAGACCACGTTTAGATAAACCCTAGTTCCTGAGAATTGCTCCAAGCATTCATCTTGAATCAAATACTTCAATTCGTATCGATCTGAAGTGTTGCTACTGCAAGTCTTGTGTGGTCTGTTGTTCCACTGGGAATTAGTAGATTGCAAATTACTGTCTCGTGGTCGACGGCTACGTTGCGCAAGTGTGTGAAGTTGTGAATATCCAAAGGGTAGAAAGCTGTCGCATTGGCAACAGGGATCTAGCGAGGAGAGTTCATCGGCTACCCACAAGTTATCTATCATCACCCCCATATTCACCGTTTGCTTACTGAGAAGATTGGTCCACCCCTTATCACTTTTGATCATATTTGGACTAACCTATTAACTCAGTGCACCCCAGTGCCAGTTTCTGTTTTCTGCTGTCTTTCTATTTCAGGTTTCCCCCATATTAAAAATGCTCCAAAAATTCTGGAAAATGCAATAAAAAATTAGCGTACGGGAACATTCCAGAGTCCCGAAGGGGGTCGGAGGGGACCCACCAGGGCCCCAGGCGCCCTCCCGGCCCGCCCTAGGGTGGGGCCGCGCCAAGGGGGCGCCTGGACCCATGGTGGCCCCCCTGGCTGCCCCCCTTCGCCTATATTTATCTCTCGACCCGAAACCCCCGAAGACAGAACCCTTTTTCGCGATCTCGCCTCTGTTCTGCCGCTGCAACGCTTCCAAGATCGGGAGCACCAGAAGACCTCTTCCGGGCACCCTGCTGGAGGGAGGATTGACCTCCGGGAACTTCTCCACCATCATGGACGCTTCCCGGATGATCCGTGAGTAGCCCACCTTGGACCATGGGTCCTTGACCAGTAGCTATGTGATGTTCTCCTCCCCTCTTTGTTCTTCATGGATTAGACCTTGTGAGTTGCCCTACATGATCAAGGAACATATGTAATTCTTTCTGCTGTTGCTATGCTGAGTTTGCTGGGATCTGATGGATTATGAGACTATGTTCAGATTGTGATTGAGAAATATATTTGGTTCTTCTCTTTTATATATTTTTTCTTGAGTAATTCTTGTATGTTCTATGTTGTTGTTTATTGCTTTGGCAAAGTAGTAGGTAGTGACTCCAAGAGGGAGTGTTTTGCTTGATTGTGGGTTCATGCCCCCTGATGACTAGCTTGAGTGACAGAAACATGAGTCTAGGGGATGTGATGTTGCCACAAGAGGGAAAACAACGGTGCTTGTAACCGCGGTTGCAAGGATTGTTTACTTTACGCAAAGTTCTTTTAATGCGGTTCTCTGTTGCTTTGGGTTTACACTTTGGGTGGGGCTCGCGACTTAATACCAGCGAGATGTTCTGGATAGATATCTCAAGGTGGATGATTAGTGGTAGATGCAGATGGATTTCGGTCTACTTATTTTGGCGTACCGCCCATCCTTTTGAGCCTCTTCCTTTCTTTGTAGCATAGTTAGCATTGGTTTGCGCCCGTAATCCTGTCAATTGCCCAGCTGTGATTTGTTTACCTCGCATAGCAGTTTTATCATCTTATGGGAGACAGACATCACTAGTGAACATCATGGGACCCCGGTCCATATTTCCACCACTGTTTACACCCTCAATTTACTTCTTGCTTTTACTTTCTAGTTGCAGTTATAATTACCCTTTTATCTGTTGCGTTGATCCTTTGTAAACGGCAAGGCCGGAGAGATTGACAACCTCTCTGTACTCTTTGGGAGCAAAGTTATTTGTATCTGTGTGCATGTCCAGGCGAAGCAAGTGATTATCATAAACGGCGCGTCACTTGCCGAACCACCTACTTGTCGTCGTTGGAGTCCTACTGGAGACATAAACCCTATCCTCTACATTAGGGGAAATTCGTTGTTGTGCTACATCTCAACCTTCCACTTGGGGTAGCCAACGATTAGCACTACTTCAGTACCATCACCGTCGAACGAGGATCTTGCATAGACATCACAAAAAGCGGGGAGGTGTGAGAGTAAAAGGGGGAGAACCAACTCAATGATTCCTTTCTCGGAGATGAAATGAATCAAGTGATGTATAGCTTCGCGTAGTGAAAAGAATGTCCTTGTTTGAATCTCGTTACCACACGCACACCTACACGCAAAGGCTTATAGTGTAGCTCGGTAGGAATTAGTGGCACAAAAATCAAGCAAATTGAAGTCCAAGTTGTTATAAGAGTTGAAAGCAATCAAAAGGACTCCAAATGCAAAGCAAATGGTCACAAATATAGAGGAGGGCAATAAAAGAACACACACGCAAAGATAGTGTGGCTTGTGCAACCAAATGAATGAGCATACAAAATATTTGGCCAATGAAGACTAAGCTTGTGTTGCACAAACACAAGGAGAGGCACTAGTTCGATTGCACTAGAGGGCACGATTCACTACTTGGCACCAACTGATAGGCGAGAGATGATAACGGCTTCTCGCCCTTCGTTGGTTACCCCAAGTGGAAGGTGAGATGTAGCGTAGCGGGAAGTTTCCCTTTGTGAAGATACCAAGGTTGAGATCGACCAGTAGGACTCCAAGGTCGACAAGTAGGTGGTATAGTGAACAATGGCGCCGTTCACAATCTAAGATTACTTAATTCACCTGGACCTGCACACACAAAAAGTAACTTTGCTCCCAACGAAGTTTAGAGAGGTTGTCAATCTCTCCGACCTTGTTGTTTACAAAGGATCAACGCAACATATAATGATAATCATAACTACAACTGGAAAGTAAATGCAAGAAGTAAATTGAGGGTGGAAATAGTGGTGGAAATATGGACCAGGGTACCATGATGTTCACAAGTGATGTCTCTCTCCCAAAAGACGATAAAACTGCTATGTGAGGTAAACAAATCATGGCTGGGCAATTGAAAGGATTAAAAACGCACCGCAATGCTAACTATGCTACAAAGAAAGGAAGAGGCTCAAAAGCATGAGCAGTACGCCAAAATAAGTAGACCGAAATCCAACTGCATCTACTACTAATCATCCACCTTGAGATATCTATCCAGAACATCTCGCTGGTATTAAGTTGCGAGTCCCACCCGAAGTGTAAACCCAAAGCAACAGACAACTGCATTAAAAGAACTTTGCGTAAAGTAAACAATCCTTGCAATCGTGGTTACAAGCACCGTTGTTTTCCCCCTTGTGGCAACAGCACATCCCCTAGACTCATGTTTATGTCACTCAAGCTAGTCATCAGGGGGCATGAACGCACAATCAAGCATAACGCTCCCTCTTGGAGTCACTACCTACTACTTGGCCAAAGCAAAAAACAGCAACGGAGAACATGCAAGAATTACTCAAGAACAAAAATTTAAAAGAGAAGAACCAAATATATTTCTCAATCACAATCTGAACATAGTCTCAGAATCCATCAGATCCCAGAAAATTCAGCAGATCAACAGCAGAAAGATTTACATATGTGCCTTGATCATGTAGGGCAGCTCACAAGGTCTAATCCATGAAGAACAAAGAGGGGAGGAGAACATCACATAGATACTGATCATGGACACATGGTCCAAGGTGGACTACTCATGGATCATCTGGTACGCGCCCAAGGTGGTGGAGAAGCTCCTAGAGGTCAATCCTCCCTCCGGCTAGGTGCCTGGAAGAGGTCTTCTGGTGCTCCCGATCTTGGAAGCACGGTAGCGGCGGAACAGAGGCGAGATCGGGAAAAGGGGTTCTATCTTCAGGGTTTCCGTGACGTGAGATAAACATAGGCGAAGGGGGGCAGCCAGGGGTCCAAGCGGCCCCCTAGCGCGGCCCCACTCTTGGGCGCGCCGAGAGGGCGTCTGGGGTCCTGGTGGGTCCCCTCCGGCCCCCCTTCGGGACTCTGGAAGGTTCCCGTACGCTGATTTTTTATTGTATTTTTTCGGAATTTTTCAGGCACTTTTAATACAGGGGAAACCTGAAATAGAAAAATAGCAGAAAATAGGAACTGGCACTGAGGTGCACTGAGTTAATAGGTTAGTCCAAATATGATCAAAAGTGTATCTAAAACATCGCAATATCACACAAAACATGCATGGAGCAAGAAGAAATTATAGATACATTTGGGACGTATCAACATCCCCAAGCTTAATTCCTGCTCGTCCTCGAGTAGGTAAACGATAACAAGCATAATTTCTGTGGTGGCATGCTACCAACCATAAAAGAACTTTGTAAGTAAAGCAATCAAGGTATGTAATTCGATTCAAGTCATAACAAGCAAGAGTCTATATTAGCATTGGAACAAGCAATGAAAGAACATTAAGGTGCAAGAGCTCTCGCTGTCCGTGACTCGAATGTCTCCAGATGGTGTTCGCGTGCAAGAAGCGGGGGATGGCAATACGAGAAAGAAAAATGTTTATTTGTTGAGAACTCAATCTACTAAAGTTTCACACTTAGTCTTCTTTGGAATCTTATCTTGACTCGTCCCCAGACCACTAGCCAGGTACAAGTCAATTTGATCCACTCCCTTTCAATATTTTGAGCACTCATGCAATGGAAGAGCATAAGCACGAGAGTTGAAACTTAGGATGGAAAAGAGAGAGATATAGTGGAGGAGGAATACAAAAAGGATGTGAAAGGCTCACATCAATGAGGACAATCATAAGCGAGAGGGCAAAATGATAGATATGATGTGAGGAGTAGGGATTGCCATGCAACGGATGCACATATGAGCTAAGAAAAGCTCTCCAATGGAACTAGTGGAGGTGCATCCAACTTGCTCTCTCAAGAAGACCTAGAGCTCATTTTAGGAGGCTCGTCATTGTAATATACAAGCTAAGTTCTGATGTGTGAAGGTCCCCACATAGCTATATGCACAAATGATCATCTCTATGGAGTACAAGGTATCAGAGGGAGTACGAGTGTGGATCTTTCAAAAGGAATAGTAGTGTTGCCCCCTTCTCTCTTTTTATTTTCTTTTTCTCTTTTTCTCTTTTTTCTATTTTTTGGTGGCCTCAATGGCTCTTTCTATTGAACTCTCATTTGTCCTCTTTGGGCTCTTTTAAATTTGTCCTCTTTGGGATCTTTCCTCGCATAAGGGCAACACTCTATTTTACAAGAAGTATAGAAGATCTTAACACTTTACAAGGTACTCAACATAAATAATATGTAGCTATCATGATGTATGCAAATGTATGCCTCTGCCAGTGTAGCAGGAACATGTATGACATGAAGATCAAGTCATGAGAAGGTGGATGTTGCATGGCAATATATCTCGGAAAGGCTATGGAAATTCCTTGATAGGTAGGTATGGTGGTTGTTTTGAGAAAAGGTATAAGGAGGTTTATGATGAGAGAGTGTATCATGCCAAGGGTTTGGATGTAGCGGCGAGGTGGACGCCAACTCTCGGAGTGAGAAGAGGGCAATACACGGTACCGAATAGGCTAGTAAATATGAGAAGGTGGAAGTGTCAACTTTCAGTACTTACATTAGTACGAAGAACTCATGCACTTATTATTGGTAACTCTCAATCTAATCAGGAGGTTCACAAAGAGACAGGTACCCCGAGGTGGAGTGTATGGGGGTTTGGTTATTGATACGGTGAGGAAGATAGTTCTCTCACTTCTCTTTGGTTACCCCAAGTGGAAGGTGAGATGTAGCGTACCAGCAAATTTCCCTTAGAGAAGATGCTAAGGTTGAGGATCGACCAGTAGGACTCCAAGATCGACAAGTAGGTGGCAAGGAAACAATGGCACCGTTTTTAAGACAAAAGTTGCTTCCTTGACCTGGACCTGCACACACAACAAATGACTTTGCTCCCAACGAGTACAGAGGAGTTGTCAATTCCTCTGGCCTTGCTGTTTACAAAGGGTCAACGCAAGAGATAATAATAGTGGCAACGGAAAGTAAGAACTGAAAGTAAATTGAAGGTGTAAACAATGGTGGAAATATGGACCGGGGTCCCATGAAGTTCACTAGTGATGTCTCTCTCCCAAATGACGATAAAAGTGCTAGCGAGGTAAACAAATCACAGTTGGGCAATTGACAGAATTATAAACGCACCGCAATGCTAACTATGCTACAAAAGAAAGGAAGAGCCTCAAAATCAATGGGCAGTACGCCAAGGTAAGTAGACCGAAATCCATCTGCATCTACTACGAATCATCCACCTTGAGATATCTATCCAGAACATCTCACTGGTATTAAGTTGCGAATCCCACCCAAAGTGTAAACTCAAAGCAACAGACAACTGCATTAAAAGTACTTTGCGTAAAGTAAACAATCCTTGCGCCCGCAAGTACAAGCACCGTTGTTTTATCCCTGGTGGCAACAGCACATCCCCTAGTCTCATGTTTTTATCACTCAAGCTAGACATCAAGGGGCTGAACCCACAATCAAGCATAACGCTCCCTCTTGGAGTTGCAACAAATCAGTTGGCCAAAGCAAAATACGGCAACGGAGAACATGCAAGAGTTAACTAAAGAACACAAATATAAAAGAGAACCAAATTTATTACTCATCACAATCTGAACATAGTCTCATAATCCATCAGATCCCAGAAACTCAGCATAGCAACATAGAAAATTACAAAGGTGCCTCGATCATGTGAGGCAGCTCACTAGGTCTCGACAGTGGAAGCACAGAGAGGGGAGGAGAACATCACATAGCTACTGGTCATGGACCCATGGTCCAAGGGGGGCTACTCACAAGACATCCGGGAGGCATCCATGGCGATGGATAGTCTCCCGGAGGGGGTTCCTCCTTCCGGCAGGGTGCCGGGGAAGCTTCTCCTGGCAGCCCCGATCTTGAAACGGCGGCGGCGGCGGTACAGAGAGGAGAACGGGAATAGCAGATCGATATTAGGGCTTTCCTCCGTGGGGGATAAATATAGGCCAAAGGGGGCACCGAGAGGGGCCACAGGGCAGCCAGGAGGCCTCCTGGCGCGCCCTAGGGTGGGGCCGCGCCAGGGACCCTCCTGGGGCCCTGGTGGGTCCACCCCCTTCCATCTTTGGTTCTTCGGGAAGCTTCCGGGACGCTGATTTTTTATATAATTTTTCCGGGATTTATTTGGCACTTTTAATGGCCGGAAAACCTCAAATATAAAAACAGCAGAAAACAGGAACTGGCAACTGGGTGCACTGAGTTAATAGGTTAGTCCAAATATGATCAAAAGTGTATGAAAGTTCAAGCAAAACATGGCAAAGTCACAAAAATCATGCATGGAGCAAGCAGAAATTATAGATACGTTTGGGATGTATCAACATCCCCAAGAATAATTCCTGCTCGTCCTCGAGTAGGGAAATGATAACAAGCATAATTTCTGTGGCGACATGCCACACAGCCATATAAGGACTTTTAAGTAAAGCAATCAAAGCAGACAATTCAATTCAAGTCTTAACAAGCAAGAGTCTATATTAGCATTGACACAAGCAACAAAAGAACAAAGGGTGCAAGAGCTCTCGCTGTCCGTGACTCGAATGTCTCCAGATGGTGTTTGCGTGCAAGCAGGGGACTAGGAAAAAGACATAGAAAAGGTTGTTGAGAACTACTATCTACTAAAGTTTCACACTTAGTCTCCTTTGAATTATTATCTTGACTCGTCCCTAGACCACTAGCCAGGTACAAGTCAAACTGATCCACTCCCTTTCGATATTTTGAGCACTCATGCAATGGATGAGCGTGAGCAAGAAAGTTGACACTTAAAAGGCGAGACAAAAAGAAGGTGGAGGAGGAAGAAAAAAAAGGTGTGAAGGGCTCACATCAATGAGGACAACAATAGGCGAGAGAATGCCATATGATAGATATGATGTGAGGAGTAGGGATTGCCATGCAACGGATGCACATGTGAGCTAAAAGCTCTCCAAAGGAACTAGTGGGGGTGCATCCAACTTGCTTGCTCAAGAAGACCTAGAGCTCGTTTGAGGAGGCTCATCATTGGAATATACAAGCCAAGTTTTATAGTGTGGAGGGTCCCCACATAGCTATATGCATGTATGATGATCTTTATGGAGTACAAGGGATAGAGGATGAAGTATTGGTGTGGATCTCTCAAAAGGAATAGTAATGTGCCCCCTTCTGTCTCTTTTTTTCTCTTTTTTCTATTTTTTGTATTTTTTTGGTGGCCTCAATGGCTCTTTCTATTTCTCTCATTAGTCCTCTTTGGGATCTTTTGATTTTGTCCTCTTTGGGATCTTTTCCTCACTTTAGGGGCAACACTCTATATTTTACAAGAATATAGGACATCTTTCACACTTTACAAAGGTACTCACATAAAGAAGATGTAACTATCATGATGCAAATGTATGCCTCTGCCAGGATAGCAGGATATGCAATGATACTAGCGCGTCATGTAGCAATAATTAGGGCAAGGGCCAGCTAGCATGCGGCTCATCGATCAAGCAAGTAGCATGTATGACATGAAGATCAAGTCATGAGAAGGTGGATGTTGCATGGCAATGTATCTCGGAAAGGCTATGGAAATGCCTTGTAGGTAGGTATGGTGGTTGTTTTGAGGAAGGATATAATGAGGTTTATGATGACAGAGCGTATCATGCCAAGGGTTTGGATGTACCGGCGAAGGTGGTCGCCAACTCTCAAGGTGAGAAAGGGCAATGCACGGCACAGGAGAGGAGGCTAGAAAAATATGGGAGGTGGAAGTGTCAACTTTCGAATACTCACATTAGTCTGAAGAACTCATGCACTTATTATCTGTAACTCTCAATCTAATCAGGAGGTTTACAAAGAGACAAGTACCCCGAGGAGGAGTGTATGGGGTTTGGTTATCCTTGCGCATCCTTGACTCATGGTACGTGAGTGTACTCTAATATTCGAACCCTCCAGAGGTTAGTGATCCATCTAGTAGCTAGATTTCTCAACAGGGGTTTTGGTTTTCGAAAATCACACGGATTGCCCAAAATACGACATCTATCACTAATAGGCTAAAGCTCTTGACACCATAAGTTCAAACATTATTCTAGTCAATACCTCAAAACTATTGCAAGCTACTACTACAAAGAGAATAGCGACTTCAACTACCTACTTTCTAGTCAAGACACAAAACTCAGTGTAACAGGCAAACTCTCTAAACAATATAAACATGCAACCTATAGAAAGTTCAACTGAGACAAAAGAAAATCTCTAGAAGAAAACTAATTAAGCACTACAACTAAACAGGGCAGCAGCTAAGAAAAGAAAAAGAACAACTCACAGCTAAGGAAATAAGCATGCAAATCCTATGAGGAGTTCTAGTTCAAGCGGAGCGTGTTTCTCTCCCACACAAAAGAAAGCTGGGGTCTAACTTGTTACTATAGCAAACAAAGCAAAAAAAAACCTAAGAAAAGTAAAGAGCGAGACGCTCCAAGCATAGCACATAACGCATGAAGTGATAAAAATATAGTGCAACGAGGGACGAACTGATAATTGTTGATGAAGAAGGGGATGCACGGAGGCATCCCCAAGCTTAGACGCTTGAGTCTCCTTGAATATTTATTGGGGATGCATGGGGTCATCCCCAAGCTTGAGCGTTTGACACTCCAGGATCTTCTTTCATCATCTTCCATCGCACACTTGAAAACTCCCTTCATACATAACTCATCGTAAACTGATTAGAGAGGTTAGTACACTATTAAATAATGTTTTCTCTACTGCAAATAAAGATATTCAGGAAGAGCTATTGTTTCTCAAGATTGCCAAAAAGTTTTTGCAAAGAAAAAGCAAGCTTAAGGTTTGCAAAAGTTAGGAGAGACAAAACGTGACAGAATTTGTGAAAAACATAACAGCAGGTAGTAAAGAATTTTTTAGGGGTACTTCTGCAACTCAAATCAAAAAACTCAGAACATACTAAAGTTTCGTGATTGTATAGAGCACGCTGTGTAAGCAATTCAGTTCAAAAAGATGAACTGGTGATTTTCTATGATTTTTCCCATCACGAGGACAGAATCTGTTTTCTGGACAACATGTCACAACTTTCACTTCCCTTGTCATATGAGGCTATATTTGGCACAAAGCTTGAAAAATAAAGATACAATGATGTTGCTACAGTAGTAACAATCATCAAGACCACTAAAAACAGAAGAAAAAACAAATTGGGTTGCCTCCCAACAAGCGCTTTCTTTTTCGCCTTTAAGCTAGGCATACGGATTATAAAAGATGCTCTCATAAGAGTAAGAATTTGAAGCAAAAGAGAGCATTAAGAAGAAAATATGAAACACATTTAAGCCTAACCCACTTCCTATGCATAGGCATCTTGTAATAAAATAAATCAAAGAAGAACAAAGTGACATGCATAGGAAGGTGGAACAAGAACAACTTCAAAAGTTTCAACTTAGAAAGTGGTGTTTCTGTAACATGGAAGTTCCTATACCAAACTTTCCTCTCTCAAAGTAATTTTCAGTAGTCTCATGAACAACATCAAGAACATAACTATCACATAAATCATATTGTTCATGACCTACAAGCACATGTGTATAGTTTTCAACACGGTCTTTAGGATCATAAGATAAATGCAACCCATCACATTGAGCCTTAATAAGAGCATAGTTCTCCGAAATATGAGTTGGAGATTTTAAAAAGATAATAGGGCAATCAAGTTTGGGTGCAATAGCAAAAATTTCATGCTTATCACGAGGATTTATAGCAAGTTCATCTCCGTAAGCATCATCCATAGTGGCATCACGACCATAAGCATAGAAGGCATCAACTTCATCAAAAATGGATATTTCAAAAGAATCCATAGGATCATAATACTCATATAAGGTAAGATTCAAAGAGTTACTCTCATTAGAAGGTAGACATGGATATCTCCATTATTCCTCCTTTTGTTCGTCACTCTCCTCCTATTTTTCATCCAAGGAGCTTTCAGGTTCAGCAATTTCTTCTTCCATAGAGTCCTGCAAAATATTAGTCTCTTCCTTTGGGGGAGAGATTCTCTCAAGATGATCAGTAATATAATAATTTGCGTCATAATTTTCCAAACAATAGTTAAGTATAGCAAGACTCTCAGATTTTTAAGGGGCATCATCAATATTTTTAAGAAGAGATGTAATTTCATAGGCACCCTTATAAGCAGCAAATTCTTCTATTTGCTCTGCACCATCAAAATCATAATTTCTCTTAGCATAAGAAGCTAAGGTTTCATCATCATTGTACTCACATTGGAAAGCAAGGTGTTTGTGCCTCATAAAGCAACAAGATTCATCCCTGCAGAAAGATATATTATATATTGAGCACAAGTTTCTAGCATAGTCATACAACTGGTGTATTTGTTTCCATAAGTGTATCCCCTTGTGAGACATGTGGTGTTCCTTGTACCACTTTTGTTGATCCTCGGTGAATCCTCCATGCCAATAAGATCTGGTTTCCAAGAAGTCAGACATTGATTGGCAAGTAAGGAACTAGACATACTATATATTTTTTTGGATTTTTGATAAAGGACATGAAGATAAAAACTGAAAGGTAAACTAACAAGACTAAAAAGCAAAGATAAAAGATAGTGTGCAACTCCCCTATCTTGTAGACTGGAGTCCCCGGCAACGGCGCCAGAAATTGCTTGATACGGTGAGGAAGATAGTTCTCTCACTCCTCGTTGGTTACCCCAAGTGGAAGGTGAGATGTAGCGTACCAGCAAATTTCCCTTAACGAAGATTCTAAGGTTGAGGATCGACCAGTAGGAATCCAAGATCGGCAAGTAGGTGGCAAGGAAATAATGGCACCATTTTTAAGAAAAAAGGTGCTTCCTTGACCTGGACCTGCACACACAGCAAATAATTTTGCTCCCAACGAGTACAGAGGAGTTGTCAATTCCTCCGGCCTTGCTGTTTACAAAGGATCAACGCAAGAGATAATAATAGTGGCAACGGAAAGTAAGAACTGAAAGTAAAGTGAAGGTGTAAACAATGGTGGAAATATGGACCGGGGTCCCATGACGTTCACTAGTGATGTCTCTCTCCCAAAAGTCGATAAAAGTGCTAGCGAGGTAAACAAATCACAGCTGGGCAATTGACATAATTATAAACGCACGGCATTGCTAACTATGCTACAAAAGAAAGGCAGAGGCTCAAAAGCAATGGGCAGTACGCCAAGGTAAGTTGACCGAAATCCATCTGCATCTACTACGAATCATCCACCTTGAGATATCTATCCAGAACATCTCGCTGGTATTAAGTTTAGAATCCCACCCAAAGTGTAAACTCAAAGCAACAGACAACTTCATTAAAAGAACTTTGCGTAAAGTAAACAATCCTTGCACCCGCAAGTACAAGCACTGTTGTTTTATCCCTGGTGGCAACAGCACATCCCCTAGTCTCGTGTTTCTGTCATTCAAGCTAGACATCAAGGGGATGAATCCACAATCAAGCATAACGCTCCCTCTTGGAGTTGCAACAAATCACTTGGCCAAAGAGAAATACTGCAACGGAGAACATGCAAGAATTAACTAAAGAACACAAATATAAAAGAGAACCAAATTTATTGCTCATCACAATCTGAACATAGTCTCATGATCCATCAGATCCCAACAAACTCAGCATAGCAACACAGAAAATTACAAAGGTGCCTCGATCATGTGAGGCAGCTCACGCAGTCTCTTAAGTGGAAGCACAAAGAGGGGAGGAGAAAATCACATAGCTACTGGTCATGGACCCATGGTCCAAGGGGGACTACTCACAAGACATCCGGGATACGTCCATGGCGATGGATGGTCTCCCGGAGGGGGTTCCTCCTTCCGGTAGGGTGTCGGGCAGCTTCTCCTGGCAGCCCCAATCTTGAAACGGCGGCAGCGGTATAGAGAGGAGAACGGGAATAGCATATCGATATTAGGGGTTTCCTCCGCGGGGGCTAATGTAGGCCAAAGGGGGCACCGAGAGGGGCCACAGGGCAGCTAGGAGGCCTCCTGGCGCACCCTAGGGTGGGGCCGCACCAGGGACCCTCCTGGGGCCCTGGTGGGTCCACCCCTTCCATCTTTGGTTCTTCGGGAAGCTTACGGGACACTGATTTTTTATGTAATTTTTCCGGGATTTATTTGGCACTTTTAATGGCCGGAAAACCTGAAATATAAAAACAGCAGAAAACAGGAACTGGCAACTGGGTGCACTGAGTTAATAGATTAGTCCAAATATGATCAAAAGTGTATGAAATTTCAAGCAAAACATGGCAAAGTCACACAAATAATGCATGGAGCAAGCAGAAATTATAGATACGTTTGGGACGTATCAGTTATCCTTGCGCATCCTCGACTCATGGTATATGAGTGTACTCTAATATCCGATCCTTCCAAAGATTAGTGATCCATCTAGTAGCTAGATTTCTCAACTAGTTTTTGTAGTTTTTGAAAATAAACACGGATTTCCCAAAATACGACACCGAACATTAATAGGCTAGATCTCTTGACACCAAAAGTTCAAACATTACTTACAACAATACCTCGGAACTATTGCAAGTTACTACTACAATTGAATAGCAACCTCAATTACCTACTTAAAGTCAAGACACAACTCAGTGCAACAACTAACTCTCGTAACAAGATGAACTTGAAAACTAAAGAGAGTTCCAGCAACAAATTAAACAAAGGCTCTTGAAAAAGATAAACATGAAAACTAAGAGCTAAACATGACAGCAGCTACGAAAAGATAAAGAACACACAATAAAATAAAGATAAGCATGAAAATCCAATGATGTGTTCTAGTTTAAAGTGGAGCGTGTTTCTCTCACACATAAAAGAAAGCTGGGTTCTAACTTGGTATGAATAGCAAGCAAAGCTAAATAAGACTAGAAAGTAAAGAGCGAGATGCTCCAAGCATAGCACATAGCGCATGAAGTGATAAAAATATAGTGGAACGAAGGACGAACTGATGATTGTTAATGGAGAAAGGGATGCACGGGGGCATCCCCAAGCTTAGATGCTTGAGTCTCCTTGAATATTTATTGGGGGTGCATAGGGGCATCCCCAAGCTTGAGCGTTTGACACTCCCGGATCTTCTTTCATCATCTTCTCTCGCACACTTGAAAACTCCTTTCATATATAACTCATCATAAGCTGATTAGAGAGGTTAGTACCCTTAATAAATTATTTTGCCTCTACTGGAAATAAATATTTTCTTGAAGGGATACTGTTTCTCAAGATTCCCAAAAAAAATTGCAAAGAAAAAGCTAGCACAAGACTTGCAAAACTGAGGAAGGGCAAAACATGGCAGAATCTGTGAAAAACAGACCAGCAGGTAGTAAATAATTTTTCCGGGGTACTTCTGCCACTCAAATCACAAAACTCAGAACAGACGCTCGAAAGACAATTGTATAGAGCACGCTTTTAAAAAATCAGATCAAAAATATGATCTGGTGATTGTAGGCGAATTTTTTCGTCCAAGGACAAAATCTGTTTTCTGGACAGCATGTCACAACTTTTGAACTTTCTTGCAATCGGAGGCTAAAATTGGCACAAAGCTTGAAAATAAAGATACAATGATGTTGCTACAGTAGTAACAATCATCAAGACCGCTACAAACAGAAGTAAAAACATCTTGGGTTGCCTCCCAACAAGCGCTTTCTTTTACGCCTTTGAGCTAGGCACGAAGCTTGCCTCACAAAGGAATAAGAGTTTAAGCAAAGGAGAGCATCAAGAAGAAAATGTGAAACACATTTAAGCCTAACCCACTTCCTATGCCTAGGAAACTTGTAAATAAATAAATCAAAGAAGCACAAAGTGACATGCATAGGAAGGTGGAAAAAGAACAACTTCAAAACTTTCGACACAAAGAGAGGAGTTTTAGTAATATGGAAGTTTCTACAACCAAACTTCCCTCTCTAAAATAATTTTCAGTAGTATCATGAACAACATCAAGAATATACCTATCACATAAATCATGTTGTTCATGACCTACAAGCACACGTGTATAGTTTTCAACACGGTCTTTAGGATCATAAGATAAATGCAACCCATCACATTGAGCCTTGATAAGAGCAAAATTCTCTGGGATATGAGTTGAAGATTTCAAAAGGATAATTGGGAAATCAAGTTTGGGTGTAATAGCAACAATTTCATTCTTAACATGAGGAACTATAGCAAGTTCATCTCCATAGGCATCATTCATAATGGCATCATGGCCACAAGTATAGAAGGCATCAACTTCATCAAAAAGGGATATTTCAAAAGAATCCATAAGATCATAACACTCATATAAGGTAAGATTCACAGAGTTACTCTCATTAAAAGGTAGACATGGATGGCTCCATTCTTCCTCCTTTTGTTCATCACCCTCCTCCTCTTTTTCATCCAAGGAGCTTTCAGGTTCAGTAATTTCTTCTTCCATAGAGTCCTGGAAAACATTAGTCTCTTCCTTTGGGGGAGAGTTTCTCTCAAGATGATCAGTAATATAATAATTTGCATCATAATTTTTCAAACAATAGTTAAGTATATCAAGACTCTTAGATTTGTAAGGGGCATCATCAATATTTTTAAGAAGAGAAGTAATTTCATAGGCACCCTTATAAGCAACAAATTCTCCTATTTTCTCTTCATCATCAAAATCATAATTTCTCTTAGCATAAGAAGCTAAGGTTTCATCATCATTGTACTCACATTGGAAAGCAAGGTGTTTGTGCCTCATAAAGCAACAAGATTCATCCCTGCAGAAAGATATATTATATATTGAGCACAAGTTTCTAGTATAGTCATACAACTGGTGTATTTGTTTCCATAAGTGTATCCCCTTTTGAGACATGCGGTGTTCCTTGTACCACTTTTGTTGATCCTCGGTGAATCCTCCATGCCAATAAGATCTGGTTTCCAAGAAGTCATACATTGATTGGCAAGTAAGGAACTAGACATACTATATTTTTTTGGATTTTTGATAAAGAACACGAAGATAAAAACTGGAAGGTAAACTAACAAGAATAAAAAGCAAAGATAAAAGATAGTGTGCAACTCCCCTATCTTGTAGACTAGAGTCCCCAGCAACGGCACCAGAAATTTGCTTGATACGCGAGAGATGATAATGGCTTCTCGCCCTTCGTTCGTTACCCCAAGTGGAAGGTGAGATGTAGCGTAGCGGTAAGTTTCCCTTGCTGAAGATACAAAGGTTGAGATCGACCAGTAGGACTCCAAGGTCGACAAGTAGGTGGTAAAGTGAACAATGGCGTCGTTCACAATCTAAGATTGCTTACTTCAACTGGACCTGCACACACAACAAGTAACTTTGCTCCCAACGAAGTTCAGAGAGGTTGTCAATCTCTCTGGTCTTGTTGTTTACAAAGGATCAACGCAACAGATAAAGATAATGATAACTGCAACCGGAAAGTAAAAGCAAGAAGTAAATTGAGGGTGTAAACAGTGGTAGAAATATGGACCGGGGTCCCATGATGTTCACTAGTGACATCTCTCTCCCAAAAGACGATAAAGATGCTATGCGAGGTACACAAATCACGTCTGGGTAATTGAAAGGATTAAAAACGCACCGCAATGCTAACTATGCTACAAAGAAAGGAAGAGGCTCAAAAGTATGGGCAATACGCCAAAATAAGTAGACTGAAATCCAACTGCATCTACTACTAATCATCCACCTTGAGATATCTATCCAGAACATCTCGCTGGAATTAATTTGCGAGTCCCACCGAGTGTGTAAACCTAAAGCAACAGACAACTGCATTAAAAGAACTTTGCGTAAAGTAAACAATCCTTGCAACCGCGTTTACAAGCACCGTTGTTTTCCCCCTTGTGGCAACAGCACATCCCCTAGACTCATGTTTCTGTCACTCAAGCTAGTCATCAGGGAGCTTGAACCCACAATCGAGCATAACGTTCCCTCTTGGAGTCACTACCTACTACTTGGCCAAAGCAATAAACAGCAACGGAGAACATCCAAGAATTACTCAAGAACAATAATATAAAAGAGAAGAACCAAATGTATTACTCAATCACAATCTGAACATAGTCTCATAATCCATCAGATCCCAGCAAACTGCATAGCAATAGCAGAAAGAATTACATATGTTCCTTGATTATTTAGGGCAGCTCACAAGGTCTAATCCATGAAGAACAAAGAGGGGAGGAGAACATCACATAGCTACTGATCATGGACCCATGTTCCGAGGTGGACTACTCACGGACCATCCGGGAAGCGTCCATGGTGTTGGAGAAGCTGCCGGAGGTAAATCCTCCCTCCGGCAGGGTGCCGAGAAGAGTTCTTCTGGTGCTCCCGATCTTGGAAGCGCGGCATCGGCGGAACAGAGGCGAGATCGCAAAAAAGGGTTATGTCTTTCAGGTTTTCCGTGAAGGGAGATAAATATAGGCGAAGGGGGCAGCCGGGGGGGTCCAGCGGGCCCCTGGTGTGGCCCCACTCCTGGCTGGTCGCGCCGAGAGGGCGCCTAGGGCCCTGTTGGGTCCCCTCCGGGCCTCCTTCGGGACTCTAAAAGGTTCCCGTAAGCTGGTTTATTTATTGTATTTTTCCGGAATTTTTCGGGAACTTTTAATACGGGGGAAACCTGAAATAGAAAAACAGCAGAAACCAGGAACTGGCACTGAGGTGCACTGAGTTAATAGGTTAGTCCAAATATGATCAAAAGTTGTAACGGCCCAGTTTTCATAAAAATTAAAAAATTTGTTTTCGCTGTGAATTGATTGATTGCCTGGTTTGTTTGCGGTGTTTGCATCCCCGATTTATCGATCGGCGATTATTTTCCCCCTCTTATCTCCTATCGGACGGAGACCGACCCTTGCCACCCTGACACTCGACCTTTGCGACAGCGGGTTTCACCCAATCACCGTCGCGAAAACCGCACGAGACCAGTCGCAGCCAACGGAACGAAAACCCCGTTTAATAATTAAAACGGGATATTTTTATAGCGCGCCGGAAAGTGTTCTCGGAACGGTTCCAGTGCGAGCTGAACGCCGCCAGCTCGACGCGCTGATCGCGCAGTTTGAAGTTTTACCCGAATCGGAGGTACTGCGGACCCCCGGCGGTCAGAAACGTGAGCACCGCGCGCGCGAGAGAAAAACCGGGGATGTTTTTGCAAACTTCCAGCCACCGGGGCTATATAAAGACCACCACACTCCCACCCATTTCTAGGGTTTCCCTAGTCCAAAATTTGCAGCCACCCCCCTCCACTTTGCCCAGTTTGCCTCCCAGATCCGAGAATTTTCGGGCAGTTGGATCGCGCGATCGGACGCGCCCGGTTGCGCCACGTCACCACCTTTTTCTCTCTCCTCTCTCTCTCCAACCGTTCCCCCTGCCCATGGAGCCGTCTCCACGCCGCCTCCGGCCCCGCGCCCACGCCGGCGAGCCGCCGGAGCAGCCCACCGCCGGCCACCCAGCTCCCCCGCGACCCTTCCTCTCCTTCCCTGTCCTCCCTCCTCCGTTCCCTCCTCACCCCGTTCTTCTTCTCCTCCGTGCAGGCCGCAAGGAGCCGCCGCGCCATGGGAGGCGGTCAAGCAGTGCCGCCGTGGTCTTCCGGGCCGCCCCGCACCCCTCGTCGCCCCGTGGGCTCGCCAGTGACCGGATCCGTCAGGATCCGGCGTCCCTCGTCCATCTCCGCCTGCCACCACCGCGTTAGCCTCGCCGGAGGCCGCAGCCTCGTCGGCCGGCGCCGCCACAGCCAGGGAACGGCCCGAGCGCCTCCAACCGCCACTGCCGCGTGGGCCGGCCCAGCGCGCCACCGCAGGCCCAGGCCAGATCCGCCAGGCCATATGGGCCTCGAGGCCCATGGGTGAGCCAGCCCGATGTGCCTCCACTTTTTTTTCCTTAAACGTTTTTCTATTTTTTGCTAAGTCTGATAAAAATTGTTGTTGATGCTGTTTTGTAATACGTTTTCCCGTTGATCCGTAGCTCGTATGACGTTGCCCCCAAAACGAAAGTTGCTCAGTTTTGCGTGTACTTTAATTCATCTTTTGTGAGGATTTTCATTTAATCTCATCTTGATTGTGTAATTGTGTGCTGAACAGGGCATCAGGCCGTTAAACTGCTACTTTTTCCTGTTAAGTGCTGCTGTTATTTTTTTATTGCAACTTCGGGTGACGATTGCTTCGCAACCGTTCATCGGAATTGATTGATTCCTTTTGCATCCTGTTAAGCATTGTTTCTACTTCAGTTCCATGCATTCACATGACATAATTGCCTGCTGCATCATAATTATATCTTGCTCCAAAGTAGCTATCCTGATGTTATTGTGTTGTTGTTGCTGAAATTGTTATTTTGTTGCAACTTCGGTCGACGAGTGTGTTGCGACCGTTTATCCTAATTGAGTGATTCCAATTGCATATTGTTAAGCATCATGTCTACTTTCATCCCACGTATTTCTATGTCATGTTGCTGCACTTTTGCATATAGATTTACCCCTGTTTATACAGCATGTGTGCATAGCTTGTCTTGCTTATATCTTTTTAACCGTAACTCCGTTTGGGGTGTTCTTTATATGTAACATGATTAGTTTTTCGTGTACTTTGTGTTTATTCTATTGTTTGCTGTTGTTAATCAACCTAAAATATGGTTTAGGGCAGAACAGTACCAAATGTTTTAATCATCGTGCGGCACTTAGTGTTATGCCATGTTTAGGTTGTGCCTCACTTAAATTGACTAGCATATATTGTTTACTTTGTGCTTCACCTCTTGACCTGTTTGTGTGCTATGCCATGCTTGCTTGAGTTTCCATGTTAATAACCGTTGATTGATCACTTGTAGAAGCAACTTGAACCACCGTAAACGTGCGGTATTCGTCGTGTGTGACGAGTACTCCACTTAAATCGTTAGTAACCGCTCTCGACGGTAGGTGCGATGTCTCGTGTTGCCTTCTTGTTGATGCTTGCTCGTGTTTGCCCCGTAGTAATAGATGCTTGCTCGTTGATTGCTTTCCAGTGTTTATCGTCTTGTGTGCTTCCGCGGGTACCTCTCGGAGACGATGCGAGCTTGCAATCAACCACCTTCGGAACCCGACTATTCAACAGGCATGGACTATACATTACTTATGATCCATTCTATTTCAACCGGCGGTTTTCATGCTAGTATAGGATAAGTGCGATGTTTTATCCTACCACATGTTTACAGCCTTTGTCCAACCGATACAGCCATGTCCCCTCCCAGCAAACCTTGTACTGCTATGTTACTATTGCTCGTTGCTCAGCCCCTGCTTAGTATGCATGCTTAGGATGCTACGATGTTACCCAGTTACTCCTTGGTTTGGGCTATCACATTATTATATTATATTGTTGTTGATGATATGATTATTATAATGTTGACTATATTCGACGAAGGATGGAAGGTCTAGGCTATCCCGCCCCGACGCTTTGTTCCATTCGAGTCACATAGGATCCGAGTTCCGGGTATTGGTTTTAAGACTGAGCGTGCCTAACCGCGTGTGGGATTTTATGGGGTCCCCTTTTCTTACCTATCTAGCTTCAAACATTTCTAGTGGTGGCCCGAGCTAATTTACCATTTGAAACCCCGTGTGTGTGCTTGGTGGATCCCCTCGCAATTTTTAAACAACCCGGACCAGCGGAGACATGGTTTCCCTGTTGGTCCACCTTTGACCGGCGAGGGCCCGAGGCCTCACGTGAGGCGTCTCGGTAACCCAAACCCTGTTGAGACGGAAGATTCCGATCCAAGCGCGTGGCCAGCTTTTGGATTGGGTGTCGACTCCCCGAGGGCCACCCGGATTTGTTCGTTGTTAGTTAGAGGGACCTGTCGTTTCGGATCTCTTGGAACTAAATCAAAAAATGGTTGCCTGTGATGGGTAGCAACTGAGAGAGATGGGCGTGCGTGCGGAGCCTTGTAATGGGCAGTTGGTACACCCCTGCAGGGTTAAATCTTTTCGAGAAGCCGTGTCCACGGTTATAGACGACTTGAGACCTACTCCTTGTTCATAGACAACAACAACAACTGAGATAGTCTTAATATAACTTGATCAACGTGTGTGTGCCTTGACTGCTTCTTCTTCGTCGGGATGCGAAGAGGAGGACAAGGATAGGATAGGTGTTATGTTTGCGTATGTAGGTGGATAGCAGACTTGTTGGAGGCGATTCCTCATCGAATGCTTGGCTCCTTATCTTACTCTCTAGATCGTTAGCCACTTCATAAATGCTAGTGCGGCAGCAACCTCACCCCTTACCCCATCCTTACCGTAAACTACTAGTTGTCCTAGAATGACGAGTGATGAAGTCCTTGCTGGGTCAGTTGACCACTACAGTTGGATGCTGAGTACCTCTGTACCCATGATACTACCCCCAAACTCTTTTCAGGGTTTCGATCGACAACAGGTATGGTGATCGACGTTTCACGTGGAGACTCGACGACGACTAATTAGGCGGATCCCGGCGGAGGGCCTGGACCCGTGTGGTTATGGGGATCGATGTTTTTCTCTTTGCCACTAGGCATTTTCTTGTAGTCTGTACCCAGACATGTATCTTTTGTTGTTGTATTGTATTTAAGGCAGTTGTATGCCGATTGTATGAGATGTTGTATCCTTGTATCTGTAATGTTGTGAAATCATGTTGGAAATCCGAGGCATATGGCTTTGTCATATGTCGCGGTGGGACCGATATGTGCTTCGTCCCCGGATCTGGGTGGAAACACCTAGATCTGGAACAGTACCGCATATCGGGCCTTACAAAAGTGTATCTAAAACATAGCAATATCACACAAAACATGCATGGAGCAAATATAAATTATAGATATGTTTCGGACGTATCACCAACCTATATGCATGCAAGCGTAGGCTTTCCCTTCCACGTGTCTTTTGCATAAGTATTTCTTTTTATGAGATCTCTATGCTTAGAAGCTTGTGATTCTTTATCTATTGTATCTTGCTGAAAATATTTCCTCTTTTTTTGAATTTTCTCTCTTTTGCCTCCTTTTCATCACTTGCCTTGAGGATCAACCAAATATGCGCTACTAGTGTCACAAGATATGCACGGGAGCAAGCTATCACACTATATGATATAGCAATGATGTAACAAGATGATATGCTATCACTATGGTGCTCAAGTTTTCGTGAAGCGATACTTGACTAGCTAGGCTCAATAGGTATGAGGTAATCGCAAATATGGAGGGGCTATTAAGGTAAAGGCAAGGAAGGAAAGGATATGACGGAATGGATACCTTCGTCACACTTAATCTTTCACGAAGTCGGAGAAGACCGGGCTTGATTCCGGTTGAGGGGGTCAAAGGATGGATGGTCATCGTCGAGGATGGAGCTCGTTGGTTCATGTAGGCGAGGTATAGGTACTCCTCGTTGTTGGTGATGGTCCCGATAGTTGAAACCGGCGAAGATGCATGGTTTCGAGCTTTTGTGCTCAAGAGGCTAGGCAAATATTCCAAACATCCGAAAAAATGATGGAAGCAAATGGTGAGGAAACATATCTAAATGTATAGGGGTGAATAGCTAAAAACGAGCTAAAGAACGTAAAAACGGACTCCAGATGAAGAAGTTATGGCCAAAATAGTGAATTGCGGAAGGCTGGAAACGGGAGGGTCGGGCGGTCCGACTTCGAGCCCGGACGGTCCGGCCTCAGCCCGGACAGTCCGACATGATGGTCCGGACAGTCCAAATAATTACCACCGGGGGCCGTCTTCGGGTCCCTAATTGTTCGTACGGTCAAAGGGCCAGCCTGGACGGCCCGACTGGTCAACGCCCAAAAGGATTGGAGCTCCGGGTCACGAATTTTGGTCTGAAAACTCTATTTGGGGCGGAAAATGGACACTTTTGAGACCAAAATTGATGGGGAAAAAGAAAAATTGGGCTAGGAAACACAAAGGAGGGTAGTTCCACTTGCTAAACTCTAGATCCACGGATCAAAATCAACAAAACCTCACAAGAACAACAAATCGCAAGAAATTTGGTATGGCTATTTTTGGTGGGGATTTTCAAAATTGGGATGAACAAAGCAAAAATTGGCTAGAAGATGGGGGGAGGGGCTCCAAGATGTGAGAAACCTTGCTCTTGATACCAAATGATACGGGACCAAACCCGATTTGAGGTCTAATCCCTAGGGATTTGCCCAATATTTCAAAACTTGGAGGTGGGAAAGAATGCAAGTCAATATGAACACAAAAGACAGGAAAGGGAACAAGATCCAAACAAAGGGAACTCAAATCCACACACAAAATCCACACATAACAAGATCCATACATACACAAGTGGTAGCTACATTGGTCCATCTCTTTCTACTACTAGGATTGGGGCCTCCTCTTCTATGACTAGGAAGAGGAAGGTAGGTTAAGGCTCAATCCGCAGATGAAGCCTCTGTCCCGCGGGAGGTGGTAGGATTGAGAGAGGATCTCCAAGGAGATCAAATCCCCATGGGGGGATATGACCTAAGCTCTCTCAAATCTGGGTATATTCTTAGCTAACCCTAAAGAGGAGATGGGGAGAGGTATTTATAGTCTAGTGGTGGATGAAGGGGTACATAGGCCGTGGCCCCAATTGTTGCGTGCAGGCCGTTGACCCGGTCGGATGGTCCGACCTCAGCCCGGACGGTCCAACCTGGGGTCCGGATGTCCGAACAATTATGGATGAGACCCGACTTCGGGAATTTCTCTTCGGACAGTCCAGCTTCGGGCCCGGACGGTCCGACATGGGGTCCGGACGTCCGAAGCCAGTAGATCTTTGGCTCCACTTCTTCTCCTTTCTTCTGTCTTCTCTTCCAAGATTCCCGCGCAGACCTAAGTATGCATGGGAGTGGAGGGTCAAGTAGTATACCATTCGTGAGAGGACCGAAAGGACACACGCAAAGGATAGAGTTCACCTTTGAATGCTCGATGCGTGTGTCCTTTGGCGGAAGGTCCATGTCCATGGCGATGTCCGTCGGATGCTCCGCATCAAGTTCCCCATTACGCGATTTCATCCACTGTTTTGCCGCCAAAGTGATTCCAATCTCAGGATCCCCGGGAGAAGTTGTCCCGGCATGCTTTCGGAGGTAGGATTGACCTCCGGAGGCCTCTCCATCACCATGATCACCTCCGGGATGTGCCATGAGTAGTCCCCCTTGGACCATGGGTCCATGACCAGTAGATATGTGATGTCTTCTCTCCAATCTTGTGCTTCAATGTTTATCCCTTGTGAGCTGCCTATCATGATCAAGGCACCTTTGTATTAGCTCATGTTTTGTTATGTTGTGTTTGCTATGTTTGCTGCCTATCATGATCGAGATTGCTCACAAGGGCTAAACATTACAGCACAAGATTGGAGATAACACATCGCATAGCTACTGTTCATGGACCCATGGTCCAAGGGGGACTACTCACGGCACATCCCAGAGGCGATCATGGTGATGGAGAGGCCTCCGGAGGTCAATCCTCCCTCCGACAGCGTGCCGGGACAGGTTCTTGTGGCGATCCAGAGATCGGAATCGCTGCGACGGCACAACAGTTGATGAAATCGCGTGACGGGGTTCCTATCAAGGATTTTCAGAGCACCGTGTAAATATGGGCCAAAGGGGGCATGAGGGTTGCCCCCCTTGGCCCAGGCGGCCAGGTGGCACGGCCACCCCCCTGATCGCGCCAGGGAGGCGCCTGGCCAGGGGGTGGGCCCCCTCAGGACCCCCTTCGGGCTTCTGGAGTCTTCCGACTTGGATATTTTTTGGTATTTTTTCTGGAATTTTCCGAGCACTGTTATATTTGTCCTTTTTCTGCAATGCACGGACGATAACAGAAAAAAACTAGCCCTGGGCACTGAATTAGTAGGTTAGTCCAAAATATGTTGTAAATGATATGAAAGTGCATCAAAACATATAGTGATATCACCAAAAGAAGCATGGAGCAAGCCGAAATTATAGATACTTTTGGGACGTATCATGTTCCCATCCTATTCATCACCTCATGGTGACTGAGGCCCCTAAGTGGGCGCTTGAGCGTATTGACAAGGGCTGCCGGGCCTTCTTTTGGTCCGGCTGTGAAGAGATCCTCAGCGGAAAATGTTTGTTTTCCTGGCAACGGATTTGTAGGCCAAATAAACTTGGAGGCCTCAGAACTATGGATCTCAGACTACATAGTATCGCCCTGAGATTAAGGTGTGAATGGCTGAAGCGCACTAATGAGCTTAGACCTTGGCAGGGCATGAGCCTGACATCTGATCGCAAGGTTCAGGCGGCCTTTGACGCCTTAGTTCACTGGGAGATTCAAAGAGGGGACAAGGTCCTCTTCTGGCATGTTAGATGGATCCATGATGCTCGGGTGAAGGAGATTGCTCCTCTGGTCTGGGCTCATGTCAAAACTCAGGTGGTGAATCATCGTACGGTGTGCCAAGGCTTGGCTAACCATAACTGGACTCTTGACATCCATTTGGAGCTATCGACGAACACCTCGTTGCAGTTCATCAAGTTTTGGGAGGCGCTCATCCCCCTATCCACCAGCACCAACTTGTTTGACAAGGCAGTTTGGAGTTTGGACGTGGGACGTCTCGCGTTGCTACTCCGCGACTTTGGCCTATCGCATGCTCACCATGGGGTCCTTGGGATTTCTCTGCGCGGATACCATCTGGAAGTGCTGGCCCCCCTTGAGCTCCAAGCTCTTCATGTGGCGCGCCATACATCAATGTATATGGACGTCTGATCGCCGGTTTCGTCATTGGCTTCAGGAGGAAATCTCAGCATGTTGATACGTCTCAAACGTATCTATAATTTCTGCTTGCTCCATGCATGTTTTGTGTGACTTTGCCATGATTTGCTTGAACTTTCATACACTTTTGAGCATATTTGGACTAATCTATTAACCCAGTGCACCCAGCTGCCAGTTGATGTTTTCTGCTGTTTTTGTATTTCAGGTTTTCCGTCCATTAAAAGTGCTCCAAAAAATCAAGAAAAATCAGATAAAAAATCAGCGACCCGGAAGCTTCCAGAATAACCAAGGCAGCAGAGGGGGCCACCACCAGGAGACCAGGAGGGTCCCTGGCGCGGCCCCACCCTAGGCCGCGCCAGGAGGCCTCCTGGCTGCCTGGTGGGTCCTCTCGACACCCCCCCCCCTCCACCTATATTTACCCCTCGGGGTGGAAACCCCTAATATCGATCCCTTTTTCGCGATCTCCCCTCTGTACCGCCGCCACCGCCGTTTCAAGATCGGGGCTGCCTGGAGAAGCTGCTCCGGCACCCTGCCGGGAGAAGCTACCCCCTCCGGGAGACCATCCATAGCCATGGACGCCTCCCGTATATACCGTGAGTGGTTCCCCTTGGACCATGGGTCCGTGACCAGTAGCTATGTGATCTATCTCTCCCCTCTTTGTGCCTCCACTTTCGATACCTCGTGAGCTGCCTCACATGATCGAGGCACCTTTGTAATTTTCTGTCGTTGCTATGCTGAGTTTGTTGGGATCTGATGGATTATGAGACTATGTTCAGATTGTGATGAGTAATATATTTGGTTCTTCTCTTTTATATTTTGTTCTTGAGTAAATTCTTGCATGTTCTTCGTTGCCGTATTTTACTTTGGCCAAGTGATTTGTTGCAACTCCAAGAGGGAGCGTTATGCTTGATTGTGGGTTCAGCCCCTTGATGTCTAGCTTGAGTGACAGAAACATGAGTGTAAGAGCAAGTTTTGCCCCCGAAGGTTTTGGACATTGTTGGACAAAGCAGAAGTGGAACTAATATTGTTTTCGAGTATAAACAGATACTTAGGTTCCGAAAGAATGGAGTTTGCAAGTAGAAGGTCGAAGGACAACTCACTGCAGCAAAGCTGCAGTCATCTACCGAAACCTTTGAAGGAAGACGACCCCTAAAAATGTCGTCGAAGAAGAAGACTCTCTCGAGTAAAAGCGCAACGAGGAGAAAGTTGAAGCTGGTCGAAGACTTAGTCTTTTTACTAGTTTCTCTTTATTTTCTTGAGTCGTAGGAAAAACCGTACTATCAAGAGGGGTTTGCTAGTTGAGATCTTAGTCGAAGTGAATTTTCTCGGCTCAACCTAAACCCACAAAAGCCTACCGAGAGAAATCTTACTGAGTCGAGTGGATAGCTCGAAGGCAAAGTCATCGCACTTCGTGCCTTCGAGAGAGAACTCGCTCGGTAAGTCAGCTTACTTGTTCCTCAAGTAAAGTTGCGCATTGATTGGAATCCGACCGTTGTGGACACGCGTCAAGCTGTCGCATCGGGTCACTTCAGTCATTTTACCCATCGGGATCGCCAACTATAAATACCCCGCACCTACCCGCCATTTCGGGTTGGCTGCTCCACTGAAGATTCTAAGACAGAAGTCTGTGAGCATCCCAAGAGAGATCCATCGAGAGAAAACCAAAACCCAAGTCTGAACTGAGTTGAGCTATTCACAGAGACTTTGGTCGAGATTAGCCGATCTTTTTATCTTGGAGAACTTCAAGTCTCCTAGACGGTTAGGCGTCGCCTGTCAAGCAGTCGAAGAGTAATTGTCGCTGCTGAAGGAAGTTTGTAAAGGTCTCGGAGATGTCCTGAATCATCTACCACGAGTGAAAACTGGACAAGCTCGAGGAGTTTGTTGCAGTGGAGAATAGGACGGAGAGAGTTTTGCTCCAGGTGTTCAATCACCAGTCCCTCCAACCAGACGTAGCACTTTGCAGAGTGTGAACTGGTTTACCAAACATCGTCGTGTCAGGCTCATTTTCCTTCTAGCATTTACTTTAATTATTTACTTAGTTGCCTGTTTGTCTTCGATGTTTTCCTTCGCTCCCAATCCCTTCGAGCCATGCATTACCTTCGATACTGTATTTCCTTCAAGATGCCTTTAGTCCTTCGCAGTTTGCATGAATTCCTTCTAAGTTCCTTAGAATTTTTAGAAGTGATCATTCACCCCCTCCTCCTCTGATCATTCTTGAGCTTTCAATGAGACTAGGGGATGTGTTGTTGCCACCAGGGATAAAACAACGGTGCTTGTATTCGCGGATGCAAGGATTGTTTACTTTATGCAAAGTTCTTTTAATGCAGTTGTCTGTTTCTTTGGATTTACACTTTGGGTGGGATTCACAACTTAATACCAGCGAGATGTTCTGGATAGATATCTCAAGGTGGATGATTCCTAGTAGATGCAGATGGATTTCGGTCTACTTACCTTGGCGTACTGCCCATTGCTTTTGAGCCCTTCCTTTCTTTGCAGCATAGTTAGCATTGCGGTGCCTTCATAATCCTGATAATTGCCCAACTGTGATTTGTTTACCTTGCTAGCACTTTTATCGTCTTTTGGGAGAGAGACATCACTAGTGAAAATCACGGGACCCCGGTCCATCTTCATATCATTGTTTACATCTGTAGTTTACTTTTCAGTTGCTATCACTATCATTATCCCGTGCGTTTTATCCTTTGTAAACAGCAAGGCCGGAGGAATTGACAACTCCTCTGTACTCGTTGGGAGCAAAGTTATTTGTATCTGTGTGCAGGTCCAGGTGAAGTTAGCAACCCTTGGTTGAGAACGGCGCCATTGTTCTCTTTACCACCTTCTTGTATCTCTGCGAGTCCTCCTGGACGATACTCAACCTTAGCATTTTTGCTAAGGGAAATTTGCTGCTACGCTACATCTCACCTTCCACTTGGGGTAACCAACGAGGAGTGAGAGATCCTCACTGTATCAAGCCAATTTCTGGCGCCGTTGCCGGGGATTCAAGGAGCTACAAGTAGATTGGTCCCGTCAACTCTCTAGCCAGAAAGCCAATTTCTGGCGCCGTTGTCGGGGACTCCATTCTACAAGATAGGGGAATTGCACACTATCTTTTATCTTTGCTTTTTAGTCTTGTTAGTTTACCTTTCAGTTTTTATCTTCGTGTCCTTTATCAAAAATCCAAAAAAATAGTATGTCTAGTTCCTTACTTGCCAATCAATGTCTGACTTCTTTGAAACTAGATCTTATTGGCATGGAGGATTCACCGAGGATCAACAAAAGTGGTACAAGGAACACCGCTTGTCTCAAAAGGGGATACACTTATGGAAACAAATACATCAGTTGTATGAGTATGCTAGAAACTTGTGCTCAATATATAATATATCTTTCTGCAGGGATGAATCTTGTTGCTTTATGAGGCATAAACACCTTGCTTTCCAATGTGAGTACAATGATGATGAAACCTTAGCTTCTTATGCTAAGAGAAACTATGATTTTTATGATGCAGAGGAAATAGAAGAATTTGTTGCTTATAAGGGTGCCTATGAAATTACTTCTCTTCTTAAAAATATTGATGATGCCCCTTACAAATTTGAGAGTCTTGCTATACTTAACTATTGTTTGGAAAATTACGATGCAAATTACTATATTACTGATCATCTTGAGAGAATCTCTCCTCCAAAGGAAGAGACTAATGTTTTGCAGGACTCTATGGAAGAAGAAATTACTGAACCTGAAAGCTCCTTGGATGAAAAAGAGGAGGAGAGTGATGAACAAGAGGAGGAAGAATGGAGCCATCCATTTCTACATTCTAATGAGAGTAACTCTTTGACTCTTACCTTATATGAGTGTTATGATCCTATGGATTCTTTTGAAATATCCATTTTTGATGAAGTTGATGCCTTCTATGCTTATGGCCATGATGCCACTATGGATGATGCTTACGGAGATGAACTTTCTATAGTTCCTCATGTTAAGCATGAAATTTTTTCTATCGCACCCACACTTGAGTGTCCTATTATCCTTATAAAATCTCCAACTCCGGAGAATTTTCCTCTTATCAAAGCTCAATGTGATGGGTTGTATTTATCTTATGATCCTAAAAATCGTGTTGAAAACAATACACGTGTGCTTGTAGGTCATGAACAATATGATTTATATGATAGTTATATTCTTGATGTTGTTCATGATACTACTGAAAATTACTTTGAGAGAGGAAAGTTTGGTTATAGAAACTTCCATGTGACAAAAGCACCTCTCTCTAAACTGAAACTTTCGAAGTTGTTCTTGTTCCACCTTCCTATGCATGTCACTTGGTGCTTCTTTGTTTTATTTTCTTACGAGATTCCTATGCATAGGAAGTGGGTTAGGCTTAAATGTGTATCATTTTTGCTTCTTCATGCTCTCTTTTGCTTCAAAATTCTTATTCTTGTGAGAGCATCTTCTATAATCTTTAAGCCTAGCTAATGGCTTTAAAGAAGCGCTTTCGGGAGGCAGCACGCAACGAATTTAGGATTTCCCTTTTGCTTTTCTTCTGTTCTTAGTGGTCTTGATGATTGTTACTATTGTAGCAACATCATTGTATCTTTGCTTTTTAAGCTTTGTGCCTTTTATATCCTCATACGGCAAGGGAAGTAAAAGTTGTGACATGCATAGGAAGGCTAGAAAACAATTTTCCAACGAGTTGAGCTTTATGGATAAAACAATTTCATCCGAATCAATTATAGATCCATATATATATTCTTCAGACTTTTAGTCTTTTGGAGGGTCTACCAAGTTCAAAACTTGACTTACTTCCATGGATACTATCTCGGATTATTTGGCATTTAGCCAAATCCCGGAGGCAAGGCCCATCAACGCTTCTTTGTATATCACAGGTTTATCATTGTCGAACACCAATATCTCGTTTACATGAAAATGTTTGTACGAGTTTTGTCTAACCTGTGTGGTTCAGCTGCGCACCTTCTGAAGATTTAACAATCTTTGACAAGTTGCACTGTCCTCCCACTCACTCTTTTGCAAGAAACTATTTTTCTTCAAAACACAACGTTCTTAACAACAAACAGTTTTGCTTTTGTGTAGTGATAGAGGAATACCAAAACTTTTGGCATAACCTTAACAAAGTAGCACTTATCTGATTTGGGGTTTTGAGTATGTCAAACATATGCCTCATATACCCAAATTTTAAGAAAAGACAATATGGTTTTAACACTTCCATACCATATCTAATATGATGTCATTTCAACAGATTTAATGGTGCTCTTTTCAGTGTAAAAGCCGTAGTCACTAACGCATAACTTTAATAAGTATAATGGCAAATTGATAAACGTCATATTTGATCTTACCGTGCCATACATGGCTTGATTACATCTCTCGTACACTTTACTCATAGTGGTGTTCCGGGAGACGCAAGTTATGACACTTCTTCACAACTCATCAGACGTTCGCTAAACTTGTAACTCAAATATTACTTTCTACAATCTAATTTGCAGAAGCTTTATTTTCTTATTACGATGAATTTCTATTTCACTCTAAAATTCCTTGAACATTTCAAAGATTTTAGACGTATGTCTCTATTGAACAGATATCCACATATCTACTTCAACTCATGAGTGAAGATAGGGAATCCACTGCACACAACTACACTTATTGGACTACACACATCATCATGTATGATTACCAATGGTTTAGTTGCCCGTTCATTTATGGCCTATCAACGGTTTTTTAGTCACATTACTTTGAGACAAAGATCGCAAGCGTCAAGTGATTCATAATCATATGACTCGAAAGTCCATCACTTATGGAAATTCTTCATGCATGTTATGTCACTTGTGATAAACGGCAGTGCCACATCTATGTGGTATTTCTGTCAGTCTTGCGACGTTTAGCGTCAGTGTTATGGATGTTTAGTATTATTATCAAGATTCATAGCATACAACCTATTCATAATGGAAGTATGGCCTTTACGTTATTCATAGCTTTGGACAACTCTCTTGCAACAAACATGATTCAAAATGATGTTTTTCAACAAGGCTAAAGTGTAGTAACAATGTACTCAACTCTAAAATGAATTATGAAGATAACCATAGAGTCAACACACGGTATAGTAAACCTTTTACCGTGTTCCCAAGCGTGTCAAAACTCATCATTAGCTAGTCATAAAGGCCATAGTATTTCTTGCATCGAGTTGCAACAATATGCAATCGATGTGATATTCCGGTGATCAACAGTTTAATCACAATGTACAGAATCCACAATTAACTGCCAAATCATGATTCCCAAGAATTACATCTCTTGACCAGCAATGAATTCATCTATAACTTTGTATGACTTTCATTTCTGAGCTGGATATTCCAGTCTTCTTTCGTTTTGCCTTTATACGTATCATAGTTCTATTTCCAATGTCACTCCTACTCACAGAAGATCACACATGACCAAGGGTGGCGCAGGTGTTAGACCAAGTATGTGATCAGAGGGGGAGGGGGTGAATGATCACTTCAAAATTTTGCATGAAACTATGAAGTGAAGCATAACTCAGTAACCGAAAGGATTCAACAGAAAGGTAAATGTCTAAGCAGAACATGATTGAAGCAAAACATAGCGAATCAAAAGCATCGAATCAATTGCATCAAAGCAGATCACTGAAGCAATTGATAGACTGACTGTAAGTGCGGAAGGTTAAACGAACTCTTGACTCGGCGATGTTTGTTCGACCAGTTCACACTCTGCAAAGTGCTACGTCTGGTTGGAGGGACTTGTGATTGAACACAGGAGCTAACCTCTCTCCATCCGTTTCTCCACTGCACCAATCTCCTTGAGATTGGTCAGTTCTTCACTCGTGGTTGATTATTGAGGAAATCACCGAAACCTTTGACAAATTGGACTTCGAGGCGACAATTACTCTTCGCTCTCTGAAGAACAACTCTCTAACCGTCTAGGAGAATTGCAGTTCTCCAAGATAAAAAGGCTAGCAAACTTCTTCCTAAGTCATAATGAATCAACTCAGATCAATAGGACTTATGCTTCGGTGGATGGGTTTTTGAAATGCTTCGGTGGGGTTGCTCTCTCTCTCTCCTCTGTAGGGAATCAATCTTGGAGCAGCCGCCGGCCAATGAGGGCGAGGGTGGCGTATTTATAGGTGGCAATCCCTAGGTGCGAAATGACTGAAGTGACCCGATGTGACAGCTTGACACCTGTCCCCAACGGTCATATTTCCAATCACAGCGCAACTTTACTTGCGGTCCAAGTAAAGCTGACTCACGGACTTGGTTCTGCTTCAGGAGCCGAAAGAACAAAGTCTTCGCTGGTGAAGCATTACCTAGCTCACATGAGATTTCTTCAACTCTGGCTTCTCACTGTTTAAGATTCGATCTGAGTCTTTTCATCAAAACCTTCGGAGTACATTTACTAAACCCCTCTTGATAGTATGGTTTTTTTCTTATGACTCAAAGAAGTAGAAAAGAACTACGCAAAAACAACTAAGTCATGCGCCATCTTGATCATCTTCTTCGATGAGACATGCTTCAGGATTCCTTATCTTTTTAGGGGTCGACATCCGTGATGAGCTTCACTCCAGAGGATGTGCTTCGGTAAAAGTATAAATCTTCGTTGAAGCTTTATCACCAACCTATAACTTCAGGAACCTAACCATATGTTTCACACTAGAAAACTTGTTAGTTCCTCTACTGTTTTGACCAACAATATCCAAAACTCATGGGGTTATAACTTTGCTCTTACAATCTCCCCCTTTTTGGACTATTGTTGACAAAACAGGCATCGATAAAAGATATGGAATTTAAGATGAGTTGAGAGAAAACTCTAAGATATGAAGCTGATGACTCCCCCTGAATGCAAGCATTGAAGATTTGTATAATGGAAGAAAATGCTTGTTGAAGAATATCATCAATGGGAATCCTAACACATATCTTAGCGAATCAATTTGCATATAGAGAATATGACTTGAAGAATATGCAATCATCCAATGACCTGTGAACTTAAGGAAAATAACCACCTGCAAAATAAGAAGTAGAAAAGCAACTTGCAAGCACGGGGTTATTAACATATATGATAAAACAGTTCACAGCCGAAGTAATACTTAAGATACAACCCAATCGAAGTGAATGGAATGTTTGTCGAATCTTAACACACGCAAACACATCGAATCAAAACCCAAAACCCCGTAGCGAATCTAAACTCATCGATGCCTACGTTCTCCCCCTTTTTGTCAAGAATTGGACAAAAGGTTGAGAGGCAGATCGAGAGCATTTACGCGTCAGCTGCAACCTGGGGACCCTGCACATTGTCTTCGCCTGAAGAAGATGCATCGCCTGAAGTATCGCCTTCGGTCGAAGCAGGTGACTCTTCCTCGTCGAATTCCATCGACGCTTGAAGCAGTTCAAGGTCGTTGTCGTCGAGAGGATCGTCTTCGTGCTTCGATGTGTGAGAGTCGTCATCCGAGAAGGTGTCGGGGCGAATCTGTTCAGCAGGGTTGACAAAGAGAAATTCATCAATCTTGTCCAGCGAAGGGATCTTGGGGTTGGGGCGGTCGACTGTATCATTTCTGGAAAAGTTCCTCTGCAGATGTGGATATTCCTTGAATATGCGGTCAGCTTGAAGTTTCTTCACAGAGTTAAACTTCCTGAGGCCTTTCCAAGAATGACGCTTCAATACCGTCAAGTATTGGTTGTTGTTCATTGCAATGTTTCCAACTCTGTTTATCTCATCAGACAGATGTTGCATCTGGCGCTGATTTCCTTCGATGAAGTTTTCAAGCAGCTGTTGGTTGCGAATGGCAACCTCAAAGTGGTACACTTCTTTCTGGAAACGCTTCGACATATTTCGCTCATTGATGTGCTGTCTGACTCCTACATATGTTGCAAATGGGTCATTTGGCCGCCTGAAGATATTCATTGTATCGCGGACCGGAGGGCAGAACAGCTTCGGGTGATGCTTCGCAGTGTAATCTTCGCTGCGTCCATGGTTGCAAATGGCTTGCAGCCAAGGAGCATATGGCTTCAATTGATTAACCAATTCAGCAGCTTGTACCATGTATCGAAGAAAACAATCCTCGAAGTCAAACACATGTCCATGAGTGAGCTTCATTAGAGCATGACGAGTTGGGTACAGAATATTGGATTCTTCATTCGCAGTACTGAGAGGCATCAGGGAGTTTGACAGTATGTAAAACCATGTCTTCGAAATGAACACCAGATGCTTCGGGCGAATGTTTTCTGGCATGTGATCTCCAGAGACTTCGGGATCCACTAAAGATGCAAATTCAGCTTCAGTGGGATCCGGTAACATGTGAACTTTTGCAATTTCTCCAGTGTGTCTTGGGATGTTTATAATATCCATGAATTCATCTGTATGCATCCTGAAGACTTTCTCTTGAATCATCCATTCAAGAATCCATGTGCTAGTATCTTCTGGGGTTCCAGAGACATATAGTGTGGCATAGAATTGCTTCACTAGCTCTGAATTGAATGGAGTTTCCAGAGCAAATAATCCAGTCAAGTTCTGTGCTTCGATAGTTTCCACTATGTTTTGGAAGCACGTTGCAGAAGATAGACTGTGCATATCCAAGTACTTGTGTCTGAAAAGTACACCTTTCTGGCAGTAAAGCTTCGTGTACAAGATTTGCTGTTCAGCACTCCAGAATCGAAGATCATCAGGTGTTCTTGGTGAATCATATGGACTAGTGCCAAAGAATCGAAGCTTTTTGCGATGAACTTCAATGTCAAATTCAGGACCGTGTCTTGACGAAGATCCTTCTCCCAGGAAAATGGGAAAAGTCTCTCTTGGATAGATGGAGTCCAGCTGGGTGTCCTGAGCAGGAATGCAATGCCTTCGAGCATCTGTGATTCGCCTTTGCGGTTGAGTGACGATGGCCAACTCATTTGCTTCGGCTTCAGCTTCGATTTCTGCATCAGCATTGGCTTCAGCATTAATAGCTTGATCTTGGGCTTCGCCTTGTTTGTCTTCAGACTCCTCAGCAGAGTGAGCTGAAGAGTAATCCTTTTCAGGAATGGCTTGAGGGGGTGGAGAGGGTTCTGATGCAAAATTGTCTTGAGCGGATGGTTGTGGAGCAGGTTGAGGTGGAGGAGGAGTTGGAGCACGGGGTGGAATGACTTCGGGAGCGGATGGCTTCGATGTGGGTTTGCCAAGCTTGATGATTCTGCATCGAGGGGGCGATGCCTTTCTAGGGGCCTTCTTTGCCGGATGAGAGCTCACCTCATCAGCTTCTTCAGTGTCAGCAATGAGACGCCTCTTCCTTTGTTGCAATATAGGAAGTGGTGAAGCTAATTGCTTGAGCATGGCTTCGCGCTTCTTTGAGTCAAGAGCCATGACTGAAGCATTGTGAGTCTTGCAGCATTCTTCAATGGCAGACTTCAACTTGTCTTGAAAGACTTGAATATTTTGCTTCGTTTGTTCATTAACAATAGCAATCTTCTTCGAAGCAGCTATGGCTTCGCTCTTGAAGTCCTCATCAGACTCATCATCTGCTTTCTTCTTGAATTTCAGAATCTTAGCAGTTTCTGATCTGTTCCTTGAGTGCAAATCTCTCAGCTGATTGTTCAAAGTTTCGAGCATGGCTGAAAGATTTTGTGAAATGTAGATATTCTCAATATCCACAGCTTGAGGATTTACAGCTTCAACAAGCTTACAGTATACCTGAAACAGCTTTAAACAGTCCCAGAGCTCACCTTCTCTAGCATCTGGAAAATTGTGTTCACTATGCTCAGCTTCATCATGGGCTTCGGGGACAGGAGCTGCGACTGGCTTCGGGGGAATTTCCTTCGGTGCCATGTCCACAGCGGCTTCCTTTTGAGCGGCCCTGGAAGCTTTCTCAGCCTTCTTTGTGCGAAGGATATTCAGCTGAGCTTGGCGTTTGGCTTCAGCTTCAGCAAGTTGTTTGGCTTCGGCGGCAGCCTTAGCCTGTTGTGCTTGAGCTTCAGCTAGCTTGCGCTTCGCTTCAGCTTGCTGGTTTGCCTCGGCCAGCTCCTTCCTTTGCTTTTCAAGATCAGCTGCTTCCCTATCAGCTTTCTCTTTCTCTTTGGCTTCTTTTTTAGCCTTAGCTTTGGCTTGAGCTTCGGCGTGCAGACGTTCAGCTTCAATGCGGTCTCTCTTCCGCAATTTAGCTTCTAACAGCTTCTTTGTGCCAACCTGGGCATAAGTCTGACCAGGCTTAGCCACAGTTTCCTTTGGCTTCGGAGATTTAGTAGGCTCAGGAGCTTTGGCTTCGGGCACAGCAGCAGGCTTAGCCACAGGCTTTGCCTTCGGGTCATGTCGTTCCTTGGTCCTCTGCTCGGTTGGAACAAGACGGCGGGGAGGCTTGGAGGACAGGGGTGCCTCGACTACCAAGTTCGTCAAGTCAATGTTCCTCTTTGGAGCAGGAGGTGCTGAAGGTTCTTGGAACTTAACACCTTTAGGAGCAGTTGGCTTCACTCCAGCCTTCTTCTTCAGAGGCTTCTTACTCAATTTCTTCTTTGTTCTGACTCATCATCTGCTTCATCAGCAGGATCTTCATCGATTGAGTCTTCAAGCTGTGCAGCTGCATCAGCTTCGTCATCGGCTTCGTGTTCAGCTTCCTCTTCTGAAGCAGGAGGAGGTGAATCACTTAGCTTCCGAAGCTTTCGCCTCTTCTGAGGCTTCGATGGTTCGGCTTCATCAAGCCCTGCAGCAGCAAGAGCTTTTGCCTTTTTCTCGTCTCGGATCCTCTTCTTCTCAGCCAGAATAGCAAGCCTTTCTTGCTCTTCAGGATAATCATCCGGGGACTTGAGAGAGTTTGGGTGCGGGACAGCCGGAGGCTTCGGGTAGTACTTCTTTCGGTTAGCTGCTGTGTACTGAGCGCACATGGCGGTGGTGTACCGATAGGGTGGACTGAAGGCGAATTGCATTGCCCACTTCCAAGTTGGAATGCTTTTATACTTGTACCACCTTATAGCCCAATATCTACGAATCTTTTGCAGTCGAATCTTTCTATCATGATCTGTCTCTTCTGGCGGGGTGTCATAGCCCATCTTGAGGCGAATGGCTTCGGGAATGCCGCGGGCATTATTTACTTCCTTAGTTTTGCCTCCTTTGCCCTTCTGCTTCGGTGGCTCTGGGTAATTTTCCAGTCCTTCAACAATCGGAGACTCATTCCCCATTGCAGCCTCTTCGTCAGACATCCTGTGATTAGAAATATAGACAAGAGGAAACAAGGAGAGGGAATGAATAAGCACAGGCAAAGGTTTCGACCAAAAACAAATCAATTTTGACAGGAGCCCAGATCAAACTCAGATTGGATGCAACTCTGTTTATGAATTTGGTTAGAACAAGTTCGAAAACAAGACCTAACCCAATCCAGTTCAGAGAACGAATCGTATCATGCGCACTGACCTGAGGAGATGGGATTGCTTAGATGCTAAGAACAGCTTTCCCAAGATGTAAAGTCCAACACGGATCAAACAGCCCTATAAATAGAAATCAAAACCCTAACAAAACTTAGATCCAAACCCTAGATGAAGAACACAGAGAACACGATTGGATCCAAGATGCTGTGCGTACCCTAACTTGGTGACGCAAGGCAGCTACGGCGACGGGGAGCGGAGAAGTGCTCTGCGTCGACGGGGAATGTCCACGGCGGCAGCGTTCCGGCAGTGAAGCGGCGACGGCGACGACGGGGACGAGAGCTCTGCGGATGCTCGAGGTGGAAGATGGAGAAGTCAAAGAGAATGAACGTGGGGGAACCGTTTCGCTGGGGAATCGCCTTAAATAGGCCTGACCTGGAGCGGTTGCCAGATCAAATCGAACGGTGTCCAGCGACTGACTCTTCCGATTCAACGGCTAAGATGAAGTGGCGTATCGCGAGAGAATCTCAACGACCCGGAGAATACGGGGACTCAACGGCCGAAGAATAAGTCTTGACCGAGAGCAAAAACTTCGATAAAGTTGAAAACATTTGCTTCGGAACTCAATGATGCTCGAAGCAATATGCTTTCCGTTTCAATTGTGCTTATCATTCAAGATAGAAAAGATTGGGAGCGAAACAGAATAGAGGGGGTAGGGTCCGAAACTTATCACTTCGAAGAACAACATCGAAGCTAAAAGTGGTAAGCATAGGGGACAAAAGAAACGAATAAATAAAACAAACTAAACACAGAACAGAAAGCAACTGGCAAACGAAGCTAAACTTGGACGAAGGAAAACTCAAGCGAAACTAAACACACAAAAAAACACAAACGAAGGTGAATATATACAGTGAAAAGTTTCGATCTTACTGAACATTGTGTGAGTCTAAGATGTTGACCTCACATCTCAATGCACAAAACCTTTTCTCGTCCAATGGCTTCGTGAATATGTCTGCCAATTGATCTTCAGTTCTTACATGGCTAATCTCAATGTCTTCACGCTGAACATGATCTCGAAGAAAATGATGACGAATATCAATGTGCTTCGTTCGAGAGTGTTGCACCGGATTGTGAGCAATCTTGATGGCACTCTCATTGTCACAAAGCAGAGGGATTTTCTTCACATAAATACCATAATCTTTCAGCGTCTGCTTAAGCCAAAGTATTTGAGTGCAGCACGAGCCAGCAGCAATGTATTCAGCTTCAGCAGTAGATATTGAGACACAATTCTGTTTCTTTGAAGCCCAACACACAAGAGATCTACCAAGAAAATGACAAGTGCCTGAGGTAGATTTCCTGTCAACCCTATCACCAGCCCAGTCTGAATCAGAATATCCAATCAAATCAAACTGAGTGCCTTTGGGATACCAAAGTCCCAAAGAAGGAGTATGTGCTAGATATCGAAGAATTCGCTTCACAGCTATATGATGCGATTCCTTCGGATTTGCGTGAAAACGAGCACAAATACAAACTGATAGCATGATGTCAGGTCTAGATGCACATAAGTATAAGAGTGAACCTATCATAGACCGAAACTTTTTCTGATCGAAGGGTTTCCCTTTCTCATCTGCATCAAGAAAACCATTAGTAGGCATGGGAGTTCTAATGGTCTTGCATTCAGCAAGATCAAACTTCTTCAGGCAATCCTTCAAGTATTTCTCTTGTGAAATAAAGGTGCCATTCTTCTGTTGTCGAATCTGAAGTCCAAGGAAAAACTTCAATTATCCCATCATTGACATCTCATATTTCTTCGACATCATCCTTGCAAATTCTTCGCTAATCTCAGTGTTAGTACAGCCAAAAATAATATCATCTACATAAATCTGACACACAAATAGATCATTGTTATATGATCGAGTGAAAAGAGTGGGGTCATTTGTTCCTGGTTTGAAGCCTTTCTTCAGGAGGAAATCCTTCAGTGTTTCATACCAAGCACGAGGTGCTTGCTTCAGTCCATACAAAGCTTTGTGAAGCCTGTACACCATATCAGGATTCTTCGAGTCTTCAAAACCTGGAGGCTGCATAACATACACTTCTTCTTCGATTTCACCATTAAGAAACGCACTTTTGACATCCATTTGATATAGCAATATATTTTTGTGGTTAGCAAAAGCAAGCATGACACGAATGGATTCGAGACGGGCTACTGGAGCATAGGTTTCACCAAAGTCAATGCCTTCGATTTGGGTGTAACCTTGTGCTACCAATCTAGCCTTATTTCTTACCACAATACCGTCTTCATCTTGCTTGTTGCGAAATATCCACTTGGTGCCAATAACGTTGTGCTTCGTGGGATCTGGCCTTTCAACAAGTGACCAGACCTTGTTCCTTTCAAATTGGTGAAGTTCTTCCATCATAGCTAATAATCAATCAGGGTCCTTCATGGCTTCATCATATTTTGAAGGCTCTAGCATGGAGACAAAAGAAAAATTTCCACAGAAGTTAGCCAGACGAGTACAAGAACGAGTAGTGGGACGACCTGGTTGATTGATATCTTCAAGGATCGAATCCACATCAACTCTTCTTCGAACTCGGGATAACGCAGTATTATTTGCTTTAGGCTCAGCTTCTGCTTCAGGATCTGCATCAGCTTCGGGATCAGCTTCACCTTCAGCTTCAGCATTTCCTTCAGGATTAGCATTTCCTTCGTTCCTTTGACCTTCTTCGTCCTGTTCATCATTGGCTTTAGGATGTTGATCTCCAGCGCCCCGGGCTATGTGTGGGAACATTGGACCATCATCATCCCTAACAACTTGACGTTGATTGGCTTCAACAGGGCGAATCTAACCAATAGCCATGGACCTTATTACTTCATCAAGAGGAGGTTCATCTAGATCATGAGGCAAATGCTCCTTTTGAGAGCCATTAGTTTCATCAAACCTTACATTCACAGTTTCCATAACTTTCCCAAAGTGAGATTTATAGACTCTGTAAGTGTGAGAGTTTGAGCCATAACCTAAAAGAAAACCTTCATGTGCCTTAGGGGCAAATTTGGAGCTATGATTCATATCTCTAATAAAGCATGGAGCACCAAATACCCTAAGATATGAGACATTTGGTTTGTTACCAGTGATAAGCTCATGTGAAGTTTTCTTCAATAATTTGTGAAGGTAAACCTTGTTGATGATGTGACATGCAGTATTGATTGCTTCGGCCCATAACCTAATAGGAGTCTTGTATTCAGCAAGCATAGTTCTGGCCATCTCAATAAGAGTTCTATTCTTCCTTTCAACTACACCATTCTGTTGAGGTGTATAAGCTGCAGAGAACTCATGAGTAAAACCATAATCATCAAGAAAATCTTCAATGTGAGTATTCTTGAATTCAGTTCCATTATCACTTCGGATATGCTTCAGAGATAATTCATATTCTGTTTGAGCTCTCTTAGCGAATGACTTGAAGATTTCAACCACTTTGCTCTTGTCATCCAAAAAGAAAACCCAAGTATAACGTGAGAAGTCATCAACAATAACAAGACCATATTTGTTTCCTCCCAGGCTTGCATAATTTTGAGGACCAAAAAGATCCATATGAAGCAATTCAAGAGGACGAGTGGTAGTCATGATGGTCTTCGCTGAATGATGTTTCTTCGTAATTTTACCAGCTTCGCAAGCACTGCAGAGACGATCCTTATCGAATTTTACTTCGGTAAGACCAATAACATGATTCTTCTTCACTAAGTTATGAAGATTTCTCATCCCTGCATGACCAAGTCTTCGATGCCATAACCAGCCAGATGAAGCTTTTGCCATTAAGCAAGTGGAAACAGCAGGGCCCGAAGAAAAATCAACAATGTATAGATCTCCCTTTCGGTAACCCTCGAAGACAAATGAATAGTCATCATGTGAAAAGACCACACAACACGAAGCAGAAAACAACACAAGCATACCCATATCGCATAACTTTGAAATAGACATAAGACTATATCCAAGTGATTGGACTAGCATAACCTTGTCAATGTGCTTATCCTTCGATATGGGAATCTTACCCAAACCTAACACTTTACCTTTGTTGTTATCACCGAAGGTAATGTACTTCAGAGAAGATTGAGATAGTTTTTCTTCGATGAACAACTCCTTGTCTCCGGTCATATGATTTTTACATCCACTATCCATGACCCATTCGGTCCACCGAAGACATAGCCCTGCAGAAGAATTAGTTCTTCTTAACCACCCACAAACGAGCAGGTGACTGAGAAGACGTTGAAGCACTGGTCGAAGCAATATTAAATCGGACAGGAGTGTATTGCTTCGGTGAACCATCAAGCACACCATAAATGTAAGTCCTCTGTGAACGGTTAGCATAAGTATGAGCATATGCAATCTTAGTATGATTATTATGAGGAAGATACGTGTGGCGACCAGTACGATAGTATTGCTTCTGCGGAACATTTGATTCGGTCACCAATGGATCATTTCTCGTCTCAAGAGAGTAGAAATGATTCGGTGGTACCGAAGACTTTCCCTGCATAGAATGGTTAGCAGGCAGTTTTTCCACAAGTGCTTTCTGCACCCATATCTGCCTCTTATATAATCCATTCTTTGGTGGAGTGCCTACATACTCAGCTGAAACTTTTCCCTGTTCATATTTCATGAGTTTGTAGTCTGAATCAAGTGATTCATCCACAATGACTTTGTTCATTTTGCAGTCGAAACCTGAAAGGTTAGCAATATCAATGGGTTTCTCCTTAGCTAGGACCCAAACAGTCTTAGGATACTGCTCAGGCTCCCAATATGTGCCATCAGGATTTATCTTTCTCTCGAAACCAACACCTTCATTCCTGGGATTCCTGTGAAGGAGGGCCTTCCTCAGGATATCACAGAGATATTGGTGTCCTTGCACACTTTTGAACATGCCTGTTTCAAATAAGTTTTTCAACCTGAGGAGTTCCTCGGTAACAGCAGGATTTTCCTCATCGGAGGCATTAGTATCATTAATAACAATAGGAGCTTTCCCTTTGGAAATAGTTTTGCTTCGTTCCAAACAATCCAAACAAGGTGATTCAGATTTATCAATTGCTTCAGAACCTTGTTGAGCCATGAGAGAGAGATTGACATTTTCCAATTCTTCATGAGCCTCTGCCAGTTTTTCGAGAGCCACTTTCCTCTGAAGAAATTCATAGGTAAGCTTCTCATAATCAACTGAAAGAAGATCATGCCGAGAGGATAATTCTTCAAACTTCTCCTTCAGAGCAGCATGCTCATTGGTTAAAGTTTGATTCTTCTCAATCTCATCGATCAACAACGTTTCTGACTTCTTAATGGTTTTGCTTAGTGAATCAAGTTCATCTTGTTGAATTGAAGCAATTTTAGCAAGTTTAGCATAGCTTATCCTAGTATCACTTTCACATGAGGAATAATCAGAAGTATCATAGGTTGACTTGGATGAAGATACCTTTGCCTTGGCCATGAAGCAATATGCAGGAGTTTCATCTTCACTACTGTTGTTGGTGAAGAATGAGCTCGAAGTATTGACTGAAGCATCTGCCGAAGCAAAAGCCAAACCAGCAACTCCATCTGATTCGGACCCTGAAGCAGACCTTGAGTCTTGTTCAGCTTCGGAACCAGAGGCTTCATCTTCTGAGTTCATCTCCTTTCCCAAATAGGCCTTGGCACGGTGAGAGCTGCTTCGACGAGACGAGTGAGTCTTCGATGAAGAACCCTCACGCTTCTTATGATACTTCTTCCTCTTGTCATCATCAGAATCTTTCTTCTTTTCCCTTCTTGAACTGGAATCATGTTTCTTTGACTCATGACTTCTGGAGGATCTGTAAGGCTTCGATGAAGAGTCTCTGAGTGAATGCTTCGATTTGTTTTCAGCTTCCCACAGAGGGCAATCAGCAATGTAGTGTCCTGGTTTCTTGCACTTATAGCAGCAGTTGTCCTTCGATGGAGAGCTTTTTGAGGATGAACGGTGATAAGAATGACTTGAGCTTCTTGAAGGATAACTCTTCTTGGGTGAAGAAAAACCTTTTCTTTGAAAGCGATTGAAGCGTCTCATGATCAGTGCTAAATCTTTTCCAATGCTTGAGGGATCATCTGATTCGACACCTGAAGCAGAACTGGCTTCGGGTGAAGAATGACGCGAAGCTTTTGCTTTCAGGGCATGGGATCTCCTTCGAGAACCATTTATGTCACGTTTCTCTTCTTCTTCCATTTCAAAGGTAGTGAGTCTCTCAAGAACATCAGCAGTAACAAGACGTCTGTAATCAATCCTTTCCTTGATCATCAGCACAATGTGATCAAACGAGTCATCCAACGAGCGAAGCAGAGTTCTCACAACAGAGTGAGGAGTTATGTCATCAGCACCGAGGGAAATCAATTCATTTGCAAGAGTTGTGAGTCTGCTGTAAATAGAACTGACTTTTTCACCCTCGTTTCTCTTGAAGCGATAGAATTTGCTTCAGAGAGTGTCAATTCTGGCATCTTTCTGGGTAGAAACACCTTCACCAATCTTCTCAAGATAGTCCCAGACACCTTTGGCAGTTGGAATATTCTTCACTTCATGATACTTTTCAGGTGTCAGGTGATTGGTGATGAAAACCCAAACTACAGAATCAAGATCAATCAGCGTTGCTTCTTCAGGGGTGATCTCCTTCTCATCAGCAACAGTGACTCCATACAAGACAACTTGCCAGGCAGTTGAGTTGATAGCCATGATATTTCTTTTCATCTTGTCCTTCCAGTACGGGTAGTCCTTCCCATTGAAAATAGGAATAGGTTCGCCAGAGCGAATAGCTGCGAAAGACATACTAGAAGACATACTTGAAAACACTCCAGGAGGTTAATCCAAATAAAGAGTGCCTAGCTCTGATACCAATTGTTAGACCAAGTATGTGATCAGAGGGGGAGGGGGTGAATGATCACTTCAAAATTTTGCATGAAACTATGAAGTGAAGCATAACTCAGTAACCGAAAGGATTCAACAGAAAGGTAAATGTCTAAGCAGAACATGATTGAAGCAAAACATAGCGAATCAAAAGCATCGAATCAATTGCATCGAAGCAGATCACTGAAGCAATTGATAGACTGACTGTAAGTGCGGAAGGTTAAACGAACTCTTGACTCGGCGATGTTTGTTCGACCAGTTCACACTCTGCAAAGTGCTACGTCTGGTTGGAGGGACTTGTGATTGAACACAGGAGCTAACCTCTCTCCGTCCGTTTCTCCACTGCACCAATCTCCTTGAGCTTGGTCAGTTCTTCACTCGTGGTTGATTATTGAGGAAATCACCGAAACCTTTGACAAATTGGACTTCGAGGCGACAATTACTCTTCGCTCTCTGAAGAACAACTCTCTAACCGTCTAGGAGAATTGCAGTTCTCCAAGATAAAAAGGCTAGCAAACTTCTTCCTAAGTCATAATGAATCAACTCAGATCAATAGGACTTATGCTTCGGTGGATGGGTTTTTGAAATGCTTCGGTGGGGTTGCTCTCTCTCTCTCCTCTGTAGGGAATCAATCTTGGAGCAGCCGCCGGCCAATGAGGGCGAGGGTGGCGTATTTATAGGTGGCAATCCCTAGGTGCGAAATGACTGAAGTGACCCGATGTGACAGCTTGACACCTGTCCCCAACGGTCATATTTCCAATCACAGCGCAACTTTACTTGCGGTCCAAGTAAAGCTGACTCACGGACTTGGTTCTGCTTCAGGAGCCGAAAGAACAAAGTCTTCGCTGGTGAAGCATTACCTAGCTCACATGAGATTTCTTCAACTCTGGCTTCTCACTGTTTAAGATTCGATCTGAGTCTTTTCATCAAAACCTTCGGAGTACATTTACTAAACCCCTCTTGATAGTACGGTTTTTTCTTATGACTCAAAGAAGTAGAAAAGAACTACGCAAAAACAACTAAGTCATGCGCCATCTTGATCATCTTCTTCGATGAAACGTGCTTCAGGATTCCTTATCTTTTTAGGGGTCGACATCCGTGATGAGCTTCACTCCAGAGGATGTGCTTCGGTAAAAGTATAAATCTTCGTTGAAGCTTTATCACCAACCTATAACTTCAGGAACCTAACCATATGTTTCACACTAGAAAACTTGTTAGTTCCTCTACTGTTTTGACCAACAATATCCAAAACTCATGGGGTTATAACTTTGCTCTTACAGCAGGCCATGGACTTTACGGCGTGTAAGTCTTACTAACACCCTATGGAACTTCCTTTCCCTTAATCCTCATCATCATATGATCAGTATTCTTCTGGATCCCACACTTATCAGTTTTGTTTAGAGCACAGTGAACATTTTCACTAATGCTTACAATCATACATTGTACTAGATATCTTATATCCAACATTAATTGTCTTACTACTGAAAACAATTTTCAGTTCCATGAATATAACATAACTATCCCAAACGTTTCGAAGTTCGGGTTTCATGGTGGTGAAGACAATGCACTTAGCTGTGGTGGAATTCTAGCATTTTGGATTATGGACGTAAGTAACATCATCCATAGCATCAGCGGGAGAGCATAAAAAATTTGCGGTAGGAAAAGCTCCTTCTCGACACTATTGAGGATAGTCCTCACAATACGGTACCAATCGTAAAGTTTTTACCAGATAATACAGTTAATCAAAATCAATTGGGAAGGTGGTAACGCGAGCCATTATTCTACAACGATAATGCAAATACTAAGACTTTGTTCATAATTAAGTTGCACTTGTGATTAATCAATTTAATTATTAAGTGCGCTCCCACTCAGATCAATATCTCTCGTAATTGATGCTGGAGTGATTCAAGATCCGACCCAATCGTCCGCCATTGATGTGACATCACTGATGACTTAGACTGGATCGGTAGGCCAACTTGCCAATCACGCGAAAGGTGATTCTTGTTCATCTTTCGATGGGCGTGTTCCGGTAGAAAACTTTTATCCAAACCGTCAAGACAACCAAGTGTAATTGCAGTGTGTTCTTAACACACCCGCCTTTTATGCGTCACATCGTGTGTTCCCATGTGACATGACCTGCTCCGGTGTGAAACATAGTATAGATGGTGCTACAGTTGGAAGAACACTATCAACTTGATATTGTTTTGCGAGAGATCACCCTAATAAAATACGACAACCGTGCATCAAACAAGGGTGCATCAAAGGGATAAACATCACAGGCAGTTCATAAAATTATGTGATATAGTATAGCCCTTTGCTTCGTGAAGTCTTCATTGTCTTCACGTCGTCGTGGTTGAATTCACCGTGTCCACCAACTTTGTCCTTGGCGCCGGGAACATCACCACGGCTTCCGGCATGTGCTTCGGGGTCCACCTCTGCATCATAGATCATCACCTTGCATCTATCTATTGCTTTGCCACGAGCTAATAAACAGTTCTGGCACGCAGGCCATAATTAAGTGACAATCATATGACTCCAGTCATCATGTCGTACCACGACACGCAGGTCGCGAATAAATATTACATCATATAGCATCTCATACAAACACATTGCAAATCTGGAAGGCTATACCACATCACATGCATACTCTGCAAAAACAAGTTAGATCGCCATCTACACAGGTTGTTGCAACTTTTATCGTGGTTGATTAGCAGGTTACATGCAAACGTTGTTCCCTATACAAACCAAACACGATACTTCATTGTTTCTAGTTTAACGTTCAGGGTGCGTGCAACAACTAATGCCACAAGCCAAACTTCGTTCAACGCGTGACCCCCGTGTGGATTTGAGTTCATAAAATCCATAAGCCCCTCCATGTTAAATTTTCTATTGCGAGATTAAGATGAGATCCAAGGAGTTTGATGTAGACCATGATCAAGGCAACCAACATACTGAAAGCAACATAGAGGGATTGATGGAAAACTCAATCCTTGTAGCAAAACCTCAACTTGCCATCAAGCATATAAAAAATCACATGACAGGGAAGCAACAAGAAAATCAATGCCTCGTATCACACATATGATCTAGACCTAAACATGCATCTAATCAAGGATCGCTCATGATACCAATGTTGGGAAACGTAGTAGAAAACAAAAAAAATCGGCCTACGAATCAAGAACCCAAGATCATCCAAGAAGATTGCATACAAGGTTTGAGGTCATGGCTCACCAACCGATGTAGCGGAAGTAGAGTTGGTGAAGACCGTCGGTGCAGATCCCCGCAGCTAGGAATTTCAATGACCTCCCAACCGCGAGGATATCGATCCCTCGAACCGTCCCGCGATCTAGTCCCACGGACAAGTCCCACGAACAAGCTCCTCGAAGAAGGGTCGAAGGTACGACCCCTCCATTAGTATCCACACATCCCGTAGCAGCAATCCAGCAGCGCTCCACCGTCCAGAGATGAACGCCACCGAGAAAACTAGAGGGAGAAAACCCTAACGGATTCCGATCTAGAACAGCGTCTAAACCGGGGTCTAATTGTGGAGCAATGGGGTTTAGAGGAGGGAGGGTGGCGCATAGGCCTTGGGGACAAGTTGTGCTGCGCCCCCCACCCCCTTCCCTCATTATATAGGTGGCCAGGAGGCCCTTGGGGCGCAATAAGGGGTGGTGGAGTCCCCCTGGGACTCCTCCTCCCAAAGGGAGACCTTCCCACCGGGGAGTCTGGGTCCAAGGAGGACTCCTCCCACATGTGGCGCCCCCACCACCTAAATTTCGGCCAGCCCCCTTGGGGTGCCTTGCCCCCCAAGGCTAAGGGTGGTGGGGCGCATATGGTACTGTCCGGAACCTTGTGGAACCTTCCGGAAGCTTCTAGAACCTTCCATGACCTTCCAGGACCCGCCGGGACCATTCTCGGCCATTCCGGGACCTTCCGAGATGGTTTCGGGACATTCCGGAACCTTCTGGAACACTTACAAGACCTTCCGGGACCGTTTTCGGACGTTCCGGAACTATCTGGATAGGTTCCGGGACGATCCGGGTTACGGTCTAGCCTTCCCGATGCCCTGCGTCGGTTCGTCGGTCGTTTTCGCGACGTCCACCGATTAACCGGAAACTGTTCCGGTTGATCCAGGACTTCCACAGTACCATTCTCATATGTTCCAGAACCACTTGGTACTATTCCAGAGCGATCCGGACATATCCTTAAATACCCAGAACTTCTTCTGGTGCCCTTATGAACAATTCCATAAATACCTAGAACTACTTCCGGTGCCCGTATGAACTATTCCGTTTTGCTTCCACTAAACCTTCTACCATTCCAGTATTCTAACAGACTACTACTCGTTAAGTGTGTGACCCAATAGGTTCGGTATAATGCGGACATGACTCAAAACATCTTCCGGACATAGGTCAACAGGCTTTTGTCAATAGCCAATAATCAACAGCGGAGCCATGGACACCCATGTTGACTCCCGCACATACACGAAGAAACTTCGAGTGAACCATTATGTTTAGTCATGTACCATTCCCTTTGCTTCCCGATATATGACAAAGTCAGAGGAGAAAAGTTTGGCACCCATGTGTAACAACTTCTTGAACACAAGCCACTCGTTATCCTCTTTGCTCGTTTGTCCCTTTTCCTCGTTATCGTATTCCGGTATCCCCGTGACTGAATCACAATGCGTCTGGCCAGACTATAATGGATACCGTCATACCGAGTGGGCCCAAAGTGAATATCTTCTTCATCGTGAAGGAGCAAATCCCAATCTTGAATTATCACAGTCACTAGACACACTATCCAATGTACCCAGAACTTATTTTACTACTTCCCAGTAACGGGAAGATTCATCTAAGAACCAAAGCACATCTTCCTGTGTGAAGCAACTTGATACTCTCATGGTCTAAGGAATTACGTATATGATAACATTTCATGATATGACTTATAACGTTGTTACGATGTGATCTCTAAGTATATCATTCAATACTGGGGTCGGTTCAACATCATTGTTCTGCTAACAATATGTTCTCATTGCTACTGACATCCTTGTTACAAGAACAATGTCCATGATTAAGAAAACGTAATCATCAGTTAGCACATGAGCTGGTCTTAGAGGCTAAACCAGGAACTCTTAGTGTTTACATTTCCACACATGCAAGTGAGTTTTCTTCTGAATCTCATAGTCAGGGTCATTGCAATTATAGCACAGAAATATAAACATTAATTATGAAAGTGGAACTATATATAATAACATTTTATTATTGCCTCTAGGGCATATTTCCAACACTTTCTCACCTTGAGAGTTGGCGCATACTTCGCCGGTGCATCCAAACCCTTGGCACGATATGCTCTGTCATCATAAACTTCCTTATATCTTTCCTCAAAACATCCACCATACCTACCTACAAGGCATTTCCATAGCCTTTCCGAGATACATTGCCATGCAACATCCATATTCTCATGACTTGATCCTCATGTCATACCTTCGCATCATGATAGTTATATCTTCTGTATGTGAGTACTTTTGTAAAGTGTGAAAGATCTCCTATATTCTTGTAAAATATAGAGTGTTGCCCCTAAGTGAGGAAAAGATCCCAAAGAGGAAAAAATCAAAAGATCCCAAAGAGGAAAAATGAGAGTTAAATAGAAAGAGCCATTGAGGCCACCAAAAAAATAGAAAAAAGAGAAAAAGAAACATAAAAAGAGAGAAGGGGGCACACTACTATTCCTTTTGAGAGATCCACACTAGTACTTCATCCTCTATCCCTTGTACTCCATAGAGATCATCATCATGCATATAGCTATGTGGGGACCTTCACACTATAGAACTTGGCTTGTATATACCAATGATGAGCCTCCTCAAACGAGCTCTAGGTCTTCTTGAGCTAGCAAGTTAGATGCACCCCCACTAGTTCCCTTGGAGAGCTTTTAGCTCACATGTGCATTCGTTGCATGGCAATCCCTACTCCTCACATCATATCTATCATATGGCCTTCTCTCGCCTATGATTGTCCTCATTGATGTGAGCCTTTACACCTTTTTTGTCTTCCTCCTCCACCTTCTTTTTGTTTCGCCTTTTAGGTGTCAACTTTCTTGCTCACGCTCATCCATTGCATGAGTGCACCAAATATCGAAAAGGAGTGGATCAGTTTGACTTGTACCTGGCTAGTGGTCTGGGGACGAGTCAAGATAAGAATCCAAAGGAGACCAAGTGTGAAAATTTAGTAGATAGTTGTTCTCAACAACTTTTTTCTCTCGTATTTCCCTATCCCCTGCTTGCACGCAAACACCATCTGGAGACATTCGAGTCACGGACAGTGAGAGATCTTGCACCTTTTGTTCTTTTGTTGCTTGTGTCAATGCTAATATTGACTCTTGCTTGTTAAGACTTGAATTGAATTGCATGCTTTGATTGCTTTACTTACAAAGTTCTTATATGGTTGTGTGGCATGTCACCACAGAAATTATGCTTGTTATCATTTACCTACTCGAGGACGAGCAGGAATTAAGCTTGGGGATGTTGATACGTCCCAAACGTATCTATAATTTCTGCTTGCTCCATGCATGTTTTGTGTGACTTTGCCCTGATTTCCTTGAACTTTCATACACTTTTGAGCATATTTGGACTAATCTATTAACCCAGTGCACCCAGCTGCCAGTTGTTGTTTTCTTCTGTTTTTGTATTTCAGGTTTTCTGGCCATTAAAAGTGCTCCAAAAAATACGGAAAAAATCAGATAAAAAATCAGCGACCCGGAAGCTTCCGGAATAACCAAGGCAGCGGAGGGGGGCCACCACCAGGAGACCAGGAGGGTCCCTGGCGCGGCCCCACCCTAGGCCGCGCCAGGAGGCATCCTGGCTGCCTGGTGGGTCCCCTCGACACCCCCCCTCCGCCTATATTTACCCCTCTGTACCGCCGCCACCGCCGTTTCAAGATCGGGGCTTCCTGGAGATTGTAACAGCCCGGATTTCACAAAAATTAAAAATTTTGTTTTCGGTGTGAATTGTTTGATTACCTGATTTGTTTGCGGTGTTTGCATCCCCGATTTATTGATCGGCGATTATTTTTCCCCCTCTTATGTCGTACCGGACGGAGACCGACCCTTGCCACCCTGACACTCGACCTTTGCGACACCGGGTTTCACCCGATCACCGTCGCGAAAAACCGCACAAGACCAGCTGAAGCCAACGGAACGAAAACCCCGTTTAATATTTAAACGGGTTATTTTTATAGCGCGCCGGAAAGTGTTCTCGGAACAGTTCCAGCGCGAGGTGAACTCCGCCGGCTCAACGCGTTGATCGCGCAGTTCGAAGTTTTACTCGAATCGGAGGTCCTGCGGACCCCCGGCGGTAAGAAACGTAAGCACCGCGCGCGCGAGAGAAAAACCAGGGATGTTTTTGCAAACTGCCAGCCACCTGGGCTATATAAAGACCACCACACTCCCACCTATTTCTAGGGTTTCCCTAGCCACAAAATTGCAGCCAGCCCCCTAAAAATTCGCAGATCTGCCCAATCTGCCTCAAAATCCAGAAATTTTTGCTCCCTGCGATCTGGACCGTCAGATCTTGCGATCCGACGGCCCAGATCCACCCTAGCCTCCCACCTACCTCTCTCCCCTCACCAACCGCAGCCGCCCGTGGAACCCCGCGCGCCGCCGGGCCCGATGCCGCCGCCAGCGCGCCACCGACCAGCAGGCCGTCCTCTCCTCTCGCGCTCCCTCTCCTCTCTCCTTGCCCCTCACCTCCCTCTCTGTTGCAGGAGCTCGCCGGAGCCCGTAGCGCCTGGCCGGAGTGGCCATGGCCGAAGCCTGCGCCGCCACACGCCATGGGGTATGTTCCCGAGCTCGCCGGCTTCCTTCTCCCGCAGCACAGCGCCGCCGCCCTCCTCCGTGCCTCCTCGCCCCGACGTCACCATCCCGCCTCCTCCTCGCCCCCTCAACGCCGTCCAGGGGCGCCGCCGCCGTCGGGCAGACGGGATCGGGATCGATCCCGATCTGGCCGCCTCCACCGCTGCCAGCTGGGCCAGCCGGCCTCGCGGCCCACTCCAGCGCCCAGGCGGCCCACCTCCAGATGCAGCCCAGGCGCCCCAGCCCAGTCCGGCCAGATCCGCTAGGCCAGTTGGGCCAGCCCATTGGGTGAGAGGCCCGACCCCTTTTTTTTACGTTCTGTTTTTTTCTTTTTATCTGTTATTTCTGCTAAGTCCTTAAAACTTGTGTGATGTATTCATTTTTGCGACGTATTTTCCCGTTGATCCGTAGCTCTGATGAACGTGCCCCCAAAACGAATATTGCTCAGAATTGTGTGCACTTTAATTCATCTTTTGTGAGCATTTGCATTTGAGGTCATATTGATTGTGTTATTACTGGTCAAACAGGGGTACTTGTCGTTAACTGCTACTAAGTTGCTGTAACTGTTATTTTATTGCAACTTCGGGTGACGATTGCTTCGCAACCGTTCATCAGAATTGAGTGATTCCTTTTGCGTTGCGTTAAGCATTGTTTCTAATTTAGTTTCATGCAATCACATGCCATAATTGCTTGATGCATCATGATTGTATCTTGCTCCAAAGTAGCTACCCTCCTGTTAGTGTGCTGCTGTTTATATTTTGTTGCAACTTCGGTCGACGAGTGTGTCGCGACCTTTTATTGGAATTGAGTGATTCCAATTGCATATTGTTAAGCATCATGTCTACTTTCATCACATGTATTGCATTGCCATGATATGCTTACTGGTCATATAGATATTTAGCTCCAAAGTTGCTATGCTGCTGTTTTTGACAGCCACCTCTGTTTTTCTCTAAGTTTGTAACGTTCCGATGCCATGTTGTTTGCTTAATATCTTTTGATCTATGATGCCTATTTGCATGATTCTTTTTGCCATGCCTTCCCTGTCATGTCTACTTTAGTTCCATATCATTTGTGAGCATGTTTGCATTGATTATCATGTTTATGCATTGCTCTAAAGTGTGCTTCGTGATGTTGGCAGATTAGTTCCATCCATAAAGCTGCAGCATGTGACTAGATCACGGGGATGAATATCACGGGAACGAGTGAATGAGGATTAGTTCAGAAAGAGGTTGAACCAGACATAGGATGTCATTGATCGAATCTCGGAACAATCCAGTATCACTGGCAAAGGGAATGCTATACGGCGTAAGGTCCAATCGGTGTTTGATATCCGGAATGCACAGGGGTCATTATGGGCATCCAGGTCCCGCTGATGATCATTGGCTGTAGCCTCATCTCGGTCATGACTGGAGTGTTCTCGGACCGTAGGGTAACACACTTAAGGGCTCGATGAAATCGGAGACCTTTTCGGAACCATCGGAGTAACCAGAGAATAAAGGAAACAATATCGGAGAAGTATCGTGTTGAACCGAAACAAGTTCGGAGTGAACCGAAAGGTGTTCCGGAGCACCGGGAGATGGAATATTATGTTTTAGTTATTAAATAATTGAATTAATAATTAAAATCATTTTATTTCTAATTAATATGTGCAATGGGCCTTAGTGGAGAAAAAGGCCCATTAGGGGAAATAAAAGGGAAAAAGAAAAAAGAAAAGAGGGGGGAGGCGCCATGGGCCCTAGGGCCCATGAGGGGTGCGCCCCCTCCCCCTCCCTTGGCCGGCCACCCCCCTTAGCAAAGGGACTTTAGTCCCACATTGGGTCGTCGTGCCTATATATAGATGGGCAGGCTGCACATATTTAATACACAGAAATTCATGAGAAATTAAATATTACTCCGAATTGAGATCGGTTTTCTCCGGTCTTCTCCCCTCCCTTGTCTCTTTCACGGTGGGCTCCCTAGTGTGAGCCTATAGTGGAATTGAGGCTTCTCTGCTAGAATCAGAGGCCGTCGTGCTGCCGAAGCTCCGTCCGGAGGTCTGCTTCCGCCACCTCCGCTGGATCGGAGAACGGAGGTCGTCATCGAGTCTCGTATGTGTGCGAGTACTACGAGGTGCTACACGTGTGGCACTACACCCATTCGGGTGCTCAACACAGCCAGGGGGCTGTGAAACTTGATCGGCTACATCAACCACGTTTGCGGGAACGTTTCCCGCGCAACGGACTACACCCCGAGGTATGTTATTTCCGCACTACTTTCCGTTACGGTAATACGGCTAGCTAGATCTTGGGTTATGGGAACGCTAGTTAGAAAATTTTGTGTTTTCTGCTGCGAACCCGAACAGTGGTATCATGAGCTAGGTCTATGCTTAGTATTACTGTACGGATAGAACACATCGGGGATGTGGGCGTTGATTGTATGATTGTTACCCTCCCAAGTGTACTTGTTCACATCTGCGGCATTGTTTGATGAAGCGGCCCCCGACCGATCTTACGCGTACGCTTACGCGAGACTGGTTCCACGCTTGACATACGGCTTGTACCGTATAAAGTGGTTGGGGGTGTCTGTCTCTCTACTTTAGCGGATGTGGCATTTGCAACGGAGGGCCCCGTGCGGGGTGTAATAGAGACAATCGTATAGTTGACGTTGTGGTTGACTCGTAGGTTAAAACATGTTTAACTATGAAAGCCCTAGCAGCCACGTAAAACTTGCAATATACAACTAGATCGTCTAAACCTTGTATTGCTAAGTGGGGGCTATCATTCGTTTGTTTGTGATGTAGCGATAGCTTTTCTATGTGTTACTAGTAAGCAGTAATCGTCATCATAAAACAAACTAAAATGGAGACATTGTAGACTTAGTGTTGCCATAGCTCAGACATCTTAAAACTTGCTAGTATAGGATACACGACGGTAGCATGTGATAAGATGATCCCTTAACAAAGCCAAACACAAGTATTCTACCGAAGTGTGCACCGCCTGGAAGGTTCTCCCATATGGCTTGATGCTCCGTACATACCGGAGTTGTCCTACATATTCAATGGAGTTCGCATGAGGTTGGGTTCGGCAAGCCTGGCATATGCAGATATGGCCTTGCTGAGCAGCATATAACATGGAGGTTAATTTGGCGAGCCTAGCATATGAAGATATGGCCTCGGAATACTAGAGATCGAAAGATCAAGCATGAGTCACAGTACATATAAGATAATGTGATCGCACAAGTTGTTGTCTACCTTTGAAACTGACCCGTCGGCCGTGTGATATTCGAGGTCGGGCAGTGAATCTGGATCATGTAATCACTAAAACTTCCTAGGGATGAATTGTTTTAGTGCGAGCTCATTTATAATATGATTATATGAACTCATTGTTGTGAACTAGTCTTAATTGTGTTCCTTGCAATTATATTTGTAGAAAATGAATGCACTAGAGCAACATGAACTATCTTTCTTCATGGAAGGTGAAAGACTTAGAGTAAATGGGTCAAACTTCATTAGTTGGTACTTACGCCTTAGAGCCGTGCTTAAGAGAATCAACCTTTCATTCTTAACTAAAAAGCATGTGGGAAACCCTCCAGCAAACGACATGGATGCACAAGCGGCGATTGATTATCAGTATCGTCGAAGGACATATGCCATAGCTAAGGGTATCATAGAAACCAGCATTCCGCAACCTTTGCGTGAGGAGTATGCTGATTTGGATACATATGATATGATCGATGAGCTGAAGTCATCAAACTTGCATCAGTTTAGAGTTGCCAGATTTGAGTTAGAAAGTGAGTTTCTCTCAACAAAGATGGAAGAAGGCTCTTGCCTGAAGGCACACTTGGCCAAGATGCATGTGATACACCTGAGCCTCGTAGATGATTTTGACTATGAGACCACACATGAGTCTGCGATATACACGGTGTTACACTCGCTACCACCGAGCTATACAAACCATGTCCATGGCTATGTCGGCAGAGGTGAAAGCCTCGAGTTCTCTGACTTAATGGATAGACTTCAGTACTTGGAGGTTGAACCCATTGAAGGAGAAGTTGTTGATGGAGAAGGTATATACTTGATATACTTTATAAATGTTTATTCCCTTATACAACATTTGCAGTAAATGAGTATTTGATACTTATTCTGTTTTATGAAAACAGGACCTGCCGTTGCATGGACGAGAAGAGGTGAAATCGAGGATTGATGGATATCAAGTCAGTTGATGGCCAGCATGGATTCCACCGAGACATCTATCATAGGAGATACTTAGAGTATTAGATAAATCTTATGTAATCATTATAGTATGAACACTTAGTTGTGTGTCTTGCATCTCGCGAGACAAAGTTATTCATGTAATGAGACAAGTCAGTTGTTCCATCTTTATGAATAAAAGTGTGCTTATACTTTGATTACGTCTTGATTTATGATATGATAGAAAGCATTTATAATACTGCTATTATTGTCGAGAAATATTCAATGTTTAATGATAAATTTGTCTTGATTATAACAAGTCAAAGATTTGATTACATGAGGTGACTTCATAACTGATGAACTCATTAAATGTATGATCTATTAACTTGTGATTTCATTATCGAATGAAAATCATAACTTGATTGCAATAGATGGATTAGATACACGATCTATGAAACTCTGCAATAAATATAACCATGACAAGGTTCTAGCAAGTAGAACTTGTGTCAATCATTATACATAAATGATGTACTAAATGGGCACGTAAGTTATCATTAAAGACTTCATATGATTAATTGAAAGTTGTATTCAATTGAGATCATAAAACTGAGATTCAGGAATCACAGTGAGAAGTGAGAATACAAGGATACATATCACTACGCTACGATCCGGAGTGATAAGTATTGATATTGACATAATGGGAGACTTGTGGAAGTTGTACCACAAACTACGATGGAAGTTGAAAGTGCTAGACTACTTAAACCATTCGTAGTCATACTAAACCATAGTATTGTCTAAATGTTCTTTCCCCTAGCACTATAGTTATTGTCGAATAAGGTTGTTTAATTCATTAAGTTAAAACACCCACTTCATGAATAGGAAACCATCCTGAATCTAAACGAGACATGATAGCTCCATAACCGATGGTGTTATAAGGTTTCTTAAAAGAAAGAATTTCTTTGTAACAAAACTACAAGCAATTGAAATTACATATTCTCCCCGAATAGCAAAATTGTGTGTTGCTTGATTGGTAATGCGAGAAGAAGTCTCTCGACACGGATCCAATGGGAGATAATGGAAACTTTGACCGGGGTATTGGACCTTGCCTTCAGAATATCAGAGTATTGCAACGCAAGCGTGTTCCGCTGTAATGACGCTATATAAGGAAGGATATGCCAAAGATGATTGATCTTGGTATATGAGTTGAAGCCATTGTTGAATTTAGAAGGTTGTCATGAATACGTTCTGTACAGAACAATAATCATGAGTCTTCTTAATAAAACAATAGGGAATAACATTGCTTGAAACACAAAGAAATGATGGTAGCCTAAAACACGAGGAGAAATGAAATAATATTGAGTTACATATAGGATGGCTCACGTCCTGTGAAATAAATCGGTTATTTCAAATTCTCGACAAACTGGAGAGTTATTGAGAATAATGTAATGGGCATAAGGCATTATTTGGTTATGACCAAATTTCAATGGTGATTGACTACGGAAACGTAGGAATGATTTAATCAATAAAATATTTTCATTTACACTACAATGGACCATAACCTGAAATTGCATCTCAGTCAAATTTGGGATTTAAAAGAGAACCGCAATGGGCATGACGAAGGTTATTTCGTTAAAAGGATGGACTATAGTACCTCAAGACAGGAACCCTCAACCTTGATTTGATCAAGTGATTTTGTGATGACCAAAATATTGAGTGGGCCTGCAGTTTCATGAAACTGAGTGGGAGCTTTGAAGACTTCCCGGAAACTTGGAATGCAGAGGGCATTTTCTGAGTGGGAGCTTTGGAAGCATTGTCATTATGTGAGACATAGTGAACAATAAAATGATTTGATGAGAGATGAACCACAAATATATGAGTATATGATGGATATATTTGAGTGGGAGCATGATCATTGTCTCAAACATATATGCATTGATATGTGTGAAGAATGATCTCATATGTATATACATGGATATGCATTGATTGTGTATATAGAGAGTCGTCTTATATACATATGTGCATTATGATATATATAGAGCATAAGGCAAATAAAATACAAGATTGCAAGAATCTTCTTTTATGTGAAATACCAACACATTACACGTTGAAATCTATATGAGTAAATTAAGATACGTATAATGAAACGAAGTGAAGGTTGGAATAATCTTCTAAGACAAGAAACAGGTTCTTGTGGCTAGAAATTATATAATGGATGAAATCCAAATGTCACAAGCAATGTCTTGATGGAAGAATAGAGATGCACCATGTACTGGACATGTGATCTTATATGTTCTTGACATATGATTCTACCATATAACATGCATTGTGAATCCAACAACAGAATGGCTCAAAGTTCTTGGAAGAAGAACAGATTCCGATGTGCTTTAGGAGTAAAACACAGAATCTGAATAAAGTCCATGCATTCAGTATATGAGGAATACTGAGGACTATTCTCTAAAATATAGAAAGGATAATAGACTTGAATGTAATGCAAGATTACAATTGCAAGCCATATTATGGGTCTATATGGAATTAGAGACATCACCAAAGACATGAAAGAAATGTGAGCAAAATTCATGGTACTACAAACATAATACTACTTAAGAAAGTAGACGTATGGATAAAAGTTTAGCGTTAGAAGTATTGGACTTCTGGTTGAGTGTATTTCCCAGTATTTATGACTATGGATGAGTCTTCTAAAGACTGAACCAAGAGATCATTGGAGGATACTGTGAAATAATAGTCTCACTCTCCCGCGAAACATATATCCAACCATTATATGATAATGAGTGTTATGTCAAAAGAGTTTTTGACCTATACCAGTTGCAAAGGAAACATACGAATCTGAATTGGTGCAGTTCGTTGACGAACCCTCTTCCATGAGCATGCATGATCAATGAACACTTATGTGATAAGATGATTATGATCGGAAAAATGCGGCTAGATTATTAGCACTCTAGTGCAAGTGGGAGACTGTTGGATATATGCTCTAGAGGCAAATAATATATGATTATTCCAATATATCTAAGCAAGTTCATAACCAGTTTCATACCGTGCTAGAACTGCGTCAGTGAAACAATGATGCATGTGTGGTATAGAAACCCCCAGAGTTCCTAGTTAGCCTCTACATCGATAACTAGTTCATGGTCAACATGATGGTCGTGGTTTCGCGATCATGGACAATTAAGTCTCTTGACTATGAGGTCACCTCACTGTTTAAGTGACGTGATGAACATTACCCAAAGTAAGCATTACAGCATGATCAAATCTTATGAAGGTTCAGTGTTGTAATTACAGAACGTGGTAGACCGTTCCTTTGACCGTGAGTACGTGCATAATTACTATCTTCCCGGATGCTTTGACTTACATCCCACCACCTGACTGAAATATGCGGGTCATAACGGTTGTATCTTGGGTATTCCGTGGAGATATGTTGAGGAGTATTGTTACAAGAGCGGGATTTGTCAATCCATATAATGGATAGATACTCGGGGCCCACTCGGTGAGATTCCATCCATAAAGCTGCAGCGTGTGACTAGGTCACGGGGATGAATATCACGGGAACGAGTGAATGAGGATTAGTTCAGAACGAGGTTGAACCAGACATAGGATGTCATTGATCGAATCTCAGAACAATCCAGTATCGCTGACAAAGGGAATGCTATACGGCGTAAGGTCCAATCGGTGTTTGATATCTGAAATGCACAGGGGTCATTATGGGCATCCAGGTCCCGCTGATGATCATTGACAGTAGCCTCATCTCGGTCATGACTGGAGTGTTCTCGGACCGTAGGGTAACACACTTAAGGGCTCGATGAAATCGGAGACCTTTTCGGAACCATCGGAGTAACCAGAGAATAAAGGAAACAATATCGGAGAAGTACCATGTTGAACCGAAACAAGTTCGGAGTGAACCAGAAGGTGTTCCGGAGCACCGGGAGATGGAATATTATGTTTTAGTTATTAATTAATTGAATTAATAATTAAAATCATTTTATTTCTAATTAATATGTGCAATGGGCCTTAGTGGAAAAAAATGCCCATTAGGGGAAATAAAAGGGAAAAAGGAAAAAGAAAAGAGGGGGGAGGCGCCATGGGCCCTAGGGCCCATGAGGGGTGCGCCCCCTCCCCCCCCCCCCTTGGCCGGCCACCCCCTTAGCAAAGGGACTTTAGTCCCACATTGCTAAGGGAGAGGGGTTGACTCCCTCCCCTCTGCCTATATATAAATGGGCAGGGTGCACATATTTAATACACTGAAATTCGTGAGAAATTAAATATTACTCCGAATTGAGATCGGTTTTCTCCAGTCTTCTCCCCTCCCTTGTCTCTTTCACGGTGGGCTCCCTAGTGTGAGCCTATAGTGGAATTGAGGCTTCTCTGCTAGAATCGGAGGCCGTCGTGCTGCCGAAGCTTCGTCCGGAGGTCTGCTTCCGCCACCTCCGCTGGATCGGAGAACGGAGGTCATCATCGAGTCTCGTATGTGTGCGAGTACTACGAGGTGCTACACGTGTGGCACTACACCCATTCGGGTGCTCAACACAGCCAGGGGGCTGTGAAACTTGATCGGCTACATCAACCACGTTTGCGGGAACGTTTCCCGCGCAACGGACTACACCCCGAGGTATGTTATTTTCGCACTACTTTCCGTTACGGTAATACGGCTAGCTAGATCTTGGGTTATGGGAACGATAGTTAGAAAAATTTGTGTTTTCTGCTGCGAACCCCAACAGAGAGATCCTCACTGTATCACATGTCACTTGTGCTACCAAGAGGAAGACGTGGTTGATCACATACTGGTGCAATGCGCTTTCGCTCGACAGGTGTGGTACCAATGCTTCTCCAAAACCAGAATCCCGTTGGAGCTCCTGCCCTCTCATGATGATCAGATCGAGGACTGGTGATGCCATTCGCGTGGCGCCATTCCTCGGCTCTACAGGAAAGGCTTTGACTCACTTGCCTCTCTGACATGTTGGAGTCTGTGGAAGCAACGGGTCCCCGGGTTTTCAATAACGGCGTTCAGCATGATGAGTGGGCAACCGTTGCCAAGATTATTATTGACCTCAAGACTTGGGCAGTTGCGGGTGCTAAAGGAGTTCCACGCCTTTGTGAGGAGTAGTGTTTTGTAGGTGGAGTGTTTCGGGTGGAGGTGGCATCGCTTGTGATAGCCATCTCATGTATTTCCTGTACTAACCCCTTCTATCTTCTATAAAGCTATACTACACACTTTGCGTACTCTCGAAAAAACAACAACCTAACATTGCCTAACAGAAATTTGATTAGGAGAAGGGAAACGGGGGGTAGAAGGGGGTGGGGACGGGGGGGGGGGGTCACCAGACGAAGGAGGGACGAGAGGGCGAGGGGGCGGGCTCCGGCGACGGTGAGGAGGAGCGGGCGGGGAGGGGCCATGGAAGGGGAGCGGAAGCGGGGACGAGACGACAGAGTGGGAGTGGATGATGATGATGGATGAGGCCGTGAGGGAGAGTGAGGAATGGGTTATGAGTGTGAGGGTGAGGTCGTGCAGTACGGTTAAGGGACAATGGCAGCATCGCGTGCTAGGGAAATGTGCTACTACTAGTAAGTTAGCAGCAACGCCTGCCCTAACAGCGCACTGCTGCTATTGGCGCTCTGGTGGGTATTATGGAGACCACTTTAGCAACAACGCCTGGCACAAAAATGCGCTACTGCTACGTAAGTATCAGTAGCGCTATTTAGGACAGTATAACTGGGCATAATCCTTGTCCTCACAGTGAATTAGCGATTTGAGCCGTCCGTTTTCGCAATCGTCTGTTTCTGATCGTTTGATTTCAGTGTCCCGCGACGTGTACAGAAAATGGGCTTATTGTCCTAAGGATCAGCTTCTCCACAGGCCGAAATGGCGCACTGTGGTTAACTGGGCCGTAGCGCAGCCCATTATAGCGTTCTATTTGGTCTTTTCATGATGATCTCATCCAGGGATTAGGCCAACACGAGCGAGGTGAAGGGGCGGATCGGCAAGGCGCAATGAGGGGATCTAGCTTATCGATCGAGGCGATTGAAGGAAGGGATCGACCGTGCTAGGGTAATGGGGATCCAGGCGATAGATCGGGGCGGAAGGATTGCACAAAAGGTGTGTCATGGGGGTTGGCTCGTAATGGGGATGGATCGGGCAAGACCATCTAGATGACCACACTGTGAGCAATGGGATGCAGCTGAGGCGTGTGATGGGGCTGAATCGGAAGGCACCAGTCGATCCTAACCTCCCCTGCGATCCGACTGCAAGATAACAAGGTGCGTTGTTCGATCTTACCATTCTGTTTCATCTCGCTGCAACCTACTAAGGTGGGGTGTATGGTGTTAATGGCCCTTTTCTAATAATTTGCTGGAAATTGCCCTGCTCGGATTTGAAATGCTCTCGATCTGACGTCACCACTATCACGAGGGAGAGAGGTGATGGCAACAGCGTCGGCAGCGAACTCCTTTTACACAGTACCACTCTCCCTCACAACAGTACCTAGCGAATACAAGCCTCTCTGAAGGTGCGGCAGGGAGGGGACTCCGCTCTAAACTGGTGGAGGCGAAGGGTTCCACTCTTAGACCGATGCAATAGGGAGGAACTTTGATGCAGCGGGGATGGTCTCCACCTCGTGACTGATATGTGCTCCATTGGTGGCATGCTAGGTTTCCCTCCTATGTCTCAGCAAGGGAAAAGGGTCCGGGACTACTTCCCCATGATTGATCACTCCATTATCTTTATCTTGGATGCTCAAATCATCTGATCTATACTTTCCACATGCCTAAGGTTAGTATTCCACTACAATTAGGAAGTTGCCACCATTAGTGTTCTTTTAATATAAATTTTTTTATCCATGTTCTATGCATCCCTGCCCATAATTGAGCTTTGTTTTTTTTTCCTTTTTTCTATTGTGCAATCCTTATTGTTTGTTGAAATGTTGATCAAACATTTGATAAAGAATATATCACATGGTGATTTGACCACTTAACATTTAAATGGTTGCCTATGAGTTCTGTAATCAAAATGTGTGCTCTTTGCAAGAAACATATTATGTCCAATTATTACACTGGATTGGTTGATATATCTTGAGTTATGTAGGTGGATGATATTTTTCGTTGAAGATATTGAAATATATAAGAGTATATGTTTTTGGTATTCTTGTCAGGTATTATGGAATGCCACCACTTACTACTATCAATAGATAATTGACTTATCTTTTCCTACAATTTTGACAAAGTAAGGTGAAGGATTTGAATTTTTAATGCCCATATTTACTTGTCCTTTTATCTTTACACGTGCATAGTGATACGGTCAAGATCTCTCACTCCTTGTTGGTTACCCCAAGTGGAAGGTGAGATGTAGCGTAGCAGCAAATTTCCCTTAGCAAAAATGCTAAGGTTGAGTATCGTCCAGGAGGACTCGCAGAGATACAAGAAGGTGGTAAAGTGAACAATGGCACCGTTCTCAACCAAGGGTTGCTAACTTCACCTGGACCTACACACAGATACAAATAACTTTGCTCCCAACGAGTACAGAGGAGTTGTCAATTCCTCCGGCCTTGCTGTTTACAAAGGATAAAACGCACGGGATAATGATAGTGATAGCAACTAAAAAGTAAACTAAAGATGTAAACAATGATATGAAGATGGACCGGGGTCCCGTGATTTTCACTAGTGATGTCTCTCTCCCAAAAGACGATAAAACTTCTAGCGAGGTAAACAAATCACAGTTGGGAAATTGACAGGATTATGAAGGCAACGCAATGCTAACTATGCTACAAAGAAAGGAAGGGCTCAAAAGCAATGGGCAGTACGCCAAGGTAAGTAGACCGAAATCCGTCTGCATCTACTACGAATCATCCACCTTGAGATATCTATCCAGAACATCTCGCTGGTATTAAGTTGCGAATCCCACCCAAAGTGTAAATCCAAGGCAACAGACAACTGCATTAAAAGAACTTTGCGTAAAGTAAACAATCCTTGCATCCGCGGATACAAGCACCGTTGTTTTATCCCTGGTGGCAACATCACATCCCCTAGTCTCATGTTTCTGTCACTCAAGCTAGACATCAAGGGGCTGAACCCACAATCAAGCATAACGCTCCCTCTTGGAGTTGCAACAAATCACTTGGCCAAAGTAAAATACGGCAACAGAGAACATGCAAGATACTCAAGAACAAAATATAAAAGAGAAGAATCAAATATAGTTAAACCGACACAAGTTCACTAGTTGAACTGAGACAGTCACTTGACTGATTGCAAAAAAAAGTCTAAATCAATTTTACTGTGTAGATTAAGTAATATAGATTGTTCTTGGCGCAGTCACAGTTGAACTGAGATGATTTACCCCGTTGAACCGAGACAGTCAAACATGAACAATATACTCCAAACACAGTCAATTAACTGGAGATGTCACCGAACTGGGCCATTTGTACCACAAGAACTAGACCTATTGCAAATCTTGAACTGATGTTAATCCTCCACATTCATAAACAAGTTCTCATTCAGTTTCTTCATATGCATAACATCAAACAAGTTGAAAGCATTCAATTATATATCCAGCATAATAATTGTCGAGTAATTTATACACTACAGCCAAATAGTATTCCTTCTAATAGTAATTTATACCCCATTGTAAGCAAGCAAGGAATATGAAATATAATACATAAAGAATATGTAGTTACATTTTAAATAAACATATAACCAGAAATGAAAGCAAGGGTTTTCCAGACTTTTGGGTGAGAGCATGGTGCTCTAATCCATTTTTCATATCTGAACCTCCACTGGTGACCGAAACTAATGCATAACAACGTTCCCACTTAGCACGTAGGATCATGAGGCAGGGGAAGCAGCCGAACTATGTACAACAACCCAAGGAGGTGTACTGGTAGTCTGGTAGAATACGACACATGAGGAGGTGGTCAGGTCATAAATGGGTAGAACATGGCAACAACAGGCACACAACAAGAAGTCGTGTATTTATTTAGAAACAATATAACAAACAGATGGTATGCAATGCTCAGAGTAAAACACCTATCTTCTAATTTCAACAAAGAGAAGAGGAGATTTCTTTTACATGAACAAACAGTACTAATCCAATCTCAGCTCCCTAGATTCTACATCAATTTATTCCATTAACTATCTTGGAAACAAGTCCATCCAATCAAAACTCAAAAGGGGCTCTCTTTTATGAAGATAAGAGAATATATAGACTCAGTTTGAACATACTAAAATAAATAGCAGAGGCATCCATTTATGAAAATTCTGACTTATTAACTAATAATATCAAGGCCAATATCATAGCTACATGTTGCTTCAATGAGTAGAGCTGAACCAGAAACAAGATCTCTAGTTGCGGTGATGGCAGCTGAGCAACATCGACTTATATGTCATAATGTTAACTGTCCAAGTACATACCTTCTGAAGAAATTGAATCCAAGTGTTAGCAGCCCTTGTGAACCATCGATAAGTTAATTTTGGAAGTCGATAGATCCCATCTAGAATCTAGTCTGTAAAACTTTGTAACAACCCAGCTTTCACAAAAATTAAACATTTTGTTTTCGGTGTGAATTGTTTGATTGTCTGATTTGTTCGCGGTGTTTGCATCCCCGATTTATCGATCGGCGATTATTTTCCCCCTCTTATCTCGTATCGGACGGAGACTGACCATTGCCACAATGACACTCGACCTTTGCGACACCGGGTTTCGCCCGATCACCGTCGCGAAAACCGCACGAGACCAGCCGCAACAAACGGAACGAAAAACCCCATTTAATAATTAAACGGCTTATTTTTATAGCGCGCCGGAAAGTGTCCTCGGAACGGTTCCAGCGCGAGGTGAACGCCGCCAGCTCGACGTGCTGATCGCGCAGTTCGAAGTTTTAGCCGAATCAGAGGTACTGCGGACCCCCGGCGGTCAGAAACGTGAGCACCGCGCGCGGGAGAGAAAAACCGGGGATGTTTTTGCAAACTGCCAGCCACCGGGGCTATATAAAGACCACCACATTCCCACCCATTTCTAGGGTTTCCCTAGCACAAAATTTGCAGCCACCCCCCTCCACTTTGCCAAGTTTTGCCTCCCAGATCCCAGATTTTTTCGGGTCGTTCGATCCCGCGATCGGACGCACTGGAGTGCGCCACGTCAGCGCCCTGACCAATCTCTCTCCTCTCTCCTCCTAGCCAGCCCGTGGAGCTCCTCCGTTCGCCGTCGCATCCATACGCCTCCGGCCGGCGAGCCGTGCCCCGGCCACCCCGCGGCGCCTCCTCTCCCTCCTTCTCCTCCTCCCTTCCTCCTCCCTTTCCTCTACTTCCTCTTCTCACTGCCTACCCTCTCTCCCTCACAGGAAGCCGCCGGCCACCGCATGCCATGGACAGCCCGAGCCTGAAGCTCGCCGCCGGCCCTCGTGCCCCTCGCCGCCGGGACCGGATCCATCCGGATCCGCGTCGCCCCACGCTCTCCTGGTCTTCCAGCCCCGCCTCCTTGCCCCTAGCCGCCGGTGGCCGGCGCGCCACCGGCCAGCCGCCGTCTTCGTCGCTCGGGAGGAGCCCGACGGGAGCCCCGCTCCAACCGCCGTGGCCGAGCTGGGCCGGCCTGGCATCCCAGCAAACCCCCAGCCCAAGCAGGCCAGATCCACCTCTCCCAGGCCGAGATGGGCCCCGAGGCCCATGGTGAGCTTTTGGGCCCGACCCTTTTTTTCTCTCTGAGCCTGTGTAGTTTTTTTTGCTAAGTCTGAAACGTTTTGCTGCTGATTCGATTTTGCACCGTTAATAACACTTAAACCGTAGCTCCGATGAACGTGCCCCCAAAACGTAAATTGCTCAGTTTTGCGTGCTCTAGCATTCGTATGTAGAAAGTTTTTGCATTTGAGCTCATCTTAATTGTGTAATTGTGTGCTGAACAGGCCATCAGGCCGTTAAACTGCTACTTTTTCCTGTTAAGTGCTGTTGTTGTTATTTTGTTGCAACTTTGCATGATGATTGTGACTCATCCATGAGGCCTATTGCATTGATTATTTCTCCTATGTGTTAAGCATCATGTGTACTTCATTTCCATGCTATAACTTGTAATGTTTGACTGCTTTAGCTATATTAAATCTTGCTCCAAAGTAGCTATCCTGCTGTTAGTGTGCTGCTGTTTATATTTTGTTGCAACTTCGGTCGACGAGTGTGTCGCGACCGTTTATTGGAATTGAGTGATTCCAACTGCATATTGTTAAGCATCATGTCTACTTTCATTACATGTATTGCATTGTCATGATATGCTTGCTGGTCATATAGTTATTTAGCTCCAAAGTTGTTATGCTGCTGTTTTTGACAGCCACCTCTGTTTTTCACTAAGTTTGTTACTTTGCGATGCCATGTTGTTTGCTTAATATCTTTTGACCTATGATGCCTTTTTGCATGATTCTTTTTTCCATGCCTTCTTTGTCATGTCTACTTTAGTTCAATATCATATGCGAGCATCTTTGCATTGATTATCCTGTTTATGCATTGCTCTAAAGTGTGCTTCGTGATGTTGGCAGTTTGTGCCCGTAACTTGTTTTGCTTATATCTTTTTAACCGTAACTCCGTTTGGGGTGTTCTTTATATGTAACTTGATTAGTTTTTCATGTACTTTGTGTTTATGCTATTGTTTGCTGTTGTTAAACAAACTAAAATATGGTTTAGTACAGAACAGTACCTAATCCTTTAATTGTCGTGCGACACTTAGTGTTATGCCATGTTTAGGTTGTGCCTCACTTAAATTGACTAGCATAGATAGTTTACTTTGTGCTTCACCTTTTTACATGTTTGTGTGCTATGCCATGCTTGCTTGAGTTGCCATGTTAATAACCGTTGGTTGATCACCTGTAGCTAAGCAACTTGAACCACCGTAAACGTGCGGTATTCGTCATGTGCGACCGATACCCCACTTAAATTGTTAGTAACCGTTCTCGACGATAGATCCGTATCGCGTTGCCGTGTCGTGTGCTGTCTTCTTGATCTTCTATTGCTCCATAGTAATAGAGTGCTTGCTCGTTGATTGCTTTCCAGTGTTTATCGTCTTGTGTGCTTCCGCGGGTACCTCTCGGAGACGATGTGAGCTTGCGATCAACTACACCTTCGGAACCCGACTTATCAACAGGCAAGGACTATACATTACTTATGATCCATACTATTTCAACCAGCGGTTTGCATGCTAGTCTAGGTTAGGTTCGATGTTTGATCCTACCACATGTTTACAACCTCTTTCAAACCGATACAGCCATGTCCCCTCCCAGCAAACCTTGTACTGCTATGTTACTATTGTTCGTTGCTCAGCCCTTGCTTAGTATGCATGCTTAGGATGCTACGATGTTACCCTGTTACTCCTGGGTTTGGGATATCACATTATTATACTGTTGTTGATGATATGATTATTATAATGTTGACTATATTCGACGAAGGATGGAAGGTCTAGGCTATCCCGCCCCGACGCTTTGTTCCATTCGAGTCACCTAGGATCCGAGTTCCGGGTATTGGTTTTAAGACTGAGCATGCCTAACCGCGTGTGGGATTTTATGGGGTCCCCTTTTCTTACCTACCTAGCTTCAAACATTTCTAGAGGTGGCCCAAGCTGGTTTTACCATTTGAAAACCGTGTGTGTGACTGGTGAGCTCCCAAAAGATTTTCAAACAACTCGGGCCAGCAGAGAAAGAGTTCCTTTGTTGGTCCACACCTGGAAGCTCGAGGGCTGCCCACAGTGATGGGTTAGTTACCCCGACCTCGTCCAGCCGGAAGAGTCCGATCCAATAGCGCGACCGGCCTTTGGATTGGGTGTCGACTCCCCGGGGGCCACCCGGATTTGTGCGTTGTTAGTTAGAGGGACCTGTCGTTCCGGATCTCTTGGGACTAAATCATAAAATGGCTGCCTGTGATGGGTAGAAACTGAGAGAGATGGGTGTGCGTGCGGAGCCTTGTAATGGGCAGTTGGTACACCCCTGCAGGGTTAAATCTTTTCGAGAAGCCGTGTCCACGGTTATGGACGACTTGAGACCTACTCCTTGTTCATAGACAACAACAACTGAGATAATGTTAATATAACTTGATCAACGTGTGTGTGTGCCTTGATTGCTTCTTCTTCGTCGGGATGCGAAGAGGAGGACAAGGATAGGATAGGTGTTATGATTGCGTAAGTAGCTGATAGCAAGACTTGTTGGAGGCGATTCCTCATCGAATGCTTGGCTTCTTATCTTACTCTCTAGATCGTTAGCCACTTCATAAATGCTAGTGCGGCAGCAACCTCACCACTTACCCCATCCTTACCGTAAACTACTAGTTGTCCTAGAATGACGAGTGATGAAGTCCTTGCTGGGTCAGATGACCACTACAGTTGGATGCTGAGTACCTCTGTACTCATGATACTACCCCCAAACTCTTTTCAGGGTTCTTGATCGACAACAGGTACGATGATCGACGTTTCACGTGGAGACTCGACGACGACCAGTTAGGTAGATCCCGGCGGAGGGCCTGGACCCGTGTGGTTATGGGGACCGATGTTTCTCTCTTTGCCACTAGGCATTTGATTGTAGTCTGTACTCAGACATGTATCTTCCGTTGTTGTATTGTATTAAGGCAGTTGTATGCCGATTGTATGAGATGTTGTATCCTTGTATCTGTAATGTTGTGATATCATGTTGGAAATCCGGGGCATATGGCTTTGTCATATGTCGCGGTGGGACCGATATGTTCTTCGTCCCCGGATCTGGGTGGAAACACCTAGATCTGGAACAGTACCGCATATCGGGCCTTACACTTGTGCACGGCTGCATTAACCGAGTCTGGATTTGAAAACGATGCGGCTGCATTGACGTCGACAAATGTTACATGGTGTCTGCCTGAGGTCGCACATTCTCCCTCGATCCTTCCATTGTGGTACAGAAAGAAGACGCTGGCCATAAAAATGTAGTTCTTGTTGAACTTGACCTATCAGCTAGAGTACGCCGTTTTTTCATTCATTCATAAGCACAAACACCTACATGGCACAATGTGACTCTCCAACCCCTGATCCACAAGGTTAAAAAAGTTATTTAAAAATATATTTGATTAAGTTCAGCAGCTATAAACATACAAGAGCAAAGTCGTTTTTTAACACATCAACGCATTGACAAAAAAAACAAGCATTTACAAGCTTGTGCTCAATACCATAGGAACGAAACACCACCTGTGGATGGTTCTTTTCCCATAGTCCGACTCCATTATCGGTTGCTTTTTTTACCCTATAAATCACTTCTCTTCGCTAGAGTTCATCAAAGCTGCACATACGAGTGCAGAATTCTCGTAAGCATAACAACAGATGAATTGAAAATAACACAAAAGCTGAACTGAAAATACACAAAGAGGAGGAACGGTGGACAGGAACGTGAAGGTGCGGCACACGCTGCGACGGTGAACGGTCTGGGGCGGCGGGGTTGGACTGATAATACCAGCAGCGACAGAACAGAAAGAGGCGCAGGGCGGCGATCCAACTTCTTGGATGAGGTGGCGACGAATATAGGAGGGTATTGGGAAAAAGCTGCTGCACCGAGCGATCTGAAAAAACTGAATTGATGATGTTCGTCAGGTTGAACTTGCTGCGATTGAGCTTGGATGCCGGTTGGGCCGAAGGAGGCCGAGGCCAAAGCAGGAGAGGGAGGCGGCTTCAGGTGTCGCCGAGAAGGAGGTCGAGGCGCCGCGGGAGAGAAGACGATGTTCGAAGGCGTTGGGGAAGAGCCGCGGCCCACCAACGCTGGGGATGAGTCCGAGGCCGGCGCGGGAGAGGGAGGCGGCGGAGTAGGGAGTGGTGGCGCGCGACGGCGGAGATGGGGGTGGTGGCGGCGCGGCGGTGGGTATGGGCGTGGGGTGCGCGGCGGCGGGGATGGGCGCGGTGGCAGTAATAGTTCGGCTGTGTTTGGCATCAAAGTATTTTTGAAGTATTTAAAGAATACTTTGGTTTTTTAAAATAATAAAGTATTAAATACTTTAAGGTGTTTGGATTCAAAAAATACAGTGGTTTTAAAACTGAAGTATTCTCAAAAACTGTGGGGTTTTTTAAGTATTTGAGAAAGAGGTCCGACCCTCTTTTTTCTAAAACTGAGAAAGGAGAAAAACTGTGGTATTTGTTAGCCAGGTGGTGGAATACTTTGGTTTTAGAATACTACAGTTTTAGAAAGACTTTGCTGCCAAACTAGACCTTCATTTCATTTTGCCCGACAGGCCGACATTGGACCAGGGGACGGGGCACTTGTGCCGCCAGTAGTTCCGGCACTGATGTGCCGGAAGGTAGACGCGTGCCCGCGGCGGTGGAGGTGGCGGAGGAGGAGGAGGAGGGGAGGGGGAGAGCGGCCACGCCGGCGCCCGGAGCCGGAGCCGGAGGCCTCGTGGTTGTTTTTCTCGCGGCCAAACCACTTGACATGGTGGCGGCGCTCTGGTCGCTCTGGTGGCGCTCTGGTCGCGGCGCGGGAGGCAAGTGTGGGGGCGGATGCGTGGATAGCGACGGCCCGCCGCGTGGGGTCGTCTTATAAAAAGACGCCAGGGGGGCTGGCAAGTGGCCCCAGCGCGGACGCGAACCGTCGAGCGCGGACCATCGCGGACGTTCAACGCGTTCGCTCGGTGTCCGCGCCAGCGCAAACTCGGCGCAGTTTTGCGTGGGGTTTGCGTCTGCGTGGACACCGAGCGGACGTGACCGCGCCAATAAATGCGTATGCGGTTGGCGTTGGGCGCCATTTTGACCGGTTTGATGCAAACCCGGACGCGCGTGGACAAAATGCGTCGGCGCGTTGGAGTTGCCCTTAAGACTTCACCATGCCCTTCACCAAGCCGCCCAAGACCAATATCTTGCCGTGTCCCTTTTTTTCTCGTGCGAGAGAGCGGAGTGGCAAGGAAAGCGTGGAATACGGAGGTCTGGGCAAAGAATTCGGAACAAGGCACTCTAGTGGTGGGGAGCAGGTAACGATATTGTGCGCGAATACCTTACCCGAATGCTCAGGGGCATGTTTGGTTGCTTGGGTGGCTTTTTAGTGCATTGCATGGGAGAACCTGGGTGAGTATGACCTGGTTGAGTCCATGCAAAGTTTAGTGGAGATGAGTGTTTGGTGGAATTGTACCATGTGGCTGTACGAGTTGCAGATTTTTTTACAATCTCGCTAAAATTGGGGCCAAAGACGTTGCAGGCAGCAACGTTGCAAACGGGATCCAGCGCTCGGCGACGACGGTAGGTCCAGGACGGCAGCGGCGCTTGGTCGGGAACGGAGACGACGGTAGGTCCAGGACCGCAGCGACGCTTGGTCCAGGACCGCAGCGACGCTTGGTCCAGGACGGCGGCGACGCTTGGTACAGAACGGCGGCGGGCGGCGACACTTGGTAGAAGACGACGACAACGCTTGGTAGAGGACGGCGGCGAGCGCTTGGTTGAGGACGGCGGCGACGCTTGGTCCAGGACGGCGCTGAGCGGCGGCACTGGGTCCAGGACGGCGCTGAGCGGAGGCACCTGGTCTAGGACATCGATGGCTCTAGGCAGAGGACGGCGGCGGCGCACGAGGCGTAGCAGGGGGCTGCTGACGAGATCCAGTGCGTCGGGGTGAGGGGTGGGGAGAAAAGCACTCGATACGTCATACGCAGATGCAGGCTCGTGGAAACGAAGGATACCTGCGTGCGAGCTCAGCCTGGATGAGAGGCCTGTTTTTCATCGAGCGGGCCTGGCCCAAAGAAACGTGCAACCTACCAAACACTGCAAAAATTGCATGACGGATGCAGTACAGGTGCGAGCCAAGGAACCAAACATGCCCCAGGCCACCCAAACAATGGCATTCGGCAAGGCAAGTCTACATCCACAAACGGGGCGATTAGCCGCTGCAATTTGAGGGGCGGTTGGAATAGAAAAAGAAGCCTCACTGCCTTAGAGCAAGTACAATAGAATTGACTAGGCGGGCTATAAGGAATAAAATAAATATTGTTGCTTAATTGAAAAAGAGAGAAGAGGAGAGAGAAGAGAAGTGAGTTACTAGTTAACAGTCGGCTGCAACACGTGCCCCTAGACACTTTATGTGACTAATATGTGGGTCACATATCAATAAAGTAATACATACTTACATCTAGCTATTGTACTTATTGACTATAGATGACATAATAACACCTTAGAGCATGGTTAATAATATAACCAACCGCTGGCTATATGATGTTGCCATGTCATCTATAGTCATCACTTATAGTCACTCATACAACAAGGTTAGCTATAAGGTTAGCTACAAGACTAGTATTTTTTTTCATTTTTTCTTTATCTTTCTTCACATTTATTGTATTTGTCTAGGAACACGCATATAGCCAGACTCTTGCATTACAGCCCACTTTCATTACTTTTTCATGTCTCTCTCCTTCACATAAGCAAAAATGCCATGTAAACGATAAGCCCACTATTTTACTTGCTCTTATAGCCAACAATTAACCATGCTCTTAGGGCCACGCACGTTCCATATAACCCCGTGTTCTACTCCAGGCCGGGGTCGTCTCCTCCCGGCCGCGATCCCCATCTCTCTCTCACACACCGACCTCCGACGAAGAAGCAGCCGCCTTCTCCCCCTCCATCAGGCATCTTGCGGCCGGCGCCGACTCGCCAAGCCTCGAGAGGAGGAACGACACACAGATCCGGACCTTGCTGGTAAGGCCAGGCCACAACCCCCGCCTCTCATCCGTAGCCGACCCGAGAGATCCCCTTCAGAGCGGTTATTTCACACGTAGCTTTGTCCAAGCTCGTCGGGAATTTCTGGTTAGGCTTACAGATTCTTGTTAGCTACTCGTCTCGCTGCCGTAGTAGCTCAGGTTGAGCTTCTTGTTCCTGTGTTAGTTTTAGGGCTCGTTTGGTTGCGGGGCCAAAAAACCACGTGGAATGTGTAGTCAAGAAGAACTAGCACAGGTCTGAACCAATCAATTTACCAAGCTGGTCAGCCTGAAACCCTTCTTTGCACGGGTAGAAGTTCCCCGTCTCTTCACTCGTGGAAAATTTCCCCTTATCTTCTTCCTTACCACGTTGGGCTCTTCCCCTCAAACCTCCATACGCTGGACATTTCCTCCCAAACCTCCATACGCTGGTAGTTGAATTTTCTCTCTGGGGATTTACTACCCTGGGTTGTATTCCCCTAGCCACCAAACTAGACCTTAGTCTGGACGAGCTCTCGTTTTTATTTTCAGTTCTTGTACATGTGGAATAACCTGCCCTTCGGCAGGCCAGTTAGTGTGGCGGTAGCTTAGCACCGCACATACGCATCCAGTGACACAATGGCAGCCGCGCCTTGAACAGGTCATATTTGTCTTCCGGCACATTTAACTAGACACATACAATTCCCTAGAATTGCAAGCAATTAGTGATATCGATAAGCTGATAATTGTTCTAAGTTGTACGATATTGCTCTCGACTTCTTGTTTGATATGTGAATGTGTGAAGTGATATATTGCTTCGTTGATGTGTTGATGCAACATGACATATTGTTCAGAATGAGATCTTTTGTGCTTGCTAAGAGTGAAATTGTAATCATGCACTCAAATGATGTGTTAATATATACATAGTTCATTGTGGAGCAAAGTATATACACTGCCTGTTTTTTGTAGTTGCAGATTGAGCAGCTTTCTTTATAACCATGTATGATGATGGTCTTGCAGATGTTGCTTGCTAATCGATCACCTGAGATTAATAAACTCCTTTAGTCAATCATGGAACAACAAGAAGTCAAGCCATCTCTTCCCCCACCCGCTACTCCTATGGATAGCCAGGATTCATCTCCACCTCCTGCCGTTACTACTGCTGATCCTGTTCCACATGCTCTTTCAAATGATTCTGCAACACAGGTTGCCAGTCCAAATCCTGTTGCCCCTTCATCTCCTCCTGCTCCAACTTCTGCCACCACACAGGATGCTGCAGGACACGAGGCACCGTCGTCCATGTTTTCTACATCAGGCATATCTTCCTGGGCGAAAAATCTGAAAATCCCCCAGCCTTCTTTAGATCAAGAATCACCAACAGGAAAAAATACCATTTCCCGTCTCACTAGTGGCCTTGGATTGCGCTTGTCTCAAAAAGATCCACAGCAAGATGAGAGTGCTGAAGGAAGCACAACCCCAACGACTGCACAAGCTGGTGTTTTTGGTTCCTTGACAAGAGGCATTGTGGATTCCTCTAAGAATGCTGTTAAGGCCGTGCAAGTTAAGGCTCGCCACATGGTCTCACAGAATAAGAGACGATATCAGGTACATTTATTGCTGTTTGATCTGAAAATTTGGGTGCACCTTTACATCTTTCAAATGCGTTTCTTGTCTTTTTCAGTTCTTATAGTATTGCACTAACACGATTAGGACAAGCATACATGCCTCTAACAACAACAACAACAGCAACAACAACAAAAAAGCCTGTCAGTCCCAAACAAGTTGGGTTAGGCTAGAGCTGAAACCCAAAAGATATTGAAACCAAGTCATGGTTCTGGCACGTGGACAAGCATACATGCCTCTTAACTGAGTAACAATTTTGTTCGTCTTCCATGGAAACTCTATGGTCCGCTATTCCTTGAATGCTATGTTTTCTCCATTGCTCGCTTCTGACTTCTGAAAAATGTCCCGTAAAAAAAACTTTTGAAAAATGATGTGTCGCAGAAAATACCTCCTTCCAGCACCAAGTCATCCATGTTAGGAGGATTTAGACATTAATATATGTGTTCATATTTAGCACGCATCTCCTTACAAGTCACATGTTGTTTGGATCGAACAAGGTTCATATTTCTATGTTCCTAGCTGGGTTCGGTGATCAGTGTCATGCCTCATGATTATAGTAATTCATCAGTCTTTTGTTACTTTTATTATATAGTAGCAAGGACAATCAGGAATGCTATATGGAGAGGAGGATCAAACCTCTTGACTATTTTGGAGAATTAGAGTAATGATCTGTGTGATTATCTTTAGAAGGTCCTTGGAAGTTAGTTATTTTCGTCAACACCTTAAGAAACTACATGGAAAATAGTAGGCAGGATCGTTTCACTCAATAATTTAGCTTTTGTGGCTATAAGCCTATAACAGAAAGACAATAGATGTTGACAAGGTTCTCGTTCCTATAACAGGAAGGAGGATTTGATTTAGACATGACATATATTACAGAGAACATAATTGCTATGGGTTTTCCTGCTGGTGATTTGAGCTCAGGGATTTTCGGATATTTTGAGGTCAGCGTCACTTTGAAGTTTGAGCTCCTTTGTATTCTCTCTAGAACAAAACACATCAATACCTCTACTGCAGGGCTTCTACCGCAACCACATGGAGGAAGTCATCAGGTTCTTTGAAATGCATCACAAGGTAGCTTTTACTCTCCATTGAGTTTCTTAACATACACGATACATTTTAGGCTCTTAAGAGTGCCTTACAGATACATGCCTGATCTTTACGTGTTTATGCTTCCATATGTTTCATGCTACCTTGACCATGCTGAATTAACTCAATAACATGAGTTCGTTTCTTTTTCTCGCAACAAGAAGCAACTTTATTTCAGTGTAGGCATGCCCTCTGAATATGATAAATTCTCAAAGACGCTTACTAGTGCCAGAACAGTTGATAACTTATTCACATTAAGTATCTAAATATCAAGGGGTTTGATCAATGTTTTTAAGGTGGCAAGGTGCGGCGAGGTGCGCTAGTACCGCCTCACCTTTTAGTTGCTTAAAGTGTAAGGTGAGACAACACAATTAGACAATTCTGAACTACTACGAGCAGCAGAATAAAGTAGAATTAGACATGCACATCTTGAAATTGGTGGTTGTAGAACCCACATAGCATCCTTCCCTTCCATCCTTTTTGCACTTGCTCTTCTCCCCAACATAAGGCTGCATGTCCACCTTGGATGCGTTGACCGGTGTGGCCTCTATGTTGGATCTTTCATTGGATTGTAGGACTAGTCACTGCCAGCATTTGCAGTCATTGTGCTACACTTGTACTACCTATAACAAAAAACCAAACACATGAAAGCTTTGTGTTTGACATTCTTTGCGTTTCCTCTGCAGGAGTTAGCGTATGGTTATATAGGCTCAGTCTAACTCCCGTCGTTTGCTAGGGAACCACTTGTTAACTCCCGCAAAGGAAAGCCACACGAGCCAGGAAACCATTAGCTATCTCCCTCAGAGGAAAGGCATGCGAGCCAACTCTGCTTGAGTTAGCGAATGGTTACCTAGCAAACGATGGGGTATGTGGAAACTATAATAGAGCAGGAAGGCATATTTAGCATAACAAAGTAGAAGCACTGGGAGGGGGATGTAAGAGAGGCAGAGGAGGGTGGGGGAGAGGGGAGGAAGGTAAGAGGACAAGAGCCATTGCATGCTACGACAGTGGAAGAGAGTTGTGACAGAGGAGGAGGAGCTGAGCCTAGAGAGGAGTCTTTGCTTTGCACTTGCCATTTGCCGCCAAAGGTCTAGAGGAGAGAGACCTCTCCCTCGCATGGATTGGAGATTGGTTTGATTCTCTCTCTCCTTCTCAGACCTGTTAGCATGTGAGCCAATGTTTTTCGTGCTAGTTTCGTGTGCCAGTCCCTGTTCCCTGGGAGTTATGCTCCCCATTGTGACACAACATTATGCAGCGCTAGCGTTCCGCTAGCCTCCGCATAATAACGGTTCTAGGACGCTCGCCAATACAACGTGCACGTCGGAACATGCATGCCATGAAGGTGGAATTAGTCGATATCATTACACAAGTTCACGAAGGATCGATACTATGCAGCGCTAGCGTCTTCGCGTAATACGCCGACCAACACAACAAACCTGCTTCTTGAATTGTTGCCGGCTGGGTTGGCGGTAATCCAGGGAAAATAATAATAAAGCAACGTGAGTACTCATTTGAAGTGCTCACAAGACTCACGCGGATCGACACTATTTATGCACATGTCTCAAATGAAGGGGAAGTGGTTTAGCGGCGCAAGCACTAAGCATTATACAGAGACACGCTACAACTACGTTTACTAGAGATAAGGAAAGAGAGCGTATAAGACCAGCTACTCCTAATCATTGTGCAACACAACACCTCTGGTTGCGCCCACATCGAGCACTATCCTACTGCAAAACATGATACGACCTTGTCTTCCCCCTTGCCACACCCACAAGGAACTCAACAGCAGCACAAACATTGAAGCCAATTTTGCAGACTCCAATCAAACATGACCTTGGAATACCTTGGAATGAGATTCCTTCTACACTATTTAAAAGCTTAGCTGTGTGCAAAAAGAAATTTCTTGTAGTAATCAACATGATTGTTCATATCAACAGAAAATAAGAACAAAAAGAGAAATTAGCAAACATAGATGGATAAGATACCTTGGAGATGAGGATGACCGCACCATGGTGCAGGAAGAGAGTGAAGTAGTTGTTCAGGTTCAAGCTCTCTGCGAGTCACCTCCAGCCTATTGGCGTCACCACCACCCCTCTCCTCTGGTGCAGTCACCGCGCACCCATACGCCGATGTGTTGGACCTTGGACGTGACGCCATCATCCATGGCCCGAAAACCCTCCACCTATGCTGTCACCACATGCCTCTCTGCCATTCCTGTGCCTCTACTAACATGTGTCTCTTGCTCTATTTTTTTAGCAGCTGCCACCCTTGATTGATGTCACCATTGTTGAAGTGTATATGTGGATTGCCTAGCCCTTCTCATCAGTTTGGACTTTTGGTTGCGTTTTGCTAGTGCATGAAGCTTAACATGGTTTCAGTCTAAGGTCTTGAGTTCAAGGAGCTGTTTGGATTGAAACCTGACAAGCAGCTCCCCCGCCAGGCAGAAACCACACCATCAGGCCTCCAAAATCGGGTGCGAGGTGTGTGCTTGAGTCAGGTTGGTTTTTGTGGCTTCAATTCAAACAGCCCCAAGTCTAATGTCTTCAGTTCAAGTCTTGGCTTGTTAAGCTCTGATACCATATTAAGCTTCATGCACTAGCCAACGCAACCAAAAGTCCGAACTAGTGGAAAGGACTAGGCAATCCACATATACACTTCAACAACACCTTTGATCCAAAGAAGAGAACGGTCGACGTCTTATTTGCGCGGGATGCCAAGGTCAGGGCAACATTGGTTGGCGATGAAGTGGTGTTCGTGGTTGATGTTGTTACTTGTTAGTAGTTGATGTAGACGGTACCCAAAGGTCAATCTGGTGACGCTTGGATGACGAAGAGTGTGATGGTTGGTGGAGGTGGTCGGGGTCGATGAAGTTCCTCAGAAATTTTCTTGGCTAAATGATGTGGAAACCAATATTGATCAAGAGCTCGTTGATAGCTTCAAAATGAGCCCAAGAACACTTAATCGGAGTTTGAGAGTGAATGATGGCCAAAACAGTGAAGTGTTGTTGGTTGATTTGGGGGTGCGGGGGACGCGAGTCCAGAAGGTTCGGGGACCTGAAGTATCCAGAGAGGTTATTGAACGGAGGCCCGGGGACATGTGACAAGGTCAGGGGGTTCGGGGACCTTGGATAGGCAGGGAAAACACGAAATCAAAGCCAATTTGATGGGAAAAACAAAAAATTGGGCTAAGGGGACGCAAGAAAAGTTACCAATTCACTAAATGGATAAGAACCAACCAATCGCAAGAAATCACAAGAAATTGGGTATGACTACTTTTTTGTGGGAATTTTCAAATTAGGGCAAGAAAAATCAAAAAGAGGAAATCAAAGCCAAATTTGATGGGAATTTTTTTTGGGGCTAAGCGGACGCAATAAAAGGTAGACCAATTCACTAAATGGTACTACCTCTGTCCCATAATATAGTATCGTCTTTTGAACTAGACTAGCTTAAAAAACGTTACTACATTATGGGACGGAGGGTAAGAACCAGCCACACATTAAATCCAAGAAATTGGGTATGATTATTTGAGGTTAGCAAATGGGAGGTGAGGGGGTTTCAATTCGTGGCAACCTTGCTCTTGATGCCAAATGACATGGAGCAAGCCACTAGGGTGGCCCGATTTTCACGAATTGGAGGTGGATTGAGGAAGAACAAGGGTGAAATCATGAGAAATCACAAAGAAATCCAACACAAATCAAGTTGCAACCAATGTTCAGGAATTCGGACACTGGTGTCTGCTCGGTCGGGTGCCGAGCAGCGATTAATCGGCGAATCGGCCGATTAACTGAATTTATGAGTATCCCTTTTATTGGTATCCCATATATATGTATCAGATACTATTATAGGCCATACTAAACTAGTATTCTAGACTCTAGTAAACTAGTAAATGTCCTTGCTGCTGGAGCAGACACATACACATAGCAAAAAGCACCAGTTCAGCAGCAATGTTCAGCCAGCAAAGTAAGCAGTAGCAGCAATGTTCATCAACCTGGATCTGCTCAAGACCTTTTGCTGCTGGACTCCATCGCCTGGATCTGCTCGGGGTGCTTGCTGGCGTCGAGGAGCAGGTTTTTTGGGTTTATAAGGCAAAAAGGGGTGGCCATGTTACTCGGCCAGGCCCGATAAATCGGCCTGACAGCCGATAAATCGGCCTGACAACCAAAAAATCGGTCTGGGCGAATTATTCATCGAATAGGGTTTTTTCGATTCGTTAGGGGGCCGAGCAGCGATTATCGCCGATTAACTGACTGATTCGGCCGAATTTTGGAACAATGGTTGCAACACAAGATACACATGGATAAATAGTTGATCCAAATCATCCACAAGAGAGAGATGGAACAAGCTTGATCTCCACTCAGGGAGGCATTTCCATATATGAGTAATCCCATAATGATTTGAGTTCTATCTTTGCTAACCCTAGATCTGAGGTGGGGGGAGGCCCAATAATGGTGTAAGGGGCAAAAAGGGAAGGTGGCCTTCCCGAACACTTGCACGGCGGCAAGCCCGGAGGCCGGGGCTTGGGGTGTCCAGAGATCAAGACCGGGGTCCGAAGGGCCGGGGATCTGGGGTGTGCCAATGCTTGGCCAACTTGGTGTTCGCGGTTCCTTTTTTGCATCCATTCTCCCCTTGTGAATGGTGTGGGAGCTCTCTTGTGTATGACCTCCCTCAGAGGCGGAGGGTGGATTAGTTTGAAGGTGTGGTGAACTCTTAAGTACATTTTCTTGATGCAAAACTATAATATATAGTCAATACACATTAATATCTTCATGTGATCCCTCAAGAGAATAATCAAATGAATGAAAATGTAAACATATTTACATAGAAAAACAATCTGAAACATATCGAAGCTGTCAATGGCGTCTAGAAGACCTAAGCAACGGAATCTGTAGTATATTCTTTCATTTTTGGGGTTGACATCCACTTTGTATTCTCTTTTTTCGTGGAATTCATTTCATCTTGATGAATGGCATCTGTCATGACATTGATATTCTCACGGGTACTTGGATTGAATATACTGCCATTACCAAGAACTTTAAAATATCTTGTCAAATCTATAGTTCACGACATTAATCTAAAATTACTACAATTGCATACTACGAATTGTTAAAAATGGTAGTACCGTACTGAAATTCAGAGAAGCGTACTCTCATTTTTGGTTTTGCTAGCCTCTTCCCCTTCCACTCAATCTTCTACTAGCGATGACACGCCGCACTATGACCTGTCGGCTGTGAACTTGTAAAATAGGCAGAACTCGGCAGGGTTGCTCAACACGCATAGCCCAAGGCCATCGTTGGCCGTCCCACCGTCCGATCGCGCTAGCTAGGTTTGCTGCGTGTGTTTGCCGCCTGGCTTTTGTTTTACTTGGTTCTGAGCTCTGGGGTGATCGATTGGTTTGTGGGCCAACACTATGATTCGCGTGATCCATTTATCCAACGAAGAGCGAAACGACCTCTATCTCCCAACTTTTTCAAGCCATGCGATGACAGCGAGAGTACCCAGCGTCCCATGCTCCCAGCCGATAGCAGTATATGCGTAGTTATAATTTTATCTTGTACCAAAATCAAGGTATGACGGCCGCCACCCCTTGCCCAGTGGGGTCCTCCGCCACTGACCTCCCTCATTGCATGTTCGTCATTGGGCTCAAATCTGCCAAGTACCCGAACTAGGAGGGTCAGGTAGTATACCATCCTTGAGGGAACCAAGTAGACATGCGTAAAGGAGAAGATTCACCTTTATATGTACGATGTGGGAGATGCGCGCGTGTCTTAATGATGAGGCACTAGACATGGTGATGTCCGTGATATGCTCCACATCACAAAGTGTTGCCTAAAAACAATGGGTTTGAGCGTTTCTATTATGATGAATGTGCAAGTTAACTTTTGTCATTTTTTTACAATGCATATCTTTGTTAAGGTGATGAGTATGCCTTTTTCATTTGCTTGAGGGCGGTAATTCATCCATGATATTTTGCTTCTATGCATTGTTAGACCTATCTTCTCTTATTTTACCAATGTGCAATAGTACTGGAAGTTTTGTGGTTAAGGACTCCTGTGAATCAAACATAACACTAGTTTCTTGAAGTTGGTAAATCTCGAGAAACGTCATTGGGGTAGTTAAATTTTATTATTTAAGCCACTTGTCTCCGCACTTGTGTTTTCTAGTTGATCTTACACATCAATTACAAAGTTCAGTTACGAATGTTGGTTGAACTATCTGTGCCTTTTAACCTCTATATTTATCATTATGTTACAGGGGAAATATAAGGTCTACAACCTTTGCTCAGAAAGGTTGTATGATGCATCTCTGTTTGAGGGAAAGGTATGGACAGCTTATATATTTGTTTAGGTCCCTGTCCTGTCACCACGAAGAAATAATTAAAAAATTTCCCATCACCTGCTTCAGTTTCCTTCACACAGTTTGATAATGAAACAATCATTTTTGATATATTTTAGGTTGCATGCTTTCCTTTTGACGATCATAATTGCCCTCCGATACAACTTGTCATATCATTTTGCCAAAGTGCATACTCATGGTTGAGGGAAGACATAGAAAATGTGGTGGTTGTCCATTGCAAAGCTGGAAAAGCAAGAACAGGATTGATGATCTCCAGCCTTCTAGTATACCTAAAGGTAAAATCAGTATTTGCATTACATGCTGATTACAATTAGCCATACCAATTCTCCTACCAATTTTGAGGGTTAATAAGTTTGGAAGTTTGTGCATCATATGTATGGACAGTTCTTTCCTACTGCAGAGGAGTCCATTGAATACTACAATCAGAAAAGATGTGTAGATGGAAAAGGGCTTATTCTTCCAAGCCAAATTGTGAGTAACCCTCAGAATATTTTAATTTATTTATATAACTTATTCAGTGCATTATTCTTAATGTGCTGGAATTTTTTTACAGAGATATGTGAAGTACTTTGAGCGCATCTTAAATTACTTCAATGGTGAAAATCAGCCGCCTCGCAGGTGTTCACACTACTTCCTCCATGATTTCAGTATGATCTGCATGTATCTCATATGTTAATAATTAAGCATAAGCCACACTCTCCAGGTGCATGCTTAGGGGATTTCGCCTTCATAGGTGCCCCTATTGGATCAGACCATCAATTACTGTGTCTACACACAATGGTATCTTACATCATGAATTGGAACTTGAAATGTTCATCTAACATACCATATAGTAAAAGAGTAGCTTGTTCTTCTTCTTCTATGATTAGCAGTTTTTCTCCTGCATTGACTAATAAGCCTATTATGCAGGTGTTCTTTTTTCTACGAAGAAGCATGCAAGAACAAAAGAACTGATGGTATGCCTTTCTGTTAATAAATCACTCTGGTTTTTGTTCATTAGTAAACCATTCTTGCTTGTGTTCAGTAGTTTGTGGCTTTCTCTGAAAATTATCGGTTGAGTATCTGTGCAGGTTGTTCATGTTATTGATTGTGCCTACTTTGTTCTGTAAGCTCTTAACAGAAACCGCATAGGGTAAAGAAGGTTCTTAAAAAAACCAGTGGCCTAGTTTCGTCTTCTATAGCGCAGTTGTAGACCCACCATATTCAGTACCAATGGGGTGTTACATTGATTCAGAAATGTAATGATTGTTATATCGTACTTTAAATGATAACTAACAAATACTTCCTCCGTTCCAAATTACTTGACGCAAATTTGTCTAAATACAGATGCATCTAGACTTAAAACAAGTCCTAGATACATCTGTATCTAGGAAAATCTGTGCCAAGTAATTTGGGACAGAGAGAGTACTATTAAACACTAATTTTTGTGTTGATTCTGTGCTTCCTCTACAATAGATACATGCCTCCCCTAATATATCGATGTCTTACATACAATATTATGTAATATTTCTTGCCTAACTAACTGGTCTCATATTGCTCCCCATTTTCCTATACAAGGACAAACTCGCTGCTAGAAGCTCCCATTTTCCTATATAGATAACCAAAGAAATATATTTTGTAGGTGCAATTCTATGTCAGCATTGCTCTCCAATTCTGTAATGCATGTAGTAGAAAAGGATTTTTTGGTGTCAGTATGCATCGAAGCAGAGTACTATATTTACTAGAGCAGGCTTTGAACCTGCCAACCATTTCATATCCATGTAGACTTTAGTCCAAATTGTTTATATTGTGTCTACATGTACCCTATATAGTTTCCCCGTGGTATATGGGGCTTTCTACATATTTGTCATCATGTACATGTATATATACTGGTGTATGGCCCCATGGGAATACAAGTTACTACGTATTTTCCTAACATGGTATTAGAGCATTAGGTTATTTTTTCGCACGCGCAGCTCGTGCTACAATCTAATCCTGCACCGCCGCTGTTTCCTGCCATCGCTGTTGTCCTCTCCCCGTTCGTTTGCAGATCGGGACTCTGCAATGCCCATGTACAACCCGACAGCCTCCTGTGCTGTTGCCGATCAGGACTTGGCTGCACACGCACGTGCAACCCGCCTCCTGCATGCTCCTGCGTTGCTGCCGGTCGGGATGTGGCTGCACGCTCACGTACAACCAGCAGCCTCTTGCACTATATGCGTTCAGATAGCAGCCCGATCCATTTCGCCGCTGATCGATGCCATCTACTCGTAGTGAGGTCTTATCTATACATAAGCGTTTTGCTGCCATGGTTCACACTCAGTTCAATATGCCTATTCGTGTGTTTCGTGCTGACTCTAGAGAGTATCTCCAAGATGTTGTGTGGAGTCCTTGCTGAGCAGGCTACTCTTGCTCAGTTCTCTTGTCCTGGTGCTCATGCTCAGAATGGTGTTGCTGAGTGCAAGCATCGTCACCTTCTTCAGGCAGTTCGTTGATGATCGCCGCCTCTCTTCCGCCTCACTTTTGGGCTGAGTCTGTCTACTTCTACATTCTTATCAACCTTTAGCCATCCACTATCTTCAGGGTGGCGTTCCTTTCGAACGTTTCTTTGATTGTTCTCCTGATTACTCAACGTTTCTTTTGTTTGGTTGTGTTTGACATGTCCTGCTTCCCCCGTGAACGCACTAAAGTGACCGCTCAGTTTGTTGAGAATAGATTTATGGTGACGAGCATAAAGGATAACGTTGTTGGGATCTTGTTGGTCGTTGGATACGTATTTCTTGGGATCTGACCTTTGACGAGTCTCGTCCTTTCTACCCACGTCCATCTTCCTCTACCTTTTCAGTAGTTGATATCTCTTTCCTCACTTTTCGCGGCACTCCTATTACTCCGGTTGAGCCCTTGTTCATCCGTCCTATTGCTCCTACTTCTCCAACTATTGCAGACCCACCATCGCCATCTCCGGTGATTTCCTCCCCTCACGTATCACAGGATTTTACTCCTTCATCCCTGGTGATTGCAGACCCACAATTGCTATGAGCTGTACCACTGTGACAATGTCGGTTACTTTAGCATGTCAATGTAGCACTGACCTAAAGCCTCTATATGAGGAGAGGCACGCCCATATGTAGTAGTAGAAGCTAGAAAGACAAGATGTAGAAGCAGCTTGTAAGCCAGGATGTAGCCTCAAGCTTGTGCTATTGATATAAAGCTACAGAGCTTCATATTAGTTCATTAGCATGTTTTTGTGAGGAAACAGTGAGTGAATCCTAATTTGAGAACCTAGTACCCCTCCGTTTCATTTTACTCCGCGTATTACATTTGACTAAAGTCAAACTCTTCAAAGTTTGACCAAGTATATACAAACATTAACATTCACAATACAAATTTAATATCGTTAGATTCATCATGAAATATATTTTCATATTATACTTATTTGGTATTGTAGATGTTGATATTCTCAAATATAAGTTTGGTCAAACTTGGAAGAGTTTGACTTTGGATGGATCTAATACGCGAAGTAAAAATAAACAAAGAGAGTAGTTCTAACAATTGGTATTAGAGCCATGGTTGATCTTTGGGTTGGATGCTTGAACAATCATGCATGGGGAGAGCGCCTCATGCAAGGTGGTAGCCGTCAGCTGGTCGATTAGTGCAAAGATCATTGCTGCAAGGATAATCAGCGACGTCGACGATGTGAGGTCGACATCGATGTTATGATGCCATCGTCATCTGGATGTTGCGTGGTAAGATGTGTCACCAACAAGGAGGTCGTGCGCCGGTAAGTTGTGTCACTGGCAGCAAACAAAGTTTGGTGTTCTCATGTAAGTTGCGTCCATGAGATACCATGTGTTTTGCTGTTCTCGTGTAAGTTGCATCCACGAGATACCATGTGTAGGGGTAACGTGAGTTCTTGTGTTAGGTGTGTCCACAAGATAGCTTGTGTGATCAAGATCTTGTGTCAGCTGCGTCCAGAAGTTACTTCTTGTCTTAGTTGCGTTCACAAGAAGCTGAATTCTCGTGTTAGTTGGGCCCTCGAGATAGCCAGCTAGTATAGTCTTGTAATAGGTGTTTAGGGCAACTCCAACGCGCCGACGCAAACGGATGCGCGATTTGTTCGGAATTAGTCCGTTTGCGTCGGCTAGAGCGCCGCTGTCCACGCTTTTGTGGTCGCATCGGCCAACGCGCGAGCGCATTTGGGCGCTGTCCGCGCGTCGGCGCCAAATGTACTCAACTTTTTCATCAAATAACAAGTCTCAAATAACAAGTTCAACACATAGAAAATAAATAGTTTTACAAGTCCAAATAAATAGTCTCAAATAGTTATTACAACCAAATCGAAATTAATAAAAGTTGATACATCTACTGGTTGCCAACATGTCCCCACATCTGCTCAACCAAATCATCCTGGAGCTGAATATGTGTCTGATAATCTCGCATCTCGGCATGAAACTGGGTGAACTGTGCAAACATAGCAGGTACACGCTGAGGCACAACATTTGCGCCCTGGAACTGGAAGCCCGGGAAGCCGATATCCTCTAGACGCTCATCCTCTACGATCATGTTGTGCATGATCACACAAGCAGTCATCACCTCCCACATCTTCTTTGAACTCCTTGTTCTAGCAGGATGCCAAACAATAGCCCAACGAGACTGAAGCACACCAAATGCATGCTCCACACCCTTTCTTGCACTCTCTTGTGCTTGAGCAAACCTAGCCCTCTTTTCTCCTTGGGGGTTTGAGATTGTCTTGACAAGGGTTGACCACTCAGGATAGATACCATCTGCAAGTTCTATCCTTTGGTGTATTGATGACCATTGACCTCAAAGTTAACCTCTGGGCTATGCCCCTCAGCTAGTCTAGCAAACACAGGAGATCTCTGAAGCACATTGATGTCATTATGAGAACCAGCCATGCCAAAAAAAGAATGCCATATCTAGAGATCCTGAGATGACACCGCCTCAAGTATGACCGTGCAAGCTTTCACATGACCTTTGTACTGTCCCTGCCAAGCAAATGGACAGTTCTTCCACTCCCAATGCATGCAATCTATGCTGCCAAGCATTCCCGGAAACCCTCTCTCGGCATTGATTGCTAACAGTCGAGCACTATCGGCCTCATTTGGTTCCCTCAAGTACTCGGGACCGAACACTGCTACCACGGCCTTGCAAAATCTGTAAAGTGATGCAAGGCACGTGGATTCACTCATCCGAACATACTCATCTATGAGATCACCCGATGTTCCATATGCAAGCATTCAGATGGCAGCGGTGCACTTCTGGTAAGAAGAAAACCCAATGTCGCCTAGTGCATCTTTTTTGCATCTAAAGTAGTCATCATATTCTATCACTCCTTCCCTAATGCGATTGAACACATGCTTAGCCATTCTAAACCGACGGTAGAAATGTTTAGGACCATGGTTTTGGCACTCTAAAGTAATCATCCCACAGCAGGACGTGGCCAGTCACTCGGTTGCGATTCAACGCAGGTTCGTGTCCTACAATCGACCCTCTAAACAACGGCCGCTGATTTTCAATGTGGTTGTTTACGATCAAAGTCGCCATCACCAATTCCTCATCATCACTTGACTCATCCGACGAACAAAGGAAATGCTCGAAAAAGAACTCATCACCACTGTCCATTGTACCTTGTGGGCAAAGCGTCAAACACCTTGAAGGCGCGGTGAAGCAGGGGCCGAAGCAGCAGCAGCGACGCGCGCCGGAGCGATTGCGCGCCTCACAGCGGCGCATGACGCAGTACGGTCATTGCCGACGAGTGAGTCCGGCGCAGGGGGCGGCGAAGGGACTGCGGCGTCTGTGCCGGGGAAGCGGCGCAGCAGATGAGCACGCGGATGGAGCTGGCGGCGCGACCACCACCGACGACGGTGAGAAAGCGCGCGGAGAGACAACCGGCGCGGGAGCTCGCGGCGGCGACTTGGCGGAGGAGATGCTGGTGGCGACCACAAGCGAATGGAGCTGGCGGCGCGACCACGACCGGGGCGTGTGGAGGAGAAAGTGGATGCTTCGCCCAATGACGAGCGGGCCAGGGAGAAGGAAGTGGACGCGGCGCGGACGTCCGGAGCGCGTCCGCGCCGACGCAAACCAGGCCCAATTTTGGGCCGGGAATGGGTCAAAACGGACAAGAAAACATACGCATGTCCGTTTGCGCCGGCGCGTTGGGCCGTGATTTCGGTCCGCGCCGACGCATCCGGACCAAAACAGACAGAAAAATGCGTTTTGCGTCGGCGCGTTGGAGTTGCCCTTACAAGACAAGAAGTATCTTATGTTAGCTGTGTCCACAAGAAACAGACTTCCCATGTTTGTTGTGTCCATGGAAAAATGATGTGTGAATTCATCAAAGGGATGTCGTATGCAGTAGTTATGATCATGCGTACGAGAAGATGAAGACCATCCTAGATAAGCAAGAAATGAAGAAGATTCATACTGGTAAGTTTGGTGTGACAAGATTAGGAGGAGATTGTCTGAGTTAATCTTGTCATATACAAAAGAGGGCATGCATGACAACATTGGAGAAGATATCAACATCTTTCAGGCATGTCTTGGTGCATTGGAGCCAGCAGTAGTAAAAGCAAAATCGAGTCTGCTATCAGTTGTAATAGTACAAGTGCCTTACTAGCTAAGTGTGTACAACTAGCATGAGCTGTAAAAGTTAGAGAAGAGGTGTTGCTAGGTTGGTCACTGACTCACGGTAGCAGGTCACTGTAGCACTGACCTACTCCCTTCGTCCCATAATATAAGATCATTTTGCAAGCTAACATAGCTTGGAAAATGATCTTATATTATGGGACGGAGGGAGTAAAGCCTATATATAAGGAGAGGCACACCCATATGTAGTAGCAGAAGCTAGAAAGACAAGATGTAGAAGCAGCTTGTAAGCCAGGATGTAGCCTCAAGCTTGTGCTATTGATATAAACCTACAGAGCTTCATACTAGTTCCTTGTGTGCATGTTTGTGTGAGAAAACAGTGGGTTAATCTTGGTTTGAGAACCTAGCAGTTCTAACAGTGATTCCTCCCCATATTCTTTCCTCTTTTCCTCACTTTTATACTCGTCGTCCGTGCATTGTGGATGTGTCTACTGATGCGCCAATGGAGGTGATGAAATCTACTTGGGGGATTCTTCTCCAAAGAGAGGAATGGAGGTCTTGACCCTCAAAAGAGTAGATAGATGAGCAAAGCTCTCTCTCAAGTTTAGTCTAATACTTTGCTAACCCTAAAAACTTGAAGGAGTGCGAAATATATAGTCTAGGTGCAAAGAGGTATGGGCCCGGTGGTTTACATGGTCCTTCAGCCCCAAAACAGTGTGCAAACTGTCAGTCTGGTCTGGTTGGGATCACCGGATCTTCCGGTAGTGCATTTCCTGGGAAGTGTCGGGGAACCACCGGACAGTCCGGCCACGCTGGATCGGACTGTCTGGTCAGATCAATGGCCTTCGACTGCAGCTCCTTGTTGGATCGGACAATCTAGTCCGGAGGACCGAATAGTCTGGTGGTGGAGACCGGACAGTCTGTTATGGTCAGAGAGCCTGGCCATGGCTTCCTGTGAGATCAATGATTTGACAGTCTGGTCCTAGTGACCGGACTGTCTGGTGACAACAGATGTTTGGCCGCCTCGCTCTAGTTGACCGGACTGTCCGGTGCCAGGGCCAGACTATCTGGTAGTGTATTCCTGGCACAGTTTGCTCTTCTACTTCACACACCCACTTCTTGCTTGGGTTATGGGCTTCCTTTCCCGCTTCTCCTAGCATACATAATCATGCATAGTGTTCCGGATTGAGGTAGAACCATGTCTCATGCATGTGGAAAGGTAGCTCAAATAGGAGTGGAGTCATCTCGTTTTCGATGATGCGTGCACGTGATCTTGATTCTTGAGCGGCCTAATTTGTTATCTCTTTATTTTTCCTTTTTCCTTGTTTCAGGCTTTATCTATCACAATCTAGTAGTTTCCAGTTTTGCTGTTTCCGTAAAACAAAGTACCAAAAACATCAAAATATATTCCATACTCTCTTATTTCACTATGACCTAGAGAAACTGTTTCTAATTTTTTATATATTTGATCTATTCTTTCTGTATTTTATATGCGGGGGAAGTCTCTTTCTCTGCTCATTTGAAAACTTAATTTTCAACCCATTTTTAGCCAGAAGATTTTTGGTTTAGCGCACCAAAGAAGGGAATTATGGTTTTCGCGTTGCCCGGGGAGCCTGGTTTAGCAGAGGTAGCCGGTGATTTCAAGATTCAGTTTCATGATCGGCAAGGGGATTTCTACTGGTAAGCTCTTTTTTTTTCTAATGATGTATCGTTCTTTACATAAGCATCTTGCTTTAGTTGCAGAAATATACATCTATATATGATATATATCTGATGGCATCAAAATCTTTCATATGAAACTGGATTTAAATTATATTCTAATTTTAGTTTTTTCTTCAGCTGGCTAAATACAACAATGATGGAGAACAGAGTGACATTGAATCCAACTGATTTTGATGATTTTGACAAGGTAACTGGTGCTTCATTGGTTATTTTGATAAGGTAACTGATTATTTTGACAAGATAGGTACATGTGCCACGTAGGAGCTTAGATAACCAAAGTATGAATAAATATCGACATACCGCATGATAACAGGTACTCCCTCCGATCCATAATAAGTGTCGCTCATCTAGTACAAAGTTTATACTAGCTTAGTACAAAATGAGCGACACTTATTTTGGATCGGAGGGAGTAACATGTAAAGTTTGTAGTCATATATGCATGCGTAGATGAGGATTTAATTCTTGCAGTTCGTCCCATTGAAAATCAAATTATAACTACAGAATATTGAAACACTGCAAGGTACTCCCTCCGTAATTTGAACCAAAAAACGACAAGTATTATGGAACGGAGGGAGTATAATAGTACATGAAACCCATGTCAAATATCCAAAACATTTGTCCTTCGTATTGCAGTTTTGAGTAGCTAGTATTGCATCTTCAAAGACAAAAGGAATTATTTTAGAAGAAAAAAAACTTGGGGGAATCTATAATACCTAAATAGTTCATCCCCACTAACCTATTTATCTTGACATGCAAGCTATCCACATCATCAAGTAGGTCCACCTGTTTCCACTAACTCTTCATGCACATGCTTCCATTACATCCGCATGTGCATGCAATCTATCAAAAATAAGTAGTAACTTTTTTATGCACTAAGCATCACGATTTAGAAGTGACTTTTTTTGTAGAAATCAAATTATGAGTTACCTCGCGTTTTATTTTTCTATGCAACATTTTTTTTTTATGAATGCACATATGTAGTTGCTATGGAAGAATCAACCCTAAGTTTGTCTCTCCACTAATATGAACTCTGAAACCTCCTATTGCCCTTTATTTTGATTTTGCATGGGCCTGGCCCAAAAGTGAGGTAGCACAACACCTAAGGATGATTATGGATGAAATTAAAAAAGTGTTACCTTGTATGTTTTGTCCATGCCTTCATATATTATTATGGCGTCCTCATAGTCCTGAAATCTCTACTCGAAACGCCATCTTTTTTCACGTATGCATGCTTGCTCATGCTCCAATGCTTATCACTCTCATACATGTCTTCATTCCATAATAATACTAACATATTTTGATCGAGGAAGTATCATATTCTCATGAGCATTAGTGGAAGTTCCTAGAAACGAAAGTACCTGATATTCAAGTTAATGTGCGCGAGCTCTGATGATTGGTCCTTGTCTTTCTTTTACTTGAGCATGTGTGGCTGTGAGATCCGTGGGTAGTAGGGGATGTCCTCATCACTCATCAGTACACGTGGTGGAATCCGGTGTGAGTGAAGATGATATCCAATGGCCAAAAGTGCTCAGATTTACCGCCTCTGTATCGTCGGATTGGCTTCATCAAACGGCCAATATTCAAAATTGTTTGTACATTAACGGAAGTTCATTTTCAAAAATAAAATTTAAAATATCGAACTGTAAGATGCATGCTAAATATCCACTCTTTTATTGTTGAGTCTTGTGTGGAATTTGCTTCAGTCTTCCACCTGCCAGTTTTAGCCCCTGTTCAGGACACTAGTTGTGTAAAACATAGAAATATCAGCATGTGTAGGAATAGAAGGATCACTTACAAAACAAAGGAACTGAACTGTTGTAAATCACAATTCCATGAATATTTTACTTGCCTTTGCCACTGGCATTGATTAGATGCACGCCTTCCTATAATTTTATTCGTATGCATAGAGCAGCAGCTGGCCCCACACGTTCGAAGCCAGTGCCTCTCCTTGGTCTTCTGCCAAAAACGCAGGAATAAGAAAAACATAGGATTGTTGTGTCATGCACATTTGAATCCTACAGAACTGTGGTTTGTTTGATAGTATCACAGAAAAAATAAAGGATTCTTACCAAGAGCTTTGAGTGAATGCTAAAATTCCTAAGAAATGTAGTACTGTACGAAGGAACCCTTAGGAAAATTTCCTATAGGATTCAATCCTGATAATAAAATGACTAACATAGAAAAAACTCATTCCGATCCCCCAATATTCCTATGAGAATCCTTTGAATCAAAGAAGCCCTCGGAGGGGATGCTTACATTCCTGAGTAATCGACACTGTCACACAGGAATTCTTTGGAACCTGTAGCCATATCCTTTGTTCCGAGCGTTAGGTTAGAAAATTTTCCCACAGGAACAATGTTCCATTTGAAATTCCTGCAGATTTCCTACGGACCGTACGCACCTTTATTCCTTGAGTTGCCCTGAGTAATGCAAGGTTGAGCTGTAGCAGACTTGCTACATTTTATTTTTTTCATTGGTGGAAATATTTTATTACTAGTATTAAGTGAAGGAAATGCTTTGCCCAGTGATGAGTCATTTAGCTTGAGTTCACTTGTTGCCCTTTGTTCAGACTCTAACTAACTGTTATGGTATCCAGAGAAAATTGCCTTCACCAGGGTTCCAGGTTGAGATCGTTCTAGTAGATTATAGTGGTTCACAACCACCAAAACAAAAACCAGCTGATGGATCCTCTGATAAGAAATCTGATGCCAAAGAAAGCAATGCTGCACCTGTAGAGTCCAATAAAGAAACTGGAAGTGATGATAAGGATGATGTTTTTTCTGACAATGAAGCAGAAGATGGATCATCCAAGGGCAGCAAGGTCTCCAGCGGTGGTCAAGGTGGAGTAAATGGAGCCAAAGCTTCTGAAACAAGTGTTGCACAACATGAGTCATCAGCTGCAGCTAGGGGAATCACGAAAATAACTATATCCGGGGAGCAAGGAATTGCAAGGGCACGTGACGACATCTCTCTCAAAACTGAAGCTAGCAGCAAGAGCAGTTCCACCAAAGCACCTCCCCCTGCTGTGGAATCATCCAGCATGAGTGAGTTCAAGGCCATCGCCGCAGATGCTTCGGTCTTCTCATTTGGAGATGAAGATGACTACGGAAGCGAATAGGACCCCCTCTGCTTTTGCAGGTGTTTGGTTTGTCGTGTGTACAGTTTCGCTCTTCTAAGACGAATGATAGAATGTCACTACAAAGCAAACAGAGTAGCAAAGTTGAAAAGAATTGATTTATTTTTGCATTGTGTTTATTATACCCCTTTAATCAAGGTGCAATGCTATAACTTAACCAGATTTGAACTTGTGAGAGTACGATTCTGGCAAAATGTCCTCCTAGCCCGATCGAGTTGTTTGTTTTCATGCACAATTATTGTGTTAATAAATGGGTTGTTATTTCCACTCTTGATCGAGCAAACCTGCAGCTGGCTAAGGTGTTCATCCACTTTTTACATTGATTTTGTTGATAAAGGAGGTAGGCATTAATACCTTTTCAAGTAAGGTATTGCATTCGGTTTAAAAGGCATGCTTGAAAAACCTCTGAGACTAAGGTGGTTTAAAAGGCATGACTAAGGTGGTTTAAAAGGCATGCTTGAAAAATCTGTGAGACTAAGGTAGTCATCGATTAGTTATGAGAATAACATCAATAGATGAGTGGAGTAGTAGTACTAATTATATTCATACCATGCATACATCAATCCACCCACGTGAGTACAAAGAATTGAGAGAGTGCATGCATATATGAGTGAAGTAGTAGTACTAATTAATAAAAGTAATTGCCTTCGCGCTTTAAATCTTGTCTAACTGTGCCTTCTAAACTGTGATGGAGGGAGTATGTATTAATATCTAGAATTAATGTACTTTTTAAAGTAAGATATGTACTAATACCTAAAATTAATATACAATTAAGAAACAAAGCAAATATATATAGCTCGTCTATTCTGCTAATATTAGCAGAATAACTATTCTGCTAACACTTTCGAACTGCATCGGACGATAATGAAAACCGCATTGCTAACTCAAAAGCGCTGAAGCTCGGGTAAAACAAAACCGCATGCAGTATTTTCGCTCTAACTTTTTAACCATTCATCGGAATTGAGCGTATGATACACCGTTGGATTCGTATGGAAAATGAGCATATTTTTTTTATGTTGAACACTTCTTCCAATTCATCACGGATTAAGAGCAGTTTTGAAAATGGTGCGGTGGCCTACTTTTACAACGGAAGTTTTTTTGCGATTTCTCTTAAACCGTTTGTCGGAATGATGCGTATGATACACCGTTGGATTCGTATGTAGGAGAATAATTCATATAAACACTTTTCGATATTATTCACGGTTTTGAAGTAATTTCAAAAACCGTGCCATGCCCTCGTGTAGGGCAGCAGACGTTTTTGCGTAAATTCTTTTGATTCGTTTGTCCGATCGATGCAATTGATACACCATTGGATAGCTATCGTCGAGGCGCTTCATTTGTATGTAGAACAAATCCTCTAATATCTTACGGTTTAAAGCAACGTCGATTCTAGTAAATAGCGGAACTATTTTTTTTTTGCGTACACCGAAATCGACGAAGTGAACTGCATTCGCCGGGCAACCGCACCGCATCAAACAGACAAGCACACTGCATTATCGATAAACAGAGACACGTGTTCTTCTCGAATCCGAATTCAGCGAAAGGAACTGCATCCGTTGGGCAACCAGATTGCAATATCGAACATAGAGAACTGCACACATTTTTTTTGCATTTATCAGAAATGTTTTGCAATTCGCTTCGACGAACGTGAAACGCGGGCACAAACTAAGTGAACTGCATGATTTTTTTAATTTTTCTTAACTTTTTTTGTAAATGAACAACATCCCGTGAAATTCATTAGACAAGCGAACTTCATCATATTTTTTTTCACACAAATGAGGACAAGAGAACCACGTTCCATGTAAAAGTGAACCGCTAGATGAGCATGATTGTGAAATCTTGCAATCATAATGCACTGAAATTTGTCACCCAAAAATAAAAAAATGAACTGCAAGAGCAGCCTTGCCGTCGCTGGCGTGTTTTGTATTTTTTCTAAGCTCATCATATGAGTACAAGAGGTAAAACTGGACATACATCAATTGTGAAACAAATAGAACTGCATAAAGATTTTGGACAGCAAAATCTAAAAAATACTAAAGGAAAATCCTCACACCGAACTGCAAGTTGCACTACTCATCCACAATGTCGTCGAATCGGAAGTGGCCGCCGAACGGGAGGAGTTGTGATTGAATACCTTTGCGCTCGATGGTCGCGTTCAGAGGAAGTGCTCAGGACGCCTTTAGGGAGGTAGGACCGGCGAGGCCGCCGGATTGGACCAACTGGCGGCTTGCATTGGAGGTGAGATCCCCGGGCGAACCACAACTAGGATCAACAGCGCGCCCGGTGGCTGCTCAACTCCGGTACGGCGGAGTTGGATCTGAGGCGAGGGAGGCGTGGGGGTCGTGCTGGGGCGCGCTGGGCAGTGGGTGGTGCGCCGCCCAGTCGCGATCTGCCGGATCCCGGGCGTGGTGCGCCGCCCCGTCGCGGCCCGCTAGATCCCGGGGCGTGTCGCACCGCCCCGCTGCGGCCTGCCGGATCCAGGGGTCCCTGTTATGGCCGCCGGTTTACGCCGCCTCATCCCCACTCCAGATGTGGGCGCCAGTGGGCAGCGGTGGGCGGGTTGGGGGCGGTGGTGGGGGCGATGGGTGTGGTGGGGGCGACGATGGGCGGGGCGGTTTGGGGGCACCGTGGTGTGGCGTGGGGGACGAACGAGGAAGAAAGTGGGGATGGGGCTGACTGGTTGCTTTTTTTATCGGTGCGGTGCGGTTCCGTGGGCTGGATTAGTCCGGTTATTTGCAGAATAAGGAAAATGTTAGTAGAATAAGATCTTAAAAAGTGTTAGTAGAATATATATATATATATATAGGGTGGGTCTATTATGATAACACCCCTTAAGTGTTATTCTAATAACACTAAAATCGTTATTCTGATAACACCCTGCCCACCGATTCGAACCAACGTCTCAAAACCCACACGAAGGCAACAGAAAAAAAAAACTAAACCGCTCCCACCTCCCGCACGTAACCCCACCTCCCCGTATCTCCCACACGGAACCACCCCGAGCGACCCCGAGCATTTTCCTCCCCCGCGCCGCCCGAGTGCCCTCCTTCCCTCCCGTTCCTAGCGCCACCTCCCTGCCCCGGCGCCCTGGATCGCGTCTCCCACCGCCACACCGCCGCCCCTCGTCGCCCACGCCCATGGATCTGGCCAGCAGCGGCCGCACACGAATCGCCGCCATCAGATCCAGCCGCGCGACGCCTCGGGACTCCGGCGTCACCACCGGCCGACCACCGACCTCAGGCAAGATCCCCAACACGGGATCCGGCGACAACCATCCCAAGCGCGTCTTCCCGTGGCGGATCTGAGTCCACTTGCTGCTCACCATCGCCAGACCATGTGATCCCCCCGTGAGGAGGACATGGCACCCGGAACCTCGACTGGCGCGGCGGCGCCATCGCCCCTGGCCTCGCCGGGCGGTTCCTTCGGCCATGAACGACGGCGACAGCGGCCGCCCTGGCGCCCCTCCCTCCGCAGCGCCCCGCCCCTTTCGCCACACCCTCCCGTGGGCCGCCGCTACCACCCAGGGCACGGCGGGCGCCGCCTACCCCGGCCACGGCGGGCCTAGGCCACTCGCCGTTTTCTCTGTGCAGCCAACCGTGCTGTCCACGCCCTCCCAAAATTTGGATTCCTCGCGTGCAGTTCGTCGGGAAGGCACATGAGGTTTTGGATTCGTGTAAAAAACAAGAAAAAAGCAGCTCGCTTTGTTCCTGTATACGGACCGATGTAGGAAAAAAGATCACTTTGTTATTAAAAAAATAGATTATTCGTATTTTTGGTCTTTCTTGCGGTTCATGAAATTGTGTGCATTTCTCTTTTATTGCTATTGCAGTGCGGTTTTCGTTCGTATGCATGCGATTTAGAATTTCAGATGCATTTACAAAAATAAATGCATTTCACTCACCTCGTCCTTGCGGTGCACGCTCGTTGATAAAAAATAATGTTAAAAGTTAAAAAAAACAAGTGCAGTTCTCTCTGTCGATAAAATGCAACCGATACCCGTCGCATGCAGTCCACTTCTCCTGATTTTGGATCCGGGAAAAGACACGTGCATTTCTGTTCGTCGATAATGCAGTGTGCTTGCCCGTCGGATGCGGTGCGGTTGCCCGGCCAGTGCAGTTCACTTCGTCGAATCCGGGTACGCGAAGAATGGAGTTTCGCGTTTTTAGTAGAATCGACACAACTTTTAAACCGTAAGGAATTAGAAAGTGTATTCTACATGAAAATGGAGCAGCTCGACGATATATATCCAACGGTGTACCAATTGCATCAATCGGATAAATGTATTCTAGATGAAAGTGTATTCCAACGGTGTATGATGGCATTGGAAAGATTATGAAATTCCGCTACTTTTACTTATATTAAGTTTTTTCTAATTTTATATGATTTAAATGTAATTTAAAAAAGGGTAAAAATCTGGGCGGATCGTATTTTCTCGGTTTTTTGCAAACCGTTTATCGGATTGACGCAAATGATACGACGTTGGAAAGCTATGGAAAAAGTGAAACTTTTTTGTACATAAAGTTTTTTCTAATTCCTTACGGTTTTAAAACAAATTCGAATATGGTCAAATCTAGTTTTGAATACGAATTTTTTTAAAAGTTTGTCGGAATAGGGCAAATAATATACCGTTGGAAAGATAGCGAAAAATGTGACACTGTTCATGTTGAAAGTTTTCTCAAATTCTCAAAGGTTTAAGAGTAATTTGGAACGCAAGAAAACAAATCCTGTTGTGTTTCCGTCAGAAAAACAGAGTACGCGAACTGTGTGATCTACGGGTTTGAACTGATGAGTTTAATAGTCTGAACTTTACTTTGTTTTAGTCGTAACTTTTCAACCGTTTCTCAAAAAAGTAAATGATATACCATTGAAAACTTATTGAAAAGAGCCTACTTTTTTTATGTTGAACATTTTTTAAATTCCATACGTTTTAAGAACGATTTTGGATGCGATGTAATTCGTATTGAACAAAGTGTGTATCATAGTCGTACTGATGGCGCGTTCATGTTTGAATTGATTGTCCCATTGGCGTTAGCTCGAGTCCAAGCGTGGCGTGGCGTCGTGTATGGAGGAGAGTACGAGATTTAACTTTTTGGTTTAGTTTTAGTTTGAACTTATTGCACCCATGAGCGTTAGGTCTTACCCATACTAGCGAATCATCCATACTTATACAGATTTCCCCCATCCAAATTAGGTGTTATGTGTACTGACGACACAACCACGCTTGTACTGATTGTATGGTATATTGGTGAATTCATAGGCCCCATTTTCTATATATCTTTTTTTTTCATGCGGAAGTAGAAGTGAACCGGCAATGCATCGCTTTTCATAGTCTTACTAACGGTGCGACGGAGTTTGATCTGATTGCCCCCATCCGTTTACGTCATTGCCGTATTGACGAGGAAATTGTGTTTGAATTAACGGTGCAACCGTGTTTTATTGACAATGGAACATTGTGTTGAACTTATTACCTCCAACCACGTTTATGCGGAGGCGGCTCCAAGACTTGACTTGTGGGGGGTTTGAACAGAGTAACGAGAACCACATGCGTGTCATAGATGTACTGACGTCACATCCGTATTTGAACTGATTTCCCTCATTTATCGAGCCGTGTAGGCTTTGCGGTGAGCCGTGTTTGAACAAACCCAACACCACATCGCATGTCATACTTGTACTGAAGGTGCAACCATAGTTGAATTGATTACAGAATCCGCTTTAGCGTGAGGCCGAGTCTATAATTTTCTTTAACCAGAACCGCATAATGTGTCATAATTGTACTGATGGAGCGATCGTGTTTAAAATGATTGCCCTCATCTGTGTTAGTGTGAGGTCGAGTCGGGCACCCAACGACATTTGCAAACTTTTCTGAACTTATGTAGGTGAATCTTGTTGATATTATTTTGATGTTTTTCTTCCTGTGAATGTACTTTTCCTACTGGAGCTTGAACCGGTGTGAATATTTTTCCGAAATACTACTGTAACTTTTTGTAGGAGTAGTTATATATTTTTTGGTTTTAACTTAAAAAATATTTCTCCCGTTCAAACTGTTGATTTCACCAACTTCGTATTTGGGTGATTTATATAGTTGAACTAACTTGATTTTTTTAAGTTTTGTGTGTGTTTCTTTTATTCTTTTCCTTTTTCTTTTAAACTTTACTAAATTCTGATATAAGTAAAACATGGAAACAAAGCAGATTGTACTTACGATCGAAAAGTAGATGAACTGAAAAGCAATAAAAAAAAGAACTGAAAAAAGTGTTTGTACATCCAATGCTCTCACGGTATTATTATTTTGTAATGCACTACATGAACAAAATTTATGATTTTTCTCGATGACAGCAAGTGAATCTTGTCGTTTTAACAACATGAACTTAGAACAACACTATATTATGCATTTGTCGAACGAACACGAACATACTATAAATCTCAAATCCAACGGATAATGAAATGAACTATTACTGTAAAAAACACAAAATCGTTTAAAACGGTGCCACTTGATGCATCAAACGGTGCCACTTGACGCTCGTGTTTTTTTTGTTGCGGGGATTGAGCGTGGACGAGTGGTGGGCTTCTATTTTAGCGAATGTGTAGGCTTTAGATGGAGATTGCATCGGATCGGCCTATAAGGGGCTTGATGTAACATAATAATATTCTAATATTCTATTACATGTAACAAAATATTTCGGTCTTTGTAAATTATTTGAGACACCTAGGTATTTGGACACTTTGATTAGTATAAGGTATGTTTGCTATATATTCTGACACCGTTGTCAGAATAACTATTCTGACAAACAGTCGAACTGCATCGTATCGCAAAGAGAACCGCACTGCTGAATTCGAAGCACTGTAGCTCGGGTAAAACAGAATCACATGCATCGTTTTCGCTTCAACTTTTTAACCGTTTGTCAGAATTGAGCGTATGATACACCGTTGGATTCGTATTGAAATGAAGCATTTCCGTATGTTGAACACTTATCCAGATTCCTCACGGATTAAGAGCAGTTTCGAAAATGGTGCGGCGACATACTTTTGCAGCGGGCGTATTTTCGCGATTTCTCTTAAACCGTTCGTCGGAATGATGCGTATGATACACCGTTGGAAAGGTATTGATCAGACGCTCCATCCATATGTATAATAACACTTTCTCTAATTCCTCACGGTTTGAGAGTAATTTCAGATAAAAAAACGCAGCCACTCTGTTTTTCGTTTTCGGATCTCGTAGAGTCAAACTTTTTAACCGTTTGTCTAAACGATGCGTATGATACACCGTTCGATTCGTATGGAGTAGGAGCATCTTTGACATGTTGAACACTTTTCGAGATTCTTCACTGTTTTAAAGGAATTTCGAAAACCGTGTGCTGCCCTCTTGTGGACAGAGGACGTTTTTCGCGTAAATTCGTTTGATTCGTTCGTCCGATCGATGCAATTGATACACCTTTGGATAGATATCGTCGAGGCGCTCCATTTTCATGTAAAACACACTCTCTAATTCATCACGGTTTAAAAGCTAAATCAAATTTACTAAACCGCGAAACTATTTTTTCCGCGTACCCGGAATCGACGAAGCAAACTGAATTGGCGTGGCAAGCGCACTACATTATCGCCAAACAGAACGCCAGTGTTCTTCGCGGAACCGGAATCGGGCGTAGTGAACTTCATCGGACGGGACAACCGCACTGCATCCGACGGGCAAGCGCACTGCATTACCGGCGAACAGAAATGCATGTGTTTTTCGCGGACCCCGATCGATGAGGTGAACTGCATCTGCATTACAATGTCGACAGAAGAGAGACAGAAGAGAACTGCAGGCATTTTTTTGTTTTCTTATCAAATCATCACAGTTTGCTTCGTTCAAATTGAACCGTGACACACACCCGTGAACCGCATGATTTTTGCACGTGAATTTTTCTGTTCGGCAGACACACACCAAGGTGAAGTGCATGATTTTTGCACGTGAATTTTTCTGTTTGGCACAGATCGAGTAAAATTGCACGGTCGAGATTTTAGAACTGCATTAAGAAAAATCTAACATTTTTTATCAATGAATCTGAACTACAGGCGTCTTCGGTGTGCACGCATACATGTATCGCACTGCACGCCGACGCGGACTGCACTGCAAAAACTAAAGCAAAATGGAAGATTACATGCCCCTCGCGGAGAGGCCATCTTGAGGTGGGCGAGGCGCGACGACGCATCAGATCCGTGGGGGAGGGAAGCTCGTTTGGTTGGGGGTCGGGACGATTCCATGGAAGGATGGTGTGGGTCGCGCCCGTCGGCGGCAATTCGTGGTCGTTCCCTCCTCGATCTGGACCGATCCGTCGTTGGGGGAAGTTCTGCAGCGCCGAAGATTGCAGGCGGGAGGAACTAGTCCAAAGCCACTTGACCTGGGTGATGGGCGCCAGTGATATGTCCCAAACGTATATATAATTTCTGCTTGCTCCATGCATGTTTTGTATGACTTTGCCATGTTTTGCTTGAACTTTCATACACTTTTGAGCATATTTGGACTAACCTATTAACTCAGTGCACCCAGTTGCCAGTTCCTGTTTTCTACTGTTTTTGTATTTCCGGTTTTCCGGTCATTAAAAGTGCTCCAAAAATTCCGAAAAAATTATATAAAAAATCAGCGTCCCGGAAGCTTCCGGAATCACCAAGGAAGGAGGGGAGGGCCACCACAGGGACTCGAGAAGGGTCCCTGGCGCGGCCCCACCCTAGGCCGCGCCGGGCACCCTCCTGGCTGCCCTGTGGCCCCCCTGGTGCCCCCCTTTGGCCCTATTTTTACCCCCGTGGAGGAAACCTGATTCCGGACCCCTCTTCTCCAGAAGCAATTCCGATCTCCGCCGCCATCGCCATCAAGTTTCGGGGGGACAGAATTCCTGTGCCGGCACCCTGCCGGAACGGGGAAGTGTCCCCAGATTCATCTCCATCGACGTTGCTTCCCTCCTCAATGATGCGGGAGTATTCCCTCCTTGGGGCTGAGGTTTCTACCAGTAGCTATGTGTTCTTCTCTCTCTCCCATGATGTGATCTTCGTTGTGATCATAGGCTATGTTAATCTAGGGTGATCCCATGATATTTCCCCTCCCTCTATGTATTAGATTGATGTACTCAATTGATCTTATCTAGTATAATCTCCGAGACCAAGGTGACATCAGTCTATTGGACATGGGTTAGAAGAATATTATCATGAGTGATTTCCTCTTTTGTGTGTTGATTGAAGACTGAGAGTCTCTTGGTGCTTGTCTTTGACTATCCTTGAGATATGTTGTGGTGATTGTGGTACTCTCTTTGGATGGCCGCGGTGACATTGGGAAATCCATAGATTGAGAACTACGAACTCTGAGGTGTGCTCTTGTAGCCCTACATAATTTTCGTCCTCTCTTGACCACAAAGGAATGACCTCCGAGTGCGTCTCCATTGCATGTTTTACGGGAAATATAATGTGATTAGACTATGTTAATGTTGTTGAGAGTTGCCACTAGTGAAAGTATGAAGCCTAGGTCTTGTTTCCATCATTGTTACACCGTTTTCACTCACTTTTGTTACATGTTTGTTTGCTGCACTTTTTATTACAGATTTATATTACTTTGCTTTGCCACACCTATCACACGTATTTTACCATCTCTTCGCCGAACTAGTGCACCTATACAACTCCTAGTTGTATTAGGTGTGTTGGGGACACAAGAGACTTCTTGTATCTTAATTTCAGGGTTGCTTGAGAGAGACCATCTTCAACCTCTACTTCCCGGAGTTCGATAAACCTAAGGTCATCCACTTGAGGGAAATTGTTGCTGTCCTACAAACCTTTGCGCTTGGAGGCCCAACATAGTCTACAAGAATAGAAGCGTGCATAGACATCAAGCTATTTCTGGCGCCGTTGCCGGGGAGGTAAGCGTTGAAGGTATATCTTTAGATCTTGCAATTAAATCTTTTCGTTTCTTGTTTTTCCTTTTCACTAGTTATGCTTATGGAAAACAACACTCTTAGTTCGCTGTTTGGGGAATGCCGCTTTACCACGCCTGTGGTAGAGAAGTCTCCTCCACCTACTGAATGTATCCTGTTCAAAATACCACTTGGGATAGTTGAAATAATTATTAATGATTGTTATGATGGGACAGTCAATCCTAGTATTCATTTGTTGAAACTTATAGAACTTTGTGAGTTATTTAAGATTTCAGGTTTGACAAGAGGTGAAGTCATGAAGAAATTATTTTCCTTGTCACTGAAAGGAAAAGCATTGGAATGGTATAGGCTACTAGATGATTCTCACCTACGGGATTGGGAAGAGATCCAGTCTCTCTTTTACTCCAAGTTTTATCCTCTTCATGAAGTTCATGAGAATAGGAATTATGTTTATAATTTCTATCCTCATGACGGAGAGAGCATATCTCAAGCTTGGGGGAGACTGAAAACTTTAATGCTAAAATGTCCTTACCATGGGCTCCCCAAAGATATAATTATTACTAATTTTTATGCGAGGCTCTCTCGACAGGATAAAGACTTGATCAATGCTTCCTCTATGGGTTCTTTCACAAACGAAAAGATTGATGCTAAATGGGAACTCCTTGAAAGAATTCAACGCAATACTGAAGATTGGGAGATCGACAAAGGTAAAGAGTCAGGTATAAATTATGAGTATGATTGCATTAAGTCCTTTGTTGAAACTGCAAGTTTTAATAAGTTTAGTGCTAAGTTTGGGCTTGATTCTCAAATCCTTGTTGATTTCCTCAAATCTTTTGCTTCACATCTTAATATGCCTATGGAGAATTGGATCAAGCATCATGAACCTTTTAAAGAGATTTGCAAAGAAAATGAAATTGTTCATGATGATTGCAACATGCATGATCCAATTCCTGAAAATGAAGTTTTATATAAGCATGTTAATTTTTGTGGAGTGGATAGACCTTGTGAAAGGCCTATGATTGAAGAAGAGAAGTATTGTAAGCAACATAAGCATGAAAGAACAATCACATGGGTAAAAGATTTAAATGAAATTTCTAGAGAATTGTGTGACCTTTATCATTTTACTTGTGAACTTTGCTGCATAGAGGGTCACTTTAATTTTCAATGCATGAACTTTCAAAGCATAACTGTTAATCAGTTGTGTGATAACATGATCACTTCTAATCTTTATGATGAACTTATGTTATTTTTGATGTGTGAAGAGTTATCAGAAAAGACTTCTTGGCTAGATGTTAATGCCTTAGGAATTAGCAACACTTTGCAAAATTTCCATCTCTATTGTGTTGTTCATTGCCATGAAAATGATTACATAAATAAGATTAGAAAGGAGGGAACTTTACCAAAGTATAAAAATGTCTCTTATATCTCTACTAATCAAAAGGAGAGTTTCTTCCAAGTTTCCCCTATTGTTTCTAATGATAAACCAGGATATGTGGAGAAGCTTCATCTCCAACCACTCCCTCCTAAGGTAAATAAGAAGAAAAAGAAGAGGAGGAGGAAGAGGAGCAAGAAGGAAGAAGAATGGGTATCAACCTGGCCTGAGCATATTCCTCGCATCAATTTTTATCCTAACGGACAAAAAATTTTGGAGGACGATGAGCTTGATTGCATTCATTATTATCCTGATGTTAAGTCCGTAGGCACTATTGAAGATGATTTTGATTATGATATGCATGTTACTTTTTGTGATTGGGAAAATGATGATAATGCTACTTATGATCTTGAAAATATTTTTGGTACTAACTCTGAGAGTGATGATATGGAAAGCTCTAAGCTTGGGGATGATAGGATTGCAAGTCCTTTACCCATTAGTGATGTGGCAATTGATAATTCTTTTGCTAGTAAGAATAAAGACAACATGTTTACAAATATAGTTTCTAGCAATGATAATGCTCTTATCTACTATGATGATGTTATGACTCCTATCTTTAGTGATTATAAAGGTACCTATGACATAAGGAGAAATTATCCTTATGAAACTTGTCATAATCATGGAGGGAATTACTCCCTTGTTGAACACCATCTTCCTAATACACAATTAATCTATAGTGTTCAAGTTGTTTATGATAGTCCTACTCCCACTATTACCAATGAGAAAGATTATGCTTATGTGGAGAGTAAGAGTACCCTTTTGCATGTGGATCATTGTAAAAATGCTTTATGTGATACTTATATTGTTGAGTTTATTCATGATCCCACTGAAAATTATTATGAGAGGGGAACATATGCTTATAGATATTTCAATAATATCAAGTTCCCTCTCTTTATGTTGAAGGTTTTGAAGTTGCACTTATTTTGGCTTCCTATGCTAATATCTTTATGCTTCCATGAGTTATTTCTCTACAAGATCCCTTTGCATAGGAAGCATGTTAGAGTTAAATGTTTTTGTTATTTGCTTCTTGATGCTCTCTTTTGTTCTTCAACTCTTATTCCTTATTCCTATGAGAGCATCATTAAAATCTTAAGCCTATCTTTATGGCTATAAAGAAAGAGCTCTAGGGAGACAACCCTTGTTATCTTTAGTTTGAGTTTTTACTTTCAGTTTTTAGTGGTCTTGATGATTGTTACTACTGTAGCGACATCATTTCATCTTTATTTTCAATCTTTGTGCCAAGTCTAGCCTCCGATTGCAAGAAAGTTCAAAAGTTGTGACATGCTGTCCAGAAAACAGATTCTGTCCTTGGACGAAAAAATTAGCCTAAAATCACCAGATCATCTTTTTGATCTGAATTGTTTTGACAGCATGCTCCATACAATTGAATTTCGAGCGTCTGTTCGGAGTTTTTTGATTCGAGTTGCAGAAGTACCCCTAAAAAATTCTTTACTACCTGTTGTTCTGTTTTTCACAGATTCTGCCACGTTTTGTCTCTCCTAACTTTTGCAAACCTTAAGCTTGCTTTTTCTTTGCAATTTTTTTGTCAATCTTGAGAAACAGTAGCTCTTCAAGAATATATTTATATCCAGTGGAATTGTTTTATTTATTAAGGGTACTAACCTCTCTAATAAGCTTATGATGAGTTATGTATGAAGGGAGTTTTCAAGTGTGCGATGGAAGATGATAAAAGAAGATTCAGGAGTGTCAAGCGCTCAAGCTTGGGGATGCCCCCATGCATCCCCAACAAATATTCAAGGAGAGTGTTTGTGTTACTACGAAACGAATCCGGTTTCTTATTCGTTCGATTGTTTTGTTTTTTTGTCGAATTTTGTCTCCGTGGGCGTAGAACTCTGCCCCCCCCCGGCGCTGGACGTGTTCGAGTTGCGCCACAGGATATGATGTTCGAGCGATACGTTATTGTTGTTCTTGTTGCGCGTATTGCTTAGGGGGAACTAGGAAGATTGTTTCCTCTTAGTTAGTAATCTATTTTTGATTGGGCGCGCACAACAAGCTGCAATCATTTGCCATGTGAGCTGCATCTTGTCATCGCGCAACACTGCATCTGGTCATACTGCCGCACTGCATTAATTTTTGATTTTGTAGCTTTTTTATTTTTTGGCGGCCGCTGTGTATATATATACATCTGGTCCATTGCCTCCCATTATATCTTATCCGCGGCCCACAGCAGATAGTCCCTCCCCCTCCCCCTACCCCACCCTCGTCTTCTGATCAGATCTCTCTTCTCTCCCGCAACCACATGCTCGCCCCAGCAATGGATTGCTCATGCGGCTGCCTGGCAAGGATGGAGCCCATGCTGGATACCTACGTTTTCTCCGAAGGTATGGTTCTGAATCACAGGCAGCGACACAACGCTCTTTGTTCCCTGCTGTATTCTCCATTTATTGGATTCAGGGCTCCTTTCGTCCATCAAATGACTGACCATGATGTCAACGATTCATGGGTATGCTCTAGTACAAGTGAACTGCTTTTCTCATAGATTCATTGGTATGTATTTTATTGTGTGTTAGTTAATCCTATCTGAATATTGTAGCAGTTTTTAGTTTCTGAAGAAACATTTTCACTAGTACAAGCGAACTGCTTTCACATATATTTTTATTATGAAGATTGTAGCAGCATTAGCTTCTGAAGAAACATTTTTCATTTACTACAAGTGAACTGCTTCCTTCATAGATTTTTATTATGAAAGATTGTAGCAATATCTGCTTCTGAAAAAACATTTTCATTTAGTACAAGTGAACTTCTTTCCCATAGATCTTTTTACATTATGAAGATTGTAACAACAGCAGCAGATGAAGTTTTCTTGTGTTATTCCTTATCCATATTTTGTTCTTGTTTTGTAGAAATTCCCTTCTGGTCTTGTCACGGTAACTGAAAGTTGTGTTAATTTGGTCTTGGTTAGCAAGAACGGATATCATAATGTTGATGTAATGTATTTTGTTGGCTCTGATGATTGTTTGGTCCTCAAAGATGGCTGGAAGGAATTGGTGGAGGAATCTGGTCTTCAGGCTGGGGATGTTGTCATGGCTATGTTTTATAGGCATGCAACTTGTTCGGAAATCAAGTTGAATTTGCTTTAGATCAGTTCTGCTTGAGAAGCAGCAGGATGAAACTATTTGTTGTAATAATTCGACATTTTGTGTGGCATCTACTTTATTTTCTAGAGAAATCTGACTTGCATGGCAAACAATTTTTATTTGTCTTTTTTTATTAGTGATGAAAATGTAGTATTTTTGGGTACTCGCATTTGTGTATTTATGTTTTTGCAGCAGTAGCAGTTTGTGAATGAAATATCAGTACTGAATTTAAGTGGACTGCTTTCATAAAGAGTTTTTTATGTGCATCATAGTAGTAGCAGTAGTTGAAGGAACACACAGACCGAAAACCCCCACTGAGCTACCGTGCTTAATAAAAGTGGACTGCATCAATCATTATAGTAACAACATTTTTTGTGAAGAAAACTACCTGTGAACTGCTTTTCAGAGAGAGTTTTTTATGTGTATCATAGTAGCTGCAGTTGAAGGAATATATAGACCGGTAACACACCAATGAGAACTGCAAATTGTTGATAGACACAAACCAAGGTTCTGTGCTCATAATAAGCAAAGTACATCATCAAGCAAACTAAAGCAACATAAGCAAACATTGTTCCAAAGAAAATAACAACGAAAGCAAACTAATCGACATAAGCAGAAGGGAAAGAACTTGAGCACTCGCGACAGGAACTGTAAGTGCATCTAGTGCCCCCTTTGAGGTTTTGGAGTATTTGATGACAAAATGGTTAAGGGATTGATGTGTTTATGAGTATACACTGGAAAACAGTCCCTGAGGATGAGGTTAACCACCGTTGTCGACCCCCCAAAATGTTGAGGAACATGGGAGAAATCGGTGTGTTTCCTGAAGACTGAAGTTGTGCGAAATCCTGAGGAATCAGGATCCTAAAGCGTTCGGCTGAAGCTGAAGCAGTACCGGATCCTGAGGACGTTTGTGCTGAAGACAAAGTTGAAGCTTAGTCTTCGCTAAGACTTTTTATACTTCTTGAGTCGTAGGAAAACACCGCACTGTTGGAGGGGTTGAGGAAAATGAGTTCTGTATTTCTGAGGAAGTGCTCAATTAGAAATCCTGAAGAAAACCCAGAGAAATCTCCTAGAGAAGAAGTTCAATTCCTCGGGTGTCTTAGACGATGTTCTTTAGGACACTGAGGAGTTTGTCTTCGGTTGAGGAGTCAGGAAACTTCCAGTGCAGTTCGCCTGAAGAAAGAGAGAGAGAGAGATTCCGACCGTGCTACGTGTCACGTGGTGAGTGCTGGTACCGATCCAGCCAACGGTCCGAAGGGTGGGCATGGAAGTAATTTCATGCATGGGCATTTGTGGGTTGGCTGCTCTGAGAGAAAAACTGACACTTGTCATCTGAGAGCAACCCACCTCATTGAAGAAACCGATGAACCTAAGTGAGGAAAACCACCAGCCTGAGTAGTTGAGAATTTCTGAGGAAGTTGGTTCGAGTGATCCGAGGCTTTTTACTCTTGAAGACTGTGATCTTCCAGCCGGTGTAGAAGTCTTCAGTCTGAGGAAGTCAAGATGCAATTGTGACTTCCCTGAGTGACTGAGTCTGTGAAGGTTTCGGGAGTCTACCTTGAAGACTCACCTGAGTTATTGGACGGAGTCTGGGACTTTAGTTCAAGGAGAATAAGGTGAAGACTATGTCTTCTGAGTTCAATCTCAGCCTCTCCAATCAGACGTAGAGTTGTCACAACAACTCGAACTGGTTCATCAAGTCTATGTCTTCAGTGCCCTGGTGCTATTTCTTCAACCTCAGTCTTTAAGTTCACGCACTGATGACTTATCCTGATGCCTTACTTTCTGAGTTTACCATGCACTGTTTCCTCAGTTCTTGCTTCGGTCTTACTTTAGCTATGCAATAGATTGAGTTATTGTCTCGCCTTCGTTTTTGTAGCGCATCTGTTCTTCCTCGTGTCTTAGTTTCCTCAATTTTGTATTGCCTCAGTCCTGAGGAAATTGAAATTCCTCAAGATATTTGAAAATCTCCCATTCACCCCCCTCTGGTCGATATATTGCACCTTCAGGAACCCTTGGTCATCAGCATTTGGCCTACATCCACAGTTCCAGTCGTTCCAGGTGGAGGTGGAAGGTGATGCCCCCAGCTCCCCTTGCCCCAGGACGACCTCGGGCGCTTCTTGCTCTGCTCCTTTATAGCGCGGGTGAGGCCATTCTGCACTGTGGTGACGCGGTTCCATATCTCGAACGCAGTGTAGGCGTCCTTTGCAGCATACTCAATGTGCCTCATGCTGAGAATGGAAGTCCACTCGTTGTGCTCTTGTTCTGTTATCTTGTCTTCATGTCTGCGTAGTAGTCATCGATGATGATGGCAGACACATCGGCAAGTGAGTCTAGTTTCTTCGTTTGCTTCAGGCACCCTCCAGTTCGCCTGAATGTCGGTGAAGTTGTGGATGTAGAGTTTGCAGCGCGAAAGCTTCTCCTTGTCCTGGTCTATGGAGAAACCAGCGAACTCATACCTATGTGAACCACAAGTTATTCATGCGCGAACTGCATACGGCTCGAAAATAGAACCGCAATCGGATGAAATAGAACTGCATAACAGATGACAAGGAGAGCTACATCGGCCTGCACATAGAAAGAATGGTTTACTTTGGGTTGCTGAGGAACTTGTCGAAGGTGATGCATCTCTCGCCCATTGTAGCGCAAACTTGGAAGAGCAGGACTGCGTGTTCTTTGCCGACAGAGAGCTGAATCAGGGCGGCGTCCCTCCTGTCAGAGGTGTACTTGATGTTGATGCCGACGATCTTGTCGCGGCGCCCCCGGAGAACTTCCTTGTGGTCGTCGATGTACCTCACAACGGTTTCCACGTCGTTGGTATAGACCACCGTGAGGACAGTCGTCCCGTGCGCCTTGACATTGTTGTAGACCTTGGTGAACGGCATGGCTGGAAAGAGGAGGAACAGGGTGGAGGATTCGCAGTGTTTGTGTTTTTTGTGAATGATGAGGCGTTGGAGTGCGGAATTTAAAGGGGAGCGGGAGCAATATCTTCGCAGCGCACGATCCCCTTCTCCAACCGGCAATGGCGATCGTGGTTGCGCTCGTCGGCATCGTGGCGTCGCGGGTTTTCGAACCGTCCAGATAGTGGAGCAGGGCGCTCGGCACTTCGCTTTCGTTGGGAGATCGTGGCCCCGTAATTTTCGAGGGGCGGTTCACAAACGAAGCAATTGAAGAGATCGCAGGCGAACAACACCTCTTTCGTAACCGAACTGCATTGCTTTTTTCTCGTACAGAACGAGTCGGTGTTGGTTTTTGTCTATGACTTGTGGGCCGAGAAGTTAGAGCAGTTTATTTTATAGAATTCGTTCCGCTGACTCGTGGGCCCAATTCTTGTAGTCATTAATCTCCCCTGCCTCCTCTGTTTCTCTCTATCCCCTCCTCATTCTCCCCCTCGCCCGTAGGAAAACCCTCCTTGCTCTCGCGGCGGACAGGGACGACGCCTGCAGCCGCCGCCGTTCGCCGCCGTCTGCTCCGCTGTCGCCGTGTTCTTCTGCCTTTCGTCATAGCATCCCACGGTGAGACCCTCCCGTCTCTTGGCTCCATCGCTATTCTCTCCACTCCGTCGATTTCGTCGTTTTGTTCCTAGGGTTTCTTTTGTAGCGAGCAACATCCTATCGTTTTTAGTTTTTTAGGGTTCCTAGGGTTTTAACTATCGTTTTCCAAGCTCGAATCGCAACATGTGTTCGCTTAAGAAAGGATGCGGTCTCTTGTGGCCTCGAAATCCTAGCAATGTTCACCTAGTTTTTTTTTCTCTGTACGTTTTCAGGTTTGCTTTCTAGTGTTTGATTATTATCTTTCGTTGTTTGCAGATTTAGCATGTCTTCTCGTACTAGAAGAAGTCAAAGGTTTGGAGGAAAATGTAAGTGAACTGCTTTCTCCTATCCATGTTGTAGTTTTTGTAATTCTGCTTGATGCTGATTCTTTTTATTTTGCTTTTTTTGGTAAATCTCCTTCTAATACAGCTTCTTCATCTTCGATTGATGCCTGACCAATCAGCATGTCCGCCCCATCTGGTATTTTCCAATGTCTCCTTGCCCCCTTTGCCATAATGTTGTTAGGACAATCACACCACATGTCAACTTCTTGCTCACCAGGAAGAAGGGAAAAAATCTGATAGCACTCTTTTTGTTATGGTAGAACTGCATGTATTTATTTTCTATTTGTACATCCAAGTGATCTGCATTTTATCTTGTTTTTTGTTAATTGCTCTTTTTCGGAATGAAATAGTGCACTGCATCATAGATTTACTCACTAATGTCCATGTTTTAGACATGTTTCGGCAAATTGATATGAACTGCAACTAGTTAACTTTTTTCAATTTTTTCTTTGTCTTGAAATGAACTGCATTAAGTTTTTTAATTGTCTTATTATCTTTAACTTGTAATAGTGCAATGCATTTTTTCATTTTTTATATGTTAATGAACTGCATTAAGTTATTCTGTTTCCATAAATCACCTATCTTTTTTTTGGGACAAGTGCACTGCATTTTGCAGATTGCTTTAGTTTTTTTTGCCTATCCCATATATATCTGTGGCCAATTTATATGAGCTGCATTTAGTTTAGTTTTCCCTCTCACACAGATATATTTTCTTCTACCTACAGTTTTATGCCCTGACGGGTCTGGTGTTGGGGGTGTTAACTATTAGATTACACGTTATTTCACAGCCGATGTTGTCGGGGACGGGACATCTAGTCAGGGTATCATGCTACCTGAAATAAGTGAAACCCAGTCACAATCTGTTGACGGCACAGAAACAGTTACTCAGGATTGGATGGTCCCTGATCAGATTGCAGCTGACACCGAGAGGAAAAGGCAGAAAGCGATTGCGCTCGGTAATCGTTTTGAGAAGGAGCATAAGGCGAAGAAGGATCATAATGCAAAGCGAGTAACGTTTGATGAGGGCAAGGAGATAGGAAGGAGGATTGCAGACTCAAATAAGTCTGCTAAGTTTTCCCCTTCAAAGAATACTGTGAAGAGAAAACTCAACACTGTTGCAGAGGAAGGCGTAAGCTCTCCACGGTGTAGCACCCGTGTTGATTACTCAAAGAGGCCCGATTACGCTGAGGTTGATGTGGATTGGGTTCAAAGAAAGGGGCCAAGTGCTGATGATTACTCTGGTGTTGACTTTGATCCTCCATCCAAGCTTGCATGTGGAAAGGCAGCTGCAGAAAGGCTTGACAACGACTCTGGTGGGGAGGATTCTGACGGGGAGGATATTGATGCTACGAAGGTATTTTGCTGTTGTCTCTTTTTTGTTATTGTTTTTATCGCTGCTTATGTTGTTTCCTTCGCATGAGCCACTAATGTCAAGCGCATTTTCTTGATTTGTTTTAGCGCGAGTCTCATGAGTTGTACTGTATGCGTGGAGCGCACTGCATTGTATAAATGAAAGCCTAGTAGTTTACACTGCATTTGTATAAATGTACTATATACAAATCAAATGCATCTTTTTGATCTAAGCGCACTGCACTATTTTTTACATGTTGCACATCGCATTGTACAAATTGAGGCTAAATTTACTCTAACCGCATTGGCTATGTAAGCAGAAGAGAACTGCATTTTTAATACCACATTCTCATCTCATCTTGTTTATACAGAAGAGAACTGCATTTTTAACATCACACTGGCAAACTCATTTCCTTCTTACAAAAGAGAACTGCATTTTCAAAATGACTTTCAGACGCTAATGTGAACTGCATTTTTAATTCTTTTTTGTAGATTGGTAAGAGTACCAAAAGGAAGAAGTCCGAAGACGATGCTGAGGGGGAATGGCGGTTCAACAAGAATGTTCGGCTGTCTATCCCAAATGTATGTAAAGCCATTGATAAATTGAAGGAGCCGCCAGAATTTTGGTTCGGAAAGCAGTTTTTGGTATTGTTTTTAATCTGAAAGTGAAGAAGAATGTGTCTCGTGTGCTTATGTGCAAGATGATGGGAACGATCAACCCAGATACTATGAAACTGGATTGTGGGCCAAACAAGGTTCTGGAAATCAATCGTGAGGCTGTTCATCACATTTTCGAGTTCCCTATGGGTACTCGTACCTCTCCCAGGCCTGCCGAAAGCGGCCATGATGATTCTCTGGCTACTCTGAAGGACGAGCTTGGTTTTAACCGTTCTCGTAGCATAGACGTCAAGGACCTGCTTGTTCTACTCGGCAACCTCGTTGAGGACCCCGCGAAGGTTGAGTTGTCTATGAAAGTTTTCTTTCTCATTGTTTTTCAGAGCTTGCTTTGTCCCAGCCCTGCAACTCGGTTGTCCAGGGTAGCTGCCATGGTTGAAAACCTGAACTTTAATTCCATGGCTGAGATGGACTTTTGTCAGCTAGTTGTTGATGAGCTGCACGCTACGGTGTACAAGTGGAAATCTGAAGGGAGCAAGCAGAACTGTGCTGAGGGCTGCACCATTGTGCCCCTGTTCATGTACCTTGATTGCTTGAATCTTCACAACGTATCTACTATGCATACATGCACGCCACGTGCTGCAATTTTGTCCCATCAGGAGTTGAAGAAGATTCACAACGCTGACCTTATTGTAAGGGGAAAGATCCACCTGGATACTTACAAGTTTGGCAAGCTGCCGGTATGTTCACAATTTAGTTTTTTTATGTTTGTTATTATTCCCCCCTTTTTTTGCCACGCTAAATGTGAACGTCTTACATACTTACATCTGCACTGCTTCCTTTTTGTTATTTTGCTCAGTGGAAGGCGGTAGGGGACATTGTGTACAAGCGGACTGCAGCTGCTGAACTGCATGTAAACTTTTGTGAGCCTCTTGCTAGGGATTCTCCTATTCGACGCGTTGATGGTGCTGCTCGGGGTTCTCCACTCAGGTGGGTTCATGGTGCTGCTAGAGGTTTCTCTGGCGAAGCTCATGATGAACGCAATATTTTCGTCCAGGTTGACGAGCTTCTTGACAGGGCTATTAATTTAACTTCTGACATCCCAACATCTGGATCTAGGATGAGGAATATTGCTGGACTGTGTACCCCTGGCAAAGGACCTTCTGAAGAAGAAATCAATGCCGCTCACAACTTTGATTGTGGGCAGCTTCAATTCCTTAAGATGTCAGTTACGAATGTCAGGTCATCATTTGTTCAGTTTAAGCATTCTTAGGATGGCAAGTGCGCTAGGTACGAGCAGGAAGCTGAGGCACTTGTGAATGAAATGAACATGCGGGAAGATGTTGTTAGGCCTTCCTTGTCCGACCGTTCTCCTGTTGATGTATGTCCTTTTATCTCATATGTGTACTGCATTTTTATTGACTTTTTCTTTCTTTTTATATTTTATATTTTTCTGTGTGCCATCGACCATTTGTTTTTGCGCTTTTTTATTCTTGTAGTGCGGAGGAGAGTCTTCTAACGCAAACGCGCGCCGCGATAATGACCCTCATGACCACCATGGTTTTGATAGGGCGCAGTCCCGTGTTGTTGATGCTGCCAGAGACAATCCTGTTGACGAAGGTGTTATAGAAAAGGTTTGTTTTCTTTTGTACCTTTCTACTGCACTTTCATTTGTTTTATGTTTTTGTATTGTCCAAAACAAAGAATCACATGCGGACTAGCAGTGGCAGTGAACTGCAGTTTAATCTTTTTATGTAGTGTCTAAAACGAAGAAGTACATCTGTCCAAGTAGAGGTAGTGAACTGCAGTTTATTGTTTTGTAGTTCAAAAACAAAGAATCATTCATGCATCAGCAGCGCCAGTGAACTTGCTTTTTCCAGCAGTGAACTACAATGATCTGTTTTATGGAACTGCATTTGTTTATAAATTTTTATTTATGTTTTTGTTTTAATAGGATCGCGAAACAATTGTTAAAGTCCATGGGAAGGAAGCAGAGGGTGATGCTGACAAGGTTGTTGAGGCTGACGAGTCTAAAGAGAGGGAAATAGACGCTGGTCCGGTGAGCATAGAGAACTGCAATCATTTTATATTGACGCATGTTGCATTTTCTTCTTCTTTCTATTAGTGAACTGCATCACCATCATTTTGTTTATTTTGATTCTTTTTAATTCATCAGGACCGAGGTTCAAATGGCAAAATCCAAGTGGAGCTTATTGCGGAGGCTGACAATGTAGAAGCGAGAGAAGGATCTTCTCGTGTAGGGGAGGCTGACAATGTAGGGGATGCCAATGTGGAGGTTGATGAGGCAGATTGTAGACAAGGAGGCGAGGGTTCTGTCGAGCCTGAAAAGGCAGAAGAGGGAGAAGGAAGGGAGTATGCTGTTGAGGCTTATAAGCGAGGAGAGACCGAAGGAAAGGAGGATTCAGTGGATGATGATAAGCCAGTAGAGAGAGAAGGATATCCTCGTGTTATAGTCGGAACTGCAGAATTGAGTGAAGGAGCTAGAGCCGTAGATGATGCTGCGGGCACATCTGCTGGCATTGGTCATGTTGCTCGGCCATCTATTTTGTTGTCTGGCGATGATGTGCCCGAGAATTTCTTTGTTGCCCCTCGCGCCATCGAGCAACCTCAAGGCAACCTGGCTGAGACCAATCTCGATGTCCCAGCTGATACAAGCAAAGCCCCAGCCGAGACAGTTTTGATCGGCTCTGAAGAGGAACAACCAAGTCTTGTGCAGGAGACGAGCAATCAAGCGTCGCTGTACGATGACATCACTGGGCTGGATCACTTGACTCGCAACGAAGATGTATCCGTGGAGCGGCAGGATGTGGACTCCGAAACCGAAGGTAAGCGAACTGCATTATTTTTGTTCCAGTCTGGCTGAACCGACTGTGTTGTTCTTACATCTGATATCGGGTTTTTCTCTGTTGTGTTGACGAGGAATTATCTGTTGTCACTTCTTCCAGTATTGATCCAGCTCTTCTGAGGAGATACAATGAGTTATTTGATGCTGTTACGAGGGCTGGAGGGATAAGAAGAAGAAGTATGTTTTTTCCTTGTCTTATACCTGGTTGTTTATTTTATTTTTATTTTTTTAGGGACATGCAGCTTATTTACTTTTTCGCTGTGTTTTTTTCTTATTTTTCTGAAGGGATTTAGTTGCATTCAAGGACGAGTTTGGGGATATTACTATCGGTCATGTTGGCGAGTCGTTTTGGGCATACGGAACGCTGAGCACGCGCCTCGCAAATATTGGTGTCTCTATGTTAGCTGAGAGGTTCAAAGGATCTCAAACATTGATTGTCCCGTACAATCTATGTGTAAGCATTTTCATTAATTTACCCTTCTCCCTCAACTACATTTATTGTGCTATAAGTTTTTTTTCAGTGGTGAAATTAACTTTGTGGCTTTGTCTTTTTGGAAGAATTCCATCTGGAACGGCGGTGCAACAAATAAGGCTCTTAAAAAGATGTTTTCTTCAAGTACAGAGGAACGTGTGGACAAGAAAAACTTGGTATTCCCACTTGACCATTCTTCTTCATGTTTTGAAATAAGTTTTTTAGTTTTTACTTTTTCTCATCTTGTTTTTTGTTTTATACTTTCTTAATACAGATTATGTTTGCAACGTTTGATCCTCCTGCATCAATGAAGGATGCGATTGGTCACTACTGCTTGGTTACTTTGAACCTGTCATTAAAGCGTTTTGAGTTTCTTGACTCATACAATGGGCCTGATAGTCCTTCTGCAAGTAATGTCTTCAGGAAAATGGTTAAGAATATCAAAAAAGTTTGGAAAGAAGGGAGTGCAAGCTATGATGAGCCATTGAACCCTCCCACGCTTGATGGATTTGTGTTGAGTCATGTCAACGTTCCACAACAGGAAAACAGGTCTGTACTCGAGTGAACTGCATTAATAATGTGTTATTAGTTGTTCTCCCTTTTTTTGTTTCTTTTGTATAGTGAGCTGCATTGCTTTACTGAATTAGTATCACTTCCCCCTTTTGAGAGAATTGCATTACCACCAATGTGTTTTATCAGTTGTTTTCTTTTATCACTTGGTTATTTGCATAGTGAGCCGCATTGCTTTACTAAATTAGTACCACATTTCCCCCTTCGTTTAGAACTGCATTAGCACCATTGCGTTATTAGTTGTTATCGGATTCTTGGCTTTTTTGTGTAGCGAACTGCATTGATTTACTAGCATCAGAAGCATTTTTTGTTCTTGAGTGAATTGCATTTACTAATGTGTTTTTTTGTTTTTTCGCAAGCATGATTGTGGAATTTTCATGTTCCAATTCATGCAGAGCTGGGATGGTGATGCGGTTGCCAAGTTTGGCAATGAGCATATTGGCTACATCCGGAAGGAAATATTATATAGTTGGCTGACATCTTCGTATTGCTGTCTGGACTTGACATCCCTTTTGATTTTTATAGAAGGTTATTTTTTTTAATCCGCACTCCTTTTTTTAAATTAAGTGAACTTCATTAGCACAGAAAGTGGATGTACACTTGTTTTGTTAAGTTTTTAGTATAATAAGGATATCTAATGTACGCGCATTCTCACATTCATTTTATATGAACTGCATGCATGCTATTTTTGTTGCGTTGTACATCAAAGCGCACTACATTTTTATATGTACCAATTGCCATTTTTTTATCTTTTTTACTTTTTTTGCATCTATGTGTTTCGGCAAAATGACATTTATATGAACTGCACTTTTTTGCATCTGAACTGCACTTTTTGCATGCTTTGTTATAACAAAATGATATTTTTATATGAACTGCATTAAGTTTTATGTTTCCTTTCCATAGGAAAAGTGCACTGCATTATACATTGCTTTTAGTACGTTGCATTATGCCCTTTTTTGTTATTGAAATTCACGATTCTTTTTCATTTTGCTTATTTATTCCCTTTATGTTCGCAGGCTTTGATGAAGACGCGCACCAAGGTGGAATTTCACTGTTTGAAACTCAGATTCACACTCCAACCATTAACAATTATGTTCTTGAAGAACCCCTTGTCAAGCATGCAAAGGAACCTGTGTGTAAGAGGACGAGGAGCGCTGCTGAACCTTCGAAGAAAGCCCTTGAGAAATCTCCCGCGAAGCCTGGGAAGAATGCACCGAGTAAGTTGTCCAGGAGGGCAGTCAACCCTCCGAATGCTGAAGATACAGATGAGAATTTCATGACTCCGCCACTAGTTCGCAAGAGGACCAGGAGCGCAGCTGTGGAACGCCTAAATGACAGTGACGCAATTATTCTGTCCAACAAGAGGGCTGTGCAGAAGCCATCGAAGTTGAGAACCCCCGTACAGAAGTTGTAGCCTGCGAGATTTAGCTATCTCGTGGAAGCGAGGAAAATACTGGAACTTTTCACGAGCCCTGCATTCAGGAGGAAACACAGCCAGTTAGTTCTCGTTTTATTAGTTTTTTTACCTCGCTTATTGTTGTAGCTATTTTCGTTTATTTGCCGGGTGGTTTTTTTGTGTTCCTAATCCTTCCCCAATCGTTTTTTGTGTAGGTCCTCGCTGTTCATGTACAGGAATCCCGTCGAAGTCTACTCTGTGACTGTGGACTACATGTTCTTAACTTTCACTAGAGCTAGTTACATGGACTCAGAATTGATGGACCACATCATCACGCACTGGAAGATCGACGAGCGAATGAATATGGTTTACAGATCCGGCGAACGCGTTCTTCTTTCTCCTCTTTTTATCACGGTATTTCTCTTTTTCTCCTTTTTTTATTTTTTCTGCTGTAGGGAACTGCATTGCCAGTGTATAATATAAAGATGCTGTGCTATAGGGGTGAACTGCATTACTAGTGTATAATAAAAGATAGCTTCTTCGAATAACTTATTCAAGCGCAGAGACGTAGTGAACTGCATACAAATTTTCGTTCTTTTTTTTGGACCCTATGAATGCAATGCTGTAGGGAGGGGGGGGGGGAACTGCATACACAACTTCCAAATAAGTGTGATCTCTTTTTCACTTAGCTCCACACCAAACTGCATTAATATTTTGTTGTGTTGTTAATTGTTTTTCTTTTTTAGCTTTTTTCCTGGTGAGCTGCATTGTTTTGCTAACATTAGAAGGTCTTTTCTTATTTTTTTCCTAGAGGAACTGCATTGATGACTTTTTGCGAATCACACACTTTTGCAGTATGTGCTTCAAATGAATGATCAAGCGAAGAGAGATGATGATGGAAACGTCGTGTTGCCCTTCGTTCACGCCAAGTTTAATGTTGATGATGCAACAAGGCAGTTCAAACTTTATGTCCGTGATGACGAGAACCTTCTTAATTGTAAATTAGTAAGCGTACAGATTTCTGGTTCAGCTTGCTGTTTTCTATGTTTTTGTGCCATTTTTCCAGTAATCCTTTTTCCCTACTAAAACTTAAAAACACCTTTGATGAAAACCAATTCAGATCCTGTTACCATGGATGAAAGACGATCATTACTCCCTATACACGATGAACAGGCACCGTGAGACCCTCGATATCCATGAAACTAGGAGATACACCAGACCGGTTGATCAAACGACGAGGTGGCATAAGTCTGACTACCACAGTGACCGCACTGAAATGGTAAGATGTTCCCTTTCTTCATCTTCTTTTTATTTTTTTCATATGTAGACGAGCTGAACGACAGTTTTGTGATGTGTATTTTGTTGCGTGCATTGTCTATTTGCATTCACCAGATGATCAGGATGACCGCTTTGATGAAGAAGGTTTACGGAGAAAAGGAGTACAAGAGAAAGGAGTCGGTAGACTGGGTCGAAGTTTCAAGGAAAGCTAGCTTTTTGGGTGCCCCTGTACAGGGCCCCAATGAGTGCGACTTCTTTATTCTCAAGACGGCTCAGTATTACGACGGCAAAAACTTTGTTGTGAAATTCGGGAAGCGTAATGTCAGGATCTTAGTTTGTTATGTAATATAATTCTTCATCTTCTCTTCTTTTTCGCAACACTACTTGTAGATGATATGTCTTTCTAAAAAAATGTTTTTTTTCTTCGTTTCATAGCTGAGAGCCGATGTTGAGGAGTGGAAGGCTGAGTTTTTGTACCAGATTCTATTCCACCCTGACAACATGGTCTGTGTGAGCGAGTTCCCGGAGGAGCTAAAAAATCTGTGCATTTCTCTTGGTGTTCCTCGAGAACCGGATTTGCAGGAGAAGGCCGAGGTATAGAATGATAGCAGAGCCTTATGTGTGTTGTGTGTTGAGGTGTCTGGATGTGTAACACTTTCCCACTACGACGTGCTATTTTGTATATATCTGGTTTACTTAGTTTTTTTCCCTTTTGTGGCAGAGAGCAATACTGCCATCTTTGTACATAAACCTAATTATATTAGTGAGCAATATTATGTCTTTTATGTACATAACGGAGCACATTGGCTGGTGTAATTACAACATGTTTGCAGCGCACTGCAAATGCTCATATGAGTTGCATCCAAGTTCTATAAACATATGTATCTGGACCGCTTCTAAATTGAATACGTGAAGTGCAAAGAGGACTTTAACGTGTTTTTGTCGCCGATATCCATAATTTTTATTAGAGTATTGGAATAGAGAACTTCACATGTGTCTGCTAAGCGAGAGCTCAATTTTATATTTTATATGCACTAAGCGCACTGCACTGCATACGTGATGCGCACTGCAATATATGATCCAAGCGCACCGCATGTATGCATGAAGCATTTGTTTCATTTTCCAGTTGAGCTTATGTATACAGAAGAGAACTGCATTTTTAACATCACTCTATCCTCTAATTTTGTTCATAGAGAGAACTGTAACTTAGCACATGCCACTAACACATTATTATTATGTATCGCAACCTGATGTAATTACAACATGTTTTTGTAAGTGCAGTGCATTTTGAGCATATGAGTTGCAGCCAAGTTTTTTAAAACATTCAGATCTGCACCGCATTTTTTGCACCAAGCACACTGCACAGTGTACATGAAGTGCACTGCACAGTGTACATGAAGCATTGTTCTTACTCTATGTATACAGAAGAGAACTGCATTTTTGTCATCACACTCTTATTTCATTTCCTTTCATTTTAGAAGAGGACTGCATTTTCTCAAGTCTACCAGTTGTGCATTTGAACAGAAAGTACATCTGTTTTTATGCTATATCAATCAAATTTGTTTTCAACATCACATCTTTGAAGTATAATTTTTATGCATCCGCTGAACACAAGCTATATCTACTTTTTATGCCACATAAAAAGATGAAGTTAATATTTGTAAAAGGTTACAATGTATCTGTGTTTTAGCTATGTGTAACAACCCAGATTTCACAAAAATTAAAATTTTTGTTTTCGGTGTGAATTGTTTGATTGTCTGATTTGTTTGCGGTGTTTGCATCCCCGATTTATCGATCGACGATTAATTTCCCCGTCTTATCTCGTACCGGACGGAGACCGACCCTTGCCACCCTGACACTCGACCTTTGCGACACCGGGTTTCACCCGATCACCGTCGCGAAAACTCGCACAAGACCAGCCGTAGCCAACGGAACAAAAAACCCCGTTTAATAAGTAAACGTGATATTTTTATAGCGCGCCGGAAAGTGTTCTCGGAACGGTTCCAGTGCGAGGTGAATGCCGTGGGCTCGACGCGCTGATCGCGCAGTTCGAAGTTTTACCCAAATCGGAGGTCCTGCGGACCCTCGGCGGTCAGAAACGTAAATACCGCGCGCGCGAGAGAAAAACCGGGGATTTTTTTGCAAACTGCCAGCCACCTGGGCTATATAAAGACCACCACTCTCCCACCCCTTTCTAGGGTTTCCCTAGCCAAAAATTGCAGCCACCCCCTCACAATTGCCCCAAAACACCCCATTTTCGCAACTCTAGCCTTCCCTGCGATTTGGACCGTCGGATCGGCCGATCCAACGGCCCAGATGAGCCCCAGCCTCCACCTTCTCTCTCCTCCAGCCCGAGCCACCGCCAGCCCGTGGATAGCCGCGCCGCCTGTCTCCGATGAGCCGCCGCACCGCCGCCCCTCCTCCCGCGCCTCTCTTCTCCCTCTCTCCCTTCACCTCTGACCTCCCTCTCTCCTCTGCTCACAGGAAGGCTCGGGATAGGCTGGAGCCGCCGCCATGGGAGGCCGACCATGAGCTCGTAGCGCCCCGCCCTTGGACCTCGTCGGCGATGGAGACCGGCCGGATCCGCCACCCTCCACCCATGCGCGCCCATCCCCGTGCTCCCTAGCTTGCCGGAGCCCTTGTCACGCCGCCGCGCCGGAGGTCCAGCACCGTCCGCCGCCGCCGCTGCCGACGGGATCGGGATCGACCCGATCGAAGCGGCCACCAACCGACACGCCAGAGTGGGCCGGCCAGCCACACGGCCCAGCGCGCCCTCTACCTCCGGCCCAGCTGCTCCACGCGGCCCAGCCGCCAGCCAGTGGGCCGAGCCCACTATGGGGTAAGCCCCCTTTTTTATTTTTATTTATTTTTCCCCTCTGCTCAATTTTTTGCTAAGTCCAGAAAAAAACTGTGTGGTATTTCTGTTTTGCGATGTAGTTTACGAGTAAACCGTAGCCCGGATGACGTTGCGCCCAAAAGGAAAATTGTTTAGAATTGTGTGTACTTCAATCCATATTTTGTGAGCATTTTGATTTGAGGTCATCTTGATGTTGTTAATCACTGTTGAAGTGGGCATCAGACTGTTAACTGCTATTATTTCCTGTTAGTGGGCTGCTGTTATTTTATTTCAAGTTTGATTGATGATTGTGACACATCCATGAGGCCTATGCTATTAATTCTTTTTTGCATACTGTTAAGCATCATGTCTACTTCAATCCTATGCAATCACTTGTCATGTTTGCCTGTTGTAGCTAAATTATTTATTGGTCCAAAGTGGTGACCCTGATAACATGTGCTGCTGTTTATATAAAGTTGCTACTTTGCTGCCCTATATCTTTTTAACCATGCATCCTATTGAGCATTGCAATATGTCATTTTGATCTATGCCATGTCTACTTCCATTATATGTATTGCATTGTCATGTTTACATTTCTGGTCATAGATAGTTTTTTCTCCAAAGTTGTTATCCTACTGTTGCTGACAGCCACCTCTGTTTTTCACAAATTCTGTAACTTTCCAATGCCATGTTGCATGCTTAATATCTTTTGATCTGTGATGCCTATGACCTTGATTCTTGTTTGTACTTGATCACCATCATGTCTAGTTCATGCCCATATATTGCTATGTCATGTTTCTGCACATTTACATACAGTTTTGCTCCTGTTTATACATCATGAAAATAACAGTTTCTGCCCTGTTTTCCTGATTTTTCACTAAGTCCTTGACCAGTAATGTTTTATAGCTTTTTGTGTTGCTTATAAATAATGAACCATGATGCCTATTTGCATGATTCTTTTTGCCATGCCTTTCTTGTCATGCCTACTGCAATTCCATGTCATTTGGTGCATGTTTGCATTCAGTAGATTGATTATGCATTGCTCTAAAGTGTGCTACCTGATGTTGGCAGATTGTGCCCGTAACTTGTTTTGCTTGTATCTTTTTAACCGTAACTACGTTTGGAGTGTTCTTTACATGTAACTTGATTAGAATTTCATGTACTTTGTGTTTGTCCTATTGTTTGATGTTGTTAACCAACCTAACATATGGTTTAGGGCTGAACAGTACCAAATACTTTATTTGTCATGGGGTACTTAGTGGAATGCCATGTTTAGGTTGTGCCTCACTTAAATTGACTAGCATAGGTAGTTTACCTTGTGCTTCACCTCTTGTCATGTTTGTGTGCTATGCCATGCTTGAGTGAGATGCCATGTTAACAACCTTTGCTCATCTTGTGTAGCTAAACAACTTGAACCATTCTAAATGTGCGGTATCGTCGTGTGTGACGAGTACTCCACTTAACCTGTTAGTAACCGCTCTCTACGGTAGGTGCGATGTCTCGTGTTGCCCTGTTGTTGATGCTTGCTCATGATTTCTTCGTAGTAATAGATTCTTGCTCATCGATTGCCTTTTCCAGTGTTTCCTTCTTGTGTGCTTCTGCGGGTACCTCTCGGAGACGATGCGAGCTTGTGATCGACTAAACCTTCGGTTTCGTCTTCTCATCAGGTAAGGGGGAGCATATATCATGCTTATAACTTTCAGATCACTCGCTCCTAGGTGTAGGATAGAATGGTTGCTTGATCCTACCACTTTATACTCATGCCTCTCAAATAAACCCAAACAACCATGTCCTCCACATCCCAGCAAACCTTGTTCGGCTATGTTACTATTGCTCGCTGCTCAGCCACTGCTTAGTATGCATGCTAGGATTTTATCAACTGTTACGTCCTGTTACTCCTTGGATTGGGCTATCACACTATTATATTTATTTTGGATGATATGATTATTATAATGTTGACTATACTCGACGAAAGATGGAAGGTCTAGGCTATCCCACCCCGACGCTTTTTTCCATTCGAGTCACCTAGGATCCGAGTTCCGGGTATTGGTTTTAAGACTGAGCATGCCTAACCGCGTGTGGGATACTATGGGGTCCCCTCTTCTTACCTACCTAGCTCCAAACATTTCTAGAGGTGGCCCAAGCTGATTTACCATTTGAAACCGTGTGCGTAACTGGTCTGCAGCCAGTGGATTTCAAACAACTCGGGCCAGCAGAGACATAGTTCCTTTGTTGGTCCACACTGGTGAGCTAGGGAATCCCCTGAGTTCAGGTGAGGCTAACCCCGACCTTAGCCATACGGAAGAGTCCGATCCGAGGGCGTGGCCGGCTCTTGGGTTGGGTGTCGAATCCCCGGGGGCCACCCAGATTTGTTCGTTGTTAGTTAGAGGGACCCGTCGTTTCGATCTCTCGGAACTAAATCATAAAATGGTTGCCTGTGATGGGTTGCAACTAAGAGAGATGGGCGTGCGTGCGGAGCCTTGTAATGGGCAGTTGGTACACCCCTGCAGGGTTAAAATCTTTTTGAGAAGCCGTGTCCACGGTTATGGACGACATGGGACCTACTCCTTGTTCATAGACAACAACAACTGAGATAATCTTAATAACTTGATCAACCTGTGTGTGTCTTGACTGCTTCTTCTTCGTCGGGATACGAAGAGGAGGACAAGGACATGATAGATGTTATGCTTGCGTATGTAGTTGATAGCAAGACTTGTTGGAGGCGATTCCTCACCGAATGCTTGGTTCTCATCTTACTCTAAAATAGACCGTTAGCCACTCACATATTGCTAGTGCGTCTGCAACCTCACCACTACCCCCATCTTACCGTGAGAAGTTAGTTACAAGACTTTTAATATATTCTCACCTCTTGCTTTTCTTTTCCCATTTATTGTTTTGCCTGATCGGCCGCTGCAGTTGAACACTACCTGATACGTCCACAATGCATCACTATTTTATATCATAATTCGTCCTTATTCATTGATATATTTCAAATTACGATGATGTTCTTATGTTATTTTGGCTTGTTTTACACAGTTTGCAACTTTCCGGTGCCGAAGCAGCAGACGCAGGATTCAGCGGTAAAAAGTGGACGCTGAGTTGCTGAAGAAGAACACCTCCAAATTACCTGAAAATCTACGGGGGGTGTTTTTGGGAGGATTGACGAAGAGACCTACAGAGAAGAAAAGGGCTCTCCGGCGGGCAGATTCCGCCGAGGAGATCACCTCCCGGAGGGGGAGATCATTGCCATCGTCATCACCATCGTCACGGGCATCATCGAGATCATCATCAAAATCATCCCCAACATCAACACCATCTTCATCTTCATCCAATTTCATCTCACAATTGCAACTTGAGTTGTAACTCATACTACCTACCCTCTCTACTCTACCGGTGTTGATTACTACTTTGTGGAGAATGCTATTGAGTTTTGTTGGAGGAATATCGTTATGACCAGTTCCCATGCTCCCTAGCTCGCTGAAGCCCTTCCTGTCGCACCGCCGCGCCGGAGGTCCAGCGCCGGCCGCCGCCGCCGCTGCCGACGGGATCGGCATCAACCCGATCGAAGCGGCCACCAACCGACACGCTGGAGTGGGCCGGCCAACCACACGGCCCAGCGCGCCCTCTTCCTTGGGCCCAGCTGCTCCACGCGGCCCAGCCGCCAGCCAGCCAGTGGGACGAGCCCACTAAGGGGTGAGCCCCTTTTTTATTTTTATTTATTTTAGTTTTGCTCCTGTTTATACATCATGAAAATAACAGTTTCTGCCCTGTTTTCCTGATTTTTCACTAAGTCCTTGACCAGTAATGTTTTATAGCGTTTTGTGTTGCTTATAAATAGTGAACCATGATACCTATTTGCATGATTATTTTTGCCATGCCTTTCTTGTCATAACTACTGCAATTCCATGTCATTTGGTGCATGTTTGCATTCAGTATCTTGGTTGTGCATTTCTCTAAAGTGTGCTACCTGATGTTGGCAGATTGTGGCCATAACTTGTTTTTCTTGTATCTTTTTAACCGTAACTCCGTTTGGAGTGTTCTTTACATGTAACTTGATTAGAATTTCATGTACTTTGTGTTTATGCTATTTTTTGCTGTTGTTAACCAACCTAACATATTTTTTGTTGTTGTTAGCCAACCAGCGTTTTGTGTGCTATGCCATGCTTAAGTGAGATGCCATGTTAACAACCTTTTCTCATCTTGTGTAGCTAAACAACTTGAACCATTTGAAATTTGCGGTATCATCGTGTGTGACGAGTACTCCACTTAACCTGTTAGTAACCGCTCTCGACGGTAGGTTCGATGTCTCGTGTTTCCCTCTAGTTGATGCTTGCTCATGATTTCTTCATAGTAATAGATGATTGCTCGTCGATTGCCTTTTCCAGTGTTTCCTTCTTGTGTGCTTCTGCGGGTACCTCTCGGAGACGATGCGAGCTTGTGATCGACTACACCTTCGGTTTCGTCTTCTCATCAAGTAAGGGGGAGCATATATCATGCTTATAACTTTCAGCTCACTAGCGCCTAGGTGTAGGATAGAACGATTGCTTGATCCTACCACTTTATATTCATGCCTGTCAAATAAACCCAAACAACCATGTCCTCCACATCCCAGCAAACCTTGTACGGCTATGTTACTATTGCTCGCTGCTCAACCACTCCTTAGTACGCATGCTAGGATGTTACTGATACCTACAAAATGCATCACTATTTTATATCGTAATTCATCCTTATTCATTGATATATTTCATGTTACGATGATGTTCTTATGTTGTTTTGGCTTGTGTTACACAGTTTGCAACTTTTCGGTGCCGAAGTAGCAGACGCATGACTCAACGGTAAAAAGTGGACGCTGAGTTGCTGAAAAAGAATACCTCCAAATTACCTGAAAATCGACGGGGGGTATTTTCTAGAAGATTAACGAAGACTCGCCGAAGAGGGGCCAGAGGAGCTGATAGAGGCGAAGGTGTCCCGATGTTTCGATGAGATGGTGGAGATCGATTATGGTGGAGTAGACTTTCACGACCCGACTACGAACGTGCGAAGACGTTGCGCCTTAGCGATCGCTAAACCAACTCCGAGAGGTTATTGATCCCGCGGATGCACGATCAACCTGACCACGAAGGTCTAATTCCTGCAAGCAATCGAAGAACAAGCAAGAACTAAGAATTGCAATCTGGATATTGCGAATATAAGATGAAAGATTACGAAAGTTGGGGTTCCAATGAGGTCTTGGCCTGGTCGGATGACACAAACGAAGAGCTCGAAGTTGCGGCTATGGCTAACTTAAATCTAATTAAAACCCAAGTCTAAACGACGCCCTAAGGGCTGTATATATGGGGGAACAGAGGGGATTTTCGTGACCCCTTGGAGGTGGGGTCCGAAAACAACCCTAACTCGGTTTCCCCACACATACGGACTCTAAAAACAGCCTATAAGGTGGTATTTCGAAATTACATGGGCCCAGCCCAATATTAAGGTGACGCAGCACCTATAATTGCCCTTGGACGAAAATAATGAAGTGGCATCTCGCGTATTTCGTCCAAGACTTCATGCGCGCCTTATGGTGGCTTCAAAGTGCGATAATCACCACGGGAAGCTCCGCTGTCCTTTCCCGCGCGCGCACCTTCTTCTCCATGCTTGATCCCGCTCCAATGACCATCCTTCTTGTCCATGCTAGGTCCTTCATTCATAAGCAAAACAAAAGTATCTAATTTAGGCAGTATCATATGTTCATGAACAATAGAAGGATTCGCAAGAAACGAAAGTACCTGATAATTTAGTTGACGTGCACGAGCTCTAGTAACTGGTCCAATATGTGTAGTTGGTGAGGATATGGGTGTAACATTAGTAGGGATGTCCTCATCATCCTCCCCTTCTTGAATTGAAGTCGTCCTCGACGGAAGCTCATCATCTTCTCCCAAATAAGGCTTCAAATCTGCAATATTAAATGTGGGACTAACCCCAAAGGCTGCAGGTAGCTCAAGTTTATATGCATTATCATTAATTTTCTGCAAAACCTTAAAGGGACCATCAGCTCGAGGCATTAACTTAGACTTGCGCAAATCAGGAAACCTATCTTTACGTAGATGTAACCAAACAAGATCTCCGGGTTCAAACACAACATGCTTTCGACCCCTATCACCAGCAAGCTTGTATCTAGCATTCATGCGCTCAATGTTTTCTTTAGTTAACTCATGCAGTTTTAATATCAATTCAGCACGTTGCTTAGCATCAAAATTAACCTTCTCCGAAGATGGAAGAGGAAGCAAATCAATAGGTGCACGAGGTAGAAAACCATAAACAATCTCAAAAGGGCACATTTTAGAGGTAGAATGCAATGAACGATTATAAGCAAATTCAATATGAGGTAAACATTCTTCCCACAGTTTCAAGTTACTCTTTAAAACAGCCCTAAGCATAGTAGACAAAGTCCTATTGACTACTTCAGTTTGTCCATCAGTTTGGGGATGACATGTAGTACTAAAAAGTAGTTTAGTCCCCAACTTAGCCCATAAGCATCTCCAAAAATGGCTAAGAAACTTAGTATCACGATCCGAGACAATAGTATTGGGCACACCATGTAAGCGAATAATCTCACGAAAGAATAAATCAGCAACATTAGCAGCATCATCGCTTTTATGACATGGTATAAAATGTGCCATCTTAGAAAATCTATCCACGACAACAAATATGCTATCCCTCCCATTCTTTGTTCGAGGCAAGCCTAAAACAAAGTCCATGGATATGTCCTCCCACGGAACACTAGGTACAGGTAAAGGCATGTATAAACTATGAGGATTGAGTCGTGACTTAGCTTTTTGACATGTAGTGCAGCGAGCAACAAAACGCTCAACATCCCGTCTCATCTTTGGCCAAAAGAAATGTGTAGCAAGTACGTCCTCCGTCTTCTTCACGCCAAAGTGTCCCATTAATCCTCCTCCATGCGCCTCCTGCAACAACAAAAGACGAATAGAGCTAGCTGGAATGCATAGCTTGTTAGAACGGAACACAAATCCATCATTAAGCACAAACTTGTTCCATGTTCTACCCTCTCTACAATTCTGCAATACATCTTTAAATTCCGCATCATTTACGTATTGATCTTTGATTGTCTCTAAACCGAAAATCTTGAAGTCAAGTTGTGAAAGCATAGTATAACGACGAGACAAAGCATCAGCAATAATATTATCTTTCCCCTTCTTGTGTTTAATGACATAAGGGAAAGTCTCAATAAATTCAACCCACTTAGCATGTCTACGATTAAGTTTTGCTTGACTTCTTATGTGTTTCAAAGATTCATGATCAGAATGTATAACAAATTCTTTGGGCCATAAATAATGTTGCCAAGTTTCTAATGTCCGAACAAGAGCATATAATTCCTTATCATAAGTAGAATAGTTCAGACTAGGCCCACTCAATTTTTCAGAAAAGTAAGCAACAGGTTTAGCATCTTGTAATAACACACCTCCCAAACCAATCCCACTAGCATCGCATTCAAGCTCAAAAGTCTTATTAAAATCAGGAAGTTGGAGCAAAGGAGCATGTGTTAACTTATCTTTCAATACGGTGAAGGCTTCTTCCTGTGCGGTACCCCAAGTAAAAGGCACATCCTTGCGTGTAAGCTCATTGAGAGGTGCAGCAATGGTGCTGAAATCTCTCACAAAACGCCTATAGAATCCAGCGAGGCCAAGAAAACTCCTCACTTGTGTGACCGTTTTGGGCTGCGGCCAACTCTCAATCGCCTCGATCTTGGCTTTATCAACTTCAATTCCCTGCGGAGTAACAACATAGCCAAGAAACGATACTCGGTCGGTGCAAAAGGTGCACTTCCCAAGGTTACCAAACAAACGTGCATTACGTAGAGCAATAAAAACATCACGTAAATGATCCAAATGTTCCTCCAAAGATTTGCTATAAATCAGTATATCATCAAAATAGACTACCACAAATCGTCCAATGAAAGCACGTAAAACCTCGTTCATTAATCTCATGAAAGTGCTAGGTGCATTAGTTAACCCAAAAGGCATGACTAACCACTCATATAATCCAAACTTAGTTTTAAATGCCGTTTTCCATTCATCTCCTAATTTCATGCGAATTTGATGGTATCCACTACGCAAATCAACTTTGGAAAACATGGTAGAGCCACTTAATTCATCAAGCATATCATCTAACCTAGGAATAGGATGACGATAACGAATAGTAATATTATTAATGGCTCGACAATCAACACACATACGCCATGTTCCATCCTTTTTAGGCACTAATATAACAGGAACAGCACAAGGACTAAGGGATTCACGTATGTAACCTTTGTCGAGTAGCTCTTGTACTTGACGCTGAATCTCCTTTGTCTCCTCCGGATTGGTACGGTATGGCGCACGGTTGGGCAGTGAAGCACCGGGAATTAAGTCAATCTGATGCTCAATCCCTCGAATAGGTGGTAATCCCGGTGGTACGTCTTGTGGAAAGACGTCAATAAACTCCTGCAAAAGGTCAGTGACAACAGGAGGCAAAGAAGGAGGCAATTCCTCAAATGAAAACAAAGCTTCTTTGCACACAAAAGCATAGCACACATATTGACTAACATCCAAATCTGAAATATCAACTTTAGTAGCAAGCAAAGTTGGACTAGTCAATTTAATTTCATTAGACACAGCAGAAGAAGATTTTCTATTAGTCTTATGTTGTTGCTCAAATTCTTTGGCTGCTATCTCATTTTCACTCTTATTTTTCTCCTGTTTAGCTTTACTAGCTCTAGCAAGATCATCTTTCACAATTTGTTCAGGAGACATAGGAAGTAAAGCAATATTTTTATCCTGATGAACCAGAGTAAACTGATTTGTCCTACCATGGTGTACAACATTCCTATCAAATTGCCATGGTCTACCAAGTAAAAGAGAGCATGCTTGCATGGGTACCACATCACAATCAACATAATCAGCATATGCAGCAATGCTAAAGTGCACACGAACAGAACGCGTTACCTTAATCTTACCACTATTGTTAAACCACTGAATATAGTACGGATGGGGGTGTGGTCTTGTGGTGAGAGATAGCTTCTCCACCAACTCCATGCTAGCCAAGTTGTTGCAACTCCCTCCGTCAATGATGATGCGAACCGAACGTTCTTTCACCACTCCCTTTGTGTGGAACAAATTATGCCTCTGGTTTTGCTCAGCCTTCGTTACCTGCACACTTAACACACGTTGAGCAACCAAACTAGCATATTTATCTGCATCATCAGGAGCCATATACTCCATATCATGAGCATCATCATGGGCACCCTGTTCCTCATGAGCAATGAGAACTAAAGTCTCCTCATCATAGTCACTCGCTGACTCATACCCACCATCCGCCGTAATAATCATCACACGCTTGGAGGGACAGTCTTTTGCGAAGTGACCTCCACCTTGGCACCTGCGACATTTAATATCACGATCTCGTGTTTGCCCTGTGGAAGCCATGGATGAAGAAGAACTCGCCGCTGGACCACTCTGTGCACCCTTGAATGGTGGCGCTGACTGTTTTGGTGGCTCCCTGTAAGAATGAGCGGCTGAAGTAGAGGGTGGAGCAGCAGGACGTGTGGATGTAGAAGGTCCACGCGATGTCCATGATGTATTTCGTCCTACAGAAAAGTTAGGTCTCGTAGCGGCCTGTCGATCCTGCACTTCACGTTCAGCTTTACAAGCAAGATGAAACAAACGAGTAATAGTAGCATAGTCCTTGTATTCTAGAATAGTTTGTATCTCCCTGTTTAAGCCACCTATGAAACGTGCAAACATAGCTTCATTATCCTCTACTAGGCCACATCTAATCAATCCAGTTTGTAATTCTTGATAATATTCCTCTACAGAATTTTTTCCTTGTCTCAAACGCTGTAATTTTTGTAGCAATTCACGTTGATAATAAGGAGGAACCCAGCGAGTACGCATAGCATCTTTTAAAGCAGCCCAAGTAGCTGGAATATTATTAGCATGCAATCTACAATGTTCAGACCACCAAATAGATGCAAAACCCGTGAATTCACAAACAGCAGCAGTAACACGTCTATTCTCAGGATATTGTAAACATGTAAAGCGTTGTTCAGTTTCTAACTCCCAAGTAAGATAAGCATCAGGAATATATCTACCCTCAAACGGCTTAAGATTCAATTTAAGTTTAGGCACATGTTCATCATCGCGTACCTGAGGGGGTGGTTGGTGTCGACCGTGGCGAATGTTGGGACGTGGACGTCCAGCTGGCTGTTCATAGGCCGCTTCTTGTTCCACCTCCTCCTCGTAATCACCCTCGTAGTTGTCGTCCTGGCCGACGTCAGAGGCAGCAGCAGCAGTAACTGCAGCAGCAGCAGGAGCACCAGCAGCTTGTCCGCCCGGAAACAGAATACGTCGTGCACGTCGTGGTGGCGGTGGCTGTGCTGGAGCGGCCGCAGGCTGTATAGGTAAGCGTGCGAGCAACTCAGTAAACTTGGCGTCGAGCTTGGTGTCGATCATCTTCTCCACACCATCAATCGCCTCTGTAAATCTGTTCTCGATGTCATTCACCTGTTCAGACATCATTTGTGCAAATTTATCATGTAATGCTTTGTTTGTCATATTCTCCCAATCAGGTGCATCCCGCGCCACTTCATCATGGGATCCTGGCATGGTTAGCAGAAATAGAAAACACACAGAAGTATGATCCTACTTCGACTAATGGGATGTGGGGTGGTGGGAAGCACAAATCCGTCAAGCTTTTCTTCAGTTCTTACCGATTCTTACCTAGCAGCAGGTGGTGATGTACAACCAACGGGTCAAAACTCTCAGAGATGTGGTAGAGCGATGGCCAGGAGGTGTCAACCGCACGAAGTAGAATATATGTGGAGCTGTAGGTAGGTTTGACAAATATGGTAGCAAAAAGCTCAACAGTAATCAAAACAGAGATGCAAAGTTGAATAAACACTCAACGTCGGTACTGTGCTGATCCTAGGCTAGACCGTACTAGAGACGCGAGCCTAAAACACCAACGAAAGCACGGCGCGGCACGTAATCAACTGAGAAGCACACTCTGAATTTTTTTTTTCTCTTTTTTTTTTGTTTTTTTTTTTTGGCGATGCGGGACTGCGGTGGCTGAAAAAGTGCGAAAAAATCACTATGGTGGCGAACGTCTCAAAACGAGTTTCTGGACCTAAGGAACGTATGGGCACGAATTTTTTTTACCCCTGAAAATTTTGGCCGAAAAACTGCTCTGAAAAGCGTGCCACTCTTTTTTTTTTTTTTTTTTTTTTTTTGGAAATCACCCCCTTCTACGTACGACAAAGATTGGTGAAATCCGACTCTAATCAACTCAAACTAATCTGGCTATGGAGAGGTCACGAACCGTACTGATGATGGAACTCAACTCGGACTCGTGGTACGTGGTGGTGTATATGGACTCTGCATGGCGGAACGTGGTGGTGTATGTGGACTTGGATTGGCGGAACGTGGTAGGATGACTACTGTGCGGCGGCGACGTGGCAAACTGTGATCAGAACTCGAAACTCTAAGGGAACTAGACGCTAAGATCAGCAACTTGACACAACGATGCAACCGTAAATTCAACAAAGCAAGTACTGAAAAGAAAACTGGACAAAGGCTCGGACTGTCTTGGGACGTGATGATCTAACCCTAAATTTTTTTTTTGGCTTTTTCGTGGGCTGTAGGTATGATGAACAGAATCAATCTAGACTACGAAAACTGGTAAATCTCACCGAGCAACCTGGAAATCTGATACCACTTGATAGAGGCGAAGGTGTCCCGATGTTTCGATGAGATGGTGGAGATCGATTATGGTGGAGTAGACTTTCACGACCCGACTACGAACGTGCGAAGACGTTGCGCCTTAGCGATCGCTAAACCAACTCCGAGAGGTTATTGATCCCGCGGATGCACGATCAACCTGACCACGAAGGTCTAATTCCTGCAAGCAATCGAAGAACAAGCAAGAACTAAGAATTGCAATCTGGATATTGCGAATATAAGATGAAAGATTACGAAAGTTGGGGTTCCAATGAGGTCTTGGCCTGGTCGGATGACACAAACGAAGAGCTCGAAGTTGCGGCTATGGCTAACTTAAATCTAATTAAAACCCAAGTCTAAACTACGCCCTAAGGGCTGTATATATGGGGGAACAGAGGGGATTTTCGTGACCCCTTGGAGGTGGGGTCCGAAAACAACCCTAACTCGGTTTCCCCACACATACGGACTCTAAAAACAGCCTATAAGGTGGTATTTCGAAATTACATGGGCCCAGCCCAATATTAAGGTGACGCAGCACCTATAATTGCCCTTGGACGAAAATAATGAAGTGGCATCTCGCGTATTTCGTCCAAGACTTCATGCGCGCCTTATGGTGGCTTCAAAGTGCGATAATCACCACGGGAAGCTCCGCTGTCCTTTCCCGCGCGCGCACCTTCTTCTCCATGCTTGATCCCGCTCCAATGACCATCCTTCTTGTCCATGCTAGGTCCTTCATTCATAAGCAAAACAAAAGTATCTAATTTAGGCAGTATCATATGTTCATGAACAATAGAAGGATTCGCAAGAAACGAAAGTACCTGATAATTTAGTTGACGTGCACGAGCTCTAGTAACTGGTCCAATATGTGTAGTTGGTGAGGATATGGGTGTAACATTAGTAGGGATGTCCTCATCAGGAGCCCCAGGCGGCCACCTGGCGCGGCCCCACCCCTGGCCGCGCCGGGAGGGCGCCTGGAGCCCTGGGGCCACTCCCGGCTCCCCCTCTGGCTATATACTCCTCGTTACGCGAAAACCCTAAAAAGAGAAGCTTTCACGGAGTTCCGTCGCCGCTCCGTGGCGGAAACCTACAAAGAAGAAAAGGGCTCTCCGGCGGGCAGATTCCGCCGAGGAGATCACCTCCCGGAAGGGGAGATCATCGCCATCGTCATCACCATCATCACGGGCATCATCAATATCATCATCAACATCATCCCCCACATCAGCACCATCTCCACCACCATCCAATCTCACCTCACAAGTTCATCTTGTGTTGTAATCCGTACTATCTATCCTCTCTACTCTACCGGTGTTGATTACTACTTTGTGGTGAATGCTAGTGAGTTTTGTTGGAGAAATACCATTATGTCCGGATTGTTTATCATATATTTATCACCTTTGGTCATGATCTCTTTTATGTTTTGTGAGTAGTTAATTTAGTTCTTGAGGACATGGGAGAAGTCTAGTTGTTAGTAGTCATATGATGTTGAAGTAATTTGTGTTGTTTGATATTTAAGTTGGGTTGTTATTTTCCTAGTGGTGTTGTGTGAGTCGAACACTCAACAATTCGCCTTTTTAAGGACCTAGGGGAATACATTGTGTATTAAGAATTCTTACGGTGGGTTGCCGGAGTGACAGAAACCTGAACCCTAGTTTGCACGCTTTTGCACAAGGGAATAATGGATCCTTGATCTTATTGCTGTGGTTAGGCTTTGCATTAATTTCTATCTTGTATTTGCGGATGCTTGCAAGATGTTTAATCATAAGAGTGCACTTATCTTAGTCTAGAAGGTGTGCTAGCATAGATCCACCCACTCAACACTTATCAGCAAAACGCCTGTTATCGATACGGAGTATGGCGAAAGCACATGATTACCTCTCCATGTGTCCTCAAGAACGCTTTAGTCTTTATAAGTTTAGTTGCCAGGCTTATCCTTTGCTCAAAAGGATTGGACCACTTTCTACTCGTCAGTACTATTTACTTTGCTTGCTTTTATCTAATTGTCGCTTATATCGAAAACCCCTAAAAAGTTATCTTTCAGTGCTTGCAGTTATTGCTTGTCCAAAATCACCTATCAATACCTTTTTCTCCTCGTTGGGTTCGACACTCTTACTTATAGAAAACGCTACAATAGATACCTTTACGTTGAGGGTCACCAAGCTACGTTTTCTGGCGCCGTTGCCGGGGAGCATAGCGCTATTGGTAAGTGAAGCTGGTAAGGAATTTTTATTGTTGTTTTTATTTTGCTGTTGCTGTTCTTTGTCCGTATGGACAACCTAGCTATTGGATCGTTGCTTACGGGGAAGCACCCCACACCTGTGGTGGTTGTACCTCCCCCTACTGAAATTGTGCCTTATAAAATACAGGCTGGTATGATCGATTGTGTTTTGGCTAATCGTTATGCAGGAGACAGACATCCCAGTGAACACTTTCTATATTTATCACAACTATGTTCACTATTTAAGCTTGCAGGTGTATCAAAGGAATTTGTCATGTAGAAATTGTTCTCCGTATCGCTTACAGATAAAGCTTCAGATTGGTATAATCTTCTCGATAACTCTCATTCGCTTGATTTGCATGAACTTATGTCTCTCTTTTATACCAAGTTTTATCCTCTTCATGAAATTCATCGAGACAGGAATTATATCTAGAAATTTAGGTCTCGTGACAGAGAAAGCATTGCTCAATCTTGGGGGAGATTGAAATCTCTAATGCTCAAATGTCCTATTCATAAGCCCCCCAAGGAAACTATACTTACAAATTTTTATGCTAGACTTTCTCGTCAGGACAAGGAGATGTTGGATGCCTCCTTTAGTGGGGTATTTCATACAAAAAGAGTTGAAGAAATATGGGATCTCCTTGAAAGGATCCAGAAGAATACCGAAGATTGGGAAATAGATAAAGGTATTGAACCCACTATAAATTATGAGCATGATTATATAGAGAGCTATGTGAAAACTGATTACTTTAATGCCTTTTGCTCTAAGATTAGTCTTGATTCCCATCTAATGATTGATTTTTGTAAGGACTTTAACTCTCAAATCGACTCTCCTAAGAAGAAGAAGGATCAGCATCATAAACCCTTCAAAGAATTACCTATTGATATTCATGTTGCTGACCCTATTATGCCTGCAGTTATATATGAAATGCCCCCTTTTCCCGTAAGAATAAGGGAGCACTCTTTTGTGATAGGCATAATGAATAAGAGTGAGAGAAGAATTGATGAACCTGAGGACCAGATCAAGGTCGATCCTCGAGTTGCATTGGTTAAGGATCTTATTACTAATGATGCATTAGATTCTAATATAATTTTTTGTGCTGTTTTCTTGTCACAGCCAAGAATAAGGGGCCAATTTCAGGTACACCAGTAGTATCTGTTAAAATAGGAGATCACAATTATTATGGGCTATGCGATTTGGGATCGAGTGCTAGTGCTATCCCGTATTCACTTTATCAAGAGATCATGGGTGAAATTTCACCTTGTGAACTTGAAGAAGTTGATGTTACTATTCATCTTGCAAACAGAGCAACTATCTCTCCTATCGGAATTGTGAGAGACGTTGCAGTCTTATGCGGAAAGGTAAAGTATCCTACCGACTTTCTAGTACTTGGTTCAGTAAGGGATAATTTTTGTCCTATTATTTTTGGTAGACCTTTTCTCAGAACCTGTGGAGCTATAATAGATTGCAAGAAAGGAAAGTTTCTATTGAATTCAATGGTGAGCCCTATGAATTTAACTTTTCAAAGTTCTCTAAGCAGCCTCATGGTACTGATTTACCTAGTAATGATAAGATTATTGAAGATATTGCTTCCATTGCTATTCCCCCTAATGATCCTTTGCAGCAATATATGGAAGACCACGAGAATGATTTACATATGCAGGAGAGGAATGAGCTAGACAAAATATTCTTAAGACAACCTGCTATCCTAAAGAACAACCTTCCAGTTGAGCCTTTGGGAATTTTGTCACAACCAAAAGAAGATCCAGTGTTTGATCTTAAACCTCTTCCCGATTCGCTCAAATATGCTTATTTGGATGAAAAGAAAGTATATCATGTTATTATCAATTCTAACCTTTCAGGATATGAAGAGGAGCGACTATTGGAAGTGCTTCGTAAACATCGAGGTGCAATTGGCTATACCCTTGATGACCTTAAGGGGATTAGTCCATCTATTTGTCAACATACCATCAACCTTGAGCCCGATGCTAAACTAGTTGTTAATCATCAACGACGGCTTAATCCAAAGATGATGTATGTTGTAAGAACAGAGATTCTCAAGCTTCTAGCCGCAAGTATCATCTACCCTATAGCTGATAGTAAGTGGGTAAGCCCGGTTCATTGTGTTCCAAAGAAATGAGGAACAACTGTGGTTCCTAATGATAAGAATGAACTAATACCTCAGAGAATTATTATTGGATATAGAATGTGTATTGATTACAGGAAGCTAAACAAGGCAACCAAGAAGGGCCACTACCCGTTGCCGTTCATCGACCAAATGCTTGAAAGATTATCCAAAGATACTCATTTTTGTTATCTTGATGGTTATTTTGGCTTCCCTCAAATTCATGTTAACACTGCTGATCAAGAGAAGACCACTTTTACTTGTCCCTATGGTACTTATGCTTACAGACGTATGCCTTTTGGTTTATGTAAAGCCCCTGCTACTTTTCAAAGGTGTATGTCTGCTATCTTTCATGGTTTTTGCGAAGAAATTGTGGAGGTATTCATGGACGATTTCTCCGTCTATGGAACCTCTTTTTACCATTGTCACCACAACCTTAATAAAGTTTTGCAGAGATGTGAGGAGACAAATCTGGTGCTTAACTGGGAGAAGTGCCACTTTATGGTCAACGAGGGAATTGTTCTTGGCCACAAGATTTCCGAGAGTGGAATTGAGGTGGATAGAGCCAAGATCGAAGCAATTGAAAGGATGCCCTATCCAAGGGACATCAAAGGTATTCACAATTTTCTCGGTCATGCTGGTTTCTATAGAAGATTTATTAAAGACTTTTCTAAGACTTCGAGACCCCTCACTAAACTTCTCCAGAAGGACGTTCCTTTTGTTTTTGATGAAGATTGTAAGGAAGCCTTCAAAGTTCTTAAGAAAGCTTTAATAACTGCTCCTATAGTACAACCACCTGATTGGAATTTACCTTTTGAAATTATGTGTGATGCTAGTGATTTTGCTGTTGGAGTTGTTTTAGGACAAAGGGTTGATAAGAAGTTGAATGTTATATCTTATGCTAGCAAAACCCTTGATAGTGCTCAAAAGAATCAGGCTACTACTGAGAAGGAATTCTTAGCAGTAGTGTTTGCTTGTGATAAGTTTAGGCAGTATATTGTTGATTCTAAGTTTATTGTTCATACTGACCATGCTGCCATTAAGTATCTTATGGAGAAGAAGGATGCCAAACCAAGGCTCATCCGATGGGTACTCCTTCTTCAAGAATTTTATTTGCAGATTGTCGATAGGAAAGGAGCAGACAATCCGGTGGCGGATAATCTTTCAAGGATGGAAGATATACCGCATGATCCCATTCCAGTCAACGACAGTTTTCTAGACGAACAACTAGCTGTTGTTAAAGTACAATCTCTCTCTAATCCTTGGTTTCAGATTATGCTAACTTTATCGTTGCAAAGTTATTCCCTCCAGGTTTAACATTTCAGCAAAGGAAGAAGTTCTTCCACGATTTGAGGCATTACTTTTGGGATGACCCACATCTTTTCAAAGAAGGTCCAGATGGGATCATGAGAAGATGCGTACTGGAACACGAGCAGAAGGACATTCTCAAACAATGTCACGATAGTCCATATGGAGGACATCATGCTGGTGAGAGGACCGCACATAAGGTTCTTCAATCAGGTTTTTATTGGCCTACTCTCTTCAAAGATGCTAGAAATTATTTTTTATCCTGTGATAAGTGTCAGAGAGTTGGTAATTTTAGTAGAAGGAATGAGATGCCTATGAATTACTCTCTAGTAATTGAGCCTTTTGATTGCTGGGGTTTTGATTTTATGGGTCCTTTTCCTTTCTCACACAAGTACACTCAGATTTTAGTTGCTGTTGATTATGTAACCAAGTGGGTAGAAGCAATCCCCACTGAAAGTGCTGATCACAAGACATCTTTGAAAATGCGCAAGGATGTAATTTTTCCTAGGTTTGGAGTACCCAGGTACCTCATGACTGATGGGGATTCGCACTTTACACATGGAGCTTTTAGAAAGGCTTTAGCCAAGTACGATGTCAATCATAGAATTGCTTCACCGTACCACCCTCAAACTAGTGGGCAAGTTGAGCTCACCAATAGAGAGATCAAGTTGATCTTACAGAAGACAGTCAATAGAAATAGAAAGGATTGGTCAATTAAGTTAGGAGATGCTTTGTGGGCGTATATAACTGCTTACAAAAACCCCATGGGCATGTGATACGTCCAAAAAGCATAACTATTTTATATCGTAATTTCATCCTATTCATTGATACATTCCACTTTAAAGTTTTGTTCTTATGTTGTTTTGGCTTGTTCTACACAGTTTACAACTTTCCGATGCCGAAGCAGCAGAACCATGGTTCAGCGGTGAAAAGTGGACACCAAGTTGCTGAATCAGATGAAGTCCAAATGCGATGAAAATTTACGGGGAGTAGTTTTACGAAGATTGACTGGGGATCACCGAGGATGGAGGTGAGGGGACCCACCAGGCAGCCAGAAGGGTGCCTGGCGCGGCCCCCCACCTGGCCGCGCCAGACACCCTCCTGGATGCCTGGTGGCCCTCCTCGGTGCCCCTCTCGCCTATAAGACCCCCCTGGGGTGAAAACCCTAAAAGAAGAAGAGTTTCCGTGTTTCGCCGCCGCCACGGGGCGGAAACCTACAGAGGAGAAAAGCCATCTCTAGCGGGTAGATTCCGCCGGGGAAATCACCTCCCGGAAGGGGAGATCGTCGCTGTCATCATCATCATCGTCACGGGCATCATCGAGATCATCATCAACATCATCCCCAACATCATCACCATCTCCATCTCCATGCCATCTCATCTCACAATTTCAACTTGTGTTGTAATCCGTACTATCTACCCCCTCTACTCTGTTGGTGTTGATTACTACTTTGTGGTGAATGCTACTGAGTTTTGTTGGAGAAATATCATTGTGTCCAGATTGTTTGCCACCCATCTATCACCTCTGATCATGATCTCTTTTATGTCTTGTGAGTAGTTACTTTAGTTATTGAGAACATGGGAGAAGTCTAGTTGTTAGTAGTCATATGATGTTGAAGTATTATGTGTTGTTTGATACTTAAGTTGTGTTGTTATTTCTCTAGTGGTGTTATGTGAGTCGAACACTTAACACTTCACCTTTCATGGGCCTAGAGGAATACATTGTGCATAAATGATGCTTATGGTGGGTTGCCGGAGTGACAGAAACCTGAACCCCAGTTCGCACACTTTTGCACAAGGGAGTTATGGATCCTTGATTGTATTGCTGTGGTTAGGCTTATGCCTTAATTACTACCTTGTATTTGCGGATGCTTGCAAGGTGTGTAATCATAAGAGTACACTTATCTTAGTCTAGAAGGTGTACGAGCATTGATCCACCCACCAACACTTATCAACGCAATACATATTACTTGGCGGAGTATGGTGAAAGTAACTTGACTATCTCTCCCGTGTGTTCTCAAGAACGCTTTAGCTTTTATAAGTTTAGTTCCTAGGCTTATCCTTGTGAAATGATTGGGCCACTTGCTACTCCTCAGTTACCCTGTTTACTTTGCTTGTCTTTTATTTTCCTATTGCTTAAACGAAAAACCCCTAAATATTTACGTTTGAGTGTGTGCAGCCTTTCCTTATACAGTGTCACTTATCAACACCTTCTTCTCCTCGTGGGATCGACATCCTTATTTATTGAAAAGTTACAATTGATCCCCTAGATTTGTGGGTTATCAAGAATCGTTTATTGGCGCGGTTAACGGGGGAGGCAACCCAACTAAACCTATTAACTTCTCCGCCATCAACGAGCTTTTCTGGCGCCGTTGCCGGGGAGTGTAGCACTATTGGTAAGTGAAGCCTGTAAGGAAACCTTTATTTTCTGTTGTTAATTTCAGTCCTTATGGACTCTGCTACTGTTGGTTCGTTGCTGGTGAGGATCCGCCCCACAACTGGGGTGGTCACACCTACCCCTACTGAAATTGTGCCCTATAAAATACCACCTGGTATTATTGATCATGTCTTGTCTAATCGTTATATAGGACAAGGACATCCGGGAGAACAACTGCTATATTTATCACGATTATGTTCTTTATTTAAGCTTGGAGATGTAACGATGGAGTTCATCATGAAGAAACTATTCTCCATATCACTCAAAGATAAAGCTTCAAATTGGTATAAGTTGCTTGATAACTCTGTATGCTTGAATGGCCAGAGCTTATGACTCTCTTTTATGCAAAGTTTTATCCTCTTCGTGAAATTCACCAAGACAGGAACTATATCTACAACTTTTGGTCTCGCGACGGAGAGAGCATCGCTCAAGCTTGGGGGAGACTGAAGTCCCTGATGCTCAAATGCCCAAACCATGAGCTCCCCAAGGAAATTATACTTACAAATTTTTATGCCAGGCTTTCTCGTCAGGATAGGGAGATGTTGGATGCCTCCTCTAGTGGGGTATTCCAGACCAGAAGTATGGAAGAAAATTGGGATCTTATAGAAAGGATCCAGAAAAACACTGAAGACTGCCCGCTATAAACTATGAGCATGACTACATTGAGAGTTATGTGAAGACTGATTACTTTAATAGCTTTTGCTCTAAAATTGGTCTTGATTCCCAGCTAATGGTTGACTTTTGCAAGGACTTTGTTTCTCATATTGACTCTTCTAAGAAGGAGAGTCAACATCATAAACCTTTCAAGGAGTCACCTATTGAGATTACTGTTACTGATCCTGTTTTACCTGCAGTTGTGTATGAACAGCCTCCTTATCCCTCAAGGATAAAGGAGCACTCTTTTGTTACAGGTATTCTAAACAAAAATGGAAGGACCACTGACGAACCTGAGGACATGATCAAGATCAAGCCTCAAGTTGCAATGGTCAAGGATCTGGTAACCAGTGATATTAAAGAATCCACTATTAGTTTTTGTGCTGTTTCCACTAACATTGTCACAGCCAAGAACAGAGTCCCAATTTCAGGTACACCAGTTGTATCTATCAAAATAGGAGATCATAATTACTATGGGCTATGTGATTTGGGATCTAGCGCCAACGCTATTCCCTTCACACTTTATCAAGAGAGATTCAGCCGTGTGAGATCGAGGACATTGATGTCACGATTCATCTTGCAAATAGACAAACAATCTATCCAGTTGGGATTGTGAGAGATGTTGAAGTACTCTGCGGGAAGGTAAAATATCCTACTGACTTTCTTGTACTTGGTTCAGTGCAAGATAGTTTTTGCCCTATTATCTTTGGTAGGCCCTTCCTCAACACCTGTGGAGCTATAATAGATTGCAAGAAAGGTAAAGTTTCTGTTGAATTTAACGGTGAGCCGTATGAATTTAATTTTTCTAAGTTTCCTAAGCAGCCTCGTGGTACTGAGTTGTCAAGTAATGAAAAATTATTGAAGAAATTGCTTCTATTTCTATTCCTCCTAATGATACTTTGCAGAAATTTATGGAAGACTACGAGAATGACATACATATGCAGGAGAGGGATGAACTAGAAGAGATATTTTTAAGACAAACTCCTATCCTGAAGCACAACCTCCCGGTTGAACCTGTAGGAATCCTCTCGCAACCAAAAGAAGACCCGATGTTTGATCTAAAACCACTACCCAATACGCTCAATTATGCTTATTTAGATGAAAAGAAAGTATATCCTGTTATTATCAATTCTAACCTTTCAGGGTATGAAGAAGAGCGATTATTGGAGACACTCCGCAGACACCGAGGTGCTATTGGCTATATTCTTGATGATCTCAAGGGTATTAGTCCATCCATTTGCCAACATACTATCAATCTCGAGCCCGATGCTAAACCAGTTGTTGATCATCAACGACGGTTGAACCCAAAGATGAAGGACGTGGTTAGGACGGAGGTTCTCAAACTTCTAGCCGCAGGTATCATCTATCCTATAGCTGATAGTAAGTGGGTAAGTCCTGTTCATTGTGTTCTTAAGAAAGGAGGTATAACTGTTGTTCCTAATGATAAAAATGAACTAATACCTCAGAGGACTATTATTGGATATAGAATGTGTATTGATTTTAGGAAGTTGAACAAGGCCACCAGGAAGGACCACTATCCTTTGCCCTTTATTGATCAGATGCTCGAGCGGCTGTCTAAAAACACCCACTTCTGCTATCTTGATGGGTATTCTGGCTTCTCCCAGATTCACGTCAACACCGCAGATCAAGAGAAGACCACCTTTACGTGTCCTTACGGTACTTATGCTTATAGGCGTATGCCTTTTGGTTTGTGTAATGCACCTGCTACTTTTCAGAGGTGCATGTCTGCAATATTTCATGGTATCTGTGAGGAGATTGTAGAAGTTTTCATGGACGACTTTTCCGTCTATGGAAACTCCTTTGACCACTGTCTCCACAATCTTAATAAAGTTTTGCAGAGATGTGAAGAAACGAATTTGGTGCTCAATTGGGAGAAGTGCCATTTCATGGTTAACGAAGGGATAGTTCTTGGACACAAGGTTTCCGAAAGGGAATTGAAGTGGACAAGGCAAAAATTGAAGCTATTGAAAGGATGCCCTATCCAAGGGACATCAAAAGTATTCCTAGTTTTCTAGGTCATGCTGGTTTCTATAGAAGATTTAACAAGGACTTTTCTAAGACCTCGAGACCCCTTACCAATCTTCTCCAGAAGGATTCTCCTTTTGTATTTGATGAAGATTGTAAGGAAGCTTTTGAAGTTCTTAAGAAAGCCTTGATAACCGCTCCTATAGTACAACCACCTGACTGGAATTTGCCCTTTGAAATTATGTGTGATGCTAGTGATTTTTCTGTTGGAGCTGTTTTAGGACAAAGGGTTGACAAGAAGCTGAATGTCATCCACTATGCCAGCAAGACACTTGATAGTGCTCAAAAGAATTATGCTACTACCGAGAAGGAATTCTTGGCAGTGGTGTTTGCTTGTGATAAGTTTAGACCGTATATTGTTGATTCTAAAGTTATTATTCATACTGATCATGCTGCCATTAAGTATCTTATGCAGAAAAAGGATGCCAAACCAAGACTCATTAGATGGGTACCCCTTCTTCAAGAATTTGATTTGTAGATTGTCGATAGAAAAGGAGAAGATAATCCGGTGGCGGATAATCTTTCAAGAATGGAAGATATCCCGCACGATCCTATTCCAGTCAACGACAGTTTCCCAGATGAACAACTTGCTGTTGTAAAAGTACAATCTCATTCCGACCCTTGGTTTGCAGATTATGCTAATTTTATCGTTGCAAAGTTTTTGCCCCCAGGTTTTACATTTCAGCAGAGGAAGAAATTCTTCACGGATTTGAGGCACTACTTTTGGGATGATCCACATCTTTTCAAAGAGGGTCCGGATGGGATCGTGAGAAGATGTATACCGGAGCACGAGCAGCAGGACATTCTTCGACAATGTCACGATAGTCCCTATGGAGGACATCATGCCGGTGAAAGGACCGCACATAAAGTTTTACAATCAGGTTTTTATTGGCCTACTATTTTTAAGGACGCCCGAAGGTACATTTTATCTTGTGATAAGTGTCAGAGAGTTGGTAACATTAGCAGGAGAAATGAGATGCCTATGAATTACTCACTAGTGATCGAACCTTTCGATTGCTGGGGTTTTGATTTTATGGGTCCTTTTCCTCCTTCAGACAAGTACACACACATCTTAGTTGCTGTTGATTATGTAACCAAGTGGGTTGAAGCAATCCCCACTGAGACTGCTGATCACAAGACATCGTTGAAAATGCTCAAGGATATAATTTTTCCTAGGTTTGGAGTACCAAGATACCTCATGACAGATGGAGGGTCACACTTCACACATGGAGCTTTTAGGAAAGCTCTAGCCAAGTCCGATGTCAATCATAGGATTGCATCACCGTACCACCCTCAAACTAGTGGGCAAGTTGAGCTCACCAATAGGGAGATCAAGTTGATCTTACAGAAGACAGTAAACAGTTCTAGAAACGACTGGTCAAAGAAGTTAGGAGATGCTTTGTGGGCGTATAGAACTGCTTACAAAAACCCCATGGGCATGTCTCCGTATAAAATGGTCTATGGAAAGGCTTGCCATTTACCCTTAGAGTTAGAGCACAAGGCTTTCTGGGCTGTCAGAGAGCTAAATGCTGACCCAAAGTTAGCTGGTGAAAAGCGTCTCATGAATTGACTTCTCTAGATGAGTGGAGGAGTGAAGCTTACGAGAGTGCTAAAATGTTCAAGGAAAAGGTCAAGAAGTGGCACGATAAAAGAATTCTGAAACGTGAATTTAATGTTGGTGATAAAGTTTTGTTGTTTAGATCTCGTTTCAGGTTTTCTCCAGGTAAACTACTTTCCAGATGGGAAGGACCTTTTCTTATCGAAGAAGTATATCGGTCTGGTGTAATCAAGATCAACCATTTCGAAGGCACCAAACCTCAAGTTGTGAATGGACAAAGACTCAAACATTATATGGCAGGTGATCCAATCAATGTGGATGTAAATATGATATATATAAGAACTCATGAAGAGCATGTTGCAGCCCAGTTTCAGACTCTGGCAGGAGCAGAATAAGAAAAGATATGTATTATGGTAAGGAAACATCGCGAACGTCAATAAAAGTTTACTTTTCAAAGTTTTTGCAAAATTAGGAAAATTCAAAGCCCGAGTGGAGCCGGAAAGGAACTCCAGGGGGCCCAGGAGGCCTCCTGGCGCGGCCCCCCTCCTGGCCGCGCCAGGCACCCTCCTGGGTGCCCTTGACTCCGACTCCACCTAGGCTTGAAACCTTCCTTCTGTTGCGGAATTTTTTTCTATATATTTGCCCGGATAGTCCCGGCACCGTATCTCTCGATTTCACATGTTTTCTTTCTCGGTCTGTTTCTTCCAGGGTGAAAAGCTGTTGCTAGGATGTCTTCTTGTGGATCGAGCGGAGAGGACTTCTTGGGATGGTGTCTACGTCAAGTTTAGAAGGATCTTAATCAAGGGAAGCACGTTGATTGGCCTACCGAAGAAGAAATTTCCGCAAGACAAGCGGAGATGGAGCGCTCCGTGAGAGAGGAAGTCAAGACTATCACTTCCCAACAACAAGGAGGTCCAAGAAATCCCATCATGGTGGGATCTGTCCAACCTCAATATGATCTTTCTCTTAACCTTTCAGGGCCCGCCACATCACTTGAAGATCAATGCATGCTTTCCACCATCTCCGAGGCCTACTGCATCACCAACCAACTCATTGAAGATTTCCGTGTACTCAAAATACAAGTGGAAGTCTTGGAGTTACAGAACCAAACCCTTCTCCGTGTCATTAGGGATCTGAAGAAACAACCACAACAAGAATGAGGAGTAAATCTCCTCGGGTAATGGCATCCCCTCAGCTTGTTCCAAGCTTGGGGGAGTGCCAGGTATCTTTATCTTTATCTTTGCCTTTAGGAGTCAAGTAGAGTCGTATCATGTCTAGGGAAGTTACTTTATGAAATAGGTATTGCTTTGAGGTCTATCACTCCTTTTGTGGAGAGCTTTGTATCCGTGAGTGTGGGGTCGTCTATGAAGGAATATTAATGAGAAGTCTATTGGTTTCTTCGCTGCACTCGGTATTCTCTTCACGCAATCGACATTATGAGCTGATTCTTATGGGGAGTATTGACCTTATATCAGGTATGGCTTCGAAAACTTTATTTAAATCTTGGCAAGTATAGCTTTGGTCATAACAACAAACATGTTTTTCTCAAAGTAGCGACATAGCCAAAACCTTTGTGTTATTATGCTTGAAGTGTTATGTTGACAAGGAAGACAACTTGATGTTTCATGCTAGTTTTAATGTTTATGCTTTGTATTGCTTGCATCTAAGTTGTCATCAATTTTCTGGTCTCTCAAAGCCTTGATAGCCAAAACTCTATACGAAGCGGAATTCTGCTTGTACTTCCATACCCTGAAACCAACATCTTCCACTTCAGTCCACCATACCTTCCTATTTGTGGTATTCCACTACCACTCCTAAAGTATATAATTTGTGTGCTATCTCTAGATGTTCAAAATCTTCTGTTTTGTGCCACTGATTCAGCTCATGAGGAAGTGGTGGGTAATCCATGATCTTCTTAATTTGGACAAGTTTTCTCTTGGGATTGCATGTCTAATCTGCAAACCCCTAATACGAGAAGGGACTGGCATGAGTGCCCAACTCGTAAAAGATAAATACTAACGCACAAGTTCCTTCGCCCATTTATGAGTGATAAATAAAGGAATTTAAGGGGATGTGATCGTCCCCACATGGGAGCCGTTCCTCGAAACTTTTCTAGATCATGAAGTGAGTGAGTTATCTATCAGCAGTCGTTGACGGATCAGGCACCTCCCAAAAGTCTGTTTTTATTCTGTTTGATCTAGAGATGGCACATGAGTTTTCCTTGCTTACCCTTTTGCACGGGGTTTATCCTTTATTTTGTGCTGAGTCAGTCCTTCCTACTTCCTTCCTTCTTGAGAGAGAACAAACATTTGATGTTAATAAATATTCCTACATACAAAGATGCATTGAAAGTAAGCATGTTACATCTTTGTTGACATTATCTTTTGATAAGTGAGTTGTTTACAAAAGCTTGCTTAGTAAACATCTTCCTTTGTGTTAACATGTGCACTTCTTGACTGATAACATGTTCTTTCCAAAGCTTCAACTGGTTCCTTTATAAGTGAAAGAGCAAAAGTAAAAGTTATTAGTTGTTCCTTGACCAAGGCTATGTTTGCCATGATTTGATGAGTTTTCCAGGTCCTACTTTGTTATAATTGTTACTACTTTCTCATAAGGACCTTATGAGTTTAGGTTGATGTTGAGGATGCTTAAGTTTGGTGAGAAATCTTGATGCTTCTTGTCCGTATTATTTTATCGACACTTCACTCTCTAAACTTGTGGACAGGTTTACCGAGCTCAGTAATCGCTTGGGGACAAGGGAGGTCTAAGCTTGGGGGAGTTGATACGTCCAAAAAGCATCACTATTTATATCGTAATTTCATCATTTTCATTGATATATTCCACTTTAAAGTTTTGTTCTTATGTTGTTTTGGCTTGTTTTACACAGTTTACAACTTTCCGATGCCGAAGCAGCAAAACTAGGGTTCAGCGGTGAAAAGTGGACACCAAGTTGTTGAATCAGATCAAGTACAAATGCGATGAAAATTTACGGGGAGTATTTTTACGAAGATTGACTGGGGATCACCGAGGATGGAGGTGAGGGGACCCACCAAGCAGCCAGAACGGTGCCTGGCGCGGCCCCCCTCCTGGCCGCGCCAGGCACCCTCCTGGATGCCTGGTGGCCCCCCTCGGTGCCCCTCTCGGCTATAAGACCCCCCTGGGGTGAAAACCCTAAAAGAAGAAGAGTTTCCGTGTTTCGCCGCCGCCACGGGGCGGAAACCTACAGAGGAGAAAAGCCATCTCCGGCGGGCAGATTCCTCCGGGGAGATCACCGCTCGGAAGGGGAGATCATCGCCGTCATCATCATCATCGTCACGGGCATCATCGAGATCATCATCAACATCATCCCCAACATCAGCACCATCTCCATCTCCATCCCATCTCATATCACAATTGCAACTTGTGTTGTAATCCGTACTATCTATCCCCTCTACTCTGTTGGTGTTGATTACTACTTTGTGGTGAATGCTATTGAGTTTTGTTGGAGAAATATCATTGTGTCCAGATTGTTTGCCACCCATCTATCACCTCTGATCATGATCTCTTTTATGTCTTGTGAGTAGTTACTTTAGTTCTTGAGAACATGGGAGAAGTCTAGTTGTTAGTAGTCATATGATGTTGAAGTATTATGTGTTGTTTGATACTTAAGTTGTGTTGTTATTTCTCTAGTGGTGTTATGTGAGTCGAACACTTAACACTTCACCTTTCATGGGCCTAGAGGAATACATTGTGCATAAAGGATGCTTATGGTGGGTTGCCGGAGTGACAGAAACCTGAACCCCAGTTCGCACACTTTTGCACAAGGGAGTTATGGATCCTTGATCGTAATGCTGTGGTTAGGCTTATGCCTTAATTACTACCTTGTATTTGCGGATGCTTGCAAGGTGTGTAATCATAAGAGTACACTTATCTTAGTCTAGAAGGTGTACTAGCATTGATCCACCCACCAACACTTATCAACGCAATACATATTACTTGGCGGAGTATGGTGAAAGTAACTTGACTATCTCTCCCGTGTGTTCTCAAGAACGCTTTAGCTTTTATAAGTTTAGTTCCTAGGCTTATCCTTGTGAAAGGATTGGGCCACTTGCTACTCCTCAGTTACCCTGTTTACTTTGCTTGTCTTTTATTTTCCTGTTGCTTAAACCAAAAACCCCTAAATATTTACCTTTGAGTGTGTGCAGCCTTTCCTTATCCAGTGTCACTTATCAACACCTTCTGCTCCTCGTGGGATCGACATTCTTATTTATCAAAAAGCTACAATTGATCCCCTAGACTTGTGGGTTATCAAGAATCGTTTATTGGCGCGGTTAACGGGGGAGGCAACCCAACTAAACCTATTAACTTCTCCGCCATCAGCATGTCTCCCTATAAGATGGTCTATGGCAAGGCTTGTCATTTGCCATTAGGATTAGAACACAAAGCTTTCTGGGACATTAGAGAGCTTAATGCTGACCCGAAATTAGCTGGTGAAAAGCGTGTCATGAACTTGACTTCTCTAGATGACTGGAGAAGTGAAGCTTACGAGAGCGCTAAAATGTTCAAGGAAAAGGTAAAGAAGTGGCATGATAGGAGGATTCTGAAACGTGAATTTAATGTTGGTGATAAAGTTTTGTTCTTTAGATTCCGTTTCAGGTTTTCTCCAGGTAAACTACTTTCCAGGTGGGAAGGGCCATTTCATATTGAGGAAGTCTACCGCTCAGGTGTAATCAAGATTAACAATTTCGAAGGCACCAAACCTCAAGTGGTGAATGGGCAAAGACTTAAGCATTATATAGTAGGAGATCCTGTCATTGTTGATGTGGATTTGGTATACACAAAATCTCATGAAGAACATGTTGCAGCCCTGTTCCAGACACCAGCAGAAGCAGAATAAGGAAAGGTATGTATTACGGTAAGGAAACATCGCGAAACCGCCATATAAGTTCCAGATTACGAGTTTTTGCAAAATATAGAAAATTTGAGGCCTAAGTGGAGCCGAAGACCAGCTCCAGGGGGCCCAGGCGCCCCCTGGCGCGGCCCCACCCCTGTCCGCGCTGGGAGGCCGCCTGGGCACCCCGGAGCCCGTCTCCGACTCCTCTTTGACTTGTTACCTTCCTTTACGTGCAGAAATTTTTGCTATATATTTGCCCGGATCGTTCCGACAACGTATCTCGCGATTTCGTGTGTTTTCTTTTCGAGTTGTTTCTGCCAAGAAAACTTTCAGCAAGACCTAGGTGCCATGGCTTCCCCAAGTTCCCCCAGGGACAAGTTCATCGTCAACGTCATCAACCCTTACCTCGCTGAGGTGAATAAGCACCCCCATATCCTTCGTGTGGAGGACGGTGACCTCCACAAGGAGGATCTGAAGGGACCAGTCAAGGACGGGAGCACGGAGGAGCGGCTGAAGGAGGTGGAACATGAGGTCTTCAAGTTCAAGAAGATGGTGGAGCGTGGTGTCTAAGCTAACTTCGACATCATGAACGAGATAGAGGCTTCCCACAAGAAGGAGATGAAGGAGATGTGGTAAAGTTTGGCCGCACTAGAAGAAAAAGGTTATGGGCTCCAAGCACAGATCTATGATCTGCAGAACCAGAACTGTGAGTATGAACTAAAGTTTCTGCGCATGGGTTTGGGTGCTGAGTGCAGGATCTTGGAGACGGGAATGTCCTTTGAGACTGGAGAACAACTGCCATGGAATCGCTTCGCCAAGGAGTACATGACCGACAAGAATAAGAATGAGGAGTAAATCTCCTTGGGTAATGGCATCCCCTTAGCTTGTTCCAAGCTTGGGGGAGAGCCCGGTATTTTTATCTTTATCTATGTCTTTTAGAGTCAAGTAGAGTCGTATCATGTCTAGGGAAGTTATCTCATAAAATAGGTGTTTGCATTGAGGTCTATCACTCCTTTTTGGAGAATTATGTATCCGTGAGTGTGGAGTCGTCTATGATGGAATATTAATGAGAAGTCTATTGATCCCTTCGCTGCACTCGGTATTATCTTCACGCAATCGACCTCATGATGATTCTTATGGGAGTTTGACCTTATATCAGGTATGGCTTTGAAAACTTTAATTAATCTTGGCAAACATAGCTTTGGTCATGACAACAAGAATGTTATTTTTCTCAAAGTAGCGACATAGCCAAAACCCTCTTTGTTATTATGCTTGTAGTGTTATGTTGACAAGGAAGACAACTTGATGTGCTATGCTTGTTTTAATGTTTATGCTTTATATTGCTTTGCATCCAAGTCATCATCAATTGTCTGTTCTCTCAAAGCCTTTGCTAGCCAAACCTCTGTACTAAGCAGAATTCTGCTTGTGCATCCATACCCTGAAACCAGTATCTTCCATATGAGTCCACCATACCTTCCTATTCGTGGTATTCCACTACCACTCCTAAAGCATAGAATTTTTGTGTTATCCTTAGATGTTAAAAATCTTCTATTTTGTGCCCCTGTTTTAGCTCATGAGGAAGTAGTAGTTAATTCACGACCTTCTTAAGTTGGACAAGTTTTACCCCGGGATTGCATGTCTAATCTGCAAACCCTTAATATGATGAGGAACTGGCATGAGTGCGCCCAGATCACAAAAGATAATACAACAAACAAACACTCCTTCACGCTTTGTTCATGAGAAATCAGAAAACTTTGGCAGTGATAAACAAAGGAGATTGCGGGGATGTGATCGTCCCTGTTTGGGAGCCGTTCGTCGAAAATTGTCCAATCTGACACTACTAGGGAAATAGCTATACATGTAAAGCTTATTAGTGGCGCATATAGCAAGCCATGCCCCACCATCTGTTAGGGGTGGCGCACTGGAAAATAGTGCGCCACCCATAAGACCTTAGGGGTGGCGCATTATTTCCCAGTGCGCCACCCCTAAGAGTGGGCCAGCCTGGATGATCTTATACGTGGCGCATTTAGTAATATGCGCCACCCCAAAGAACCTTATAGGTGGCGCATTCCCAAAATGCGCCACCCCTAAGAGCTTAGGGGTGGTGCATTCTGTAAATGCGCCACCCATAAGGTCCTTAGGGGTGGCGCATTGTGGTAATGCGCCACCCATAAGAGCTTAGGGCTGGTGCATTTCACCAATGCGCCACCACTGACTTGCTATATGCGCCACTAAATTCCTAGAGCTGCCCTTATCTACTCCACCCCACCTACCACCTCTCATTCACTCCACACAATTTGGCTCTCGCGGCGGGGTACATCACAGACTTCATGCTACAAAACGCCGACAAAGATTCATTTATTATAACCTAATCTCCCAAGTAAGTCATTCGCTCGCCGCCGTAGCATATATGCTTTCTTAGCTTTCCATTGTCCTCTTCCAACATTCCTTTTGGATTGTTTTAATTATGCAGTGAGGATCAAGACCGCGTGCTCATCTGCTTTTCACCGCAACACTCGCATGCCGTGTATTTAGACTCGGGGAGTGTGAAAAAGAAATTTACAAGTATATCATGAGAGTTTTGGATGATGCTCTCGCCGGCTACATAAAAGCCGGAGGCAATATGGTGAAGCACAAGTTCAGGAAGAATCAGCCTGACGTGAACGTGTTCAGCCACGTAACGCAGTTCCCGTGCGTCAAGAAGCCGGCTGGCAGTGTGAGGGATGCGTACTATGCCCTCCATCACATGAGGGAGATTGTACAGGAACAACGGAACCTTACGCTGCCAAGTCATCTTAGAGCGTGGGCCGAAAGGAAGGCGGAAATCGCCGATGCAAATCTTAAGGAGGAGTTCTTTCACATCCAAGCGCAGATGGCGACTATCATCCGTCATGAAGTACAAATGAGGGGGTCGATCTTCCAATCGAACATTGCACCATCGAATGGGGAGATAGAAGTCCGCCTAAAGGCCTTGCGTGACACAAGGCCTTTCATGACGAAAGAAGGATGCCTCCCATTCCCCGAGCCGAGTCAGAACAATTGAACAATTTATGTTATATATGGCAGTCGTTTGATGAATGTGTGCTCTATATGTAATTTGGATGTACTCTTTGTGCAGTAGATGGTAGGGTCAAATACTCTTGGTGCTCTTTGTGTATAAAGGTCACTGCATATGCATTTTTATGCATATGTGCATGCTCCTCGCCATTGATCGAATTGCTTTATGTTGTTGATAAGAATAGATGCTACATTGCGTTGTTGTCCTCTTGTATGAATTCATATGGATGTGACCTCTAAAGCTTTGTTTTGTGCAGGTTCAAGAGTAAACAAGAGATGATGACGAAAGTAGCTTTCTGTTTTCAATAATTGTTGGACTCATTGTGATATTGTGTTGGATGTAATCTTGTGAATCTTGTTGGCCTCTAAACCTTTGTAAATCTTTGTAATAAGAATAATAATGCAATTCTTTTGTATCAATAATTGTTGGGCTCATTGTAATATTGTATTTTGCATTTCTGTAATATAATAAAAATATCTATAATGTTTTTATTCTTTTCTATAATTCTTTTTTTTTGTTTTCTATAACCCATTTAGTGGCACATTTTTTATGGCTTTAGTGGCGCACTTGGAATGCGCCACCCCTAAGGAACCTTAGGCGTGGCGCATATCAGAATGCGCCACCCCTAAGATCTTATAGGTGGCGCATTCTGATATGCGCCACGCCTAAGGGCCTTAGGGGTGGCGCATCCAGAATGCTCCACCTATAAGCCCTTATTAGTGGCTTGTAGTTAGTGGCACATCCATAATAAGCCACTAAACAGAAAAAAGGACGCCACTAAAATGGCATTCCCTAGTAGTGGAGAAGCAATTGAGTTATCTATTAGCATTCGTTGACAAATCATGCACCTCTCAAAACTTGTTTTCATTCTGTTTGATTTAAGGATAGCACTTGAGTTTTCCCTGCTTGCCTTTAACAAGGCTTTTTCCTTTACTTTTATGTTGAGTCAATTGGCCCTACTTCCTCCTTTCCCAAAGAGAACAAACACTTGATGCTGATGAGGATTCATCAATATAATGGTGCATTAAAGTTTTGCCATGGCATATCATTGTTGACATTATCTCTTGATAAGTAAGTTGTTTGCAAAAGCATTTGCCAAGCAAACATCTTCCTTTGTGTTAGCATTTGCACTTCATGACTAATAGCTTGTTCTTTCAAAAAGTTCCAAATTATCTCTTCAAAATATAAAGAGAAAGAGAAAAGGTAAAAGCTTTTAGTTGTCCCTTGACCAAAGGAATTGTTTCCATGATTTGATGAGTTTCCTTAGCCCTACTTTTGATTATAATTAATATTATTTTTTCACAAGGGCTTTATGAGTTGAAGGTTGCTGTTGAGGATGTTTGAGTTTGGTGAAAAGATCATGATGCTTCTTGTCCGTATTTTATTTATCGACACTTCACTCTCTAAACTTGTGGATAGGTTTACCGAGCTCATTTTTCGCTTGGGGACAAGCAAGGTCTAAGCTTGGGGGAGTTGATACGTCCAAAATGCATCACTATTTTATATCATAATTTATCCTTATTCATTGATATATTTCATGTTACAATGATGTTCTTATGTTGTTTTGACTTTTTTTACACAGTTTGCAACTTTTCAGTGCCGAAGCAGCAGACGCAGGACTCAGCGGTAAAAAGTGGACGCTGAGTTGCTGAAGAAGAATACCTCCAAATTACCTGAAAATCGACGGGGGTACTTTCCAGAATATTAACGAAGACTCGCCAAAGAGGGGCCAGACGTCCAAAATGCATCACTATTTTATATCGTAATTTATCCTTATTCATTGATATATTTCATGTTACAATGATGTCCTTATGTTGTTTTGGCTTGTTTTACACAGTTTGCAACTTTTCGGTGCCGAAGCAGCAGACGCAGGACTCAGCGGTAAAAAGTGGACGCTGAGTTGCTGAAGAAGAATACCTCCAAATTACCAGAAAATCGACGGGGGGTATTTTCCAGAAGATTAACGAAGACTCGCTAAAGAGGGGCCAAAGGGGGGCCACAGGAGCCCCAGGCGGCCACCTGGCGCGGCCCCACCCCTGGCCTCGTCGGGAGGGTGCCTAGAGCCCTGGGGCCACTCTCGGCTCCCCCCCTCTGGCCTATATACTCCTCGTTACGCGAAAACCCTAAAAAGAGAAGCTTTCATGGAGTTCCGCTGCCGCTCCCTGGCGGAAACCTACAGAGAAGAAAAGGGCTCTCCGGCGGGCAGATGCCGACGAGGAGATCACCTCCCGGAAGGGGAGATCATCGCCATCATCATCACCATCGTCACGGGCATCATTGAGATCATCATCAACATCATCCCCCACATCAACACCATCTCCACCACAATCCAATCTCACCTCACAAGTTCATCTTGTGTTGTAATCCGTACTATCTATCCTCTCTACTATACCGGTGTTGATTACTACTTTGTTGTGAATGCTATTGAGTTTTGTTGGAGAAATACCATTATGTCCAGATTGTTTATCATATATTTATCACCTCTGATCATGATCTCTTTTATGTCTTGTGAGTAGTTACTTTAGTTCTTGAGGATATGGGAGTAGTCTAGTTGTTAGTAGTCATATGATGTTGAAGTAATTTGTGTTGTTTGATATTTAAGTTGTGTTGTTATTTTCGTAGTGGTGTTGTGTGAGTCGAACACTCAACACTTCGCCTTTTTAAGGACCTAGGCGAATACATTGTGTATTAAGAATGCTTACGGTGGGTTACCGGAGTGACAGAAACCTCAACCCCAGTTTTCACGCTTTTTCACAAGGGAATAATGGATCCTTGATCTTATTGTTGTGGTTAGGCTTTGCCTTAATTTCTATCTTGTATTTGCGGATGCTTGCAAGATGTTTAATCATAAGAGTGCACTTATCTTAGTGTAGAAGGTGTGCTAGCATAGATCCACCCACTCAAAACTTATCAGCACAACACCTGTTATCGATACAGAGTATGGCGAAAGCACGTGACTACCTCTCCATGTGTCCTCAAGAACGCTTTAGTCTTTATAAGTTCAGTTGCCAGGCTTATCCTTTGCTCAAAAGGATTGGGCCACTTGCTACTCCTCAGTAATATTTACTTTGCTTGATTTTATCTTATTGTCGCTTATATCGAAAACCCCTAAAAAGTTATCTTTCAGTGCTTGGAGTTATTCCTTGTCCAAAATCACCTATCAATACCTTTCGCTCCTCGTTGGGTTCGACACTCTTACTTATCGAAAACGCTACAATAGATCACTTTACGTTGAGGGTCATCAGTTATCAACTGTTACCTCCTGTTACTCCTTCGATTGGGCTATCACACTATTATATTTATTGTGGATGATATGATTATTATACTGTTGACTATACTCGACGAAGGATGGAAGGTCTAGGCTATCCCGCCCCGACGCTTTGTTCCATTCGAGTCACCTAGGATTCGAGTTCCGGGTATTGGTTTTATGACTGAGCGTGCCTAACCACGTGTGGGTTACTATGGGGTCCCCTCTTCTTACCTACCTAGCTCCAAACATTTATAGAGGTGGCCCAAGCTGATTTATCATTTGAAACCGTGTGCGTAACTGGTCTGCAGCCAGTGGATTTAAAACAACTCGTGCCAGCAGAGACAGAGTTCCTTCGTTGGTCCACACTAGTGAGCTAGGGAAGCCCCTGAGGTCAGGTGAGGCTAACCCCGACCTTAGCCATACGGAAGAGTCCAATCCGAGGGCGAGGCCGGCTCTTGGGTTTGGTGTCGACTCCCCGGGTGCCACCCGGATTTGTTCCTTGTTAGTTAGAGGGACCTGTCGTTTCGGATATCTCGGAACTAAATCATAAAATGGTTGCCTCTGATGGGTAGCAACTGAGAGAGATGGGCGTGCGTGCAGAGCCTTGTAATGGGAAGTTGGTACACCCCTGCAGGGTTAAAATCTTTTCGAGAAGCCGTGTCCACGGTTATGGACGACTTGAGACCTACTCCTTGTTCATAGACAACAACAACTGAGATAATCTTAATAACTTGATCAACGTGTGTGGGCCTTGACTGCTTCTTTTTCGTCGGGATACGAAGAGGAGGACAAGGACATGATAGGTGTTATGCTTGCGTAAGTAGTTGATAGCAAGACTTGTTGGAGGCGATTCCTCACCGAATGCTTGGCTCTCATCTTACTCTAAAATAGACCGTTAGCCACTCACATATTGCTAGTGTGTCTGCTACCTCACCACTACCCCCATCTTATCGTGAGAAGTTAGTTATAAGACTTTTGATATATTCTCACCTCTTGCTTTTCTTTTCCCTTTTATTGTTTTGCCTGATCGGCCGCTGCAGTTGATCACTACCTCGACCCTTCTTCTGGACGCCTTCACGAAGACTCGACGACGACTAGTTAGGTGGATCCCGGCGGAGAGCCTGGACCCGTGTGGTTGAGGGAATGGTGTGTTTTACCTTTGCCACTAGGCATTTGAATGTAGTCTGTACTCAGACATGTATCTTCCGCTGATGTAATGTATTCAGGCAGTTGTATGCCGATTGTATGAGATGTGGTATCCTTGTATCTGTAATGTTGTGATATCATGTTGGAAATCCGGGGCATATGGCATTCTCATATGCCGCGGTGGGACCGGTATGTGCTTCGTCCCCGGATCTGGATGGAAACATCTAGGTCTGGAACAGTACCGCATATCGGGCCTGACACTACGCCCTGTTCCTGCTGCTTCTTCTTAAAGTGTGCACTGCATTCGTTTCCATGATTGTTGCTGCGTTTTTCTTCTTGTTGTTGTATGTGCTATTCCTCGTAGTGCGGCTGTGTGTCTGCGATGCTTTCCTATGTGATTTTTTCCGTATGACTCTCCCATTTGATGTTGATGCTGCTTCTTCGCTGTCTTCATCATCTTCTTCTGCCTCATCATCTTCCTCTTCAGGTTCATCAGCATTGTCTTCTCCATCAGAGTCTTCTGCATCACAATCTTCTTCCTTCTCTTCTTCGTCACCATCTTCCTCATGAGCATCTTCTTCCTCATCTTCCGCTTCTTCTCTCTCGGGGCATGTTCTTGCATTATGCTTCTCTCTCTTGTTGCAGATGCTACACAATCTTCTCTTTGTCATATCTTCTTGTCGGTTAGCTTGGTAATCTGTGGCTGCATTTTCATCCTGGATTTTTTTAGCCTCTCCTCACATGTTCTTGAGTTGTGTCCCGCAATCTTATTGCATGATTTGCACATCCTCACTCCCAGCGGTCTTCCTTCACTGTCCAGTTCTGGCTCAGGCTTTTTCTTCTTTTCTGGACCTTTATCCCTTGCTGCAGCTTTTTTATTTGCCGACTTGCTCTCTTTCTTTCTCCCTTTTGAGTTTGAAACAGGTGGGGGTAGAACTGTTTCATCTGCAGTGTGAGCTGCATTATCAGCGGCATGTTCGGGCTTCTCTCCTTTTTCTTCACTCCATGCATTCTTGATGTTTTCTGCTTCTTTTTCTTCGTTTATTACGTCGACTTCCTGTATTAGTGTTCTCATCCCATCTATAGCTCTGTTGAATCCTCTATCCGATATCACCCCCCTGTTTGCCAGGTCCATGGCTGTTTCTGCTAGTAGTCTCCTACGGCAGAAAATCGAACTTCCATCCAGAGCAGTTTGTTCATAGTCTCTGCGGTCAAAAGTTGCATTTTGCCGCGCGTTCCGTGTGTACCTCTTCAATATGTACTCTTCAGGTATCTTGTCCACCCGTAGCTGATCCAACATGCAGACGATGTGCACGCAGAACAGGCCTGCAGCAAGGAAACTTTTGTTTGTGAACTGCATTATAAATATGTCCTGGGTTTCTATTTTTCTGTTTTCATCTTCGTCCTCTACATGTTCATCTATTGAGTATGCAGTCTTGTTTGTTGTGTTGAAAAAAACCCTAGGTATTTCTGGTGTTATCCTTGTGGCCATCTCCGAGTCTTCTCTCTCAACGCATTTCAGGGGTTGTTTGTTACGAAGCACTCGCTGCATCTTCTGTCTTCTCTGCACAGCCACATCCTACATAGGAGAATAGGCAGCGAACTGCATTTCAGTATTATGCAAAAATAGTGAACTGCATTTCCATACTATATGTCATTCTATACGCAAAACTGCAGAAACTGCACTGCATTGTTACTCTGCAGTTTAATAATTGTGTAACTATATTATTTTGGATATGCTACCCTCCTCTTTGAGATCAGGGTTGTTTACAAACTACTACCTAATGTAGCTCCTTTGCACTTTATTCCCATGCAGTTCAGTTCAAGAGACAGTGATCCAACATAATAGAAGCAATGTGTACTGCATTGCTTTTACAAACTAATATATAATGTACCACACACATGTAAGCCATGGGGAGAGACGCGAATGCATTTGACGCAAGAAGGCACTGCATTGCAATAAACATATCACTACATTTTGAATTTTCCTATCAACACTAGAAGCAAACTGGGGGTGGGGGTATTTTTGGTAGGCGAACTACTTACATTGTCTTGATGCGCCACCCTCCTCTTGAGTGTAGTTCCGTTGTTCTGCAGATGCAGTTTGGAATGCTGTCGCCGTGCAGCCCACCTGCGCTGCAGGAACACATGACCTTTTTCAACTTTCTCCATTTTCGTCAGCGAAGGCTAGATGGGCGATATGACCATTGCAGTTCGCTCCCACGACGATTGCGAGTTTGCCGGAGAAGGTCTCCTTGTAGTTCGCTTCCCCCTTCCATGCATCACCGCGGCTGGATGCTTTGATTTGTTGAACGGCGGCAGATCTCCAAGGCTAGAAGATTGGATCTGCGGCAGGGGTAGAGTTGTAGGCGAAGGCGGCGATCCGCGCTGCATCGTGGCGCTCCCAGCCGTTCATAGCAGTTCGCAGCGAAGGGGTGGATCTCGCCTCCGGTGGTGGGGCGCTGCCGCGCTAGGAGTAGGGGAAGGGCAGGGTTCGCCGCCGGCCGGGGGCGCTCCGCGCTAGGACGCGGGGAGGGGTGGGGTTCGCCGCTGGCCGCGGGCGCTCCGCGGTAGGAGGGGTGAGGGGCGGGGTTCGCCGCCGGCCGCGGGGCACTGCTGCGCTAGGAGGTGGGAGGGTCGATGTCGCCGCCGGCCACGGGCGCTGCCGCGCTAGGAGGTGGGGAGGGGTCGGGGCTGCCGCCGGTTCTAGGCGCTGCCGTGCGAGGATGTAGGTTAGGGGAGGGGGGGGTGTTGGCAGAATAAGGGGGTGTTGTTAGAATAAGAGTCTTAAGGGGTGTTGTTAGAATAGACCCACCTATATATATATATATATATATATATATATATATATATGGTAGATCTATTCTGCTAAGAACCCTTAAGTGTTATTCTACTAACACTAAAAACACTATTCTGCTAACACCCCGATCACGCACGAAACCAACAGTGATAAAAAACAATCGGCGCCGGCCCACCCACCCCCTGCTCCCACCTACCCCGACCCCCGCGCATCCAACTTCCCCCCGACCCCCACGCATCCCACCTCCCCACCTCCATCCCACAGGCTACCTCCACCAAATCCACCACGCCGGCGCCGCCCAGATTTCCTCCTCCCGCTGGCCAGCGCGGCCTCCCATGGTCGCCGCGCCCTCTCGTCGCCCCTCCCTCCGCCGAGCGCTAGCAGCCTCCCTCCGCCCGGTGTCGCAGCCTCCCTCCGCCTGGAACCAGCATCCTCCCTCCGCCGGACGCCGAAACCTCCCTCCGCCGGGCGCCAGCACGAAGCGCGACCCCAGCCTCCCACCACCGAGCTCCAGCAGCCTCCCCCCGCCGCCCCCTGCCATGGATCTGGCCAGCGGCGCCCCCCGAATCCAGCCGCGGCACCGGCGGAACCGGCCACCAGCGGGTCGCACGTCGCCCTGGACTCACGCCTACCCTGCTCCTCCACTTACGATCGACCAACGTCGTTCTCCTCCTTCCTCCAACTACGCCGCGGTGGCGAGATCCACCATCCCCAAGTCCTGATCCCGGCGACCTCCTATTGCAGCGGATCCCGGCGACCTCCTATTGTAGCGGATCCCGGCCGATCTTCTCCTCCTCACGGGGGTCCGATCTAGGCGAGGTAGGGGTCAATACTGCAGCCGCCTGATACGTCTCAAACGTATCTATAATTTTGTTCATTCCATGACCTTTTTGTGTCATTGCTACATCTTTTTGCCATGCTTTTGAATCATTTATTGGAATATCCTACTAATATAGAGCCCAGTGCCGGCCCTTGTCTGATTTGTCTTTGCATTGCAGAAAAAGTCCAAAAAATGAAGTTGCTCAAAAAATTCCCAAAAAATTCCCAAAAAATATTTACATCGGAAGAGTCCTCCATCCGTAGGATGGAGTCAAGAGGTGGCCCCAGGCCCCCAGGCGCCCTCCCGGCGCGGCCAGGGGGGACCCGCGACAGGTGGCAGCATGGGCGACCTAGGCACCGCCTCAGACTCCCCCTTGGCCTATAAATTCACCCGTGACGCAAAAAGCCGAGATATCCAGACATATTTTCCAGAAGCGATCCCCATCTCCGCCGCCATCGAAACCTAGCTTCGGGGGTCACCAGGGTCCTGCTCCGGCACCCTTCCGGAGAGGGCCTTGGCCCCTGGGGTCATCTTCATCAATTCTTCTTCACCCCATGATGGATCGTGAGTAGTTCCTCCTTGGACTACGGGTTCTTGGCAGTACCTATGTGGCATCTTCTCCCCCTAGTTCTTCAATACAAAGTTCTCATGAGCTGCCCTACATGACTGAGATCCATATGATGTAATTGGTGTTGTGTTTGTTGGGATCCGATGAATTGTTACCTTGTTCAGTCCTAAGAGGTTTATGTATTATTGTTGCTGCAATTTTGTTGTTCTTAATGCTTGTTACTAGTGCACGAGTAGCATGATTTCAGATCTGAGCACGTTATGGTTGCATGATTATAATTGTTGTTCTAGATCTTATCTACGGTTGTATGCACCTATTATAGTCCGGAACCGGCGATCCCAAAGGTGACATATTGGGACACCAAAGGGATGGGCTATAATTTGAGGATCACATGTGTTCCTCGAGTGTTAATGCTTTGTTCCAGTGCTCTTTGACAGGAGCACCTTAATCTCCGTAAGTTCCCTTTGGCCCCGTTCGTAGCGGGACGGTAGGACAATAGATGTTGTGCAAGTTCTTATTGCAAGCACGTACAACTACATACGGAACACATACCTACATTTGGTTCTTAGACTAGGATTCCTCTAGTTTGTTCTTTGGATAGAGTTAGTGCAATTTTGTCAATTGCCCAACTGTAATTTGTTCACCCAACACCCTGTTCCTTTTTGGAGAGTTATCACTAGTGAATCCTTGAACCCCGTTCCATCTTTCATCTTCATCACCTTCGTTGTCACTATTGTTGTCATCACTGCTGCTACTACTTTGTTACTACTTTGTGGTGTTGGTGATTGGGGAAGTCTCTAAGGCTACACCCATCAACACACCGTTGCTACTAAATATATTGTCTAGTGCTTTTTCAGGTGTAGTTGAATTGGAAACTCAACTGCTAAGGCTTATAAGTATTCTTTGGCTCCCCTTGTGTCGAATCAATAAATTAGGGTCATACCTACCCGCGAAGACTGTTGCGATCCCCTACACTTGTGGGTTATCAGCGACGCTTTTGTGTTGCGCCGAAGATGAGCCAACGTCACGATAGCGTTTCAGTGAGTCCTTGTGCTCCATCTGGACAGTCTCGACGGTGATAGACGTGTTCACCATGGTGGAGAAGTTGGCGAAATCATGAACGGCAAGAGCGAGCCTGAGGTCTGAATTGAGGCCACGATGGAACTTCTGCTACTTGCGGGCATCAGTGGTGATCTCTTCTTCCGCATAGCGAGAGAGGTTGAGAAACTCGCGCTGATAGGCTTCAACAGTCATGTTGCCCTGAGTGAGGTTGCGGAATTCTTCCCTCTTGCGATCCATGATCCCCTGAGGAATGTAGCGGGTGCGAAAGGCGGACTGAAATTTATCCCAGGTAATGACTTCTCCAACTAGCAGTGAACGCTTCTGGGTGCTCCACCAATGAGAAGCGCCGCCTTTCACGTGATAAGACGCAAAGTTCACATAGTCGGCTGGATTGACATTAGCAGACTCTAGCTCGTGAGTGATGTCCCGAAGTCAGTCATCAGCATCCATCGGCTGAACAGAGTTGCGGAATATAGTGGGGTTGAGGCGGGTGAATTCGTGCAGTCACTGCGGCATGCTGATGGTGGTGCCGATGTTGGTTCGGCTGAGGGAACTGAGCCATGAAATTCTGCATGGACTGACGGCTCGAACTTCTGCATCCGCGGCCATGTAATCCGGCGGCGGAGGTGGGTCGTTGGCAGCACGACCACGACCACGAGCACGACCACCACGACCAGCCATCCTTCTAGAATTTAACAGGGGTATTTCAGCGATGAAAATTTAACGAGATACCGAAATCAAGCATGAGGTAAAGTGACAACGAAAAGTAGGCGCGGATATATAGGAGTAGACATATAATACATACACATCCACACACGGAGTCAATCGAAAATCGAGCAACATAATGTCGTAGAAATTAAGGAAAAAGGACACACTAGGCATACACATCCACACACGGAGTCAATACAATGTTCTCATGAGCTGCCCTACATGATTGAGATCCATATAATGTAATTGCTGTTGTGTTTGTTGGGATCCTATGAATTGTTACCTTTCAGTCCTAAGAGGTTTATGAATTATTGTTGCTGCAATTTTGTTGTACTTAATGCTTGTTACTAGTCCACGAGTAGCATGATTTCAGATCGGAGCACGTTATGGTTGCATGATTATAATTGTTGTTCTAGATCTTATCTATGGTTGTATGCACCTATTATGGTCCGGAACCGACGATCCCAAAGGTGACAGTTTGGGACACCAAAGGGGATGGGCTATAATTTGAGGATCACATGTGTTCATAGAGTGTTAATGCTTTTTTCCAGTGCTCTTTGATAGGAACACCTTTGTAACTGCCCAGTTTTTGCAAAAATAATTTTTTCTGTTTTTGGTGTGAATTATTTGATTGTCTGAGTTGTTTGCAGTGTTTGCTTCACCGAAATAATAATCGGTGAATATTTCTCCCCCTTATTCTCGTATCGGATGCGTGACCGACCCCTTTTCCACCACGGCACACGACCTTGCGACACCAGGATTTCACCCGAGAACCGTCGCCACCGGCACAAGTCCAGCCATCGCCACCGGAACGCAAACCCCGTTTATTTAGTAAACGGATTATTTTATGGGGCGCCGAAAAATGTTGTCGGAATGTCACCGCAGTGAGGTACGATCGACGGGCTCGACGCGCTGAGCGCATAGGTCGAAGTTTCGTCCGAATCGGAGTCTGTACGGAGTCTCGGCGGTCACGAACGCGATCGCCAGACGCGAGAGAGGGGTACCGAGGGCGTTTACGTAAACTGGCCACCTAGCCTGCCCTATATACAGACCACCACACTCCCCTAGGCCTTCTAGGGTTTCCCCCATGTAAAATATGCAGCCACCCCCTTCAAATTTCCCCCAAATTACGACCCTAGCCCTCCAAATCCCGAAACCCTAATCCCAAACGTTTTTGGCCGTCAGATCGCAAGATCTGGGGCTCTCAGCGCAGCCACGTCGCCCCCAACCGCCCCCAGCCAGCTCCAGCCACCGCCGGGCCGCGCCTGGGCCCCGTAGGCCCGCCACCGCACCGCCCGGGGCCGATTCAGGACGAGCTGCCCCGCCGGCGTGCTCCTCCCGAGCCAGGCCTCCGTCTCCGCAGCCGTCTCCGGCGAGCTCACCGGCCACCGCGCGCCCCCAGGTCCTCCATGCGCCCTAGATCCCTCCCCTTCCTCTCCTACCTCACCTCCATTCCCCTCCCTCGCAGGTCCGTTGCGCCGGCTGAGCCGTAGCCGCCATGGCAATGGGAGGCGAGCTCGAGCTCGCCATGGCCAAGATCCGGCCACCACCAGCGTCCACGGCTCAGATCCGGTCGCCCCCGAGCTTTTCTGGCCACCCTCCGCCGTTCCCGACCTCCCCTACGCCTCTCCGGCCTCTCCTCAGGCAGCCACGGCCAACCACCAGCCCGCCATGGACAGCCACAGCCCGAGCTCGACCCTCTGTAATTTTCTCTAACTCCCAGGAATTCTACATCAAGTACCCGTTTTGCAAAGAGAATTCCCGTTGACTCGTAGGTCGGAACGAAGAGAATCTTTTTTCTATTGTCGTGCTCTCTGTGCTGTTTAATCCATCTTTTGTGAGCATTTGCATTTGAGATCATCTTGATTGTGTAATTGTGTGCTAAAGTGGGCATCAGGCCGTAAAACTGCTACAAATTGCTGTTAAGTGCTGCTGTTATTATTTTATTGCAACTTTGCATGATGATTGTGACACATCCATGAGGCCTAATGCATTGATTCTTTTTCCTATGTGTTAAGCATCATGTTTACTTCATTTCCATGCTTTAACTTGTCATGTTTGGGTGCTCTAGCTATATTAAATCTTGCTCCAAAGTGGTGATCCTGATGTTAATGTGCTGCTGTTGCTGAAACTGTTATTTTGTTGCAACTTCGGTCGACGAGTGTGTCACGACCGTTTATCGGAATTGAGTCATTCCAATTGCATATTGTTAAGCATCATGTCTAGTTTCATTATATGTATTGCATTGCCATGATATGCTTTCTGGTCATATAGTTATTGAGCTCCAAAGTTGCTATGCTGCTGTTTTTGACAGCCACCTCAGTTTTTCACTAAGTCTGTTACTTTGCGATGCCATGTTGTTTGCTTAATATCTTTTGATCTATGATGCCTATTTGCATGATTATTTTTGCCATGCCTTCCCTGTCATGTCTACTTTAATTCCATATCATTTGTGAGCATGTTTGCATTGATTATCCTATTTATGCATTGCTCTAAAGTGTGCTTCGTGATGTTGGCAGATTGTGCGCGTAACTTGTTTTGCTTATATCTTTTTAACCGTAACTCCGTTTGGGGTGTTCTTTATATGTAACTTGATTATTTTTCGTGTACTTTGTGTTTATGCTATTGTTTGCTGTTGTTAACCAACCTAAAATATGCTATTGTTTGGGTAGCTAACCCGACCTCGTCCAGACGGTAGAGGCCGATTCGAGAGCGCGACCGGCTTTTGAGTTGGATGTCGACTCACCGGGGGCCACCCGGATTTGTGCGTTATTAGTTCGAGGGACTTGTCATTCCGGATCTCTTGGGACTAAATCATAAAATGGTTGCCTATCATGGGTAGCAACTGAGAGAGATGGGCGTGCGTGCGGAGCCTTGTAATGGGTAGTTGGTACACCCCTAAAAGGTTAAAAATTTCGAGAAGCCGTGTCCACGGTTATGGACGACTTGAGACCTACTCCTTGTTCATAGACAACAACAACTGAGATAATCTTAATACAACTTGATCAACGTGTGTGTGCCTTGACTTCTTCTTCTTCGTTGGGATGCGAAGAGGAGGACAAGGATAGGATAGGTGTTATGTTTGCGTAGTAGTTGATAGCAAGACTTGTTGGAGGCGATTCCTCATCGAATGCTTGGCTTCTTATCTTACTCTCTAGATCGTTAGCCACTTCATAAATGCTAGTCCGGCAGCAACCTCACCACTTACCCCATCCTTACCGTAAACTACTAGTTGTCCTAGAATGACGAGTGATGAAGTCCTTGCTGGGTCAGATGACCACTACAGTTGGATGCTGAGTACCTCTGTACTCATGATACTACCCCCAAACTCTTTTTAGGGTTCTTGATCGACAACAGGTATGGTGACCGACGTTTCAAGTGGAGACTCAACGACGACTAGTTAGGCGGATCCCGGTGGAGGGCCTGGACCCGTGTGGTTATGGGATCGATGTTTTCTCTTTGCCACTAGGCATTTGCTTGTAGTCTGTACTCAGACATATATCTTCCGCTGTTGTATTGTATTAAAGGTAGTTGTATGCCGATTGTATGAGATCTTGTATCCTTGTATCTGTAATGTTGTGATATCATGTTGGAAATCCGGGGCATATGACATTATCATATGTCGCGGTGGGACCGATATGTGCTTCGTCCCCGGATCTAGATGGAAACATCAAGATCTGGAACAGTACCGCATATCGGGCCTTACAACTTGGTATCAGAGCCTTACCGACCGTAGGATCCCTTCTCTGGCCGAAGTCGAGTCTAGACAAAACTATTTTGTAGTTACTAAGTTAGTTATCGGAGAGTAGGAATCTTTTTACTCCTTACCCTTGCTCTGGTCAGGACAAGTGTCGTAAGTGTTTTAATCTTATCTTATCCCCTTCAAACTTTAGGATCTCGAGTGTGCGGAGTTTCGGAATAGTTACAATGCCTTGCTTGCAGCGTATTGTCTCGATTCCAATCTCAGGTTTGGGAAATCCTGTAGTACCTTTAGCTTCTCCGATTTTGGGTATCATCTGGGTCATCCATTGACATCCCTCCTTTTACCGGTGTTTTTATGACTTGCGTCGAAAATCACTATCCCTTGATCTGGTTTTCGCGATCGTTCTTCCTCTTGTCACTGACGGTTTCGTTTTTCCGACGATGTCGTCGCTCTGCGGAAATTTATCTCGACAGAAGCTCGACGTCGACATGGAGCAGAGTCCCTTGTTGGTGGTGTTGAGATCGTCGACTCTCTTTTCTTTTCCCCCCTCTCCCCCGGATCGTCCTAGATCTCGGGACGACATCCCTTGTTGGTGTTTATATATGGTAACAACCCAGTTTTTGCAAAAATTAAAATTTTTGTTTTCGGTGTGAATTATTTGATTGTCTGAGTTGTTTGCAGTGTTTGCTTCACCGAAATAATAATCGGTGAATATTTCTCCCCCTTATTCTCGTATCGGATGCGTGACCGACCCCTTTTCCACCACGGCACACGACCTTGCGACACCAGGATTTCACCCGAGCATCGTCGCCACCGGCACAAGTCCAGCCATCGCCACCGGAACGCAAACCCCGTTTATTTAATAAACGGATTATTTTATGGGGCGCAGAAAAATGTTGTCGGAATGTCACCGCAGTGAGGTACGATCGACGGGCTCGACGCGCTGAGCGCGTAGGTCGAAGTTTCGTCCGGATCGGAGTCCGTACGGAGTCTCGGCGGGCACGAACGCGATCGCCAGACGCGAGAGAGGGGTACCGAGGGCGTTTGCGTAAACTGGCCACCTAGCCTGCACTATATATAGACCACCACACTCCCCTAGGCCTTCTAGGGTTTCCCCCATGTAAAATATGCAGCCACCCCCCTTCAAATTTCCCCCAAATTACGACCCTAGCCCTCCAAATCCCGAAACCCTAATCCCAAACGTTTTTGGCCGTCAGATCGCGAGATCTGGGGCTCTCAACGCAGCCACGTTGCCCCCAACCGCCCCCAGCCAGCTCCAGCCGCCGCCGGGCCGCGCCTGGGACCCGCAGGCCCGCCACCGCGCCGCCCGGGCCCGATTCGTGCCGAGCTTCCCCGCCGGCGGGCTCCTCCCGAGCCAGGCATCCGTCCCCGCGGCCGTCTCCGGCGAGCTCGCCGGCCACCGCGCGCCCCCAGGTCCTCCACGCGCCCCGGCTCCCTCCCCTTCCTCTCCTACCTCACCTCCATTCCCCTCCCTCGCAGGTCCGTTGCGCCGTCTGAGCCGCAGCCGCCATGGCCATGGGAGGCGAGCTCAAGCTCGCCATGGCCAAGATCCGGCCACCACCGGCGTCCACGGCTCAGATCCGGTCGCCCGCGAGCTCCTCTGGCCACCCTCCGCCGTTCCCGACCTCCCCTGCGCCTCTCCGGCCTCTCCTCAGGCAGCCACGGCAGCTACGGCCATCCACCAGCCCTTCATGGACAGCCACAGCTCGAGCTCGACCCTCTGTAATTTTCTCTAAGTCCCAGGAATTGTACATCAAGTACCCGTTTTGCAAAGGGAATTCCTGTTGACTCGTAGGTCGGAACGAAGTGAATCTTTTTTTGTATTGTCGTGCTCTCTGTGCTGTTTAATCCATCTTTTGTGAGCATTTTAATTTGAGATCATCTTGATTGTGTAATTGTGTGCTAAAGTGGGCATCAGGCCGTAAAACTGCTACAAATTGCTGTTAAGTGCTGCTGTTATTATTTTATTGCAACTTTGCATGATGATTGTGACACATCCATGAGGCCTAATGCATTGATTCTTTTTCCTATGTGTTAAGCATCATGTGTACTTCATTTCCATGCTTTAACTTGTCATGTTTGGGTGCTCTAGCTATATTAAATCTTGCTCCAAAGTGGTGATCCTGATGTTAATGTGCTGCTGTTGCTGAAACTGTTATTTTGTTGCAACTTCGGTCGACGAGTGTGTCGCGACCGTTTATCGGAATTGAGTGATTCCAATTGCATATTGTTAAGCATCATGTCTAGTTTCATTATATGTATTGCATTGCCGTGATATGCTTTCTGGTCATATAGTTATTGAGCTCCAAAGTTGCTATGCTGCTGTTTTTGACAGCCACCTCAGTTTTTCACTAAGTCTGTTACTTTGCGATGCCATGTTGTTTGCTTAATATCTTTTGATCTATGATGCCTATTTGCATGATTCTTTTTTCCATGCCTTCCCTGTCATGTCTACTTTAATTCCATATCATTTGTGAGCATATTTGCATTGATTATCCTGTTTATGCATTGCTCTAAAGTGTGCTTCGTGATGTTGGCAGATTGTGCCCGTAACTTGTTTTGCTTATATCTTTTTAACCGTAACTCCGTTTGGGGTGTTCTTTATATGTAACTTGATTAGTTTTTAGTGTACTTTGTGTTTATGATATTGTTTGCTGTTGTTAATCAACCTAAAATATGGTTTAGGGAAAATCAGTACCAAATCCTTTAATTTTTGTGGGGCAAGTAGTGCTATGCATGTTTAGGGGTTGCCTCACTTAACATGACTAGCATAGATAGTTTACTTTGTGCTTCACCTCTTGCCATGTTTGTGTGCTATGCCATGATTGCTTGAGTTGTCATGTTAATAACCGTTGGTTGATCACCTGTAGCTAAGCAACTTGAACCACCGTAAACGTGCGGTATTCGTCGTGTGTGAACGATACCCCACTTAAGCTGTTAGTAACCGTTCTCGACGATAGATCCGTATCGTGTTGCCATGTCGTGTGATGTCTTCTTGATCTTGTGTTGCCCCGTAGTAATAGAGTGCTTGCTCGTTGATTGCTTTCCAGTGTTTATCGTCTTGTGTGCTTCCACGGGTACCTTCGGAGACGATGCGAGCGTGCGATCAACTACACCTTCGGAACCCGACTTATCAACAGGAAAGGACTATGCATTACTTATGATCCATTCTATTTCAACCAGCGGTTTGCATGCTAGTCTAGGTTAGGTTCGATTTTTGATCCTACCACATGTTTACAGCCTCTTTCAAACCGATACAGCCATGTCCCCTCCCAGCAAACCTTGTACTGCTATGTTACTATTGCTCGTTGCTCAACCCCTGCTTAGTATGCATACTTAGGATGCTACGATGTTACCCAGTTACTCCTTGGTTTGGGATATCACATTATTATATTGTTGTTGATGACATGATTATTATAAATGTTGACTATATTCGACAAAGGATGGAAGGTCTAGGCTATTCCGCCCCGACGCTTTGTTCCATTCGAGTCACCTAGGATCCGAGTTCCGGGTATTGGTTTTAAGACTGAGTGTGCCTAACCCCGTGTGGGATTTTATGGGGTCCCCTTTTCTTACCTATCTAGCTTCAAACATTTCTAGTGGTGGCCCAAGCTGATTTACCATTTGAAAACCGTGTGTGTGTCTGTCGGGTAGCTCCTGGCAGATATTCTTTGAAACAACTTGGGCCAGCGGAGACTTGGTTTCTTTGTTGGTCCACCCCAGGGAGCTAGGGGGCTGCCCACATCTGTTTGGGTAGCTAACCCGACCTCGTCCAGACGGTAGAGGCCGATTCGAGAGCGCGGCCGGCTTTTGAGTTGGATGTCGACTCACTGGGGGCCACCCGAATTTGTGCGTTGTTAGTTAGAGGGACTTGTCGTTCCGGATCTCTTTGGACTAAATCACAAAATGGTTGCCTATCATGGGTAGCAACTGAGAGAGATGGGCGTGCGTGCGGAGCCTTGTAATGGGCAGTTGGTACACCCCTGCAGGGTTAAATCTTTTCGAGAAGCCGTGTCCACGGTTATGGACGACTTGAGACCTACTCCTTGTTCATAGACAACAACAACTGAGATAATCTTAATACAACTTGATCAACGTGTGTGTGCCTTGACTTCTTCTTCTTCGTCGGGATGCGAAGAGGAGGACAAGGATAGGATAGGTGTTATTTTTGCGTAGTAGTTGATAGCAAGACTTGTTGGAGGCGATTCCTCATCGAATGCTTGGCTTCTTATCTTACTCTCTAGATCGTTAGCCACTTCATAAATGCTAGTGCGGCAGCAACCTCACCACTTACCCCATCCTTACCGTAAACTACTAGTTGTCCTAGAATGACGAGTGAGGAAGTCCTTGCTGGGTCAGATGACCACTACAGTTGGATGCTGAGTACCTCTGTACTCATGATACTACCCCCAAATTCTTTTCAGGGTTCTTCATCGACAACAGGTATGGTGACCGACGTTTCACGTGGAGACTCGACGAAGACTAGTTAGGCGGATCCCGGTGGAGGGCCTGGACCCGTGTGGTTATGGGATCGATGTTTTCTCTTTGCCACTAGGAATTTGCTTGTAGTCTGTACTCAGACATATATCTTCCGCTGTTGTATTGTATTAAAGGCAGTTGTATGGCGATTGTATGAGATGTTGTATCCTTGTATCTGTAATGTTGTGATATCATGTTGGAAATCCGGGGCTGATGACATTGTTATATGTCGCGGTGGGACCGATATGTGCTTCGTGCCCGGATCTGGATGGAAACATCTAGATCTGGAACAGTACCGCATATTGGGCCTTACAACCTTAATCTCCGTACGTACCTTTTTGGCCCCATTCGTAGCGGGATGGTAGGACAATAGATGTTGTGCAAGTTCTTATTGCAAGCACGTACAACTACATACGGAATACATGCCTACATTTGGTTATTAGACTAGGATTGCTCTAGTTTGTTCTTTGGCTAGAGTTGTTGCAATTTTTTCAATTGCCCAACTGTAATTTGTTCACCCAACACCTGTCTTTTTGCTTGGAGAGTTACCACCAGTGAAACCTTGAACCTCGGTCCATCTTTCATCTTCATCGCCTTCGTTGTTACTATCGCTCTCTTCACTGCTGCTACTATTTTGTTACTACTTTGTGGTGTTCGTGATTGGGGAAGTCTCTAAGGCTACACCCGTCAACACACCGTTGCTACTAAATATATTGTCTAGTGATTTTTAAGGTGTGGTTGAATTGACAACTCAACTTCTAAGGCTTATAAGTATTCTTTGGCTCCCCTTGTGTCGAAACAATAAATTAGGGTTATATATAATTTTTGCTCCAAAGTTGTTATCCTGTTGTTGTTGACAGCGAGCTCTGTTTTTCACTAACTCTGTAACTTTCCGATGCCATGTTGCATGCTTAATATCTTTTGATCTGTGATGCCTATGACCTTGATTCTTGTTTGTACCTGATCACCATCATGTCTAGTTCATGCCCATATATTGCTATGTCATGTTTCTACACATTTACATATAGTTTTGCTCCTGTTTATACAGCATGAAAATAACAGTTTCTGCCCTGTTTTCCTGATTTTTCACTAAGTCCTTGACCAGTAATGTTTTATAGCTTTTTGTGTTGCTTATAAATAGTGAACCATGATGCCTATTTGCATGATTATTTTTGCCATGCCTTTATTGTCATGCCTACTGCAATTCCATGTCATTTGGAGCATGTTTGCATTCAGTAGCTTGGTTATGCATTGCTCTAAAGTGTGCTACCTGATGTTGGCAGATTGTGCCCGTAACTTGTTTTGCTTGTATCTTTTTAACCGTAACTCCGTTTGGAGTGTTCTTTACATTTAACTTGATTAGAATTTCATGTAATTTGTGTTTATGCTATTGTTTGCTGTTGTTAACCAAACTAACATATGGTTTAGGGATGAACAGTACCAACTTCTTTATTTGTCGTGGGGTACTTAGTGGAATGCCATGTTTAGGTTGTGCCTCACTTAAATTGACTAGCATAGGTCGTTTACCTTGTGCTTCACCTCTTGTCATGTTTGTGTGCTATGCCATGCTTGAGTGAGATGCCATGTTAACAACCTTTGCTCATCTTGTGTAGCTAAACAACTTGAACCATTCTAAATGTGCGGTATCGTCGTGTGTGATGAGTACTCCACTTAACCTGTTAGTAACCGCTCTCGACGGTAGGTGCGATGTCTCGTGTTGCCCTCTTGTTGATGCTTGCTCATGATTTCTTCGTAGTAATAGATGCTTGCTCGTCGATTGCCTTTCCCAGTGTTTTCTTCTTGTGTGCTTCTGCGGGTACCTCTCGGAGACGATGCAAGCTTGTGATGACTAAACCTTCGGTTTTGTCTTCTCATCAGGTAAGGGGGAGCATATATCATGCTTATAACTTTCATCTCACTCGCTCCTAGGTGTAGGATAGAACGATTGCTTGATCCTACCACTTTATATTCATGCCTCTCAAATAAACCCATACAGCCATGTCCTCTACATCCCAGCAAACCTTGTTCGACTTTGTTACTATTGCTCGCTGCTCAGCCACTACTTAGTATGCATGCTAGGATGTTATCAACTGTTACCTCCTGTTACTCCTTGGATTGGGCTATGACACTATTATATTTATTTTGGATGATATGATTATTATAATGTTGACTATACTCGAAGAAGGATGGAAGGTCTAGGCTATCCCGCCCCGACACTTTGTTCCATTCGAGTCACCTAGGATCCGAGTTCCGGGTATTGGTTTTAAGACTGAGCGTGCCTAACCGCGTGTGGGATACTATGGGGTCCCCGACCTTAGCAATACGGAAGAGTCCGATCCGAGGGCGTGGCCGGCTCTTGGGTTGGGTGTCGATTCCCCGGGGGCCACCCGGATTTGTTCGTTGTTAGTTAGAGGGACCCGTCGTTTCGGATCTCTCGGAACTAAATCATAAAATGGTTGCCTATGATGGGTAGCAACTGAGAGATGGGCGTGCGTGCGGAGCCTTGTAATGGGCAGTTGGTACACCCCTGCTGGGTTAAAATCTTTTTTAGAAGCCGTGTCCACGGTTATGGATGACTTGGGACCTACTCCTTGTTCATAGACAAAAACAACTGAGATAATCTTAATGTAACAACCCATATTTCACAAAAATTAAAATTTTCTTTTCGGTGAGAATTGTTTGATTGTCTGTTTTGTTTTGTGGTGTTTGCATCGCCGATTTATCGATCAACGATTATTTCCCCACTCTTATCTCATAAGGGACAGAGACAGACCCTTGCCACCCTGACACTCGACCTTTGCGACACCGGGTTTCGCCCGATCACCGTCGCGAAAACCGCACGAGACCAGCCGCAGCCAACGGAACGAAAAACCTGTTTAATAACTAAACGGGATATTTTTATAGTAAGCCGGAAAGTGTTATCGGAACAGTTCCAGCGTGAGGTGAACATCGCCGGCTCGACGCGCTGATCGCGCAGTTCAAAGTTTTACCCGAATCGGAGGTACTGCAGACCCCCGGCGGCCAGAAACGTACACACCTCGCGCGCGAGAGAAAAACCGGGGATGTTTTTACAAACTGCCAGCCACCTGGGCTATATAAAGACCACCACTCCCCCACCTCTTTCTTGGGTTTCCCTAGCCACAAAACTGCAGCCACCCCCCTCACAAAACTCAAATCTGCCCAATTTATCCCAAAATCCCGAAATTCCTATTGTTATGCGATCTGGACCGTCGCATCGGCCGATCCGACGGCCCACGGAGCTCCCCAGCCTCCACCTCTCTCTCTCTCCCCTCTCTCCATCCCCTTCGCCAACCCATGGGCAACCGCCGTGCCGCCCGATCCGGCCGGTCGCCGGCAAGCCACAGCCGCCGGCCTACTTCTCCTCCCGTGCTGTTCTTTCCCTCTCCTCCCTTGTCTCCTCTCCCTCTCACCTCTCTGCGCCACTTGCATGTCGCCGCCGCGCCGCACCATGGCCATGGCGAGGCCGGAACCGAGCCGAGCTCCACCGCCGCCTTTCGTCGCCGCCGCACCGGATTCGGCGAGATCCGGGCGGATATGCCCTGCCGCGCTCCGTTCCCGCCTTCCCGGACCTCCTCCCCGTCCCACGCTCACCGGAGCACCACGGCGCCGCCGCCGGCGACCTTGTCCTCCACGGGATCAGGAGCCACTCCGCTCGGGGTGACCCCCCTCGCTCACGCCCGCACGTGGGCCGGCCTGCCCTCGCACGGCCCAGCAGCCGACCGCCTCCACAGCCCAGATCCGCAAGCCTCATGGGCCAGCCCATGGGTGAAGCTCCTCTGCTTTTTTTCCTTTCCTCTGTTTTTTTCCTTTTATCAAATTTCTCTAAGTCTTTTATTATGTGTTGCTGATGTTGTTTTGTAACGTAATTTGCGAGTAAACCATAGCCCGGATCACGTTGCGCCAAAAAGGGAAATTCCTTAGAATTGTGTGTACTTCAGTTCATCTTTTGTGAGCATTTTGATTTGAGGCCATCGTGATGTTGTTAATCTGTGTTGAAGTGGGCATCAGGCCGTTAACTGCTACTAATTGCTGTTATGTGTTGTTGCTGTTATTTTATTGCAACTTTGGTTGATGATTGTGACACATCCATGAGGCCTATTGCATTGATTCATTTTGCATACTGTTAAGCATCATGTCTACTTTCATTACATGTATTGCATTATCATGATATGCTTGCTGGTCATCTAGTTATTGAGCTCCAAAGTTGCTATGCCGCTGTTTTTGACAGCCACCTCTGTTTTTCTCCAAGTCTGTAACGTTCCGATGCCATGTTGCATGTTTAATATCTTTTGATCTGTTATGCCTATGACCTTGATTCTTTTTTGTACCTGATCATCATCATGTGTACTTCATGCACATGTATTTCTATGTCATGTTGCTACACTTTTCCATATAGTTTTGCTCCTCTTTGTACAGCATAAAAATAACCTTAGCCATACGGAAGAGTCCGATCCGAGGGCGTGGCCGGCTCTTGGATTGGGTGTCGACTCCCCGGGGGCCACCCAGATTTGTTCGTTGTTAGCTAGAGGGACCTGTCTTTTCGGATCTCTCGGGACTAAATCATAAAATGGTTGCCTATAATGGGTAGCAACTGAGATAGATGGGCGTGCGTGCAGAGCCTTGTAATGGGCAGTTGGTACACCCCTGCATGGTTAAATCTTTTCGAGAAGCCGTGTCCACGGTTAAGGACGATTTGAGACCTACTCCTTGTTCATAGACAACAACAACTGAGATAATCTTAATACACTTGATCAACGTGTGTGTGCCTTGACTGCTTCTTCTTCGTCGGGATGCGAAGAGGAGGACAAGGATAGGATAGGTGTTATGTTTGCGTAAGTAGTTGATAGCAAGACTTATTGGAGGCGATTCCTCATCGAATGCTTGGCTTCTTATCTTACTCTCTAGATCGTTAGCCACTTCATAAATGATAGTGCGGCGGCAACCTCACCACTTACCCCATCCTTACCGTAAACTACTAGTTGTCCTAGAATGACGAGTTATGAAGTCCTTGCTGGGTCAGTCGACCACTACAGTTGGATGCTGAGTACTTCTGTACTCATGATACTACCCCCAAACTCTTTTCAGGGTTCTTGATAGACAACAGGTATGGTGATCGACGTTTCACGTGGAGACTCGACGACGACTAGTTAGGCGGATCCCGGCGGAGGGCCTGGACCCGTGTGGTTATGGGAATCGATGTTTTTTCTCTTTGCCACTAGGCATTTGCTTGTAGTCTGTACCCAGACATGTATCTTCCGCTGTTGTATTGTTTTCAGGAAGTTGTATGCCGATTGTATGAGATGTTGTATCCTTGTATCTGTAATGTTGTGATATCATGTTGGAAATCCAGGGCATATGGCTTCGTAATATGCCACGGTGGGACAGATTTGTGCTTCGTCCTCGGATCTGGATGGAAACATCAAGATCTGGAACAGTACCGCATATCGGGCCTTACAACTTGGTATCAGAGCCTTACCGACCGTAGGATCCCTTCTCTGGCTGAAATCGAGTCTAGACAAAACTATTTTTTAGTTACTAAGATAGTTATCGGAGAGTAGGAATCTTTTTACTACTTACCTTTGCTCTGGTCAGGACAAGTGTCGGAAGTGTTTTATTCTCGACTTATCCCCTTCAAACTCTAGGATCTCGAGTGTGTGGAGTATCGGAACCATTACAATTCCTTGCTTACAGCGTATTATCTCGATTCCGATCTAAGGTTTGGGAAATACTGTAGTACCTTTAGTCTATCCGACTCTGGGTAAACATCTTGGTCGTCTGTTGACTTCAGTCCTCTTTGTCCGGTATCCTCACGATTGGCGTGAGATTTCTTCCCTTGATCTTCTCTTTCAACTGTCATTCCTCCTCTTGACACCGATGATTTCATATTTTCGACGTTGTCGTCTCTCTGCGGAAAGTTTATCGATGGAAGATCCTCGTTCGACATGGAGTAGAGTCCCTTGTTGGTTGTGTTGAAGAACGTCGTGTCTCTTTTCTCTTCCCCCCTCTCCCCCGGATCGTCCAGGATCTTGGGACGAGATCCCTTGTTGGTGGTGTTGTATTGTAACAACCCAGATTTCACAAAAATTAAAATCTTTGTTTTTGGTGAGAATTGTTTGATTGTCTCATTTTTTTTGCGGTGTTTGCATCCCCGATTTGTCGATCGGCGATTATTTTCCCCCTCTTATCTCGTAACGGACGGAGACAGACCCTTGCCACCCTGACACTCGACCTTTGCGACACCGGGTTTCGCCCGATCACAATCGCGAAAACTGCACGAGACTAGCCGCAGCCAACGGAACGAAAAACCCCGTTTAATAACTAAACGGGATATTTTTATAGCGCGCCGGAAAGTGTTCTCGGAACGGTTCCAGCGCGAGGTGAACGTCGCCGGATCGACGCGCTGATCGCGCATTTTGAAGTTTTAACCGAATCGGAGGTACTGCGGACCCCCGGCGGTCAGAAACGTAAACACCGCGCGCGCGAGAGAAAAACCGGGGATGTTTTTGCAAACTGCCAGCCACCTGGGCTATATAAAGACCACCACTCCCCCACCTCTTTCTAGGTTTTCCCTAGCCCTAAAACTGCAGCCACCCCCTCACAAAACTCAAATCTTCCCAATTTATCCCAAAATCCTGAAATTCCTATTGTCATGCGATCTGGACCGTCGGATCGGCCGATCCGACGGCCCAGGGAGCTCCCCAGCCTCCACCTCTCTCTCTCTCCTCTCTCTAGCCCCCCCCCCCGCCAACCCGTGGGCAACCGCCTTGCCGCCCGATCCAGCTGGTCGCCAGCAAGCCGCAGCCGCCGGCCTCCTTTTCCTCCTCCCGCGTTGTTCTTTCCCTCTCCTCCCTTGTCTCCTCTCCCTCTCACCTCTCCGCGCCACTTGCAGGTCGCCGGCGCGCTGCACCATGGCCATGGCGAGGCCGGAACCGAGCCGAGCTCCACCGCCGCCGTTCGTTGCCGCCACACCGGATCCGGCGAGATCCGGACGGATCTTCCCTGCTACACTCCGTCCCCGCCTTCCCGGACCTCCTCCCCGTCCACGCTCGCTGGAGCACCACGGAGCCGCCGCCGGCAACTTATACGTCCCAAACGTATCTATAATTTCTTCTTGTGCCATGCATGTTTTGTGTGACTTTGCCATGTTTTGCTTGAACTTTCATACACTTTTGAGCATATTTGGACTAACCTATTAACTCAGTGCACCCAGTTGCCAGTTCCTGTTTTCTGCTGTTTTTGTATTTCAGGTTTTCCGGCCATTAAAAGTGCTCCAAAAATTCCGGAAAATTATATAAAAAATCAGCGTCCCGGAACCCTCCGGAAAAACCAAGGAAGGAAGGGAGGGCCACCACCAGGACTCCAGAAGGGTCCATGGTGCGGCCCAGCCCTAGGCCGCGCCAGGCACCCTACTGGCTTCCTGGTGGCCCCTCTCGGTACCCCCTTTGGCCCCTATTTTTACCCCCGAGGAGAAAATCCCTAATATTGAAGTACTTTTTCCAGAAGCGATTCCGATCTCCGCCGCCATCGAAAACTAGCATCGGGGGTCACCAGGATCCAACTCTGGCACCCTGCCGGAGAGGGCCTTGGCCCCCGGGGCCATCTTCATCGACTCTTCTTCCCCCATGATGCTTCTTGAGTAGTTCCTCCTTGGACTACGGGTTCTTGGCAGTAGCTATGTGGTATTCTCTCCCCCTAGATCCTCAATACAATGTTCCCATGAGCTGCCCTACATGATTGAGATCCATATGATGTAATCGGTGTTGTGTTTGTTGGGATCCGATGAATTGTTACCTTGTTCAGTCCTAAGAGGTTTATGAATTGTTGTTGCTGCAATTTGTTGTTCTTAATGCTTGTTACTAGTGCACGAGTAGCATGATCTCAGATCTGAGCACGTTATGGTTGCATGATTATAATTGTTGTTCTAGATCTTATCTACGGTTGTATGCACCTATTATAGTCCGGAACCGGCGATCCCAATGGTGACAGCTTGGGACACCAAAGGGGATGGGCTGGAATTTGAGGATCACATGTGTTCATGGAGTGTTAATGCTTTGTTCCGGTGCTCCGCCGCAGGAGCACCTTAATCTCCATAAGTTCCTTAAGTGGCCCCGTTCGTAGCGGGATGGTAGGACAAAAGATGTTGTGCAAAGTTCTTATTGCAAGCACGTACAACTACATACGGAACACATGCCTACATTTGGTTCTTAGACTAGGATGCTCTAGTTTGTTCTTTGGCTAGAGTTGGTGCAATTCTGTCAATTGCCCAACCGTAATTTGTTCACCCAACACCTTGTTCTTTTGCTTGAGAGGTACCACTAGTGAAACCTTGAACCCCGGTCCATCTTTCACCTTCATTGCCTTTGTTGTTACTTTTACTTTCTTTGCTGCTCCTACTACTTTGTTACTACTTTGTGGTGTTGGTGATTGGGGAAGTCTTAAAGGCTACACCCGTCAACACACCGTTGCTACTTATATCTTGTCTAGTGCTTTTTCAGGTGTGGTTGAATTGACAACTCAACTGCTAAGGCTTATAAGTATTCTTTGGCTCCCCTTGTGTCGAATCAATAAATTGGGTTATTCTTACCCGCGAAGACTGTTGCGATCCCCTACACTTGCGGGTTATCAAGACTATTTTCTAGCCCCGTTGCCGGGGAGCATAGCTTTACTTATAAAGTTCACTTGATAAGTACACTTTTTCTTATTACCCTATTTTCTACTGATGGCTACTTTCTTTGAGACTAGATCTTATTGGCAAGGCGGATTCACGGAGGATCAACAAGAATATTACAAGGAATACCGCTTGTCTCAAAAAGGGATACACTCATGGGGACAAATACAGGAGTTGTATGACTATGCTACAAACTTGTGCTCAATATATAATATATCTTTCTGCAGGGATAAATCTTGTTGCTTTATGAGGCACAAACACCTTGCTTTCCAATGTGAGTACAATGATGATGAAACCTTAGCTTCTTACGCTAAGGGAAACTATGATTTTTTTGAAGCAGAACAAATAGAAGAAGTTGTTATCTTTAAGGGTGCCTATGAAATTGCTTCCTTTGTTGAAAATATTGATAATGCCCCTTACAAATCCGAGAGTCTTGAAATACTTAATTATTTCTTTGAGGATTTTAATGACAATTATTATATTATTGACCAACTCAAAAGGTTCTCTCCACAAGAGGAAGAGACTAATGCTTTGCAGGACTCTACGGAAGAAGACATTGCTGAAACTGAATGCTCCTTGGATGAAAAAGAGGAGGAGAGTGACGAACAAAAGAAGGAGGAATGGAGTAGCTACCCATCTCTGCCTACTAATGAGAGTAACTCTTTGACTCTTACTTTATATGATTGCCCTCCATGCTTACCAAAGGAGGATGAATTCTATATTGATTGCTATGATCCTATGGATTCTTTTGAAATATCCCTTTTTGATGAAATTGATGCTTGTGGCCATGATGCCCCTATGAATGATACTTGCAAGGATGATTTTGCTACTGTTATTTATGATAACCCTTGCTATCTTGATGAATCTTATGATAAACCTCTATTTTTGCCTACTATGGATGTTCTTAATGATGATGAGGTTTGCTTAGAAAGTCTACATGATTATATGCTAGTAGATCATGAAAAGCATGCTTTGTGTAATAATTATATTGTTGAGTTTGTTCATGATTCTACTGAAAATTATTATGAGAGAGGGAAGTATAGTTATATAAATTTTCATGTTAGGAAAACACCCCTCTCCATGTTGAAAATCTTGAAGGTGCTCATGTTTTACCTTCCTATGCTTGTTGCTTTGTGCTTCATTTATTTATTTTGTTTCAAGTTGCCCATGCATAGGAGGCATATTAGACTCAAATGTGGTTTGTCTTTTCTCCTTTTATGCTCTCTTTTGTGCTTCAATTCTTATTCTTTCGTGAGCATCGTTACACTCATGCCTAGCTAATGGCTTTAAAGAAGCGCTTTCGGGAGGCAGCCCGCAACGAATTTAGGTTTTTATTTTTTGCTTTTCTTCTGTTCTTAGTGGTCTTGATGATTGTTACTACTGTAGCAACATCATTGTATCTTTACTTTTCAAGCTTTGTGCCAAGTTTAGCCTCATACAACAAGGGAAGTGAAAGTTGTGACATGCTGTCCAGAAAACAGATTCTGTCCTTGTGACTAGAAAAATCAGAGAAAAACAGCTCTATACAATTACGAAACTTTCGTATGTTCTGAGTTTTTTGTTTTTGGTTGCAGAAGTGCCTAGAAAAAATTCTTTTCTCTCTGCTGTTCTGTTTTTCTCAGCTTCTGTCCCTGTTTTTATTTTGGCAGATTTTGCAAACCTTAAGCTTGCTTTTTCTTTGCAAAAACTTTTGGGCAGGCAAGAGAAATAGTAACCCTTCCTGGAAATCTTTATTTGCAGTAGAGGAAAATTATTTTTAATAGGGTACTAACCTCTCTAATCAGCTTATGATGAGTTATGTATGAAGGGAGTTTTCAAGTGTGCGATGGAAGATGATGAAAGAAGATCTTGGAGTGTCAAAAGCTCAAGCTTGGGGATGCGCCCGGAACCCCCAAGAAATATTCAAGGAGACTCAAGCGTCTAAGCTTGGGGATGCCCCCATGCATCCCCTTCTTCATCAACAATCATAAGTTTGTCCCTCGTTCCACTATATTTTTATCACTTCATGCGTTATGTGCTATGCTTGGAGCGTCTTGCTCTTTACTTTTCTTAGTTCTTTTGTTTTGTTTGCTGGTCATTACAATGTCGGAACCTAACATGCTTGATTGGGAGAGATACACGCGCCGCTTTAACTAGAACACCTCATAGGATTTTCATGCTTATTCTTTGCTGTGAGTTGTTCTTTATCTTTTCTTAGCTGCTGCCCTGTTTAGTTCTTGTGCTTTAGAGTTTTCTTCTAGAGCTTTTAATTGGTTCAGGCTTGAACTTTCTATAGTTTGCATGCTTATATTGTTTAGAGAGTTTGCCTGTTGCATTGAGTTTTGTGTCTTGACTAGAAAGTGGGTAGTTGAAGTTGCTATTCTCTTTGTAGTAGTAACTTGCAGTAGTTTTGAGGTATTGACTTAAGTAATGTTTGAACTTATGGTGTCAAGAGCTTTAGCCTATTATTGATATATGTCGTATTTTGGGCAATCCGTGTGATTTTCGAAAACCTAAACCCTGTTGAGAACTCTAGCTACTAGATGGATCACTAATCTCTGGAGGGGTCGAATATTAGAGTACACTCACGCACCATGAGTCGAGGATGCGCTGTTGGGGATCGGCGCAGAAAACAAAAAATTTCCTACCTACGAGTCCCAAATCCAAGATCTATGCTATGCTGATGTACGTAACGGAAGGAATCGGTGTTCATACCTTTGAAGACCGAAAGAGGGAAACGTTCCTCGAACGTGGTTGGCGTAGACTCTGATCCTACGACCTCCCTGTCGTGTTGAAGAACCTCCGACGATGAAGTAGCACCACACGTGTAGTGCCTCGCGGGATTACACACGTACGGTGCAACCGACGTCCCTCCAGGCTCCGAACCAGAAGAGCAGCGGAAAGAAGACTGATCTGGATCCCGATTCCGGCAGCGCGACGGCGTCCGGATGATGGTGAAACCCCAAACCAGGTGCAAACTCCAAACAAGGGGAGTCCGCTCTAGGTCAGAGATAGAGAGAGAAAGAACTCAAAGTTGTGTGTTGAGAAAAGGAACCCCCACCCCTCCTTTTATAGGCCAAGGAGGGGGGTGGAACTCTCCTCCCCTCCCCATGTGGGACTAAACCCCACAAGAGGGGGGGGGAGTGCGCCGACCATGGGGGGGGGGGGATGGGCCCCTCCCTTGGCGCCTAGCCCAAGGGGGGAGGCTCCCCCTTCCCCTCATGGGCCTTTTAAGGCCCATATGCCTTTTCTCCTTTTTAATTAACATTTAAATCATTTTTAATATTTAATTCTGTCAATTAAATAATAAAAAATATTTAAACATCAATATATATTATTTTGAACCTTCCAAATATCCGGAACAGCTTCCGGCACCTCCCGGTACATTTCCGGTGTTTTCTCTCTTTTCACCGATGATCCCGAATCAATCCTTAATGCATCGATTGCCCTTAAGTGTGACACCCTACGGTCTGGGAAACAGTTGACATGATCGAGACACTCTCTGACCAATGACTATCATGTGGGATCTGCTTACAATCCTTGATGTGCCCCTACGCTTCCATCGAATAAACTTCATCGCTGTTGAACCGTTAACAATATGACTTGATCCCTTTGTTCTTCGGTACTATGTTTGTCCAAGGTATGATCGTCGGTATCCAATACCTAGTTCTTCCTTGTCTCCGACATAACATGTTTACTCGTCTCTGAATATTACATCTCTTGTGACCTAGTCACATGCTTGCAAGCTATTGATGCAACACCACCGAGTGGGCCCAAAGTACCTATTCGTCACTCGGATTGACAAATCCCGCTCTGATCTATTTCATACTCCTCAACATATTTACTTCGGAATACCCAAGATACACCTTTTCAGTTACAATGTTTCAGTGTAACGGTTAATGCACTCAAAGCATCCTAATAGATAGCAATTATGTATGATCATCACGGTCTAAGGATTCAATCACTATGTTATTAAGTCATCGCAATGCTGAACTTATGTGACTTGATCACACTGCAATGCTTATGGTGGGTGTGTGTCCATCACATCATTCTCCTAATGATATGACCTCATTGTCAATAGGCTATTATGTTCTCATGATCAGGAAACCTTGATCATCAATTTCCCAATGAGCTAGTATGCCTGAGTTTAACTAGGGACCAGGTTGTTATATATCACACGTGTATTAATGTTTCCGCTTAATACAGTTCTAGCACAATATATAACGTATTATGAACAAACAGATATGTGACAAATATATTTATTAATTTGCCTCTAGGGCACATATCCAACAGTCTCCCACTTGCACTAGAGTACAAATTACACTAGTTTACATCAGGTATGTATCTCGGTGTTATTCAAACTTGGCTTGTGCAAGAGGTTTAGTCATTGGGTCTGACGGATTCAGATCCGTATGTATTTTTCAAATCCTAGCATGACCATACTTGACGTAGTCCCGCGTCACATGGAAACGCCGGAGAATATGCTTGGCTGTAGAGTGAGTCCTCAGGTCCCTTGCGTTAGCAATGGCACCAGTATTGTCTCAATAAATGCTAACAGGGTCAGTGCAACTAGGGAATACGCCAAGCTCGATGACGAACTTCTTCAGCCAATGCGCTTCATTTGACGCTTCGCAAGCGGCAATATACTCCGACTCCATTGTAGATTGGGCGACGACTGACTGCTTGCCGCTCCTCCAGCTAATCGCACCACCATTCAACATAAACACGTATCCCGTCTGGGATTTTGAGTCATCGGGATCAGTACCAAGACTGGCATCGACGTAACCTGTTATAGCGAGATCTTCTTCGCATCCTCCATAGACAAGAACCAGATTCTTAGTTCTTAGTAAGTACTTAAGGATGTTCTTCACTGCAATCCAATGATCCATTCCAGGAATACTTTGGAAACGATTAGTCAGACTAACCGCCAGGGCCACATTTGGTCGAGTACACAGCATAGCATACATGATAGAACCTATGGCTGAGGCATAGGGCTTTGAGGACATTTCCTCCCTTTCTTTTGCTGTTGCTGGGCATTGAGTCACACTCAATTTACTTCCTTTCATAACGGGCAAGAGGCCTCTCTTGGCGTTATCCATATTGAACCTCTTCAATATCTTCTAAAGGTAAGTTCTCTGACTCAGTGCTAATAGGCGTCTTGATCTATCTCTATAGATTTTAATGCCTAATATGTATGCAGCGTCACCTAGGTCCTTCATGGAAAATGGTCCATTCAAATATTCCTTTACCCCTTCTAGAAATTTCACATCATTCCCTATCAATAATATGTCATCCACATATAGTACTAGGAATGCCACAGAGCTCCCACTCGCTTTCTTATAAACACAGAATTCTTCTTCATTTTGGACAAATCCAAAAGCTTTGATCACCTCATCAAAACGAAGATTCCAGCTCCGAGATGCTTGCTTCAACCCATAAATGGACCGTTGAAGTTTGCATACCTTACCAGCGTCCTTAGGATCAATAAAACCTTCCGGTTGTACCATATACAACTCTTCCTCAATGTTGCCATTTAGGAACGCGGTTTTCACATCCATCTGCCATATTTCATAATCGTAATAGGCAGCAATTGCTAGCAATATCCGGATAGACTTTAGCATCGCTACGGGAGAGAAATTCTCTTCGTAGTCAACTCCTTGAATATGTCGGAAACCTTTTACGACAAGTCGAGCTTTATAGACAGATACGTTTCCGTCTGTGTCAGTCTTTTTCTTGAATGTCCACTTATTCTCGATAGCCTTTTGGTCCTCGGGAATATCCACCAAAGTCCATACTTTGTTGGCATACATGGAGTCTATCTTGGATTTCATGGCTTCCAGCCATTTCTCGGACTCGGGTCCCTCCATTGCTTCTTTGTAGTTCGCAGGTTCGTCAGGTTCATTTAACATGACTGCATTGACAAGTTGCCCATAAAACTGAGTTTTTACTCGGGCTCTTGATGACCTGCGGGGTACAATAGGATCCTCTTCATCTTGATCATGATCATCATGTATGTCACGATCGTTATGAATATAATGATGACCGTTCTCTTCAGCTCCCACTACGGAAGATGGTTCCGGAACAACTTCCGTTGCCATTTCTTCCACTTGGAGTGATTGGTCAATCATCTCGTTGAGGTCTATTTTCCTCCCACTCAATTCTTTCGAAAGAAACTCTTTCTCAAGAAAGCGTCCAGTCTTGGCGACAAACGTTTTGCCCTCAGACTAGTTGTAGAAGGTGTATCCAATGGTTTCCCTTGGATATCCCACAAAGATGCACTTATCCGGTTTTGATTCGAGTTTGTCAGGCTGAAGTTTCCTAACATAAGCCTCACAACCCCAAATCTTTAAGTGAGACAACTTTGGTTTCTTGCCATGCCATTCCTCAAATGGTGTTGTCTTTACGGATTTGGACGGCGCCCTATTAAGAATGTAAGCTGCAGTTTCTAATGCATACCCCCAGAATGACACAGGTAAGTCGGTATGAGACATCATCGATCGTATGCTATCCAATAGAGTTGATTACGTCGCTCAGAAACACCGTTACGCTGAGGTGTTCCTGCCGGCGTAAGTTGTGGTACGATGCCAAAAGTCTTAAGATGATCGCCAAACTCATGACTTAAATACTCGCCTCCTCGATCGGATCGAAGGTGCTTGATTTTTTTCCCGAGTTGATTCTCGACCTCACTCTGAAATTCCTTGAACCTTTCAAAGGTTTCAGACTTATGTTTCATTAAGTAGATATACCCATATCTGCTTAAGTCATCTGTGAAGGTCACAAAGTAACGAAGACCATTGCGTGTGGGGACGTTCATAGGTCCACATACATCTGAATGTATGATCCCTAACAAGTCTTCCGCACGCTCCATTATTCCATTGAATGGAGTCCTTGTCATCTTGCCCATAAGGCATGGTTCACATGTGTCAAGGGATCCAAAATCCAATGACTCCAGAAGTCCATCATCATGAAGCTTCTTCATGCGCTTTTAACCAATATGACCAAGTCGACAATGCCACATCGTCATGTGTTCTTCGCCACTAGGTTTTAATCTTTTGTCCTCTACGTTATCAATATGAATTATATCACAATCGAGATTAAGAATGAATAAGCCATGTTTCTCCGGTGCGTGAACATAAAACAAATCATCCTTATAAATCGCACAACCAATTGTATCTGACTTAAAAGAATAGTGGTCTCGCTTCAAGAAAGAACCACTAACGATGTTCACACTCAATGCGGGTACATAGTAGCACTTATTAAAATCAAAACTAATCCCGAAGGGAGACTAAGATGCTTCGTGTCGACCGCCACCACTTCAATCCGGCAGCCATTTCCCACGCGCATCGTCACTTCATCTTTCATCAAGCGTCGCCTATTCCGTAGCCCCTGAGAGGAGTTAGAAATATGAGCAACAGATCCTGTATCAAATATCCAGGATTTTTCCCAGCGCTTGTTAAGAAAAGATCAATAACGTGTATATCAAATATACCTTTGTCTCTTCTGACAATCCTGCCAGCCTTCTTATCCTCTAGGTACTTGGGGCAGTTGCGTTTCCAGTGACCATCACCCTTGCAGTAGAAGCACTCAACGCCGGGCTTGGGTCCAGGTTTGGGTGCCTTACGAGGAGTGACAACTGGCTTGTCACCCTTCTTCGGGCTTCCCTTCTTTCCCATCTCCTTCTTGCCAGACTTCTTGAATTCAACGGTCTTGTTGACCATGAATACAGCATGCTCCTTCTTGATCTCAACCTCAGCAGTTTTCAGCATGGCGAACAACTCAGAAGGGGTCTTAGTCATCCCCTGCATGTTGTAGTTCAACACAAAGCCTTTGTAGCTAGGGGGCAGCGACTGCAACGCCCTATCAACAGCAAGTTCATATGGAATCTGAAATTCCAGAGCATTCAAGCGTTGAACGTAGCAAGACATCTTGACCACGTGCTCACTAACACTGCTATGCTCATCCATCTTTGCTGAGAAGAAAGCTTCAGAAGCCTCATAACGTTTAGCCCTGGCTTGGGGTGTAAAGACGGCCTTGAGGTCGGTGATTATCTCATATGCACCCATCCTCTCAAAGCATTTCTGCAGCTCAGCCTCCATGGAGTAAAGCATTCCACTCTGGACAAGGTTGTAATCATCCTCCTTGGAGAGGTAGACATTCTTCTCATCCTGACTAGCGTCCGCTGGTGGTTCGTCACCTAACGCGGCCTCTAGTATGTATGCCATCTTGAGAGGAACGAGGAGAATCCTCAGAGTGCGGAACCAGTTGGTGAAGTTTGACCCATCGGTTTTGAGTTTGTCTTTGTCTAGGAATGACCCTAAGTTGAATGAGGGGCGAGGTGCAGCCATCTACAATGGTTATTTGCAAAACACATATTTAGACTTTGTTCATAATTGGAGTTCAATTTTAATTAATTCTAAAACTCCCACTTAGTTAAACATCTCTCCAAATTTACTAAGTGATTAACATAATCCTAGTTTGAATGATCATCCTCGAATATCACACGGCCGACGACACATCTCCCTAGGTAGGCCATCATGCCAATCATATCTGTTATATGACTCATGCTTAACCTTTCGGTCATCTGTATCCCAAGCTCATATCTACATATGTCAAGCTTGCCAGTCGAACGTTAGTGTATGGCTGTTCAGCAAGGCCATATCTGCATATGCCAGGCTTGCCGAACCCAACCTCATGCGATTGCTAATGTATGTATGACACCCGATCGTCACGGCCTGCCTATCATAAAGAGATCCTTCCAGGCGGTGCCCACTAAGGGAGAGTACAATCAAGGTATTGAGAGAGATTATCCTATCATGCTACCGTCGCATATCTAGCATATTAGCAAGACATGAAGTAAAACTGTAAATCATACAAGCTATGATCCCCCCTTACATGCAAATTAAAGTTAAAACGCCTTCTACTTTATATTTTGCAAGTTTTACGTGGCTTCTAAGGGGTTTTGAGAGAGAACCGCTTTCTATCCTGCGAAAACAAGCCACAACACCAATCCTGCAATCGTCTCTATTACACCCCTGTCGGGGCCCTCCGTTGCAAACGTCTTCGCGTCGCTAATGTTAGAGAGATAGACACCCCCCAGCCACTTATATGGTACAAGCCATATGTCAAGCGTGGAACCAGTCTCGCGTAAACGCGTAAGGTCGGTCGGGGCCGCTTCATCAGGACATTGCCGCAACGCTAAACGAGTACACGTGGGAGGGTAACAATTGGAGAATTGATGCCCACATCCTAGATGTGTTCTACCCGTACAATACATCTACGCATAGCCTTGCTCATGATACCACTGTTGGGGATCGACGCAGAAAACAAAAAATTTCCTACCTACAAGTCCCGAACCCAAGATCTATGCTATGCTGATGTATGTAATGGAAGGAATCGGTGTTCATACCTTTGAAGACCGAAAGAGGGAAACATTCCTCGAACGTGGTTGGCGTAGACTCTGATCCTACGACCTCCCTGTCATGTTGAAGAACCTCCGACGATGAAGTAGCACCACACGTGTAGTGCCACGCGGGATTACACACGTACGGTGCAACCGACGTCCCTCCGGGCTCCGAACCAGAAGAGCAGCGAAAAAAAGACTGATCCGGATCCCGATTCTGGCAGCGCGACGGCGTCCGGATGATGGTGAAACCCCCAACCAGGTGCAAACTCCAAACAAGGGGAGTCCGCTCTAGGTCAGAGAAAGAGAGAGAAAGAACTCAAATTTGTGTGTTGAGAAAAGGCACCCCCACCCCTCCTTTTATAGGCCAAGGAGGGGGGGGGGGAACTCTCCTCCCCTCCCCATGTGGTACTAAACCCCACAAGGGGGGGGGAGTGCGCCGGACATGGGGGGGGGGATGGGCCCCTCCCTTGGCGCCTAGCCCAAGGGGGGAGGCTCCCCCTTCCCCTCATGGGCCTTTTAAGGCCCATATGCCTTTTTATCCTTTTTAATTAATATTTAAATCATTTTTAATATTTAATTCTGTCAATTAAATAATAAAACATATTTAAACATCAATATATATTATTTTTAACCTTTCAAAATATCCGGAATAGCTTCCGGTGTTTTCTCTCTTTTCACCGATGATCCCGAATCAATCCTTAATGCATCGATTGCCCTTAAGTGTGACACCCTACGGTCCGGGAAACAGTAGACATGATCGAGACACTCTCTGACCAATGACCATCATGTGGGGTCTGGTTACAATCCTTGATGTGCCCCTACGCTTCCATCGAATAAACTTCATCGTTGTTGAACCGTTAACAATATGACTTGATCCCTTTGTTCTTCGGTACTATGTTTGTCCGAGGTATGATCGTCGGTATCCAATACCTAGTTCTTCCTCGTCTCTGACATAACATGTTTACTCCTCAACATATCTACTTCGGAATACCCAAGATACACCTTTTCAGTTACCATGTTTCAGTGTAACGGTTAATGCACTCAAAGCATCCTAATAGATAGCAATTATGTATGATCATCACGGTCTAAGGATTCAGTCACTATGTCATTAAGTCATCGCAATGCTGAACTTATGTGACTTGATCACACTGCAATGCTTAAGGTGGGTGTGTGTCCATCACATCATTCTCCTAGTGATATGACGTCATTGTCAATAGGCTATTATGTTCTCATGATCAGGAAACCTTGATCATCAATTGCCCAATGAGCTAGTATGCCTGAGTTTAACTAGGGACCAGGTTGTTATATATCACACGTGTATTAATGTTTCCGCTTATTACAGTTCTAGCACAATATATAATGTATTATGAACAAACATATATGTGACAAATATCTTTATTAATTTGCCTCTAGGGCACATATCCAACATGCGCAAGGATAACCAAACCCCCATACACTCCTCCTCGGGGTACTTGTCTCTTTGTGAACCTCCTGACTAGATTGAGAGTTACCGATAATAAGTGCATGAGTTCTTCGGACTAATGTGAGTATTCGAAAGTTGACACTTCTACCATCTATATTTTTATAGCCTCTTCGGTACCGTGCATTGCCCTTTCTCACCTCGAGAGTTGGCGCATACTTCGCCGGTGCATCGAAACTCTTGGCATGATACGCTCTGTCATCATAAGCCTCCTTATATCTTTCCTCAAAACATCCACCATACCTACCTACAAGGCATTTCCATAGCCTTTCCGAGATACATTGCCATGCAACATCCATTGTTCTTCATGTTCATATGACTTATCCTTCATTGTCATATTGGCTTGCATGATCTCATAGCCTGCATGTAGTTGGGCTTTGCCCGCTATTCATATTTTTGCTGCATGTTGCGCTTGATCATTGCACATACTGCTACACTGGCAAAGTTATTCATATAGAGTCGTTACTTTTTGATTCAGAGTTGTAAGTAGATAAAAGTGTGTTGATGTTCTTATAGATTGTTGCCCCTACAGTGAAGAAAGGAATAAAAGATCCCAAAGTGGACAAAATACAAAAAAAAGATCCCAAAGAGGACGAAAAAAAAGAGAGAGAAATAAAGAGCCGTGGAGGCCACCCAAAAACAGAGAGAGGGGGCAACAATACTATCCTTTATTCCACACTTGTGCTTCAAAGTAGCACCTGTACTTCAGTTTGTAGAGAGTTTTCATGTTGTACTTGCTTAACTAAGTGGGGATCCTTACACTATAGAACTTGGCTTGCATATTCCAAGGATGAGCCTCCTCAAAAGAGCTCTAGGTCTTCATGATCAAGCAAGTTGGATGGACCCCCACTAGTTCCATTGGAGGGCTTTCATACACTTATAGCTCTATGTGCATCCGCATGTTGCATGACAATCCCTACTCATCACATCATATCTATCATATGGCTTTCTCTCGCCTATGATTGTCCTCATTTATGTGAGTCTTTCACACCTTTTTGTCTTATTCCTCCACCATCTTTCTATTTCGCCGTTTAGGTGTCAACTTTCTTGCTCATGCTCATCCATTGCATGAGTGCTCAAAATATCGAAAGGAAGTGGATCAGTTTGACTTGTACCTGGCTAGTGGTCTGGGGACTAGTCCAGATAAGATCCCAAAGGAGACCAAGTGTGAAACTTTAGTAGATATAGTTCTCAACAATAAAAAAAATTCTCTCTCGTATTCCCAAATCCCCTTCTTGCACGCAAATACCATTTGGAGACATTCGAGTCACGGACATCGAGAGCTCTTGCACCTTATGTTCTTTTGGTGCTTGTGTCAATGCTAATATAGACTCTTGCTTGTTAAGACTTGAATTGAATTGCATGCTTCAATTCCTTTACTTGAAAGTCCTTATATGGTTGTGTGTCATGTCACCACAGAAATTATGCTTGTTATCATTTACCTACTCGAGGACGAGAAGGAATTAAGCTTGGGGATGTTGATACATCCCAAACGTATCTATAATTTCTGCTTGTGCCATGCATGTTTTGTGTGACTTTGCCATGTTTTGCTTGAACTTTCATACACGTTTGAGCATATTTGGACTAACCTATTAACTCAGTGCACCCAGTTGCCAGTTCCTGTTTTCTGCTGTTTTTGTATTTCAGGTTTTCCGGCCATTAGAAGTGCTCCAAAAATTCCGGAAAAGTTATATAAAAAATCAGCGTCCCGGAAGCCTCCGGAAACACCAAGGAAGGAAGGGAGGGCCACCACCAGGACTCCAGAAGGGTCCATGGTGCGGCCCAACCCTAGGCCCGCCAGGCACCCTCCTGGCTGCCTGGTGGCCCCTCTCGGTGCCCCCTTTGGCCCCTATTTTTACCCCCGAGGAGAAAATCCCTAATATGGAAGTACTTTTTTCAGAAGCGATTCCGATCTCCGCCGCCATCGAAAACTAGCTTCGGGGGTCACCAAGATCCTACTCTGGCACCCTGCCGGGGAGGGCCTTGGCCCCCGGGGCCATCTTCATCGACTCTTCTTCCCCCATGATGCTTCTTGAGTAGTTCCTCCTTGGACTACGGGTTCTTGGCAGTAGCTATGTGGTATTCTCTCCCCCTAGATCCTCAATACAATGTTCTCATGAGCTTCCCTACATGATTGAGATCCATATGATGTAATTGGTGTTTTGTTTGTAGGGATCCGATGAATTGTTACCTTGTTCTGTCCTAAGAGGTTTATGAATTATTGTTGCTGCAATTTGTTGTTCTTAATGCTTGTTACTAGTGCACGTGTAGCATGATCTTAGATCTGAGCATGTTATGGTTGCATGATTATAATTGTGGTTCCAGATCTTATCTACGGTTGTATGCACCTATTATAGTCCGGAACCGGCGATCCCAATGGTGACAGCTTGGGACACCAAAGGGGATGGGCTATAATTTGAGAATCACATGTGTTCATGGAGTGTTAATGCTTTGTTCCGGTGCTCCGCCGCAGGAGCACCTTAATCTCCATAAGTTCCTTAAGTGGCCCCGTTCGTAGCGGGATGGTAGGACAAAAGATGCTATTCAAAGTTCTTATTGCAAGCACGTACAACTACATACTGAACACATGCCTACGTTTGGTTCTTAGACTAGGATGCTCTAGTTTGTTCGTTGGCTAGAGTTGGTGCAATTCTGTCAATTTCCCAACTGTAATTTGTTCACCCAACACGTTGTTCCTTTGCTTGAGAGGTACCACTAGTGAAACCTTGAACCCCGGTCCATCTTTCACCTTCATTGCCTTCGTTGTTACTTTTACTTTCTTTGCTGCTCCTACTACTTTGTTACTACTTTGTGGTGTTGGTGATTGGGGAAGTCTTAAAGGCTACACCCGTCCACACACCGTTGCTACTTATATCTTGTCTAGTGCTTTTTCAGGTGTGGTTGAATTGACAACTCAACTGCTAAGGCTTATAAGTATTCTTTGGCTCCCCTTCTGTCGAATCAATAAATTGGGTTATTCTTACCCGTGAAGACTGTTGCGATACCCTACACTTGTGGGTTATCAGCGACATGTTCCTCCACGGGATCGGGAGCGGCTCCGCTCGGGGTGACCCCCCTCGCTCACGCCCGCACGTGGGCCGGCCTGCCCTCGCACGGCCCAGCAGCCGGCCGCCTCCACAGCCCAGATCCGCTAGCCTCATGGGCCAGCCCATGGGTGAGGCTCCTCTTCTTTTTTGTTCCTTTCCTCTATTTTTTCCTTTCATCAAATATCTGCTAAGTCTTTTATTATGTGCTGCTGATGCTGTTTTGTAACGTAATTTGCGAGTAAACCGTAGCCCGGATCACGTTGCGCCCAAAAAGGAAATTGCTTAGAATTGTGTGTACTTCAGTTCATCTTTTGTGAGCATTTTGATTTGAGGCTATCGTGATGTTGTTAATCTGTGTTGAAGTGGGCATCAGGCCGTTAACTGCTACTAATTGCTGTTATGTGATGTTGCTGTTATTTTATTGCAACTTTGGTTGATGATTGTGACACATCCATGAGGCCTATTGCATTGATTCTTTTTGCATACTGTTAAGAATCATGCCTACTTTCATTATATGTATTGCATTGTCATGATATGCTTGCTGGTCATCTAGTTATTGAGCTCCAAAGTTGCTATGCCGCTGTTTTTGACAACCACCTCTGTTTTTCTCTAAGTCTGTAACGTTCCGATGCCATGTTGCATGTTTAATATCTTTTGATCTGTTATGCCTATGACCTTGATTCTTTTTTGTACCTGATCATCATCATGTCTACTTCATGAACATGTATTGCTATGTCATGTTGCTACACTTTTTAATATAGTTTTTCTCCTCTTTGTATAGCATAAAAATAACAATTTCTGCCATGTTTCTCTGATTTTCACTAATTCCTTGACCAGTAATGTTTTATAGCTTTTTGTGTTGCTTATAACTAGTGAACCATGATGCCTTTTGCATGATTCTTTTTGCCATGACTTCCCTGCCATGTCTACTTTAGTTGCATATCATTTGTGAGCATTTTTGCAATCATTATCCTGTTTATGCATTGCTCTAAAGGGTGCTTCCCGATGTTGGCAGATTGTGTTCCAAACTTGTTTTGCTTGTATCTTTTTAACCGTAACTCCGTTTGGGGTGTTCTTTATATGTAACTTGATTAGTTTTTCGTGTACTTTGTGTTTATGCTATTGTTTGTTGTTGTTAACCAACCTAAAATGTGGTTTAGGGCAGAACAGTACCAAATGATTTAATCATCGTGAGGCACTTAGTAATATGCCATGTCTAGGTTGTGCCTCACTTAAACTGATTAGCATAGATAGTTTATTTATGCTTCACCGCTTGCCATGTTTGTGTGCTATGCCATGCTTCTGTGCTTTCCCATGTTAACAACTTTGTTGATCACCTGTAGCTAAACACATAAATGCAATTAGTAGCAGTTTAACGGCCAGATGCCCACTTCAACACAGATTAACAACATGAAGATGGCCTCAAATAAAAATGCTCACAAAATATGGATTGAAGGACACACAATTCTAAGCAATTTTCCTTTTGGACGCATCGCGATCCGAGCTACGGTTTAATAGCAAACTACGGCGCAAAATTGAATCAGCAGCAATATACACAGGACTTAGCAAAATTTACAGAGGCCTCAGGAAAAAAAACAAAAGAGGCCTGGATGCTGGATCTGGCCGTGGCTTGGAGGTGTGGCTGGGCTTGGAGCACTACTGGGCTGCATGGGCCGCGGGTGGAGCGCCGGCCCACCTGGAGATTCGTCCCGACCGGGAGGCTCCCGATCCAGTCGGCTCGCGGCGGCGGCCTCCTGACCAACGGCGAACTCCGGCGCGGGGAGGGGCGGCGCAGGGCAGGCCGAGGAGGCGGAACAGGCGGCACCGTGCCGGAGTCACCGGATCCGGCTGATCCAGTGGAGGCAGGGCCTCGGGTGGCCATGGGCGACGCGACTAGGAGCTCCGGCTCGAGGTCGGGCTCGGCGGAACCAATGGCGCGGCGGCAGCCGGTCTGCGAGGAGAGGGAGCGGGCTATGAGGGAGGAGGAGAGGGAAGGGGAATACCGGCAGCGGAGGGGCTCACCGGGGCAGAGCACGACGCTGGCGGCGCTCGCCCGGCGGCGCGGCTCGCGGAGGAGCTCGGGCAACAGGAACGTGGACGGGCGGCGCGACCAGATGGGCTCCGGGCGGGCCGACGGCGGCGGATCTCGGCCCTGGGGGGCCTGGGCGCGGTGGAGGCTGCTGTGGAGGTGGGGAGGAGGTGATGTGGCAAGATCTGGGACCTCCGTTCTCAGATATGACGACTTGAAATCACTAGTAGGCTAGGGTTTCGGGATGTGGATGTTTTGGGCGAAAATTGGAGAAAACCTAGGGGTGTGGCTGCAATTTTTAGGCTAGGGAAACCCTAGAAAGAGGTGGGAGTGTGGTGGTCTTTATATAGCCCAGGTGCCTGGCAGTTTGCAAAAACATCCCCGGTTTTTCTCTCGCGCGCGCGGTATTTACGTTTCTGACCACCGGGGGTCCGCAGGACCTCCGACTCGGGTAAAACTTTGAACGGTGCGATCAGCGCGTCGAGCCGGAGGCATTCACCTTGCATGGTAACTGTTCCGAGAACACTTTCCGGCGCGCTATAAAAATAACCCGTTAAATTATTAAACGGGGTTTTCGTTCCGTTGGCTGCGGCGGCTCTCGTGCGGTTTTCGCGACGGTGATCGGGTGAAACCCGGTGTCGCAAAGGTCGAGTGTCAGGGTGGCAAGGGTCGGTCTCCATCCGATACGAGATAAGAGGGGGAAAAATAATCGCCGATCGATAAATCGGGGATGCAAATAGCGCAAACAAATCAGACAATCAAACAATTCACACCGAAAACAATTTTTTTTGTGAAATCTGGGCTGTTACACCCCTCTTCTTACCTACCTAGCTCCAAACATTTCTAGAGGTGGCCCAAGCTGATTTACCATTTGAAACCGTGTGTGTGCTTGGTTGGGCCCCCAGAAGTTTTAAAACAACTCGGGCCAGCGGAGACAGAGTTCCTCTGTTGGTCGACACTGGTGAGCTAGCGAAGTCCCCTGCGATTTAGGTGAGACTAAACCCGACCTTAGCCATACGGAAGAGTCCGATCCGAGGGCGTGGCCCGCTCTTGGATTGGGTGTCGACTCCCCGGGGGCCACCCGGATTTGTTCGTTGTTAGCAAGAGGGACCTGTCGTTTCGGATCTCTCACAACTAAATCATAAAATTGTTGCCTATAATGGGTAGCAACTAAGAGAGATGGGCGTGCGTGCGGAGCCATGTAATGGGCAGTTGGTACACCCCTTCAGGGTTAAATCTTTTCGGGAAGCCGTGTCCACGGTTAAGGACGACTCGAGACCTACTCCTTTTTCATAGACAACAACCACTGAGATAATCTTAATACACTTGATCAACGTGTGTGTGCCTTGACTGCTTCTTCTTCATCGGGATGCGAAGAGGAGGACAAGGATAGGATAGGTGTTATGTTTGCGTAAGTAGTTGATAGCATGACTTGTTGGAGGCGATTCCTCATCGAAAGCTTGGCTTCTTATCTTACTCTCTAGATCGTTAGCCACTTCATAAATGCTAGTGCGGCAGCAACCTCACCACTTACCCCATCCTTACCGTAAACTACTAGTTGTCCTAGAATGACGAGTGATAAAGTCCTTGCTGGGTTAGTCGACCACTACAGTTGGATGTTGAGTACTTCTGTACTCATGATACTACCCCCAAACTCTTTTCAGGGTTCTTGATCGACAACAGGTATGGTGATCGACGGTTCACGTGGAGACTCGACGACGACTAGTTTGGAGGATCCTGGCGGAGGGCCTAGACCCATGTGGTTATGGGGATCAATGTTTTTCTCTTTGCCACTAGGCATTTGCTTGTAGTCTGTACCCATACATGTATCTTGCGCTATTGTATTGTTTTAAGGAAGTTCTATGTCGATTGTATGAGATGTTGTATCCTTGTATCTGTAATGTTGTGATATCATTTTGGAAATCCGGGGCATACGACTTCGTCATATGTCGCGGTGGCACCGATATGTGCTTCGTCCCCGGATCTGGATGGAAACATCTAGATCTGGAACAGTACCGCATATCGGTCCTTACACTTTATAACTTGATCAACGTGTGTGTGTCTTGACTGCTTCTTCTTCGTCGGGATACGAAGAGGAGGACAAGGACATGATAGGTGTTATGCTTGCGTAAGTAGTTGATAACAAGACTTGTTGGAGGCGATTCCTCACCGAATGCTTGGTTCTCATCTTACTCTAAAATAGACCGTTAGTCACTCACTTATTGCTAGTGCGTATGCAACCTCACCACTACCCCCATCTTACCGTGAGAAGTTAGTTACAAGAATTTTGATATATTCTCACCTCTTGCTTTTCTTTTCCCTTTTATTGTTTTGCCTGATCGGCCGCTGCAGTTGATCACTACCTGATACGTCCAAAATGCATCACTATTTTATATCGTAATTCGTCCTTATTCATTGATATATTTCACATTACGATAATGTTCTTATGTTGTTTTAGCTTGTTTTACACAGTTTGCAACTTTCCGGTGCCGAAGCAGCAGACGCAGGATTCAGCGATAAAAGTGGACGATGAGTTGATGAAGAAGAGCACCTCCAAATTACCTGAAAATCTACGGGGGGTGTTTTTGGGAGGATTGACGAAGATACACAGAAGAGGGACAGAGGGGGGCCACAGGGTGTCCAGGCGTCCACCTGACGCGGCCCCCACCCTGGCCACGTCGGGAGGGCGCCTGGGGCCCTGGGACCACCCCCCTCCCCCCTCTGGCCTATATACTCTTCGTCGCCCGAAAACCCTAAAAAGAGAAGTTTTTACGGAGTTCCGCCGCCGCTACGTGACAGAAACCTACAGAGAAGAAAAGGGCTCTCCGGCGGGAAGATTCCTCCGAGGAGATCACCTCCCGGAGGGGGAGATCATCGCCATCGTCATCACCATCGTCACGGGCATCATCGAGATCATCATTAACATCATCCCCAACATCAGCACCATCTTCATCTTCATCCAATTTCATCTCACAATTGCAACTTGCGTTGTAACTCATACTACCTACCCTCTCTACTCTACCGGTGTTGATTACTACTTTGTGGTGAATGCTATTGAGTTTTGTTGGAGGAATATCGTTATGACCAGATTGTTTACCACCTATTTATCACCTCTGATCATGATCTCTTTTATGTCTTGTGAGTATTTACTTTAGTTCTTGAGGACATGGGAGAAGTCTTGTTGTTAGTAGTCATATAATGTTGAAGTAATATGTGTTGTTTGATATTTAAGTTGTGTTGTTATTTTACTAGTGGTGTTGTGTGAGTCAAACACTCAACACTTCGCCTTATTAAGGAACTAGGGGAATACATTGTGTATAAAGAATGTTTACGGTGGGTTGCCGGAGTGACAGAAACCTGAACCCCAGTTTGCACACTTTTGCACAAGGGAACTATGGATCCTTGATCTTATTGATGTGGTTAGGCTTTGCCTTAATTTCTACCTTGTATTTGCGGATGCTTGCAAGTTGTTTAATCATAAGAGTGCACTTATCTTAGTCTAGAAGGTGTGCTAGCATAGATCCACCCACTCAACACTTGTCAACACAAAGCATGTTATCAATGCGGAATATGGCGAAAGAACGTGACTACCTCTCCATGTGTCCTCAAGAACGCTTCAGTCTTTATAGTTCTGTTGCCAGGCTTATCCTTTGCTAAAAAGGATTGGGCCACCTGCTGCCCCTCAGCACCATTTACTTTGCTTGCTTTTGTCTTATTGTTGCTTATACCGAAAACCCCTAAATAGTTATCTTTCAGTGCTTGCAGTTATTCCTTGTCCAAAATCACTTATCAGTACCTTTCGCTGCTTGTTGGGTTCGACACTCTTACTTATCAAAAAGGCTGCAATAGATCCCTTATGGTTGTGGGTCATCAAGTACCGTTTTCTGGCGCCGTTGCCGGGGAGCATAGAACTATTGGTAAGTGAAGCTGGTAAGGAAATTTTTATATTGTTGTTTTTATTTTGTTGTTGCTACTCTTTTTTCGTATGGACAACCTAGCTATTGGATCGTTGCTTGCGGGGAAATGCCCCACATCTATGGTGGTTGTTCCTCCCTCTACTAAAGTTGTACCTTATAAAATACCAGCTGGTATTATCGATTGTGTTTTGGCTAATCGTTATGCAGGAGACAGACATCCCAGTGAACACTTGCTATATTTGTCACAACTATGTTCACTATTTAAGCTTGCAGGTGTATCAATGGAATTTTTCATGAGGTAATTGTTCTCCGTATCACTTATAGATAAAGCTGAAGATTGGTATAAGCTTCTCGATAACTCTCATTTGCTTAATTGGCAAGAGCTTATGTCTCTCTTTTATACCAAGTTTTATCCTCTTCATGAAATTCATCAAGACATAAATTATATCTATAACTTTAGGTCTCGTGACATAGAAAGCATCGCTCAAGCTTGGGGGAGATTGAAATCCCTAATGCTCAAATGTCCTATTCATGAGCTCCCCAAGAAAACTATACTTACAAATTTTTATGCTAGACTTTCTCGTCAGGACAAGGAGATGCTGGATGCCTCCTCTAGTGGGGTATTTCAGACGAAAAGCGTTGAAGAAAGATGGGATATCCTTGAAAGGATCCAGAAGAATACCGAAGATTGGGAAATAGACAAAGGTATTGAACCCACTATAAATTATGAGCATGATTATATAGAGAGCTATGTGAAAACTGATTAATTTAATACCTTTTTCTCTAATATTGGTCTTGATTCCCATCTAATGATTGATTTTTGTAAGGACTTTGCCTCTCATATTGACTCTTCTAAGAAGAAGAAGTATCAGCATCATAAACCCTTCAAATAATTACCTATTGATGTTCATGTTGTTGACCTTATTTTGCCTGCAGTTATATATGAAAAGCCCCCTTTTCCCGTAAGGATAAGGGAGCACTCTTTTGTGACAGGCATAATAAATAAAAGTGAGAGAAGAATTGATGAGCCCGAGGATCAGATCAAGATCGATCCTCAAGTTGCATTGGTTAAGGATCTTGTTACTAATGATGCTTTAGATTCCAATATAAATTGTTGTGTTGTTTCCACTAACCTTGTCACAGCCAAGAATAAAGGCTCAATTTCAGGTACTCCGGTAGTATTTGTTAAAATAGGAGATCACAATTATTATGGGCTATGCGATTTGGGATCGAGTGCTAGTGCTATCCCGTATTCACTTTATCAAGAGATCATAGGTGAAATTTCACCTTGTGAACTTGAAGAAGTTGATGTTACAATTCATCTTGCAAACAGACCAACTATCTCTCCTGTCGAAATTGTGAGAGATGTTGAAGTCTTATGCGGAAAGGTAAAATATCCTACCGACTTTCTAGTACTTGGTTCAGTAAGGGATAATTTTTGTCCTATTATTTTCGGTAGACCTTTTCTCAGAACTTGTGGAGCTATAATAGATTGCAAGAAAGGTAAAGTTTCTGTTGAATTCAATGGTGAGCCGTATGAATTTAACTTTTCTAAGTTCTCTAAGCAGCCTCGTGGTACTAATTTGCCTAGTAACGATAAAATTATTGAAGATATTGCTTCCATTGCTATCCCTCCTAATGATCCTTTGCAGCAATATATGGAGGACCACGAGAATGATTTGCATATGCAAGAGAGAAATGAGCTGGACGAAGTATTCTTAAGACAACCTGCTATGCTAAAGCACAACCTTCTAGTTGAGCCTTTGGGAATTTTAACGAAACCAAAAGAAGATCCAGTGTTTGATCTTAAACCTCTTCCCGATACGCTCAAATATGCTTATTTAGATGAAAAGAAAGTATATCCTGTTATTATCAATTCTAACCTCTCAGGGTATGAAGAAGAGAGACTATTGGAAGTACTTCACAAACATCAAGCTGCAATTGGCTATACCCTTGATGACCTTAAGGGGATTAGTCCATCTATTTGTCAACATACAATCAACCTTGAACCTGGTGCTAAACCAGTTGCTGATCATCAACGACGGTTGAATCCGAAAATGATGGATGTTGTAAGGACTGAGATTCTCAAGCTTCTAGCCGCAGGTATTATCTACCCTATAGCTGATATTAAGTGGGTAAGACCAGTTCTTTGTGTTCCAAAGAAAGGAGGAACAACTATGGTTCCTAATGATAAGAATGAACTAATACCTCAGAGAATTATTATTGGATACAGAATGTGTATTGATTACAGGAAGCTGAACAAGGCAACCAGGAAGGACCACTACCCGTTGCCATTCATCGACCAAATGCTTGAAAGGTTATCCAAAAATAATCACTTTTGTTATCTTGATGGTTATCCTGGCTTCTCCCAAATTCATGTTAACACTGCTGATCAAGAGAAGACCACTTTTACTTGTCCCTATGGTACTTATGCTTACAGGTGTATGCCTTTTGGTTTATGTAATGCCCCTTCTACTTTTCAAAGGTGTATGTCTGCTATCTTTCATGGTTTTTGTGAAGAAATTGGGGAGGTATTCATGGATGATTTCTCCTTCTATGGAACCTCTTTTGACCATTGTCTCCGCAACCTTAATAAAGTTTTGCAGAGATGTGAGGAGAAAAATTTGGTGCTTAACTGGGAGAAGTGTCACTTTATGGTCAACGAGGGGATTGTTCTTGGCCACAAGATTTCTGAGAGGGGAATTGAGGTGGACAGGGCCAAGATCGAAGCAATTGAAAGGATGCCCTATCCAAGGGACATCAAAGGTATTCGTAGTTTTCTCGGTCATGCTGGTTTCTATAGAAGATTTATTAAAGACTTTTCTAAGACTTCAAGACCCCTCACTAATCTTCTCCAGAAGGATGTTCCTTTTGTTTTCGATGAAGATTGTAAGGAATCCTTTGAAGTTCTTAAGAAAGCTTTAATAACCGCTCCTATAGTACAACCAGCTGATTGGAATTTACCTTTTGAAATTATGTGTGATGCTAGTGATTTTGCTGTTGGAGTTGTTTTAGGGCAAAGGGCTGATAAGAAATTGAATGTTATATATTATGCTAGCAAAACCCTTGATAGTGCTCAAAAGAATTATGCTACTACTGAGAAGGAATTCTTAGCAGTAGTGTTTGCTTGCGATAAGTTTAGGTAGTATATTGTTGATTCTAAGATTATTATTCATACTGACCATGCTGCCATTAAGTATCCTATGGAGAAGAAGGATGCCAAACCCAGACCCATCAGATGGGTACTCATTCTTCCAGAATTTGATTTGCAGATTGTCGATAGGAAAGGAGTAGACAATCCGGTAGCGGATAATCTTTCAAGGATGGAAGATATACCGCATGATCCCATTCCAGTCAACGACAGTTTTCTTGACGAACAACTAGCTGTTGTAAAAGTACAATCTCTCTCCGATCCTTGGTTTGCAGATTATGCTAACTTTATCGTTGCAAAGTTTTTGCCTCCAGGTTTAACATTTCAGCAAAGGAAGAAGTTCTTCCATGATTTGAGGCATTACTTTTGGGATGACCCACATCTTTTCAAAGAAGGTCCAGATGGGATCGTGGGGAGATGCATACCGGAACACAAGCAGAAGGACATTCTCAAACAATGTCACGATAGTCCGTATGGAGGACATCATGCCGGTGAGAGGACCGCACATAAGGTTCTTCAATCAGGTTTTTATTGGCCTACTCTCTTTAAGGATGCTAGAAATTATGTCTTGTCCTGTGATAAGTGTCAGAGAGTTGGTAATATTAGTAGAAGGAATGAGATGCCTATGAATTACTCTCTAGTGATTGAGCCTTTTGATTGCTGGGGTTTTGATTTTATGGGTCCTTTTCCTCCCTCGCACAAGTACACTCACATTTTAGTTGTTGTAGATTATGTAACCAAGTGGGTAGAGGCAATCCCCACTGAAAGTGCTGATCACAAGACATCTTTGAAAATGCTCAAGGATGTATTTTTTTCTAGGTTTGGAGTACCCAGGTACCTCATGACTGACGGGGTTTCACACTTTATGCATGGAGCTTTTAGAAAAGCTTTAGCCAAGTACGATGTCAATCATAGAATTGCTTCACCGTACCACCCTCAAACTAGTGGGCAAGTTGAGCTCACCAATAGAGAGATCAAGTTGATCTTACAAAAGACAGTTAGTAGAAATAGAAAAGATTGGTCAAATAAGTTAGGAGATGCTTTGTGGGCGTATAGAACTTCTTACAAAAATCCCATGGGCATGTCTCCCTATAAGATGGTCTATGGCAAGGCTTGCCATTTTCCATTAGAACTAGAGCACAAAGCTTTCTGGGCTATTAGAGAGCTTAATGCTGACCCGAAATTAGCTGGTGAAAAGCGTCTCATGAACTTGACTTCTCTAGATGAGTGGAGAAGTGAAGCTTACGAGAGCGCTAAAATGTTCAAGGAAAAGGTAAAGAAGTGGCACGATAGGAGGATTCTGAAACATGAATTTAATGTGGTGATAAAGTTTTGTTGTTTAGATCCCGTTTCAGGTTTTCTCCAGGTAAACTACTTTCCAGGTGGGAAGGGTCATTTCATATTGAAGAAGTCTACCGCTCGGGTGCAATCAAGATTAACAATTTCAAAGGCACCAAACCTCAAGTTGTGAATGGGCAAAGACTTAAGCATTATATAGCAGGTGACCCTGTCAATGTTGATGTGGATTTGGTATACACAATAACTCATGAAGAACATGTTGCAACCCTGTTTCAGACACCAGCAGAAGCAGAATAAGGAAATGTATGTATTACGGTAAGGAAACATCGCGGACCGCCATAAAAATCATGTATTATGAGTTTTTGTAAAATTAGGAAAATTTGAGGCCTAAGTGGAGCCGGAGACAAGCTCCAGGGGGACCAGGCGCCCCCTTGGCGTGGCCTAACCCTTGGCCGCGCTGGGAGGCCGCCTGGGCACCCAGGAGTACGTCTCCGACCTCACTTTGGCTCATTACCTTCCTTTCTGTGCATAAATTTTTGCAATATATTTGCCCGGATCGTCCCGGCATCGTATCTCTCAATTTCTCGTGTTTTCTTTCTCGAGTTGTTTCTGCCAGGACTACAAGTTGATTAGTAGAGATGTCTTCTTGTGGCTCGAGCGGAGAGGACTTCTTGGGATGGCGTCTACGTCAATTCCAGAAGGATCTTAATCAAGGGAAGAATGTTGATTGGGCTACCGAAGAATAAATTGGCTCAAGACAAGCGGAGATGGAGCGCTCCGTGAGAGAGGAAGTCAAGACTATCACTGCCAACAACAAGGAGGTCCAAGCAATCCCATCATGGTGGGATCTGTCTAACCTCAATATGATCTCTCTCTTAACCTTTCAGGGCCCTCCACTTCACTTGAAGATCAACGCACGCTTTCCACCATCTCCGAGGCCTACCGCGTCACCAATCAGCTTTGTGAAGATTTTCGTGTACTGAAAGTGCAAGTTGAAATCCTAGAAGCTGAAAACCAAACCCTTCGACGTATAATCAGAGATCTGAAGAACCAGGAGAATGAGGAGTAAATCTCCTTGTGTAATGGCATCCCCTTAGCTTGTCCCAAACTTGGGGGAGTGCCCGATATCTTTATTTTTTTTCTTCTAGAGTCAAGTAGAGTCATATCATGTCTAGGGAAGTTATCTTATAAAATAGGTGTGTGCATTAAGGTCCATCACTCCTTTTTGAAGAGTTATGTATCCGTGAGTGTGGAGTCGTCTTTGATGGAATATTAATGAGAAGTCTATTGTTTCCTTCGCTGCACTCGGTATTCTCTTCACGCAATCGACCTTATGATGATTCTTATGGGGAGTATTGACCTTATATCAGGTATGGCTTTGAAAACTTCATTTAACCTTGGCAAACATAGCTTTGGTCATAACAACAAGCATGATTTTCTCAAAGTAGCGACATAGCCAAACCATTTATGTTATTATGCTTGAAGTGTTATGTTGACAAGGAAGACAACTTGATGTGCTTTGCTTATTTTAATGTTTATGCTTTATATTGCTTTGAATCTAAGTCACCATCAATTGTCTGTTCTCTCAAAGCCTTTGCTAGCCAAACCTTTGTACTAAGCGGTGTCATATGATGTCTTGTTGTTAGTAGTCATATGATGTTGAAGTAATATGTGCTGTTTGATATTTAAGTTGTCTTGTTATTTTCCAAGCGGTGTTGTGTGAGTCAAACACTCAACACCTCGCCTTATTAAGGACCTAGGGGAATACATTGTGTATAAAGAATGCTTACGGTGGGTTGCCGGAGTGACAGAAACCTGAACCCCAGTTTGCACACTTTTGCACAAGGGAACAATGGATCCTTTATCTTATTGCTGTGGTTAGGCTTTGCCTTAATTTCTATCTTGTATTTGGGGATGCTTGCAAGTTGTTTAATCATAAGAGTGCACTTATCTTAGTCTAGAAGGTGTGCTAGCATAGATCCACCCACTCAACACTTATCAACACGAAACATGTTATCAATACGGAGTATGGCGAAAGCACGTGACTACCTGTCCATGTGTCCTCAAGAACGCTTTAGTCTTTCAAAGTTCAGTTGCCAGGCTTATCCTTTGTTAAAAAGGATTGGGCCACCTGCTGCCCCTCAGCACCATTTACATTGCTTGCTTTTGTCTTATTGTTTCCTATACCGAAAACCCCTAAAAAGTTATCTTTCAGTGCTTGTAGTTATTCCTTGTCCAAAATCACTTATCAGTACCTTTCGCTCCTCGTTGGGTTCGACACTCTTTCTTATCGAAGACGCTGTAATAGATCCCTTACGGTTGTGAGTCATCAAGTACCATTGTCTCCGACCCCACTTTGGCTCATTACCTTCCTTTCTGTGCAGAAATTTTTGCTATATATTTGCCCGGATTGTTCCGGCAACGTATCTCGCGATTTCGTGTGTTTTCTTTTCGATCTGTTTCTGCCAGAAAATCTTTCAGCTAGACCTAGGTACCATGGCTTCCCCAAGTTCCCCCAAGGACAAGTTCAACATCAACGTCATCAACCCTTACCTCGCTGAGGTGAAGAAGCACCCCCAGATCCTTCGTTTGGAGGATGGTGACCTCCACAAGGAGGATCTGAAGGGACCAGTCAAGGAAGGGGGCACCGAGGATCGGCGGAAGCAGATGGAACATGAGGTCTTCAAGTTAAAGAAGATGGTGGAGCGTGGTCTTGAAGCTAACTTCGACATCATGAACGAAATAGAGGCTTCCCACAAGAAGGAGATGTGGTCAAGTTTGGCCGCACTAGAAGAGAAAGTTTATGAGCTTCAAGCACAGATCTATGATCTGCAGAACCAGAACTGTGAGTATGAACTAAAGTTTCTGCGCATGGGTCTGGGTGCTGAGTGCAGGATCCTGGAGACGGGAATGTCCTTTGAGACTCGAGAACAGCTGAGATGGAAGCACTTCGCCAAGGAGTACGTGATCAACAAGAACAAGAATGAGGAGTAAATCTCCTTGGGTAATGGCATCCCCTTAGCTTTACCCAAGCTTGGGGGAGTGCCCGGTATCTTTATCTTTATTTTTTGTCTTTTAGAGTCAAGTATAGGCGTATCATGTCTAGGGAAGTTATCTTATAAAATAGGTGTGTCCATTGAGGTCTATCACTCCTTTTTGGAGAGTTATGTATCCGTGAGTGTGGAGTCGATTTTGATGGAATATTAATTGGAAGTCTATTGTTTCCTTCGCTGCACTCGGTATTCTCTTCACACAATACACCTTATGATGATTCGTATGGGGATTATTGACCATATATCAGGTATGGCTTTGAAAACTTTATTTAATCTTGGCAAACATAGCTTTGGTCATAACAACAAGCATGATTTTCTCAAAGTAGCGACATAGCCAAACCCTTTATGTTATTATGCTTGAAGTGTTATGTTGACAAGGAAGACAACTTGATGTGCTTTGCTTATTTTAATGTTTATGCTTTATATTGCTTTGCATCTAAGTCACCATCAATTGTCTGTTCTCTCAAAGCCTTTGCTAGCCAAACCTCTGTACTAAGCGGAATTCTTCTTGTGCATCCTTACCCAGAAACCAATATCTCCCATATGAGTCCACCATACCTTCCTATTCGTGGTATTCCACTACAACTCCTAAAGTATAGAATTTTTGTGCTATCCTTAAATGTTCAAAATCTTCTATTTTGTGCCCCTGTTTTAGCTCATGAGGAAGTAGTAGTTAATTCATGATCTTCTTAAGTTGGACAAGTTTTATCCTGGGATTGCATGTCTATCTGCAAACTCCTAATACGAGGAGGAACTGGCATGAGTGCGCCCAGCTCACAAAAGACAATACAACAAACAAACCCTTCTTCACGCTTTGTTCATGAGAAATCAGAAAACTTTGGCAGTGATTAACAAAGGAGATTGTGGGGATGTGATCGTCCCCGTGTGGGAGCCGTTCCTCGAAACTTGTCCAATCTGAGAAGTAATTGAGTTATCTATTAGCATTCGTTGACAAATCATGCACCTCTCAAAACTTGTTTTCATTCTGTTTGATTTAAGGATAGCACTTGAGTTTTCCCTACTTCCCTAGAGCAGGGCCTGTCTTTTAATTTTAGGTTAAGTCAGTTTTTCCTACTTCTTTCTATTCTTAAAGAGAGCAGACACTTGATGTGACAAGGATTCATTCATATAAAGATGCATTAAGATCTGTCATACCACATCCTTGTTGACATTATCATTTGATAAGTAAGTTGTTTGTTAAGCCTGGCTGAAGAAAATATCTTCCTTTGTGTTAACATTTTCACTTCATGTCTAACAACATGTTCTTTCAAAAGCTTCAATTGATCTCATCAAAATATAAAATTAAAGAGCAAAAGTAAAAGCTATTAGTTGTTCTTTGCCCAAAGGACATGTTTGCCATGATTTGATGAGTTTCCTTAGCCCTACTCTTGATTATAATTGTTATTACTTTTTCATAAGGGCCTTATGAGTTGAAGATTGTTGTTGCGGATGTTTGAGTTTGGTGAATAAATCATGATACTTCTTGTCCGTATTCTATCTATCGACACTTCACTCTCTAAACTTGTGGACAGGTTTACCGAGCTCAGTTTTCGCTTGGGTACAAGCGAGGTCTAAGCTTGGGGGAGTTGATACGTCCAAAAGGCATCACTATTTTATATCGTAATTCGTCCTTATTCATTGATATATTTCACATTACGATGATGTTCTTATGTTGTTTTGGCTTGTTTTACACCGTTTGCAACTTTCCGGTGCCGAAGCAGCTGACGCAGGATTCAGCGGTAAAAAGTGGACGCTGAGTTGCTGAAGAAGAACACCTCCAAATTACCTGAAAATTTACGGTGGGTATTTTTGGGAGGATTGACGAAGACACACAGAAGAGGGACCAGAGGGGGGCCACAGGGTGTCCAGGCGGCCACCTGGCGCGACCCCCACCCTGGCCGCGCCGGAGGGCGCCTGGGGCCCTGGGACCACCCCCGGCTCCCCCCTCTGGCCTATATACTCTTCGTCGCTCTAAAACCCTAAAAAGAGGAGTTTTTACCGAGTTCCGCCGCCGCTCCATGGCGGAAACCTACAGAGAAGAAAAGGGCTCTCTAGAGGGCAGATTCCGCCGAGGATATCACCTCCCGGAGGGGGAGATCATCGCCATCGTCACGGGCATCATCAATATCATCATCAACATCATCCCCAACATCAGCACTATCTTCATCTTCATCCAATTTCATCTCACAATTGCAACTTGCGTTGTAACTCGTACTACCTACCCACTTACTCTACTGGTGTTGATTACTACTTTGTGCTGAATGCTATTGAGTTTTGTTGGAGGAATATCGCTATGACCAGATTGTTTAACACCTATTTATCACCTCTGATCATGATCTCGTTTATGTCTTGTGAGTATTTACTTTAGTTCTTGAGGACATGGGAGAGGTCTTGTTGTTAGTAGTCATATGATGTTGAAGTAATATGTGTTGTTTGATATTTAAGTTGTGTTGTTATTTTCCTAGTGGTGTTGTGTGAGTCAAACACTCAACACTTCGGCTTATTAAGGACCTAGTGGAATACATTGTATATAAAGAATGCTTACGGTGGGTTGCCGGAGTGACAGAAACCTGAACCCCAGTTTGCACACTTTTGCACAAGGGAACAATGGATCCTTGATCTTATTGTTGTGGTTAGGCTTTGCCTTAATTTCTATCTTGTATTTGCGGATGCTTGAAAGTTGTTTAATCATAAGAGTGCACTTATCTTAGTCTAGAAGGTGTGCTAGCATAGATCCACCCACTCAACAGTTGTCAACACAAATCATGTTATCAATGCGGAATATGGCGAAAGAACGTGACTACCTCTCCATGTGTCCTCAAGAACGCTTCAGTCTTTATGGTTCAGTTGCCAGGCTTATCCTTTGCTAAAAAGGATTGGCCCACCTGCTTCCCCTCAGCACCATTTACTTTGCTTGATTTTGTCTTATTGTTGCTTATACCGAAAACCCCTAAAAAGTTATCTTTTAGTGTTGTAGTTATTCCTTGTCCAAAATCACTTATTAGTACCTTTCGCTCCTCGTTGGGTTCGACACTCTTACTTATCGAAAACGCTGCAATAGATCCCTTACAGTTGTGGATCATCACTACCTCGAGCCTTCTTCTGAACGCCTTCGCGAAGACTCGACGACGACTAGTTAGGTGGATCCCGGCGGAGAGCCTGGACCCGTGTGGTTGCGGGAATGGTGTGTTTTACCTTTTCCACTAGGCATTTGAATGTAGTCTGTACTCAGACATGTATCTTCCGCTGATGTAATGTATTCGGGCAGTTGTATGCCGATTGTATAAGATGTGGTATCCTTGTATCTGTAATGTTGTGATATCATGTTGGAAATCCGGGGCATATGGCATTGCCATATATCGCGGTGGGACCGATATGTGCTTCGTCCCCAGATCTGGATGGAAACATCTAGATCTGGAATAGCACCGCATGTCGGGCCTGACAACTTGGTATCAGAGCCTTACCGACCATAGGATCCCCTCTCTGGCCGAAGTCGAGTCTAGATAAAAACTATTTTGTAGTTACTAAGTTAGTTATCGGAGAGTGGGATTCTTTTTCCTCCTTACCTGTGCTCTGGTCAGGACAAGTGTCGTAAGTGTTTTACTACCGTCTTATCCCCATATGAGTCCACCATACCTTCCTATTCGTGGTATTCCACTACAACTCCTAAAGTATAGAATTTTTGTGCTATCCTTAAATGTTCAAAATCTTCTATTTTGAGCCCCTGTTTTAGCTCATGAGGAAGTAATAGTTAATTCATGATCTTCTTAAGTTGGACAAGTTTTATCCCGGTATTGCATGTCTATCTGCAAACTCCTAATACGAGGAGGAACTGGCATGAGTGCGCCCAGCTCACAAAAGATAATACAACAAACAAACCCTTCTTCACGCTTTGTTCATGAGAAATCAGAAAACTTTGGCAGTGATTAACAAAGGAGATTGTGGGGATGTGATCGTCCCCGTGTGGGAGCCGTTCCTCGAAACTTGTCCAATCTGAGAAGTAATTGAGTTATCTATTAGCATTCGTTGACAAATCATGCACCTCTCAAAACTTGTTTTCATTCTGTTTGATTTAAGGATAGCACTTGAGTTTTCCCTACTTCCCTAGAGCAGGGCATGTCTTTTAATTTTAGGTTAAGTCAGTTTTTCCTACTTCTTTCTATTCTTAAAGAGAGCAGACACTTGATGTGACAAGGATTCATTCATATAAAGATGCATTAAGATCTGTCATACCACATCCTTGTTGACATTATCATTTGATAAGTAAGTTGTTTGTTAAGCCTGGCTGAAGATAACATCTTCCTTTGTGTTAACATTTTCACTTCATGTCTAACAACATGTTCTTTCAAAAGCTTCAATTGATCTCATCAAAATATAAAAATAAAGAGCAAAAGTAAAAGCTATTAGTTGTTCTTTGCCCAAAGGACATGTTTGCCATGATTTGATGAGTTTCCTTAGCCCTACTCTTGATTATAATTGTTATTACTCTTTCATAAGGGCCTTATGAGTTGAAGATTGTTGTTGCGGATGTTTGAGTTTGGTGAATAAATCATGATACTTCTTGTCCGTATTCTATCTATCGACACTTCACTCTCTAAACTTGTGGACAGGTTTACCGAGCTCAGTTTTCGCTTGGGTACAAGCGAGGTCTAAGCTTGGGGGAGTTGATACGTCCAAAAGGCATCACTATTTTATATCGTAATTCGTCCTTATTCATTGATATATTTCACATTACGATGATGTTCTTGTGTTGTTTTGGCTTGTTTTACACAGTTTGCAACTTTCCGGTGCCGAAGCAGCTGACGCAGGATTCAGCGGTAAAAAGTGGACGCTGAGTTCCTGAAGAAGAACACCTCCAAATTACCTGAAAATTTACGGGGGGTGTTTTTGGGAGGATTGACGAAGACACACAGAAGAGGGACCAGAGGGGGGCCACAGGGTATCCAGGCGGCCACCTGGCGCGACCCCCACCCTGGCCGCGCCGGAGGGCGCCTGGGGCCCTGGGACCACCCCGGCTCCCCCCTCTGGCCTGTATACTCTTCGTCGCTCGAAAACCCTAAAAAGAGGAGTTTTTACCGAGTTCCGCCGCCGCTCCGTGGCGGAAACCTACAGAGAAGAAAATGTTGGATATATGCTCTAGAGGCAAATAATATATGATTATTCCAATATATCTAAGCAAGTTCATAACCAGTTTCATACCGTGCTAGAACTGCATCAGTGAAACAATGATGCAGGTGTGGTATAGAAACACCCAGAGTTCCTAGTTAGCCTCTACATCGATAACTAGTTCATGGTCAACATGATGATCGTGGTTTCGCGATCATGGACAATTAAGTCTCTTGACTATGAGGTCACCTCACTGGCTAAGTGACGTGATGAACATTACCCAAAGTAAGCATTACAGCATGATCAAATCTTGTGAAGGTTCAGTGTTGTAATTACAGAACGTGGTAGACCGTTCCTTTGACCGTGAGTACGTGCATAATCACTATCTTCCCGGATGCTTTGACTTACATCCCACCACCTGACTGAAATATGCGGGTCATAACGGTTGTATCTTAGGTATTCCGTGGAGATACGTTGAGGAGTATTGTTTACAAGAGCGGGATTTGTCAATCCATATAATGGATAGATACTCGGGGCCCACTCGGTGAGATTCCATCCATGAAGCTGCGCAGCGTGTGACTAGGTCACGGGGATGAATATCACGGGAACGAGTGAATAAGGATTAGTTCGGAACGAGGTTGAACCAGACATAGGATGTCATTGATCGAATCTCGGAACAATCCAGTATCGCTGACAAAGGGAATGCTATACGGCGTAAGGTCCAATCGGTATTGATATCCGGAATGCACAGGGGTCATTATGGGCATCCAGGTCCCGCTGATGATCATTGACTGTTGCCTCTCCTCGGTCATGACTGGAGTGTTCTCGGACCGTAGGGTAACACACTTAAGGGCTCGATGAAATCGGAGACCTTTTCGGAACCATCAGAGCAACCAGAGAATAAGGGAGACAATATCGGAGGAGTACCGTATTGAACCGAAACAAGTTCGGAGTGAGCCGGAAGTGTTTCCGGAGCACCGGGAGATGGAATAATATGTTTTAGTTATTAATTAATTGAATTAATAATTAAAATCATTTTATTTCTAATTAATATGTGCTATGGGCCTTAGTGGAGAAAAAGGCCCATTAAGGAATTGAAAGGAAAAGAAAAAGAAAAGAAAAAGGGGGGGGAGGCGCCATGGGCCCTAGGGCCCATGAGGGGTGCGCCCCCTCTCCCCCCTTGGCCGGCCACCCCCTAGCAAAGGGTTTAGTCCCACATTGCTAGGGGAGGTGGGTTGACTCCCTTCCCCAGCCTATATAAAGACAGGCAGGGTGCACATAATTAATACACAGAAATTCGTGAGAAAATAAATATAACTCCGAATTGAGATCGGTTTTCTCCGGTCTCCTCCCCTCTCTGGTCTCTTCCATGGTGGGCTCCCTAGTGTGAGCCTGTAGTGGAATTGAGACCTCTCTGCTAGAATCGGAGGCCGTCGTGCTGCCGAAGCTCCGTCCGGAGGTCTGCTTCCGGCCCCTCCGCTGGATCGGAGAACGGAGGTCGTCATCGAGTCTCGTACGTGTGCGAGTACTATGAGGTGCTGCACGTGTGGCACTATACCCATCCGGGTGCTCAACACAGCCAGGGGGCTGTGAAACTTGATCGACTACATCAACCACGTTTGCGGGAACGTTTCCCGCGCAACGGACTACACCCCGAGGTATGTTATTTCCGCACTACTATCTGTTACGGTAATACGGCTAGCTAGATCTTGGGTTAAGGGAACGCCAGTTAGGAAAAATTTGTGTTTTCTGCTGCGAACCCCAACAGTGGTATCATGAGCTAGGTCTATGCTTAGTATTACTGTACGGATAGAACACATCGGGGATGTGGGCGTTGATTGTATGATTGTTACCCTCTCATGTGCACTTGTTCATATCTGCGGCATTGTTTGATGAAGCGGCCCCCGACCGACTTTACGCGTACTCTTACGCGAGACTGGTTCCACGCTTGACATGCGGCTTGTACCGTATAAAGTGGCTAGGGGGGTGTCTGTCTCTCTACTTTAGCGGATGTGGCATTTGCAACGGAGGGCCCCGTGCGGGGTGTAATAGAGACAATCGTATGGTTGACGTTGTGGTTGACTCGTAGGTTAAAACCTGTTTAACTATGAAAGCCCTAGCAGCCACGTAAAACTTGCAATATACAACTAGATCGTCTAAACCTTGTATTGCAAAGTGGGGGCTATCGTTTGTTTGTTTGTGATGTAGTGATAGCTTTTGCTATGTGTTACTAATAAGTAGTAATCGTCATCATAAAACAAACTAAAATGGAGACACTGTAGACTTAGTGTTGCCATAGCCCAGACATCTTAAAACTTGCTAGTATAAGATACACGACGGTAGCATGTGATAAGATGATCCCTTAACAAAGCCAAACACAAGTATTCTACCGAAGTGTGCACCACCTGGAAGGTTCTCCCATATGGCTTGATGCTCCGTACATACCGGAGTTGTCCTACATATTCAATGGAGTTCGCATGAGGTTGGGTTCGGCAAGCCTGGCATATGTAAATATGGCCTTGCTGAGCAGCATATAACATGGAGGTTAATTTGGAGAGCCTAGCATATGCAGATATGGCCTCGGAATACTAGAGATCGAAAGATCGAGCATGAGTCACAGTATATATAAGATAATGTGATCGCACAAGTTGTTGTCTACCTTTGAAACTGACCCGTCGGCCGTGTGATATTCGAGGTCGGGCAGTGAATCTGGATCATGTAATCACTAAAACTTCCTAGGGATGAAATGTTTTAGTGCGAGCTCATATGATTATATGAACTCATTTGTTGTGAACTAGTCTTAATTGTGTTCCTTGCAATTATGTTTGTAGAAAATGAATGCACTAGAGCAACGTGAACTATCTTTCTTCATGGAAGGTGAAAGACTTAGAGAAAATGGGTCAAACTTTGCTGATTGGTATTCACGCCTTAGGACGTCGCTCAAGAGAGCGGACATCTTGTTTACAATAGAAATGCATGTGGAAGAACATCCGGACGATGATGTTGGCGATCAAGAGATACTTGATCATTATGCTCGCCGACAGAAATGCTCCGTAGTCAGGAATGTCATGTTCTTCAGCATGTCAGAGGAGTTGGGCATACAGTTACAGGACACTGGCCCATATGACATGATGGACACGCTAAAGACAATGTTCGTACGTGAGTTCAGAATTGCCAGATTTGAGTTAGAAAGCAAGTTTCTATCTACAAAGATGGAAGAACGCACAAGCCTTGATGATCACTTAGACAGGATGCATGAGATGTACCTGACCCTAGTGGAGGACTATGAATATTGGACAATGAACGAAAGCACCACGGAAGAGTTTGCAATAAATACGTTATTGCACTCACTCCCTCCGAGTTATGGTGATTATGTTCATAGCTATGTCGGAAGAGGAGCTAATATGAGTCTCCAGAACTTCATGACTGATCTCTTGACCACGGACATTGCTCCTTTCGAGGATGCAGAAGTCATCGATGGAGAAGGTATATACTTGATATACTTTATAAATGTTTACTCCCTTATACAACAGATGCAGTAAATGAGTATTTGATACTTATTCTGTTTTATGAAAACAGGACCTGCTGTTGCATGGACGGGAAGAGGTGAAATCGAGGATTGATGGATATCAAGTCAGTTGATGGCCAGCATGGATTCCACCGAGACATCTATCATAGGAGATACTTAGAGTATTAGATAAATCTTATGTAATCATTATAGTATGAACACTTAGTTGTGTGTCTTGCATCTCGCGAGACAAAGTTATTCATGTAATGAGACAAGTCAGTTGTTCCATCTCTATGAATAAAAGTGTGCTTATACTTTGATTACGTCTTGATTTATGATATGATAGAAAGCATTTATAATACTACTATTATTGTCAAGAAATATTCAATGTTTAATGATAAAGTTGTCTTGATTATAACAAGTCAAAGATCTGATTGCCTGAGGTGACTTCATAACTGATGAATTCATTAAATGTATGATCTATTAACTTGTGAGTTCATTATCGAATGAAGAATCATAATTTTATTGCATGAGATGGATTAGATACACGATCTATGAACCTCTGCAATAAATATGATCATGACAAGGTTCTAGCAAGTAGAACTTGTGCCAATCATTATACATAAATGATGTAGAATGGGCATGTGAGTTATCATTAAAAACTTCATATGATTAATTGAAAGTTGTATTCAATTGAGATCATAAAACTGAGATTCGGGAATCACAGTAAGAAGTGAGAATACAAGGATACATATCACTACGCTACGATCCGGAGTGAAAAGTATTGATATTGACATAATGGGAGACTTGTGGAAGTTGAACCACAAACTACGATGGAAGTTGAAAGTGCTGGACTACTTAAACTATTCGTAGTCATACTAAACCGTAGTATGGTCTAAACGTTCTTTCCCCTAGCACTATAGTTATTGTCGAATAAGTTGTTTAATTCATTAAGTTAAAACACCCACTTCATGAATAGGAAACCATCCTGGTTTTTAACGAGACATGATAGCTCCATAACTGATGGTGTTATAAGGTTTCTTAAAAGAAAGAATTTCTTTGTAATAGAACTACAAGCAATTGAAATTACATATTCTCCCCGAATAGCAAAATTTGTGTTGCTTAATTGGTAATACGAGAAAAGTATCTCAACACAGATCCAATGGGAGATAATGGAAACTTTGACCGAGGTATTGGACCTTGCCTTCAGATTATCAGAGTATTGCAACGGAAGCATGTTCCGCTGTAATGACACTGCATAAGGAAGGATATGCCAAAGATGATTGATCTTGGTATATGAGTTGAAGCCATTGTTGAATTTAGAAGGTTGTCATGAATACGTTCTGTACAGAACAATAATCATGAGTCTTCTTAATAAAACAATAGGGAATAATATTGCTTGAAGACACAAAGGAATGATGGTAACCTAGAACACGAGGAGAAATGAAATAATATTGAGTTACATTAAGGATGGCTCACGTCCTGTGAAATAAATCGGTTATTTCATATTCTCGACAAACTGGAGAGTTATTGAGAATAATGTAATGGACATAAAGCATTATTTGGTTATGACCAAAGTTCAATGGTGATTGACTACGGAAACGTAGTAATGCTTTAATCAATAAAATATTTCATTTACACTACGATGGACCATAGCCTGAAATTGCATCTCAGTCAAATTTGGATTTGAAAGGGAATTGTAATGGGCAAGACGAAGGTTACTTCGTTAAAAGGATGGACTATAGTACCTCAAGACAGGAACCCTCAAACTTGATTTGATCAAGTGATTTTGTGATGACCAAAATATTGAGTGGGCCTGCAGTTTCATGAAACTGAGTGGGAGCTTTGAAGACTTCCCTGAAACTTGGAATGCAGAGAGCATTTTCTGAGTGGGAGCTTTGGAAGCTTTGTCATTATGTGAGACATAGTGAACAATTAAATGACTTGATGAAAGCTGAACCACAAATATATGAGTATAGGATGGATATATTTGAGTGGGAGCATGATCATTGTCTCAAACATATATGCATTGATATGTGTGAAGAATGATCTCATATGTATATATATGGATATGCATTGATTGTGTGTATAGAGAATCGTCTCATATACATATGTGCATTATGATATATATAGAGCATAAGGCAAATAAAATACAAGATTGCAAGAATCTTCTTTTATGTGAAATACCAACACATTACACGTTGAAATCTATATGAGTAGATTAAGATACGGATAATGAAACGAAGTGAAGGTTGGAATAATCTTCTAGACAAGAAACAGGTTCTTGTGGCTAGAAATTATATAATGGATGAAATCCAAATATCACAAGCAATGTCTTGATGGAAGAATAGAGATGCACCATGTACTGGACATGTGATCTTATATGTTCTTGACATATGATTCTACCATATAACATGCGTTGTGAATCCAACAACAGAATGACTCAAAAGTTCTTGGAGAAGAACAGATTCCGATGTGCTTTAGGAGTAAAACACAGAATCTGAATAAAGTCCATGCATTCAGTATATGAGAGGCACACTGAGGACTATTCTCTAAAATATAGAAATGATAATAGACTTGAATGTAATGCAAGATTACAATTGCAAGCCATATTATGGGTCTATATGGAATTAGAGACATCACCAAAGACATGAAAGAAATGTGAGCAAAATTCACGGTACTACAAACATAATACTACTTAAGAAAGTAGAGGTATGGATAAAAGTTTAGCGTTAGAAGTATTGGACTTCTGGCTGAGTGTATTTCTCAGTATATATGACTATGGATGAGTCTTCTTAAAGACTGAACCAAGAGATCATTGGAGGATACTGTGAAATAATAGTCTCACTCTCCCGCGAAACTTATATCCAACCATTATATGATAATGAGTGGTATGTCAAAAGAGCTTTTGACCTATACCAGTTGCAAAGGAAACATACGAATCTGAATTGGTGCAGTTCGTTGACGAACCCTCGTCCATGAGCGTGCATGATCAATGAAACACTTATGTGATAAGATGTTTATGATTGGAAAAATGCGGCTAGATTATTAGCACTCTAGTGCAAGTGGGAGACTGTTGGATATATGCTCTAGAGGCAAATAATATATGATTATTCCAATATATCTAAGCAAGTTCATAACCAGTTTCATACCGTGCTAGAACTGCATCAGTGAAACAATGATGCAGGTGTGGTATAGAAACACCCAGAGTTCCTAGTTAGCCTCTACATCGATAACTAGTTCATGGTCAACATGATGATCGTGGTTTCGTGATCATGGACAATTAAGCCTCTTGACTATGAGGTCACCTCACTGGCTAAGTGACGTGATGAACATTACCCAAAGTAAGCATTACAGCATGATCAAATCTTGTGAAGGTTCAGTGTTGTAATTACAGAACGTGGTAGACCGTTCCTTTGACCGTGAGTACGTGCATAATCACTATCTTCCCGGATGCTTTGACTTACATCCCACCACCTGACTGAAATATGCGGGTCATAACGGTTGTATCTTAGGTATTCCGTGGAGATACGTTGAGGAGTATTGTTTACAAGAGCGGGATTTGTCAATCCATATAATGGATAGATACTCGGGGCCCACTCGGTGAGATTCCATCCATGAAGCTGCGCAGCGTGTGACTAGGTCACGGGGATGAATATCACGGGAACGAGTGAATAAGGATTAGTTCGGAACGAGGTTGAACCAGACATAGGATGTCATTGATCGAATCTCGGAACAATCCAGTATCGCTGACAAAGGGAATGCTATACGGCGTAAGTTCCAATCGGTATTGATATCCGGAATGCACAGGGGTCATTATGGGCATCCAGGTCCCGCTGATGATCATTAACTGTTGCCTCTGCTCGGTCATGACTGGAGTGTTCTCGGACCGTAAGGTAACACACTGAAGGGCTCGATGAAATCGGAGACCTTTTCGGAACCATCGGAGCAACCAGAGAATAAGGGAGACAATATCGGAGGAGTACCGTACTGAACCGAAACAAGTTCGGAGTGAGCCGGAAGTGTTTCCGGAGCACCGGGAGATGGAATAATATGTTTTAGTTATTAATTAATTGAATTAATAATTAAAATCATTTTATTTCTAATTAATATGTGCTATGGGCCTTAGTGGAGAAAAAGGCCCATTAAGGAATTGAAGGGAAAAGAAAAAGAAAAGAAAAAGGGGGGGGAGGCGCCATGGGCCCTAGGGCCCATGAGGGGTGCGCCCCCTCTCCCCCCTTGGTCGGCCACCCCCTAGCAAAGGGTTTAGTCCCACATTGCTAGGGGAGGTGGGTTGACTCCCTTCCCCAACCTATATAAAGACAGGCAGGGTGCACATAATTAATACACAGAAATTCGTGAGAAAATAAATATAACTCCGAATTGAGATCGGTTTTCTCCGGTCTCCTCCCCTCTCTGGTCTCTTCCATGGTGGGCTCCCTAGTGTGAGCCTGTAGTGGAATTGAGACCTCTCTGCTAGAATCGGAGGCCGTCGTGCTGCCGAAGCTCCGTCCGGAGGTCTGCTTCCGCCCCCTCCGCTGGATCGGAGAACGGAGGTCGTCATCGAGTCTCGTACGTGTGCGAGTACTACGAGGTGCTGCACGTGTGGCACTACACCCATCCGGGTGCTCAACACAGCCAGGGGGCTGTGAAACTTGATCGGCTACATCAACCACGTTTGCGGGAACGTTTCCCGCGCAACGGACTACACCCCGAGGTATGTTATTTCCGCACTACTATCTGTTACGGTAATACGGCTAGCTAGATCTTGGGTTAAGGGAACGCCAGTTAGGAAAAATTTGTGTTTTCTGCTGCGAACCCCAACAGAAAAGGGCTCTCCAGAGGGCAGATTCCGCCGAGGAGATCACCTCCCGGAGGGGGAGATCATCGCCATCGTCACGGGCATCATCAATATCATCATCAACATCATCCCCAACATCAGCACTATCTTCATCTTCATCCAATTTCATCTCACAATTGCAACTTGCGTTGTAACTCGTACTACCTACCCACTCTACTCTACTGGTGTTGATTACTACTTTGTGCTGAATGCTATTGAGTTTTGTTGGAGGAATATCGTTATGACCAGATTGTTTAACACCTATTTATCACCTCTGATCATGATCTCGTTTATGTCTTGTGAGTATTTACTTTAGTTCTTGAGGACATGGGAGAGGTCTTGTTGTTAGTAGTCATATGATGTTGAAGTAATATGTGTTGTTTGATATTTAAGTTGTGTTGTTATTTTCCTAGTGGTGTTGTGTGAGTCAAACACTCAACACTTCGCCTTATTAAGGACCTAGTGGAATACATAATATATAAAGAATGCTTACGGTGGGTTGCCGGAGTGACAGAAACCTGAACCCCAGTTTGCACACTTTTGCACAAGGGAACAATGGATCCTTGATCTTATTGTTGTGGTTAGGCTTTGCCTTAATTTCTATCTTCTATTTGCGGATGCTTGCAAGTTGTTTAATCATAAGAGTGCACTTATCTTAGTCTAGAAGGTGTGCTAGCATAGATCCACCCATTCAACACTTGTCAACACAAATCATGTTATCAATGCGGAATATGGCGAAAGAACGTGACTACCTCTCCATGTGTCCTCAAGAACGCTTCAGTCTTTATGGTTCAGTTGCCAGGCTTATCCTTTGCTAAAAAGGATTGGCCCACCTGCTTCCCCTCAGCACCATTTACTTTTCTTGCTTTTGTCTTATTGTTGCTTATACCGAAAACCCCTAGAAAGTTATCTTTTAGTGTTGTAGTTATTCCTTGTCCAAAATCACTTATCAGTACCTTTCGCTCCTCGTTGGGTTCGACACTCTTACTTATCGAAAACGCTGCAATCGATCCCTTACAGTTGCGGATCATCACTACCTCGAGCCTTCTTCTGAACGCCTTCGCGAAGACTCGACGACGACTAGTTAGGTGGATCCCGGCGGAGAGCCTGGACCCGTGTGGTTGCGGGAATGGTGTGTTTTACCTTTTCCACTAGGCATTTGAATGTAGTCTGTACTCAGACATGTATCTTCCGCTGATGTAATGTATTCGGGAAGTTGTATGCCGATTGTATAAGATGTGGTATCCTTGTATCTGTAATGTTGTGATATCATGTTGGAAATCCGGGGCATATGGCATTGCCATATATCGTGGTGGGACCGATATGTGCTTCGTCCCCAGATCTGGATGGAAACATCTAGATCTGGAACAGCACCGCATGTCGGGCCTGACAACTTGGTATCAGAGCCTTACCGACCATAGGATCCCCTCTCTGGCCGAAGTCGAGTCTAGACAAAAACTATTTTGTAGTTACTAAGTTAGTTATCGGAGAGTGGGATTCTTTTTTCCTCCTTACCTGTGCTCTGGTCAGGACAAGTGTCGTAAGTGTTTTACTATCGTCTTATCCCCATATGAGTCCACCATACCTTCCTATTCGTGGTATTCCACTACAACTCCTAAAGTATAGAATTTTTGTGCTATCCTTAAATGTTCAAAATCTTCTATTTTGTGCCCCTGTTTTAGCTCATGAGGAAGTAGTAGTTAATTCATGATCTTCTTAAGTTGGACAAGTTTTATCCCGGGATTGCATGTCTATCTGCAAACTCCTAATACGAGGAGGAACTGGCATGAGTGCGCCCAGCTCACAAAAGATAATACAACAAACAAACCCTTCTTCACGCTTTGTTCATGAGAAATCAGAAAACTTTGGCAGTGATTAACAAAGGAGATTGTGGGGATGTGATCGTCCCCGTGTGGGAGCCGTTCCTCGAAACTTGTCCAATATGAGAAGTAATTGAGTTATCTATTAGCATTCGTTGACAAATCATGCACCTCTCAAAACTTGTTTTCATTCTGTTTGATTTAAGGATAGCACTTGAGTTTTCCCTACTTCCCTAGAGCAGGGCCTGTCTTTTAATTTTAGGTTAAGTCAGTTTTTCCTACTTCTTTCTATTCTTAAAGAGAGGAGACACTTGATGTGACAAGGATTCATTCATATAAAGATGCATTAAGATCTGTCATACCAAGTCCTTGTTGACATTATCATTTGATAAGTAAGTTGTTTGTTAAGCCTGGCTGAAGAAAACATCTTCCTTTGTGTTAACATTTTCACTTCATGTCTAACAACATGTTCTTTCAAAAGCTTCAATTGATCTCATCAAAATATAAAAATAAAGAGAAAAAGTAAAAGCTATTAGTTGTTCTTTGCCCAAAGGACATGTTTGCCATGATTTGATGAGTTTCCTTAGCCCTACTCTTGATTATAATTGTTATTACTCTTTCATAAGGGCCTTATGAGTTGAAGATTGTTGTTGCGGATGTTTGAGTTTGGTGAATAAATCATGATACTTCTTGTCCGTATTCTATCTATCGACACTTCACTCTCTAAACTTGTGGACAGGTTTACCGAGCTCAGTTTTCTCTTGGGTACAAGCGAGGTCTAAGCTTGGGGGAGTTGATACGTCCAAAAGGCATCACTATTTTATATCGTAATTCGTCCTTATTCATTGATATATTTCATATTACGAAGATGTTCTTATGTTGCTTTGGCTTGTTTTACACAGTTTGCAACTTTCCGGTGCCGAAGCAGCTAACGCAGGATTCAGCGGTAAAAAGTGGACGCTGAGTTGCTGAAGAAGAAAAACTCCAAATTACCTGAAAATTTACGGGGGGTGTTTTTGGGAGGATTGACGAAGACACACAGAAGAGGGACCAGAGGGGGGCCACAGGGTGTCCAGGCGGCCACCTGGCGCGACCCCCACCCTGGCCGCGCCGGAGGGCGCCTGGGGCCCTGGGACCACCCCCGGCTCCCCCCTCTGGCCTATATACTCTTCGTCGCTCGAAAACCCTAAAAAGAGGAGTTTTTACCGAGTTCCGCCGCCGCTTCATGGCGGAAACCTACAGAGAAGAAAAGGGCTCTCCAGAGGGCAGATTCCGCCGAGGAGATCACCTCCCGGAGGGGGAGATCATCGCCATCGTCACGGGCATCATCAATATCATCATCAACATCATCCCCAACATCAGCACTATCTTCATCTTCATCCAATTTCATCTCACAATTGCAACTTGCGTTGTAACTCGTACTACCTACCCACTCTACTCTACTGGTGTTGATTACTACTTTGTGCTGAATGCTATTGAGTTTTGTTGGAGGAATATCGTTATGACCAGATTGTTTAACACCTATTTATCACCTCTGATCATGATCTCGTTTATGTCTTGTGAGTATTTACTTTAGTTCTTGAGGACATGGGAGAGGTCTTGTTGTTAGTAGTCATATGATGTTGAAGTAATATGTGTTGTTTGATATTTAAGTCGTGTTGTTATTTTCCTAGTGGTGTTGTGTGAGTCAAACACTCAACACTTCGCCTTATTAAGGACCTAGTGGAATACGTTGTATATAAAGAATGCTTACGGTGGGTTGCCGGAGTGACAGAAACCTGAACCCCAGTTTGCACACTTTTGCACAAGGGAACAATGGATCCTTGATCTTATTGTTGTGGTTAGGCTTTGCCTTAATTTCTATCTTGTATTTGCGGATGCTTGCAAGTTGTTTAATCATAAGAGTGCACTTATCTTAGTCTAGAAGGTGTGCTAGCATAGATCCACCCACTCAACACTTGTCAACACAAATCATGTTATCAATGCGGAATATGGCGAAAGAACGTGACTACCTCTCCATGTGTCCTCAAGAACGCTTCCGTCTTTATGGTTCAGTTGCCAGGCTTATCCTTTGCTAAAAAGGATTGGCCCACCTGCTTCCCCTCAGCACCATTTACTTTTCTTGCTTTTGTCTTATTGTTGCTTAGTATCCTCTTGCCTGGTTCTTCCGACTCTGGTTTACGTCTTGGTCGTCTATTGACCCCATTCCTCTTGCCTAGTATCCTCACTATTTGAGTGAGAATGCTTCTCTTGACCGTTGCTTGGACTATTGTTCTTCCTCTTGATTTCCAGATGGTTTCGTTTTCCGACGTTGCCGTCTTTCTGTGGAAATTTATCTCGACAGAAGTTCGACGTCGACATGGAGCAGAGTCCCTTGTTGGTGGTGATTGTCGACTCTCTCTTCTCTCCCCTTCCCTTTTTCCCCGGATCGTCCTGGATCTCGGGACGAGATCCCTTGGTGGTGGTGTTGTATTGTAACAGCCCAGATTTCACACAAATTAAAAAATTTGTTTTCGGTGTGAATTGTTTGATTGTCTGATTTGTTTGCGGTGTTTGCATCCCCATTTATCGATCGACGATTATTTTCCCCCTCTTATCTCGTACCGTACGGAGACCGACCCTTGCCACCCTGACACTCGACCTTTGTGACACCGGGTTTCACCCGATCACCGTCGCGAAAACCCGCACAAGACCAGTCGTAGCCAACAGAACGAAAAACCCCGTTGAATAAGTAAACGGGATATATTTATAGCGCGTCGGAAAGTGTTCTCGGAACGGTTCCAGCGTGAGGTGAACACCGCCGGCTCGACGCGTTGATCGCGCAGTTCGAAGTTTTAGCCGAATCGGAGGTCATGCAGACCCTCGGCGGTCAGAAACGTAAACACCGCGTGCGTGAGAGAAAAACCGGGGATGTTTTTGCAAACTACCATCCACCTGGGCTATATAAAGACCACCACTCTCCCACCCCTTTCTAGGGTTTCCCTAGTTAAATATTGCAGCCACCCCCTCACAATTGCCCAAAAATACCCCATTTTCGCAACTCTAGCCTTCCCTGCGATCTGGACCGTCGGATCGGCCAATCCAACGGCCCAGATGCGCCCCATCCTCCACCTTCTCTCTCCTCGAGCCCGAGCCGCCGCCAGCTCGTGGAGAGTCGCGCCGCCGCCCCTCCTGCCCTGGCTCTCTTCTCCCTCTCTCCCTTCTCCTATGACCTCCCTCTCTCCTCTGCTCACAGGAACGCCCGGGCCAGGCCGGAGCCGTCGCCATGGGAGTCCGGCCATGAGCTCGCAACGCCCCACCCTTGGACCTCGCCGGCGATTGAGACCGGCCGGATCCGCCGCCCTCCACCCATGCGCACCCATCCCCATGCTCCCTTGCTCGCTGGAGCCCTTCTTGTCGCACCGCCGCGCCGGAGGTCCAGCTCCGGCCGCCACCGCCGCTGCCGACAGGATCGGGATCGACCCGATCGAAGTGGCCACCAACCGACACGCCGGAGTGGGCCGGCAAGCCACACGGCCCAGCGCGCCCTCTGCCTCCGGCCCTTCTTCTCCACGCGGCCCAGCCGCCAGCCAGCCAGTGGGCCGAGCCCACTAAGGGGTGAGCCCCCTTTTTATTTTTATTTATTTTAGTTTTTCTCCTGTTTATACAGCATGAAAATAACAATTTTTGCCCTATTTTCCTGATTTTTAAGTCCTTGACTAGTAATGTTTTATAGCTTTTTGTGTTGCTTATAAATAGTGAACCATGATGCCTATTTGCATGATTATTTTTTCCATGCCTTTCTTGTCATGCCTACTGCAATTCCATGTCATTTGGTGCATGTTTGCATTCAGTAGCTTGGTTATGCATTGCTCTAATGTGTGCTACCTGATGTTGGCAGATTCTGCCCGTAACTTGTTTTGCTTGTATCTTTTTAACCGTAACTCCGTTTGGAGTGTTATTTACATGTAACATGACTAGAATTTCATGTTATTTTTGTTTATGCTATTTTTTTCTGTTGTTAACCAACCTAACATATGGTTTAGGGATGAACAGTACCAAATACTTTATTTGTCGTGGGGTACTTAGTGGAATGCCATGTTTAGATTGTGCCTCACTTAAATTGACTAGCATAGGTAGTTTACCTTGTGCTTCACCTCTTGTCATGTTTGTGTGCTATGCCATGCTTGAGTGAGATTCCATGTTAACAACCTTTGCTCATCTTGTGTAGCTAAACAACTTGAACCATTCTAAATGTGCGGTATCGTCGTGTGTTACGAGTACTCCACTTAACCTGTTAGTAACCGCTCTCGATGGTAGGTTCGATGTCTCGTGTTGCCCTCTAGTTGATTCTTGCTCGTGATTTCTTTTTAGTAATAGATGCTTGCTCGTCGATTGCCTTTTCCAGTGTTTCCTTCTTGTGTGCTTCTGCGGGTACCTCTCGGAGACGATGCGAGCTTGTGATCGACTACACCTTCAGTTTCGTCTTCTCATTAGGTAAGGGGGAGCATATATCATGCTTATAACTTTCAGCTCACTCGCGCCTAGGTGTAGGATAGAACGATTGCTTGATCCTACCATTTTATATTCATGCCTCTCAAATAAACCCAAACAACCATGTCCTCCACATCCCAGCAAACCTTGTTCGGCTATGTTACTATTGCTCGCTGCTCAGCCACTGCTTAGTATGCATGCTAGGATGTTATCAACTGTTACCTCCTGTTACTCCTTCGATTGGGCTATCACACTATTATATTTATTGTGGATGATATGATTATTATAATGTTGACTATACTCGACGAAGGATGGAAGGTCTAGGATATCCCGCCCCGACGCTTTGTTCCATTCGAGTCACCTAGCATCCGAGTTCTGGGATACTATGGGGTCCCCTCTTCTTACCTACCTAGCTCCAAACATTTATAGAGGTGGCCCAAGCTGATTTACCATTTGAAACTGTGTGCGTAACTGGTCTGCAGCCAGTGGATTTAAAACAACTCGGGCCAGCAGACACATAGTTCCTTTGTTGGTCCACACTGGTGAGCTCGGGAAGCCCCTGAGTTTAGGTGAGGCTAACCCCGACCTTAGCCATACGGAAGATTCCGATCCGAGGGAGTGGCCGGCTCTTGGGTTGGGTGTCGACTCCCCGGGGGCCTCCCGGATTTGTTCGTTGTAAGTTAGAGGGACGTGTCGTTTCAGATCTCTCGAAACTAAATCATAAAATGGTTTCCTGTGATGGGTAGCAACTGAGAGAGATGGGCGTGCGTGCGGAGCCTTGTAATGGGAAGTTGGTACACCCTTGCAGGGTTAAAATCTTTTTGAGAAGCCGTGTCCACGGTTATGGACGACTTGAGACCTACTCCTTGTTCATAGACAACAACAACTGAGATAATCTTAATAACTTGATCAACGTGTGTGTGCCTTGACTGCTTCTTCTTCGTCGGGATACGAAGAGGAGGACAAGGACAGGATAGGTGTTATGCTTGCGTAAGTAGTTGATAGCAAGACTTGTTGGAGGCGATTCCTCACCGAATGCTTGGTTCTCATCTTACTCTAAAATAGACCGTTAGCCACTCATATATTGCTAGTGCGTCTGCAACCTCACCACTACCCCCATCTTACCGTGAGAAGTTAGTTACATGACTTTTGATATATTCTCACCTCTTTCTTTTCTTTTCCCTTTTATTGTTTTGCCTGATCGGCCGCTGCAGTTGATCACTACCTCAACTCTTCTTCTGGACGCCTTCGCGAAGACTCGACGACGAATAGTTAGGTGGATCCCGGCGGAGAGCCTGGACCCGTGTGGTTGCGGGAATGGTGTGTTTTACCTTTGCCACTAGGCATTTGAATGTAGTTTGTACTCATACATGTATCTTCCGCTGATGTAATGTATTCAGGCAGTTATATGCCGATTGAATGAGATGTGGTATCCCTGTATCTGTAATGTTGTGATATCATGTTGGAAATCCGGGGCATATGGCATTGCCATATGTCACGGTGGGACCGATATGTGCTTCGTCCCCGGATCTGGATGGAAACATCTAGATCTGGAACAGTACCGCATATCGGGCATGACACTATGCCATGTTCCTGCTTCTTCTTCTTAAAGTGTGCACTACATTCGTTTCCACGATTGTTGCTCCGTTTGTCTTCTTCTTGTTGTATGTGCTATTCCTCGTAGTGCGGCTGTGTGTCTGCGATGCTTTCCTTTGTGCTTTTTTCCGTATGCCTCTCCCATTTGATGTTGATGTTGCTTCTTCGTTGTCTTCATCATCTTCTTCTGCCTCGTCATCTTCCTCTTCAGGTTCATCAACATTGTCTTCTCCATCAGAGTCTTCTTCATCACAATCTTCTTCATTCTCTTCTTCGTCACCATCTTCCTCATGAGCATCTTCTTCCTCATCTTCTGCTTCTTCTCTCTCGGGGCAAGTTCTTGCATTATGCTTCTCTCTCTTGTTGCAGATGCTGCACAGTCTTATCTTTGTCATATCTTCTTGTCTGTTAGCTTGGTGATCTGTGGCTGCGTTTTCAGCCTGGATATTTTTAGCCTCTCCTCACACGTTCTTGAGTTGTGTCCCGCAATCTTATTGCATGATTTGCACATCCTCACTCCCAGCGGTCTTCCTTCACTGTCCAGTTCTGGCTCAGGCTTGTTCTTCTTTTCTGGACCTTTATCCCTTGCTGCAGATTTTTTATTTGCCGACTTGCTCTCTTTCTTTCTCCCTTTTGTGTTTGAAACAGGTGGGGGTAGAGCTGTTTCATTTGTAGTGTGAGATGCATTATCAGCGGCATGTTCGCGCTTCTCTCCTTGTTCTTCACTCCGTGCATTCTTGATGTTTTCTGCTTCTTCTTCTTCGTTTATTACGTCGACTCCCTGTATTAGTGTTCTCATCCCATCTAAAGCTCTGTTGAATCCTCTATCCGATATCACCCCCCTGTTTGCCAGGTCCATGGCTGTTTCTGCTAGTAGTATCCTACGGCAGAACATCGAACTTCCATCCGGAGCAGTTTGTTCATAGTCTCTGCGGTCAAAAGTTGCATTTTTCCGCGCGTTCCGTGTGTACCTCTTCAATATGTACTCTTCAGGTATCTTGTCCACCCGCAGCTGATCCAACATGCAGACGATGTGCACGCAGAACAGGCCTGCAGCAAGGAAATTTTTGTTTGTGAACTGCATTATAAATATTTCCTGGGTTTCTATTCTAGGGAACTTCACTAAGGTTTTCTTGTTTTTCATATTTAGCTACCAGAGTGAAGTGAACTTCATTATGTTTTTTCAGTGCGTTTATTTTTGTTTTTCTTGTCTCACTGACCTGTGTGCTTCCAGAGCTTGCATTCGCATTCGTAGATTCCGTTCGTCACATCAGCGACAACCTGGAAATCGTGTCTCGCCCAGTCAAAATCATCAGACTGGTTGTAGTGGCGCACCAAATATTTCGTTGGGTTGTCAGGGGACTGCTCTGATCTGAATGCAGTGTTGCGGTAGTGTGTTTGCTTGAAGTCAGCAAGGCCTGCCCTTGTGTAAATCTTGGACACCTGAACCTCGAAACCAAACTGAGTAGTAGTTTTTATTTCCGTCTGCGAAACAAAGAAGCCATTCAATTAGCTGTTTTTCATAGGAAAAAATGAAGATTTGGCCTGCAGTAGTAGTAATATTGTTTTAGTGAAAATATATGTTATATGAGGTAACAATATACGTCATTTATGTACATTTTGGAGCATATGCCCTGTTGGGGGGGGGTGTCCCCCATATTTTTGGTTAACAAAAACATAATTTTTTGTCTATACAAAAGAGAACTGCATTTTAACATCACACTTCCATCTTATTTTGTTCATACTGAAGAGAACTGCATTTTTTAAAATAAAAGAAGAATCAGCAGTGATGCTGAATCGCTCATCGAGCTTAAAATGTTTTCTTTTTGTCACATACCTCGTTAGCCATGGTCTCTGCATGCTCGATGCCTCTCCTCGTCTGGATGCATCTTTCCACTTGCGACGCAAATATGTGTAGGTTGTGTCTTTCCCTGACAAAGTTCCTCTTCAATATCCGGTTCATGCTTTCACTTCTCTGTGTCGAAATCATCTGTGCACAGAACACCTCCTTATAGTAAGCTGATATCCATTCTTTCCGTTCTGTCCAGAGGGCCTTCATAATTTCATCACTCTGTAGGTTATACTTCTCCATGAGATCACGCCAAGCGTGTTCAAACTCCGATGGCATCAATGGGTGGTTGAGAACTGATGCCATCTCATCTTTGAATGTCTCATATGCTTTGTACAGTAAGGACATGTGATCCTTGTATTTTTTCAGTATATGCCAACGGCATAACTTGTGCAGCGTGCTTATCAGTGTACTCTTTATCGCCGCATCCATGGAGGGGCATTGATATGCATGTTTTTTTGAAAACAAGCAGTCAGTTATTTTTTGAGAGAACTGATTTTCCTTTTTTGTTTTTTCGCCGTTTCTTTTTTGTTTGAATGTAAGAAATGGACTACAAAAACCTAGTAGTGAACTGCAGTACTATTTAAATCTATTTTCTTTTTTAGTTTACCTGTTAGTATGTAGATTGGCCGTTTGTTGTTCATGCAACGCAAGAAAGTCCGGAACACCCACTCAAAAGATGGTATCGTTTCATCTCTGACAAGAGCCATTGCAAATATTGTACTTTGCAGGTGGTGGTTTACTCCAACGAACACGTCCAGAGGCATGTGAAACTTGTTGGTCTTGTACGTTGTGTTGAATGTGACACAATCTCCAAAATCTTTGTAGGAACCTCGGCAGCTCGCGTTCGCCCAAAAGATGTTTTGCACACGGTTATCGGCATCTTTGTTGTAATCATATAAGAACTCTGGGTTTATTTGATGCATCTTCTCAAAGAAAGCTAGAAGTTTCTTTACATCGTCCTCGGTTTCCTCCTTTGCGAACTGGTACTTCCTGCAGTTCAAAAGCAGAGCATATATCAGCATTAAACAACAAACAGAAACGCATAAGTGAACTGCATCAAGTAGACGAAATATGAGCTAGTTTAATGTACGTACTTGTTCACCCAGTCACGGCTAGTGCGTCCCATAAAGTGTAGCCCTCCCGACATTCTTGACATGGTTGACATCATTTGCGTGTGCGTCAGGTTGTCGCTCTGCAAGTCCTTTACCAGTTTATCAAGCAATGGATCTTCCCTCTTATGCGAGTGCATGTGCAGAAGCATAGCAGGGCTCTCAATCATCTTGTGGTTGTGATTGAGCTCAACATGTGCTATCACAAACACATCCTTGATTTTTTTTCACTCTTATTTTCTCCTTGCAGCCAGTTCTTTTCGTTGTCTTATCTCGCTTTCTGTCATAATCTGCAATAGACTCCTGGTTCTTGCCCTCCCTTGAGCAAACTAAGTAGATGTTCGTCTTGTAAGCGCCCCTTTTCCGTGTGCCGAAGCCTGCACGCCTCGCATATGTGTTGTAGAACTCTTGCGCCGCTGCGAAAGAGGTGAAATGTATACCTTTCGCAGGCACAAGTTCTTATTCTGCACCACAACGTGAAAATGTTTTTCTTTTGTTAACGAAGGATGCGCAGGCTGAAAAAGAATTCACAAGTGAACTGCAGTAGCAAGGCAATGAAGCTTACATGTGTGTATTGCTTATTCTCCACTGGTGCTTGCAGCTCACTGATACGTCCAAAACATATCTATAATTTATGCTTGCTCCATGCATGTTTTGTGTGATATTGCTATGTTCTAGATACACATTCATACACTTTTGATCATATTTGGACTAACCTATTAACTCAGTGCACCCTAGTGCCAGTTCCTGTTTTCTGCTATTTTTCTATTTCAGGTTTCCCCCATATTAAAAGTGCTCCAAAAAAATCAGGAAAATCAGATAAAAAATCAGCGTTCCGGAAGCTTCCGAATTCACCGAAGAAGGGCCATAGGGGCCCCACCTGGTGCCTACGCGGCCAGTGGGCGCGGCCCAGGGCTTGGCCGCGCCAGGAGGCCGCTTAGGCGACTGGTGGCCCCCCTGGTGCCCCCCTTTGGCTCCAATTTATTCTCCCGTCACGAAAACCCTGATTCCAGACACCTTTTCTCTAGAAGCAATTCCGATCTCCGCCGCCATCGCCGACAAGCTTCGGGGGACCAGAATTCCTGTGCCGGCACCCTGCCGGGACGGGGAAGTGCCCCCGGATTCATCTCCATCGACGTTGCTTCCTCCCTCCATGATGCGGGAGTAGTTCCTCCTCGGGGATGATGTTTCTACCAGTAGCTGTGTGGTCTTCTCTCTCCCCCTTGATGTGATCTTGATTGTGATCATATGCTATGTTAATCTAGGATGATGCCATGATGTTTCCCCTTCTTCTATGTATTGGATTGATGTACTCACTTGATCTTATCTAGTATAATCCCCGAGACCATGGTAACAGCGGTCTATTGGACATGGGTTAGAAGAATATTTTCATGTGTGATTTCCTCTTTTGTATGTGGATTGAAGATTGAGAGTCTCTTGGTGCTTGTCTTTGACTATCCTTTAGATATATTGTGGTGATTGTGGTACTCTCTTTGGATGGCCGCGGTGACATTGGGAAATACATAGATGAGAACTACGAACTCTGAGGTGTGCTTTTGTAGCCCTACACAATTCTCGTCCTCTCTTGACCACAAAGGAATGACCTCCGAGTACGTCTCCATTGCATGTTTTATGAGGAATATCATGTGATTAGACTATGTTAGTGTTGTTGGGAGTTGCCACTAGTAAAAGTATGATGCCTAGGCCTTGTTTCCACCAGTTTAATACCGTTTGCGCTCACGTTTACTACTTGTTTTCTTGCTGCACTTTTTATTACAGATTTATATTACCTTTCTTTGCTACACCAATCACCCATATTTCACCATCTCTTCGCCGAACTAGTGCACCTATACAACTCCTAGTTGTATTAGGTGTGTTGGGGACACAAGAGACTTCTTGTATCTTAATTGCAGGGTTGCTTGAGAGAGACCATCTTCAACCTCTACTTCCCTGAGTTCGATAAACCTTAGGTCATCCACTTGAGGGAAATTGTTGTTCTCCTACAAACCTCTGCGCTTGGAGGCCCAACATAGTCTACAAGAATAGAAGAGTGCATAGACATCAAGCTATTTCTGGCGCTGTTGCCGGGGAGGTGAGTGCTTGAAGGTATATCTTTAGATCTTGCAATTAAATCTTTTTGTTTCTTGTTTTTATTTTCACTAGTTAGGATTTATGGAAAACAACAACAAAATTATGAGAGAGCTTTATGAGCTCTATCTTGAGTTAGGACATGAAATGTTTGAGGAGGAGATCAAAAATCCTATGGAGCTTTATTATTTGAACAACACTCATGATAGTAGTAATGTTATTAGCATGTCTTCTTTGAATACTTTTGATACTAATGATATGCAAAACCATAAGCTTGGGGATGCTACGTTTTATGAAGATGATCTTTTTAGCCCCCCAAGTTTTGATGAGGAAATTTATTTTGATAATACTTTGCCTCCTATCTATGATGATTATTGTGACGACACTTATGCTATAAAGAATAAAATTTTACAAGTGCACCATGATAAGAATGATTCATGTGATAGCTATTTTGTTGAGTTTGCTCCCACTATTACTAATGAGAAGGATTTTTCTTATGTGGAGAGTAAAAAAAATTCTATGCTTGTGGATCATGATAAGAATTTTTTATGTGATACTTATATTGTTGATTTTATTCATGATCCCACTGGAAATTATTATGAGAAGGGAACACATGCTTATAGATATTTCAATAATATCAAGTTCCCTCTCTTTATGTTGAAGGTTTTGAAGCTGCACTTGTTTTGCCTTCCTATGCTTATTGCTTTGTGCTTCAATGAATTATTCTATTGCAATATTCCTATGCGCATGTTAGGCTTAAATGTGTTTCGTATTTGCTTCTTGATGCTCTCTTTCGTTCTTCAACTCTTATTCCTGCGAGAGCATCATTAAAATCTTAAGCCTAGCTAATGGCTTTAAAGAAGCGCTTTCGGGAGGCAGCCCACAATGGATTTAGGTTTTCCTTTTTGTTTTTCTTCTCTTTTTAGTGGTCTTGATGATTGTTACTACTGTAGCAACATCATTGTATCTTTACTTTTCAAAATTTGTGCCCATTATAGCCTCTTATGACATGGGAAGTGAAAGTTGTGACATGCTGTCCAGAAAAAAGATTCTGTCCTCGTGACTAGAAAAATCACAGAAAAATCCCAGTTCATCTTTTCGAGCTGAAATTTTTACACAGAGTGCTCTATACAATTACGGAACATCATTAAAATCTTAAGCCTAGCTAATGGCTTTAAAGAAGCGCTTTCGGGAGGCAGCCCGCAATGAATTTAGGTTTTCCTTTTTGTTTTTCTTCTGTTTTTAGTGGTCTTGATGATTGTTACTACTGTAGCAACATCATTGTATCTTTACTTTTCAAACTTTGTGCCAATTATAGCCTCTTATGACAAGGGAAGTGAAAGTTGTGACATGCTGTCCAAAAAAAAGATTCTGTCCTCGTGACTAGAAAAATCACAGAAAAATCCCAGTTCATCTTTTTGAGCTGAAAATTTTACACAGAGTGCTCTATACAATTACGGAACATTCGTATGTTCTGAGTTTTTTTGATTTGAGTTGCAGAAGTATCCCTAAAAAATTCTTTACTACCTGCTGGTCTGTTTTTCACAGATTCTGTCCTGTTTTGCCTTTTCTTCGTTTTGCAAACCTTAAGCTTGTTCTTTCTTTGCAAAAACTTTTGGCAATCTTGAGAAACAATATCTCTTCAAGAATATCCTTATTTCCAGTAGATAAAAATTATTTTATTATGGGTACTAACTTCGCTAATCAGATTATGATGAGTTTTCAAGTGTGCGAGGGAAGATGATGAAAGAAGATTTAGGAGTGTCAAGCGCTCAAGCTTGGGGATGCCCCCATGCATCCCCAAGAATATTCAAGTAGACTCAAGCGTCAAAGCTTGGGGATGCCCCTGTGCATCCCCTTCTCCATCAACAATTATCAGTTCGTCTCTCGTTTCACTATATTTTTATCACTTCATGCGTTATGTGCTATGCTTGGAGCGTCTCGCTCTTAGGTTTTATTTTTAGTTTCCTTTTGCTTTTCTTGCTGTTCATAACAAGTTAGAACCCAGCTTTCTTTGTGTGGGAGAGAAACACGCTCCACTTTCAAAATCTAGAACACAACATAGGATTCTTCATGCTTATCTTTGCTGTGTGTGTTCTTTATCTTTTTCATAGCTACTGTCATGTTTAGCTCTTAGTTTTCATGCTTATCTTTTTAAAGAGCCTTTGTTTAGTTTGTTGCTGGAACTCTCTTGAGTTTTCATGTTTATCTTGTTTAGAGAGTTTGCCTGTTGCACTGAGTTGTGTGTCTTGACTTGAAGTAGGTAATTGAGGTTTCTATTCAATTGTAGTAGTAACTTGCAATAGTTTTGAGGTATTGCTTTGAGTAATGTTTGGACTTTTGGAGTCAAGAGCTTTAGCCTATTAGTGATAGATGTCGTATTTTGGGCAATCCGTGTTTATTTTCAAAACTTAAAAAATTAGTTGAGAACTTTAGCTACTAGATGGATCACTACTCTTCTGAGGGGTCGAATATTATAGTACACTCACGTACCATGAGTCGAGGATGCGCAAAGATAACCAAACCCCCATACATTCCTCCTTGGGGTACTTGTATCTTTGTGAAACCTCCTTATTAGATTGAGAGTTACCGATAATAAGTGCATGAGTTCTTCGGACTAATGTGAGTATTCGAAAGTTGACACTTCCACCTTCCCATATTTTTCTAGCCTCTCCTGTGGCGTGCATTGCTTTCTTCTCATTCCGAGAGTTAGCGTCCACCTTCGCCAGTACATCCAAACCCTTGGCATGATACGCTCTGTCATCATAAGCCTCGTTATATCCTTCCTCAAAATAGCCACCATACCTACCTATCAAGGCATTTCCATAGCCTTTCTGAGATACATTGCCATGCAACATCCACCTTATCATGACTTGATCTTCATGTCATACATGCTTTTTCTTGATCGATGAGCCGCATGCTAGTTGGGACTTTCCCTAATCATTGCTACATGATGCGCTAGTATCATTTCATATCCTTCTACACTAGAAGAGGCATACATTTGCATACTTCATGATAGCTTAATTTTCTTTATGTTGAGTACTTTTGTAAAGTGTGAAAGATCTTCTATACCTCTTGTAATATATAGAGTGTTGCCCCTAAAGTGAGGAAAAGATCCCAAAGAGGACAAAATCAAAAGATCCCAAAGAGGACAAATGAGAGAAATAGAAAGAGCCATTGAGGCCACCAAAAATAAAATAAAAAGAGAAAAAAGAGAAAAAGAAATAAAAAGAGAGAAGGGGGCACACTACTATTCCTTTTGAGGGATCCACACTCGTACTCCCTCTTATATCTTGTACTCCATAGAGATTATCATTCATGCATATAGCTATGTGGGGACCTTCACACTATATAACTTGGCTTGTATATTCCAATGATGAGCCTCCTCAAATGAGCTCTAGGTCTTCTTGAGAAAGCAAGTTGGATGCACCCCCACTAGTTCCATTGGAGAGCTTACCTTAGCTCATATGTGCATCCGTTGCATGGCAATCCCTACTCCTCACATCATATCTATCATTTGGCTTTCTCTCGCCTATGATTGTCCTCATTGATGTGAGCCTTTCACACCCTTTTGTCTTCCTCCTCTGCCATATTCTCTCTTTGCCATCCTAAGTATCAAATTTATTTCTTACGCTCATCCATTGCATGAGTGCTCAAAATATCGAAAAGGAGTGGATCATTTTGACTTGTACCTAGCTAGTGGTCTGGGGATGAGTCAAGATAAGATTCCAAAGAAAACCAAGTGTGAAACTTTAGTAGATTAAGTTCTCAACAAAAAAATACCTTTTTCTCTCGTAATCCCTATCCCCTTTCTTGCACGCAAACACCATTTGGAGACATTCCAGTCACAAACAGCGAGAGCTCTTGCACCTTTATGTTCTTATGTTGCTTGTTTCAATGCTAAATATAGACTCTTGCCTGTTATGACTTGAATTGAATTACATGCCTTGATTGCTTTACTTAAAAGTTCTTATATGATTGGTAGCATGTCACCACAGAAATTATGATTTTATCATTTACCTACTCGAGGACGAGCAGGAATTAAGCTTGGGGATGTTGATACGTCCAAAACGTTTCTATAATTTCTGCTTGCTCCATGCATGTTTTGTGTGATATTGCTATGTTCTAGATACACTTTCATACAGATCATATTTCGACTAACCTATTAACTCAGTGCACCCCAGTGCCAGTTCCTGTTTTCTGCTGTTTTACTATTTCAGGTTTCCCCCATATTAAAAGTGCTCCAAAAAATCGGGAAAACCAGATAAAAAATCACCATTCTGGAAGCTTCCGGATTCACCGAAGAAGGGCCAGAGGGGCCCCACCTGGTTCCTAGGCGTCCAGTGGGCGCGGCCCAGGGCTTGGCCGCGCCGGGAGGACGCCTAGGCGACTGGTGGCCCTCCTGGTGCCCCCCTTCTGCTCCTATTTATTCTCCCGTTGCGAAAACCCTGATTCCAGACCCCTTTTCTCCATAAGCAATTCCGATCTCCGCCGCCATCGCCGACAAGCTTCGGGGGACCATAATTCCTGTGTCGGCACCCTGTCGGGACGGGGAAGTGCCCCCGGATTCATCTCCATCGATGTTGCTTCCTCCCTCCATGATGCGCGAGTAGTTCCTCCTCGGGGTTGAGGTTTCTACCAGTAGATATGTGGTCTTCTCTCTCTCCATTGATGTGATCTTGATTTTGATCATAGTCTATGTTAATCTAGGATGATCCCATGATGTTTCCCCTTCTTCTATGTATTGGATTGATGTACTCACTTGATCTTATCTAGTATAATCCCCGAGACCATGGTGACAGCGGTCTATTGGACATGGGTTAGAAGAATATTTTCATGAGTGATTTCCTCTTTTGTGTGTGGATTGAAGATTGAGAGTCTCTTGGTGCTTGTCTTTGACTATCCTTTAGATATGTTGTGGTGATTGTGGTACTCTCTTTGGATGGCCGCGGTGACATTGGGAAATCCATAGATGAGAACTACGAACTCTGAGGTGTGCTTTTGTAGCCCTACACAATTCTCGTCCTCTCTTGACCACAAAGGAATGACCTCCGAGTACGTCTCCATTGCATGTTTTATGAGGAATATCATAGACTATGTTAATGTTGTTGGGAGTTGCCACTAGTGAAAGTATGAAGCCTAGGCCTTGTTTCCACCATTACAATACTGTTTGCGCTCACGTTTACTACTTGTTTGCTTGCTCCACTTTTTATTACAGATTTATATTACCTTGCTTTGCTACACCTATGACCCATATTTTACCATCTCTTCGCCAAACTAGTGCACCTATACAACTCCTAGTTGTATTAGGTTTGTTGGGGACACAAGAGACTTCTTGTATCTTAATTGCAGGTTTTCTTGAGAGAGACCATCTTCAATGTCTACTTCCCTGAGTTCTATAAACCTTAGGTCATCCACTTGAGGGAAATTGCTGCTATCCTACAAACCTCTGCGCTTGGAGGCCCAACATAGTCTAAAAGAATAGAAGCGTGCGTAGACGTCACTCACCGATGTTTATTGGGCATGGAGGAGTTACAACAGACCTGTGTAATCGAGGATCTCGAGGAGGCAGAAGTGTTGAGAACTGTACTTTTCTTGTCGCTTGTGTCCTTTTCTGATCTGGGTTCTGATCCTTTTGCTGTGTGGTAGGCGGCCTTGGTGGAATCCTACTGTTTCTGTGTTGATGAACCGGTTGCTCCTGAACTTGCTCTTGTTCAACATTGTTTTGTGGGGGTGCAAAATTGTTTTGTGGAGGCACAATATCACCCACTCTTATCTGCTGACCGAATGTTTCAAAAATGTGTGTGTACCTCGGCTGCAGAACTGTTATGAGTTGCTCTTCATCGTCATCTTCATCGTCGTTTTTCTGCGCATGCTCCCTCATGTAGATCAGCTCATCGTCCTCCTCATCTTGCTTGCTAACTTCTTTTCTGTTTTCATCTTCGTCCTTTACATGTTCATCCGTTGAGTATGTAGTCTTGTTTGTTGTGTTGAAAAAAACCCTAGGTATTTATGGTGTTATCCTTGTGGCCATCTCCCAGTCTTCTCGCTCAACGCATTTTAGGGGTTGTTTGTTCCGAAGCACTCACTGCATCTTCTGTCTTCTCTGCACAGCCACATCCTACATAGGAGAATAGGCAGCGAACTGCACTTTAGTATTCTGCAAAAATAGTGAACTGCATTTCCATACTATATGTCATTCTATACGCAAAACCGCAAAAACTGCACTGCATTGTTACTCTGCAGTTTAGTAATTGTGTAACTATATTATTTTGGATATGCTACCCTCCTCTTTGAGATCAGGGTTGTCTACAAACTACTACCTAATGTAGCTCCTTTGCACTGTATTCCCATGCAGTTCAGTTCAAGAGACAGTGATCCAACATAATATAAGCAATGTGCACTGCATTGCTTTTACAAACTACTATCTAATGGACCATACACATGTAAGCCATGGGGAGAGACGCGAATGCATTTGACGCAAGAAGGCACTGCATTCCAATAAACATATCACTACATTTTGAATTTTCCTATCAACACTAGAAGCAAACTGGGGGTGGGGGTATTTTTGGTAGGCGAACTACTTACATTGTCTTGATGCGCCACCCTCCTCTTGAGTGTAGTTCTATTGTTCTGCAGATGCAGTTCTGAATGCTGTCGCCGTGCAGCCCACCTGCGCTACAGGAACACATGACCTTTTTCAACTTTCTCCATTGTCGTCGGCGAAGGCTGGATGGGCGATATGACCATTGTTGTTCGCTCCCACGACGATTGCGAGTTTGCTGGAGAAGGTCTCCTTGCAGTTCGCTTCCCCCTTCCATGCATCACCGCGGCTGGATGCTTTGATTTGTTGAACAGCGGCGGATCTCCTAGGCTAGAAGATTGGATCTGCGGTAGGGGTAGAGTTGTAGGCGATGGCGACGATCCGCGCTGCATCATGGCGCTCCCAACCGTTCGTAGCAGTTCGCAGCGGAGGGGTGGATCTCGCCTCCGGTGGCGGGGCGCTGCCGCGCTAGGAGTCGGGGAAGGGCGGGGTTCGCCGTCGGCCGCGGGCGCTCCGCGCTAGGACGCGGGGAGGGGCGGGGTTCGCCGCTGGCCGCGGGCGCTCTGCGCTAGGAGGGGGGAGGAGCGGGGTTCGACGCCGGCCGCGGGGCGCTGCCGCGCTAGGAGGCTGGAGGGGTCGATGTCACCGCCGGCCGCGGGCGCTGCCGTGCTAGGAGGTGGGGAGGGGTCGGGGCTGCCGCCGGTTCTGGGCGCTGCCGCGCGAGGATGTAGGTTAGGGGAGGGGGGTGTTGGCAGAATAAGGGGATTTTGTTAGAATAGACCCACCCTATATATATATATATATATATATATATATATATATATATATATATGGTAGATCTATTCTGCTAACACCCCTTAAGTGTTATTCTACTAACACTAAAAACACTATTCTGCTAACACCCTGATCACGCATGAAACCAACGGTGATAAAAAACAATCGGCGTCGGCCCACCCACCCCTGCTCCCACCTACCCCGACCCCCGTGCATCCAACTTAGCCCCGACCCCCACGCATCCCACCTCCCCACCTCCATCCCACAGGCTACCTCCACCAAATCCACCACGCCGGCGCCACCCAGATTTCCTCCTCCTACCGGCCAGCGCGGCCTCCCATGGCCGCCGCGCCCATTCGTCGGCCCTCCCTCCGCCGAGCGCCAACAGCCTCCCTCCGCCCGGTGTCACAGCCTCCCTCCGTCGGGAGCCAGCATCCTCCCTCCACCGGACGCCGAAACCTCCCTCCGCCAGGCGCCAGCACGAAGCGCGACCCCAGCCTCCCACCACCAAACGCCAGCAGCCTCCCCCCGCCGCCCCCGCCATGGATCTGGCCAGCGGCGCCCCCCGGATCCAGTCGCGGCACCAGCAGAACTGTCCACCAGCGGGTCGTGCGTCGCCCTGGACTCACGCCTACCCTGCTCCTCCACTTACGGCCGACCAGCGTCGTTCTCCTCCTTACTCCTACTACGCCGCGGTGGCGAGATCCACCATCCCCAAGTCTCGATCCCGGCGACCTCCTATTGCAGCGGATCCCGACCGATCTTCTCCTCCTCACGGGGGTCCGATCCAGGCGAGGTCGCGGTCAATACTGTAGCCGCCTGATACGTCTCAAACGTATCTATAATTTTGCTTGTTCCATGATCTTTTTGTGTCATTGCTACTCCCTCTGATCCATAATAAGTGTCGCACATTTTGTACTAAGCTAGTACAAACTTTGTAATAGAAGAGCGACACTTATTATGGATCGGAGGGAGTACATCTTTTTGCCATGCTTTTGAATCATTTATTGGACTAACCTACTAATATAGAGGCCAGTGTCCAAAAAGTCCAAAAATGAAGTCCAAAGGTGACATCTTTTTGCCATGCTTTTGAATCACCTTGTCTGTTTTGTCTTTGCATTGCAGAAAAAGTCCAATAATGAAGTTTCTCAGAAAATTAATTTTTACTAGTGCACGAGTAGCATGATTTGAGATCTGAGCACGTTATGGTTGCATGATTATAATTGTTGTTCTAGATCTTATCTACGGTTGTATGCACCTATTATAGTCCGGAACCGGCGATCCCAAAGGTGACAGATTGGGACACCAAGGGGGATGGGCTATAATTTAAGGATCACATGTGTTCCTCGAGTGTTAATGCTTTGTTCCAGTGCTCTTTGACAGAAGCACCTTAATCTCCGTAAGTTCCCTTTGGCCCCGCTCGTAGCGGGACGGTAGGACAATAGATGTTGTGCAAGTTCTTATTGCAAGCACGTACAACTACATACGGAACACATGCCTACGTTTGGTTCTTCGACTAGGATTCCTCTAGTTTGTTCTTTGGCTAGAGTTAGTGCAATTTTGTCAATTGCCCAACTGTAATTTGTTCACCCAACACCCTGTTCCTTTTTCTTGGAGAGTTATCACTAGTGAATCCTTGAACCCCGTTCCATGTTTCATCTTCATCACCTTCGTTGTCACTATTACTGTCATCACCGCTGCTACTACTTTGTTACTACTTTGTGGTGTTGGTGATTGGGGAAGTCTCTAAGGCTACACCCGTCAACACACCGTTGCTACTAAATATATTGTCTAGTTCTTTTTCAGGTGTGGTTCAATTGGCAACTCAACTGCTAAGGCTTATAAGTATTATTTGGATCCCCTTGTGTCGAATCAATAGATTAGGGTCATACCTACCCGCGAAGACTGTTGCGATCCCCTACACTTGTGGGTTATCAGCGACACTTCTGTGTTGCGCCCGAAGATGAGCCAACGTCACGATAGTGTTTCAGTGAGTCCTTGTGCTCCATCTGGGCAGTCTTGAATGTGATAGCCTTGTTCACCATGGTGGAGAAGTTGGCGAAATCATGAACGGCAAGAGCGAGCCTGAGGTATGAATTGAGGCCACGATGGAACTTCTGCTACTTGCGAGAATCAGTGGTGATCTCTTCTTCCGCATAGCGAGAGATGTTGAGAAACTCGTGTTGATAGGCTTCAACATTCATGTTTCCCTGAGTGAGGTTGCGGAATTCTTCCCTCTTGCGATCCATGATCCCCTGAGGAATGTAGCGGGCGCGAAAGGCGGACTAAAATTTATCCCAGGTAATGACTTCTCCAACTGGCAGTGAACGCTTGTGGCTGCTCCACCACTGAGCAACGGCGCCTTTCAGGTGATAAGACACAAAGTTCACATAGTCGGCTGGATCGACATTAGCAGACTCCGGCTCATGAGTGATGTCCCGAAGTCAGTCATCAGCATCCATCGGCTAAACAGAGTTGCGGAATATAGTGGGGTTGAGGCATGCTGATGGTGGTGCCGATGTTGGTTTGACTGAGGGAACCGAGCCATGACATTCTACATGAACTGGCGGTTCAGCTCGAACTGCTGCATCCATGGCCATGTAATCCGGCGGCGGAGGTGCGTCGTTGGCAGCACGACCACGACCACGACCACCACGACCAGCCATCCTGCTATAATTTAACAGGGGTATTTCAGCGATGAAAATTTAATGAGATACTGAAATCAGGCATGAGGTAAAGTGACAACGAAAAGTAGGCGCGAATATATAGGAGTAGACATATAATACATACACATCCACACACGGAGTCAATCGAAAATCGAGCAACATAATGTCATAGAAATTAAGGAAAAAGGACACACTAGGCATACACATCCACATACGGAGTCAATAGAATGTTCTCATGAGCTGACCTACATGATTGAGATCCATATGATGTAATTGGTGTTGTGTTTGTTGGGATCCGATGAATTGTTACCTTTCAGTCTGTCGGGACCCGGGGTTTGCGTATGTAATTCCAGTCACAACTCAACCATATGGAGAGCCGAGAGTCGTACCCAGTTGTCTAAGCAGACAAGGCCAAGCACAGAACACTCTCGGAAAGCATCGTATGTGAGGGCATCCCATCCAGGCCGGATGATCAACTGAGATGGGTCCTCATCGTCCGCTCACAAGACTAAATGATTATGGGTGGTGAAATCTCATACTCATAGACAAGTCGCCTCAACCATATTCTCGATTGAATTATAACACTTACATAAACAGACTCCAGCCCGATCACCTAGTCGGGATCTCGGGTGGGCTCAATCATACAAAAAAGTGTGCCATGTGACAGAGTCACGAGCAATCGCATCGCGATGCCCCAAGCTGCGCACATCTAAGGGCCACTTGGTGTATAAAATACCGCCGACAAGAACACAACTAAGCTATCGAACCCCACACCAAGACATGCACGTTATAATCATACACGCAGCATACATGTCCAGTGTAAACAGCAGGTAATCACAACGTGAACTCTACAAACTCATAGTCTTTATAACTTCTGCTAAACAGAGCAGACATAGTAGTTGTATTACAAGCAGAGATCACATGGATGTGATCCAACACTACATCAAACATCAACGAAAGCAAATTATGTCTTAGTAAAGACAAGGTTAACAAATGGCTTAAGAAGCCTGAAAGAAAAGTACAACGACCCTCCAAAGGGCACAGGCTGCTGTCTGCAACTATACGACCTGGTCCACGTTGACCTCGAGGTAGAGGCCACCATCAGGGTCAGTGGTCTCGTCTCTAAAACATAGAATAAGCAAACGTGAGTACAAAGACGTACTCAGCAAGACTTACATAGGAACTATACTAATCATGCACATGTATCAAGGAAAAGGGAGGTGGGGTTTCATTGCAGAAGTGCCAGCTTTGACTTGGCTAGTCCCGTACTACGAATACCAGAATGAGGTAAGGAGCATACACGAGTCCAAGTATCAATGTCTCCAACCAATACGTAACTATCTTGGCAAGCACGCCATAGCACTCACACTTATCTTGGCAAGTTTTAAGAGTAACCATTGAAGTTTTCTATGATCAAGTAAAGGTCTCCAAGTAGTCCATAACCGCGGAAACGGCTATTCGAATAGTTCATTAACCCTGCTGGGGTGTACTGCTACACACACGCCTCATTATTTACCGCCTGGGGATGGACCCTTCAAGTGAGTACCGGCGAGGATGCTGCCACGACACTTCACTCACGGCACCATCTCTAGTCCTAGGGAGTCGCCTATTTGAGGTGGGACCACGATCGGAATTCGGCCGATTTTTTCGATGCGGACTCAAACGTTGTGTGACCGCCATCAAGCTCAACTCGATCATGATCACTTGATTCAACGTGCCCACAACCTACGCCAACCACTTACCTTGGTTCCACCTGCTTGAGATCGTTAAAGGGCGAAATACTTGCGACTCCTGGACAGGTCCGGGTGAGGTACTAGGCCGAGAAGGGTCAGTGAGCCCAATGTGTGGTCGTACTCTTAGTCTTGGATAACAACACAAGAACTCGGGCTTAAGGCAGTGTTCAACGAGACAACCCACTGTGTAATCTTACACAACCTATCATCGTTCACCTTGTTTAGGTCAATTCACCAACACGTTACCACCATCATTCACATGATCACTACCATCCCGACTCACATCAAAGTAGCCTCATTGTAAACTCTAAGCATGCAGTAAGATGTAACAGTTGCAGGGGCCACATGATATCAAACAACTCCTACATCTGATAGGATTGTGGTTTGCTTACTACTGTGACAAAATGATAGGTCGTGCAAAGGAATAGGTTCAACTAGCGGTAGAACGTATCATGGTGATATCCTAAACATGCATAAGCGAGAATGAGAGGGAACTAGGATTTTATCGACATGATCAAAGAGGGGGTGCTTGCCTTGCTGACGATCACGAGGTAACACTCTTCTGACGTGAGGTTGAACTCGTCTTCGAGATCAACTCTACCGAGAAGATGCAATCACCGAAGCAATGAAAGTAATGCACATTCAACATAGTACAATGCACATTCAATATGCAAAACATAGCATGGCAAGGTGCTGAGGTGACCTATGTTTAAATTGCAACATGTTGATTGAGTTGATTTGAAAAGTAAATTCAAATTCAAACTCCAAATGTATTCAAATTGGTCCAAGTTGCATTTGCTAAAGCTTGTTCATTGTAAACCATGTGGTCATGTGTGTGATATGCTTCTGAAGTACAAGTTATCATATTAGCATTGCTTTGGTTGAAGTTGGATTAACATTTGAATTCATTTTGACTTAATTCCAACTAACCCAAATAGCAAAAGCTACTAGTCCTATTTTAAGATCAACTCCAACATAGCTTAAAGTTGGAAATTTGGAAAGAGGATTTTCTCCTGATCATTTTTCATATATAAATCTATTCATTTGGACTTATAGTTTAAAAGATATTAATATTTGAAGTTTAGGCCATTTTCTAGAATTAACTGGATTAAATAAATTATTAAGTTTTATTGCGTCATGATGACGCAGGGGCTGGCCTGACAGGGGGGTCCCACTGGTCAGCCTCTGTGGGGGTTAATAAGCTCTGTTTATTTTTAAACTAGATTTGATTAAGGCCCTGGGGCCAGTGTCAGTGGGCAAAGGGGGGTTAGCAGAGGTCATTAGGGGCACTAGTGGCCAGGGTCGCCGGACTTCACTGTTGATGGCCGGAGAGTTCACCGGAACTGGCTAGGAGGCTCGGGAGAGGGGATGAGGAGCACTGGCAGATGCCTCGCGGGCTTCCGCATCCAACGGAGCAAGTGGGGGTCAAGGGGGCGCTCGGGGTCACATCCACGACGACGAAGGCGGCGACTGGAGCTCCTGGTCATGGCGAAACGGCACAGAGAGCACGGGGAGAAGCACAAATGGGGGGAATCGGAGTTGCGTGCTCACCAGAAGGCGATGACGCACTTGACGGAGCCGGAGGAAGGCCGGGGACGGCGAATTTGAGCTCGGGTTAATGGAGGCGGGCGGCGAAGATTTGATGCGGGAGTCGCCTGGAGTCGTCCTCGTCTTCAATTGGGGTTACAGCTCAACGGAGACGAGGGGGCGGGAGCGTCTGGACAACTCGGCTACTTGAGAGGAGACCGTTGGCTACGGTTGTGCACGTCGGCGGCGAGGTGAGGTCCTCGGTGTGCGCTGAATTCGGCGAGAGAGGGAGAGGAACGAACCAGCGAGGGGGGGGGGGAAGATGGCCTGGAGCCTTCCAGATGCTGCGTGGCAAGAGAGGAAGAGGAGGGGAGGGCCTGCGCTGGCCAGAGGAGGAGGTGGCGGCCATGCCGTGAGCGCACGGCTGGTCTGACCCTCCTTCTGGCAAGGGAAGAAGACAAGGGGGGATTTGGGCCGGGCCAGGTGGGATGTCCCCTAGGCGAAAGGTAAGTGTTTCCTCTGTTCTTTTCTTTTTATTGTTTCTGTTAATTTGTTTGCCCATTTAAAATAATAGCTAGGGCATTTATAAAAATTCCCAACTATTTTTATAAAACCTAGGTGACTTAGTATTAGTCAACCCCAAGTTTTGGGAATTTTTGAAATTCAAATTATTTGAATCTCAATTCAAATAGGCATTTGATTTAGTTTCCAAGTTACTGTTTGGATTTTTTTAAAATCAATGAGCATGGGATTAATCCCAAATCACTTTTAAAATGATCACACTCATTTTTAGGATTTTGCAACATATCCAAAAGAATTTTGAAAAAACATTTATTTCTGGCCTTTTATTTAATTCATTTAGGGCTTTTCTTTTCCCCATTTCCTTTTCTTTTTGCAAAAATTTTCATGATGCAAAAATGCTAGCTTGGAAAAGCACAAACCTAAATTAGGGTTCTGACAACTCGCCCCCACTCAAAAGAATCTCGTCCCGAGATTCAGAAGTCGTCGGGAAGAGTATGGGGTACTCAGCTCGTAGACGATCCTCTCGTTCCCAGGTGGCTTCTTTCTCTGAATGATGTGACCACTGCACTTTGAAGAATCTGATCTTCTGACGTCTGGTGCTACGCTCGGCTTCATCAATAATACGAACAGGGTACTCTCGATATGAAAGGTTATCTTGGAGATCAAGTGTTTCGTGGTCTACTTCGCGGATGGGGTCCTTGAAGCAACGCCTGAGTTTAGAGACGTGGAAGACATCATGAACCTGTGAGAGGTGAGGGGGTAGTTCCAATTGGTAGGTAACTTCTCCACGTTTAGCGAGAATGCGAAACGGACCGATATAACGTGGGGCCAACTTGCCTTTGATACCGAAACGATGGGTACCCTTTAGAGGAGTAACCCGAAGGTAGGCCTTCTCATCCAGATTGTAGCTTTCTTTCCTATGATGACGATCATAAAAGCTTTTCTGACGAGACTGGGTTGTTTTCAATTTCTCACGAACAATGCAAACCTTCTCTTCTGCATCCTGAATCATATCCGGTCCAAAGAGTTGTCTTTCACCGGTTTTTGACCAGTTTAGGGGTGTTCGGCATTTCCGTCCATAGAGAAATTCAAAAGGAGCCATGCCCAAACTAGATACGAAGCTATTGTTATACGCAAATTCGGCAAAAGGAAGAGAATTCTCCCATTTCTTTCCGAAAGAGATAACACAAGCTCTGAGCATGTCTTCGAGAATTTGATTTACCCTTTCTACTTGACCACTGGACTGTGGGTGATAAGCGGTGCTAAAGGAGAGGTGGGTTCCCATAGCATTTTGAAAACTTTCCCAAAATCGAGAAGTGAAAAGACTACCACGGTCTGAATTGATTTCAAAAGGAACACCGTGAAGTGATACGATTCGGGAGACATACAAGTCTGCTAACTGGCTAGCAGTTATAGACTCGCGAACGGGAAGGAAGTGAGAAACATTGGAAAGTCTGTCAATGACAACGAAGATGGCATCATTTCCTTTCTGGGTTTTTGGAAAGCCAGTGATGAAGTCTATACTGACTTTATCCCATTTCCACTCGAGGATAGGCAAAGGTCTAAGAGTACCAGCAGGTCTTTGATGTTCTGCCTTAACGCGACGACAAACATCACATTCAACAATGAACTGAGCAATTTCTCTCTTCATCCTAGTCCACCAAAATCTATGGCGTAGATCTTGATACATTTTAGTAATACCGGGATGAATCCAGAGGGGAGATTCATGGGCTTCTTTAAGGATCAGCTGTCTAAGGTTCTTATTCTTCGGTACTACTATCCTTTTCTCGAAGTATACAATGCCTTCATTGTCTAGGGTAAAACATTTAGCCTTACCACTAGAAATGTTTTCTTTGATGTGTCGGATACCTCGAGCACGTTTTTGTGCAGCTTTGATTTGATCCTCAAGAGTTGGTTTCACTACGAAGGTGGAAATGAATCCATAAGGAACAATCTCAAGATTAAGCTTTCGTAGTTCCTCATAGAGAAGTGGTTGATACTGTTGTAACATGAGGTTGTTACAATACGACTTACGACTTAGTGCATCAGCCATGACCTTGGCTTTGCCTGGGGTGTAAGAAATTCCTAAGTCATAATCTTTCATCAACTCAATCCAGCGTCTGTGCCTGAGATTAAGATCTGGCAGGGTGAATATGTAATTGAGGCTTTGGTGGTCGGAATAGATCTCACAAAGATTACCAAGGAGGTAATGTCGCCAAGTTATCAGGGCATGAACTACGGCAGTGAGTTCAAGATCATGGGTAGGATAGTTCTCTTCATGTGGCCGCAACTGGCGTGAAGCATAAGCTACCACATGTCGATCTTGCATAAGTATGCATCCTAACCCTTTCCGTGAAGCATCACAATAGATCTCGAAATCTGGAGGTGCAAGTACGGGTGCAAAAGTCAATCTTCTTTTTAGCTCTTGAAAGATTTCCTCGCACTTGGGGGTCCATTCGAATTTCTTATCTTTCTTGAGGAGTTCAGTTAGAGGCTTTGCAACTTTGGAGAAGTTCTCGACGAAGCGGCGACAATAGCTTGCTAAGCCAAGAAAACTCCTAACTTGCTTAACCGATTCAGGTGGAGTCCACTCAAGGACGGCCTGAACTCTCTCGGGATTGACAGCAATGCCTTTGGCAGAAATCACGTGGCCTAAATAGGTCACTTCTGGTAGCCAGAATTCACACTTTGAGAATTTGGCATATAGGCGATGCTCTCGAAGTTTCATCAATACCAACCTAAGATGTTCTGTGTGCTCTTCTTCGTTCTTCGAGTAGATGAGAATGTCATCAAGATAAACTACAACAAATTTATCTAAATACTTCATGAAGATCGAATTCATCAAACGCGAGAATGTGGCGGGGGCATTGGTTAAACCGAAGGACATGACGGTATACTCGTATAGACCATAACGAGTAGTAAAAGCCGTTTTGGGAATGTCCTCGTTTCGGATTTTGATTTGATGATAACGTAATCTCAAATCCATCTTGGAGAAGATAGAGGATCCAGCAAGTTGATCATAAAGATCATTTATCCTGGGAAGTGGGTACTTGTTCTTTATCGTCGCTAGATTTAGCGGCGATAGTCTACGCACATCCTTTCTGTTCCATCTTTCTTCGTAACGAATAGAACGGGGCAACCCCACGGCGATGAGCTAGGGCGGATGAAGCCTTTTGCCAACGAAGCTTCAAGTTGGATTTTGAGCTCAGCTAACTCACGTGGGGCTATTCTATACGGGCGTCTGGATATTGGGGCGGTTCCTGGGATTAGATCTACCACAAACTCTACAGATATGTCAGGTGGTATGCCTGGAAGCTCTTCAGGAAAGACATCCAGGAAGTCACGAACCACCAGAATATCTTCAATGTCAGGAAGGGGAAGCACATTCAAAGAATGCACCTCGTTTCTAGAGCTTGGTGAGGTGTACTTGATTGTCTGGCCTGATGGATGGGTTAGTTTAACTGACTTGGCTTTACAATCAAGGACAACATTCTGTCTTGATAACCAATCCATTCCTAGGATGACATCAATGTCTGAAGACTTGAGGGCTATAAGTGATGCAAGGAATACTAAACCCTCAATAGAAATTTCATTTCCATGACTCACCATGGTGGTGTGCCATCTAGATCCAGGGGCTTGCACAACTAAGGGTGTGGATAACATCGAAAAAGAGATGTCATGTGACAGTGCAAAATCCTGGGATATGAATGAGTGAGATGCTCCTGGGTCAAAAAGAACCGAAGCTAGGGTGGAATTGACAGGAAGGGTTCTGAGTACAACATCGGTTGACTTGTGGGAATCTAGAATGAATACATGATTCACATAACCATATTCATAGGCAGGAGGCTTGACATTGGAAGTTTTGGGTGGTGGCTTACCACGACGAAAGGCTTGTTTTGGATTAGGTGTGGTGGCTACATGATTTTGGGGACACTCTCGAACATTGTGGCCTGATTGTCCACATTGGAAACAAACACCACGTGGAATGAAAGGAACATGAGCACTTGATTGTCCAACCAAATTCCAAGGAGGAAGATTGGGTTGGGGTGGACGATATATGGTGGTTGATGGTCTAGAAGCACTTACAGCATGACTGACGTCATTGAAGGGAATCCATACACATCGTTTTCGAGAAACTGGGCCAGAAGATTGTGCAAACTCACGATCACGCTTGCGAGACTCTTCGTACAACTCATTTCCATACTCGGCCTTGAAGGATTTGTCGACCAAGTCCCGGAAGTTGACGAACTCGTGAAGATTCAGTTCATGACGAAGGACGGGGCTAATTCCCTTGTGGAACCTTTCTTGCTTCTTGGCATCGGTGGATACTTCTTCTTGGGCATAACGTGCTAGACGAGTGAACTCAGTCCGATACTCATGAACATACATCTTTGCTTGGGTCAGATTGCAAAATTGTTCTCTCTTGCGCTCCATCAGCTGATCCGGAATATGATACCCTAGGAAGTCATCACAGAACTCTTGCCAAGTCACCACGTGACCTATGGGCTGCATTGCTACAAAATTCTCCCACCACTGAAGAGCAGCACCTTCCAGAAAGTATGCCGCGAATAGCACATGATCACTGGGAGCAACATGGGCCGTCTCAAGCTTACGCTCGAGGGAACGAAGCCAATCATCGGCATCAAGGGGCTCAGAAGAACACCGGAATACTGGCGGGTTGAGGAGAATGAAGTCCTGGATGGTAACAACACTATGATGCTGACGAGAAGTGTTCTTCTCAATACGCTCAAGAAGACGTGTCTGATCACGACGATTCTTCTCAGCCTCCATCATGATTTCCTCCGCAGAAGGCGGTGGTGGAGGATCTTCATCATCTCTATTACCAGGACTGAAATCAACACAACGATTTCCACCTAACATTCTGTGTGATAAGAATCAACAATCCGAATAGGATTTATGATACACTTCTAAGCCAAGAAAACAAGACTATAATGCAATGGCATCAAAGTCACAAACGGACTGCATAACGGCTCCACCGGGATGGAAATTGAGACAACCTACAGGATGACGGACATCACTTCCACAGAAACACTATGGAATGATGGCTCAGAAAGACCACAACACTCCTACAGCTACAAAGAAGCAAACAACGAGATGTCCTAGTAAAGACATAGATGAGCCTAGTCCTATCTTCCCGTAGAGCAAGATGAGGGTGACTCAGAACTCAGATCGATGAGGGTAAGGAGAAAAAAGAAGTCTTACGTTGTTCCCTTATACCCAAGTAACTATATAAATATAGAATGCTAGACTCGACATCAGCCAAGGGTTTGATAATCCTACAGACGGTCCTGCTCTGATACCAAGTCTGTCGGGACCCGGGGTTTGCGTATGTAATTCCAGTCACAACTCAATTATATGGAGAGCCAAGAGTCGTACCCACTTGTCTAAGCAGACAAGGCCAAGCACAGAACACTCTCGGAAAGCATCGTAAGTGAGGGGCATCCCATCCAGGCCGGATGATCAACTGAGATGGGTCCTCATCGTCCGCTCACAAGTCTAAATGATTATGGGTGGTGAAATCCCATACTCATAGACAAGTCGCCTCAACCATATTCTCAATTGAATTATAACACTTACATAAACAGACTCCAGCCCGATCACCTAGTCGGGATCTCAGGCGGGCTCAATCATACAACAAAGTGTGCCACGCGACAGAGTCACGAGCAATCGCATCGCGATGGCCCAAGATGCGCACATCTAAGGGCCACTTGGTGTATAAAAGACTGCCGACAAGAACACAACGAAGCTATCGAACCCCACACCAAGACATGCACGTTATAATCATACACGCAGCATACATGTTGTAACACCCTCACTGTCAGTGAACAGTAATCACTGTTACTGTTCATCTGTACTGTTCAAAATTTTTGCTTTAATCAAATGGTTCAGTTCAAATTCAAATTCCCCTTTGATATGGTGGCAAGAAAAGTGAACCATGGACTTTGATCATCATGGATGAAAAAAAGTCCAAGCCATTTGAGTTGAAATTCAAACAAACCCTAAAATGCCTTTTTATGAATATTAAAAATTATGGTGACAATAAATCTTTTCCAAAAATCTTGGAACCACTTTTGTAAAATCACAAATAATCAGTGGACCATGCCAATATGGTTTTGGGTATTTATTGAGTTATAGAAAATTTCCAAACAATTCAAAACAGTAGCTAAAAACCCCAATTTAATCATTTAATATTATAATAAAATATTAAATTACTTTTATAATTGCCCAAATCTTTTGTGGCACTGACCTTAGGTATAACATAACTTATGGGGCACCAACCACATTTTTCAAAAATGCCTAAGTGAGTTAAAACAAATACAAAAGGAAAATACAGAAAGGAAAAAGTAGAAAAACAAAAGAAACCCAAAAGCCTAATCTACCCCTCCCTCCTGGGCCACCACCCAGCCCACTAACCCCACCCCACCGAAGCCGGCCCGAATGGCCCACCCCCCCGGTCATCTCCCTCGCTACAGGGGAGAAGCCGGGCGTGGCGCCCATCGGCCGAGGCCACGGCGACGACCTCCCTCCGTGGAGGCCATCGGGCACTCCTCCGGCGCCTACAACCTAGGGCACCGCGGCGCCAAGCCCTGGAGACCCTAGCACCCCCTCTTTTCCCCTCGCGCCGCCTCCCTCGTCATCTTCCACCTCAGGCCGAGCCCGCCATGGTTGCGGCTCCGTGAACGCACGAGCCCACCGGCCACACAAGCCCTCCCCTCCGTGTCCAGTGACCTCGCCGCCGTCGGCTTCCTCTTCAAGCAGAAGGAATCGACCCTGGGCGCCCTCAGGACGACGTCGACTACATCGTCTTCGGCCACGGCAGCCGGCAAGCTCCGACGAATTCCACCGCCACACGCTCCTCTCCGACCCCGAGACCCCTCCCCTTCGTCCACGGTGAGCACGCGGCCGTTTTGCCCCTCTCTGCGCCGCGAATCGTGACCCAGAGCACCATCCCCGCCTAGCTCGTACTCCGGTCGCCGCTGGTTAGCTCGCCGCCGCGACCACCACCACCGAAGCTCGCGTCCGAGCGCGTAGACGCGCTCAACACGTTCCCCGTGACCAAACGCACGCACGCACGCTTCCAATCGGGGTTGGATTCGCCATCGACGTCGGGTCCGTACGCCAACCGCCGCCAGAGCTCATCGCCGACATCCCTCCGGCCATCTTCCGGCCAGTCTGCCACCACCAGCCGAACCGCGACACTTCACTGGTTCGAACGCACCGCCCCGCCCCTCGAACCGTCCCCTGTAGCGCTCGCGTCGACGACCTCGCCGGAGTTTGACCTCGCCGGCGTCGACCTAAGCACCCCGTGAGGCTGACCTGCGGGTCCCGCCTGTCAGTGGTGTCATTAGCGTTAATGACCCACTGACCAGTGGCCCCCACCCCCGGATTAAGCCCCTAATTACCTGTTAGTTAGAAATAACCCCCCCTGAGTATGACACTTGGGCCCCCCTTGTCAGAGTTTTATAAATAAAATGAATTTGAATTATTATTAGAGTATGACATGTGGGTCCCCCACTGAATAATTAGATTTAACTAATTTATTTATTAACTGTGTCACTGACCAGTGGGACCCACTGGTCAGTTAATTAAAATGAATTATTAATTTATTAAATAATTAATAAAAGAATTATTAAATAGAAAAGGATTTTTAATGTTTTAAAATTGATTTAAACTTATAAATTCAATATCTTTTAAACCGTAGCTCAGATCAAAAAACTTTATACATGAAAGTTGATCAGAAAAATATAACGAATAAGAATACGCTTTCCGTATACCAACCCCACCCCCTAGCACACCGATCATCGACATTCCCCCCCTCCGGGCTGTCTGTCGATAATTCCAGGTACCGATAAAAAGTACCCGGATGAATTTATTCCGAACACGAAAGTTGTTCGGAATAGTTCAACTAGCTCGGGTACACCCCCCTTATGTTTGTCCGGTACCCACGACACCTCCGGCTTGATCCTTCCCCCTCCGGCCCCTGTCCGATAATCACCCGGAGCCGGTATTTCATCCCCGGATGAATTCCCGCTCCGCGCAACGTGCATTGCACTGCGTTAGAACACCGTTAACTTTTCATCTGTCATGTCATGCATATGTTTGTATATTATTGCTGTGTATTTACTTTTTTCCTCCCCCCCTTAATCTCCGGTAGACCCCGCTGCTACCGCCGACTACACCGCTACCGGGTACGACTACTTCGTCGACGACCCTGCTACTACCATCGAGCTTGCAGGCAAGCAGAGCCATTCTCTTCCCCAGATATCGCCTACCTTTCCGTATTTTCTTGCACTAGGCATTGTTACTGCTGCTGCTACGATTACAATCCTATTCAATTGCATAGCCTGATTTTGTCGCCCCTTGATGTACCTTTCCTTTATCCTATGCTGCCTATTATTACTTATGTATTATTCAGCAGTGAACCCTGCGCCTTGTTAGCTAGGACTAGATAGCGGGCCGTGGTCACTCAGGGGGGTGAACACGGATACAATATATACAACTACACACGTACGGTACAAAGAAGACACCGCCAAAGGCCCCTATCTGGGTTATGCCTAGTCACCTCAAGTGTGAGCTATCCGAGAGTAATCCTTGTACTCCACTCGAGGCTGACTTTGTCTTGCCGCCATAGGGTCCTGAACAGCGGTTGTCCTTAAAGGTAAGAAAGTCGGGCGACCCAACGGTGCCCGCGAGCGGTATATCGTCGGGAACGACAGGGAGGGTACGACCGACGTTACTGGCGTGCTTGGCCCCTGCTCGTATCTCGCGAGAGTTACCAAACCACGAAAGTCGAGCTCTACCAAGAGCACACGCGAGACAAGGTAAGGAGACGGTTCACCTTGTTGGTAACCGCAGTGACTTGGTCGGACGACAGGGCAGGCACCGACGTTACTGGTGGTCCTGACTGCTGTCGTTGACCGCGGGTCGGTTAAGTCGAGGCAACGATAACGGTTGTCACGCAGGTTAATTAAAATGCTAAATGGTTCGGCGGATGACTTGAGAGACCCGTTGGTCTGTTCGCACTACCTACACGTGGGATTACGGTGTGGGCCCTCCGCGTCGTAGTTCGTCCGAAAGCTCTTCAGACGTCAGCAGTACTGCGGCCTGATCGCCGGGAAGTGGTCTTGTCTTATTTGCTGCAGCAGGTGTGTTTGGATTTGCTTTTTCTTCACCGGCCAGACTCGCACCGTGCAGGAGCGTGCAAGGGTGAGGGACCTAGACCCCTTGGCGCATAGGATATAGTCCGGCGGATGGCCTCTCTGTTGAGCCTAGGATGGGCTGCGTCGTGTCGGATAGCCTCGGTGGGGCGTTCCCTGACAAGGTTCACGCCACCCTGGAGATCCGAGCGTGCAGGCTGAACAGTAGTGCACCCCTGCAGGGAGTTTAATCTATTCGAATAGCCGTGTCCACGGTAACAGGACGCTTTATGCTGAAGCTGGATCTTACCACTAGAAACTATTATTATTAAACTGTATGGTTCCGGGTTTTCTTCCTCGTGGGGATGTCGAGGAGGTGAACTCGGAGGCATAATTATTATTGTTAATCATTACAACTTATATTATACAATGTTGCAGCAACTTCTGCTTCGTTGTTACTTTATGCTTTATATGAACTGTTGGCTGATTCTTACCTCATGCTGCAAGACATCGTCGGAAGATGCTAGTCTTCGACAGGCCTAGCTTCTTACCCTTATTCTGATTTCTATCTTGCAGTCCACTATATACAGCCTCTTTTTTTCGTTGATACAATGCATAATGCTTAGTAGCGGACGTAAGACTCGCGGGTATACTAGATACTCACCTGCTTTATTTCCTTTACTGTTTTGCCTGATCGGCCGCTGCAGTCGACGTTGGAGCCCATGAGCAGGAGTACCCCGGAGGCGGATACTACTACGTCGAGACCCCCGCTGACCAGGACCAGGAGTAGTTTCGGAGGCTCCCAGGCAGGAGGCCTTGCCTTTTCGATCTGTATCTCTGATGTTATTTGTGCTAGCCTTCTTAAGGCAAAACTTGACTAACTATGTCTGTACTCAGATATTATGGCTTGTATAACTTATGTATTCAGGTCCGCGCGACCCCCTTTATTGTAACATATTGGTTTATCCTTTTGTGTTTAGTGTTGTGCTGTGATATTCTCACCGTGGCACCCTAATCTCAGCCGTGTACCCTGCGTGTATGATTACTGTACACGGATTGATTTTGGGGGCGTCACAAGTTGGTATCAGAGCCGACTGCCTGTAGGAAGCCACCCCACCACTACCTGGTCGAAGTTGAGCCTAGACTTTGAGAAACTATTTTGCTAACTTTATATTTGGCTTACGGGCCCACATCGATGTCACTACGTGTGATATCTATGGTATTAGGATCCTTTTCTCCTTACCTATGCTCTGGGAATCTGCTCTCTTATCCTTGCTGGTAAGTTTTACAAAATCTGACATTAGGATCACGTTCTCTTGATTCCACCCGGCGTTTTTGGTGATTCCCCCATTGATTGAGTCGTGTCGCAGGCGTCGTACGCCAGATCCCAGACCGCGGATCCCATTCTCATTCTGGGCAGCCCGCGCGTTCTCTGGCATCAACTACTGTGGCCAACGGTTTTCTTGCGGCGTGATTGACATAGTGGAATCTATGTCGCGTCGTGTAATCCTTACCGCAGTCTGCGCGCCGCCTAGTGTGTCCTTTTTCCTTAATTTCTACGACGTTACGCTGCCCGATTTTCGATTGATTCTATGTGTGGATGTGTATGTCTTATATGACTACCCCTATATATCCGCGCCTCCTCTTGGTTGTCGCTTTACCTATTACTCGTTTCTGGCATCTCGTTAAAATGTTCATCGCTGAAATACCCCTGTTAAATTCTAGCAGGATGGCTGGTCGTGGTGGTCGTGGTCGTGGTCGTGGTGCCAACGATCCACCTCCGCCGCCGGACTACATGGCAGCGATGATGCAGCAGTTTCAGATGAACCAAGTGTTTATGCAAGGAGTCATAGATCAGCTCCAGAATCAGAATCAGAACCAGAACCAGCACCAGAACCAACCGCCTGTGGTTACTCTGCGGGATTTCATGCGTCTCAATCCCCCTCTCTTCCACCAGCCTGAACAGCCGCTGGATGCTGATGATTGGCTTCGTGACATCACTCGTCAGCTGGAGTTCGCTAATGTGAGCGCTGCTGATTATGTCACCTTCGCATCCTATTTCCTGCGTGGTCCCGCTGCTCAGTGGTGGGACACCTACAAGGGCTCGCTAGCTGAAGGGACTGTCGTCACCTGGAACGACTTCAAGACTGCCTTCCGTGCTCGTTATGTCCCCCAGGCGATTATGAACCGTATGAAGGCCGAGTTCCGCAACCTCGTTCAGGGCAACAAAACTGTCGAGGCTTACCAGAGGGAATTCCTCCGCCTCTCCCGCTATGCTGCAAGTGACCTACCCAATGATGCAAGTAGGCAAGAGAAGTTCCGTGATGGACTCAACCCAGATCTCCAGCTTGCACTGGCTTTGCACGTCTTCCCCGACTTCGCCACCATGGTGAATCAGACTATCACTCTGGAGACCGCTCAGCTTAAGTTCGGTCGTTCGCCGAAGCGCCCCCGTGATGCTGGCTCATCTTCGGGCACAGCACAGAAGCAGCGCGTTTGGCTTCCACACAGTGTGTTTCGTCCAACTGCCCCTGCAGCAAGGCCGTCGTATGTTGCACCCCGTCTGACTCCGCCCCCGCCGAGACAGCCGAAGAGTGAGACTGCACCCCTCCGTCCTCAAGATGGCCTGTGTTTCAAGTGCCTTCAGCCAGGCCATATTTCCAGAGACTGCCCTCAGCGACAGAATCAACTGGTAGTTCACCCTGCTGGCCGCGGAAATGGCCGTGGCAACAATGGGACCCTCAACTATAATACTGGGTCAAACCCTCATGCTCGTGACCATGCTTACAACATTGATGTTGAGGCAGCTCAGGAACAGCCCGCTACTGTGATGGGTACACTCCTCGTTAACTCATTAACTGCTACTGTTTTATTTGATACAGGAGCATCGCATTCATTTATGTCTGGAGCATTTGCTTCTAAGCATGGAATTTACCACGAAAAGATGCATACCCCCTTAATAGTCCGGACTCCCGGTACCCAGTGTCGTGTCGACATGGTTGCACCTAACCTCACTGTCGAGATTGAAAGATTTGAGTTCATGGTTTCTCCACACATTCTGAAAACCTCCACCATCGACCTTATCCTTGGCATGGATTGGCTAAAAACCCACAATGCCGCACTTTATTGTGGCACCAAGGTCATCCAACTTTTTCATCCTTCTGGCGCGATTTTGAGTCACACTGCCATTGTGTCGATGAATGCCGAAGCTCGTATATATGCTCTGAATGCCTTGAATGACGCACCTCTCGAAGGGATTGAGAAAGTCCCAATCGTTTGTGATTTTACCGACGTATTCCCAGAAGAACTGCCGGGGATACCCCCGATTAGGGAAGTTGAATTCGTCATCGACTTGAAGCCTGGCACAGTCCCTATTGCCAAGCGCCCATATAAGATGCCACCTCACCACCTCCTTGAATTGAAGAAGGAGATCGACACGGCCCTCAACAAAGGCTTCATCCGTCCTAGTTCCTCTGCTTGGGGAGCACCTTCGCTCTTTGTCAAGAAGAGTGATGGCACGAACCGTTTGGTCCAAGATTACCGACCTATCAACCAGGCCACGATACAGAACAAGTACCCCCTCCCTCAGATCAATGATCTTTATGATCAACTTGCTGGATCCACGGTGTTTTCAAAACTTGACTTAAGGTTGGGTTACCATCAGATCCGGGTCCGTGATGAGGACATTCCGAAGACTGCATTCATTACTCGCTATGGTTCATACGAGTACACTGTCATGTCCTTTGGCTTGACGAATGCCCCAGCCACCTTCTCCAGATTGATGAACTTTATATTCATGGAATATCTCGACAAGTTTGTCGTGGTTTATCTGGATGATATATTGATTTACTCCAAGACCGATGCAGAACATGCTGAACATCTTCGCCTTATACTTGAAAAGCTTCGAGAACACAAACTCTATGCTAAGTATTCTAAGTGTGAGTTCTGGCTTCCCGAAGTAACCTACCTTGGTCATGTGATTTCCAAGGATGGCGTTGCCGTCAACCCCGAACGTATTCAGGCTATTCTTGACTAGACTCCACCCAGGACTGTCAAGCAAGTCCGAAGTTTCCTCGGCCTTGCCAACTATTGCCGCCGTTTTGTTGAGAACTTCTCCAAGATTGCCAGGCCTCTGACTAACCTGCTGCACAAAGGCGTCAAGTTTGAGTGGACAGATAAATGTCAGGAAAGTTTTCAAGCTCTCAAGGACAAGCTCACTTCACCCCCGGTGCTTGCTCCTCCTGATACAGAAGGACTTCGTGATTTATTGCGACGCGTCTCGTCAAGGATTAGGCTGTGTCCTAATGCAAGAGCGCAAAGTGATTGCTTATGGCTCTCGTCAGTTGCGTGCTCACGAAGAAAACTACCCAACTCATGATCTCGAATTGGCAGCGGTAATTTATGCATTGAAGCTGTGGCGACATTACCTCGTCGGTAATCGTTGCGAGATCTTCACCGACCACCAAAGCCTGAAGTACCTGTTTACTCAACCCGACCTGAATCTCCGCCAACAGAGATGGCTCGAGACAATAGTCGACTACGACATGGGAATTTCTTACACCCCTGGCAAAGCTAATGTGGTGGCCGATGCCTTAAGCCGCAAAGCCTATTGTAGTGAACTTGAAGTTCAGGTGCAACAACCACGTCTGTATGCAGAACTCCGCAAGCTGAACATCGAAATTGTTCCGCAGGGATATGTGAACTCCCTGGTGGTCCAACCAGACCTCGACACCCGCATCAAGACGGTACAACATTATGACTCTGACATTTGGAAGATTAAGCGTCGTGTCGCGCGCGGAGAGCCCTCATTCTTCACTATTGATGCAAATGATGATAATGCGGTGTACTTCAAGGGTCGTTTAGTGGTTCCGGTAGCCAAGGCCAACCTGAATTACGCCTCCGATGTCATGAAAGAAGCTCATGATACACCTTTGTCGATTCACCCTGGTAGTACCAAGATGTACCAAGACATTCGTCAGCGGTACTGGTGGTCCAACATGAAACAAGACATTGCTCGTTATGTTGATGAGTGTGACGTTTGTCGTCGCGTGAAAGCCGAACATCAAAGACCTGCTGGTACTCTGCAACCACTCTCTATTCCTGAATGGAAATGGGACAAGATTGAAATGGACTTCTTCACCGGATTTCCCCGATCACAGAAGGGTCATGATGCCATCTTTGTCGTCATCGACCGATTCTCCAAGGTTGCTCATTTTCTGCCTGTCAAGGAGACGATCTTTGCTAGTCAGTTAGCGGACTTATATGTTTCCAGAATTGTTTCACTCCACGGTATTCCGTTGGAGATCAGTTCCGACCGAGGCAGCATTTTCACCTCTAAGTTCTGGGATAGTTTCCAAGAAGCTATGGGCACTCACCTGAGTTTCAGCACCGCTTGTCACCCCCAGTCGCAAGGACAAGTCGAACGAGTTAACCAAGTGCTTGAAGACATGCTTCGAGCTTGTGTCATTTCATTCGGTAAGAAATGGGAGGAATCTCTTCCATTTGCTGAATTCTCGTATAACAATAGCTATCAAGCTAGTCTGAAGATGGCCCCCTTTGAAGTTCTCTATGGACGTAAGTGTCGAACCCCTCTGAATTGGTCAGAAACTGGGGAACGAACCCTCATTGGTCCGGACATTATTCAGCATGCCGAAGATCAGGTTCGCGTTATTCGTGAACACTTGAAAGCTGCTCAGTCCCGTCAGAAGAGCAACTATGACCGCAAACACAAAGAAATGGTCTATCAACCTGGTGAATATGCGTACCTTCGTGTCACTCCCATGAGGGGCACTCATCGTTTCGGAATCAAAGGCAAGTTAGCTCCTCGCTACATTGGCCCGTTCCGTATCCTTTCCAAGAGTGGACCAGTGGCATACCGTCTGGAATTGCCGCCGAACCTCTCTCAAGTCCACGATGTATTCCACGTGTCGCAACTCCGACGCTGCTTCAAAGACCCTATCCGTGAAGTGGAGCATGATATGATTGAGCTACAACAGGACTTGACTTATCAAGAACATCCGAGCCGCATTCTCGATCAGTCTGAACGCAAGACCCGCAACAAGACGACCAAGTTTCTCAAAGTTCAGTGGTCGAATCATTCTGAAGACGAAGCCACTTGGGACCGCGAAGATCGTCTTCGTGAAGAATACCCCGATCTTTTCACCTCTACCACTTAAATTCTCGGGACGAGAATTCTTTTAGTGGGGGAGATTTGTAACACCCTCACTGTCAGTGAACAGTAATCACTGTTACTGTTCATCTGTACTGTTCAAAATTTTTGCTTTAATCAAATGGTTCATTTCAAATTCAAATTCCCCATTGATATGGTGGCAAGCAAAGTGAACCATGGACTTTGATCATCATGGATGAAAACAAAGTCCAAGCCATTTGAGTTGAAATTCAAACAAACCCTAAAATGCCTTTTTATGAATATTAAAAATTATGGTGACAATAAATCTTTTCCAAAAATCTTGGAACCACTTTTGTAAAATCACAAATAATCAGTGGACCATGCCAATATGGTTTTGGGTATTTATTGAGTTATAGAAAATTTCCAAACAATTCAAAACAGTAGCTAAAAACCCCAATTTAATCATTTAATATTATAATAAAATATTAAATGACTTTTATAATTGCCCAAATCTTTTGTGGCACTGACCTTAGGTATAACATAACTTATGGGGCACCAACCACATTTTTCAAAAATGCCTAAGTGAGTTAAAACAAATACAAAAGGAAAATACAGAAAGGAAAAAGTAGAAAAACAAAAGAAACCCAAAAGCCTAATCTACCCCTCCCTCCTGGGCCACCACCCAGCCCACTAACCCCACCCCACCGAAGCCGGCCCGAATGGCCCACCCCCCCCCCCCCGTTCATCTCCCTCGCTATAGGGGAGAAGCCGGGCGTGGCGCCCATCGGCCGAGGCCACGGCGACGACCTCCCTCCGTGGAGGCCATCGGGCACTCCTCCGGCGCCTACAACCTAGGGCACCGCGGCGCCAAGCCCTGGAGACCCTAGCACCCCCCTCTTTTCCCCTCGCGCCACCTCCCTCGTCATCTTCCACCTCAGGCCGAGCCCTCCATGGTTGCGGCTCCGTGAACGCACGAGCCCACCGGCCACACCAGCCCTCCCCTCCATGTCCAGTGACCTCGCCTCCGTCGGCTTCCTCTTCAAGCAGAAGGAATCGACCCCGGGCGCCCTCAGGACGACGTCGACTACATCGTCTTCGGCCACGGCAGCCGGCAAGCTCCGACGAATTCCGCCGCCACACGCTCCTCTCCGACCCCGAGACCCCTCCCCTTCGTCCACGGTGAGCATGCGGCCGTTTTGCCCCTCTCTGCGCCGCGAATCGTGACCCAGAGCACCATCCCCGCCTAGCTCGTACTCCGGTCGCCGCTGGTTAGCTCGCCGCCGCGGCCACCACCACCGAAGCTCGCGTCCGAGCGCGTAGACGCGCTCAACACGTTCCCCGTGACCAAACGCACGCACGCACGCTTCCAATCGGGGTTGGATTCGCCATCGTTGTCGGGTCCGTACGCCAACCGCCGCCAGAGCTCGTCGCCGACGTCCCTCCGGCCATCATCCGGCCAGTCCGCCACCACCAGCCGAACCGCGACACTTCACTGGTTCGAACGCACCGCCCCGCCCCTCGAACCGTCCCCTGTAGCGCTCGCGTCGACGACCTCGCCGGCGTCGACCTAAGCACCCCGTGAGGCTGACCTGCGGGTCCCGCCTGTCAGTGGTGTCATTAGCGTTAATGACCCACTGACCAGTGGCCCCCACCCCCGGATTAAGCCCCTAATTACCTGTTAGTTAGAAATAACCCCCCCTGAGTATGACACTTGGGCCCCCCTTGTCAGAGTTTTATAAATAAAATGAATTTGATTTATTATTAGAGTATGACATGTGGGTCCCCCACAGAATAATTAGATTTAACTAATTTATTTATTAACTGTGTCACTGACCAGTGGGACCCACTGGTCAGTTAATTAAAATGAATTATTAATTGATTAAATAATTAATAAAAGAATTATTAAATAGAAAAGGATTTTTAATGTTTTAAAATTGATTTAAACTTATAAATTCAATATCTTTTAAACCGTAGCTCAGATCAAAAAACTTTATACATGAAAGTTGATCAGAAAAATATAACGAATAAGAATACGCTATGCGTATACCAACCCCACCCCCATAGCACACCGATCATCGACATTCCCCCCCTCCGGGCTGTCTGTCGATAATTCCCGGTACCGATAAAAAGTACCCGGATGAATTTATTCCGAACACGAAAGTTGTTCGGAATAGTTCAACTAGCTCGGATACACCCCCCTTATGTTTGTCCGGTACCCACGACACCTCCGGCTTGATCCTTCCCCCTCCGGCCCCTGTCCGATAATCACCCGGAGCCGGTATTTCATCCCCGGATGAATTCCCGCTCCGCGCAACGTGCATTGCACTGCGTTAGAACACCGTTAACTTTTCATCTGTCATGTCATGCATATGTTTGTATATTATTGCTGTGTATTTACTGTTTTCCTCCCCCCCCCTTAATCTCCGGTAGACCCCGCTGCTACCGCCGACTACACCGCTGCCGGGTACGACTACTTCGTCGACGACCCTGCTACTACCGTCGAGCTTGCAGGCAAGCAGAGCCATTCTCTTCCCCAGATATCGCCTACCTTTCAGTATTTTCTTGCACTAGGCATTGTTACTGCTGCTGCTACGATTACAATCCTATTCAATTGCATAGCCTGATTTTGTCGCCCCTTGATGTACCTTTCCTTTATCCTATGCTGCCTATTATTACTTATGTATTATTCAGCAGTGAACCCTGCCCCTTGTTAGCTAGGACTAGATAGCGGGCCGTGGTCACTCAGGGGGGTGAACACGGATACAATATATACAACTACACAGGTACGGTACAAAGAAGACACCGCCAAAGGCCCCTATCTGGGTTATGCCTAGTCACCTCAAGTGTGAGCTATCCGGGAGTAATCCTTGTACTCCACTCGAGGCTGACTTTGTCTTGCCGCCATAGGGTCCTGAACAGCGGTTGTCCTTAAAGGTAAGAAAGTCGGGCGACCCAACGGTGCCCGCGAGCGGTATATCGTCGGGAACGACAGGGAGGGTACGACCGACGTTACTGGCGTGCTTGGCCCCTGCTCGTATCTCGCGAGAGTTACCAAACCACGAAAGTCGAGCTCTACCAAGAGCACACGCGAGACAAGGTAAGGAGACGGTTCACCTTGTTGGTAACCGCAGTGACTTGGTGGGACGACAGGGCAGGCACCGACGTAACTGGTGGTCCTGACTGCTGTCGTTAACCGCGGGTCGGTTAAGTCGAGGCAACGATAACGGTTGTCACGCAGGTTAATTAAAATGCTAAATGGTTCGGCGGATGACTTGAGAGACCCGTTGGTCTGTTCGCACTACCTACACGTGGGATTACGGTGTGGGCCCTCCGCGTCGTAGTTCGTCCGAAAGCTCTTCAAACGTCAGCAGTACTGCGGCCTGATCGCCGGGAAGTGGTCTTGTCTTATTTGCTGCAGCAGGTGTGTTTGGATTTGCTTTTGCTTCACCGGCCAGACTCGCACCGTGCAGGAGCGTGCAAGGGTGAGGGACCTAGACCCCTTGGCGCATAGGATATAGTCCGGCGGATGGCCTCTCTGTTGAGCCTAGGATGGGCTGCGTCGTGTCGGATAGCCTCGGTGGGGCGTTCCATGACAAGGTTCACGCCACCCTGGAGATCCGAGCGTGCAGGCTGAACAGTAGTGCACCCCTGCAGGGAGTTTAATCTATTCGAATAGCCGTGTCCACGGTAACAGGACGCTTTATGCTGAAGCTGGATCTTACCACTAGAAACTATTATTATTAAACTGTATGGTTCCGGGTTTTCTTCCTCGTGGGGATGTCGAGGAGGTGAACTCGGAGGCATAATTATTATTGTTAATCATTACAACTTATATTATACAATGTTGCAGCAACTTCTGCTTCGTTGTTACTTTATGCTTTATATGAACTGTTGGCTGATTCTTACCTCATGCTGCAAGACATCGTCGGAAGATGCTAGTCTTCGACAGGCCTAGCTTCTTACCCTTATTCTGATTTCTATCTTGCAGTCCACTATATACAGCCTCTTTTTTTCGTTGATACAATGCATAATGCTTAGTAGCGGACGTAAGACTCGCGGGTATACTAGATACTCACCTGCTTTATTTCCTTTACTGTTTTGCCTGATCGGCCGCTGCAGTCGACGTTGGAGCCCATGAGCAGGAGTACCCCGGAGGCGGATACTACTACGTCGAGACCCCCGCTGACCAGGACCAGGAGTAGTTTCGGAGGCTCCCAGGCAGGAGGCCTTGCCTTTTCGATCTGTATCTCTGATGTTATTTGTGCTAGCCTTCTTAAGGAAAAACTTGACTAACTATGTCTGTACTCAGATATTATGGCTTGTATAACTTATGTATTCGGGTCCGCGCGACCCCCTTTATTGTAACATATTGGTTTATCCTTTTGTGTTTAGTGTTGTGCTGTGATATTCTCACCGTGGCACCCTAATCTCAGCCGTGTACCCTGCGTGTATGATTACTGTACACGGATTGATTTTGGGGCCACATGATATCAAACAACTCCTACATCTGCTAGGATTGTGGTTTGCTTACTACTGTGACAAAATGATAGGTCATGCAAAGGAATAGGTTCAACTAGCGGTAGAACGTATCATGGTGATATCCTAAACATGCATAAGCGAGAATGAGAGGGAACTTGGATTTTATCGACATGATCAAAGAGGGGGTGCTTGGCTTGCTGACGATCACGAGGTAACACTCTTCTAACGTGAGGTTGAACTCGTCTTCGAGATCAACTCTACTGAGAAGATGCAATCACCGAAGCACTGAAAGTAATGCACATTCAACATAGTACAATGCACAATCAATATGCAAAACATAGCATGGCAAGGTGCTGAGGTGACCTCTGTTTAAATTGCAACATGTTGATTGAAGTTTATTTGAAAAGTAAATTCAAATTCAAACTCCAAATGTATTCAAATTGGTCCAAGTTGCTTTTGCTAAAGTTTGTTCATTGTAAACCATGTGGTCATGTGTGTGATATGCTTTTGAAGTACAAGTGATCATATTAGCATTGCTTTGGTTGAAGTTGGATTAGCATTTGAATTCATTTTGACTTAATTCCAATTAAGCCAAATAGAAAAAGATACTGGTCCTATTTTAAGATCAACTCCAACATAGCTTAAAGTTGGAAATTTGGAAAGAGGATTTTCTCCTGATCATTGTTCATATATAAATCTATTCATTTGGACTTATAGTTTAAAAGATATTAATATTTGAAGTTTAGGCCATTTTCTGGAATTAACTGGATTAAATAAATTATTAACTTTTATTGCGTCATGATGACATCATGATGACGCAGGGGCTGGCCTGACAGGGGGGTCCCACTGGTCAGCCTTTGTGGGGGTTAACAAGCTCTGTTTATTTTTTAAATCGATTTGATTAAGGCCCTGGGGCCAGTGTCAGTGGGGAAAGGGGGGATAGCAGAGGTCATTAGGGGCACTAGTGGCCAGGGTTGCCGGATTTTACTGTTGATGGCCGGAGAGTTCACCGGAATTGGGTAGGAGGCTCGGGAGAGGGGATGAGGAGCACTGGCAGATGCCTCGCGGGCTTCCGCATCCAACGGAGCAATTGGGGGGTCAAGGGGGCGCTCGGGGTCACGTCCACGACGACGAAGGCGGCGACTGAAGCTCCTGGTCATGGCGAAACGGCACAGAGAGCACGGGGAGAAGCACAAATGGGGGAATCGGAGCTGGGTGCTCACCAGAAGGCGATGACGCACTCGACGGAGCCGGAGGAAGGACGGGGACGGCGAATTTGAGCTCGGGTTAATTGCGGCCGGTGGCGAAGATTTGATGCGGGAGTCGTCTGGAGTCGTCCTCGGCTTCGATTGGGGTTATAGCTCGATGGAGACGAGGGCGCGGGAGCGACTGGACAAATCGGCTACTCGAGAGGAGGCCGTTGGCTGCGGTTGTTCACGTCGGCGGCGAGGTGAGGTCCTCGGTGTGTGCTGAATTCGGCGAGAGAGGGAGAGGAACGAACCAGCGAGGGGGGGGGGGGGAAGATGGCCTGGAGCCTTCCAGACGCTGCGTGGAAAGAGAGGAAGAGGAGGGGAGGGCCTGCGCTGGCCAGAGGAGGAGGTGGCGGCCATGCCGTGAGCGCACGGCTGGTCTGTCCCTCCTTCTGGCAAGGGAAGAAGACGACGGGGGGATTTGGGCCGGGCCAGGTGGGATGTCCCCTAGGCGAAAGGTAAGTGTTTCCTCTGTTCTTTTCTTTTTATTGTTTCTGTTAATTTGTTTGCCCATTTAAAATAATAGCTAGGGCATTTATAAAAATTCCCAACTATTTTTATGAAACGTAGGTGACTTAGTATTACTCAACCCCAAGTTTTGGGAATTTTTGAAATTCAAATTATTTGAATCTCAATTCAAATAGGCATTTGATTTAATTTCCAAGCCACTGTTTGGATTTTTGAAAAATCAATGAGCATGGGATTAATCCCAAATCACTTTTAAAATGATCACACTCATTTTTAGGATTTTTCAACATATCCAAAAGAATTTGGAAAAATATTTATTTTTAGTCTTTTATTTAATTCATTTAGGGCTTTTCTTTTCCCCATTTCCTTTTATTTTCGCAAAAAAATTCATGATGCAAAAATGCTAGCTTGGAAAAGCACAAACCTAAATTAGGGTTCTGACATAGTCCTAAGAGGTTTATGAATTATTGTTGCTGCAATTTTGTTGTTCTTAATGCTTGTTACTAGTGCACGAGTAGCATGATTTCAGATCGGAGCACGTTATGGTTGCATGATTATAATTGTTGTTCTAGATCTTATCTGCGGTTGTATGCACCTATTATGGTCCAGAACTGACGATCCCAAAGGTGACAGTTTGGGACACCAAAGGGGATGGGCTATAATTTGAGGATCACATGTGTTCATAGAGTGTTAATGCTTTGTTCCGGTGCTCTTTGATAGGAACACCTTAATCTCCATAAGTACCTTTTTGTCCCCGTTCGTAGCGGGACGGTAGGACAATAGATGTTGTGCAAGTTCTTATTGCAAGCACGTACCACTACATACGGAATACATGCCTACGTTTGGTTCTTAGACTAGGATTGCTCTAGTTTGTTCTTTGGCTAGAGTTTGTGCAATTTTTTCAATTGCCCAACTGTAATTTGTTCACCCAACACCTTTCTTTTTGCTTGGAGAGTTACCACTAGTGAAACCTTGAACCTCGGTCCATCTTTCATCTTCATTGCCTTCGTTGTTACTATCGCTCTCATCACTGCTGCTTATATTTTGTTACTAATTTGTGGTGTTTCTGATTGGGGAAGTCTCTAAGGCTACACCCGTCAACACACCATTGCTACTAAATATATTGTCTAGTGCTTTTTCAGGTGTGGTTGAATTGACAACTCAACTGCTAAGGCTTATAAGTATTCTTTGGCTCCCCTTGTGTCGAAACAATAAATTAGGGTTATACATACCCGCGAAGACTGTTGCGATCCCCTACACTTGTGGGTTATCAAGACTATTTTCTGGCGCCGTTGACAGGGACCATAGCTCTACTTATAAGTTCACTTGATAAGTACACTTTATCTTATTACTCTATTTGCTTACAATGATTACTTTCTTTGAAACTAGATCTTATTGGCAAGGTGGATTCACTGAGGATCAAAAAAAATATTATAAGGAATATCGCATGTCTGAAAAAGGGAATTTATATGGAGACTTATGTCTCAAGTTAATAGATATGCTAGAAACTTATGCTCTAATTATGATAAATCTTATTGATGTGATGAATCTTGTTGTTGCTTGCCCTTTAAACACCTTCCTTTCCAATGTTGGTGTAATGATAATGAAACCTTGGTATATTATACTAGGGGACATTATGATTTCTTTGATGTAGCACAAATAGAAGAATTTGTTGTATTTAAGGGTGCCTATGAAATTGCTTCCTTTATTGAAAATATTGAAGATGCCCCTTAAAAATCTGAGAGTCTTGATATACTTAAATATTTCTTTGAGAATTTTAATGATAATGCTTATATTACTAACTATCTCAAAAGGTTCTCTCCAGAAGAGGAAGAGACTAATACTTTGCAGGACTCTACGGAAGAAGAAATTGCTGAAACTGAAAGCTCATTGGATGAAAAAGAGGTGGAGAGTGACGAACAAAAGGAGGAAGAATGGAGTATCTACCCATCTCTACCAACTAATGAGAGTAACTCTTTGACTCATACTTTATATGATTTCCCTCCATCCTCACCAAAGGAGGATGAATGCTATATTGATTGCTATGATCCCATTGAATCTTTTGAAATATCCTTTTTTGATGAAATTGATGCTTGTGGCCATGATGCCCCTATGAAAGAGACTTGCAAGGATGATTTTGCTACTGTTATTTATGATAACCTTTGCTACTTTGATAAGTCTTATGATAACCCTCTATTTTTGCCTACTATGGATGTTCTTAATGATGAGGAGTTTTGCTTAGAAAGTTTGCAGGAGATGGCCGCGGCGGCGGATCCGTAGGGGACGAGCGCTTTTTGATGAGCGGCGGGGAGCTCGAATCCCGGGCGGCGTGGCGGCACACATTCTGACCAGAGGAGGTGAGGAAGAGGGAGTCGGCGGGGCGGGTGGGTAGGCCACCGCGGCTGTGGTTGGACGGCGACCGGATTTTGCGCTGGAGGACGATGGCGGATGCAGCGGCGAAGACCCGAATTAGACGGGGGTGGGGGCACGATGGCCTGGACCACCACCTAGCGGTTGTTGGTCGCACCGGGGCCCTGGTTGAGCGGCGCGCCGGGCCGGATCTAGCCGGATCCGTCGCAAGCCTCGTGCGGCTGGAAGGGATAGCTAGGGGAGCGCATGGCGACCGGATCCAACACTGGTGGCCTCGATGGGGCCCGTGGCGGCTGCGTCCAGACGCTGGTGGCCGCTCACGGGAGGGGCGCTGTGGTCGTGCGGAGGCGGCCGTGGCGCGCGTGGAGGGGAGTACGGCCATGGTTGAAGGTGTACTGGCGGCGGGACAAATCGGCGGCCATGGTGGGGATCAACCGGGAAGGTGGAGGGGATCGGGGGAGTGGGGGAAGATGTGGAGCCGAGGTCGTGCTGTGTGGGGGTGGGTGGGGATAAAGGGTTGGAGGGGTGGGTGTTTTCCACGGTGGGAGCTCCGCGCTAGAAACTAGGTCAGTAGTGTTGGATATGTGCCCTAGAGGAAAATTAATAAAGATATTTGTCAGATATCTGTTTGTTCATAGTACGTTATTTATTGTGCTAGAACTTTATTAAGCGGAAACATTAATACACGTGTGATATATAACAACCTGGTCCCTAGTTAAACTCAGGCATACTATCTCATTGGGCAATTGATGATCAAGGTTTCCTGATCATAAGAACATAATAGTCTATTGACAATGAGGTCATATCATTAGGAGAATGATGTGATGGACACACATCCATCTTAAGCATTGCAGTGTGATGAAGTCACCTAAGTTCAGCATTGCGATGACTTAATAACATAGCGACTAAATCCTTAGACCGTGATGATCATACATAATTGCTATCTATTAGGATGCTTTGAGTGCATTAACCGTTACACTGAAACATGGTAACTGAAAAGGTGTATCTTGGGTATTCCGAAGTAGATATGTTGAGGAGTATGAAATAGATCAGAGCGGGATTTGTCAATCCGAGTGACGGATAGGTACTCTGGGCCCACTCGGTGGTGTTGCATCAATAGCTTGCAAGAAACTGACTAGGTCACAAGAGATATAATATTCACAGACGAGTAAACAAGTTATGTCGGAGACGAGGAAGAACTAGGTATTGGATACCGAAGATCATACCTCGGACAAACATAGTACCAAAGCATAAAGGGATCAAGTCATATTGTTAACGGTTCAACAGCGATGAAGTTTATTCGATGGAAGCGTAGGGGCACATCAAGGATTGTAACCAGATCCCACATGATGGTCATTGGTCAGAGAGTGTCTCGATCATGTCTACTGTTTCCCGGACCGTAGGGTGTCACACTTACGGGCAATCGATGCATTAAGGATTGATTCGGGATCATCGGTGAAAAGAGAGAAAACACCGGAAATGTACCGGGAGGTGTCGGAAGCTGTGCCGGATATTTTGAAAGGTTCAAAATAATATATATTAATGTTTCATTATGTTTTATTATTTAATTGGCATAATTAAATATTAAAAATGATTTAAATAATTAATTAAAAAGGTGAAAAGGTATTTGGGCCTTAAAAGGCCCATGAGGGGAAGGGGGAGCCTCCCCCCTTGGGCTTCGCGCCAAGGGAGGGGCCCATCCCCACTCCTAGCCGCACCACTCCCCCCCCCCTTGGGGGTTTAGTCCCACATGGGGGAAGGGGAGGGGGTGGAGCCCCTCCTTGGCCTATATAAGGAGGGGTGGGGGTGCCTTTTTCAACACAACATTGAGTTTCTCTCTCTCTCTTTCTCCGACCTAGATCGGACTCCCCTGGTTTGGAGCTTGCACCTAGTTGGGGGTTTCACCATCATCCGGACGCCGTCGCGCTGCCCGAATCGGGATCCGGATCAATCTTCTTTCCGCTGCTCTTCTGGTTCGGAGCCCGGAGGGACGTCGGTTGCACCGTACGTGTGTAATCCCGCGAGGCACTACACGTGTGGTGCTACTTCATCGTCGAAGGTTCTTCAACACGACAGGGAGGTCGTAGGTTCAGAGTCTACGCCTGCCACGTTCGAGGAACGTTTCCCTCTTTCGGTCTTCAAATGTATGAACACTGATTCCTTCTGTTACATACATCAGCATAGCATAGATCTTGGGTTCGGGACTCGTAGGTAGGAAAATTTTGTTTTTTGCGCCGATCCCCAACAGTGGTATCAGAGCAAGGCTGTGCGTAGATGTATTGTACGGGTAGAACACATCTAGGATGTGGGCATCAATTCTCCAATTGTTACCCTCCCACGTGTACTCGTTTAGCGTTGCGGCAATGTCCTGATGAAGCGGCCCCGACCGACCTTACGCGTTTACGCGAGACTGGTTCCACGCTTGACATATGGCTTGTACCATATAAGTGGCTGGGGGTGTCTGTCTCTCTAACATTAGCGACGCGAAGACGTTTGAAACGGAGGGCCCCGACAGGGGTGTAATAGAGACGATTGCAGGATTGGTGTTGTGGCTTGTTTTCGCAGGATAGAAAGTGGTTCTCTCTCGAAACCCCTTAGCAGCCACCTAAAACTTGCAAAAGATAAAGTAGAAGGCGTTTTAACTTTAATTTGCATGTAAGGGGGGATCATAGCTTGTATGATTTACAGTTTTACTTCCTGTCTTACTAATATGCTAGATATGTGACGGTAGCATGATAGCATAATCTCTCTCAATACCATGATTGTATTCTCCCTTAGTGGGCACCGCCTGGAAGGATCTCTTTATGATAGGCGGGCCGTGACGATCGGGTGTCATACATACATTAGCGATCGCATGAGGTTGGGTTTGGCAAGCCTAGCATATGCAGATATGGCCTTGCTGAACAGCCATACACTAAGGTTCGACTGGCAGGCTTGACATATGTAGATATGAGCTTGGGATACGGATGACCGAAAGGTTAAGCATGAGTCATATAACGGATATGATTGGCATGATGGCCTACCTAGGGAGATGTTTCGTCGGCCGTGTGATATTCGAGGACGATTATTCAAACTAGGATTATGTTAATCACTTAGTAAATTTGGAGAGATGTTTAACTAAGTGGGAGTTTTAGAATTAATTAAAATTGAACTCCAATTATGAACAAAGTCTAAATATGTGTTTTGCAAATAACCATTGTAGATGGCTGCACCTCGCCCCTCATTCAACTTAGGGTCATTCCTAGACAAAGACAAACTGAAAACCAATGGTTCAAACTTCACCAACTGGTTCCGCACTCTGAGGATTCTCCTCGTTCCCCTCAAGATGGCATACGTACTAGAGGCCGCATTAGGTGACGAACCACCAGCAGACGCTAGTCAGGATGAGAAGAATGTCTACCTCTCCAAGACGGATGATTACAACCTTGTCCAGAGTGGAATGCTTTGCTCCATGGAGGCTGAGCTGCAGAAACGCTTTGACAGCATGGGTGCATATGAGATAATCACCGACCTCAAGGCCGTATTTGCACCCCAAGCCAGGACTGAACTTTATGAGGCTTCTAAAGCTTTCTTCTCAGCAAAGATGGATGAGCATAGCAGTGTTAGTGAGCACGTGGTCAAGATGTCTGGCTACGTTCAACGCTTGAATGCTCTGGAATGTCAGATTCCATATGAACTTGCTGTTGATAGGGTGCTGCAGTCGCTGCCCCCTAGCTACAAAGGCTTTGTGTTGAACTACAACATGCAGGGGATGACTAAGACCCCTTCTGAGTTGTTCTCCATGCTAAAAACTGCTGAGGTTGAGATCAAGAAGGAGCATGTTGTATTCATGGTCAACAAGACCGTTGAATTCAAGAAGTCTGGCAAGAAGGAGAAGGGAAATAAGGGAAGCGTGAATAAGGGTGACAAGCTAGTTGTCACTCCTCGTAAGGCACCCAAACCTGGACCCAAGCCCGGCGTTGAGTGCTTCTACTGCAAGGGTGATGGTCACTGGAAACGCAACTTCCCCAAGTACCTAGAGGATCCGAAGGCTGGCAAGATTGTCAGAAGAGACAAAGGTATATTTGATATACACGTTATTGATCTTTTCTTAACAAGCACTAGGAACAATCCTGGATATTTGATACAGGATCTGTTGCTCATATTTCTAACTCCTCTCAGGGGCTACGGAATAGGCGACACTTGATGAAAGATGAAGTGACGATGCGCGTGGGAAACGGTTGCCGGATTGAAGTGGTGGCGGTCGGCAAGAAGCATCTTAGTCTCCCTTCGGGATTAGTTTTGATTTTGAATAAGTGCTACTTTGTATCCGCATTGAGTGTGAACATCGTTAGTGGTTCTTGCTTGAAGCGAGACCACTATTCTTTTAAGTCAGATACAATTGGTTGTGCGATTTATAAGGATGATGTGTTTTATGTTCACGCACCGGAGAAAAATGGCTTATTCATTCTTAATCTCGATTGTGATATACTTCATATTGATAACGTAGAGGCCAAAATATTAAAACCTAGTGGCGAAGAACACATGACGATGTGGCATTGTCGACATGGTTATATTGGTGAAAAGCGCATGAAGAAGCTTCATGATGATGGACTTATGGAGTCATTGGATTTCAGATCCCTTGACACATGTGAACCATGCCTTATGGGCAAGATGACAAGGACTCCATTCAATGGAACAATGGAGCATGCAGAAGACTTGTTAGGGATCGTACATTCAGACGTATGTGGACCTATGAACGTCCCCACACGCAATGGTCTTCATTACTTCATGACCTTCACAAATGAATTAAGCAGATATGGGTATATCTACTTAATGAAACATAAGTCTGAAACCTTTGAAAGGTTCAAGGAATTTCAGAGTGAGGCCAACAATCAACTCGGGAAGAAAATCAAGCACCTTCGATCCGATTGAGGAGGCGAGTATTTAAGTCACGAGTTTGGCAATCATCTTAAGACTTGTGGCATCGTACCACAACTTACGCCCGCAGGAACACCTCAGCATAACGGTGTTTCTGAGCGACGTAATCGAACTCTATTGGATAGCGTATGATCGATGATGTCTCATACCGACTTACCTGTGTCATTCTGGGGGTATGCATTAGAAACTGCCGCTTACATTCTTAATAGGGCACCGTCCAAATCCGTAAAGACAACACCATTTGAGGAATGGCATGGAAAGAAACCAAAGTTGTCACACTTGAAGATTTGGGGTTGTGAGGCTTATGTTAGGAAACTTCAGCCTGACAAACTCGAATCAAAAGCGGATAAGTGCATCTTTGTGGGTTATCCAAGGGAAACCGTTGGATACACCTTCTACAACCAGTCTGAGGGCAAAACGTTTGTCGCCAAGACTGGATGCTTTCTTGAGAAAGAGTTTCTTTCAAAAGAATTTAGTGGGAGGAAAATAGACCTCAACGAGATGATTGACCAATCACTCCAAGTGGAAGAAATGGCAATGGAAGTTGTTGCGGAACCATCTTCCGTAGTGGGAGCTGAAGAGAACGGTCATCATGATATTCATAACGATCGTGACATACATGATGATCATAATCAAGATGAAGAGGATCCTATTGTACCCCGCAGGTCATCAAGAGCCCGAGTAAAAACTCAGTTTTATGGGCAACTTGTCAATGCAGTCATGTTAAATGAACCTGACAAACCTGTGAACTACAAAGAAGCAATGGAGGGACCCGAGTCCGAGAAATGGCTGGAAGCCATGAAATCTGAGATAGGCTCCATGTATGCCAACAAAGTATGGACTTTGGTGGATATTCCCGAGGAACGAAAGTCCGTCGAGAATAAGTGGATATTCAAGAAAAGACTGACGCAGACGGAAACGTATCTTTCTATAAAGCTCGACTTGTCGCAAAAGGTTTCCGACAAATTCAAGGAGTTGACTACGAAGAGACTTTCTCTCCCGTAGCGATGCTAAAGTCTATCCGGATATTGCTAGCAATTGCTGCCTATTACGATTATGAAATATGGAAGATGGATGTGAAAACCGCATTCCTAAATGGAACATTGAGGAAGAGTTGTATATGGTACAACTGGAAGGTTTTATTGATCCTAAGGACGCTGGTAAGGTATGCAAACTTCAACGGTCCATTTATGGGTTGAAGCAAGCATCTCGGAGCTGGAATATTCGTTTTGATGAGGCGGTCAAAGCTTTTGGATTTGTCCAAAATGAAGAAGAATTTTGTGTTTATAAGAAAGAGAGTGGGAGCTCTGTGGCATTCCTAGTACTATATGTGGATGACATATTATTGATAGGGAATGATGTGAAATTTCTAGAGGGGGTAAAGGAATATTTGGATGGACAATTTTCCATGAAGGACCTAGGTGAAGCTGCATACATATTAGGCATTAAAATCTATAGAGATAGATCAAGACGCCTATTAGCACTGAGTCAGAGAACTTACCTTGAGAAGATATTGAAGAGGTTCAATATGGATAACACCAAGAGCGGCCTCTTGCCCGTTATGAAAGGAAGTGTGTCCCATGTGGCAATACACTGGGTCTGATGACTTGACCAGGTGTTCGCCCGAGGAGTTATCTGATGGTGACCTTTTGGCCCGGGTTCAACAAGTCACAAAGTGTACGAGCATTGGGGAAGAGAGCCTTGTTCGTCCTTACTCTGCTGACTTGCCTCTTCCTCAGGTACTTGTCTTGAATTATTTATTTGCAATTTTGACTCGTTTCTTTTGATTGCTGATGTTGCTTTGATCTGTAGGGTCACACCTCTTTATTGAAAAATCCACCGCAGCCTGAAGATGCGGATATACTTCATGAACCTGGTGAGGCTGATGCTGATCCTGTGCTCGCAAGTGATGGGGGTGCTTCTGGCGCTTCGGGTGCTGTTGTTGTCGAGTCCGCGGGTGGTCGACCGTCAGTTGCGGATGACTCTGGGGATTCGAATCCTCTGCGTGTCAAACACACTCGCCCTTTGAGTGCTAGTGGTCGTGATGCGGCGGGTGACGGTGATGACTTGCCAACAGTCATGCAGCCTGCTATGCCGTGTCCTCCTTCAGCGGCCCCGAAGAAACGCAAGTTCGGGATATTGCTGCGTCCGGGCGCTGCGCCTGCTGGGTTAGTATAACTTTCCACTTTGTTGTTCTGGTGTTCATTGCTTTGACTGGTGTTCTGAAGATAAGTTGTTTGTAGGACTTCTCTTGCTCCGGCTGCTTCCTCTACGAGTGCCAGTGCTGTTGGTGCTCCTTCGACTGATTCTGGTGCGGCACCTGATCGGCTGGCTGGTTCTGCTACCCCTGTGGCTTCAGGCGCGGGGACGACCCCTGCGACTGTAGGCGCGGAGGGGACCTGGTTCGGCTGCTGCAGCTCCTTAAGGGGACTTACCTCCGGATGTTAAACCAGTGATCCCTGAGGAGCACTTCTTGGAGAGGCGGGATCTCTCTGCTGAAGATAAAGCGAAGTTCTTTGATCGCATGGCGGAGCAGGTATGTGATTTCTTTGTCTTTCTGAGTTTTTCAATAGTAGCCCCCGAGGCTGGAAGCAATCACTTGTGATTGGTTGTAGTCTTTAGCTTGGGTTTCCTTTCTGTCGATCTTATGAATATTGGGATCACGGCAGTGCTCCCAATGGGAGTAGCCCCCGAGGTAGCAAGCAATCATTTTGATTGGTTGTAGTCTTGAGCTTGATTTTCTTCTTTCCTAGGCTATGACTGGTGCATTTACTTTAATTCAGCCTTTGTTCCGGATGTGTGAACGTGTGCTGATTGAGACTGATCGGTGGCGACGTGCTCATGACTCGGTTCAGGGGAGCTTGACCGCTATGAGACGTGAGATCTTGATTCTTGGTCTTTGTTTCTTTTGCTAGTTGATTTTGTCTGATTGGTGTCCGTTCCGCAGGCCGCAAGAAAGGTGCTGACTAGCGGGAAGAGGCTGCAAAGAAAGAGCTTGTTGATCTTCGGGCCGCTCTGGAGTCCAAACAAAAGGAGTTGCAGGTGCAGAATGGCGAGCTCGAGCAGCTGCGGAAGGTGGAGGAGCAGTTTCTCCTGGCCGAGAAGGCTGAGTGCGGACGCCTGCAGGACTTGGCGGGTTCTTTGACTGGTTTGTGGGTTGTCCCTGTTTTCCGTTTACTTGGTTTTGCTAGTATCTTAAGTTTCTGGGTATTTGAATCTTTTTCCTTCGCCCAGATTCTGCGGGTCTTGGGGCGGTGGAGGTGGCTGTTGCGGGGTCAGGCGCTCTCTGTGGTTCTATGGATGTTGTCTCGGGTGCTGCTGTAGCTGTTGGGGATGTCTGTGCTCGGGCTTCAACTCTCTTGAATCTTCTCCACGCGCATATGTTTCCAGATGAGGAGAAGCGGCCTGAGGGTCTTGATTCTCAGGTTGCTGCCTTTGGTCCGGATGGCGATCTGCTGGAGGTTTTGGTTCGTGAGAATGTGGTGAGTGGGCTTGCCACATCTATTGTTGTCCTTCTGGGCCATGGTGTCCCCATTGAGGATTCCATGGTGGATAGTTTGCCTGATTATACGGACGAGCAGAGTGCTCGAGCCACTCGGCTGGCCCGCCAGCTGAAGCTGGTCGCGGAGGCTGCAAACAATTCTTGAGCCGAGGAGTAGGGTGAGCCTGTTTTTGTTTTGAAAACTTCACCTGTAATGTGCCTCCTGCGGGACGGTGGATCTTTTTTAATTCATGGACCTTCTTTGCTTTTTTGTGCTGCTTGTTGTCTCGTTTCCTTTGACTTGTTTCTCTTTGCGGTAGTCCATCCCGGGCGTTTCTCGAGCTTGGAATTTGCTGAAGGAGGATGCTCGCGAGGGTGCTTACGAGTCTGTTTGCTTGAGGCTGAAAGAGGCCAAGCGTGAGATTGTTCACCTGAAAGGTGTTGTTGCGATCCATCGCTCGAAACGTGAACGTGTTGAAGCCGTCTTGGATAGCTTGGCGGCTTGGATGATAAAGTTGTCTGATCTTCTGAAGGGTGAGTTTTTCTCTCTTCGACCGCTCGACTGCGCGAGTTCTTTTCCTTATGCTCGCGGCTCATCTTTTTGTTCTTCCTTGCGAAGTGCTTGTTGGGAATTCTCGCGACGAAGAGGAAGTCGTTCAATCGGAGTTGTTGCGGCTGGAGGACCCGGTTGTGCAGGAAAACAACCCTTTCTGGATGGATAGGGCGCGTACTCGGGTGTTTTCCATTCTGTGGATAAGGGTTGAGAGGGTACCGCGGGCTCTTGAGTACTGCTGCGGAGTATTTGGCAGGATCTTTGCTGAGTTTTACCCTTTGGATCCTGTCCCATCTTCCCTTGAAAAGCTTTGTCGGGTGTTCTCCCAGCCTGCGGATCTTCGGCGTCTAGTTAACCACCAGATTTATGCAGGGGCTCGCTATGCTTTTGCCTTTGTCCATAGTCATTGGCTGGGGGTGGACATTATGCTGGCAGCTCAAGGTCCTCTTGGTGGTCGAGCTCAGCCGATGGACGACCATTACGCCGTTGCGGACAAGCCTGCAAGTGAAGTTGTGAAGTGGGTGGTCGAGGATAATGACCGTCGGTTATGTGCTCTGTGCAAATTAAAGTCAGAGCCTGGGGATTAGTCTTTGCTTGGCGCTGGTTCCTTTGCTGAACAACGTGTGTTGATGTTCCCTTTTGCTTTACTTTGTTCATCTGTTGTAAGTAGATCATGTGTGGTATAGGTTAGTCTTGTCGGCTGCTAAGTTTTTGGGCGAGGAGTCCCCGCGTGCTATTTTTAGAGTCGCATAAGCGAAGAACGCCTCGGGGGTGGTTGCTACGGCGAGCTCCCGAGTGCCAATTTTTAGAGTCGCGTAAGCGAAGAACGCCTCGGGGGTGCCTGTTGCGGCGAGCCCCCAAGTGCCAATTTTTAGAGTCGCATAATCGAAGAACGCCTCGGGGGGTGGCATCTGTGGCGAGCCCCCGAGTGCCAATTTTTAGGGCCGCGTAAGCGAAGAACGCCTCGGAGGGTGGCTGCTGCGGCGAGCCCCCGAGGGCCAACTTTTAGAGTCGCGTAAGCGAAGAACGCCTCGGGGGTGGCTGCTGTGGCGAGCCCTGAGTGCCAATTTTTAGAGTCGCGTAAGCGAAGAACGCCTCGGGGGGTTGATACGTCCAAAATGCATCACTATTTTATATTGTAATTTCATCCTATTCATTGATATATTCCACTTTAAAGTATTGTTCTTATGTTTTTTTGGCTTGTTTTACACAGTTTACAACTTTCCGGTGCCGAAGCAGCAGAACCAGAATTCAGCGGTGAAAAGTGGACACCAAGTTGCTGAATCAGATCAAGTCCAAATGCGATTAAAATTTACGGGGAGTAGTTTTATGGGAATTGACTGGGGATCACCGAAGATGGAGGTGAGGGGACCCACCAGGCAGCCAGAAGGGTGCCTGGCGCGGCCCCCCTCCTGTCCGCGCCAGGCACCCTCCTGGATGCCTGGTGGCCCCCCTCGGTGCCCCCTCTCGCCTATAAGACCCCCCTGGGGTAGAAACCCTAAAGATAGAAGAGTTTCCGTGTTTCGCCGTTGCCACGGGGCAGAAACCTACAGAGGAGAAAAGCCATCTCCGGCGGGCAGATTCCGCCGAGGAGATCACCTCCCGGAAGGGGATATCGTCGCCATCATCATCGTCACGGGCATCATCGAGATCATCATCAACAGCATCCCCAACATCAGCACCATCTCCATCTCCATCCAATCTCATCTCACAATTGCAACTTGTGTTGTAATCCGTACTATCTATCCTCTCTACTCTGTTGGTGTTGATTACTACTTTGTGGTGAATGCTATTGAGTTTTGTTGGAGAAATATCATTGTGTCCAGATTTTTTGCCATCCATCTATCACCTCTGATCATGATCTCTTTTATGTCTTGTGAGTAGTTACTTTAGTTCTTGAGAACGTGGGAGAAGTCTAGCTGTTAGTAGTCATATGATGTTGAAGTATTATGTGTTGTTTGATACTTAAGTTGTGTTGTTATTTCTCTAGTGGTGTTATGTGAGTCGAACACTTAACACTTCACCTTTCAGGGACCTAGAGGAATACATTGTGCATAAAGGATGCTTATGGTGGGTTGTCGGAGTGACAGAAACCTGAACCCTAGTTCGCACACTTTTGCACAAGGGAGTTATGGACCCTTGATCGTAATGCTGTGGTTAGGCTTATGCCTTAATTACTACCTTGTATTTGCTGATGCTTGCAAGGTGTGTAATCATAAGAGTACACTTATCTTAGTCTAGAAGGTGTACTAGCATTGATCCACCCACCGACACTTATCAACACAATACATATTACTTGGCGGAGTATGGTGAAAGTAACTTGGCTATCTCTCCCGTGTGTTCTCGAGAACGCTTTAGCTTTTATAAGTTTAGTTCCTATGCTTATCCTTGTGAAAGGATTGGGCCACTTGCTACTCCTCATTTACCCTGTTTACTTTGCTTGTCTTTTACTTTTCTGTTGCCTAAACCAAAAACCCATAAATATTTACCTTTCAGTGTATGCAGCCCTTTCCTTATCATGTGTCACTTATTAACACCTTCTGCTCCTCGTGGGATCGACATCCTTATTTATCGAAAATCTACAATTGATCCCCTAGACTCGTGGGTTATCAAGAATCGTTTATTGGCGCGGTTAGAAGGGAAGGCAACCCAACTAAACCTATTAACTTCTCCGCCATCAGGGGTGGCTGCTGTGGCGAGCCCCCGAGTGCCAATTTTTATAGTCGCGTAAGCGAAGAACGCCTCTGGGGGTGGGTGCTGTGGCGAGCCCCCCAGTGCCAATGAGCAAAAATAATTTCTTGGAAGAATATTTTCAATATTTTTCCTTTTGTTTCTGACACGATGGGGGGTTGTTTGAAGACAACCCTTTTATTTGGATCGATGGCTTGTTAGCCCTAAGATCTGGTAGATTGCTGTGGTGGACTGGTATGGGTTCTGGGTGTGCGAAACCTTGTAGGTCCTCTGGTTACTCCCTTTTTATTCTATGGTAGGGCTTCTTCTTCTGATGTTGTGGCTCTGCTAGCTTGGTGTGCTCAGAAGGTTTCTGATATCTTATGGAACTCTTTGTCTCAACGGTCGGATCTGACGAAGCTTCCGCTGACTGTGATCACTCCTCGCGGGCCTGGCATTTTCATCTTGAGGTAGGTGTAGTGTGGGACTTCCATGAAAAGCGCGAAGGCTGGGCGTCCTAGGATGGCATGGTACTGTAATTTCCACTTGACCACTTCGAAATCCAATGTCTCTTTGCGGAAGTTGCTCGTGCTGCCAAAAACCACCTCGAGATTGATTTTTCCGAGGGGGTAGACTGCCTTCCCTTGCACGATTCCATGAAACATTGTGCCTGAAGTTTTCAGCGCTGAGTTTTGGATGAGCATTTCTTCCAGGGTTCTGGTGAATATGATGTTGATTCCACTGCCGCCGTCCATGAAGACTCGTGACATGTTGTAGTTTCTGATTCTTGCTTCGAGTACTAACGCGGCGTGTGCTGGGCGCGGGATGGCTGGCGGGTGGTCTTCTCGGGAGAAGGTGATTTCGGTCTCAGACCCACGCAAGTATTCTGGGACAGCAGGGTGCGAGGAGACTCCGAGGAAAACTTGTCTGGTGACCTGCTTCTGCTGCCTGTTTGACGGTCTTCCTTCTTGTATCATGTAGATCCGGTCGTGCGCTTCTGGGTACTTTTCTTCTTCCTCGGGTGTCATGCTTCGTTCTTGGATTACTTCTACTTGCCTTGCTGATATTGCAGGGGCTGGTGGTGCGTTGTGTGGGCGATGGTCCCGACTGCTACGCTTGTGAGAGGTTGTGCTGCTATTTTTGTAGATCGCCTTTTTTCTTCTGAGAGCTCGATGAAGCGCTTGAAGTTTCTGAGGGTGTGTCCTGATCTGAGCTCTCCACGCTCGTTTCTGAACCAGTGCAATGTACATGGGCCATCGAGCTGTTCTTTGGCCAAGCGATACGCTCGGGCGTCATCTCATGGCTGCCTTGTTCTCTAGTCCCGTTTTTGAACTTGGGGTGCTTCTTCTTGGTTTTCCCTGTGCTGCATTCTTCTGTCGTCGCGGTGTTTGCCTTCTCTGTCGTCCGGGAAGCCGGCCACGACCATATCGGGTCCTCTGTTGTCGTAGAAGTTACGCCTCGGGTGTTTTCTTCTTCCGTCGAATCCTCTGTCGCTGGTGTGGTAGTCGTAGTCACGTTCTGAGCGCGTTGTCTGGGTCTCTGATTCCGTACGGAGTCTTCTCCGTCTTCCCAGTTGTTGGCTTTCTCTAGCAGTCGTGCGAGTGTTCGGACCTTCATCTTCCCGATTTGCTCCTTAAAGTCGATGCGTTGCAAGCCTCTCCTGAATGCGTCAATTGCGCTTTCGTCTGATATGTCCTACTTCTTCTGCCTGTTTGACGGGTGGTCTTCTCGGGAGAAGGTGATTTCGGTCTCAGACCCACGCAAGTATTCTAGGACAGCAGGGTGCGAGGAGACTGCGAGGAAAACTTGTCTGGTGACCTGCTTCTGCTGCCTGTTTGACGGTATTCCTTCTTGTATCATGTAGATCCGGTCGTGCGCTTTTGGGTACTTTTCTTCTTCCTCGGGTGTCATGCTTCGTTCTCGGATTACTTCTACTTGCCTTGCTGATATTGCAGGGGCTGGTGGTGCGTTGTGGGCGATGGTCCCGACTGCTACGCTTGCGAGAGGTTGTGCTGCTGTTGTTGTAGATCGGCTTTTTTCTTCTGAGAGCTCGATGAAGCGCTTGCAGTTTCTGAGGGTGTGTCCTGATCTGAGCTCTCCACGCTCGTTTCTGAACCCGTGCAATGTACATGGTCCATCGAGTTGTTCTTTGGCCGAGCGATACGCTTGGGCGTCATCTCGTGGCTGCCTTGTTCTCTAGTCCCGTTTTTGAACTTGGGGTGCTTCTTCTTGGTTTTCCCTGTGCTGCATTCTTCTGTCGTCGCGGTGTTTGACTTCTCTATCGTCCGGGAAGCCGGCCACGACCATATCGGGTCCTCTGTTGTCGTAGAAGTTACGCCTCGGGTGTTTTCTTCTTCCGTCGAATCCTCTGTCGCTGGTGTGGTAGTCGTAGTCGCGTTCTGAGCGCGTTGTCTGGGTCTCTGATTCCGTACGGAGTCTTCTCCGTCTTCCCAGTTGTTGGCTTGCTCTAGCAGTCATGCGAGTGTTCGGACCTTCATCTGCCCGATTTTCTCCTTAAAGTCGATGCGTTGCAAGCCTCTCCTGAATGCGTCAATTGCGCTTTCGTCTGATATGTCCTCGGCTGAGTTTTTGAGTATGGTCCATCGCTGGATGTATGCTCGCAGGGATTCTCTGGATCCTTGTTTGCAGGCCATCAGCTCCTCGAGTGATGCCGGTCGTTTGTAGTTGGACTTCAAGTTCTCGATGAAGGCGCTGCGGAACTGCTTCCAGGAACTGATTGATCCTCGTGGTTGGTTCTTCGGCCAGTGTCGTGCCGAGCTCTCGAGCATAAGTTGTACGTACTGCATTGCTGTGACATTGGTTCCACGCTGGAATTTGACGGTCGTTAGGTAGTCGTCGAGCCATGCTTCTGGCTCTTCCAGCCCGTCGTACTTGTGCGTTGTGGAGTTTATCTTGAAACCTTTCGGCATCCTTGTTTCTCGTATGGATCGCGTGAAGCACAGTGCTCCGCATGGTTCTATGTCCTCGTCGGAAGCTTGCTCGTCCGAGTATTCTTCGCGGGCCGCTCGCCTTTGTCTTCCGCGGTTGACCTTGTTTTGTGTTATGTCGTCGCGTGCGTCTCGCCGATTGCTGTTGCGTCTGTCGCCGTTTCTATCGCTGTTGTGGTTTTTGTTTGGACGCTTGCACCAGTCGTCGCTGCTGTCATCGTCGGGTGAACTGGGGTCCCTGTCCGGGGTCTGCTCGCGGGGGACTCGTCTTGCGCCTGCTTTTTAGGGGGCTGAGGCGGTGATGGCGTCTTTCATTATTTTGAGTGCCATCGTCGTGTTGCGATCCAAGCTTCCCTTCTTGACTTTCTGAGCGCGAGATAGGTATTCTTGGGCAGTTATGAGGGCTTCGGCTGGCGTGAATTGTTCTTCCTCGTCTTCTTCCTCTTCTAGATTGAATTCGTCATCTAGCTTGTGGGCTACCTTCTTCTTGTCCGTGCGTTTCAGATTGCTGAATCTGGATCTGGCTCGGACGGGGGAGTCGTAGTCGGAGGAGTCGCTTCTGGGAGATGGCCTGCGGTTGGTCCTTGGGTCGATGGCGGTTTTTCCTTGCTTCTCTAGTTCTAAGCATTGTTGTCTTGTTTTCTTGGTGACGTCACTCGCCAACTTGTTGTATGCTCTGAGCTCGTCTCGTGTTGCGTTCTCCGGGAGTAGTTTGCCACGTTTTACTGCGTCTCTTACTCTGGCGATTGCTTCTTTGGACAAGTAGATTTTTTCTATGTAATGGTCCTCTGTCGTCATGCCCGGGATCTGGTGCTTGCTGCTTTCTGGTTCGTTGCTCCTGTGATTGCTATGCTCCGTTCCTTTGTATATTTTCTTTGGTATGGTTCCTAGTTCTCCAAGTGTGACGGTGACCTGGCCGTGCTGTCGGGATCACTGTTTTTGCTGTTTGAGCGAGTGTCTCTGCGACTGCTTGGGTCGTCGTCTTGGCCTTTTTCATCTGTGGTTGGCTCGTGGACGTCTGCCATGAACACTTGGGACAATGTCTTGATTGTCGTCTTGCTTGCGTGCATGTTGCGCTTCTTCCATGGACCACTCGAGTAGTCGGGTTGGGAGTCATGGCTGACTCGCAGGGTCGCCACGCGGGCGGGTGTTGCTTCGGTCGCTGGTGTAGGATCTGTTGCTGTGGGTGTTTGAGTGTTGTACGTGAGGCGGAGAACTCCCCAGTGGTTGATGTAGATCTGGTACGCTCCAAAGGTCAGGTTAACACCGGTGCGCAGATCAGCGAAGGCCGGCCGAAAGGCCGGAAGGTGAGCCATAAAGCAGAGGCACCCGAACAGATAGGAGTCTGCTCGAGTCGTGGAGTCGATGAGTGTTGTCGGAGTCGCCACTTCGGTGGTTGCTGCTGATGAGGCCGCCGAGATCGCGATTCCAACCTGTGTAGTTCCCACAGACGCCGCCAATTGACGGGGATCAGCCCCGGCAAATCCCATGGTTAGGGACCCTGGGTTAGTCATAGAGAAGGCACAGGTTGGACGATACTCATCGGCTAACAGGAGAAGCACTTCATGCTTGATATTATTGCGCAAGGGGGCGATTACAGAGGAGGCCAGGCGAGTTCTCGCAAGACCAGGTGAGTAGATGTGTATTGGATTGATCTGGACGTCTCCCCTCCCAGCGTTTATATACTAGGCTAGGTCTCGGGGAGTCCGTACTAGGTTACAAAGATAGTTTCCTAGTTCTAGTCTTGCCTTGTACGCCAAGTCGTTCCTTCCATACTAGTCGCGGGCTCCTACGTCGGTGCTTGGTTGGGCCAATCGTGGGCCTGTCGTGGCTTCCCAGCGGGCCCTCTGTCTTCACATGCACCCGGTATCCGCATACACAGGAGTCGTGGATTCACCCCCTCGTCACTAGGTTTCGATGGCGGCGGAGATCGGGAGCGCCTCTAGAAAAAGGAGTTGGATATCTCGGATTTTTGTGTCACGGGGAAATATATAGGCCAAGGGGGAGCCCGAGGCGGTGCCCAGGTCACCCAGGCGGCCACCTGGCGTGGGCCCCCCTGGCCGCGCCGGGAGGGCGCCTGGGGGCCTGGGGCCACCTCCTGACTCCATCCTCCGGCCGGAGGACTCTTCCGATGTAAATATTTTTTGGTAAAGTTTTGGGAATTTTCTGAGCAACTTCATTTTTGGACTTTTTCTGCATTGCAAAGACAAAACGGACAGAAACTGGCACTGGGCTCTATATTAGTAGGTTAGTCCAATAAATGATTCAAAAGCATGGCAAAAAGATGTAGCAATGACACAAAAAGGCATGGAACAAGCAAAAATTATAGATACCTTTGAGACGTATCAGCATCCCCAAGCTTAATTCCTTCTCGTCCTCGAGTAGGTAAATGATAACAAGATAATTTTTTATGTGACATGCTACTTAGGAGTAAATTCAATCAATCTAATGTAATGAAGATACATAATCCAAAGACAAAGTGATATAAATCAATAGTCTATAGTTGGTATTAAGCAAGCAATGAAGATCATATAAACAATTGAGCTCTTGTTGTCCGTGAATCGAATGTCTCAGTCGGAGACCCCGTGCCAAGAGTGGGGGAGGTTTAGAGCATAAAAATACTGAATAGATGTTGAGAACTCAATCTACAAATCGTCACACATGGTCCCTTTGGAATCTTAGTATGACTTGTCCCCAGACCACTAGTCAGGTACAACTCAAACTGATCCTCTCCCTTCCGACTTTGAGCACTCATGCAATGGATGAGCGCGAGCAAGATAGTTGGCACTTAGGATGGAAAAATAGAATAATGAGGGGATAGGAAGTCAAAAAGTGATAAAGGCTCACACCAATGAGGACAATCATAGGCTAGAAAGCCAAATGATAGATATGGTGTGACGAGTAGGGATTGACATGCAACATGCGGATGCACAAGAGCTATAAGTGTATGGAAGCCCTCCAATGGAACTAGTGGGGGTGCATCCAACTTGCTTGCTCATGAAGACCTAGAGCTCTTTTGAGGATGCTCATCCTTGGAATATGCAAGCCAAGTTCTATAGTGTATAGATCCCCACATAATTATCGATGCTTGATATGAAAACTCTCTATGAAGCACGGGTGCTACTTTGAAGCACAAGTGTGGAATAAAGGATAATAGTGCTGCCCCCTCTCTCTCTTTTTCCTTTTTTTCTTTTTCACCTTTTTTGTATTTTTTGATTTTGGGTGGCCTCCATGGCTCTTTATTCTCTCTTTTTTATTATTTCGTCCACTTTGGGATCTTTTATTCCTTTCCTCACTAGTAGGGGCAACACTCTATAAGAACATCAACACACTTTTATTTACTTACAACTCTAAATCAAAAAGTAATGACTCTATATGAATGCCTCTGCCAGTGTAGCAGTAGGAAATATGAAAATGAAGGATAAGTCATATGAACATGAAGAACGATGGATGTTGCATGGCAATATATCTCAGAAAGGCTATGGAAATTCCTTGATAGGTAGGTATGGTGGCTGTTTTGAGGAAGATATAAGGAGTTTTATGTACGAAAGAGCGTATCATGCCAAGGGTTTGGATGAACCGGTGAAGTTTTCACCAACTCCCACGAGAAGGGCAATGCACGGTACCGAAGAGGCTAGCAAAATATGGAAAGGTGGAAGTACCAACAATCGAATACTCGCATTAATCCGAAGAACTCATGCACTTATTATCAGTAACTCTCTATCTAGTCAGGAGATTCACAAAGAGACAAGTACCTCGAGGAGGAGTGTATGGGGTTTTGGTTATCCTTGCGCATCCTCGACCCATGGTACGTGGGGGTACTCTATATATTCCAACCCCGCAAAGATTAGTGATCCTTTTAGTAGATAGAGTTATCAACTAATTTTTTTAGTTTTTGAAAATAAGGCACGGTTAGCCCAGATGCGACACCTATCTGTAATGGACGCAAGCTTAATTGCATAACCATTCATCATTAGTCAATCAACACCTCAACACTATTGCAAGATATCCTAAGCTAGACCTAGTGATCTAGATTACCTATACACCACATATAAAACATACCATGAGACATATAAACCATTGCAACAGAAACAACTCTCTAACCAAATATAAGTGAAGAACGAGAGTTATAAAATTTCTACAAAAGAAATTAATTTCTCTCAAACAAGATCTAAGTGAAGCACAAGAGGTAACAAGCAGGCAGTAGATAAATTTAACACTCAAGAATATTTTTGTTGATCCTCCGTGAATCCACCTTGCCAATAAGATCTAGTTTCAAAGAAAGTAATCATTATAAGCAAATAGAGTAATAAGATAAAGTGTACTTATCAAGTGAACTTATAAGTAAAGCTATGCTCCCCGGCAACAGCGCTAGAAAATAGTCTTGATGACCCACAAGTGTAGGGGATAGCAACAGTCTTCGCGGGTAGGTATAACCCTAATTTATTGATTCGACACAAGGGGAGCCAAAAAATACTTATAAGCCTTATCAGTTGAGTTGTCAATTCAACCACACCTAAAAAAGCACTAGACAATATATTTAGTAGCAACGGCACCAGAAAATACTTGATGGCGTGTTGTCGGGTGTAGCCTTTAAGACCTCCCCAATCACCAACACCACAAAGTAGTAGCAAAGTAGTAGCAGCAGTAACGAGAGAAATAGTAACAACGAAGGCAATGAAGAGGAAAGATGGACCGGGGTTCAAGGTTTCACTAGTAGTAACTCTCCAAGTAAAAAGAACAAGTGTTGGGTGAACAAATTACAGTTGGGCAATTGACAAAATTGCACAAACTCTAGCCAAAGGACAAACTAGAGCAATCCTAGTCTAAGAACCAAACATAGGCATGTGTTCCGTATGTAGTTGTACGTGCTTGCAATAAGAACTTGCACAACATCTTTTGTCCTACCGTCCCGCTACAAACGGGGCCAAAAGGAACTTACGGAGATTAAGGTGCTCCTGTCAAAGAGCACCGGAACAAAGCATTAACACTCTATGAACACATGTGATCCTCAAATTATAGCCCATCCCCTTTGGTGTCCCAAGCTGTCACCTTTGGGATTGCCGGTTCCGGAGTATAACAGGTGCATACAACTGTAGATAAGATCTAAAACAACAATTATGATCATGCAACCATAACGTGCTCAGATCTGAAATCATGCTACTCGTGCACTAGTAACAAGCATTAAGAACAACAAGACTGCAACAACAATAATTTATAAACCTCTTTGGATTTAACAAGGTAACAATTCATCGGATCCCAACAAACACAACACCAATTACATCATATGGATCTCAATCATGTTGGGCAGCTCATGAGAACTTTGTATTGCAGAACTAGGGGGAGAAGATACCAACAAGCTACTACCAAGAACCCGTAGTCCAAGGAGGGACTACTTACGATCCATCATGGGGTGAAGAAGAGTTGATGAAGATGGCCCCGGGGGCCAAGGCCCTCTCCGGCAGGGTGCCGGAGCAGGATCCTGGTGACCCCTAAAGCTAGGTTTCGTTGGCGTCGGAGATCGGGAGCGCTTCTGGAAAACGGAGTTGGATATCTCGGGTTTTTGCGTCACGAGGAAATATATAGGCCAATGGTGAGTCTGAGGTGGTGCCCAGGTCACCCAGGCGGCCACCTGGCGCGGGCCCCCTGGCCGCGGCGAGAGGGCGCCTGGGGGCCTGGTGGCCTGGGCCACTGATACGCACGAGAGGATAATTGATTCTCGCCCTTCGTTGGTTACCCCAAGTAGAAGGTGAGATGCAGCATAACGGATGGTTTCCCTTGGTGAAGATACCAAGGGTTTAAGATTGTCTCCCATAGGACTCCGGCAATGATAAGTAGGTGTCAGAGGCGCAACTGACGCGGACATGCACACGACACAAAAAAAATTTCTTCCAACAAAGTTCAGAGAGGTGGTCAACCTCTCTGGTCTTGTTGTTTACAAAGGATCAAAAACACGGGATAATGATAATGATAGCAACTGAAAGTAAATACTGAAAAGGAAATAAGCTTCTAAACAATGATGAGAATATGGACCGGGGTCCCGTGATGTTCACTAGTGATGTCTCTCTCCCAAAAGACGATAAGACTGCTATGCGGGGTAAACAAATTACAGATGGGAAATTGACAGGATTATAAACGCACCGCAATGCTAACTATGCTACAAAAGAAAGGAAGAGGCTCATAAGCATGGGCAGTACACCAAAATAAGTAGACCGAAATCCATCTGCATCTACTACTAATCATCCACCTTGATATATCTATCCAGAACATCTCGCTGGTATTAAGTTGTGAGCCCCACCCAAAGTGTAAACCCAAAGCAACAGACAACTGCATTAAAAAGAACTTTGCATAAAGTAAACAATCCTTGCAACCGTGGTGAGAAGCACCGTTGTTTTCCCCCTTGTGGCCGCAACACATCCCCTAGACTCATATTTCTGTCACTCAAGCGTGTCATCAGGGGGCATGTACCCACAATCGAGCATAACGTTCCCTCTTGGAGTCACTACCTACTACTTGGCCAAAGCAATAAACAACAACGGAGAACATGCAAGAATTACTTAGCAACAAAATATAAGAGATAAAAACCAAATATATTATTCTATCACAATCTGAACATAATCTCATAATCCATCAGATCTCATCAAACTCAGCATAGAAAAAGCAGAAAGATTACATATGTGCCTCGATCATGTAGGGCAGCTCAAGAGGTCAAAACAATGAAGAACAAAGAGGGACGGAGAACATCTCATAGCTACTGATCACGGACCCATGGTCCAAAGGAAACTACTCACGACACATCCGGGAAGCGTCCATGGTGGAGGGGAAGCTCCCGGAGGTCGATCCTCCCTTCGGCAGGGTGCCGGCAAGGGACCTGACGGTGCTCCCGATCTTGGAAGCGCGGCGGGGGCGGAACAGAGGCGATATTGCGAAATAGGGTTCTGTCTTAGGAAGTTTCCCGTGGCGGAGAATAAATAGGCGAAGGGGGCAGCCAGGGGGGCACCAGGGGTCCAGGCGCCCCCTGGCGCCTGGGGCCCTGGTGGGTCCCAACTGGCCCCCCTTCGGGACTCCGGAAGGTTCCTTCACGCTGATTTTTTTTATCTGTTTTTTCCAGAATTTTTGGAGCACTTTTTATATGGGGGAATACTGAAATAGAAAAAAAGCAGAAAACAGAAACTGGCACTGGGGTGCACTGAGTTAATAGGTTAGTCCAAATATGATCAAAAGTGTATGAAAGTGTATCTAGATCATAGCAATATCACACAAAACATGCATGGAGCAAGCAGAAATTATCGATACATTTGGGACGTATCAACATCCCCAAGCTTAATTCCTGCTCGTCCTCGAGTAGGTAAATGATAACAACCATAATTTATGTGGTGACATGCTAACAATCATATAAGAACTTTTAGAAGTAAAGCAATCAAGGTATGTGATTCAATTCAAGTCATAACATGCAAGAGCCTATATTAGCATTGAAACAAGCAACAAAAGAACATTAGGTGCAAGAGCTCTCGCTGTCCGTGACTCGAATGTCTCCAAATGTTGTTTGCGTGCAAGAAGAGGGATAGGGAATACGAGAAAAAAGTACTTTTGTGTTGAGAAATCAATCTACTAAAGTTTCACACTTGGTCTTCTTTGGAATCTTATCTTGACTCGTCCCGAGACCACTAGCCAGGTACAAGTCAATTTGATCCACTCCTTTTCGATATTTTGAGCACTCATGCAATGGATGAGCGTAAGCACGAGAGTTGACACTTAGGATGACAAAGAGAGAAATATGGTGGAGGAGGAAGACAAAAAGGGTGAGAAAGGCTCACATCAATGAGGACAATCATAGGCGAGAAGGCCAAATGATAGATATGATGTGAGGAGTAGGGATTGCCATGCAACGGATGCACATGTGAGCTAAAAAGCTCTCCAATGGAACTAGTGGGGTGCATCTAACTTGCTCGCTCATGAAGACCTAGAGCTCTTTTGAGGAGGCCCATCCTTGGAATATGCAAGCCAAGTTCTATAGTGTGAAGGGTCCCCACATAGCTATATGCATAAATGATCATATCTATGGAGTACAAGGGTAAGAGGGAGTACTAGTGTGGATCTTTCAAAAGGAATAGTAGTGTTGCCCTTTCTCTCTTTTTATTTCTTTTTCTTTTTTTTCTTTTTTTTTATTTTTTGGTGGCCTCAATGGCTCTTTCTATTTAACTCTCATTTGTCCTCTTTGGGATCTTTTATTTTGTCCACTTTGGGATCTTTTCCTCACTTAAGGGCAACACTCTAATTTACAGGAGGGTAGAGAAGATCTTTCACACTTTACAAGGTACTCAAATCATAAAGAAGATGTAGCTATCATGATGTATGCAATGTATGCCGCTCCAAGTGTAGCAGGAACATGTATGACATGAAGATCAAGTCATGAAGAGGTGGATGTTGCATGGCAATATATCTCGGAAAGGCTATGGAAATGCCTTGATAGGTAGGTATGGTGGCTGTTTGGAGGAAAGATATAAGGAGGTTTATGATGACAAGGCGTATCATGCCAAGGGTTTAGATGTACCGGCGAAGGTGGACGCCAACTCTCGGAGTGAGAAGAAGGTAATGCACGGCACAGGAGAGGCTAGCAAATATGAGGAGGTGGAAGTGTCAACTTTCAATACTTACATTAGTCTGAAGAACTCATGCACTTATTATCGGTAACTCTCAATTTAATAAGGAGGTTCACAAGGATACAAGTACCCCGAGGAGGAGTGTATGGGGGTTTGGTTATCCTTGCGCATCCTCGACTCATGATACGTGAGTGTACTCTAATATCCGATCCCTCCAAATATTAGCGATCCATCTAGTAGCTAGAGTTCTCAACTAGTTCTGTAGGTTTTGAAAATAAACATTGATTGCCCAAAATACGACACCTATCACTAATAGGCTAGAGCTCTTGACACCAAAAGTTCAAACATTACTCACATCAATACCTCAAAACTATTGCGAGTTACTACTTGAATTAAATAGCAACCTCAATTACCTACTTTCAAGACAAGACACAACTCAGTGCAAAAACCAACTCTCTTAACAAGATAAACATGAAAACTAAAGAGAGTTCCAGCAACAAACTAAACAAAATCCAAGGCTCTTGCTAAAGACAAACTAAAACTAAAACTAAACATGGCAGTAGCTACGAAAAGATAAAGAACACACAACAACAAAAAGATAGGCATGAAAAATCCTATGATGTCTTCTAGATTTTGAAAGTGGAGCGTGTTTCTCTCCCACACAAAGTAAGATGGGGTCTAACTTGTTATGAACAGCAATAAAATCTAAAGAAGACTGAAAATAAAACCTAAGAGCGAGACCCTCCAAGCATAGCACATAACGCATGAAGTGATAAAAATATAATGAGACGAAGGACAAACTAATGATTGTTGATGGAGAAGGGGATGCACGGGGGCATCCCCAAGCTTAGACACTTGAGTATCGTTGAATATTTATTGGGGATGCATGGGGGCATACCCAAGCATGAGCGCTTGACACTCCTGTATCTTCTTTCATCATCTTCCATCGCACACTTGAAAACTCCCTTCATACATAACTCATCATAAGTTGATTAGAGGGATTAGTACCCTTAATAAAATAATTTTTACCCACTGGATATAAAGATATTATTGAAGAGCTACTGTTTCTCAAGATTTCCAAAAGGTTTTTGCAAAGAAAAAGGCAAGCTTAAGGTTTGCAAAAGTAAGGACAGACTAAACGTGGCAGAATCTGTGAAAAATAAAACAACAGGTAGTAGAGAATTTTTTTGGGGTACTTATGCAACTCAAATAAAAAAACTCAGAACATAAGAAAGTTCCGCGATTGTATAGAGCACGCTGTGTAAAAAATTAAGCTCAAAAAGATGAACTGGTGATTTGATCCGATTTTTCCAGTCACGAAGACAGAATCTGTTTTCTGGACAACATGTCACAACTTTCGCTTCCCTTGTGATATGAGGCTATAACTTGGCACAAAGCTTGAAAATAAAGATACAATGATGTTGCTACAGTAGTAACAATCGTCAAGACCACTAATAAAAGAAGTAAAAAACATCTCGGGTTGCCTCCCAACAAGCGCTTTCTTTTACGCCTTTAAGCTAGGCATAAGGCAAAAGATCAAGTTGTATCAATCGAACCATCATCAAGATAATCAAAAAGCTCTTCAATTGTACAACTAGTCTTAAGATGTCTTTCAAATAAAGTCCTAATGAAGATACTTCTACGTATAAAACCAAAAGGTGGAAAATCAATGGGAGTTTCATTTATAAATTTATCAAAGAGAGGTATTTCTTCCAAAGTTTTCACGGTTTCAACTTCCTTGGCAATGGGTGGTTTATTTTTGGGTCGGGGAACCTTAGGTACATAATTGAACTTAGGTTCCTTCCTTGCCGGAGTCTCTACCTTTTGGGTTTGATTGAGGAGAAAGTGGTTCCTAGAGTATTAAAGATTTCCTCAATCTTATCAATCCTAGAAGGACCCATATCATGGAATTTGATGGTCTCCAAAGTTTTTATAATTTTATGCATGGAGCTATCGAGTCTATTCAAATTCCCTTGAATCTTGCGATTCAACTCATTTATCCTAGTTATACATGGTATTTCTAACTCTATCTTTTCAAGTTTCTTCATAATGTGAGCTAGAGTTATATCTTCTTATATGATAGCAATAGGGAGGTTTCCAACAAGATTTTCAATAACATGAAGAGACTCCCAAATTTGGGCTTTTAGGAAATTCCCATTGATAGCAGTATCTAATATGAACCTATTCCAAGGAGTAATCCCAACATAAAAATTTCTAAGCAGGATAGTAGTGGATTGCTTCTTGGTGGCTCTTTTTTGAGAATCATTAATTCTATACCAAGCATCTTTTAAACTTTCACCACCTTTTTGTTTAAAGGTGAGAACCTATGTCTCAACAAAGGCAAAAGGACCGGACATAATGAAAGCTACTAGCAAGATAAATAATTTTTTTGTGATTTTTGATATAAGACACAAAGATAAAAACTGAAAGGTAAACTAACAAGACAAAAAAGTAAAGGTAAAAGGTAGTGGGAAACTCCCCTATCTTATCACTCGGAGTCCCCGGCAACGGCACCAGAAATTTGCTTGATACACGGGAGAGGATAATTACTTCTCGCCCTTCGTTGGTTACCCCAAGTGGAAGGTGAGATGCAGCGTAGCGGCAAGTTTCCCTTGGTGAAGATAACAAGGTTTTAAGATTGTCTCCCGTAGGACTCCGGCAATGATAAGTAGGTGTCAGCGGTGCAATTGATGCAGACCTGCACACGTCACAGATAACTTTGCTCCCAACGAAGTTCAGAGAGGTTGTCAATCTCTTCGGTCTTGTTGCTTACAAAGGATAAAAAACACAGGATAATGATAATGATAACAACTGAAAGTAAATACTGAAAATGAAATAACCTTGTAAACAGTGATGAGAATATGGAACGGGGTCCCGTGATGTTCACTAGTGATGTCTCTCTCCCAAAAGACGATAAGACTGCTATGCGAGGTAAACAAATTACAGATGGGAAATTGACAAGATTCTAAACGCACTGCAATGCTAACTATGCTACAAAAGAAAGGAAGAGGCTCATAAGCATGGACAGTACGCCAAAATAAGTAGACTGAAATCCATCTGCATCTACCACTAATCATCCACCTTGAGATATCTATCCAGAACATCTCGCTGCTATTAAGTTGCGAGACCCACCCAAAGTGTAAACCCAAAGCAACAGACAACTGCATTAAAAAGAACTTTGCGTAAAGTAAACAATCCTTGCAACCACGGTTACAAGCACCATTGTTTTCCCCCTTGTGGCCACAACAGATCCCCTAGACTCATGTTTCTGTCACTCAAGCGTGTCATTAGGGGGCATGTACCCACAATCGAGCATAACGTTCGCTCTTGGAGTCACTACCTACTACTTGGCCAAAGCAATAAACAGCAACGGAGAACATGCAAGAATTACTTAGGAACAAAAATATAAGAGATAAAAACCAAATATATTACTCTATCACAATCTGAACATAATCTCATAATCCATCAGATCCCATCAAACTGAGCATAGCAAAAGCAGAAAGATTACATATGTGCCTCGATCATGTAGGGCATCTCACGAGGTCTAAACCATGAAGAACAAAGATGGGAGGAGAACATCTCATAGCTACTGATCACGGACCCATGGTCCAAAGGAAACTACTCACGGCACATCCGGGAAGCGTCCATGGTGGAGGGGAAGCTCCCGGAGGTCGATCCTCCCTCCGGCAGGGTGCCGGGAAGGGTCCTGGCGGTGCTCCCGATCTTGGAAGTGCGGCGGCAGCGAAACAGAGGCGAGATTGCGAAATAGGGTTCTGTCTTCGGAAGTTTCCCATGGCGGAGAATAAATAGGCGAAGGGGGTAGCCAGGGGGGCCACCAGGGGTCCAGGTGCCCCCCTCCCTGGCGCAGCCAGGCCCCTTGCCGCGCCAGCTAGGCGTCAGAGGCCTTGGAGGGTCCCACCTGGCCCCCCTTCGGGACTCCGGAAGGTTCCTTCACGCTGATTTTTTATCTGATTTTTCTTGAATTTTTGGAGCACTTTTTATATGGGGAAAATTGAAATAGAAAAACAGAAAAAATAGAAACTGACACTAGGGTGCACTGAGTTAAAAGGTTAGTCCAAATATGATCAAAGGTGTATGAAAGTGTATCTACATCATAGCAATGTCACACAAAACATGCATGGAGCAAGCAGAAATTATCGATACATTTAGGACGTATCAGCCACCTCCTGACTCCATCCCCCGACTGGAGGACATTTCCGATGTAAATATTTTTTGGTAATTTTTTGAGAATTTTTTGAGCAACTTCATTTTTGGACTTTTTCTTCATTGCAAAGAGAAAACAGGCAGAAACTGGCACTGGGCTCTATATTAGTAGGTTAGTCCAATAAATGATTCAAAAGCATGGCAAAAAGATGTAGCAATGACACAAAAAGGGCATGGAACGAGCAAAAATTATAGATACGTTTGAGACGTATCACCGCCCCACCCCCAGCCGCGCGTCGCCCGCCCTGTCGCCTCGCCGCGTGACGTACGCCCCGCCCCCAGCCGCGCGACGGCCGCCCATGGTTCCACCTTCCACCGCTTCGGTTGCTCGGCGAGCACGAGTGAGATCCGTCTCTGCCGTGCCGGAATCAAGCAGAGTAGGGCCTCCGGCGCCCGATGTTGACACCATGAGCTCATCTCCCTCGTCGCCTCATACCTCTGCTTCGCTCCTCCTCCGACCCTGGGACGAATGTGGTTTGCGTTGCCGTGTAGTTCACTAATCCGTGTTCACTATTTTGTTTTTGGTTTCATGTGTTTCTATTGCAGTGCGCCTTCATCTGCTCCATGGCAGCGCATTTTTTCAGATATGCTTAACATTTTTTATGTTTTATTTTTATTTTTACTGTGCGTGGTGGCGTAGTTAAGTTACAGGTTTTGTAGTTCAAATGGGGATGCTTCAGAAAAGTGCTAATTTTGTAAGTGGGCGTATGTGTATGTGTGAAGAAATTTTTAGTGATGATATAAAAGAAAAAAAGCAGTCAGAACTCATGTTTGTAATTATTTAAAAAGTCAATGCAGTTCCGTATAATGAATTTGATGGTTTACCAATTTTAAAAACATGGAAAATCCTATGTACTTCACTATAGACGTGTGGTTCACTTGCCTCGTATGATGCAGTGCGTTTTTTCATCTCATGCAGTGCGGTCGTCTGTCTAATGAATTTCACTGGACGTTGTTCACTAGTAGGATTTATGGTAAAAAAAAGCTAAAGAAAATTGTGCAGTTCACTCCGGTCTGTGCTGCTGTGCACTTCCCATGTGCGAACTGCAAAGTTCTGATAAATGAATCAAAAAACACGTGCAATGTTTTATGTCGAAAAATGCGGTGCGGTTTCCCGGTCGATGCCGTTCACTTCATCGATCTCGGTTCCGCGAAGAACAGAGTTCCACGTTTTTAGTAAAATCGACCTAACTTTTAAACCATAAGGAATTAGACAAAGTGTTTAATATATAAATGGAGCGCCTCGATACCTTTCCAATGGTGTATCAATTGCATCGATTGTACAAGCGCATGAAAATTATTTACGTAAAAACTCTCCGCTGCCCACATGATTGCAACCGCACCGTTTTTCAAATCGCAAAGAATCTCGAAAAGTGTACAACATATGGATTAATCTCCTACTCCATACGAATCCAACGGTGTATCATACGCATCGTTCGGACAAGCGGTCAAAAAGTTCTACTCTCTCCAAGACCCGTCGGCGAAAAACAGAGTTTACTCGTTTTAGTTGCAGCAAAATTTCTCTCAAACCTTAGCGAATTTTCATGCGAAAAAGTGTTCTACATATGGATGGAGCTCCTGATCGATATTTTCTAACCGTGTAGCATTTGCATCATTCCGATAAACAGTTTGAGAGAAATCGCGAAAATACTCCCGCTGTGAAAGTGGGCCACCACACCGTTTTCAACACTTCTCTTAATCCGTGAAGAATTGGCGAAAGTGTTCAACATACGAAAGTTGCTCTATTTCCATACGAATACAACGGTGTATCATATGCTCAATTCCGATAAAAGGTCAAAACGTTATAGCGAAAACGGTGATGCGGTTGGATTTTACCCGAGCCGCGACACTTTTAAGTCACCAGTGCGGTCCGTTTAGCGATGCGATGCAGTGCGAAAGTGTTAGCAGAATATTATTCTGCTAATATAAATATATATATATATGTATACATGCTGTCTATTCTACAATCGATGATAAAATAATATTGTGCAATAATCTTGTACTGCCCGATATGACGATCTCGTACTTCTTCTGTAATACACTGTCGTACTGTTTTTTCATGAAGTCGGTACTGCTCTTCTGTCTGTGTGTAGTAATTCAATCATAAATTCTAAATCGTTAATCGGAATTGCGCAAATGATATACCGTTGGGAAACTACAGAAAATCCTCAGACTTTTCATATTGTGACTTTTTCCTAATTTTTATATTTTTATTATGACTTTTGAATAAACAGAAATCATCATGAGCTGATTGAAAAGTGTTTTGAACGCAATTTTTTTACCCACTTCTCGGAATTCCGAAAATGATACACCGTTGGAAAGATAGTGAAATTTCCAAATGTTTTTATGTTTGAATGTTTTTTTTTATTTTGCATATTTTTTGAACAATTTTGAAAATACGAAAAATTAGTTTTATTAAAATATGATTATCGATAATTTTTAGAACTCAAAATGATATGGCGTTGGAAAGCTATTGAAATTTCCTATCTTTTTCATGTATTAAGGTTATCAAAATTTTACATAATTTTTGTGCAATTTTGAAAATACCAAGATTCATTCAAAATAAACAAACAGTAATTTGATATTAATTGGTAACCACTTCTCGGAATAGCGCAAATGATATACCGTTGGAAAGCTACTGAAATTTACTAACGTTTTGTGTTTTAAGTTTTTTCAAATTATGCATAGTTTTTGAAGAATTTTCAAAATACAAAATTCAGTTTTATTAAAATATGATCATTGATATTCATCGAACCTCGGAATGGCGCAAATGATATGCCGTTGGAAAGGTAATAAAATTTAGCAACTTTTTCGTGTTTTAAATTTTTTCCAATTCTTCACGGTTTTTGAACAATATTCAAAATACCGAGATTTTTTCTATTCCAAGGAAACATAGTATTGTATTTCTGTGGAGTATGAGTTTCATACTGCCCAACAATAAAGAAGTTTTTTTACGGCTCAAAATGATTAAATTGTACTTCCCATAAATTTTTTCCAGAGAAGTCAAATTTCCTCAACATGTACCTTGTACTTCTGCGTATATGAGTTTCATAGAGTAAATTGCATGTTTCATCCTTATAGTCGCTGGCTTGTAACAGAACCATCCCCATACTTAAAAAATGATCCAATACAATCCTGGGACTAGGTAATACGTAACACATACGGTCCAATGTACATTTTGTGATACGCTGGGCCCTTTCTCCATTGCCACGTCACTGTTGGGAGTTGGTCCAGCCGAACCAACTCTTTCCTTCATGCATCGATCAATCCCGAAAATTACGTATGCATATGCTCGTCTGTTTAGATGGGTTCTTCCCCGATAACTTCGTAACCTGCGGCGGCTGAGGAATTTGATCGGCGTCGGAGATCGCGGCCGTGGGGGATAGCTGGAGCGACGGATCTTGGAGGCAGGCCAAGGCGTTGGCGTCTACCGTTGTGAGCGGCGCCAATGGTGGCCATAGAACGACAGGAGAAGGGGGACGTCCCAGTGTACGGTACGTTCATACGTTGGCAAAGAAGAGATATGTAATCTTGCTGATGGCTGCACTCAATTATCTAAAACTCTGTTTTTATGTATTTAACAGAGGAAGGTTGTGATCTCTTTACTGTGGAGTTCATATTTGGGGGATATTTTCATGGCAGTGGAAGTAACAAAGCATATATGAATGGCCGGAAAGTGTGCTATGATTTCTGTGATGCTAATGAAGCTTCTATGGAGATGTTGTATGAGTTAGTAGAGCACTTGGGGTATGAGACCGCAGGAAGAATTGCTATTTACTTCTTGCTGCCTGGTATGCAAATTAATGAAGGTGGGCTGAAATTGTTGTCAAAGAACAATGACATACTCATTATTAGGAAAGCTGTCAGTGAGGGGTACAAATATTTGATGTTTTATCTGGATCATGAGGACAACTATGGTGGAGGAAGAAGTAGTGGAAACAGAAGCAGAAGAACAATCATAGAGGAAGAATATGAAGGCTCTGGTTCTGATAGCGATGACTCTGATTATGATCCAAAAGAGATCGTGGATAGTGACTATGACCTACAGGATGGGGATGAGGATTTGGTGATGGATGAGTCACATGTTGTTGATGATGAGAAGAAGGGTAAAATGAAAGGGAAGAAGATAGCTGAAGATGACAATTCTGAAGATGATCAAAAGCTTGAGATGCCAGAGTCAGACGATGAGGAAATGAAGTTCAATTTTAAGCATTTCACAGAAGAAGATTTGCATGAACCCAAGTTTCATGTCGGGCAGGTTTTCTCATCAATAGAATTGATTAGGAAGGCAATTAGGGAGTATAGTTGCAAGGAGAGACTTGGCATAACATTTCCAAAAAATGATAAAACAAGGATTGGAGCAAAGTGCACGGATGGCTGCCCATGGTATTTGTATGCATCATATGACAATAGAACAAAGGGAATTATGGTAAAGACATTTAAAGATGAGCACACATGCAGCAAGAAGTGGCAAGTGAGAGCTTTTACAGCAAGATACATAGCAGAGAAATATGTTGAAAAGATCAGAGCTGATGAGAAGATGTCAATCAAGGGTTCAGGAGGATTGATTCAGCAAGAGTGGAATATGAGGATTCATAGGCAGAAGCTATGGAGAGCAAGGAAAATTGCATTGAACACCATATATGGAGATGAAATAGCACAGTACAAGAAGTTATGGGACTATGCGGCAGAGTTAAGGAGATCCAATCCCGGGAGTACATTTTTCATTGAAGTTGCTGATGATGGAATGTTCCAGAAGTGTTACTTCTCATTTGATGCTTGCAAGAGGGGATTTTTGTCTGCTTGTAGACCTGTAATATTTGTCGATGGTTGTCATTTGAAAACTCAGTTTGGAGGCATTTTGTTGACTGCTATTGGGATGGATCCGAATGATTGCATATATCCCGTGGCCTTTGCAGTGGTGCAAATTAAGAACACTAAGTCATGGAGGTTGTTTTTGAGTTCTCTAAAAGAAGACTTAGGCATCGTAAACACCTCTCCTTGGACAGTAATGTCTGACAAGCAGAAAGTGAGTGTTTTTTACATAGAAAATACTTCTCACTTTATTTTCGTTACATGCATATGCTTCTATCTATAGCTTTTTGTAAGATGATTGCTCACGTATATATTTACATATTTTTTATTACAGGGATTAATTAAGGCAGTAAGAGAACTTTTTCCTGATTCAGAGCATAGATATTGTGTGAGACATATCTGGCAGAATTTCAATAAACTTTATAAAGGGGATATATTAAAAAACCAGTTATGGAGATGTGCTAGAAGTACTACAATTGGTCGATGGAGGGAGAACATGAATATAATGTTAGTTCTAAATAAAGAGGCTCATCATTGGTTAGAGGAGTTAGACCCGAAAACATGGGTGAGGGCATTTCAAACTGAATTCCCTAAGTGCGATGTGTTGTTGAACAATAATTGTGAAGTGTACAATAAGTATATCTTAGATGCAAGAGAACTGCCCTTGTTAAGCATGATTCAAAGGATAAAAGGGCAGTGCATGGGCAGAATATGTGGTAAGCAAGAGGAGTCCCAGAAGTGGAGTGGTCCTATATGCCCAAAAATCAGAAAAAGACTGAATAGGCATGTTGATGCATCAAATACTTGCATTGCAGATCCAGCTGGAATGGGCATCTTTGAAGTGGATGATAGAGGTGTTCAGTTTAGTGTCGACATAAACCTGAAAAAATGCAGTTGTAGGAGATGGGATTTAACAGGGATTCCTTGTTGTCATGGTGTTTCAGCTTGCAGATATGAAAATATTCCTCCAGAATCAATGGTGCACCAATGCTACTCCATTGAGACCTACTGCAAGGCATATGAGCACATAATTATGCCTTGTAATGATGTAAGTGAGTGGCAGAGCATGTATGGCAAGGAAATAATTCCTCCTAAAGTAAAAACAAAAAAAGGGAGAAAACAAAAGAATAGAAGGAAACAACCTGAAGAGAAAGAGGGGAGGGCAGGTAGAAAAGTTGGGAGGGGTGGGGCTGTTATTCATTGCATCTATTGTGGAGATGCAGGACATAACATTGGTGGGTGCAAGGATTTCAAACTAGGCCTGAAACCAAAAAAAAAGGGCATAAGAAGAGAGTTAGAGCAGAGCCAGAGGTCTCCTCCTCTAATGAAGAAGCTCCTGTCATAACACAGGTACAATAATCATTGAATTATAACTATAATTTTAATATGATATAAAATGCAAACTATAGTAAGTAATTGCCTGATTTCACAATTCAGGAACAAAACTTGCAAAATAGGGAGTTCACACAGCATGACCCGCTTAATTATGAAGATAGTGTCATTTCTTCATTGATGGAAGAGGTATAAATTTTTTTTCATTTATAGTTGATCTTTCTCTTCTTATTAATATTGAGATTTCTTTGCTTATTTACTTGCAGCATGAAGCAAGCCAGAACATGGAGCAACATGAACCAGGCCCTCTGCCGGGATCTTATTTTATTGCAGAGCATGTCCAGAGCCAACCACCTGTGCAACCAACTACTATAACAAAAGAGGGGAACATTATTAGAAAAAGAGAAGTTCTAGCAGTAGCTAAATTGAGGGCAGCAGTTGAGAAAGAGAAATTGCAGACCAGGCAAAATTTGATGCAGCAATGGCAAAAATTAGAGAAGAGGTGAAGATTTTGCAAGCTAAACAGAAGAGGAAAGAGGAAGCAGCAGCAATCAAACTGGAGAAAGAGGAGAAACAGAGAGTTTTCTTGCAACAAAAACAATTGGCTGCTGAAGAAAAAAGAAAAGCAACTGAGGAAAGAAAGCAAAAGGCAAAGCAGGAAAAAGAAGCCAAGAAAGCCCTAGCAGATGCCAAAAAGAAAGCTATACAAACTAGAAAGAAACATGCAGAGGAAGAGAAAAATAAAAGAGTTGCAGAGAGAAAAAAAATTGCAGAGGAGAAGAGAAAACATGTTGAGGATGGACAAAGATATGAAGAGGCGCAATTTCTAATAATGCAGGAAGAAGAGCATGAAAGGCGACAAGGTATGAGAGAATATATGCAAGAGATGAACAAGTTTCAAGTTGAACAAGCAAATCTACAGGCTCTTGAAGAACAGAGAAGACTAGATGATGTGGAACAAATGAGGGTGAGAAGTGAGAAGGAAAGGCAAGAAAATGAGAGCAGTATGTGCCAGCAAAATAATACCAAAAGTGCATATCCCAGTCAGTCCATGAGAGGTTTTAAAATTCCAAGTACAAGCATGTTTGATATATTTAGGGACTGAGAGATGTTTTCTGTAAACCTGCAGGGACTACACTATGTAGGTTTTATTTTGGTTCATGATTGTTAGTGCCTCTATAATGTACTTGTTTACCCGCTTTAGAAACTCCCTTTGAGTTTTTATATATTTTGCTGCAGATGTTCATTCCATTTGACAATTGCTGGATATGTTCTCAAATTGGCATGATGTCTGTTGTTCCTGTATATTTTGCTAGAGTATTTCAAATGCATAGATCAATGTTGTTCAAACTATAGGAAAAGCACAACCCAGTTTACTTAATTCTACAGTGCACAGCACATCTTATTTCATATATTTTTCATACAAGCACACTTCAAATCTCTGCTGAAATATCCATACAAGAAAAGAACAGTGAATGAATATCTCACTTCATATTTCATTACATAAGACAACCGAACTAGCATTGTATCAATTCAAGACCAAAATCTACAGCCAAGATAGCTTACATAGCTACAGGAAAATCAATTTACATACTTACAAGCCATCAGCTCATCCTAATGCATCACTGCAAAACCAATAGCTGCAGGCACATCAGTGCATCAAGACATAACTACGACCAATGGTCTTACATCACCTAGCAATTCACATATCTCCTAGTTTACGTATCCATAGGAAAAGCATTGCAGCAGCCGGTCTTCATATCATCTTTTGAACAAGCATTGCAACAGCCCGTCTCAGCTCACCGCTCCTGTCGCTGGCCCTAGAACAACCCTACGGTAGAGCTCATCCAGAGCATCCATCGCCAGCGGGCGCCGAAGTAGCAACCGTTCGGTCTGGGGCCAGAGGCACGGCTCGCCGCGACCTGCAGCCCTGCGGTAGAAACGACGCCGCGCTCGAAGAGGGACGCGTTCTACCGCACATGCTGCCGCCGGCGCCGAGCATCGACCTTTCAATCAGGCTCTCGCCGGCCGCCGCTCATCTCCAGAAGATAGAGGATTTGGATTAGGGATTTGAGGAAAGGGGAGGGAAGACAAATTGGGGAATTTTGGTTTTAGACGAGCGACTCGTCGTATAAAGCACGACTCGGGCGATCCGGTTCGGCTGGATCAACTCTACGCGCAGACGTGGCAGGAGAAAAGGATCAGACGTATGCAGCGCCGTACACAGGACCGTCGTTGTTACGTATTGGCAAGTTTCAGGATTGTATTGAAGCGTTTCAAGAGTACAGGGATGGTTTTGTTACGAGCCAGCAACTACAAGGATTAAATGTGCAATTTACTCTAAGGGAGGGATAGCAACAGGACAGGAGGCCAGCGGCCGTTGAGGCGGAGCGCACCTAAGGCCCACGGCATCCATGGCGCGGCAGCAGGAGCTGAACAACATCCCTTCCCCGGTTCAGTGCGAATCTGGTGCAAAAATATGATTCAGTACCAAGAGTCTAAGATACGATGCCAGCAAAAATTATACAACAAAGGATTGACCCACTGTGCATGTACATCTCTATTTCAAAATCGTGCGAGACACAGGCACACACGGTTCTTCAACAAGTGGAAGATGGTGGAACATACTCGCACCAAAAGTACGTAAAAATAACAAAAGAGAAATCACTGAATAAGTACACAAGGCCAGATCTGCAAAAGAGTGTGTCCACTACCTCCCGTCCGTGTCGTAGGCAACCATCAATGCCCAAGCCGGAGGGAGAGAGTCGGGGTTGGAGAGGGCAAGTAGCTCACCACATCCAGCGCACTAAGGAGAAGGGGCACCGGATCCTGCGACACCGAGCCAGGGCCAGGATTCCCACGCCCGGATCTATGGAGGTGGCTGGTGACGAGGTCGCGGAGCACGCCAGAGAAGAGGCGTCGACGGGTTCCACCGGGGCAGCATCGGCTGGCCTAAGGAAGTGCTCTGGGCCGCTGCAAATCTTCCCGTCCTAGCCCCTACCTCCCTTCCAACTCGTGATCTCCGACGGGAGGAGGAAGGTGGGGAGGAACCTCGGCCAGACCGCGGTCGCCAGTGGAGGAGGAAGGAGTGGAGTCCAGCCTGCGGTCGCATGTGGAGGAGGAAGGTGGGGAGGCCATATTGCAGTCGCCGGTGCAACACCTCGGCCACAGGGTGGTCTTGCTCCGGTACTTGGCTGGGGCGAGGTCCGGCCGGAGAGCGTGGGGTGGGCAGAGCCGAGAAGATGCGTGGAGGGGTTTGGATCTCATGGCCGGTGGAGAGAGGAAGGAGCCGCAGCAAGGTTGGATCTCACGTGGGAAAAGAGGAGGGACACAGGGAGAGGAAGGATGCGTGCGTTGCGGTGTATGGAGTGGGAAAGGGAAAGGAAAGGGCGGCGCCAGAGCGAAAGTGAGGTATGGGCGGGGCCTGGTCTGAAAGATTCCCCCCTCTCTTCCCTGGCGTCTTGCTGGTGGTTTTAGCAGGCCTACGATGCCTATGGTTCAGGAATCCTGAGCCTATTCAACGAAAGAGGGAATATTAAAAACAAAGAAAAAAATGAATAAAGGAGAAAGAGAAAGTTTGGACCACATCTTGCTCGTATCACGAGGCTCAACGAGTGGTTATGATTGTTGTGTGCACAAAGTCACCCACATACGAAATCTTTATATATATATATATATATATATATATATATATATATACAACCGGTCTATTCTGACATCGTTGTCAGAATAACTATTCTGAAAACATTCCGAACTGCATCGTATCGCAAAAGAGAACCGCACTGCTGAATTCGGAGCACTTCAACTCGGGTAAAAATGATACATCATATCGCGATTACTTTTTAACTGTTGGTCATAATTGAGCGTATGATACACCGTTGGATTTGTATGGAAAATGAGCATCTTCCGTATGTTGAACACTTCCTCCGATTCTTCACGGATTAAGAGCAGTTTCGAAAATGGTGCGGCGACCCACTTTCACAGCTGCAGTTTTTTCGCGATTTATTTTAAGCCGTTTATCGGAATGATGCAAATGATATACCTTTGGAAAGATATCGATCAGGCGCTCCATCCATATGTAGAACACTTTGTCTAATTCGCTACGGATTTGAGAGAAATCTAGCCGCAAAAAAAATGCGCACACTCTGTTTTTCGCCGGCGGATCTTGTAGAGAGTAGACCGTTTTAACCGCTTGTCCGATCGATGCGTATGACACACCGTTGGATTCGTCTGGAGTATTAGATTAATCCATATGTTGAACACTTTTCCATATTCCACACGGTTTTGTAGTAATTTGAAAAACGGTGTTGCTGCCCTCTTTTGGACAGCAGGAGTTTTTTCTTAAGTGAACTCATATCCTCCCTGCCCATACAAAAGTAGCACCACCATTGTAAATGTCTAGGGACACCGAAGGCTGAGCAGAACAAATCAGGAGGAAGGGACAGCACACCCAGCGGCCACTGCGTGCAGATTCGCCAGCCTGCCCGGCGGCCACTTCGTGATGTTTCGGCGGCCTGCGCATCTAGCGGCAGTAGTGCTTCAAGGGGAGGGGGCCTGCCCGTCGGCGGGGGCAGGGCAGCTGCCGCGCTGAAGATGGGTGGCGGAAGGGATCCGTCGGATCTGGTGGAGAAGACCTCACCAAGGGCGGCGCGATCTGGGCGTTTGGGCAGGAGGCGAGGCGATGTGGCCGGAGGCAGAAGCGGTGACCGCGCGCGGGATCCGGGGCGCCGTGGCCGGAGGCGGAGCCATGGCCGCGCGCAGGAGCCGGGGTACCTTGGCCGGAGGCGGAGCCATGGCCGCGCACAGGAGCCAGGGCGCCGTGGCCGGAGGTAGAGCCGTGGTCGAGGAGACGTGGGGGAAGGAGGCGGCGCATCGGACGGTGGAAGGAGATGGCGCGGCAACACGGGGGGGGGGGGAGGAGGCAGCGCGCCGGTGTGGAGGAAGAAGGCGGCGCCGGGGGGGAGGGGGCCATGGCGCGTCGGCTGGTTGTGGAGGTGGCGACGTGGAAGAAGGTGGACGGGGGTGGGGGTGGATTTTTGCGGGCAGTTGCCTCTTCGTGCGTGGCGGGGCCGTGGAGCAGCCAAGATCCCGATCTGGAGGAGCTCGGGGGGGATCGGGGGGGTGTGACGTGGTGAAGAAGGTGGAGGGGGATCGGGGGTGTGACGCCAGGAAGAAGGTGGAGCGGGATGGGATCTGACGCGGTGGGGAAGAAGGTGAGGCGGGTCGGGGAGCTACGGGGATGTTGTGCAAGTGTTGTCAGAATAAGCCGATTGTTGTTAGAATAAGGTCTTAAGGGGTGAATAGACCCACCCTTAAGGGGTGAATAGACCCACCCTATATATATATAGGGTGGGTCTATTATATATAGGGTGGGTCTATTCTAACAACACCCCTTAAGACCTTATTCTAACAACACCCCTTATTCTGCTAACAGTCAAATTCGATACAAACCCGCAACGCAACAACGAACAAAAAAACCATCCACCCCTGCGCGCTGCTTTATCCCCACCCATCCCATCCCGCACCCACCTCCTCCCCAACGCACCAACCTCCCCAAGCCTGTTCGGACGCCGCTACTCTTTGGCCGCCTGGCGTTGGCAGCCCTGGCCGCCCTGGCCACCTGGCGTCGGCCACCACGCCCCCCTGCCGCAGGCCGCCCCGTCCCCCTCTGCGCGCCGTCCTCAATGCCCCTGTCGTCGATATGTAACGAAATATTTCCTGCTCTTCCCTTTGCTAGATGATCGACCCAGATGCACTGCCGAGTGGTGTGAGATGCGGGCTTGCCAACTCCACTGTGCATTTTGCAGGGCTGGTTCATCATGTCCTCACAGGTTTATGGGGGCCTGATCTGACCCTGCGGCCTCTCCGCAGGTTTTTGCCTCCGACTGCCTCCCGCAGCCCCTTTTTCCTCTTGCTGCTGAACCACTGCCACCTGCCGATTGCCATATTGGGCATCCGGCTGGTCATCCTTCCTTTTGTTGAAGCCTGTGTTGTTCTTGTTGTTTTTGTTGTTGTTGTTGTTGTTGTTGTTGTTGTTGTTGTTGTTGTTGTTGGGGGTGTCGTTAAATTGGGGGTGTTGCTGTTATTGCGAAAGTTGTTGTTCCGCTGGATCTCGCTCCTCTCGCGCCGTTTGGGACCATTCGGCCCATTTGCTTCTGCCGATTGCTGCTGCTTCCCGGAGGATTGCCCTTGGATGAAACCACTGGGACTCAACGTGATCGGGTGCATTGCAGCATCAGATGCGGCGAATGAATTGGCTATTCTCATCAGATCGTCCAAAGATGTTATCTCCTTGCGCAGGAGCTTGTGTTTCAACAAAGACCCGTCCAAGCAGCCGTCAGTAAAATACTGGATGGCTTGGATTTCATGAACTCCCTCGCAAGTGTTTCTGAGCTTGATCCACCGCTGAAGGTAATCGCAAAGGGGCTCGCTCTTTCCTTGTACACAGAGTTTGATGCGGAGCATCCCACCGACATCACCATGGACACATCTCCTTCATGTGGGCCATTGACGAGAGCACAAGCACGCACCTTTGGAACAAAGGTTAACTCGCTCCTCTCCGAAATACACCTTAATACATGCGAAGCTTGGGTGCTACCTCATGCGGATATGCTATGCATCATTAGGTACCAAGGAGCTGGTCAAGGAGAAGCCACAACGGAAGTGGACCACGGGAACATGAAGCAAGGAAGAGCACACCTCCAGGGACCAGTACTACCGGCCATAAGAGCGGTACTACTGGTCGGGCGGTATGTCGGGACCCGGGGTTAGCGTATGCAAGACCCGCTACAACACAATCATATGGAGAGCCGAGAACCGTACCCACTTGTCTAAGCAGACAAGGCCAAGCACATAACGTTCTCGGAAAGCATCGAACGTGAGGGGCATCCCATCCAGGCCGGATGATCAACTGAGATGGGTCCTCATCGTCCGCACACAAGTCTAAATGATATGGGTGGTGAACTCCCATACTCATAGACAAGTCGCCTCAACCATACTATTGATTGTATTATAACCCTTACATAGACTTACTCCAACCCGATCACTTAGTCGGGGTCTAGGGCAGGCTCGATCATACATCAAAGTGTGCACGTGACGGAGTCACGAGCAATCACTTCGCGATGCCCCAAGCTGCGCACATCTAAGGGCCACTTGGTGTATAAAAGACCGTCAGCCAGATCACAACTAAGGTCTCGAAAACCCATACTAAGACATGCATGTTATAGTCATACACGCAACACACATGTCTAGTATGAACAACAGTTATCATTGCAATTCTCTACAAAGTGTACAACTTTATTGATAAATCTTACGGAGTGCACACAGAGATCACGAGACAGTGATCCAACATTACATCAAACATGCGGAAGCAAAGTAGGTCCGAGTACAGACAAGTTTAACAAATGGCTTAGAGAAGCCTTATTTATAAACAAGCCCTTCCACGAGGGACCAGTCGTCTGACTGGGACTACACTAGCTTGATCAGTTGTCGAGCTCCAGGAAGAATCCACATTCGGGGTCAGTGGGTTCATCTAAGACATAGAATAAGCAAACGTGAGTACAAAGTCGTACTTAGCAAGACTTACGTGGGAACTAAACTACTCATGCACATGTATCAAGGTAAAGGGAGGTGGGGTTTCACTGCAGAAGTGCTAGCTTTGAATTGGTTAGTCCTGAACTACGAGTACCAGACTTGAGGTAAGAAGCGTACACGAGTCCACTACATGTCTCCAACCAAGTACACCACTATGGTGCCTTCCTCGACTTCCCACGAGAAAGCACGCCATAGCACTCACGCTTATCTTGGCAAGTTTTAAAATTATCCAGTTCAAGTTGTCTAATAATCAAGGTAAGTTTTCCAAGCAGTCCCTTACCGTGGACGCAACTATTCGAATAGTTTTGTTAACCCTGCAGGGGTGTACCGCTACACACACGCATGCATCAGTTACCACCTGGGAGTGGGACCCTTAAAGCGAGTACCGGCGAGGATGTTTCCACGACACTTCGCCCACAGCTCCGTTCTAGTCCAGAGAGTCGCCTATCTGAGGGGGATCCGTCAGGAAGTCCGTTCGAGGTTCCAGTACGGCCTCAAACGATGTATGCAGGGTCCCAAGCCGGTCTGAATAGCCGTTCTTCCACTTCGAAGACCGTGCCACAGCCCTACCAGAACTTGCGAACTAATGCGACTTCTGGGGTTCGAACGGGGTGGGGTACTAGGTCGAGAGGGGTCAGTGAGCCTAATGTGTTGTTGCACTCTTCTTCTTGGATCACCACACAAGAACTCGGACTTAAGGCTGTGTTCAACGAGACAACCCACTGTGTACTCCTACACAGCCTCTCATCGTTCACCTTGTATTAGGGTAGATTCACCAACACAGTTTCACCTTCTTCAACATGATTTCTACCATCCCGACTCATAGATCAAAGTATCCTCATTGTAAACTCTAAGCATGCAATAAGAAGTAACAGTTGCAGGGGCCACATGATATAAAACAACTCCTACATCTGCTAGGATTGTGGTTTGCTAACTACTGTGAAAACATGATAGGTAATGCAAAGGATTGGGTTCAACTATGCGGTAGAAACGTTATCATGGTAATCATCCTGAACAATGCATAAGCGAGACTGAGAGGGAAGTGGGCTTTTATCGACATGATCAATGGGGTTTTGCTTGCCTTGATCACGAGGGTCGTACACGATATCTTCAACGGAGGGGGTGATCTCGGGTTCCGGCTCCACCTCTATTCGATAGCAAACAATGCACAAAAAGAGAACAATATAAAGACGATGCACAATCACATGATATGATGTTATAGCCATGAGGTTCATGGTGCTGTTGTGTTCAACATTCTATTTAAATGGAGTATATTGGATTTGAGTTGCAAATTCAAACTCCACATTTGAATTTAAAAGGTTCCATATGTACATATGCTTCTGGTCACCCTATTTTAATTGGTCAAACATGAAAACAAAGTGCATATTCAGAATCCTTGCATTTTTCTGATAATTTTACATATATTATTTGTCCAATTTGGAGTTAAAATGAATTAGTTATGATTTTCTAATGTTTTAGCTATTTTTTGGCTTTTCTGTAATTTCTTGATTTTCTTTTAAACAAAAAAAAACTGAATTATTGCGCCAGCACTAAGTCAGCATGACATCAGGGGGTTGACCTAGTCAAACTGACATGGGGGCCCTACCTGTCATTGACTCAGGGGCTAATCCCCTCTCTGTTTAATTAAACAGAGAGGATTAGGGGGCCTAGGGCCCACCTGGCAGTGGCTGAGGGGGTTAATTAGTGGTTAATGGTGCCACATCAGCAGGGTCACCGGTAGCATGCCGACGGAGACACCCGACGCGGCGGCGATGCTCTGGACGGCGTCTCCGGCGACCAAATGGCACGTCGTGACCACCAGGATGAAGCCCGTGCGCACCCGCATCTGTTTGAGAACATCGGGGCCACGGGGGGTCACCAGAACGACGCCGGCGTTGAGCCCTAGCGGCGGCGGAGCTACTGGCTCGAGGATGTGGTCGATTTCGAGCACGAGAAGAACCTGCGATGGACCCATTCGAATCAGTGGAGCACGGTGAACGCGATGGACCAACTGGCACAAGCAGACGAGCATGGGAGCGATCTCGAGCTCATCCATGGCGGAGGCCGTGCTCGGCTCCCATGGCAGATCGGCGTAGAGAAGGAGCTAAGGGACAGGAGTTTAGGGAAAACGTGCATCTGCTCACCAGGAATGCAATGGAGGTGACGACAAGCTCGGGGATGCAGAGACGGTGGAGTAATTGAACGGTGACGGTCGACGGCCGGAGTTGGGGAAGATGAAGCTAGCGTCGCGTCCAGGGGCCTTTCTTCTCGATTGGTTGCACGTCTCGACGGAGAGGACGACGACGAAGCAGATGGACAAGGTGGCGCGGCTTGAGGCGGTCTCTGGCCGCTCGTGTGCACGGTCGTGCTCCGGCGAGCCTTCATGCAGCGACGAAATACGGGGAGGGGGAGCACGGGGAAGAACGGGCAGAGGGGGAAAGTGGTCCACGACATCTCAGGATGTCTCCAGGCGCCAGGACGTGGACGGGGGAAGCAGCTGCGTGGCCGTGGCGTCGGCAGCGTCGTGCATGCAATACAACGAGCAGCTTGTGGGCGCGGGGAGGTAGACGACAAGGAGTAGGAGGTGGGCCTGGGCCGTGGTGCGGCTAGTTGGGCTGCTTTGCCTGGTAAGCCTCTTTTTCCTTTAACTTTCTGTTTTCTTTTCTGTTAATTTGTTTTGCCTTGCTAAAAAAAATAGCTAGGCATTTTCGAAAATGCTCCAAATTTTTATGTGGACTTGTAATGCATATAGCTAGCCACTTATAAAGTTTGGGCATTTTTAAAATTCAAATAATTTGAACTTTAATTCAAATAGGGTTTTAAATATACATCCATGCTCCTGTTTGAATATTTGAAAAATCCATGAGCATGGGGTTGGTCCCACATCACTTGATATGTGATCACACTCATTTATGAGACTTTTCAAAAATGCAAAAAGAATTTTTTGAGCAACTTTTATTCTGGCCATTTGAATTAAATTCATCTGGGGGGTTTCTTCTCCCATTTCAATTTCTTTTGAAAATTTTAACATGATGCAAAGTGACTTGCTAACCCTAGCACATACCTAACTTGGGGTTGTGAAAACTCGCCCCCACTCAAAAGAATCTCGTCCCGAGATTCAGAATCGTCGAGAGGAAGGTGGGGTACTCGGCACGGAGGCGGTCTTCTCTTTCCCATGTGGCTTCTTTCACGGACTGTTCCAGATCTAGATGTTTCCATCCAGATCCGGGGACGAAGCACATATCGGTCCCACCGCGACATATGACGAAGTCATATGCCCCGGATTTCCAACATGATATCACAACATTACAGATACAAGGATACAACATCTCATACAATCGGCATACAACTGCCTCAAATACAATACAACAGCGGAAGATACATGTCTGAGTACAGACTACAATCAAATGCCTAGTGGCAAAGAGAAAAACATCGATTCCATAACCACACGGGTCCAGGCCCTCCGCCGTGATCCTCCTAACTAGTCGTAGTCGAGTCTCCACGTGAAACGTCGATCACCATACCTGTTGTCGATCGAGAACCCTGAAAAGAGTTTGGGGGTAGTATCATGAGTACAGAAGTACTCAGCATCCAACTGTAGTGGTCATCTGACCCAGCAAGGACTTCATCACTCGTCATTCTAGGACAACTAGTAGTTTACGGTAAGGATGGGGTAAGTGGTGAGGTTGCTGCCGCACTAGCATTTATGAAGTGGCTAACGATCTAGAGAGTAAGATAAGAAGCCAAGCATTCGGTGAGGAATCGCCTCCAACAAGTCTGCTATCCACCTACATGCGCAAACATAACACCTATCCTATCCTTGTCTTTCTCTTCGCATCCTGACGAAGAAGAAGCAATCAAGGCACACACACGTTGATCAAGTTATATTAAGATTATCTCAGTTGTTGTTGTCTATGAACAAGGAGTAGGTCTCAAGTCGTCCCTCTAACTAAGAACGAACAAATCCGGGTGGCCCCCGGGGAGTCGACACCCAATCCAAAATCTGGCCACGCTCTCGGATCGGACTCTTCCGTCTCAACAGGGTTTGGGTTACCGAGACGCCTCACGTGAGGCCTCGGGCCCTCGCCGGTCAAAGGTGGACCAACAGGGAAACCATGTCTCCGCTGCTCCGGGTTGTTTAAAAACTGCGAGGGGATCCACCAAGCACACACACGGGGTTTCAAATTGTAAATCAGCTCGGGCTACCACTAGAAATGTTTGAAGCTAGATAGGTAAGAAAAGGGGACCCCATACAATCCCGCACGCGGTTAGGCACGCTCAGTCTTAAAACCAATACCCAAAACTCGGATCCTAGGTGTCTCGAATGGAACAAAGCGTCGGGGCGAGATAGACTAGACCTTCCATCCTTCGTCGAATATAGTCAACATTATAATAAACATATCATCCACAACAATATAATAATGTGATATCCCAAACCAAGAAGTAACAGGGTAACATCGTAGCATCCTAGGAATGCATACTAAGCAGGGGCTGAGCAACGAGCAATAGTAACATAGCAGTACAAGGTTTGCTAGGAAGGGACATGGCTGTATCGGTTTGAAAGAGGCTGTAAACATGTGGTAGGATCAAACATCAAACCTATCCTGGACTAGCATGCAAACCGCTGGTTGAAATAGAATGGATCATAAGTAATGTATAGTCCTTGCCTGTTGATAAGTCGGGTTCCGAAGGTGTAGTTGATCGCAAGCTCGCATCATCTCCGAAGGTACCCGCGGAAGCACACAAGACGGTAGACACTGGAAAGCAATCAACGAGCAAGCATCTATTACTACGAGGCAAACACGAGCGAGCATCAACAAGAAGCAACACGAGACATCGCACCTACCGTCGAGAGCGGTTACTAACAATTTAAGTGGAGTACTCGTCACACACGACGATACCGCACATTTGGAATGGTTCAAGTTGTTTAGCTACAGGTTATCAACAAAGGTTGTTAACATGGCATCTCACTCAAGCATGGCATGGCACACAAACATGGAAAGAGGTGAAGCATAAATAAACTACCTAAGCTAGTCAATTTAAGTGGGGTGAAATCCTAGACATGGCAAACTTTTGCGGACCCCACGATAAAACGGAATTTGGTACCGTTCTACCCTAAACATAATTTTATTATTTTTATTAGCAAGCAAGAGCAGCATAAACACAATCTACATGCAATTCTAGTCAAGTTAGATATAAAGAACATTTTAATCAGAGGTACGGTTAAAAAGTTATTAAATAAACAATTTACGGTGGCAAGCAGTGTAATTAGCACGTAAACAACATGTAAACAAAGTCAAACATGGCAACAAGAAACATTTTATTAAACTACACACAAAACTAAGCAAGTTTCATATTTTACGTGTCGCGATCCGGACTACCGTTAAAAAGTTACGGGCACCGCAAAATTACTACACAATCTGCCAATTATAATAAACAAAACCTAGCAGAAAAAAAACTAAACGGGCCGAAAGCTACTGCTACTGGGCTTGGCCCAACTCGCAACAGGGAAAAAAAGAAAAAAACAGAAGGGGGCTCACCATGGGCCAAGCCCATCTCGCGGAGGCTGGCAGGCCGCTGGAGGCGCCTGGGCCGGCCCACCTGCGCTGGCTGGCTCGTTCCATCCTGATCCGATAGGATCGGGACCTTGGTGGCGGTTGATGGCGGCTCCGGCCACCTGGCGGGCGCGCGCGTCGGAGAGGAGGCCGGCGAGGCGGCTGGTGGTGCGGGCTGCCGGCGGGAGGCCGGGGTAGGTGCGGCAGGAGGCGCGCGGCTCCAGATCCAGCGGCTCGAGGTCGGGCTTCGGCCGAGGTGGCCATGGAGCGGTCGAGAAGCTTCATGGCACGGCGGCGGCTCGCGCGGCCGGCGGCGACCTGCAGGGGAGGGAGGCGGCACGAGGTGAGAGGGAGAAGAGGGAGAGGGGAACGGCAGGAGGCCCTCACCGGCGCGGCATGGTTGCCGGAGGGAGGCGGCGGCGGCCTCGGCCTCCACGGCGGCGTGCACGATGGAGAGGTGGGAGGAGAGAGAGGTGGAGGGTGACATGGCGCTCCGGGAGCCCTCCGATCTATGATCCGACGGCTCCGGGAGTGTCCAGGGCTAGGGTTTCGGGATTTGGGGATAAATTGAGGAAGATCTGAGCAAAGTGGAGGGGGTGGCTGCAATTTTGTGGCTAGGGAAACCCTAGAAAGCGGTGGGAGTGTGGTGGTCTTTATATAGCCCAGGTGGCTGGCAGTTTGCAAAAACATCCCCAGTTTTTCTCTCTCGCGCGCGGTGTTCACGTTTCTGACCGTCGGGGGTCCGCAGGATCTCCGATTCGCGTAAAACTTCGAACTGCGCGACCAACGCGTCGAGCCGGAGGCGTTCACCTCGCGCTAGAACCGTTCCGAGAACATTTTCAGGCGCTCTATAAAAATAACTCGTTTAATTATTAAACGGGGTTTTTGTTCCGTTGGCTGCGGCTGGTCTCGTGCGGTTTTCTCGACGGTGATCGGATGAAACCCGGTGTCGCAAAGGTCGAGTGTCAGGGTGGCAAGGGTCGGTCCCCGTCCGGTACGAGATAAGAGGGGAAAAAATAATCGCCGATCGATAAAGCGGGGATGAAAACACCGCAAAAAAATCAGACAATCAAACAATTCACGCCGGAAACAAATTTTTTAATTTTTGTGAAATCTGGGCTGTTACATGATGTGACCATTGCACTTTCAGAAACCTGATCTTCTGACGACGAGTGACACGCTCTGCTGAATCAAGAATACAAACATGGTACTCTCGATAAGAAAGGTCATCTTGGAGATCAAGCGTTTCATGGTCGACTTCGCGGATGGGGTCCTTGAAGCAACGCCTGAGTTGTGACACATGGAATACATAATGTACTCGGGAAAGGTGCAGGGGTAGTTCAAGTTGGTATGCAACTTCTCGACGTTTAGCAAGAATGCGGATAGGTCTGATGTAACGTGGGGCCAACTTGCCTTTGATACCGAATCGTTGGGTTCCCTTCAGAGGAGTAACCCGAAAGTAAGCCTTCTCATCCAGATTGTAGCTTTCTTGCCTATGATGACGATCATAGTAGCTTTTCTGACAAGACTGGGTTGTTTTCAATTGATCACGAACAATGCAAACTTGCTCTTCTTCTTCCATGATCATATCCGGTCCAAAGAATTGTATTTCACCGGTTTCTGACCAGTTTAAGGGTGTTCGACATCTTCGTCCATAGAGGAGTTCAAGGAGCCATGTTCAGACTAGATTGGAAACTATTGTTATAAGAAAATTTTGAGAATGGAAGAGACTTCTCCCAATTCTTTCCGAATGAGATAACACAAGCTCTGAGCATGTCCTCGAGAATTTGGTTAACCCTTTTGACTTGACCACTAGAATGAGGATGGAAAGTTGTACTAATGGAGAGACGAGTTCCCATAGCATTCCGAAAGCTTCCCCAAAATCTAGAGGTGAAAAGGCTACCACGATCAGAATTGATTTCCAAAGGAACGCCATGAAGAGATACAATTCTAGAGACATAAAGACCGCTAACTGGCTCACAGTTATGGACTCGCGAACGGGAAGGAAGTGAGAAACTTTGGAAAGTCTGTCAACGACAACGAAGATGGCATCATATCCTTTCTGGGTTTTTGGAAAGCCAGTGATGTAATCCATACTGACTTTGTCCCATTTCCACACGGGAATAGGCAAAGGTTGAAGAGTACCAACAGGTCTTTGGTGTTCTGCCTTAATGCGACGACAAACATCACATTCGGCAACAAATCGAGCAATATCTCTCTTCATCCTAGTCCACCAAAATCTCTGGCGTAGATCTCGGTACATTTTTGTGCTACCAGGATGAATCGAGAGGGGTGTGTCATGGGCTTCTTTGAGGATGAATTGCCTTAGTTCCCTAATTTTAGGTACTACCAAATGATTTCCAATGAATACCATTCCTTTACTATCTGTGGAGAAACATTTAGCAACTCCGCTAGCAATGTTCTCCTTGATCAGGCGAACACCTCATGCACGCCTTTGGGAAACTATGATTTGATCCTCAAGAGTTGGTTTCACCACCAAGGTAGAAAGATAGCCATGAGGAACAATCTCAAGATTGAGCTTGCGAAATTCCTCATGAAGAAGTGGTTGACACTGTTGTAACATGAGGTTGTTACAATACGACTTACGACTTGGTGCATCAGCCATGACATTGGCTTTGCCTGGGATGTAAGAAATTCCTAAGTCACAATCTTTTATCAACTCTATCCAGCGTCTTTGCCTGAGATTAAGATCTGGCTGGGTGAATATATATTTAAGGATTTGGTGGTCGGAATAGATCTCACAACGATTACCAAGGAGGTAATGTCGCCAATTTGTTAGGGCATGAACTACGGCAGTGAGTTCAAGATCATGGGTAGGATAGTTCTCTTCATGTGGACGCAACTGGCGTGAAGCATAAGCTACCACATGTCTATCTTGCATAAGTATGCATCCTAACCCTTGCCGTGAGGCGTCACAAAAGATCTCAAAATCCTTTTTGGTGTCTGGAGGCACAAGTACGGGTGCAGAAGTCAATCTTCTTTTTAGCTCTTGAAAGCTTGCCTCGCACTTGGGAGTCCATTGGAATTTCTTATATTTCTTGAGGAGTTCAGTTAGAGGCTTTGCAACTTTAGAAAAGTTCTCGACGAAGCGGCGACAATAGCTTTCTAAGCCAAGAAAACTCCTAACTTGCTTAACCGATTCAGGTGGAGTCCAGTCAAGGACAGCCTGAACTCTCTCGGGATTGACAGAAATGCCTTTGGCAGAAATCACGTGGCCTAAGTAAGTCACTTCTGGTAGCCAAAATTCACACTTGGAGAATTTAGCATACAGGCGATGCTCTCGAAGTTTCATCAATACCAACCTAAGATGTTCGGCATGTTCTTCTTCGTTCTTCGAGTAGATGAGAATGTCATCAAGATAAACTATAACAAATTTATCTAGGTACTCCATGAAGATCGAATTCATCATGCGCGAGAAAGTGGCGGGGGCATTGGTTAAACCGAAGGAAATGACGGTGTACTCGTAAAGACCATAACGAGTAGTGAAAGCCGTTTTTGGAATGTCCTCGTTTCTGATTTAGATTTAATGATAGCCTAATCTCAAATCCATCTTGGAGAAGACAGAGGATCCAGCAAGTTGATCATAAAGATCATTGATCCTGGGCAGTGGGTACTTGTTCTTTATCATAGCTAGATTTAGCGGGCGATAGTCTACGCACATCCTTTCTGTTCCATCTTTCTTCGTTACGAACAGAACGGGGCAACCCCATGGCGATGAGCTAGGGCGGATGAAGCCTTTTGCCAACAAAGCTTCAAGTTGGATTTTAAGCTCAGCTAACTCACATGGGACCATTTTGTATGGGCGTCTGGAAATTGGTGCGGTTCCTGGCATAAGATCCACTATGAACTCTACACATCTGTCAGGTGGTATTCCCGGCAGCTCTTCAAGAAAGACATCCGGGAAGTCACAAACCACCGGAACATCTACAAGGTCGGGAAGGGGAAGCACATTCAAAGAATGTATCTGGGTTCTCGATCTTGGTGAAGAATATCTATTGTCTGGCCTGAAGGATGGGTGAGTCTAACTGACTTGGCTTTACAATCAAGAAAAGCATTCTGCCTTGATAACCAATCCATACCAAGGATGATATCAATGTCTGAAGACTTCAGGGCTATGAGTGAAGCAAGTAATACTAAACCCTCAATTGCAATTTGATTGCCATGGCTTACTCTATTAGTTTGCCACTTGGAACCAGGAGTTTGAATAATCATTGGGGTGAACATTTCATCAAAGGATATCTCATGCCGAAGTGCATAACTCTCCGACATGAATGAGTGAGATGCTCCTGGATCGAAAAGGACGGAGGTAGGAACATAATTGACTGGGAGCGTGCCAAGAATGACGTCAGATGTACCATTAGTCTCCTCAGCTGAGATTTGGTTCACACATCCAAGATTTGCAGAAGAAGATGGCTGGGTGGTGGAGACCTTCGGGGGTGGCTTGGCACGAACATTGGGGTTCCCTTTGGCATGGGGTGGAGCATTCTGATTTATGGGGCACTCACGAGAATAGTGACCAGGCTGGCCACACCTGAAGCAGGCTCCAAAGATAGTGCGGGGAGCTGGGATGTTAGGTGGAGCTCGATGGAACGGAGCTGGTGGACGAGGCGCCACGAAGGATGGCCTCGGTGGGTTGTTCTGGCGGAACATGCTATTGGGGATCCAGATCTTGCGCTTCTGAGGGCCTGAACTGGATGAACCATTGTCTCTAGGCTGCTTGCGTGAATCCTCGGGAGTGATCATATCCTCCGCCTTGATGGCCTTGTTGACAAGGATCTGGAATGTGGCGAAGTCACGAAGATTGAGCTCACGACGAAGTCCAGAATTGAATCCCTTGCGGAACCACTCTTGCTTCTTGGAGTCGGTGGAGACCTCCTCGGGAGCATAACGGGCAACACGATTGAACTCCCGACTAAACTCATCAACGAACCTTCTTCCTTGGGTGAGATTGCAGAACTCCTCTCTCTTACGGTTCATGAGTCCCTTAGGAATGTGATGCTCGCGAAAAGCGTCACAGAACTCATTCCACGAAGTCAACTGTCCAGCTGGACGCATGTTCAGAAAGTTCTCCCACCAAGAGATAGTTGCACCCTCGAGGTGGTAGGTGGCATAGTTGACTCTGTCACCATCGGCAACATGCCCAGAATGGAGCTTTCTCTCGATGCTGCGAAGCCAGTCATCGGCGTCAAGGGGCTCAGTGGAATAGCTGAAAACTGGGGGATGAAGCTGGATGAAGTCATTCATCGACACAAGCTCATTCCTCTGTTGGGCAGTGTTCCGATCAATGACCCCCAACAACTCCTGAGAGTCCCTTCGGTTTCTTTCAACCTCCATGAGAACTTGAGCCATCGTGGGTGACGGTGGAAGATTGCCTTCCTCCGGATCATCCCCACGAGCTTGGGCACGACTAAGGTGGCCACGGGTTCCTTGAGACATCCTGAAGGATAAGATCAATGTCAAAAGATGTTGAATGATTTTGCAAATGCATCAGATTATGAAGATAACTGGAATGACTCGGACAGCATAACGACTGTAATTGCAAGAAAAGACAATTTCTTACAACATGGAAACAACACTTACATACGATGTAAGAAATCAGGAAGCACAACAACTCTAGACAACCGAACACAACTTTCCTACGGCTACAAGGAAGCAAACAGCGAGATGTTCTAGTAAGACATAGATGAGCCTAGTCCTATCTTCCCATAGAACAAGATGAGGGTGACTCAGAACTCAGAACGATGTGGGTAAGGAGAAAAAAGAAGCCTTACGTTGTTCCCTTATATACCCAGTGTAACTATATAACTATAGAAGGCTAGACTCACCTTCGACCAAGGCTGATAATCCTACAGTCAGTCCTGCTCTGATACCAAGTCTGTTGGGACCCGGGGTTAGCGTATGCAAGACCCGCTACAACACAATCATATGGAGAGCCGAGAACCGTACCCACTTGTCTAAGCAGACAAGGCCAAGCACAGAACGTTCTCGGAAAGCATCGAACGTGAGGGGCATCCCATCCAGGCCGGATGATCAACTGAGATGGGTCCTCATCGTCCGCACACAAGTCTAAATGATATGGGTGGTGAACTCCCATACTCACAGACAAGTCGCCTCAACCATACTATCGATTGTATTATAACCCTTACATAGACTTACTCCAGCCCGATCACTTAGTCGGGGTCTAGGGCAGGCTCGATCATACATCAAAGTGTGCACGTGACGGAGTCACGAGCAATCGCTTCGCGATGCCCCAAGCTGCGCACATCTAAGGGCCACTTGGTGTATAAAAGACCGCCAGCCAGATCACAACTAAGGTCTCGAAAACCCATACTAAGACATGCATGTTATAGTCATACACGCATCACACATATCTAGTATGAACAACAGTTATCATTGCAATTCTCTACAAAGTGTACAACTTTATTGATAAATCTTACGGAGTGCACACAGAGATCACGAGACAGTGATCCAACATTACATCAAACATGCGGAAGCAAAGTAGGTCCGAGTACAGACAAGTTTAACAAATGGCTTAGAGAAGCCTTATTTATAAACAAGCCCTTCCACGAGGGACCAGTCGTCTGACTGGGACTACACTAGCTTGATCAGTTGTCGAGCTCCAAGAAGAATCCACATTCGGGGTCAGTGGGTTCATCTAAGACATAGAATAAGCAAACGTGAGTACAAAGTCGTACTTAGCAAGACTTACGTGGGAACTAAACTACTCATGCACATGTATCAAGGTAAAGGGAGGTGGGGTTTCACTACAGAAGTGATAGCTTTGAATTGGTTAGTCCTGAACTACGAGTACCAGACTTGAGGTAAGAAGCGTACACGAGTCCACTACATGTCTCCAACCAATTACACCACTATGGTGCCTTCCTCGACTTCCCACGAGAAAGCACACCATATCACTCACGCTTATCTTGGCAAGTTTTAAAAGTATCCAGATCAAGTTGTCTAATAATCAAGCTAAGCTATCCAAGCAGTCCCTTACCGCGGATGCGGCTATTCGAACAGTTTTGTTAACCCTGCAGGGGTGTACCGCTACACACACACACACATCAGTTACCGCCTGGGAGTGGGACCCTTCAAGCGAGTACCGGCGAGGATGTTGCCACGACACTTCGCCCACAACTCCGTTCTAGTCCAGAGAGTCGCCTATCTGAGGGGGATCCGTAAGGAAGTCCGGCCGACGTTCCAGTACGGCCTCAAACGATGTGTGCAGGGTCCCAAGCCGGTCTGAATAGCCGTTCTTCCACTTCGCAGACCGTGCCACAGCCCTACCAGAAGTTGTGAACTAATGCGACTTCTGGGTTGGAACGGGGTGAGGTACTAGGTCGAGAGAGGTTAGTGAGCCCACTGTGTGGTTGCACTCTTCTTCTTGGATCACCACACAAGAAGTCAGACTTAAGGCGGTGTTCAACGAGACAACCCACTGTGTACTCCTACACAGCGTCTCATCGTTAACCTTGTATTAGGGTAGATTCACCAACACAGTTTCACCTTCTTCAACATGATTGCTACCATCCCGACTCACAGATCAAAGTATCCTCATTGTAAACTCTAAGCATGCAATAAGTAGTAACAGTTGCAGGGGCCACATGATATCAAACAACTCCTACATCTGCTAGGATTGTGGTTTTCTTACTACTGTGACAAAATGATAGGTCATGCAAAGGATTTGGTTCAGCTATGCGATAAAAACGTTATCATGGTAATCATCCTAAAAAATGCATAAGCGAGACTGAGAGGGAAGTGGGATTTTATCGACATGGTCAATGGGGTTTTGCTTGCCTTGTTGACGAGGGTCGTGCGCAGTATCTTCAACGGAGAGGGTGATCTCGGGTTTCGGCTCCACCTCTATTCGATAGAAAACAATACAAACAAAGAGATCAATATAAAGACGATGCACAATCACATGATATGATGTTATAGCATGAGCTTCATGGTGCTGTTGTGTTCAACATTCTATTTAAATGGAGTATATTGCATTTGAGTTCCAAATTCAAACTCCACATTTGAATTTAAAACGGTCCATATGCACATATGCTTCTGTTCACCCAATTTTAATTGGTCAAACGTGAAAAAAGTGCATATTCAGAATCCTTGCATATTTCTGATAATTTTACATATATTATTTTTCCAATTTGGAGTTAAAATGAATTAGTTATGATTTTCTAAAGTTTTAGCTATTTTATGCCTTTTCTATAATTTCTTGACTTTCTTTTAAACAAAAAAAACTGAATTATTGTGCCAGCACTGAGTCAGCATGATATCAGGGGGTTGACCCAGTCAAACTGACATGGGGGCCCTACCTGTCATTGACTCAGGGGCGAATACCCTCTCTGTTTAATTAAACAGAGAGGATTAGGGGGCCTAGGGCCCACCAGGCAGTGGCTGAGGGGGGTTAATTAGTGGCTAATGGTGCCACGTCAGCAGGGTCACCGGTAGCATGACGACAGCGACACCCGACGCGGCGACGATGCTCTGGACGGCGTCTCTGGTGACCAAATGGCACGCCGCGACCACCAGGATGAAGCTCGTGCGCTCCCGCATCTGTTTGAGCGTATCGGGTCCCCCGGGGGGGGGGGGGGTCAGCATAACGACGCCGGCGTTGAGCCCTAGCGGCGGCGGATCTACTGGCTCGAGGCTGCGGTCGATTTCGAGCACGAGAAGAACCCGCGATGGACCCGTTCGAAGTAGTGGAGCACGGTGAAAGCGATGTACCAACTGGCGCAAGCAGACGAGCATGGGAGCGAGCTCGAGCTCATCCATGGCGGAGGCCGTGCTCGCCTCCCATGGCAGATCGGCATAGAGAAGGAGCTAGGGGACAGAAGTTTAGGGAAAACACGCATCTGCTCACCAGGAATGCAATGGAGGTGACGGCGAGGTCGGTAAGGCAGAGACGATGGAGTAATTGAACGGTGACGGTCGACGGACGGAGTTGGGGAAGATGAAGCTAGCGTCGCGTCTAGGGGCCTTTATTCTCGATTGGTTGCACGTATCGACGGAGAGGACGACGACGGAGAAGATGGACAAGGTGGCGCGGCTTGAGGCGGTCTCTGGCCGCGCGTGTGCACGGTTGTGCTCCGGCGAGCCTTCGGGCGGCGACGAAATCCGGGGAGGAAGAGCACGGGGAAGAACGGGGAGAGGGGGGAAATGGTCCACCTCGTCTCAGGACGTCTCCAGGCGCCAGGACGTGGACGGGTGACGAGGGGGTGACCCCACGACTCCTATGGATGGGCCTACCCGGTGCACCCGAAGACATAAGGCCCACAAAGATGCCGCCTGGGTCCTACTTTGGCCCACTAGTGGCACCGACGTAGGAGTCCACGACTAATAAGGAAGGCTTAAATCTGGCGTATAAGGCAAGCTGAGGGTTAGGAAATACTATCTGTAATCTAGGACGGACTCCCCTAGACCTGGCCGACAATATAAAGACAAGGAGGGGAGACGTCAAGATCATCCAATACACAATGTGTAACCCTAGCCTTGTGCACACTAGCCTTGGACTCCCCTGTAATCGCATCTCCAAGCAATAATATCGAGAAGGAACGTATCCTCCTGTTAGCCGACGAGCTATTGTCCAACCTATACCTCTCAAGACTAACCCAGGGTCCCTGACCATGGGATTTTCCGGGGTACAACCCCGTCAATTGGCGCCGTCTATGGGAACTACACATGTTGGAATTACGATCTCGGTGGTTCCGTCTTCAGAAAGCCACAACTCAAGAGCAAGAACCAGATGCAATCCACCCAAAGAATTCAATATCACAGCAAACATCTCTGCCGCCCCATCGAGATCGCTCGGCCTGCAGCTGTGCCAAGACCAATACTACGGCGGCAACCGAGCCCACCGCCAGCGAAGGAGAACTCGACGAACCAAAAGAAAGGCGCGAGGGTTCTACACAGAGATCCCGATCGACGAGCTACCGCGCGAAGCAGAGGACCCGCCGACCACTCGACGACCCACCGCCACCCAGGCACCCGCCGCTCAACAAGACAAGGACTCCGAGCTCGAGATCAGCGATCGTCAAGATCATCGCCAGCAAAGAAGAAATCGACGACCCAGAAGACAGGCGCGAGGATTCTATGAAGAGACCCCACTGGACGAGTCGCACTATACAGCCACGCGCTCGCCGACCACTAGACGACCCTCCGCCGTGCAGACAGCTGTCGCCCACCAGGACAGCGACTCTGAGATTCAGACCGGCGAATACTACGATCCAGACCGAAGGCTAGGCGAATTCGCCAACCTCATAAAGAACCAGAATCTGAGCATGGGGATCGAAATCGACCCGCGAGTCCAAGAGCACCCGGCGGATCACGCGTTGTTCTTCCGAATCTCAAGGAGGAAACGGCACGCCGGATCCAGCAAACTCACGGTCAGGGAGTAGCTAGAAGGACCCTGCACGATCCACTGCTTTGAAGACGACTGGGGATACATCAGATCGGGACACACTCTGGGAAACTGCCGCCTGTTCAACGAACTCGCCGACAGCCTCAAGGAGGAAAAACAGCGAGAAGCCAAGCGCACCCGACGAACCGAGCAGTCGCCGACTCCAAGTCCCGACAGACGCTCCAACCCGACCCAAGGACAGGTGTACACGATCCAAGAAGGAAGGGTATCGCAAGCCCAACAGGACGCCTACACCCTGCAAGCCAGAGCAGCCGAGAATCTAAACACAGTCGAAGTCTACCAGCTACACGACGCAGAAACTAGTATCACGTTCTCCCAGAGCGATCACCCACCTGCAGTCCCAAGACTGGGACACGCGCCCCTGATACTAGATGCTCAAATCGGAGGGTACGACATGGACAGAATCTTCATGGACGGAGGCAGCAGCATGAACATAATCTTCGCCAGCACCCTACACAAGATGCTGATCCCACGATCAGTATGGAAGAAATCAAGCACTGTGTTATACGGAGTAGTCCCAGGAGAAGCGGCTACTTCCCTTGGAATAATCGAGTTCGAAGTCGTCTTTGGCAGCAGACGCAATTTCGCAAGACACTCCCTCGAGTTCGAAGTACTTGATTGGCAGTCGCAGTACCACGCCATACTGGGACGTCCAGCATTCGCGCAATTCATGGAGGTTCCACACTACGCCTACCTCAAACTCAAGATGCCAGGATCCGTGGGCGTCATTACAGTCAACGGGAGCTTCACCAATCAGACCAATGTGATCGCGATTTCCACAAAGTTTCCGACACCTTTGGAGCCGAGCAAGAACACACAGAAATAGCCATGGCGACAGACAAAAGCATCTTTCCGCTAGCAAGTCGAAGCGAGTCAAAAGAGTATGGGCGGGACTTCAGCATCGAAAGCGACACGGTCACCCACCAAGTGCACCCGACGGACCCAGAAAAAACAGTCCGTGTGTACGCCCACCTCCCGGAAGAGCAAGCGACTGCCCTCATCGCTTTCCTCCGTGAAGAATGGGAAATCTTCGCCTGGTGCCGACCCGACATGCCAGGAATACCGCGCGAGTTCGCGAAACACGTGCTGCGCATCAAACCAAAAACCAAGCCAGTGAAGCAGGCACTACGAAGATTCTCAGAACCCAAGCGCAGAGCAATCGGGGAGGAGGTCAACCGATTACTCGACCCCCAATTCATCCGAGAGACGAAGAAAGCCACTTGGATCGCCAACCCTGTGCTGGTCCTCAAGAAAGACACAGACGTACTGCGGATGTGCGTCGACTACGGGCCAGTCAACAAATACTGCCCAAAGGATCACTTTCCCCTGCCAAGTATCGATCAGATAATCGACTCGACAGCAGGATGCGATCTTCTATTGTTCCTCGACGCCTACTCAGGACACAATCAGATCAGGACGAAGAAAGAAGACGAAGAGCGCGCCTCCTCCACCACCCCTTGCGGCACATCCCACCGCCCAAAAATTCCCTTCGGTTTAAGCAACGCAGGAGCAATATACCAGCGAATGATGCAAGCATACATGAGAAACCATATTGGTGGAAATATCCAGGTCTACATAGACGAGATCGCTATCACAGCCAAAGAACTCACACCAGAAGCAACCCCAGAGGAGGACAACACAGGTGAACCAGCGCAAGTGGCAGCCGCAAACTCAATCATTAATGAAGAAGCCAACAACGCAGTCGAGGAACCAGAGCCAGCCGCACCCGAAGAACCATCTTGGAGAGAACCGCTCCTCAAATTCCTAATACAAGACACCCTACCTCAGGACGCCGCAGAAGCCCGACGCGTCAGTCGACGATCTAAAGGATTCACGGTAATCAACAGGAAACTCTACAAGCGCAGCATCTCTCAAGTACTCCAAAAGTGCATAGACGAAGAAGAAGGCAAAGCCCTACTACTAGACATTCACGAAGGCACCTGCGGGAGTCTCAGATTGTGATGAGTAATATATTTGGTTTGCCCTTTTATATTTTGTTCTTGAGTAAATTCTTGCATGTTCTCCGTTGCAGTATTTGCTTTGGCCAAGTTATTTGCTTGCAACTCCAAGAGAGAGCGTTATGGTCGATCGTGGGTTCAGCCCCCTGATGTCTAGCTTGAGTGACAAAAACATGAGACTAGGGGATGTGTTGTTGCCACCAGGGATAAAACAATGGTGATTGTCCCTATTGGTGCAAGAATTGTTTACTTTACGCAAAGTTCTTTTAATGCAGTTGTCTGTTGCTTTGAGTTTACACTTTGGTGGGATTCGCAACTTAATACCAGCGAGATGTTCTGGATAGATATCTCAAGGTGGATGATTCGTAGTAGATGCAGATGGATTTCGGTCTACTTACCTTGGCGTACTGCCCATTGCTTTTGAGCCCTTCCTTTCTTTGCAGCATAGTTAGCATTGCGGTGCCTTCATAATCCTGTCAATTTCCCAACTGTGATTTGTTTACCTCGCTAGCATTTTTATCGTCTTTTGGGAGAGAGACATCACTAGTGAAAATCACGGGACTCCGGTCCATCTTCATACCATTGTTCACACCCACTATTTATCTTTCTGTTTTTACTTTTACTAGTACCTTTTTATCTCTTTTGTTTGATCCTTTGTAAACGACAAGGCCGGAGGAATTGACAACTCCTCTGAACTCGTTGGGAGAAAAGTTATTTGTTTTGTGCAGGTCCACGACAACTCCACGCATCAGAATAATTTCTGGCGCCGTTGCCACCTATCGTACTTATCGTTGAGTCCTACTGGAGACAAACCTTGGTATCTTTACTGAGGGAAATTACCGCTACGCTGCATCTCAACCTTCCACTTGGGGTAACCAACGAGGGGCGAGAAGCCATCAAGCTAATTTCTGGCGCCGTTGCCGGGGACTCAAAGGAAGTACAAATACGCGAGTCCTGATAACCGCCAATTTCTAGCGCCGTTGTCGGACTCCTGTATCAAAAATAGGGGAGTTACACGCTATCTTTTACCTTTGCTTTTTAGTCTTGTTAGTTTACCTTTCAGTTTTTACTTTTGTGTCCCTAATCAAAAATACCAAAAATACATGTTACCTTGTCAGTAGCTACCACTATGGCTAGTCCGTTTGCCTTTGGTGAGGCGGAAGTGCTTACCTTTACTCAAAGAGGTGGTGAGAGTTTAAAAGATGCTTGGTATAGAATTAATGATTCTCAAAAAAGAGCCACCAAGAAGCAATCCACTGCTATCCTGCTTAGAAATTTTTATGTTGGGATCACTTCTTGGAATAGGTTTGTTTTAGATACTTCTATCAGTGGAAACTTCACAGAGGCCCCAGTTTGGGAAGCCCTTAATGTTATTGAAAATCTTGTAGGAAGTCTCCCTATTTCTAGTATTAAAGAGGACATTACTTTAGCTCACATTATGAGAAAACTTGAAAACATAGAGCTAGATATGCCAAGCATTGATAGGATGAATGAGTTGGAGCGTAAGATTCAAAGGAATTTGAATAGGCTAGATAACTCTATGCAGAAAATTATCAAAACTTTAGAGACTATCAAAACCCTTGATGAAAAGTCTTCTAGGATAGAAAAGATTGAGGAAGTGATTGAAACTTTAGGAACTACTTTTTCCTCAATCAAAACTAAAAGGGATGAAACTCCGGCAAAGAAGGAACCTAAGTCCGTTTACGTACCCAAGGTTACTCGAACAAAAGATAGCACACCTATTGCCAAGAGAGTTGAAACGGTGAAAACTTTGGAGGAGACACCTATCTTTAATTTTAATGAAACTCCAACTGATTTCCCCCCTTTTGATTTTATTCCAAGAAGCATTTTTATTCGTCCTTTATTTGAGAAACCTATTAAGACTAGTTGCACTATTGAAGAGCTTTTTGATGATCATGGTAATGGTTCAATAGATGCAACTTGATCTTCTACTTTAAGCCTAGCTAATGGCTCTAAAGAAGCTCTTTCGGGAGGCAGCCCGCAACGAATTTAGGTTTTTCTTTTTTGCTTTTGTTCTGTTCTTAGTGGTCTTGATGATTGTTACTATTGTAGCAACATCATTGTATCTTTCTTTTTCAAGCTTTGTGCCAAGTTTAGCCTCAGAATGCTTGAAAATTCAAAAGGTGGAGCTTGCTGTCCAGAAACAGATTCTGTCTTCTTGACGGGAAAATTCGCGATAAATCACCAGATCATCTTTTGGATCTGAATTGTTTTGAAAGCATGCTCCATACAATTGGCTTGATAGCCCCTGTTCAAAGTTTTTTGATTTGAGTTGCAGAAGTACCTCGAAAAAATTCCCCTTTCTCTGCTGTTCTGTTTTTCTCAGCTTCTGCCCCAATTTTTATTTTCGCAGTTTTGCAATCCTTAAGCTTGCTTTTTCTTTGCAAACTTTTTTGGGCAGGCAAGAGAAACAGTAGCTCTTCCTAGAAATATTTATTTGCAGTAGTGGAAAATTATTTTATTAGGGTACTAACCTCTCTAATCAGCCTACAATGAGTTATGTATGAAGGGAGTTTTCAAGTGCGCGATGGAAGGTGATGAAAGAAGATCCAGGAGTGTCAAGCGCTCAAGCTTGTGGATGCCCAAGTGCACCCCCAATAAATATTCAAGGAGACTCAAGAGTCTAAGCTTGGGGATGCCCCCGAGGCATCCCCTTCTTCATCAACAACCATCGGTCTGTCTTTCGTTGCACTATATTTTTATCACTTCATGCGTTATGTGCTTTGCTTGGAGCGTCTCGTTCTTTACTTTTCTAGGTTTGTTTTTCTTTCTTTGCTGTAGTAACAAGTTAGACCCCAACTTAATCTTTCATGTGGGAGAGAAACACGCTCCACTTGAACTAGAACTCCTCATAGGATTTGCATGCTTATTTCTTTTAGCTGTGAGTTGTTCTTTTTCTTTTCTTAGCTGCTGGTCTGTTTAGCTGTAGTGCTTTAGTTTTTCTAGAGCTTTTATTTTCAGGTTGAACTTTCTATAGGTTGCATGTTTTATCTTGCTAGAGAGTTTGCCTGTTGCACTGAGTTCTGTGTCTTGACTAGAAAGTAGGTAGTTAAAGTTGCTTTTCTTTTTGAAGTAGTAACTTGCAATAGTTTTGAGGTATTGACTAGAGTAATGTTTGAACTTTTGGTGTCAAGAGCTCTTGCCTATTAGTGATAGATGTCGTATTTTGGGCAATCCGTGTGTTTTTCGAAAACCAAAAACCCCTGTTGAGAACTCTAGCTACTAGATGGATCACTAACCTCTGGAGGGTTCGAATATTAGAGTACACTCACGTACCATGAGTCGAGGATGCGCAAGGATAACCAAACCCCCATACACTCCTCCTCGGGGTACCTGTCTCTTTGTGAACCTCCTATTAGATTGAGAGTTATCGATAATAAGTGCATGAGTTCTTCGGACTAATGTGAGTATTCGAAAGTTGACACTTCCACCTACCCATACTTTTTCTAGCCTCTTCGGTACCGTGCATTGCCCTTTCTCACCTCGAGAGTTGGCGCATACTTCGCCGGTGCATCCAAACCCTTGGCATGATACGCTCTGTCATCATAAGCCTCATTATATCTTTCCTCAAAGAGGCCACCATACCTACCTACAAGGCATTTCCATAGCCTTTCCGAGATACATTGCCATGCAACATCCACCCTCTTATGACTTGATCCTCATGTCATACATGCTACTTGCTTGATCGATGAGCCGCATGCTAGTTGGGCCTTGCCCTAATCATTGCTACATGACGCGCTAGTATCATTGCATATCCTGCTATCCTGTCAGAGGCATACATTTGCATCATGATTAGTTACATTTTCTTTTTGTGAGTACCTTTGTAAAGTGTGAAAGATCTCCTATATTCTTGTAAAATATAGAGTATTTCCCCTAAAGTGAGGAAAAGATCCCAAAGAGGACAAAATCAAAAGATCCCAAAGAGGACAAATGAGAGTTAAATAGAAAGAGCCATTGAGGCCACCAAAAAAAATATAAAAAAAGAGAAAAAGAGAAAAAGAAAAATAAAAAGAGAGAAGGGGGCATAGTACTCTTCCTTTTGAGAGATCCACACTAGTACTTCATCTTCTATCCCTTGTACTCCATAGAGATTATCATCATGCATATAGCTATGTGGGGAACTTTTACACTATAGAACTTGGCTTGTATATTCCAATGATGAGCCTCCTCAAACGAGCTCTAGGTCTTCTTGAGAAAGCAAGTTAGATTCACCCCCACTAGTTCCATTGGAGAGCTTTTAGCTCACATGTGCATCCGTTGTATGGAAATCCCTACTCCTCACATCATATCTATCATATGGCCTTCTCTCGCCTATGATTTTCCTCATTGATGTGAGCCTTTCACACACCCTTTTTGTCTTCCTCCTCCACCTCTTCTTTCTGTTTCGCCTTTTAGGTGTCAACTTTCTTGCTCACGCTCATCCATTGCATGAGTGCTCAAAATATCGAAAGGGAGTGGATCAGTTTGACTTGTACCTGGCTAGTGGTCTAGGGACGAGTCCAGATAAGAATCCAAAGGAGATTAAGTGTGAAACTTTAGTAGATAGTTGTTCTCAACAACCTTTTTTCTCTTTCTTCCCAGTCCCTTGCTTGCACGCAAACAACATCTGGAGACATTCGAGTCATGGACAGCAAGAGCTCTTGCACCTTTTGTTCTTTTGTTGCTTGTGTTAATTCCAATATAGACTCTTGCCTGTTAAGACTTGAATTGAATTGCATGCTTTGATTGCTTTACTTAACAGTCCTTATTTGGTTGTGTGGCATGTCACCACAGAAATTATGCTTGTTATCATTTACCTACTCGAGGACGAGCAGGAATTAAGCTTGGGGATGTTGATACGTCCCAAACGTATCTATAATTTCTGCTTTCTCCATGCATGTTTTGTGTGACTTTGCCATGTTTTGGTTGAACTTTATTAAACTTTTAAACCAATTTAGACTAACCTACTAACTCAGTGCACCCAGTTGCCAGCTTCTGGTTTTCCGCTGTTTTTGTTTTTCAGGTTTTCCGGCTGATTAAAGTGCCCAAAAACTTCCGCAAAAATTATATTAAAAATCAGCGGGCAGGAAGCTTCCGGAATAACCAAGGGAGAGAGCCGGGACCACCACCAGGGAGCCAGAAGGGTCCCTGGCGCGGCCCCAACCCTAGGGCGCGCCAGGCACCCTCCTGGCTGCCCTGGGTGGCCCCTCGATGCCCCCTTCGCCTATATAACACCCTCGGGGTAGAAACCCCTAAACAAGAACTATTTTTCGCGGAAACCTCTCTGTTCCGCCGCCGCCGCCGTTTTCAGATCGGGGTTGCCTGGAGAAGCTGCCCCGGCACCCTGCCGGAAGGAGATCACCCCTCCGGGAGACCATCCATAGCCATGGACGCCTCCCGTATGTGCCGTGAGTAGTCCCCCTTGGACCATGGGTCCGTGATCAGTAGCTATGTGATGTCCTCTCCCTCTTTTGTGCTTTCACTTTCGAGACCTCGTGAGCTGCCTCACATGATCGAGGCACCTATGTAATTTTCTACTGTTGCTATGCTGAGTTTGTTGGGATCTGATGGATTATGAGACTATGTTCAGATTTTGATGAGTAATATATTTGGTTTGCCCTTTCATATTTTGTTCTTCATTAAATTCTTGCATGTTGTCCGTTGCAGTATTTGCTTTGGCCAAGTTATTTGCTTGCAACTCCAAGAGAGAGCGTTATGCTCGATTGTGGGTTCAGCCCCCTGATGTCTAGCTTGAGTGACAGAAACATGAGACTAGGGGATGTGCTGTTGCCACCAGGGGTAAAACAACGGTGATTGTGCCTATTGGTGCAAGAATTGTTTACTTTACTTAAAGTTCTTTTAATGCAGTTGTCCGTTGCTTTGAGTTTACACTTTGGGTGGGATTCGCAACTTAATACCAGCGAGATGTTCTGGATAGATATCTCAAGGTGGATGATTCGTAGTAGATGCAGATGGATTTCGGTCTACTTAACTTGGCGTACTGCCCATTGCTTTTGAGCCCTTCCTTTCTTTGCAGCATAGTTAGCATTGCGGTGCCTTCATAATCCTGTCAATTGCCCAACTGTGATTTGTTTAACCCGCTAGCATTTTTATCGTCTTTTGGGAGAGAGACATCACTAGTGAAAATCACGGGACTCCGGTCCATCTTCATACCATTGTTCACATCCACTATTTATCTTTCTGTTTTTACTTTTACTAGTACCTTTTTATTCTCTTGCGTTTGATCCTTTGTAAACGACAAGGCCGGAGGAATTGACAACTCCTCTGAACTCGTTGGGAGCAAAGTTATTTGTTTTGTGCAGGTCCACGACAACTCCACGCATCAGAATAATTTCTGGCGCCGTTGCCACCTATCGTACTTATCGTTGAGTCCTACTGGAGACAAACCTTGGTATCTTTACTGAGGGAAATTACCGCTACGCTGCATCTCAACCTTCCACTTGGGGTAACCAACGAGGGGCGAGAAGCCATCACGTATCCACCCATCAGAGTTTTGGGTGCTCCCTCACCGACAAGAAAAGACGTGCTCGAGTGATTACTCGCAGCCATGAGACTTTCGGGTGCTCCCTCACCTAGAAGTAAAGACGTGCTCGAGTGATTACTCGCACCCATGAGAGTTTCGGGTGCTCCCTCACCATGACACAAGATGAGCAGACCTGCACTCGCCAGATCATACGGCCCCAGAGTATCGGGTGCTCCCTCACCCCGAGAACGAAGGCGATACTCGAGTGATTACCCGCAGAACTCTGAGTACCCGAGCACTCGAGGACCTCCCGAGCAAGTACTCCTCTACATTACTCCTCGCCCGAGCGCTCGACAAAGCTCCGCGAGTGACCGCTAAGACAGCTCACTTGATTGTTTATTCCAAGTGGGTGCATTACTAACTAGGCTCCGTGCCTCGATGAAAAATACATATTCCTGGAACACGATACACTGTGCCCAGATGCCACGCAAGCTTAGCGTGTAGGTAAGACCCCTCTGCGCAGATCGGCCGGGCTGGGACTTTCCGGAGAGCGATTTCACTCCTAATCTTTTCCATGCGCTTGCATGATAGAAAAATCCGGGCGGACGCGCCTAGGCTACAAACTTTACTGGCGGCAATTGATCACTGTAAGACCTGTAGCAGCATGACTTTTTCTCGACACCAGTGTTCCAAACTCATGTCGAGGGACGTGAGTTTGATTGGTCTACGGCAGTATTTTCCACTAGTGCAATTCACCAAGGCTCGACTAGTCGACTCCTTGGGCCCTTTCAGCTTAGCATTCCCTCGAAACAGGTTTTGTCATGGCCCTAGACTGCCAGCGACCCGCGGTTGAACCGTGCATACATCGAAACGATGCAAGAATGGACTCGAGTCCCTGCGCAACTCTTCAAGTCCCCTAGGCACTCGGGGGCTACTGAGGAGGGGGTGACCCCACGACTCCTATTGATGGGCCTACCCGGTGTACCCGAAGACAGAAGGCCCACAAAGATGCCGCCTGGGTCCTGGCTTGGCCCACTAGTGGAACTGACGTAGGAGTCCAGGACTAATAAGAAAGGCTTAAACCTGGCGTATAAGGCAAGCTTAGGGTTAGGAAATACTATCTGTAATCTAGGACGGACTCCTCGAGACCTGGCCGACTATATAAAGGCTAGGAGGGGAGACGTCAAGATCATCCAAGACACAATCTGTAACCCTAGCCTGGTGCACACTAGCCTTGGCCTCCCCTGTAATCTCATCTCCAAGCAATAATATCGAGCAGGAACGTATCCTCCTGTTAGTCGACGAGCTATCATCCAACCTGTGCCTCTCATGACTAACCCAGGGTCCCTGACCATGGGATTTGCCGGGGTACAACCCCGTCAACGGGGGAAGCAGCTGCGTGGCCGTGGCGTCGGCGGCGGCGTGCATGCAATACAGCGAGCAACTTGTGGGCGCGGGGAGGTAGACGATAAGGAGGAGGAGGTGGGCCTGGGCCGTGGTTCGGCTAGTTGGGCTGGTTTGCTTGGTAAGCCTCTTTTTCCTTTTCCTTTCTGTTTTCTTTTCTGTTAATTTGTTATGCCTTGCTAAAAAAATAGCTAGGAATTTTCTAAAATGCTCCAAATTTTTATGTGGACTTGTAATGCATATAGCTAGCCACTTATAAAGTTTGGGCATTTTTAAAATTCAAATAATTTGAACTTTAATTCAAATAGGGTTTTAAATTGAAATCCATGCTCCTGTTTGAATATTTGAAAAATCCATGAGCATGGGGTTGGTCCCACATCACTTGATATGTGATCACACTCATTTATGAGACTTTCCAAAAAAACAAAAGGAATTTTTTGAGCAACTTTTATTCTGGCCATTTGAATTAAATTGATCTGGGGGGGGGGGGGGGTTCTTCTCCCATTTCAATTTCTTTTGAAATTTTTAACATGATGCAAAGTTACTTGCTAACCCTAGCACATACCTAACTTGGGGTTGTGACACGGTACTACCGGTGCCTTGAGACACCTACCGGCACCTGGAGCTCGTGGAGTAGAGTAGTTGGATGGAGCGCGACAAGAAATACCGCCTGGGAGAGAGGTACTACCGGCCGAGCGGTACTACCTGCCGAACGGTACTACCGCCCTGGCAGAGCGGTACTACCGCACGACAACGTGAAATGCTTCTGTTAAGGGCCGGTACCGGACCGGTACCACCCGGGTTGTACCGCGAAATCCGAAATACCGGTACTACCGGTCGTGCACACCGGTACAACCGCTCTGGGCGCAGATCTGGGCTGTGTTAGCCTTGTACCCCTTCGTTTGCACCGGGGACTACAAGTACTCTTCTCCTACCTCCGTTCTAGGGTTAGCTAAGAATTTATCTAGAAACTTGATAGCTTAGCTTCTACTTCCCCCTAGGGAATTAGATCTCCTTGAGATCCTCTCAAGCTTTCCTCCTACCTCCTCTCCCCACTCATAGAAGGAGAGGAACCCAATCCTATTCATAGAAGGAGAGGGAGACTACCAAGTTTACCTCTTGTGGTGTATGGATCTTGTGATGTGTGGTATTTGGGAGTGGATTCGAATGTTTATGTGCTTGGATCTTGTTCCCCTTTGTCTCTTGTGTTAAATGTGTTTGTGATCCCCTTTCTTCTTGTTGTTGTTGTGAATCCCCACCTCCAAATTGTGAAGATTCGGCCAAACCCTAGGCTTGCCCTATATCAGAGTGCCAGGTGCCGAGGCAGACCTGGGCGCTCATCCGTGCTGGTGAAGTTGCGAACAAGCGCATCCTCAAAATCCTTCCAACAATTGATGCTATTGCTACTGATCATAGAACCATGGTCCAAGGTGGACTACTCACGGTTCATCCGGGAACCATCCATGGTGGTGGAGAAGGTCCCGGAGGTGATTCCTCCCTCCGGCAGGGTGCCGGGAAGAGGTCTTCTGGTGCTCCCGATCTTGGAAGCGCGGCGGCGGAACAAAGGAGAGATCGCGAAAAAGGGTTCCCTTCACGGGGGTTTCACGTCACGAGGGATATATAGACGAAGGGGGGCTATCCAGGGGGGCCACCCGGGGTCCAGGCGCACCCCTGGCGCGGACCCACCCTAGGGAGCGCCGGTAGGGCGCCTGCGGCCCTGGTGGGACCCCTCTGGCCCCCCTCGGTGATTCCCGAAGCTTCTTCTGCGCTGATTTTTTATTGTATTTTTCCTGAATTTTTGGAGCACTTTTAATATGGGGGAAACCTGAAATAGAAAAACAGCAGAAAACAGGAACTGACACTGGGGTGCACTGAGTTAATAAGTTAGTCCAAATATGATCAAAAGTGTATGGAAGTTCATCAATATCATAGGAATATCACACAAAAGAGGCATGGAGGAAGCAGAAATTATAGATACGTTTTGGACGTATCAGGAAGTCTCCTTCAAAATCTGCGCCTACGAAGACACATTGGAATGTGACGTGGTGCCAATGAGCGTGTGCCATTTGCTCTTGGGCCGACCTTGGAAATTTATAGGAGTGTTCTACATAATGGTCGCACCTATCACTATATCTTCAAGTGGAGGGGAGAAGAATTGGTCCTTCGTCACATGACCCCAAGTCAAGTAATCGCCGACAGAATACCAACTCCCAACCCTCATGGTGACAAACGTGAGAGAGACAACCACCACAACGTGAGTGAGAGCCACAAGCCAAATATGAGTGACCCCATGAGGCGTACAAACAAGGACACCCCATCGTGTCTTCCACCACTTCGTGGCATTGAGCACCGCGTCGACCTCATACCCGGTGCTCCCCTCCCCAACCGAGCACCTTACTGCACCAACCCCGAGGAGACAAAGGAGATTCAATGCCAAGTCGAACAACTACTTGCGAATGGGTACGTTCGTGAAAGACATAGACCTTGTGCGGCGCCGGTCCTAATTGTGCAAAAGAAATATGGTACGTGGCATATGCGTTGTGATTGTCGTCCCATCAATAACATTACCGTGCGCTATAGACACCCCATCCCTCGCTTACATGACATGCTTGACAAACTATCCGGTGCCATCATTTTCATCAAAATTTATCTTAAGAGTGGTTATCACCAAATATGTATGCAAGTTGGCAACGAGTGGAAAACCGCCTTCAATACCAAGAGTGGTCTCTATGAATGGTTTTTTTTGAAGCTTTCAAACTGGAGGGCAAAGCACCCCCAGTATTTTATTACCAGGAACACAATATTTACAAATGTATAGAAAAAGCTTAAAAAAACACCACTCAAGGTGGAAGGCAAGTTGGCAACGAGTGGAAAACCGCCTTCAAGACAATAAATCAGGCGTATAAGGCAAGCTTAGGGTTAGGAAATACTATCTGTAATCTAGGACGGACTCCCCTAGACCTGGCCGACAATATAGAGGCTAGGAGGAGAGACGTCAAGATCATCCAATACACAATCTGTAACCCTAGCCTTGTAAACACTAGCCTTGGACTCCCCTGTGATCGCATCTCCAAGCAATAATATCGAGCAGGAACGTATCCTCCTGTTAGCCGACGAGCTATTGTCCAACCTGTACCTCTCAAGACTAACCTAGGGTCCCTGACCATGGGATTTTCCGGGGTACAACCCCGTCAATTGGCGCCGTCTATGGGAACTACACAGGTTGGAATTACGATCTCGGTGGTTCCGTGTTCAGCAAGCCAGAACTCAAGAGCAAGAACCAGATGCAATCCACCCGAAGAATTCAAGATCACAGCAAACATCTCTGCCGCCCCATCGAGATCGTTCGGCCTGCAGCTATGCCAAGACCAATACTACGGCGGCAACCGAGCCCACCGCCAGAGAAGGAGAACTCGACGAACCAAAAGAAAGGCGCGAGGGTTCTACACAGAGATCCCGATCGACGAGCTACCACGCGAAGCAGAGGACCCGCCGACCACTCGACGACCCACATCCACCCAGGCACCCGCCGCACAAGAAGACAAGGACTCCAAGCTCGAGATCAGCGATCGTCAAGATCATCGCCAGCAAAGAAGAAATCGATGACCCAGAAGAAAGGCGCGAGGATTCTACGAAGAGACCCCACTAGACGAGTCGCACTATACAGCCACGCGCTCGCCGACCACTAGACGACCCTCCGCCGTGCAGACAGCTGTCGCCCACCAGGACAGCGAATCTGAGACTCAGACCAGCGAATACTACGATCCAGACCGAAGACCAGGCGAATTCGCCAACCTCATAAAGAACCAGAATCTGAGCGTGGGGATCGAAATCGACCCGCGAGTCCAAGAGCACCCGGCGGATCACGCGTCGTTCTTCCGAATCTCAAGGAGGAAACGGCACGCCGGATCCAGCAAACTCACGGTCAGGGAGTAGCTAGAAGGACCCTGCACGATCCACTGCTTCGAAGACGACTGGGGATACATCAGATCCGGACACACTCTGGGAAACGGCCGCCTGTTCAACGAACTCGCCGACAGCCTCAAGGAGGAAAAACAGCGAGAAGCCAAGCGCACCCGACGAACCGAGCAGTCGCCGACTCCAAGTCCCGAAAGACGCTCCAACCCGACCCAAGGACAGGTGTACACGATCCAAGAAGGAAGGGTATCGCAAGCCCAACAGGACGCCTACACCCTGCAAGCCAGAGCAGCCGAGAATCTAAACACAGTCGAAGTCTACCAGCTACACGACGCAAAAACTAGTATCAAGTTTTCCTAGAGCGATCACCCACCTGCTGTCCCAAGACCGGGACACGCGCCCCTGATACTAGATGCTCAAATCGGAGGGTACGACATGGAAAGAATCTTCATGGACGGAGGCAGCAGCATGAACATAATCTTCGCCAGCACCCTACACAAGATGCTGATCCCACGATCAGTATGGAAGAAATCAAGCACTGTGTTATACGGAGTAGTCCCAGGAGAAGCGGCTACTTCCCTTGGAATATTCGAGTTCGAAGTCGTCTTTGGCAGCAGACGCAATTTCGCAAGACACACCCTCGAGTTCGAAGTAATTGATTGGCAGTCGCAATACCACGCCATACTGGGACGTCCAGCATTTGCGTAATTCATGGAGGTTCCACACTACGCCTACCTCAAACTCAAGATGCCAGGATCCGTGGGCGTCATTACAGTCAACGGGAGCTTCACCAATCAGACCAATGTGATCGCGATTTCCACAAAGTTTCCGACACCTTTGGAGCCGAGCAAGAACTCACAGAAATAGCCATGGCGACAGACAAAAGCATCTTTCCGCTAGCAAGTCGAAGTGAGTCAAAAGAGTATGGGCGGGACTTCAACATCGACAGCGACACGGTCACCCACCAAGTGCACCCGACGGACCCAGAAAAAACAGTCCGTGTGTACGCCCACCTCCCGGAAGAGCAAGCGACTGCCCTCATCGCTTTCCTCCGTGAAGAATGGGAAATCTTCGCCTGGTGCCGACCCGACATGCCAGGAATACCGCGCGAGTTCGCGAAACACGTGCTGCGCATCAAACCAAAAACCAAGCCAGTGAAGCAGGCACTACGAAGATTCTCAGAACCCAAGCGCAGAGCAATCGGGGAGGAGGTCAACCGATTACTCGACCCCCAATTCATCCGAGAGACGAAGAAAGCCACTTGGATCGCCAACCCTGTGCTGGTCCTCAAGAAAGACACAGACGTACTGCGGATGTGCGTCGACTACGGGCCAGTCAACAAATAGTGCCCAAAGGATCACTTTCCCCTGCCAAGAATCGATCAGATAATCGACTCGACAGCAGGATGCGATCTGCTATTGTTCCTCGACGCCTACTCAGGACACAATCAGATCAGGACGATGAAAGAAGACGAAGAGCGCGCCTCCTCCACCACCCCTTGCGGCACATCCCACCGCCCAAAAATGCCCTTCGGTTTAAGCAACGCAGGAGCAATATACCAGCGAATGATGCAAGCATACATGAGAAACCATATTGGTGGAAATATCCAGGTCTACATAGACGAGATCGCTATCATAGCCAAAGAACTCACACCAGAAGCAACCCCAGAGGAGGACAACACAGGTGAACCAGCGCAAGTGGCAGCCGCAAACCCAATCATTAATGAAGAAGCCAACAACGCAGTCGAGGAACCAGAGCCAGCCGCACCCGAAGAACCATCTTGGAGAGAACCGCTCCTCAAATTCCTAATACAAGACACCCTACCTCAGGACGCCGCAGAAGCCCGACGCGTCAGTCGACGATCTAAAGGATTCACGGTAATCAACAGGAAACTCTACAAGCGCATCATCTCTCAAGTACTCCAAAAGTGCATAGACGAAGAAGAAGGCAAAGCCCTACTACTAGACATTCACGAAGGCACCTGCGGGAATCTCGCGAGCAGTCGAGTGCTCGTGTCCAAAGCATTCCGAGCAGGGTTTTTTTGGCCCACGGTCATGAAAAACGCAGAAGACATCGTGCGGCGTTGCATCGCCTATAAAAAAATCGCCAGCAGACTACACGCTCCAGCCTCAGAACTCAAGACCATACCACTATCATGGCCGTTCGCCACATGGGGACTCGACATGGTGGGCCCGCTCAAGAAATCATCAAAGGGAGGAAGAACACACCTGCTAGTAGCAGTCGACAAGTTCACCAAGTGGATCGAAGCAGTGCCCATCACCAGTTCCACAGCCCTCACGGCAGTGAATTTCATCAAATCAATCATCTTCAGGTTCGGGGTACCACACAACATCATCACCGAAAATGGTACAAACTTCACAGCAGCAGAATTCCAGAATTTCAGCGAACAACTGGGCATCAAAATCAACTACGCATCAGTCGCGCACCCGCAGTCTAACGGCCAGGTGGAAAAAGCAAATGGCCTAGTATGCGGAGTAATCAAAAAACGGCTCCTCGCACCACTCGAGTAGGCCGCAGGCAACTGGGTAGAAGAACTCCCTAAAGTACTATGGAGCCTACGCACTACCCCAAATACCGCAACCCAGTACACACCTTTCTTCATGGTATACGGGGCGGAGGCAGTACTACCACATGACCTCAAATTCGGGGCACCCCGGATCTTGGGGTGCGAAGAAGAGGAAGCAGAAGAAGCACTCCAAGATGACAAGGACACAGCAGACGAAGCAAGAGACACAACCCTAGCAAGGTCAGAGGGATACCAGGACAAGCTGCTCACTTACCAAAGCAGTCGCCTGCGCACCAGAACCTTCAACAAAGGCGACCTTGTCCTACGGATCATACAAGAGAAAGTCCACAAGCTTGCCCCCCAATGGGAAGGACCTTTCATAGTTTCAGAGCTAATAGGACGAGGCGCCTATAGACTGAAGAACCTGAAGACTGACGAGGACGTGGGAAATCCATGGAACGTAGCGAACCTACGCCTGTTCTACCCATTGTCTCCACCAATGATGCTCGACTAGCAACTCATGTAACCGTTCGACGCAATAAAATGATGTTGCCCAAATTCTACCATCCCAAAGCACTCAGGGGATCGAGTATTAACTCCCCCAGAGAGACGCAATCGTCGCTCACGCGATCTTTACATAAAGCACCCGGGGGCTCGTGTATTAACTCCCCCCGAGAGACGCCATCGTCACTCACGCGATCTTCCACTAAAGCACTCGGGGGCTCGAGCACAAACTCCCCCCGAGATACGCTATCGTCGCTCGCGCGATCTTTCACTAAAGCACTCGGGGGCTCGAGCACAAAGTCCCCCCGAGAGACGCTATCGTCGCTCACACGATCTTTCACTAAAGTACTCGGGGGCTCGAGCACAAACTCCCCCCGAGAGACGCTATCGTCGCTAACGTGATCTTTCACCAAAGCACTCGGGGGCTCGAGCACAAACTCCCCCCGAGAGACGCTATCGTCGCTCACGCGATCTTTCACTAAAGCACTCGGAGGCTCGAGCACAGACTCCCCCCGAGAGACGCTATCGTCGCTCACACGATCTTTACTTAAAGCACTCGGGGGCTCGAGTAAAGACTACCCCCGAGAGACGCCACCGTCGCTCACGCGATCTCTACCTTAAGAGACCGGGGACTCGAGCACACCTCCCCCGGAGAAACATTACCATCTCCCCGGGGAAAACTGTTTGAAATAAAAAAGAAGACACGACTACAACCAGGTGGAACACCAAGTACTTTGGAGAAATATGGATGGAGCATAGGACACAAACAATCCTTTAAGTCTTCACCTGATCGCCAACGATCACCTAAAGACTCGGGGGCTACTCCCATCGGGAGTGTTGTCGCGCACCTGATAAAAGACGGCAATTAACGGAAGAACGACAAAGAAAACAAATCTCTGCCTACGTTCGACTCTACAACTCGAACATAGCCTCGGGGGCTACTCCCATCGGGAGCGCTGCCGCGCACCCGATAGAACTCACAGTACAAGGATTTGATGGACTCGAAGACAACTCTCGTTTGCAAAGGACTCGAAGACAAATTCCATTACAAAGACTCAAGCACAGTTCGCATTACAAGGACCCGAAGACCATCCTCAGTACAAAAGATTCGAGTACATTGGATGGAAGGCAGCTCTCACTACTCGAAGACAACCCTCATTACATGGGTAACTAACCTAGTTACAAAGACACAGGCAGCCGACAAGACTACAACACCAATCACCCAAGGAATTATGACATCTACATGTGTGCCCATGCTGGGGTGATTAGCACCAATACAACGAGCATCATCACAGACATAGGAGGAACCGAAGCAGCCAGCTCATGATGTCAATGACATAACAAAAGGTGAAGCTCGACTTATTTGCGGAGCACCAAAGCCGATGCTCCACCAGCTTCTTCTCCAGCTCCACCAGCTTCTTCTCCAGCTCCACCCGAGCTGTCGGCGAAGACGACGCCGCTGCCTCCAATTCTACAAGGTCGCCTGACATGCCCGCTTGATCGATGGCTTGACGTCGAGGTCCTCTCCAGAGCTGGAGGACACAGCATCACCACACGAGGATTCGCCAGAGTATGAAGCCGTTGAATACATGGGTGTGGGACTCCCCGACCTGCCAGAATTGTCACTGCTTGTCTCCTTCCAGGAAGGATCCATGCGATTGCCACTCGGGTCAAAAGTGCGGATAGTGAGAGTATTTTCGCCATCAAAACGGCAACAAAGAGTATCACCATCACGCAAGTTCAAACCCCGGGAAAACGACTTCCATCCAAAACCAAGAAAAATCAAGCGGGAACTGTCGGTCTCCAACTCAACATGAAAAGGAGGCCGAGAGCACCATTGAAGACGAAGAAGCAGGCCATCCAGGCTATGCGTAGAAACAATAGCAGAAAATACAGAAGGAAGAAGAATGCGAGCAGCGTTCCGTCCACGGACGCGTAGGAGAAAGTCACAGCGCCAAACACCCTCCTCTGAGGAAGAGGAGGAAGGCATCAATGCTGCACCACGACGACCCCCACGAGAAGAGCGAGGAGTACGACCACCGCGGCCACGGCGAACCCGGCCACGGTTAGTCATACCCGCACCTCGTTTTGGCCCCATGAGAAGGGAAAGAGAAAGAAGAAGATGAAGAAGAGGAGCAAGATGGGCAGAGGACGAACATTCCTGCTAGATGAAAAAAGAGTGGTCTATTTATAGTGCAAACCCAAGGGCACGTAGAAGCCCAGACGACAGGAGCAATTAATTCAAAGACCGAGCATGCTGAGCGATTCGAATTCCGAGTCAAAGATGCCTTCACACGGGCGGCACTGTGTGCTGGACGCGACAAATCTCGCGTGTTTTCAATGTGCGCATCAGTAACTCAACAGGCGGCTGCAGCACGCCACAAAGGCCAACATTATGACCGGTCATGAAGACATGACGGTTCACAGACAGAGCATCTTTGACAGTCCTCCAGCAAGGAGATCGTTATCCTTACCAAGAAGAGGTAAATTAAAATGGCAGCGCAAAAGAAAATGCGGCCTGCAAGCACCGTTTTTACTACTTCAAATACATTTTTCAAATATATTTAACTCCCATCGGGAGCGTATCCACCCATCAGAGTTTCGGGTGCTCCCTCACCGACAAGAAAAGACGTGCTCGAGTGATTACTCGCACCCATGAAACTTTCGGGTGCTCCCTCACCTAGAAGTAAAGACGTGCTCGAGTGATTACTCGCACCCATGAGAGTTTCGGGTGCTCCCTCACCATGACACAAGATGAGCAGACCTGCACTCGCCAGATCATACGGCCCCAGAGTATCGGGTGCTCCCTCACCCCGAGAACGAAGGCGATACTCGAGTGATTACTCGCAGAACTCTGAGTACCCGAGCACTCGACGACCTCTCGAGCAAGTACTCCTCTACATTAATCCTCGCCCGAGCGCTCGACAAAGCTCCGCGAGTGACCGCTAAAACAGCTCACTTGATTGTTTATTCCAAGTGGGTGCATTACTAACTAGGCTCTGTGCCTCGATGAAAAATACATATTCCTGGAACACGATACACTGTGCCCAGATGCCACGCAAGCTTAGCGTGTAGGTAAGACCCCGCTGCGCAGATCGGACGGGTTGGGACTTGCCGGAGAGCGATTTCACTCCTAATCTTTTCCATGCGCTTGCATGATAGAAAAAGCCGGGCGGACGCGCCTAGGCTACGAACTTTACTGGCGGCAATTGATCACTGTAAGACCTGTAGCAGCATGACTTTTGCTCGACACCAGTGTTCCAAACTCATGTCGAGGGACGTGAGTTTGATTGGTCTACCGCGGTAATTTCCACTAGTGCAATTCACCAAGGCTCGAAGAGTCGACTCCTTGGTCCCTTTCATCTTAGCATTCCCTCGAAACAGGTTTTTTCATGGACCTAGACCGCCAGCGACCCGCGGTTGAACCGTGCATACATCGAAACGACGCAAGAATGGACTCGAGTCCCTGCGCAAGTCTTCAAGTCCCCTAGGCACTGGGGGGCTACTGACGAGGGGGTGACCCCACGACTCCTATTGATGGGCCTATCCGGTGTACCCGAAGACAGAAGGCCCACAAAGATGCCACCTGGGTCCTGCCTTGGCCCACTAGTGGCACCGACGTAGGAGTCCCCGACTAATAAGAAAGGCTTAAACCTGGCGTATAAGGCAAGCTTAGGGTTAGGAAATACTATCTGTAATCTAGGACGGACTCCCCGAGACCTGGCCGACTATATAAAGGCTAGTAGGGGAGACGTCAAGATCATCCAAGACACAATCTGTAACCCTAGCCTGGTGCACACTAGCCTTGGCCTTCCCTGTAATCGCATCTCCAAGAAATAATATCGAGCAGGAACGTATCCTCCTGTTAGCCGACGAGCTATCATCCAACCTGTGCCTCTCATGACTAACCCAGGGTCCCTGACCATGGGATTTGCCGGGGTACAACCCCGTCAACGGGGGAAGCAGCTGCGTGGCCGTGGCGTCGGCGGCGGTGTGCATGCAATACAGCGAGCAGCTTGTGGGCGCGGGGAGGTAGACGATAAGGAGGAGGAGGTGGGCCTGGGCCGTGGTGCGGCTAGATGGGCTTCTTTGCCTAGTAAGCCTCTTTTTCCTTTTCCTTTCTGTTTTCTTTTCTGTTAATTTGTTTTGCCTTGCTAAAAAAATAGCTAGGAATTTTCTAAAATGCTCCAAATTTTTATGTGGACTTGTAATGCATATAGCTAGCCACTTATAAAGTTTGGGTATTTTTATAATTCAAATAATTTGAACTTTAATTCAAATAGGGTTTTAAATTGAAATCCATGCTCCTGTTTGAATATTTGAAAAATCCATGAGCATGGGGTTGGTCCCACATCACTTGATATGTGATCACACTCATTTACGAGACTTTCCAAAAATGCAAAAGGAATTTTTTGAGCAACTTTTATTCTGGCCATTTGAATTAAATTGATTTGGGGGGGTTTCTTCTCCCATTTCAATTTCTTTTGAAATTTTTACCATGATGCAAAGTTACTTGCTAACCCTAGCACATACCTAACTTGGGGTTGTGACACGGTACTACCGGTACCTTGAGACACCTACCGGCACCGGGACCTTGTGGAGTAGAGTAGTTGGATGGAGCGCGACAAGAACTACCGCCTGGGAGAGAGGTACTACCGGCCGAGCGGTACTACCTGCCGAACGGTACTACCGCCCTGGCAGAGCGGTACTACCGCCCTGGCAGAGCGGTACTACCGCCCGACAACGTGAAATGCTTCTGTTAAGGGCCGGTACCCGACCGGTACCACCCGGGTTGTACCGGTAAATCCGAATTACCGGTACTACCGGTCGTGCAGACCGGTACAACCGCTCTGGGCGCAGATCTGGGTTGTGTTAGCCGTGTACCCCTTCGTTTGCACCGGGGACTACAAGTACTCTTCTCCTACCTCCGTTCTAGGGTTATCTAAGAATTTATCTAGAAACTTGACAGCTTAGCTCGTACTTCCCCCTATGGAATTAGATCTCCTTGAGATCCTCTCAAGCTTTCCTCCTACCTCCTCTCCCCACTCATAGAAGGAGAGGAACCCAATCCTATTCATAGAAGGAGAGGGAGACTATCAAGTTACCTCTTGTGGTGTATGGATCTTGTGATGTGTGGTATTTGGGAGTTGATTCGAATGTTTATGTGCTTGGATCTTGTTCCCCTTTGTCTCTTGTGTTAATTGTTGTTTGTGATCTTGGAAGAGCGGCAGCGGAACAGAGGAGAGATCGCGGAAAAGGGTTCCCTTCACGGGGGTTTCACGTCACGAGGGATATATAGGCGAAATGGGGGCATCCAGGGGGGGCACCAGGGGTGTTGGCGCCCCCCTGGCGCGGCCCCACCCTAGGGCGCGCCGGGAGGGCGCCTGCGGCCCTGGTGGGTCCCCTGTGGCCCCCCTCGATGATTCCCGAAGCTTCTTCTGCGCTGATTTTTTATTTTATTTTTCCTGAATTTTTGGAGCACTTTTAATATGGGGGAAACCTGAAATAGAAAAAAAGCAGAGAACAGGAACTGACACTGGGGTGCACTGAGTTAATAAGTTAGTCCAAATATGATCAAAAGTGTATGGAAGTTCATCAATATCATAGCAATATCACACAAAAGAGGCATGGAGCAAGCAGAAATTATAGATACGTTTTGGACGTATCAGGAAGTCTCCTTCAAAATCTGCGCCTACGAAGACACATTGGAATGTGACGTGGTGCCAATAAGCGTTTGCCATTTGCTCTTGGGCCGACCTTGGAAATTTATAGGACTGTTCTACATAATGGTCGCACCAATCACTATATCTTCAAGTGGAGGGGAGAAGAATTGGTCCTTCGTCCCATGACCCCAGTCAAGTAATCGCCGACAGAATACAAACTCACAACCCTCATGGTGACAAACGTGAGAGAGAGAACCACCACAACGTGAGTGAGAGCCACAAGCCAAATATGAGTGACCCCATGAGGCGTACAAACAAGGACACCCCATCGTGTCTTCCACCACTTCGTGGCATTGAGCACCGCATCGACCTCATACCCGGTGCTCCCCTCCCCAACCGAGCACCTTACTGTACCAACCCCGAGGAGACAAAGGAGATTCAACGCCAAGTCGAACAACTACTTGCGAAAGGGTACGTTCGTGAAAGCTATAGACCTTGTGCGGTGCCGGTCCTAATTGTGCAAAAGAAATATGGTACGTGGCATATGTGTTGTGATTGTCGTCCCATCAATAACATTACCGTGCGCTATAGACATCCCATCCCTCGCTTACATGACATGCTTGACGAACTATCCGGTGCCATCATTTTCACCAAAATTGATCTTAAGAGTGGTTATCACCAAATATGTATGCAAGTTGGCAACGAGTGGAAAACCGCCTTCAATACCAAGAGTGGTCTCTATGAATGGTTTTTTTTGAAGCTTTCAAACTGGAGGGCAAAGCACCCCCCAGTATTTTATTACCAGGAACACAATATTTACAAATG